>CM057348.1:155813872-157084312 GCA_030015575.1 Agapanthus africanus | reverse complement strand
GCCCATACGTTGTATGTTGGCTGCTTGTTCAGCAGCCTCTTTGTCCTTCTTCTCCAATATTCGACGAAGGAATTCGGCGTTGGTTTCTTCCTCCTGACGTTCGTCCAAGGACGCTTCAGGGTTTTCTTTTGGCCCTGTAAGTGCGGCCATAGCATTCATCATTTCTTGGAGCTTTTGCTGTTGCTTCTGCGCCTTGGTCATTGATCGGGTGAGCGGTCGATGACCCGTAGATATGTGGCTGTCTTCTTTACCAAATGCCACGTAGACGGTATGAACTACAATGCCCCCTGACTTAGGGCGTTTGGGTTCACCACCTCTGATATTTGTAGCCGGCGCGGGGGTTTTCTCCGGCCTCCTTCTTTTGTGGGCCGTTGAAGTTGAAGGGGCCGTTGAAGTTAAAGGGGCCGTTGCAGTGGATACCCTAGCGATCGTTGTCCCCTGCTGTTTAATAGGACGGTCTTTTTCTTTTTGCACCTTCGTCTTCTTTTGTTGACGAGAGTGATCTGGGTCGATCACGGAGTCTTGAACCCTTCGCCAAACCTTGTATATTTTTTAGGACAGCCGTTGAGAGGGCTGTTCTTGTTTTGTTTCCGGAACTCTCTCCGCGGGCGGAGGAGATCTTTTCAATGTAGCAGTTGGAGAATTCTTACGTACCCTCCTCAGCGGTTCAAAGTTGTTCCCAGTTGGAACAGCAGCGTTGACTTCTACCACTGGAGTCGGTGGAGTTAGCCCTGAGGGGGAGTTGCCCCTTGCCTTCCTCACTCGTTGCCAATGGCGACGTCGAGCATGACGAGCCGTTGGGACTGGCTTGGAGATTGAGACATCTTCTTTTTGCCCCCTGTCTGAATGAGGCACCGCCGGTGTTAACCTCTTAAAGACTGAGGTTGTCTTTTGAGGGATGATATTCAACCTGTCGAAGACAGATCTTCGAACAGGGACAGAAGCAGGAATCGTCAGTCTTGACAAGACTGATTCTTTGACAGGGGAAGCCACCTTGACGACTTCTGGAGCAGAAGTTATTGCCTTCCTTGGGACAGCCAATTTAGAGTACTGATCCAGCCTGGCGAAAACAGAGGCTGTTGGTTTGGTAGTGGGCGACCCGTTGACAGGGGTCGTCGTGGCAGTGAGCCGGTCGAAGACCGACTTCTTGTTCCCTTCCGGTGCAGGTATTGGCATAGAGAAGCTTGTAGGTGGGATCATGGTCCCGAAAAACAGGCCGGTGGTGGCCTGGGTCACCTGTTCTACCGGCAGAGCGAGGAAGGAGGCCGCTTGGGGCCCATATACTACACCTCCGGGTGAGGTGGAGCGTCCATTGCAGTGGCACTTCGAGCAGTTGGTGCAGTTATAGGCCATTGATGCTTGAGTTCTGCGCCAGGCAAAAGACCAAATCTTAGTAACTCAAAATCCGAAGGCAACCATTAACAAACCGCGATTGGTTCGCGAAGACGACACACGAAGTGTGGAGTGGAAAGAGGAAAAGGTCCCACCGGGCGTGCCAGAATCTGTTCCCCTCCGAATGGCGGCACACAAGACTGCGAAGTCCTGACGCTGAGACTTTTCAACTTTATGAGCCGTGAGGGTCTCGTAAAGATTTTTCTCCCTACGAGTCGAGAGGATCTCGTATGTATATTTTCTCCTTAGGAATCGTGAGGATTCCTAAGTGTGCTTTCCCTTGAGAGTCGTAAGGATCTCACAAGAGAATTTTCCCCTTACAAGTTGAGAGGACTTGTAAGTGGCTGTTTCCCTCCCCGTCGATATTCGACTTCGGAGAGTGTGGCCCATAGTTAGTCCATCTTGACCTCCTTGGTGGGGCGGTGATGGTTTAGGAGACAGGGTTAGGATCTGCCACCTAAGACTTTCAACTTTACGAGCCGTGAGGGTCTCATAAAGACTTTTTTCCCTACGAGTCGAGAGGATCACGTAGGTGTATTTTCTCCTTAGGAGTCATGAGGATTCCTAAGTGCGTTTTCTCTTGAGAGTCGTAAGGATCTCACAAAATAATTTTCCCATTACAAGTCGAGAGGGCTTGTAAGTGGTTGTTTCCCTCCTCGTCGATGTTTGACTTTGGAGAGTGTGGCCCATAGTTAGTCCATCTTGACCTCCTTGGTGGGGTGGTGATGTCTTAGGAGACAGGGTTAGGATCTGCCACCTAAGACTTTTCAACTTTACGAGCTGTGAGGGTCTCATAAAGACTTTTCTCCCTACGAGCCGAGAGGATCTCGTAGGTGTAATTTCTTCTTAGGAATCGTGAGGGCTACTAAGTGTGTTTTCTCTTGAGAGTCATAAGGATCTCATGAGGGAATTTTGTTTTCATGCGTGGGGACACTAATTTCCCTGCAGGTTGGAACGGATCGAGAGGTTCTCGTTAAGGACGCTGATTTTCCTGAATCGAGATAATTTGCCAAGGACACTGATTTCCCTGGGGTTGAGACGAATCGAGAGATTCCTGCAAAGACGCCGATTTCCTTGCGGGTCGACGCGAATCGAGGTTCTCGTCATGGACACTGATTTCCCTGAATCGAGATAGTTTGCCAAGGACACTGATTTCCCTGGGGTTGAGACGAATCGAGGGATTCCTGCAAAGACGTTGATTTCCTTGCGGGCCAACGCGAATCGGGGTTCTCGTCAAATATGCTGATTTCCATGAATCGAGAAGTTTTACCAAGGACACTGATTTCCCTGGGGTTGAGACGAATCGAGAGATTCCTGTAAAGATACTGATTTCCTTGCGGGTCGACGCGAATCGAGAGATTCTCGTCAAGGACGTTGATTTCCCTGTACCGAGATATTTGTCAAGGACATTGATTTCCCTACTGGTTGAGACGAATCGAGAGATTCCTGCAAAGATGCTGATTTCCTTACGGGTCAACGCGAATCGAGGTTCTCGTCAAGGATGCTGATTTCCCTGAATCGAGATATTTTTTCAGGGACACTGATTTCCTTTACGGTTGATACGAATCGAGGTATTCCTGCAAAGACACTGATTTCCTTGCGGGTCGACGCGAATCGAGGTTCTCGTCAAGGACGCTGATTTCCCTGAATTGAGATAATTTGCCAAGGACAATGATTTCCTTGGGGTTGAGACGAATCGAAAGATCCCTGCAAAGACACTGATTTCCTTGCGGGGCGACGCAAATCGAAGGGTTCCCGTCAAGGACGCTGATTTTCCTGAATCGAGATATTAGCCAAAGGCACTGATTTCCCTGGGGTTGAAACGAATCGAGAGATTCCTGCAAAGACACTGATTTCCTTACGGGCCGACACGAATCGAAAGGTTCTCGTCAAGGACGCTGATTTACCTGAATCGAGATATTTAGCCAAGGACACTGATTTCCCTGGGGTTGAGACGAATCGAGGGATTTCTGCAAAGATGCTGATTTCCTTGCGGGTCGACGCGAATCAAGGTTCTCGTCAAGGACACTGATTTCCCTAAATCGAGATAGTTTAGCCAAGGACACTGATTTCCTTGGGGTTGAGACGAATCGAGGGATTCCTGCAAAGATGCTGCTTTCCTTACGGGTTGACGCGAATCGAGGTTCTCGTCAAGGACGTTGATTTCCCTGAATCGAGATATTTGTCAAGAACACTGATTTCCCTGAAGGTTGGTTGACTTGTTTCCGAGACGGGGTCATTGGATGACTCTAGGTTGTCTGCGAACAGTAGAGTCTTGGAACTGGGGACTTTGCCGTGGCTCTGATTGGTGATGTTACGTCCGTATCCGCTGGAATAAGGAGGGACACCGTTGCTGATTTCTAGGCTGTAGATATTGCCGTTGAGATCTGGAACTAGGGACTTTGCCATGGCTCCGTTTCGTTGTGACCATGAGGTCGGTTGTCGAAGTTATGTCTGCATTCGATTGGAGTGAGAAGAAACATCATGGTGATCTTTAGGCCGTAGGTATTGCCGTTGGGATCTGGAACTAAGGACTTTGCCATGGCTCTGATTGGTGGTGTCGCGTCCGTATCCTGCTGGAATGAGGAGGGACACCGTTGTTGTTCCCTAGGCTGTAGATGTTGCCGTCGAGATCTGGCTTCCTTTTGGGAGAGTCTGTTGGGAAATGTTGTTCCCTTTTCATTTGTGTCCATGGATTGTATACAGGGGTCAGTGTGGACTTACCTGCAGGGCGAAAGTTCGTTCTTTCATTTTTCATTTCTTTCCGTGATGCTCTATCATTTCAGCTTTTTATATCGCGAAAGTCGCGATTGCCTAATTATTTCAGCTATTTTTTCGCGGTGCCCAATCGTTTTGGCTATTTTTCTTTTTACTCGTTGTTTTTTATTGCGAGTTGCCAAATCATTTCGGCTGTTTTTGTATGCATATATTTTACTTGCTGCAAGTTGCCCTATCATTTCGGCTATTTCATATGCATTTTTGGCTCGCTGATTTCTGCTGCGAGTATGGAACTTGAGATCTGATACCAATCTTAGCATCAGCATCGCTGCGATTGGAATATAGCCAGGAGCGAATCATCATTTGCCGTGAAAGGACTTGGAATTTGATATCGATTTAGGCATCAGCATCGCTACCACTGGGACATTGCTAGGAGCGAATCATCATTTGCCTTTGTTACTTCGAACAAAGGTGGCTTAGCAAACAGGGTTAAGATCTTGTTGACTAAAACTTTTGACTTCATGAGCCGTAAGGGTCTCATAAAGGTGTCTCTCCCTACAATTCGTGAGGATCTCGTAGGTGCGCTTTCTCCTTAAGAATCGTGAGGATCCTTAAGTGCGTGTTCCCTTATAAGTCGTAAGGATCTTATAAGAGTGTTTTCTCCTTATAAGTCGAGAGGACTTACAAGTGTTGTTCGCCATATGAAGATATCCCCCGTCAATGGTGGGATTCTATTGGGGAAATGATTATTTGTGCCCGTGGATTGTATACAAGGGTCAATATTGAACCGCCTGTAGGGCGATTTGGAGGATATGATGGCTCAAGAACATGTTCAGATCCCTGTAGCTTAAGGCTTTTGAATCTTACGAGCCTTGAGGGTCTCATAAGAGGATTCACCTTACGAGTCGTGAGGATCTCGTAAGTGTAATTTCTCCTCAGGAATCGTGGGGATGCCAAAGTGCGTTGCTCCCTTATGAGTCGTAAGGATCTCACACAGGTATTTTCTCCTTACAAGGTCGAGAGGACCTTGCAAGTGTACATGAATTTTTTTTACGAGTCTGCGCCCTTTCGGGTTTTCACAAACTCACCAGTAGCCCTGCTGTTTTTACTCACTGGGCTCTTTCGGGTTTTCATCCGTGCCCATCTCGCTTATGGATGTACCCCCTTTTTTTTACGTCAGCCCTAGGATGCAGCGGTTTGTAGTAGTTTAAGGACGTTACGGTCCGTAGCTAGTTTAAGGACATTACAGTCCATAGTTAGTTTTAGGACATTTCAGTCCATAGTTAGTTTTAGGACCTTTCAGTCCGTAGTTCATCCTGTATGCACGTGTATTTGTTACGTGACGGGATACACAACGATAAAGTGGGATACACCCATTTAGGGTGTGATTTGGTTTGGTTGGGGTGTTTTGTGATCCATCCCTACCGCGACTTCTTCCACTTGACATCGACGCTTGGCTTCTTCGAATATGGCCATTTCGCGTTCTTGATCATCCTTGCTCTTCTGACGGGCTTTGTTTAGCAGCAGGTCGATCATCCCGTCAGACAGTTCCAAGGGTTTTGGCTTCGATCCTGCCCCCAGCTCTTTATACTGTCTTCTAACGCCGAGTGAGCTTCTTTGTTAATTAGCGACGAATGAGAGATCATGTGGCAACTTGCCACATCATCCTCAGATTCTTCTGACGAGTCATCTCCGTCGTGATTGTCGTTATTTCCGCTCTCAAGGATATTGTTGAGAAATTCTCGGAGTATGACTGGGGTTCACGCCTTCTGGTTATATTCTTCCAGCACGTCAATATGTTTTTGCAGCTTTGTGCGCTTGTCGTCAGGCTATGCAGTCTTCTTGGCCTTCTTCTTTTTCTTCGAAGACTTTGACGACTGGGCCCGGGTGTTTTGCCTTTCGCTACCAACTCTCGATGTTGGGCGCGGCTTCAGCATCCCCTCAAAAATCTCTGGCTCCAGCGGGCTTTTCCACCTGATCGCCGGACATGTTTGGAGATTTTTCAGCATTCTTTTGGTCTTAGCCGAAAGAACAACTTCCAACGGAGCTTCCTATATAAATGAGCATGATGCCCCCGGCGTGTCTACCTTTTTAGGAGCGTGCTGTCATGGTGTCACGACCCGAAATGGCACGTGCCTGGCACTTGAATCATATGGAGTCTATAGGACCACATCTAATTCAAGTAAGCTAAAAGCCCAGAAATCTAAAACCATTTTAAATAATAAATGAAGGAAAACTTGTTTAAAAGCAAGTGGTTTTAATAGTATAAGCCGAATTATGCACTTTTAAAACATCAAGTCTTTTCTGAAAATTTCGGCAGAGTTTCCTTTGTAAATACTAGCCCGAACGGGGTACCACATGATAAATATGTACATGAATGATAAAAGGAATCCCCAAGCGGGAGCTAGCTCTTCGTCAATCGACGGTCACAACCACGCAAGCAATATAATATACAACGCCGAAGGGCAAGGATCAAAACTCAAAAGGAAACTCGAATCAACATGAAAACCATAATAATACAATACGTGACTCTAAGGTCGAAATAATAATACAACTGGCCTCTAAGTCTAATAAATAATACAGTCTGGTTAATGGAGTTTACTAGATACAACTGAATGTAAATAAAATACAAGGGTGGTCACGATTCAAGTGAACCCACCTACCAAAGCAAATCACCCGGAATGGAAGCAGTGTGCCAGCAAAGCCGTAACGAAACCTGTACAGCAAAAACTGCAAGAAACTGTGGCACAACGGGGGTGAGTTGCCAACTCGTGAGTAGAAAACATCACCGAGCAGAAATCGTATATATGACTCAATCCTAGGTCAAAACGATCAAATATATATATAACCTCAAATGATAAAGTCTGAAGCATGAAAAGGTGGCAAGGATAAACATCTATACATAAGTGTAATCTCATGTGCTCGTGTCAGTGCCTCAGGTAGCAATATATCATATGTATAAGGTATGAATGTAATGTAAGGGAAACAGAATACATGTAAATGAAGACACTGTTTTCTTGTTTTAGTGAGATTTCTATTTATATAACACGAGGTATCGTCAATGGAATTAACATAATCAGTGTCTAGCATCGACACAAAATATAAATCCCAATATCTCAATATCATAGTGTCTCAATACCTCGGGCTCCGTCAGTCCAGATCAGCCCATAATCATCAAATCACACGACCACGGACGGTATCCTCTGGATATCCGCTGCGCTAAACAATCACCGGTAGGCAGTCTGTCCCTGTCGGGCTCATCAACTACACTCGAGCTTCTTGCCCTGGGGTACCATACCGGGTCCACCATGTACCCGTAGACGGTTCATCCGGCTTCTCGAATCGGGTCTCGAAATCCAACAGCTATCATGAAAACTCATGGTGGACGACTCATACATCACGAGAAAACCTCAACTTGCATTTTAAAGAGAAAGAGAGAGAGAAGTTTATATATATTCTTACGGTTTTCCCCCAAATCCCGAAATCTCATGAAAATCCGAAATCCAAAAATCAAGAGTAAGTAAATAGTGAATATCGGCATAAAACCCCAAAATACTGCATAACCAATGAATATATGAATGCATCTGATATCATGCAATGAGTGCAATAGTTAAACTAGCATATGAAAGCGATAACATATTGCAACTATCAGCTAGCGGGCTATGTCAATGAAATAATATTCACTAAAGTGTATGTGACATGGCAATAACCGATGATGATGTGTGTGAGCCAACAAGTAAGTGTATGTGGAACATACGCATCATCAGTAACGGTGCTGGTGTCCTGACAGCATGATTTCAATATTAACATATGAAAACACAATACAAGCATGCAATGCGATGCGAACAACTATAATATGCGGGAGCTGAATAATAAGCACAACAATAATGAATATGCAATAAAATAAACGAGTCTACAAGTAAACTACAGGTCTAGCCAACAGACTGATCGAAAGGTAAGGAAACTACCTAAATCTAAGTCGATATATAATATATAATAGTCCGTGATCCCGCCTCAATAGTATCCCATACGATACCCTATATAATATGACATCCTCGAGTCAAGAGTGCGGATCTATCATCAATATATAGCTCGCACGGTAAATCCGTCGTACGGCCTCCCAAATCTGGGTACGGGTCAATATCACATTTATCTCTTTATTCACTTAGTATCCTTATCATTGCCTCATGATCGGGGAGTACTGATCTACATCTAGTACATACTGATACCATCTAAATATATGCATGCGTGTGTATGAAAACACCACGCCTAAAGGACCCGGTAAACATCGTGTCGTATCTCCTAATATGAACCACGTCACATCACCGATCTCATGGCCTTAAGCCCAAACCCATCGACTCATTTCCAAATATCATGTACTATCCTCATAATCCATGTATATGTATATATATATATATATATATATATATACATAGTCTCATACCCATGTGTGTGTGTGTATACACATACATACATATCCCTATATACGCACAGGTAATAAAATGTAAGCATGTGTGTGTGCGCGTGTAGGTATAAACCTATTCTAGGGTTCGCGACTAGTAAACTAACTAAAGACATTATCCATTAATTACACTAAAATTTAACCAATGAACTCCTAAATCATACTTACTAGCCATCCATGTTTCATATAACATATAATCATAAATATATATCATATATATATATATAGTATACTATACTTCGAACTGTGGGGGTGCTATACGCCATCCATCCGATTTCCCCCATAGATATCTACTCACCTTGACCTTCGCTTGCCGATGCCGACGTCGCCACATGCTTTCTTGTCGTCTCTAAGTTCTCGTGGGGGTAACTACATGTCATAACGTATCGTATCGCATTAAAACCTAATTCAAAATCAAAACGACAAGCTAAAAGCCTATAGGTTAGAACCTATGGACCACGCTTTCAAAACCACCAAATAACACTCGATTTCGACGTACAAACGTCAAGTGATTGAATACAACACAAATTACAAAAATCCAGAATTCACAATACGTAAAACAAAACCCTGAATCAAAACAGCAACTCTTGAAAATAGTCCCATATTTTACCCAAGGTGAAATTAACCAATTTTGCATACATGGAGGGTCTAGTTTACTGGAGATGGAGGCATGAACCAAACACGAACCCCTTTGCTCCAGGTCTGGCCTCAAATTGCGGCTAGAAAGGTTATATTTGCGGCCATGTTGAGGATATAAGGGCTAGGGTTTAGGTTAATGCTTCTAGGTTGCCTGCTTGTATCCCAATCTTTGCTAAATAATTTTCCATGTCCCTGAGTCACTCCAGATTCCAAAATACCATCACAAATCACAAAATCTTCCGATGTCGGGGTTTCTGGTTTCGCGTTGTAGGGTTCTAGTCTAAGGTTTAGCCCACTATGAAATCCCTACAGGGGTCTAAGGTCACTACTAAGCCTCAATTACACCTTTGGATTCAAATCAAAACCCTAAGCTTAACTTGGAACTTTCAAAGTTCGCCAAACTACAAAATATCGATACTAAACATGTATGGGTGCTTAAGGAATTGAAAAATTACCCTAATGGTGCAGAAATTACGTCATTTGGCAACTCAAGAAATTTCTTGAGTTACCCCAAGTGCCCAAAATCCTTGCTTTCTTGGTCCAAAGTATAGTTAATGGGCTTGTGCATGTTTTTAATGAAGTGGGGGTGGACTTTGGAGTAGTTTTTGGTGATGCTATGAGGGTTTTGAAGAAGAGGGAGGAAAGAGTGCTGCCATGGGAGAGGAGAAGAGAGAAGGATGAAGATGAGAATGAAACAAATGATCTTGGTCAAAGGAAGACCCCTCACCTCTCTCTCTCTCTCACTTTCCCATGCCTCATTTTTTATTGTTTTCCTTTTTTCTTTTCTTTTCTTTTGTTTTCCCTTCTCAATTAAAACAACAACCATGCTATAAAAAAAAGAGAGAAGGCCATGATAAAAATGTAACAAGTGCTAAAAATGACATGTGCATGTCATGTGCACAAAACACGTTTAATGCACGATTAGCGATATTAAATTACGATTAGCATTAAAATAGTGTATAATAAATCATAAAATTTCATAATTTGTATAAATCACATAAAGCACCCTCTTTTTAGTAATTTCTATAATTTTCCAAATTTTTTCCAATTTATCGGTATTTAATTATACCGCCTTATTAAAATATTCATTATATTTATTATTTAATTATAAAAATTTCCAAAAATAATATTTTATTTTTCTGAAATGTTACAGTCTCCCCCCTTAAAGAAATTCGTTCCCCGAATTTAAATTTAAACTCCCCCAATTTCTAAAACATTTCAGTAAAATGATCAAATCGTCGGGGCTCCGAAATTATGAATACATAAAACGTATCGTAGCACAATGCATGCGCATGAAAAATGAGGAGATAACTCAAAATCAAAACTCCATCAAGCATCCCGCAATCATCGGAGTCATGGCAAAGACATCAATGTCAAAGCCCAAAACGAAACCAACATGATATATATCAAAACCATACATGTAAGCATCAAAACTATACATGTAAACATCTGAAGGAAATGCATGCCAAACCTTTTTAAAATCGCTGTGCGATGTGCATATGACGGCACAGTGGCGGACGTCTAATGTAAGAAAATAACTATATGTATATATATCCTTTGTTTAAAATGCACGTCCCGCCGTTTTGAAAACAATTTAGAAGGGTTTCCTTATTTAAACGTTTCGTGTCATCTCAGACACGTAGGTAAATACTGAGACTATAGCCCCCTTTTTGGAAATCACTTCGATCACTATCAATGCATGCAAAATATATCCAGGTACTGTCCTCTGACTAGTCCTTCTCAGTACGAAAACAAATAGCAAATATCATAAAAACGTACTGCTCCATAAGAAATCAATCCCAAAATGTGCATAAGGATGCCGCGTGCGTCTGGTGCGTACGGAAATCAGAATCCATGAATGTGCCATACATGTGCACAGAAACATCATCTAAGTGCAACGGGTGTGCACGAAACACCTGTCAAAGGCAACGGTGTACCTGACAGCAATATCAGGTGCATCTGACATGCATAAAGAATCCCGATTTAGTGCATCTGGTGTGCACCAAAATCGCATCTCATAACATGGGCCCAACATGCGCGAAAATCCAAATCAGGTGCATCCATCATGCACGAATAAAATCTAAATCATGTGCATCCAACATACACGAAATCACGAAATCCAATATTAAGCGACGAACATGCGCAAAATCCAATCCGGTGCATAAGGTGCACAAAACAATATCGAGTATCATAACCGAAACCGACGGTATACAACACATTTCAATCAAAATCCATATCAGGTATACCGTGGTATATAATCTCACAACCATGTGCATCAGCGTGCGCAAAAGCAAATCAAAATACTAAAAGTGCATGAAAACTATGCCGAAAGTATAAGTCAAATCACATGCATAACATAGGCATGAAATCAAAATCAACATCTTTAATGACGTCAAACCGAAGTCAGGTGCAACTGTGGTGTACAAAATACGTATCAATGCACTGCAAGCATATGTGAACTATACAGAGTGCAAAAACCAAATCGGGTGCATACCATATGCACAAAATCAACCCAACTGTATGAAATCCATGAAATCATAAACATGTGCAACCAAGGCACAAAAATGATATTAAGAGCAATAACTGTGCACAAATCATAAATCAACACAACGGTGTATAAAGCATATCTCAAGTGTAATAACTATGCACAAAATATAAATACCTGGTAGGTGCAACCACGGTGCACGAAAACAAATATCATGAAACTCGGTCATCCAAAATCAATCATACGAATAGATTGCACAAAATACCGAAATCAAGTATGATGGAATAGTCCCGCTCAAGCACATCCTCTAAAGATCTCTGGCCAACTGTCATGGTCACTCATAACATGTCTCATCGACGGTGCTGAACTCTGTCCTGCTGGGTGCGTAATATGACCACTCCTAGGTCCAAGTCTTCTCGTATAATATTTACAGAAAGGTCCTGTCGAGGTCTCTCCCAAATCTCGTTTCTGCCGAACTGCCCGGAGGTTATCACCCTTTTCCATATCTGTTTCTTGTTCCGGAATGGCTGCATACTCATCACGACTCCTTCTGGAAGATATATCCATATATAACGCCTTTGTATGCGTGTCACATCTCTAATGTCGGCGGAGTAGAATGTTATCTCATCAAGATCTCGTACGAACCTCTTACTCCACTATTCTCTAATGTCGACTGCTTCGGACTCGTCTCATCGTGGCTGCATAGACTGTGCTCCAACGGCTATACTCGTATCTGGAGTCTCCCAAGAAATACATCCCATCACATAGCATCCGAATGAAGTCGAACCATTCGATCGATTCGTCAAAACCTCATAATCCCCCAAGAGCTCAACATCTTGGGTACAGTTTAATAGTATCGAGTACATACCACAGCACCGGTGGACCATCCGTAGACGGGCAAACCCAAGCCTCATTAATGGCACCGCGGAACTGCCGCAAACCCTAAGATTCAAAGGCTTTCACATGGTCATTATGTCGAGTTTGAGTTTTCATTCTTCTAGAGGGTCCATAGAATTGCTTGCATGTCTTTCTGAATACTTTAAACTTGGAATGTGGATTTCTGACATTCGATCGCCTCTATCGATACTCAACGTACCTGCGTGAAGTCGTCTCTAGCTGGAATCAATCTATTTGATGACTTCGCATCGGGGTAAGCGAATGAACCACGTGTCCTAGTCATTCATTCTAGGGTGACTAGCGACCTTCTATCATATCTCTAAGTACAACTAGTACTGCAATAGCTCCAACATCTGGGACAATATCTCGTCGTTCGCAGCAACAACTGGCTCATTCGTCCGTACGCTGAACAATGCCTCAATCATCAAAATAGTCGGTGCATCGACGGTCATCACATTCTGGCTGGCCTCTAGCAGTGGCCCAATCCTCTGGTGCTGATATGCACTTCCGAGAAATCTCATAACAACGATCCATCAAACGCTCATGGCACGAAAACACAATAAAACGACGCATCTATGGAAATCGTATGTCCCTGGAATTACGCCCTGGTCAGTTTTCGTCCGTGACGAGTTCGTGCTGACCGCAACTCTAGCCGTAGCTCTCTCTGCCTGTGTAATCGTGGCAGCAAAACCATAAACTGATATCGATGAGGATAGATCATGAATGAATATAATGTTGTGCAAGAAAATGTACATCCTAAGGCTTCTTAAGCGGGGCAACGTATCGTTAGTATACCGTGGAATATACACAAGGTACGTCACTCTCCTTAAGTCACCTACTCCATCAACCAAGGTCAACCTACGCGACGAAAGTTCGGGTCTAATACCCCCTCGACTAAGTCTAAGTTCCGTAAGGTCAAGCCTAAATTCCGTATATATACAAACGCCCTAGGCTCAGCATAGTCAAACATAGACTCGAACCAAGGTTAACCTAGTGCTCTGATACCAACTTTGTCACGACCCGAAATGGCACGTGACTGTCACTTGAATCTTATGGAGTCTATAGGACCACATCTAATTCAAGTAAGCTAAAAGCCCAGAAATCTAAAACCATTTTAAATAATAAATGAAGGAAAACTTGTTTAAAAGCAAGTGGTTTTAATAGTATAAGCCAAATTATGCACTTTTAAAACATCAAGTTTTTTCTGAAAATTTCGGCAGAGTTTCCTTTGTAAATACTGGCCCGAACGGGGTACCACATGATAAATATGTACATGAATGATAAAAGGCATCCCCAAGCGGGAGCTAGCTCTTCGTCAATCGACGGTCACAACCACGCAAGCAATATAATATACAACGCCGAAGGGCGAGGATCAAAACTCAAAAGGAAACTCGAATCAACATGAAAACCATAAAAATACAATGCGTGACTCTAAGGTTGAAATAATAATACAACTGGCCTCTAAGTCTAATAAATAATACAGTCTGGCTGATGGAGTTTACTGGATACAACTGAATGTAGATAAAATATAAGGGTGGTCACGATGCAAGTGAACCCGCCTACCAAAGCAAATCACACGGAATGGAAGCAGTGTGCTAGCAAAGCCGTAACGAAACCTATACGGCAAAACCTGCAAGAAACTGTGGCACAACGGGGGTGAGTTGCCAACTCGTGAGTAGAAAACATCACCGAGCAGAAATCGTATGTATGACTCAATCCTAGGTCAAAACGATCAAATATATATATATATATATATATATAACCTTAAATGATAAAGTCTGAAGCATGAGAAGGTGGCAAGGGTAAACATCTATACATAAGTGTAATCCTATGTGCTCGTGTCAGTACCTCAGGTAGCAATATATCATATGTATGAAGTATGAATGTAATGTAATGAAAACAGAATACACGTAAATGAAGACACTGTTTTCTTGTTTTAGTAAAGATTTCTATTTATATAACACGAGGTATCATCAATGGAATCAACATAATCAGTGTCTAGCATTGACACAAAACATAAATCCCAATATCTCAATATCACAGTGTCTCAATATCTCGGGCTCCGTCAGTCCGGATCGGCCCATAATCATCAAATCACATGACTACGGACGGTATCCTCCAAATATCCGCCGCGCCAAACAATCACCGGTAGGCAGTCTTCCCCTGCGGGCTCATTGACTACACTTGAGCTTCTTGCCCTGGGGTACCATACCGGGTCCACCATGTACCCATAGACGGTTCATCCGGCTTCTCGAATCGGGTCTCGAAATCCAACAGCTATCATGAAAACTCATGGTGGACGACTCATACATCATGAGAAAACCGCAACTTGCATTTTAAAGAGAAAGAGAGAGAAGTTTATATATATTCTTGCGGTTTTCCCCCAAATCCCGAAATCTTATGAAAATCCGAAATCCCATGAAAATCCGTAATCCAAAAATCAAGAGTAAGTAAATAGTGAATATCGGCATAAAACCCCAAAATACTGCATAACCAATGAATATATGAATGCATCTGATATCATGCAATGAGTGCAATAGTTAAACTAGCATATGAAAGCGATAACATATTGCAACTATCAGCTAGCGGGCTATGTCAATGAAATAATATTCACTAAAGTGTACGTGACATGGAAATTACCGATGATGATGTGTGTGAGCCAGCAAGTAAGTGTATGTGGAACATACGCATCATCGGTAACAGTGCTGGTGTCCTGAAAGCATGATTTCAATATTAACATATGAAAACAAAATACAAGCATGCAATGTGATGCGAACAACAATAATATGCGGGAGCTGAATAATAAGCACAACAATAATGAATATGCAATAAAATAAACGAGTCTACAAGTAAACTACAGGTCTAGCCAACAGACTGATCGAAAGGTAAGGAAACCACCTAAATCTGAGTCGATATATAATTTATAATAGTCGGTGATCCCGACTCAATAGTATCCCATACGATACCTTATATAATATGATATCCTCGAGTCAAGAGTGCGGATCTATCATCAATATATAGCTCGTACGGTAAATCCGTAGTACGGCCTCCCAAATCTGGGTATGGGTCAATATCACATTTATCTCTTTATTCACTTGGTATCCTTATCATTACCTCATGATCGGGGGGTACTAGTCTATGTCTAGTATATACTGATACCATCTAAATATATGCATGCGTGTGTATGAAAACACCACGCCTAAAGGACCCGCTAAACATCGTGTCGTATCTCCTAATATGAACCACGTCACATCACCGATCTCATGGCCTCAAGCCCAAACTCATCGACTCATTTCCAAATATCATGTACTATCCTCATAATCCATGTATACGTGTGTGTGTGTGTGTATGTGTGTGTGTATAGTCCTATACCCATGTGTGTGTGTGTGTGTGTGTATCCCCATATACGCACAGGTAATAAAATGTAAGCATGTGTGTGTGTGCGTGTAGGTATAAACATATTCTAGGGTTCGCGACTAGTAAACTAACTAAAGACACTATCCATCAATTACTCTAAAATTTAACCTATGAACTCCTAAATCATACTTACTAGCCATCCATGTTTCGTATAACATATAATCATAAATATATATCATATATATATATAGTATACTATACTTCGAACTGCGAGGGTGTTATACGCCATCCACCCGACTTCCCCCGTAGATATATATCTACTCACCTTGACCTTCGCATGCCGATGCCGATGTCGCCACGCGCTTGCTTGTCATATAGAAGTCCTCGTAGGGGTACCTATATGTCATAACGTATCGTATCGCATTAAAACCTAATTCAAAATCAAAACGACATGCTAAAAGCCTATAGGTTAGAACCTATGGACCACACTTTCAAAACCACCAAATAACACTCGATTTCAACGTACAAACGTCAAGTGATCGAATACAACACAAATTACAAAAATCCAGAATTCACAATACGTAAAACAAAACCACGAATCAAAACAGCAACTTTTGAAAATAGTCCCAGATTTTACCCTAGGTGAAATTAGCCAATTTTGCATACAAGGAGAGTTTAGTTTACTTGAGATGGAGGCATGAACCAAACACGAACCCCATTGCTCCAGGTCTGGCCGCAAATTGTGGCCAGAAAGGTTATATTTGCAGCCATGTTGAGGATATAGGGGCTAGGGTTTTAGTTAATGCTTCTAGGTTGCCTGCTTGTATCCCAATCTTTGCTAAATAATTTTCCAGGTCCCCGAGTCACTCCAGATTCCAAAATACCATCACAAATCACAAAATCTTCCGATGTCGGGGTTTCTGGTTTCACGTTGTAGGGTTCCAATCTAAGGTTTAGCCCACTATGAAATCCCTACAGGGGTCTAAGGTCACCACTAAAGCTCAATTACACCTTTGGATTCAAATCAAAACCCTAAGCTTAACTTGGAATTTTCAAAGTTCTCCAAACTACAAAATATCGATACTAAACATGTATGGATGCTTAAGGAATTGAAAAACTACCCTAATGGTGCAGAAATTACCTCATTTGGCAACTCAAGAAATTTCTTGAGTTGCCCCAAGTGCCCAAAATTCTTGCTTTCTTGGTCCAAAGTGTAGCTAATGGGCTTATGCATGTTTTTAATGAAGTGGGGATGGACTTTGGAGTAGTTTTTGGTGATGCTATGAGGGTTTTGAAGAAGAAGGAGGAGAGAGTGCTGCCATGGGGGAGGAGAAGAGAGAAGGAAGAAGATGAGAATGAAACAAATGGTCTTGGTCAAAGGAAGAACCCTCACCTCTCTCTCTCTCTCACTTGTCCATGCCTCATTTTTTATTGTTTTCCTTTTTTCTTTTCTTTTCTTTTCTTTTCTTTTGTTTTCCCTTCTCAATTGAAACAACAACCATGCTATAAAAAAAAGAGAAGGCCACGATGAAAATGTAACAAGTGCTAAAAATGACATGTACATGTCATGTGCACAAAACAGGTTTAATGCACGATTAGCGATATTTAATTGCGATTAGCATTAAAATAGTGTATAATAAATCATAAAATTTCATAATTTGTATAAATCACATAAAGCACCCTCTTTTTAGTAATTTCTATAATTTTTCAAATTTTTCCCAATTTATCGGTATTTAATTATACCGCCTTATTAAAATATTCATTATATTTATTATTTAATTATAAAAATTTCCAAAAATAATATTTTATTTTTCTGAAATGTTACACATGGCGGGTTTACCCTCCAGTTTTCAGACAACGCGAATTTGCCTTGCTGATACTGGTCTTCAATCCAGTTTTTGAAGACGTAGAAATTTTCGATTGGATGACCCACAACTCTGTAGTAAGGACAATAGTTAGGATGGTTGACGTCACCAGGTTGCGATGGATGTCTCGGATCCGACAGAGTGATGAGCCCGTTGCGCACTGCTAGTTCGAATAGTCTCCTTGTTTTTTCCTGAGGAAATGAGTAAGGACGTCTCAACTTCTCCTCGAAGGATCAAGATTTGTTGCCTTGGCGAGCGACAGGTTTCAGATTGCTCGGTTGTTGCTGAGCGTTGGCGACGAAAGTCGCTTTCCCTTTCCCTTTTTCATTCTAAAAATCTGTTTTCGAAGAGGACGGTCTATGGCCCATCTGGTCCATTTGGGCCAGCTTGTCAATCAAGGCCTGGAAGGTAGTCGGCTTGAAAAACATCATGAACAGGGATATGGTCGCCTGCGGATCGAGGGTACCCACGAACATGCCTACTGTAGGAGCTTCTTCGATGCGTTGTTCGCATTTCGACCATAGGTTCAGCCACCGGATTGCATAATGAACCCATGTTTCTTCTGGCTTCACCCTGGCATTGATAAATGCCATGATTGGGGTGCGTTCGCTAGCGCTTGCGAACCTTTGTATAAACAGCAGCTCCATTTCTATAAACGTCTTGACAGAGTCATTCGGGAGCTCGGAGTACCATTCGAATGCTGTTTTCGTTAAGTTGCCAACAAACTGACGAAGCAGCAGTTTGTCATCACCTCCAGTATTACCGCACAAAGCTCTGAATTGAGTAACGTGCTGATGCGGATTACCCATCCCCTTATACACATGGAATTTAGGGATCGTATATCCTGACGGGTACTTTATTTGATCGTACCAATCCGGATAGGGTCGTCCAGTCTTGACGACTTGGCCAGCGGCTTCGCTTGCCTGATGAGCTCGTATTTACTGAGCTATGTAGTCATCAAGTGCAGCTTTCGAGATTGTCTCTTCTTTGGCTGCTGAAAAGGCCGGAAGAGGGTTTGATGTCTCTCCTCTGTCGTCTTCAAGGACCACTGGAGGGTCTTCTGCTGGAGGGTCTGTCTGGATCATCATCCCGGCTATAACTTGAAATAGAAGCGCTATTTGCTTTATGTTAGCCGCTTGTTCAGCGGCCTCTTTGTCTTTTCTCTCAAGCATTCTTCGGAGGTTCGGCATCGGTTTCTTGCTTTTGGCGCTGTTCCGATAATGTCTCCGGGCTTTCTTTTGGTCCAATGAGCGCGACCATCTTCATTAGCATCTCCTGGAGCTTTTGATGTTGTTGCTCCTGAGCCTTTGTCACAGACCGTATAAGTGGTCGGTGACCCGTGGAGATACGGCTATCCTCTTTCCCGGAAGCCATGTAAATAGTATGCACCACCATGCCCCCAGACTTAGGGCGTTTAGGTTCAGTGCCTTTGGGATTCGTCGCAGGCACGTGGATTTTCTCCGGCCTTCTCCTTTTGTGAGCGGTCGAAGTTGAGGGGGCCGTTGCAGCGGGCATCCAAGTAGACGACACCTTGTGTGGTACGACAGGGTGGTCCTTCTCTTGCCGAAATTTCATCTTCTTCGGTCGGAGGGAGTAGTCTTGGTTAATCACAGAGTTTTGGACCTGTCGCCAGACCTTGTGAATTTTGGAGGACAGCCGCTGAGGGGGTTGTTCTGGCTTCGCCTTTGTAACGTTCTCCACAGGTGGAGAAAATCTTTTTAACACAGCAGTTGGAGAGTTTTTGCGCACCCTCCTAAATGGTTCAAAGCTGTTCCCAGTTGGAACAACAACATCGACTTCTACCGTTGAAGCTGGTGGAGTCAGCCCAGAAGGGGAACTGCCCCCAACTTTCCTCACTCGGCGCCAGTGGTGACGTCGAACGCATCTTGCAGATGGGATCACCTCCATTGTCGGGGTAGCTGCATCATGCTTCATGCTTTGATGAGAAACTGCTGTTGGTGTTAGCCTGTCAAAGACTGACATCCGTTGAGAGGGGATGGCCAACCTGTCGAAGGCAGAGTTTCGAGCAGGGGAAGCAGCCTTGGTGACTTCGCCTGGAGCGGAAGTTGGAACGACCAGTCTTGTGAAGATCGACCCGTTAGCAGGAGAAGTCTCTCCGACGACTTCATTTACTGGAACAGGGATGGCTATCCGTTTCGGGATAACCCCTTCAGGTATTACGGGCTTCTTCACAGGCCCATTGGAGCTTTGGCCCAGTCTGTTAAAGACCAAGGCGTTGGATTTGGGCGACCCGTTGAGAAGGGTCGTGGTAGTTGCAAGCCGATCAGAGATCGACTTCTTCGGAGTTCCTTGCGACGGCAGTGGGGCGTTGAAGCTCATTGGTTGGAGCATAGTCCCAAAGAACAGCCGGTAGTGGCTTGCGTCACCTGTTCCATTGGCATCGCAAAAATGGAGGCCGCTTTGGGCCTATAGGTCACTCCTCCGGCGAGGACGGAGTGGGAGTTGTTGTTGCAGCTAGTGCAGTTGGAAGCCATTTTCTCTGCACGGGAGCAAGACACCAAATCTTAGTACCTCGAATCCAGGGGAAACCATATTAAACCGCGATTCGTTCGCCAAACACGACACACGAAGTGTAGAGTGGAAAGAAGAAAATGTCCCACCGGGCGTGCCAGAATCTGTTCGCTGCCGAAAACCGGGAAGACAAAACGTCTTGCCTGAATTTAGGGGCGGATGCTCTTTAGTTTTATCCTTCCACCTCTCCGAAGATGCCAAGTTGATCTATGGCACCGTGTATCGGAGGTTTAGACGGATGCGGCCGTTGTAGCAGACTTCGTCAGATTCCCCCTCATTGTGAGGGGTTTTTGATTGTGGGATGCTCTTCCCTGCAGACGCAAGCCTCTGCAGTTAATTACGTTACCGCATCGCATTAACCACTTTCTCCTGCTCCAGAAGGTTACTTTGTGTCGTGTGTGTTTGTTTTATTTTTGGTTGCCCGTGGATTGTATACGGAGACTAATTTATGTTGTCACACGTAGGGTGTGAATTAGTCCAAATCCGTATTTTCTTAGATTTAGGTTTGGGTTGGGTTTAAGGATCGTTAATCTCATTGAGATTAAGATCAACTTAAACGTTTGTTAAGGATATGTTATTCTAATTTTAGACTAAGATCTATTCAACGGGGTTTTGGGATCATTTAGATCCAACGAAAGAGTATTTGGGCTCTATCGTCTTAGTTTAGGGACATTGCGGTCCATAAGTTTAAGGACATCATAGTCCATAGAGTTTAAGGACATCATAGTCTATGGTTTAAAGACGTCATAGTCTATAGAGTTTAGTTTAGGGACGTTGCAGTCCATAAGTTTAAGGACATCATAGTCCATGGAGTTTAAGGACGTCATAGTCCATACTTTAAAGACGTCATAGTCTATAGAGTTTAGTTTAGGGACGTTGCGGTCCATAGTTAGTTTAAAGACATTACGGTCCATAGTTAGTTTTAGGACGTTGCGGTCCGTAGAGTGTCTGGTTGTCGGGACCCGCCACCTCTCTGAAGACGTTGAAGAATTACAACGACACATATCAGAGGTGTGAAGAGATATACCCTTGAACCAATGTTGGTTGGGGGATCTATAGTCGGGTTTGGGACCAAAACCAATTAACAAGATTATGAGCATATAGGCTCAGTTGATCTGAATTAGGGATTTGTAGCCAACTTGGGCTCAGCCCACTTAGTTTTGAATAAAATGTTGAACATTTATTTGGGCTCAGTCCCTTTTTATCTAACAATGCTGAGCATTGATTTGGGTTCTGACACCCCTTTTTCTTTTGTCTTTTACTAAGTGTTGAACACTTTTTATGGCGCTGGGCTTTATTTAAAAAACACTTTGTGTTCCTTCAGCGCACACGTGAGGAGCACGTGGAGCGCTTGGAGCTGAGCGCCAGACTCAGAACGCTAGGGCACTTCTTTTGAAATAGTGCACATGTGAGGAGCACGTGGTGCGCTTGGCGCTGAGCGCCAAACTTGGAGCGCTGAGGCGCTTCTTTGTGAAATAGCGCACACATGAGGAGCACGTGGTGCACTTGGCGCTGAGCGCCAGACTTGGAGCGCTGAGGCACTTCTTATACGTGTGTGTGTGTGTGTGTGTGTCTCTCTCTCTTTCTCTCTCTCTCTCTCTCTCTCTATATATATATATATATATATATATAAACAGCAGAAGAAAACGACAAGAAGTTTATTCCATAGGACCATTGATTGCAAAAATAATGGACCCCACAAAATCAGTATGACGGCTCGCCAATCATGAGGCAGGGTAATCATGGTGAGAATAAAAAAAAGATTCTCAATAAATGCACATTGGAGTTTAAACGACTTGGAACATCCTCACAAGAGAACACCCATTACAAACTCTGTCAGATGGGTAAAAAATAAAGGAAAAATACCTTGAAAAGATTTTCAAGAACACTGGGGAATCTAATTCCCGAAGGGTCCTCTTGCTCTTTCAGAGCTAAGCTCTTCGGTGAGAAATTAAATTCCTTTTAGGCGATGGAATTAAATTCCAGAAACCCCATGACATTAAGGTCTGCTATTCAAAGATCACATCTTATGGTGGATATAAAATCCAGAAGTTTTCTTTAGAGAAAAGGGTTTCTCTAATGTTCGAGATCTTTACCTAAAAAAAAGTTTCTTTTTCTAACAGAGTTTAACTCTGGAATTGCAATGGTAGAGAACTAAGCTCTAAAGAGGAGAATTAAATTCTCAAAGATTCTTAAGAAGGAAGAAGATGAAAGAACAGTGGCTTCCCAAAGGCCAAACCCCTGCATTTATAAGACGTGACAAGGGCGGTCCACCTCCCCGTTCCCCTAGGCCATCCGACGGCTGTAAAGGTGACAGCGTTGCACTCACGTGCAAGCCACATGAGAACAACGCTGTGGGGGCATTTGTTCTATTATGAAAAAATAAACAATAAATAAAAGGTAATAGGAAAATTCCCCAAAATGGAGCATCACGTGCCCACATGTGATGCGCCTTGGAGCCAAAATTATAAAGCATTACACTTAACAAATAGGACTGAAGTTGGGCCTCACGTGCCACACGTGAGCACCTATATACAAAATATATAGACGCCTTCATAAAACAAATAGCAGGCCAGAAGATGCATCACGTGCCAACACGTAATGCTCTTCTTTGGGACTGCTGCATATAGGCAAACCAGCCTAGCGCCACTGGGTCACGTGCTACACGTGAGGATTCCTAATATCTTCTGACCCGATAGAATTAAATTCTATATAAAAGGGATCAGAACCCTATTTTGGAAATATTTTCCCCAATCTTTCTAAATAAGAAAGATTGTGCTCTGTAAATCAGAGCACCGTTGGATCAAAGATCCAATGGTGATTAAAAATCACCAAGATACAGAATTAAATTCTGATTGAGAAAATACCCCTCAAATCTTTCTAAACAAGAAAGATTGTGCTCTGTAAATCAGAGCACCGTTGGATCAAAGATCCAATGGTGATTAAAAATCACCAAGATACAGAATAAGTTCTGTATGGGAAAATATTTTCCCAATCTTGTTAAAAACAAGAAAAATATCTTCTGTAAAACAGAAGTCCTTGGATCAAAGATTCGACGATGGATAAATTCCCCAAATCAATTAAGAGATCTCTCAATTAGTGATTTCCTCAACTAAATCAACAAATCAGCATCCATTATATAAAGGCCCCAAGACTTCAAGTCTAAAGAAGAAGAACCCCCCTATAAACTTCAAGTTCAAAAATATAGAAGAAACAGAGAGGAAAACCCCCTGATAAGTTTAAAAGAAAAGAGAATTTAATTCTCTAGAAAAAAGAAGATCTCCTCAAAGAAAAGAAGAAACCCTAGGTAAGAAGGAACAAAACACAGAGAATATCTTACTTCTTCTTCGCCTCCACAGGAGTTTAACTCTTCCAAAAGAACTTAGTTCTTCCTCTGGTTGGGATCTGCAGAAGCAGATCTCCCCACAAGTTGAGAATTTAATTCTCATCGGGGAGGTTCTGTTATGTAGATTCAAACCTAGGGGAAAGAATTAAGTTCAAAGAATTTAATTCTCACAAGAACATATAGGAATCTAATTCCTCTAGTAAAACTAGGGTGTAACCCTATATAAGAATTTAATTCTTATAAAACAATAGGCTTGAAAGTCTCAAAACTCAAGATCTCTATGCACGTAGAAAGATTAGCGCCCAACATGATAATGGCCTATCACGTGCTCCCACGTGAGCACCCTTGATGAACAAAAGAGGACAACTGAGAGCAGGTCACGTGTCTCCACGTGACCCCCCCAAAAAGTGCTTAGCACTTCCAAAAGAAAAAGGGTATAAACCCAAAGGCAGTTACCATTTTTGGGGTGCCTCACGTGATCACACGTGATCCCCTAAAAAGTGTTTAACACTTATATAAAGAAAAGGGAATAGACCCAAGGATACAATGTCCAACTCTGAGGCGCCTCACGTGATCACACGTGATCCCTTAAAAAGTGTTTAACACTTATATAAAGAAAAAGGAATAGACCCAAGGATACAATGTCTAACTCTGAGACTCCTCACGTGCTCACACGTGATGGCCACAAGGATAAAGTGTTTAACACTTATATAAAGATGGGGAATAAAAAAACAAGCAAACAACACCACCTTTAAAAGCATCACATGCGACACGTGAGCACTCTCAATTCCAGTGTTTAATACTGCCTCAAAGTATCATGTGGGGGCACGTGAGCGCAGAGCATATTTTAGTGTTTAACACTATAAGGAACCAACTTCAACCAAAAATCGGTTAAGTTCGTCCTAAGATTAAATCTCCAAGCAAACCGAGCCTCTATGCTCAGAACTGACAACTCCTCGATTTGGGATTTGGTTCAAGGGTACATTTCTCCACGCCTCCGATACATGTCATTGTAATCCTTCAACGTCTTCAAAGAGGTAAAGGGTCCCAATAACCAATAACTCTTGGCATACCCCCAAACCAATGAGCCAAAACTCTATGGACTATGATGTCTTTAAACCCAATGAACCACAACGTCCCTAAACTAAACTCTATGGACTATGATGTCCTTAAACATGGAATATGATGTCCTTAAACCCAATAGACCGCAACGTCCCTAAACTAAACTCTATGGACTATGATGTCCTTAAACCCAATGGACTGTGACGTCCTTAAACTAAAACGATAGAGCCCAAATGCTCTTTTGCTGGATCAAAAATGATTCTGATCCCCCGTTAAGTAGATTTTAGTCCAATATCGGATTAACGTATCCTTAACAAATATTTAAGTTGATCTTAATCTCAAATGAGCTTAACTATCCTTAAATCAAACCAAACACAAATCTAAGAAAAATACGGATTTGGACTAATCCACGCCCTACGGGCGACAACATAAATTAGTCTTCGTATACAATCCACGGGCAACCAAAAAAAAATAAAACACACACAACACGAAGTGAACATCTAGAGAAGAAGAAAGTGGTTACCGCGATGTGGTAGCGTAATTAACTGCTGGGGCTTGCGCCTGCAGGGAAGAGCGTCCCCACAATCAAAAACCCCCTCGCAAACAAGAGGGAATCTGACGAAGTCTGCTACAACGGCCACATCTGTCCAAACCTCTGATACACGGTGCCATAAATTAACTTGGCATCTTCGGAGAGGTGGACAGATAAATCCAATAGCATATGCCCCGAAAATTCAGGCCAGACGTCCTAACGCCAAGGCCGCGTCTTTCGGCGGTGAACAAAGTTCTTTAAGCTCCCGCCAGTGACCCAAAGGGCGGGCAAACGTCTCCGAGGCCCGTACTGCGCCTTCCACAGGTCGCAAGGCCACCCGACCGAAAACTGCAAACAACTCCGTGACTACATCGAGGAGTTGATCCGCTCGGGCCACTTGGCGAAGTACTTGCGGGACAAGCGGCAGGAGGAACGGGAGAAAGAGAACTTGCCTCCTCCCGGGGAGCTAACGATCGGGCAAATCATGGTCGTTACCTCGAATATTGCTCGGGAAGCTGGCAAAAACCATCGCCTCCTCCCGGTCGAGGGTGTAGGCGATCTACCCCAGAAGAAGTGCAGGAAAGACGAGCCTATCATCTTAACCGATGAAGACCTCCATGGTATATCCTTGCTTCACAACGACCCACTCGTAATAACGGCCAGAGTCCACCGTTACAAGGTCCAGAGGATTTTGGTTGACTCAGGGAGCTCGACGGATATCCTGTTCAACGACTGCTTCCAGCGTATGAGGTTAGGACCATCCGACCTTCGACCTACCTCCAATGTACTCTCGGGGTTCACCAATCACTCCATCCCTGCCGAGGGATTGGTCACCCTCCTACTCAATATTGGGGAAGCGGGACATACATAGACCATACCTGTGGATTTCCTCGTCGCTAAAGTCCCTTCGTCCTACAACATTCTCCTAGGACGTCCGACCTTAAACGCTCTCCGAGCCCATATCTTAACTTATCACCTTGCGATCAAGTTTCCTTTAGATCAAGGGGGAATAGACCGGGCCTATGGAGACAAGCAAACTACTAGGATTTGCCTCACTTCGACGTCCACTGCCGGAGATCAAAGCGACGATTTTGAGGACATACCTGACTTCCAGGGGTCTTTAGATACATGCGACGATCAAATGGAAGTCAGAGGTGCCCCAGTAGAAGCATTAACGGAAGTACCACTCGATGAAGGGGTCAACGACCGAACAGTCCAGATCGGCTCCCTCCAGACTGGGGATCACCGTGAAGAACTGATCCGGTTCATCCGAGATAATTCAGACGTTTTTGATTGGACGCCGGCGGACATGCCCGGAATTGACCCTAGAGTGATCTCCCATAAGGTCAGGGTCGATCCGAAATCAAAGCCCGTCCGACAAAAGAAAAGAAGTTTTGCGCCGGCTAAGCAAAAGTTGATAGAAGACGAAGTGGATCGACTACTCGCCGCTAACTTTATCAGGAACCTGGACTACTCTGATTGGCTGGCAAATATAGTCATGGTCAAGAAGACGAATGGGAAATGTCGCATGTGCGTCGATTCCACGGACTTAAACATGGCCTGCCCCAAAGATAACTATCCCCTCCCTCGGATAGACCAGCTTGTAGACAGCTCAACCGGCCATGAATTATTAATCTTCATGGACGCCTTCTCGGGTTACAATCAGATCAGGATGAACCCGGCCAACGAAAAAATGACTGCCTTCACCACTGACCGGGGGGTATACTGCTACAAAGTTATGCCCTTCGGACTTAAGAACGCCGGGGCCATGTATCAGCGCCTCGTCAACAAACTGTTCAAACTGCAGATCTGGAGGAACATCAAAGTCTATGTCGACGACATGCTCGTAAAATCAACCTCATCAGACGGGCATGCCAAAGATCTCGGGGTGACATTCGACGTCCTGCGCAAGTACAAAATGAAGCTGAATCTAGCTAAGTGTATGTTCGGAGTCACCAGCAGGAAATTCCTCGGGTTCATGGTCACCCATCGAGGAATCGAAGTGAACCTAGAAAAGATCAGAGCAATTCTCAACATGGACACACTGAAGAGCAATGTTGAGATCATGCGGCTCACAGGGAGAGTGGCCGCTCTGAGTCGCTTTATGTCAAGATCCGGGGAGAAGTGACTCCCGTTCTTCAAAGCCTTGAGAAAAATTCCTAAGTTCGAATGGTCGGAGGAGTGTCAGAGCGCTTTCGAACAGCTCAAGGCGCACCTAGCAACTCCCCCACTACTCACCCGACCAGTCGAAGGCGACGAGCTATTATTATACCTCGCGGTCTCCGATCAGGCTGAAGGCTCAGTGCTCGTCAGGAAATTCGATGGTATACAGAAGCCGGTTTACTACGTAAGCCACGTTTTCAAGGACGCGAAAACAAGATACCCAGCCATAGAAAAGATAATCTTGGCATTTGTTGTCGCCTCAAGAAAACTACGTCACTACTTCCAGGCGCACACCATCCTCGTCCTCACCGAGCGACCTATAGGGACTATTCTCGCTTCCCCTGAATCATCAGGATGACTTGAGAAATGGAGGTGGGGATTATCCTAATTCGACATCAAGTACCGCCCAGGCAGGCCATCAAAGCGTAGGTCCTAGCAGACTTCGTGGTTAAATGCACTATTCTCACTAAAGAAGAAGCGGCAGCTTGGGGCCTCGAACCACGTCCCTCAGTCGAGGAAGTACCCGACTCCGTCCCCGATTAGGAGCTCTACGTGGACGAATCCTCTACCGAGGAAGGGAGTGGGGCTGGCCTGATCATCCGAGGCCCAGATGAAGCGAATATGGAATACTCTTTGAAGCTAGGGTTCAAAGCTTTGAACAATGCCGCGGAATATGAGGCTTTGTTAGCCGGATTGCAGATCGCCTCCAGGGTAGGACTGAAGACGATTTGAATTCGCAGCGACTCCGCATTGGTCGTCGGCCAAGTAACCGGGCGATTCGAGGCCTGGGAACCACTCATGATCAAATATTTGGCCGAGGTAAAAAGACTTCGCAAAAATTTCGATGGAGTCCAGGTAGAGCAGATTCCCCGGGCCCTGAACACTCAAGTCGACACCTTAAGCAAGCTCGCTTCTTCCCATACTGCCGACCATAAAAGAAACATCCTCTTTGAAGTCTTGCCACGGCCCAGCGTGGAAGACAGGGAGGTAACGCTCCACGTATACGCTATTCGGGAGGAAGGCCAAGATTGGAGGAAGCCCCTCGCGGAGTTCCTAAAAGATGATATACTTCCAGAGGACCGAGGGGAGGCTCGCCGCCTTCTGGCAAAACCTAGTCATTTCATATGGAGAAATGGAAACCACTACAAGAAGTCGTACACTCGACCTCTACTCCGATGCGTCGACCCCTATGAAGCCGACTATGTTCTATAAGAGATACATGAAGGGGTCGAGAGAGCGCATCAAGGGGCCCGCACCCTGGTCTAGAAGACGCTGCTCCAAGGATATTATTGGCCGAGGATACACCAGGATGCCGAGAAGCTCGTCAGAAGATACAAGAACTGCCAACTCTACAGCAGCATACCTCGTCTCCCCGCTACCGAGCTAATGCCCCTCAGTTCCCCTTGGACGTTTGCACAATGGGGGATGGATATGGTGGGCCAACTCCCCACCGGCACGGGCGGACACAAATACATCCTTTTCGCGGTAGACTACTTCATGAAGTGGATAGAGGCTGTGCCCATCAGAAAACCAGACGCCGCCTCTACTATAAAGTGCCTGCAAAACAACATCATCTCTCGATTTGGAATCCCGAGGTGCATCGTTACCGATCACGTGACAAACTTTAAAACGACAAAGTCAAAGAATTTTGCAGCAACTACCACATACTAATGAAGTTTGCTACGGTCGCGCATCCGTAATGCAACAGACAAGCCAAGGTAGCAAACCAAGGAGTCATACGCGGACTCAGGGCTCGCTTGGAAGTAAGACAGAGAAGCTGGGTCGAGGAATTGCCGCGGATTCTATGGGCATTGTGGACCTTGAAAAAAACACCCACGGGAGAAACCCCGTTCAGCCTCTGCTAAGGTATCGAGGTGATGGTCCTGGCTGAGATCGGACTGCCCAGTTATAGAGTCGAACACTTCGACAACGAAGCTAACACCTCGGCACTCCGGTCAAACTTGGATGTGTTATTGGAAAAGAAGGATCGAGTGCAGATCAGAGAAGCCGCCTATCAACAGCAAACCGCTCGCTATTACAGCGCTCAAGTTAAACATCGGGCCTTCAAGACAGGAGATCTGGTCTTACGAAGGAACGAGTTTGTGGACCAAGTCTGCATAAATTCTTCCCGAAATGGGACGGACCATTCCTTGTAGCAGAAGCATTGCCCAGTGGAGCGTATCGCTTACAAGACGCCGGGGGGCGTAAGTTTCTTCGGCCCTACAAAGCCGAAAAACTCAAATTGTACAAATAAGCATGTATTCTTCTTTTGAAACAATGTAATTCTTATTAACATTGAATTAAATCTTCTAAGCTAGGTCCTCTCATAAAGGAGACCTTTTGCACACCTTTTTGTTTCTTTTCTCGGTTGCGAGACCCCTAGATTTGTTTTAAAAATTGTGTAAAATATACTGAGGGGATAAAAAGAGACAATACGCATCAAAAAAAAGAAGAAAAACTTTATTCATTAAGAGGATATTATAGGCTCCTCAGCGTTACAATAATTACAATATAGGGGGCGGGGATCAAGGAAGCACTGTTGATGGTACTCAGAGGAAATCTCCTGCAGCCGAGCCCTAGCTTCCTCAACACGCTTCCTTTGACGGTGCCCGCAGACCCTAGATGCCACAGAAGCACCGGGGACCCCATCCTCCGGACAGGAGGCCTATGATCTGCCTTTTCTGGAAACATTCCAGAAGAAGGCCCACCGATCGCTCCCTCCTACTCTGCGAGATCAGGCCAAAGTGGTAGAGAGTGTGGACCTTGTCAAGCACCTCGTCCCTCAGCTGCGGAGACAGGGCGTTGTGCAGACCCGGGGACATCCTCCAGATCGCGTACATAAGCACTTGGAGGAGGGTAGATCGTCGGGGAAGTAAGCGACCAAAGTGGTCCTCCACACGATCTATTACCGCCTCGTACGTCTGCTGGGATCGATCGAAACAGTAAAGATGCAAGTCGTCAAGAGAGATGATCTCCCTGATGAGGAATATATGCCCAGACATCTTCAAGGGAATGCAAGATTGAAAGGGAACTAACATGCCTCGGCTAATTATAGCCTCAACAAAATCTTCCAACGGCCGAAACTTAATCATGCAGTGACACAAATCGCGAGATATCTCAGTTTCTCGATAAAGAACTACCACGTGTCGGTCATGCCGGTTGTCGGCCGCTTATGCGGGCCACGGAAGGTTGAACGATGCCCTCACTCCCGCCAAAGCGGCCCACAGAAGTTTGAAAGACACCCCACGAGGGCCCACGGGAGTCTCGAAGCCCTACTCACGAGGCGGCCAAGCAGATTCCTTCCCGGTCCATCTCTAGCGGGTAGCTTCCTACCCAACAACGCTAAGGATCTAAAGCCCTTCTCATGAGGCCGCCGAGCAGATTCCTGCCCGGTCCATCCCTAGCGGGTAGCTTCCTACCCAACAACGCTAAGGATCTGAAGCCCTCATCGTGAGGCCGCCGAGCAGCTTCCTTCCCGGTCTATCCTCAGCGGGTAGCTTCCTACCCATCAACGCTAAGAATCTAAAGCCCTCCTCGCGAGGCCGCTGAGCAGCTTCCTGCCTGGTCCGTCCCTAGCGGGTAGCTTCTTACCTAGCAACGCTAAGGATCTAGAGCCCTCCTCGCGAGGCCGCCGAGCAGCTTCCTGCCCGGACCATCCCTAGCGGGCAGCTTCCTATCTAACAACGCCAAGGATCTAAAACCCTCATCGTGAGGCCGCCGAGTAGCTTCCTGCCTGGTCCATCCTCAGCGGGTAGCTTCCTACCTATCAACGCTAAGGATCTAAAACCCTCACCAAGAGGCCACCGAGCATACTCCTGTTCGACTCGTCCATGTAGGGCAGGTTCCTGCCCTAAGAAAAGATGGATCCAACGCCCTCGTCAATAAAGAATCAGTCAACGCCGACCTATTCTAACTTAGCTATTTTTCGATTCATGCTAAATGAACGATCGCCACCTCGACTCCGGGGAATGGGAGGGTATTGATCTTCCTACACTTGGCTGTTACTCAACTTACACTCGACGTGCGATCGTCACAGAAAAAGGCCGGACACCAACCCACGACCTTACGCTTACGGGATGAGACTATTGACGAGCTAATATACTTACAGAATGAAGATATAAACAAAAGTATACGAGCTAAAAGCACTTGCACAGTGAGCAAACATTTGGACAATGAAGAAAAAGGTGCAATTTATTTATGATCCGAAAATAAATATAAGGTATTCTGGGCTCCTCAGCCTTACCAAAACGCCCGGAGGCTTACAAAATTTAAAAAAAGAAAAAGAAAAAAAGGATTCCCAAGGCAGGAAAGCTCATGTCGTCGGCTCGGGGAGGATCTCGCCCTGCTCGACGCCAGCGCCGGGGACCAAAACGAAGACCTGTGGGTCAGCGCTTCCATTGGCAGCCTCACCCTCGGCGGCCGCCTTGGTAGCTTCCACCTGCGGCACATCCTTGGAGAGAGGGTACTGGACCTGGAGCTCACTGTCGGCGAAATACGGAATCAACGCCTTCACGGCGTCTAGAGATGGTGCCAAACGATGGCCGAGGATTCGGCAAGGTCGGCGTAGAACTGGTCAAACGCCTTATACCTCTCCACGGACTTCACCGCTCGGACCTCGGCAAGCTTCACCGCCTCGAGCGCCACCCGAGCATCCTTCCTGCTGACATCCCTTAACTTCTTCATTGTGTTATAGAGTTCTCCAACCTCCTCCAACTTAGCCTGGAGGGCCCGGTTGGATTCACTCAGAAGTCGGTGAGACTCCTTGAACTTGGAATTCATCAGTTCCTCGGTGACCACTCGATCTTCGAGGGCGGTTATCTTCTCCTCCGCCTGCTGCAGATGAAGGTGCAGATCCTCCTCCCGCGAGAATGATTCGTCTGCCTTCTTCATAACTGGGGCTATCTCCTCAGATTCCATATTGACAATGAGGGTGCAGTGGCGGAGGACCTGAGGAAAGCAGCAAAAAGAGTTAGAAATGTTCAAACTAAAAAAAAATTTACTTAAGAAAATTCTTAAAGGAAAACAGATACCCGACCTGAACCGCCTCCTGAGCAATGGCTGCCACCTGGGCCTTCAAGGTCTCGTGGGGAATCTTGCCCCCAGCTACTTGCTCCATGTTGGAGAGCAGGTTGTCGGCGACGGAGAGCCCTGAGGGTACCCCAAAGCAGAAGTCCCCCTACTGCTCTGGAATTCCGGTGGAGGGCGCCCGAGAGACCGTTCTTTTGTGCCTTTTGAGGGGAATGTCGGTGGGCTCCTCATTTGTAATGCCCCATGCCCCAGTACAGATGGTATTGTCCGCTCTGGGCGAAACCTCACGGTTTTTCCCTTTAGAGCGAACCGGACCCGACCAGGGGCCACTTCCCAGGAGGTCACCCATCCCAAGACTTTCCTGGCCCGAGCACGCTTAACTACGGAGTTCTCAAGCTCCTGTAGTTCCGGTTCACTTAAAAGGTGCCTCTGTAATTGAGGGTGGTATCATTATATTTATAATGCAGTCCGGTTCTCTTTCGGAATGTGTTCCGAAGATTCCCCATTGTTCTACAGTGGGTCCCATGGACTCTAGAGGTAGCCCCCACAGATTCAAGAGGTGGCCCCCGCCCTCTTGGTATGACAATTGGCGTGGCACTTTGTTCTGTGTGGCACTTCGCTCTGTGAACAAGAACCGGGTCCCGACATGCTCCTCACCTTTGAACAATGGTTCTTCCTCGAACCACAGACCTACTACTAAGGGACCTGCATGGGCCACCATAAATTTAACGCCCCATGCCCCAGTACAGATGGTATTGTCCGCTGTGGCCGAAACCGCACGGTTTTTCCTTTTAGAGCGAACCGGACCCAACCAGGGGGCCACTTCCTGGCCCGAGCACGCTTAACTATGGAGTTTTCAGGCTCCTGTAGTTCCGGTTCACCTAAAAGGCGCCTCTGTAATTGAGGGCGGTATCATTATATTTATAATGCAGTCCGGTCCTCTTTCGGAATGTGTTCCGAAGATTCCCCATTGTTCTACAGTGGGTCCCACAGACTCTAGAGGTAGCCCCCACAGATTCAAGAGGTGGCCCCCGCCCTCTTGGTATGACAATTGGCATGAAACTTTGTTCTGTGTGGCACTTTACTCTGTGAACAAGAACCGGGTCCCGACATTCTCCCCACCTTTGAACAATGGTCCGTCCTCGAACCACAGACCTACTACTGAGGGACATGCATGGGCCACCATAAATGTAACGCCCCATGCCCCAGTACATATGGTATTGTCCGCTCTGGTCGAAACAGCACGATTTTTCCCTTTAGAGCGAACTGGACCCAACCACGGGGCCACTTCCCAGGAGGCCACTTCCTGGCCCGAGCACGCTTAACTACGGAGTTCTCAAGCTCCTGTAGTTCCGGTTCACTTAAAAGGCGTCTCTGTAATTGAGAGTGGTATTATTATATTTATAATGCAGTCCGGTCCTCTTTCGGAATGTGTTTCGAAGATTCCCCATTGTTCTACAGTAGGTCCCATGGACTCTAGAGGTGGCCCCCACAGATTCAAGAGGTGCCCCCCACCCTCTTGGTATGACAATTGGCATGGCACTTTGTTCTGTGTGGCACTTTGCTCTGTGAACAAGAACCGGGTCGCGACATCCTCCTCCTCCCTCGCCCGGGGCGCTGGGTCCCGTGCATGCTTCTGGCTCCCCCCCGCGGCTGTCTTTCGGGGCTCGGAGCACAGCGGAAGGGTTGCTTGGCGGGGTAGGCTTCGGGGCCGAGCTCGGACCAGGTCGGGATGAACTTCCGCCCCCGGTCTTCTTTTAGGCCTTCGCGGCCATGGCAGCTAAGAACTTGGATCGGTCCATTTGCTCTACAAAAAGGAGAATACACAAAAGAGAGTTAGTGACGCTGAATAGGGAAAAGAAAATTTATCAAAGTCTAAATAGATCGTCTACGGCCCTAACTTACCCAGAAAGCGCGCAGGGCTAAGCCCGGCCCAGCTCAAAGCCTGCTCAGAAAATAGGACGTCGGCCCGCTGGATCGGCTCCCACAACGACACCACCCTTGCCTCGGGTGAAGATGACGGTTTCGCCCTCGGGCAGTCGACCATGTGCCACTGTGTAGGCATAGGCCAATCCTCGCCCTAGAGTGGCCCGACGAATACAAACTTCTCCTTCTATTCATGGATGGAAAAAGGGACGACTACCACTCCCGACCCGGCCACCCCTCCCTTATGCTTTTTGAAGGAAAATACAGCCAACTCGGATCATCCTTGCTGGTGCCAGGGTGATTCTTATAATAGAGGAAGAAATCGAGGAGGGTCAAACGGAAGGGGATGTTTTCAAGTTTCAACCGGACTAGATGTAGGGTTACTAGGCACTCTTTTGAAGGTTCATCAGGCATCAAACATGCCCGAATAAAATTTTAGACGTGCCAAACAACCCAAAGCCGGGATCTTTGCTAGATTATTAGGGTTTAACATGCAAGTAAACATCTTTACCACTAGGTGTGAGGGATTACAACCTTTGTAGTCCGCTCCTTCGCTTCATAAGCTCCGAGTAGAAGTCCCTTCGCCGCGATCCACGATCTCCCGGACTCAAGAGAGGCTCCGCGACTCGAACAATCCATGCTAGCTTGTAGTGTTCCGCTTCTCCGATGATCTACGTCGAAGTTGCTATAACCCAAGCTCTCTCACTCTAATGAGGTGAACACTCTGATCTAATAGGCTAGATTAGATGAGGATGATGGAGTAGTATTTATGCTATCTTTTTATATCAATTTCTCACAGGAAATCATCACCAAAGGAAAATCTAGTGAGCTATTTCAAAAACTCAAGAGAGAAGAAGATGAAGAATAATAAGATAATCCTTTTGTGATGAATAATGATAAGAGTATATCAATAATAATGCAACCATGGTTAATGATGACAAGGATAACCCTTGTAGAGAGTTAACTAAGGCTAGGGTTTGGTTGGGTTAAGAAATGAGTCATAAGAAAATATCTATCATAATATCTTCTTCATGACAAAAGGAATGCTTCTAGAAGGTGCAAGAAGAAGCTAACCCTAATCAAACCCTAATCTCTTTTTATCATCACTAAACATGTTTCATTATTAATCATATCATGTTACTATAATATATATCACATATATATTATATAATTGTAACAAAAGAAAATAATTCAATTAATATATATCGCATATATATCAATGTATTATCCGGTGAGAAAATGAAATAATAAAGCGAGCCAATATTAGATAATGTAATACAATATATCATATATATTATTATACATTAAATCATCGAATCAACACTTGATCCGACAATCCGGCTATATCGAATATAACCGACTAATATATCATGTACCGATTCATCGAATCAACACTTGATCCGATGATCCGGTTCATATCTAAATATCGCGAGAATATAATACGGTATCTCATATCGTATTATCCTCGGTTCTGCACATATCACATATGTGCCTCTACTCCGTTTTTCCTGAGCCAAGAAACCTCTATGTAGGACTCTAAAGAATCGTCAATAAGCCGGTAGTAGGTGATGATCATATCAAACACCCACAAGCTGCAAGCGGTTAGCTAAACGTAACAGCCACCCAGGTATTGAGCGATCAGAAGATCAACAAGCTAGCCTGTACGTTCTCCTGTGAATCCAATCAGTAACACTCTCGTACAGTCCGGTCTGTTCGTCTGATATATCGCATATCAAGTCTAGGGGTGGTATACGTCAGACCCCAGTAACCGATAAGTCATGTCGATGTGAGGCTCATAACAGGTCGAGAAACTACTGCTAACACTTACCAGTAAATCTCTATATCAGCCCTGGCCAGGGACTTCCAGTTATAGCCAATCGACCACAGCACAACATCAACTCCTAATACCGGGAGAGACGAATTCCCTCCTATCGATCATTGCCTCCATGTGATTCGGGACTGTACCCAAAATCCACCGTTTTGCACGCCCTCTTGGATGTGGTAAGGTGGAAATCAAAGCACAGTGGGAATCACACAAGACTCTATGACGATCTCGGGTCTACAGACTACCTTATACCAGTGTCACCGGAGAACTGCCATCTGACGTGTGGTATATCACCATCTAGGAGTTCTCGGCGAGTCCGTCCAGTGTACCGAGTCTCCACTAAGCACCCGTATACCATCTCTGATGTCAAACACCGATGGATATGGGATCATCCATCGCCCATCATATGGGTCAAGATGCGTATACGCTAGTCTACTCTGGTGTATCGATGCCCTGTCTCGATATACTCTCGACTAGGAACAGTTATAGGATGTACCCATTGACTACCGAGGCCCCACTAGTATGATCTCATCATAGTCCCAGTAGTCGAGTACAGATCCTAAGGGCTTTATCAACATGTGAGAGAAAAACAGTAAACCAATACTAGTCAACATGTTAAGATAAAGGAAAACCAAATAGCATACTATCATGACGAGCAAGAAAGTCCTCTCTATATATATCCAAGCATCCATTATAATATACATCGTATGTACAACAATGGCCTCTAGGGTATATACATAACTAACAATCTCCCACTTGCACTAAGGCCAGCTGCTGTAGTATCTCATACCCAGCATCCCGAATAATCTCTCAAACTGTATCTGGGGAATGGCCTTCGTGAGTGGATCCGCAGTGTTTTCCTTCGTATCAACTCTCCTGACCTCGATCTCCCGGCGATCAACTATCTCCCTGATCAGGACCACCTCAGAATATGTCTGGACTTCTGATGGGACCTGGGTTCCTTAGCCAAAGCCACAGCTCCATTGTTATCGCAATACAGAGGTATTGGATGCTCAATGGATGGAACCACACCAAGTTCACTAATGAACTTCTTTATCCAGACAGCATCTTTGGCAGCATCGTTGGCAGCGATGTATTCAGCCTCCATCGTCGAGTCTGCAACGGTATCCTGTTTGGAACTCTTCCAACATACCGCCCCTCCATTGAGGGTAAAGACAAATCCCGAGTGCGACTTAGAGTCGTCCTTATCACTTTGGAAGCTAGAATCGGTAAAAGACTCCACCTAGAGTTCTCCGTTACCATACACCAAGAACATGTCTCTAGTCCTTCGCAAGTACTTGAGAATGTTCTTCACAGCTGTCCAGTGACTCTCTCCAGGATCTGCTTAATACCGACTCACTACACTTAGTGAGTATGCTACATCGGGTCTGGTACATAGCATCACATACATGATAGAGTCTACTGCCGAAGCATAGGGTATCCCTGGCATGCGAGCTCTCTCCAAATCAGTCTTGGGAGACATCTCTTTGGAGAGAGTGAGTCCAGAGATCGTGGGTTGGTTCCCACGCTTGGATTCTTCCATACTAAACCTCTTTAGTATGGTGTCAATGTACCTGGATTGGGACAATCCCAGTATCCGTTTAGATCTATCTCTATAGATCATGATTCCCAATATGCAGGAGGCATCACCTAGATCTTTCATTGAGCATCTTTGTGATAAGAAGAGCTTGACTGATTGCAGCATAGGAATATCATTTCCTATCATGAGTATGTCATCCACGTACAATACGAGGAAGACAACCTTACTCTCTGCTACCTTCTTATATATACAAGGTTCATCTATATTTTTGATGAAGTCAAACTCTTTGACTACAACATCAAAACAGATGTTCCAACTTCGCGATGCTTGCTTTAACCCATAAATGGATTTAAGCAGCTTGCACACCTTTCCACTGCTCCCACTATCTACGAAGCCCTCTGGCTGAATCATGTACACGCACTCTTCTAAATCACCGTTTAGAAAGGCGGTCTTAACATCCATTTGCCAGATTTCGTAGTCATGGTATGTAGCAATGGCAAGTAAGATCCGGATGGACTTAAGCAAAGCCATTGGAGAAAAGGTTTCGTCATAATCCACACCTGGTCGTTGACGAAAACCCTTTGCAACAAGTCTAGCTTTGAAAGTCTCAACTTTTCCTTCTACACCAAATTTCTTTTTAAAGATCCACTTGCTCCCAATGGGTTTTACCCCTTCAGGAGCATTTTCCAAAGTCCATACTTTGTTGGTGTACATGGATTCCATCTCAGATCGCATTGCATCCAGCCATTTCACAGAGTCACTACTCGTGATGGCCTGCTCGAAACTAGTCGGGTCATCATCTTCCATGATGCAATCCTCGCTTCCACCATCAATGAGAAAACCGTAGTATCTCTCAGGCGGATGAGAAATCCTGCTAGATCAGCGGAGAGGCTGGGGTTCGTTGGGTACTACTGAATCCTCTGGTTCCAACAAATCATCAGTTGTAGTTTGTGCTGGAACCTCTTCCAGCTCTACCTCTTCGCCACTAATTTCTTTTGCAAGAAATTCCTTTTCTAAAAAGGTGGCATATTGAGAAATAAACACTTGTTGTTCCTCACCATGGTAAAAGATATATCCATAGGAATCTTTTGGATATCCTACAAACTTACATAGACCTGATCTTGCCTCGAGTTTTTCCGGATTTTGCTTTTTAACATAGGCCGGACAACCCCATATCTTAACTCGTTTAAGAGATGGTCTCTTCCCATTCCATATCTCATATGGAGTGGTAGGCACCGATTTAGTTGGAACTCTATTCAATAGATATGCGGCTGTCTCCAGCGCATAACCCCAAAAGGAGATAGGTAACTCAGCAGTGCTCATCATAGAGCGCACCATATCTAATAGGGTGCGATTCCTCCGCTCCGATACACCGTTGTGCTGTGGTGTATAAGGAGGAGTAAGCTGAGAGAGAATCCCATTCTCTTTTAGATAATCCCGGAACTCATTGCTCAAGTATTCTCCTCCTCGATCAGATCGAAGGATCTTAATACTTTTGCCCGTTTGGTTCTCTACTTCGTGCTTATATTCTCTGAATTTCTCAAAAGCTTCAGATTTATGTTTCATCAGGAACACATGTCCGAATCTTGAGAGATCGTCAGTGAATGTAATAAAGTAGGAAGAACCGTTCCTGGCATGCGTAGACATAGGACCGCATACATCACTATGTACCAGTCCTAAGAGTTCCGTAACTCTTTCTCCGTGTCCACTAAACGGAGCTTTGGTCATTTTACCTTTGAGACATAAATGGCAAGTATCATAAGATGATAATTCGAACGGATTCAAATATCCATCCTTATGTAACTTAGCCAGTCGTGTCGCATTGATATGACCAAGTCTACAATGCCACAAGAAGGATTCGTTCATTTCTGAACTTTTCCTCTTGTGTGTGTTTTGTATATTGAGGACTGTATTTTGATTGAGAATGAATATACCGTTATGTAACGAGCCTGATGCAATCAACTTTTGATTTAGGAAGATGTTCATAACATTATCCTGCACTACAAAATTATATCATTCTTTACTTAATAAAGAAACTGATATAATGTTGCACGTCATGTTCGGTATATAATAGCACTCATTTAGAATCAGTGTATTACGACTTGGTAATACTAGGTGATATTCGCCAACTGCTTTGGCTGCAATATTTGCACTATTCCCTACTTGAACGGAATGATCACCTCTTCCCAGTTCTCTACCTTTCCGTAGCCTATGTAACAATTTACATATGTAGGATCCTGATCCGGTATCTAATACCCAGGACGTAGGGTGAACTGAAAAACAGTTCTCAATAACTAACACACCCGAAGAAGATGCATCAGCATGCATGTTCTTTTGGGCGGTGTGAGAATCCAGATATTCTCATGTTTCCTGTTCAGTCTTATAACTCTAATAAGAGAAAACGGGTCCAACGTTCCCTTGCTCAGTATAATAATCGGGTTCAGTCAATACATCCATATTATTATCTTGATTATGGCCTGACATGGTCGCTACCTGGAGAGAGAGAGAAGAAAACACTTTAGCGTATGCTCTTGCAAGATTAGATTGGTTATTATCTTATCTAATCAGGATGTCTCCCACTGTTTTTATCAAATCTTTCTTCAAACCCTAAAAGGTAAGATTAGCCGGGATTAATTACACCCTACAATTTCGTCAATTTTTCAGCCAGATCAGTGTCGGTACTTGAGGGAGGTTCCCCGTGCTTTCGCACGGACCTAATTAAAGTAAACCTCGTTTTCTCAGAGGCGTAACCCCGTTAACACTTTTCTAGACACCTACTTGATCGGCTAATTGTCTTGTGTAAAACTCTCTCAGGAGTAACTTTTACTTGCAGTGGGTACCGGGATCCAACTATCTCATAGGAGGTATGCAATCTCATTGCAAATTTCAACACTTGAAATTCCCGATAAAGCTTTTACCCCTAGTGACTTATGACCTTAACTATGGTCAACAAATCATAAGCACTAGTCAAGTTCTACCCGTCATTTCTTGATTAATTTAGACCCACCCACATGACCCTTAACTATGGTCAACAAAGTCATATGACTGTCCTAATTAATCACATCTTATGTTATATAGGAAAACATCACTTAGCTACCGTACACTGCTCCTTAACTATGGTCAACAAACGCAGCACGAATACTAAGTACTCTATTTTCCTAAAATGACGGAGGGTTACGCAGGTTTTTCAGAAAACCTCAAGCGTAATAAACTTGATATCGTCGTAGAATCGAGTGTTTTTGAAAAGGAGTGTTTTTTAGGCTTTTCTAGTTTTGCTAAAGAGGTCACTCCCGGTGAAGGGATCTCGGCTCTTTCCCCATCGAATAAGGTGCAGGATATATCATATATACCGCTGTGTAAAGCAAGAACTATACAAGCTGTCAAAAACTAAACCACGAGTTTGTAGCATCTGCCAGTTTCGCTAAAGAGGTCACTCCCGGTGAAGGGATCCCGGCTCTTTCCTTATCGAATAAGGTGCAGGATATATCATATATACCGCTATGCAAAGCAAAACTGTAGCTACCCCTTTTATAAAGTTTTGATTCTACAACATCTTTTAGGTTTCTTTTCTTATTATTAATCTCATTAATAAAATCCCATCAGCTTATGCTTCCTAAGCATCACAGAAGAAACGAAAGCAGTAATATTTATATATCAGCATATATAGATATAGTATAAGCATTCGTCTCAGGCAGTAATATGATCTCATCACAGAACATTGCAGCAGAAGAACATATATAAAATATTGGATATACTACGACGTCCGTGTTTTCAATACGAGTATGTATAAAACACGGATTCCACGGTCGCGATGAATAGCCAAACCCACATCCCAAGACCCCTACGAGAGCGGCAAGTAACACTGCCAATTCTAGGGTTAGGAGACCCGGTCTCGACTCCTCGAGATGGCCTCCCACTGGACCCTAGAACCTGGTTACTTGTGCTCCCCTCCTTGGGTCTACCTAATGCGGAAAAGTAAATAATATACACTGGTGACATCAACCTCATCCCGGAAGTGCCCCAATAAAAGAATATTACATACAAATGAATTTTACATGAATGAAAATAAAAACCCTCATCTCACATAAACCCCCCGGCTATTCAAAACACGACGATCCAATATAACATATCACAGCAACACATAATATCACATATCATCAACGTAAATAAGTATGCATACACCGATCGTCGTTGACGTATAGCAACGAAAATCGGCAATACAACTACATACTACACATACGGTCACAGAAATGAAATTGTAAAACTACAATATTTGGAATCCACAATCACTTTAGACATCGTAAATCCGAAATATCACATACTTCGCATTTCATGCCTAACTATATGAATTCCATATATTGTATCACATTCCAGATAAATAGACAGTATTAAACTTTCCGAACAGATAATCAAATATCCAAAATTTCCAAAATAGCTCAACTCTTGAGCGGAGTTCAAATAATCCCAGAATATGTCACAGTACCGATGATCCAGCCGTAGAAGGGTCAAGCCAACGCCTCACATGTGGCACGCCGTACTGCCCCAAACCCTAAGGTTTAGAGGCGGTTCAAGACGGTCAAATAATCGAGTTAAGTTTTGTTGTCTTCTAGAGGGTCCACCGCGTTACTTGCACATTTTTCCGAAAGATTTAAACCCGATAAAAATTCAACACTTGAAAATTTTACGTGCCGGGAAAAAGTGAGTTAATGATATCCGCTCGAACATTTTAACAGTTTCTAAATATCCGGAAAACATCACAAAATTAAATTTTCCGATCGAATCAACGATTACAAAATAAACCCCAGAACACTCAACACTTGAGTCGGATTAAAAATACCCAGAAAATATAACTTACAGAAATATAGATTACTGTGCAAAAAGATAGGACAATATCTACTGTACGGCTGCGGATCCGCGGCCCAAGCAAGTATTGGCCGCGGAACCGCGGCGGTCCGTACGATTTGGCCTGTCGTTTTTCACAGAATTTCTTATAATTTCCTGCTGGTATTTTAAAGCAATTTTAATTCAGAAAAATCACAGTTTTTAAAAAATATCCAGAAAGGGGTTCATTTCGTAGTTTCGGGGTTCGTTCGGAGTTTTAACTTCGTATACTCGTCGCCTAATGCTCTAGCTAGGCTCTGATACCACTGTAGGGTTACTAGGCACTCTTGTGAAGGTTCATAAGGCATCAAACATGCCCGAATAAAATTTTAGACGTGCCGAACAACCCAAAGCCGGGATCTTTGCTAGATTATTAGGGTTTAACATGCAAGTAAACATCTTTACCACTAAGTGTGAGGGATTACAACCTTTGTAGTCCGCTCCTTCACTTCATAAGCTCCGAGTAGAAGTCCCTTCGCCGCGATCCACGATCTCCCGGACTCAAGAGAGACTCCACGACTCGAACGATCCATGCTAGCTTGTAGTGTTCCGCTTCTCCGATAATCTACGACGAAGTTGCTATAACCCAAGCTCTCTCACTCTGATGAGGTGAACACCCTAATCTAATGGGCTAGATTAGATGAGGATGATGGAGTAGTATTTATTCTATCTTTTTATATCAATTTCTCACAAGAAATCATCACCAAAGGAAAATCTAGTGAGCTATTTCAAAAACTCAAGAGAGAAGAAGATGAAGAATAATAAGATAATCCTTTTGTGATGAATAATGATAAGAGTATATCAATAATAATGCAACCATGGTTAATGATGACAAGGATAACCCTTGTAGAGAGTTAACTAAGGCTAGGGTTTGGTTGGGTTAAGAAATGAGTCATAAGAAAATATCTATCATAATATTTTCTTCATGACAAAAGGAATGCTTCTAGAAGGTGCAAGAAGAAGCTAACCCTAATCAAACCCTAATCTCTTTTTACCATCACTAAACATGTTTCATTATTAATCATATCATGTTACTATAATATATATCACATATATATTATATATTTGTAACAAAAGAAAATAATACAATCAATATATATCGCATATATATCAATGTATTATCCGGTGAGAAAATGAAATAATAAAGCGAGCCAATATTAGATAATGTAATACAATATATCATATATATTATTATACATTAAATCATCGAATCAACACTTGATCCGACAATCCGGCTATATCGAATATAACCGACTAATATATCATGTACCGATTCATCGAATCAACACTTGATCCGATGATCCGGTTCATATCTAAATATCGCGAGAATATAATACGGTATCTCATATCGCATTATCCTCGGTTCTGCACATATCACATATGTGCCTCTACTCCGTTTTTCCTGAACCAAGAAACCTCTGTGTAGGACTCTAAAGAATCGTCAATACGCCGGTAGCAGGTGATGATCATATCAAATACCTACAAGCTGCAAGCGGTCAGCTAAACGTAACAGCCACTCAGGTATTGAGCGATCAGAAGATCAACAAGCTAGCATGTACGTTCTCCTGTGAATCCAATCAGTAACACTCCCGTACAGTCCGGTCTGTTCGTCTGATATATCGCATATCAAGTCTAGGGGTGGTATACGTCAGACCCCAGTAACCGATAAGTCGTATAGATGTGAGGCTCATAACAGGTAGAGAAACTACTGCTAACACTTACCAGTAAATCTCTATATCAGCCCTGGCCAGGGACTTCCAATTATAGCCAATCGACCACAGCACAACATCAACTCCCAATACCGGGAGAGACGAATCCCCTCCTATCGCTCATTGCCTCCATATGATTCGGGACTGTACCCAAAAGCCACCGTTTTGCACGCCCTCTTGGACGTGGTGAGGTGGAAATCAAAGCACAGTGGGAATCACACAAGACTCTATGACGATCTCGGGTCTACAGACTACCCTGTACCAGTGTCACCGGAGAACTGCCATCTGACGTGTGGTATATCACCATCTGGGAGTTCTCAGCGAGTCCGTCCAGTGTACCCAGTCTCTACTGAGCACCCGTATACCATCTCTGATGTCAAACACCGATGGATATGGGATCATCCATCGCCGATCATATGGGTCAAGATGCGTATACGCTAGTCTACTCTGGTGTATCGATGCCCTGTCTCGATATACTCTCGACTAGGAACAATTATAGGATGTACTTATTGACTACCGAGGCTCCACTAGTATGATCTCATCATAGTCCCAGTAGTCGAGTACAGATCCTAAGGGCTTTATCAACATGTGAGAGAAAAACAGTAAACCAATACTAGTCAACATGTTAAGATAAAGGAAAACCAAATAGCATACTATCATGACGAGCAAGAAAGTCCTCTCTATATATATCCAAGCATCCATTATAATATACATCATCTGTACAACAATGGATCTAGGGCATATACATAACTAACACCAGAAACCCAAGGAAGATTCTCTGCTAGTTCGGTGCTAGCTGACCCGGGGCGAGATGGAAGCAACGAAGCACCCCACATATCTCGGTTGAGAAGGGCAGACACATTCCGGCCCGGAATGCTTACAAATATAGGGCAATCTTCTTACCCTGCAGCTAGTCCTCTCGCTCACCCTCTCTAGCTAAACGAAGCGAATAGTTGGAAGGAACATGGAATCGAGCCCGAATCTCGGCAAGCTCGTCCACATCCCTCAAGACGGAAGGTGCATCGCAAGCGTTCCCAATGCGCACCTTAGAAGCCCTTGTCATAGCCCGACGGTGAACGACACGGGCAGCCCTGGCTCTAGGGAGCGAGCCCGACGCAGATGACGCAGTAGAAGAACCCTCTCGGCTATCTAAAGCCGGAGGGGAGGAGGACCCGCTGGACTCGGCTCCAATAGCTAGAGTCTCATCGTCCGACTCTACCCTAACTACCTCTATAAACTCCTCAGATGAAGACATCTAACCTGATTCGGGGGAACGGGCTCGCCGACGAAAAATCATGGGTGATCCGATCTAAAGGGAAAGAGCGCCGGGCAATCTTTAACAACGAGAGTGAATTAGGGTAAAAGTGTTGGCCCTAGGATAGTCCCCTCCTATTTATACACTCCAAAGAAAGCATCCAACGGTCCTGATTGATTCCCACCAAAACAAAACATCGCACCCAACGATCGGCGGGGCTCTACGTGGCGATCGGCCATTGGAGATGTCTTTTCGACTGCAGGAGTCAGAGACAGCCTGTCACTTCCACCAACCGACGTCTGACACGTGGCCCGTATCCCAACTGGCGATCGACTGAAACAGCGCCCCCTCTTTAAAGCACGATCATTTCATTTGATCCGCTGACGCCGTCGGGGTACGCGCGAAGATTCAGGCGCACGACGAGATGATACGTGGGCCTAAAGATCGAAACGACGCAACCACCAAACGTCGTGCCATTCCCGGGCGATCCGCATTATAATTCTTGGCGCCAAATTGAACGGAAGAAAAACCGAGCAGTCTACTCTCGACCCGAGCCTTGGATAGGTCGGGACGAGAGTGGAGGGGTAATGATGATGCTCACAGGTGGTATCTCATCAGATTACGACACGTGGAGGATAACGTGTCCCGAAGGCTACGGAGGTAGAATAAACGAGTTGCATTGTGAGGATTCCTCGGGACTTCGTCTCGGGGAACATGTCCAACCTTCCAGGAGACCTCCCTGAATACGTTCCGCCTTCGCCTGGGAAACTACCAACAGCCCGTCTCCGAGCTATCTCAGTCTCCTAGCTCGTCTCCGAGCCCCTGACGTACCAAGCTCGGCCTCCCGGCTCGTCTCCGAGCCCCCGACATGCCGAGCTTCCTCGGTCTCCCGGCCCATCTCCGAGCCCCCGACGTGCCGAGCTTCCTCGGCCTCCCGGCTCGTCTCCGAGCCCCCGACGTGCCGAGCTTCCTCCGCCTTCCCCGATCAACCAGGAGCGTGGATCCCATGCGTCCCGCAACGGCTCCGCGTATATCGCCATGGCGAGATATCTGTCTCCCCACGATCCGCGTCCCACGTTAGCGCATCTCTCCATTAATGAGTGCATCCCGCTATTAATGGACGCATCCCGCCATTCAAGACGAGAATAACGCTGGGACATAACTGACGGCAGTGATCTTGAGCCCGCTCGCTCCATACGACCCCTATATAAACTCCTCTTTCAGACGACCCAGGTATCAGAAATTTATCTCAATACGCCGCTAGTTTGTACCTATTCCTTGGTTCTAACTTGATCGTCGGAGGGTCCTACGGTGGTCACCCACCCCGGGACTTCTTTACTGGTAGCTCGGCGTCCAACACCAACCCATTGAGATCCACATCCAACAACTCCAAAAGCAATCTCAGCTGTCCAAGAGCGTCATCGAAGGACCGACGGAGGACAGCATCTGAAGGAGATCCCGACCTCCATCGAATCCTAAAAAGCTGTCTGAAGATCACCTGAAACTCTTAATCTCTTTTTCCCTCATGTCCTATCTTGATGTATTACACCTGTCACACTGAATAATTTCTCCACATGTGTAGCCTTTTTTGGATGCAAGACGCTGAAGCAATCACGTCGACTGCAGTAAAGCATCTAAAGTGTCATCTCATCAAACTTGACACTACCGTCTAGTACTTAGGATCCCTTCCAAAGTCAACACTATCACCGAACATCAACTTTGATTCCATGTATCACCGAACATCAATTTTGTAATGCTAGAGCGAGCACCTTTATGATTAATACAACTTGTTATCAAAGCCAAATCATGCTCTAATCAAACCTTCGTATCATGCAGCTATACTATACTGGAACAGTCTCTTTTATTACCAATAGTTTGACCAACAAAACCGTGAATCCTGCCAATCTCCGTCCTTTAGCTTGTACGTAGAGGATAACCATGCTCTTTGCACCATATTACAACTACTTCTGTCATACATAGAGAATTCCTTAAACATACCCATAGAAGTTTGTCCTGGTTCATCTTTTGCCTTGTAGAACATGTAGCCATTTAATCACTTGAATTGTGTAAATGTGAAGATCTTTTCGTCCACAAAAAAATTACTTGAATTGTGAATGGAATTGAAGTAACATGTAATCATACATCATACAGAGTTCAAGGATAAATATTGAAAAAAAAATGTCATTTATGGTTGAATGACACTTTAATATCCAGTTTTCCATCAATACAACAATACAACCTTTAAATGTTTATAGTTTAAAATTTCGCCCTTTAACGCCTAAAGTTTTATTCTGTCCGAACTTTAATTTCTATCTATCGTTGTATAGAAATGTGTATATTCCATTTTAGATTTTCATGAGCTTTTAATGTGATTATTATTTAGATTTTTGTTATCGTTGGAAATCCATAATGGAATATATACAAATTGCTAAAAATCTGAACAAGAGAAAGCAATAAAGTGCAGAGAAATAAAAGTTTAGGTATCAAAATATCATGTTTTAAACTATAGATATTTAAGTGTTATATTGGTGAAACATCAACTGTTAAAGTGTCATTTAGCTTTTGTCATTAAAAAATGCTTCTTAACTTAGAAACACGGAGTGATGTTAAAAAGTAACACGTCCAATTATATATAAATAAATAAATGTGGTTGCAGAGATAAAGGAGTGGTGCCCCAAAATGAGTTATGCTGAAATGGGCATCCAATATCCACTCTAAGGCAATAGTTTTTAATGAGCAGAACCCAGTCAATGCCCGAATATAACTCGTCGATTATGATTTGATATAGATAAAGGTTTCAGCAGATGGGTCGTTACTGATGATGAGTTAAACGGGTACGTATAAAAAATATTAAATTAAACCAGTGTTAAACTTGGTGCTCATCACTTGGCCCATGTATGTGTGTGTGTCTATATATATATATATATATGTGTGTGCGTGTGTGTGTCTCTCTCTATATATATATAGAGAGAGAGACACACACACACACACATATATATATATATGAGAATAATAGAGGAAAGAGGCCATAGAAGCGAATTTCCTCCTATGGCGTCGAAAAAACACTTTCCATCGTGAAAAAATGGTATAATCACATGAAATTTGGTGTATCCATATCTTAAATGATAAAGATGGAGATGATGTATGCCGATCGTTGAAAAAAAACATGGAGGGTGCATATTTCCGACGCCATAGGAGGAAATTCCCTCCTATGACACATTTCCTCCATTAACCTTTCCCTCTCTATATATATATTGCCGGCGGGTTTGCGAGCCGGGAGGGGGGGGGGGTGCGGTTTGCGAGCCGGTTAGTAAGTTAACAAGTACTTGCATTGTTTTCATATGGTTGTTTGAAGCTGGTCTTGCAACTGACACGAAAAGGTCATGCTTTGACTTTTTGAGATGTAAATGAATTAAGAAATCGGCTGAGGATAGGATGAATTTTACTAACACCATCGACTTATTTAACCTACAATAAATTTAAATGGAGAAATTAATCAAAGATAGGATAAATTTAAATACTTTTATTTTAGAATGAAATCTCAGAGAAGTCTCTAGAAATATAGCCGGAGGGGATTTGGAACCTCCGCTATTATTTTACCTGCTATTTGGTACTCTGGAAGCATCTTGACCGCACATCACACGTACAAAGCATGTGAATAACACCAACACTAAAACCCGCTTGTTTTACGCTGTTTTGCCTGTGATTGTGGCCGCTGATATTAAGATCAAAAAAATCCGGACCGTTGATCTTAATAGCAGGAAGTGATAATGGCAGGGACTTTGGATTGTTGGGGTGTACATTTAATGGGACGATGAGCTGGACATCTTTAAAAGAGGAATGATATTTTGATGAGCCTGACATCATTACTTTAAAAAATTTGTTAAACATAACATTAATCGATGGCATGATCTACGTCTTGAAAGTTTGCATTAAAATAGGAAGATAGAGATTAGAAATTCCACTTATAATAGAATTATGCACATGTAGAATGCATATATCCATGATAACATCCCCAAAAAGTGAAAAGTAATGGAGAAGATATGAGAGTTCGAAAACAAAATTCTGTCATCATTTTATAGTGTATGAGTCTTGATGAGAATATTTGCATTTTATAGATCATGAGCGTGGATGGAAAATTTACATTTTATAGTATGAGTATTTGATGGACAATTTGCCAAATTGTGTAGTGTAAAAGACATTAAGGTGCATGTAAGTGGGTTCATTGACGTCCATACTCCTGTAGTCAACATAGATTGAAGTATATGGTCAAAATTTAGATATAATTTTATAGTTTTATTTGATCAAATCTACAAAAATCCAAGAAACAAGGAAAAAGACAGTTTTTTTTATCAAAATAATTAAATTTATATCTTAATTATAAGAAAAAGATCAAATTAGTTGTAATGGAATCTAACATTTAAACTTTAAATTAGGTTTGGTGTGTACTTGGATGATGAGGGCAGTAAACTCTCACATTAGAAACCAATGTTTTATGCTTCAATATTGATGGAATTTAAGATGGATTGGTGACCAACATGGCCTATCTCAGTTAGTATAATTTTCCTCTAAAGTGAGAGGTAGAGTTTGATTCCCTAAAGTTTCACATCTAAAAATAAAATAAAATAAAATAAAATATGATGAGTGTTGAACTACAACGTACAGGCTAATCGTATTGGATCCATTTCAAATGAAGCCCGAACCAAACCCGAACCCGATCCACTTGCACACTAGTCGAAATCTCAAATGGTTTAAGTACGTATGTTTTTCTCTTCTGCTGCTGTCTCCATCATTTGAAGAGAAGTTTAATTTATCTTTTCCTCTCTCCTTCATGAAATCAACACAAATTTGTATGTCACATGAAATGAAATGTTAGATCAAAATCACCGCAACCAGAGACTAAACATAATTTTATTTGGGCCCGGTCCATGGATAAAAAAATTTATCAAACAAATCAGGACCGTTCAACTTTAACTCTTTAAGAAGCAGGTAAAATCCAATGGTCCTGATTTAATCGTTACTTAAAGTAGAGGTTAACATCAAAAATATTTTATCTAATAAATTTGGACCGTGCAAATTTCACCGCTACTTTAAAAAGCGGTTAAAATCCAATGGGTCTTAATTAACCGTCACTTAAAGTAGCGATTCAAAATCAATATTTAACCGCTGCTTAAGTAATTTTTTTTTCTGGCGGTTAAGGAATATCTCACCTTTCGATTTTCAATCCTAGAGATCGCCATAGCACTCTGCTTCTTTCTCAACGAAGTTTTTTGAAATGATCCGTCGATTTTGGAACCCTATCTTCCGCCAAAGCACGTCTACTTCTTTCTCAACGAGGTTTTCAAAATGGTTGTGGTAGATTATTTACTTTTAAGTTTATATATACTAGCATGTCGATTAATATAGCCTATCAGTGGACTATCCCTGATTATAAAAAAGAAGATGAAGGATTAGCAGCGGAAACAGACGAAGTTGAATGCTTGAAAGGACCTATCATTTCTATCGACCTAATAACTCTTGAAGGAAAAAATGCTGAGTTTATATCGTTAACTAGTGGAAGCAAATGTACGAATGTTCTGTCTCCTAAAGTTGAGTTTATCTCGCCAACGAGTGGAAGCAAATATAAGAATGTGCCCTTTCCTAAAATAAGTCCTGATGAGAATAACGAGCAAGGTGTAACAAGTGATTTGGTAGAATATGATATTAGCATGATATTCAATTCACTAGATGATGCTTATGAATGTTATTTGGCTTATGCTCGAAACATAGGGTTTGATATCAGAGTTCGTTCTACTCGTCATGCAGTTCGTAGTGTGGACCTATCTCCAGACTATATGAATGTAATAAGGTCGCAAAACCTAAACATTTCAAGCCCAGTGTAAAACGTAAAATATCTTTTCAACGTTCCGGAGAACTAATTATATTGGATCTAAGTATGAAGCCCGTATGTTTGTTGTTAAAAAAGACCATCGATAGAAAGTAACTTCTTATAAGAGAGATCACAACCATCCATTTGTACCGTAGTCAATGGTGCAATACCTATCTTATCACAAAAGTATTTCTAAATTCGACAGAAGTAAAATCCGTAATTTGAAGGATAATGGGGTTGGTTCAAATAAAGATATATAAGATCATGACGGGGTAGAGAATCTTAGTTACGGGCTAAACGATGTAAAGAGTGAGTTAAGAAAAATACGTCGATATCAATTTATGGACGTATCAGATGTCCAAGCTATTTTAGTTTATTTACAATCCATTCAAGTTGAGGAGCCTAATTTTATATACGTAGTAAAATATGACGAAGAAAATCATATCGAAATCCTCTTATTCGTCGATGCGCGCTCAAAAGCTTTTTATACAACTTTCGGCGATGCAATTATTTTTGACACCATGTATCAAAAGAACAAATATCAAATTCCCTTCACCCCATTCACCGGTATTAATCATCATTATAAATCATAAATATTTAGTTTGGCGTTAACACGGAATGAGTCCGAAGAGTTTTTTACCTGGTTGTTTCAGCAGTTGTTAATTACGATTAATAATAAGGCACCGCTATCTATAATCACCGATCAAGATCATGCTATGACAGATGCTATTGCTAAGGTGTTTCCGAATACAAGACATCTTTATTGCATATATCACATTAGTCAGAAATATCCAGAGAAATTGCAGAGTTCATATTATCAGGATATCGATTTTCGAAACGACTAAAAACCTTGCATAGATAAAAGTTTGACAGTTGAGAAATTTGAAGACAAGTGGTCTGCGCTAAATGAAAAATACTAAGTTAGTAGGCATAAATGGTTTCAATAATTTATGGTTTATGTGAGAAATGGATACCGGTTTATACATCAAGAAGTTTTTCTGCAGAAATGCAAACAACCGGACGTAGTGAGAGCATGAATGCCTTTTTGGATCCCTATCTTGATCGGAACACCACAATTAAAGTGTTTGTTATAAAAACGAAAAGTGCACTACGGATACAATACGTGTTAGTTGTATGTATGCCCTAGAGGCCATTACTGTACATGATTGTATATTATAGTGGATGCTTGGACATATATAGAGAGGACTTTCTTGCTCGATATGATAGTATGCTATCTGGTTATTCTTTATCTTAACATGTAGACTTGTATTGAGATACTATCTTGCTCTCACATGTTGGTAAAGCCCTTAGAATGTATACTTAACTACCAGGATTATGATGCAGATCATACTAGTGGGGCCAGGGTAGTTCACAAGTTCATCCTTTAATTGTTCCTAGTCAAGGGTGTATCGAGACGGGACATCGATATTTCGGAGTAGACTATCGTATACGTTTCTTGACCCATATGATGGGCAATGGATGATCCCACATCCATTGGTGTTTGACATTAAAGATTGTATACGGGTACTCAGTGGAGACTGGGTACACTGAACAGGACTCGTCGAGAACTCCTAGATGGTATTATATCTAACGTCAGATAGCAGTTCTCTGGTGACACTGGTACATGTTATTCTGTAGACCCGAGATCGTCATAGAATCTTGTGTGATTCCCACTATGCTTTAATTTCCACCTTACCACATTCAAGAGAACGTGCAAAACGGTGGTTTTTGGATATATCCCCGAGTCACATGGAGGCAATGAGCGATAGGAGGGGTTTCGTCTCTCCCGGTATTGGGGGTTGATGTTGCGCTGTGCTCGATTGGCCATAACAGGAAGTTCCTGGCCAGGGCTGATACGGAGATTAGTGGTAAGTGTTATCAGTAGTTTCTCGACCCGTTATGAGCCTTATATCGGCATAATTTATCAAGTTATTGGGGTTTGACGTTTATCACCCTAGACTAGATATGCGACATATCAGACGAAGAGACCGGACTGTACGGTAGCGTTACTTATTGGATTCGCAGGAGTATGGACAAGCTTGCTTGTTGATCTTTTGATCGCTCAATACCCGGGTAGCCGTTACGTCCAGCTAGTACCGCTGACGACTTGTGGGTGTTTGATATGATCATCACATACTGCCGGCGTATTGATGAGTCTTTAGAGTCCTACACAGAGGTTTCCTGGCTCAGACGAAACGAAGTAGGAGCACATATGTGATATGTGCGGGACCGAGGTTAATACGTGTATGTGATACCGTATTCTATCCTCGCGATTTGTGATATCGGTTGGTTATATGTGATATAGCCGGGTTATCGAATCAAGTGTTGATTTGATACGTTGATACACATGATATTAGTCGGTTATATGTGATATAGCCGGATTATTAAATCAAGTGTTGATTTAATAATTTAATGTATAATTATATATTTGATATATCAATTTACATTAACTAATATTAGCTCACTTAAGCATTTCTTTTTCTCACTTGTGTACACTTAATATATATGCGATATATATTATTGTGTCGTGCTAGTTGCTACATGCTATATGGGTGTATGAGACTCACACCGTGCTTATGATAATGTAGGGTTTATTTATTTAAAGTAAATCAAAAATTAGTTGGAAATTAGCACATGGCTTCAAGCTTGTTAAAGCTTATGGAACCATTGACTTAGTCCACTAATTTTATTTTACATAAGATATTTATTAACCCAACCATTATCTTAAACCATGGTCAAGTCTTTATATGAGTTATATGAGATATTATCTCACCCATGGTTGATTGATTCATTCATAACATTCTCCACTTCATCTCCAAGAGCTCTCAAGGTTTTTAGGAGGTGAAGAAAATTAGTGAGAAAATATTTCTAAAGTGAGTAAAATTACTACTTTATCAATCTACACTAGATTAGCCATTTAGTTTAGATTGTTTGCTTCACTAATTCCTAATTAGTGAAGAGGTGGCTTGAGTTAGTGTCTCCTTGACGTAGATCATTTTCGGCCTCGAAGACTTCAAGCAAGCTTGTTCATTTCACCATGTGAAGCCTTACTAGAGTCCGGGAGATCACTACTTGGAGCGAAGGGACTACTACACGGAGCTTTTGAAGTGAAGGACCGGTCTACAAAGGTTGTATTCCTTGTTCACTTAGATGTAAAGATGTTTACATGCTTGGTTACGTTTAATTCTCTAGTTAAGATTCTTAGTGTAGGGTTGTTTAGCACGCTAAATTTTTGAAAACGGCATGGTTGATGCCTCTCGAAACCCAGTAGTCGTGCTAGGGAACCCTACAGTGGTATCAGAGCCTGTTGGATATAGTGGCCTCAAAGTCAATTATTGGATTGCAGGCACGTGATTGCAATGATTGAGGGAGGACCTATACCAGTAGGACAGTCTTACTCAAGATGATAGTATGCTGTCTGGTATATCTTTGTCATCGTGTACATGTTTTAGGTGATATTACAGATCACTATTACACGTTGATAGAGCCCTTAGGATTCTTGCTTGACTACCAGCAGTATGATGGCGATCATATACGTGAGAGTTGGGTAGTCTATAAGCACATCCTTAAAGTGTCCCTAGTCGTGAGAGTTTTCGAGACAGGGCATTGATACTCCAGAGTAGACTAGTGTATACAGTCGAGACCCCGACGAGGGGCGGTAGCCGGTCTCACAAGCCATTGGTGTCAGTTGGTTCACCTAAGATGTATACAGGTGCTCATTGGGTTATGAGTACACCGGACAGGACTCGCCGGAAACATGCTAGTTGGTATTATACCTGATGTCAGATAGCAGTTCCCCGGTGACTGTGTACAGGTTAGTCTATCGACCTGAGATCGTCATTTGTCTCGTATGAGTTCCCACCGTGCTTTGATTACTACCCTACCACGGCTCAAAGAAGTCGTGCAAACAGGTTTTAGTTGGGTACAGTCCCGAGCCACATGAAGGCAGTGAGCAGATCGGCAGGGGTATCGTCTCTCCCGGTATTGGGGGTAAGATCGCGCTGTGTCTAGGAGAGCCATTACACGAAGTCCTTGGCCAAGGCAGGAGATTTACTGGTAGGTATTCCAGTAGTATCTCAGGGTGTTCTGGGCTACACTCCGACATGACTTGTACCGCTTTTGGGGGTCTGACTTTTACCAACCCCCTAGGCCCGACATGCGATGCTCATAGACGAACGGACCGGACTGTACGGATATTGTTACTGACAGGCTCAGTAGGGTGTCAGGATGAGTTCACTCATTAGCCTCCCTTTTGGTCAATACCTGGGTACCCGTTACGTACAACTAGTACCACTGACGTGCTAGTGGTTAAATCCACAGCCAGTGTATTGACGAGTTTTTAGAGTCCCCCACAGACAGTTTCTCAAGTTTCGGGTGAAACGTTGTAGAGGCCGTATGATATTATGGCAGGGTTCGATCATATACGTGCAGTAGTGTACGGATCATGATCGGACGGATCATACCAGTGGGCTTTGGTTTAAGCCTGATCCTAGTATTAGATTTATTGGATTACTTTAGTCTCATCACATTTGCATTCAGTCAGAATGCGGATGCAGGTATGTATATACAGGTGAGGGGTATCCTTGTGATCCGTCACGAGTTTACTTTAGTAGATGTCATTCTCTTTTTATTGTTGTAAACATTTAGACAAATGTTTACATATAGAAATAATGAGCTCAAAGGCATGATTATGAGCATTAATTGTGACACATGCACTAGTGATGACTCATGGTCTCTTTATTTGTGCATATGTCACATTATTGCTTAATTTATGTGTTGAAATGATAAGAGGAGAGAGAGAGGGCAGCCATATGGCTTGGGGTTAGCTCTTGTATTATCATTCTAGCTTACTCTCATTATCATTCTAACACAAAGGAAAAGAAAAGGCTCTTCTTCTTCTCTTTTCTTCTCTTGAGCTCACTATCTCCATTAATGGCATCCACTTAAACCTCCATCCATACACTCTCATGCGTTGAGAATCAATGGATGCTTGAGACAAAGTTATCACACACATTCTCTACATCACCTTAGACACGTCGGCTAGCAAACTTCGTGTCCAAGTTGCTTCGGTTCGAAGCGGGAGCCTGTAAAAGGATTCATCGACGTGGTGCCCTTTCCGACGAGGAGATTGGAGATCGAGCGAGATTGGAGATGCCGCAAGGAGCTAAAGATGGTGGCTAAAGACCGAAGGACACGGATTGATCGGTATAGCTTTTCTAACCCTCTTTAGATTGCTAGTTTAGCGTTAATGGTTCGATCCGGGTGAAAGACTACGATAGCGCCGGTTTCGTAAAAAGTTTTTGTTCCGCATTTGGCCTCGGATCGATGGCCGGGGCGCTACCGTAGACTTACATGGTATCAGAGCCAAGCCATTAACCTTTACTAGCTTGTTCTAACGTGTTTAAAATATCGATCGATCAAAATTTCCGAACCGTATTTTCATATCAGTGTGCTTGCTGTCGAATTTCAAAGTTGTTCAAAAAATTATTTTCGGCATCTTAAAAATACATGCAGGCATAACTAAAGCTACAGAAAAAGTATGGAGACCTAACTTTAAAATTCCACCGCGGAACCGCCGCTAAATGTAGCATTTGGCGGCTTTTCCGCGGCCCTTTTTGGGCTACAGTGCCCCAAATGTTTTCTGGGGCTTTAATTCATGGAAATATGATTTTTGTGATATATAGTTTTGTCCCTGATTCATTTGAGTGCTGGATTTACACTTGGGGCCCACTTCGGGAAGTTTTGTCGATCGAGATTTTAAGTATGTTAGTTCACAGTGCTTACATTATATCTGCGACCGTGAATGTCATTCGAGTGGTAAATCTTGTCTAATTGCTATAGTCCTTTTAAACGGGTTTGCGAACGTGACATTCACGTTGATGTTCTGTGTTGTGCTGTGATGTTGCGGATTTGTCGTAGTGGATAGCTTGGTGCAATGTTAGTGCAGTTTAGTATTATTTGTACATTTGATATTGTTGGGCGAGCGTTCGACATGTGGACTACCGTCACTGCCTGTTTGTATATTATTCTTTTGGGGCACGACCGGGTTGAGGTCGATGCACCCGTTGTATATATTTTTCTTTTCTGTATTAGGATTACCCCGCGGTGGAGTGCACGGATAGCCTGGTTCTAGAGGGCAACGGGCCCGCATCTCATGGCTTTGAGACGGAGGGGGCTTCACTCTAGAATTGGCGGGCTATTCGCCGCACTCGTAAGGGGTATAGGTTGACCCAAGGTGGGGTGCTCAAGTTACCGGATTCCGTGAAGTGCTGAGTGGTCCATTCACTTTGTTGAAGGGGGCTGCCTCATTTCAGGTTTTGGCGGGTAACTTGCCGCGCCCGTAGGGGTCTAGGTTTTCATTGCACAGGCTATTCACACGACCCGGGGAACGTCGGGTTTCAGTAGCAGCTCTATGAAACCCGGGGATCCCAGATTATCTGTATTGTTCTGTGATGTTTATTACTTTTCTGTGATGTTGCATTTATCACTCCATGAGCGATTATTATATATTGATATATATACTAGTAGATTGTGTATATGTTTTACACCCGCGCTAGTCCAGTCCTCGCTCTGTTGTTAGTTAAGTAACCTAATGGGTGATGACGGAACCCAGTGGCGAATGCGGATGGCATATACGTACATCGTATTTTCATTCTTTATTGGTGTGATTAATTGATGGGACTGCATTGATTCAGATCAATGCAAGGAAAACAAACCTATTCGATGTTGTTGAAACAATTTTTAAAAAGCTGTTATTACAAGGACGTTCACTTTTGTTTTGCACAGTGGTATTCGGTTATGAATATCCTGCACCTCATTCGACGAGGCAAGGGCCGAGATCCCTTCATCGGGAGTGACCCCTTGGACAGAAGTTTGCGTCAGGGTAATAACTTCTCTATAGTCGATTACCTTTTGCTTTGCATCGCGGTATTCAGTTGGAATATCCTGCACGTCATTCTACGGGGAAAGAGCCGAGATCCCTTCACCAGGAGTGACCTCTTTAGCAAAGGTTTTCGCCATTATATTTATAAAAGGCTATCTGGTTCCTTCAACGATATCAAGTTCATTACGTTAAAGGTTTTTCGCCAAAAACCAGCCGTAGCCCTCCGTTATTTCGGATAAGCAGCGCATAGTATTCGTGCGATGTTTGTTGGCCAAAGTCAAGGCATCGTGTGCGGTAGCTGTGTGTTGCTTGTCCGTTGCATGGATATGCATTGGTTTAGGACAGTCGTACTACTTTGTTGGCCAAAGTCAAGGGTGTGTGCGGGTGGGTCTAAATCAATCAGGACAATGACGGGTAGAACTTGACTTGCGGGTTATAATTTGTTGGCCAAAGTCAAGGTCATAAACTGCTTGGGGTAAAAATCACATCGGGAGTTTCTAAAGAAACTGAAACTTGCCAGATATGCGCATACCTTCTGGAGTGTGATAACGTGAGTGGATTCCATCATGTTATCATACGATGATAGTTGGATCCCGATTCCCACTGATGAGTTGGTTTACTCCTCGGGTGATCCCGACTAATTCTTCTTTCAGGTTTGGAAGAGAATTTGAGGATACAGTGGGAGGTTTCTTGATTAGATAAAGTGATAACCATTCTGATCTAGGTTAGAGTGCACGCAGAGCGTTTCTTTTCTCTCTCTCTTTGGCAGCGACCATGGCCCGACCCTAGACTATGACTCAGCGACCAAGATTAACCGAACTTTCTTAAAACACCGGCTTTTGGATTGTCTGAGTTGCATACCTCATTGCCACTCCTACTTTTACCCTTTTTCTCTGGAACATTTCGTATCACTACGAACATCCACTTCCATTGGATAAAACCATCGTATGGTTATATACGAACTCGAAGGAACTTGTTCCGAATTTGAGGATGGTTTCCGGTTCTGGAGAAAATGAATAGGACTATTCAGTTGTCTTTTTCCTTTTGCCTTCTCTCAAGTTACGAGTGCTCCTAAGATATAGGACGGTACACCTATTACGCTAATTCGATAGTCTTCATCCAAACCATAGACAGGTGCCGAAAGGTAGGGAATGGAGAAAACCGATTAGCCTAAGTAAGGTGTACAGAAGGTAATAAGTAAGGACAAATAAAGAGATTAGAAAGAGGGCAAAGTAAATTGCGACTGCTATTCACAACCAAACCAAGTATTTCATCGCCACTCCTACTTCACCTTTATATTTCTCCAGAACACCCTGTATCACTACGAAGATCCACAGTTATTTGGATAATCCATCGTATGGTTATATACGAACTCAAAGGAACTTGTTCCAGTTTGGGAATGGACTCTGGTTCAGGAGAAATAGGAATAAGATTTATTCAGTTGTCTTTTATCTTTACCTTCTCTCGCGTTGCGAGTGATCCTAGGATTAGAAGAGTACACCCATTATGCTTATTGGATAGTCTTCTTCCAAACCATAGGCTGGTGCCGAATGGTAGGGAAGGAAGAAAACCAGTTGGCCTAAAGGTGGTATACAGAAGGTAATGACTAAAGACATATAAAGGGATTTGGAGAGATGACAAAGAAATATACGGTTACAGTTGTGAATCTGATAATGGAAGAGGAATTACTAGGAATACCCGGATACCCCATCGAAACATTTACATGTTTCAGTTTCACTGTGTATTGTTAAAAGAAAACTGATTTCCCAAATAGCCCTTACTCCAGGGTATGTATTTACCAGATTTGATTCTCACATCTGTATGGTTTTACAGATGATGAGTGAGAGTAAGTTATTGGGAATTAGGTGATCATCCTCATTATATCGGGATTTGTTGTAATTGGTAATATTTGAGGAAATCGCCTGGGTTATTGCCGGACGGTAAATATTTGGTTTTGAATATCCGTTGTTATGCACCAATTTCAAACCGATATATCTGTACGTTTATTTTTATAAAGTGAGATATAACCTTTTAAAATTATGTCCATGATATTTACCTATATCAGTTGATGGTTAGGTAAGAAGCATTTAACAGCGGTGTAATTCTTCATAACCATAGTACAGTTTTCAACCTACAACGCACAGGTTTTGAGTTATTCAACTCAACGGACTTATACAAAGTATTGTATGTTGTCCAGTGTCCATTAGGACAGAGGGGTTGGTCCTCATACTATATTCTGTTTACTTATGACTTCTCTAGTTTTAGACAAGTGTTTCGTAGAAATGCAAGGTCTAAGTTTTGAGAAGTTATATAAGGTTTACCTAGCACCTTATGAAGGGTCTGCAAGCATCACATGTCTCAGAATTAAATTTTTAAGGTGCTAAGTGAACATGCAAAGAATCATCACTAGAATTTTAGGGTTTCTTAAACATTCACATCATCACAAGTGGATAAAGCTAGGGTTTTGAGAGTACAACCTTTGTAGCTCCCTACGCTAGACTCCTCGGCTACTTGAGGGTCGGAAAACGTCCGCTTGGGAACCTCTAGGTCCACGATGATCCACCCGGAGTTCTCTTTGTCCAAGCTTGTAACTTCACAAGATCAAGAGAAGAAAATGGAAGCTAACACTCTTCACAAGTGGGCAAGACTAGTGTAGAATGGTGATGTGGTTGGTTTTCTCACTTCAAAATCCTAACTTGATGAGTATTTTGCTCACTTGAGAAATCTAAAGAGCAAAAGAGCAAGGAGGAAGAAGATGATGGCTTTTGAAATATCAAGAGAATGATAATTGTGTTATGAAAAATAAAAAATATAAGTATATATATTTTTCACTCTTCATCTCAAACCATAGTTACATTATATGGATATTGTTCCCGCCAAAAATTTCTGCGCAAAAGAGTCCGAGGTATCAAATGGCAGCGATACGCTTAAGAAAATGCGAACCAGTATCTTCCGACCTGTATTTTAATAAACTCTCCAATGAGAACTGTTAAATTATGATGGTATTGAAAGCATCTCGAAAAAACCTTCGATTTGATATATTATGGGCCTCATAATTCATCCGGGACCAAAAGTTATGAGCAAATGTGTTATGCACATGTGATCTAAGAAAGAAGATACGAACCAGTATTTTCCGAGCTTTATTTTGACAAACTCCGGAATGAGAAACAGCTAAATTCTGATGGTATTGAAAGTATCTTGAAAAGACCTTCGATTTGATATATTATGGGCCTCATAATTCATCCGGGATCAAAAGTTATGAGCAAATGTCTATGCACATGTGATCTAAGGAAGAAGATGCGAACCAGTATTTTCCGAGCTGTATTTTGACAAACTCCGGAACGAAAAATAGCTAAATTCTGATGATATTGAAAGCATCTCGAAAAGACCTTCGATTTGATATATTATGGGCCTCATAATTCATCCGAGATCAAAAGTTATGAGCAAATGTGTTATACACGTGTATTCTAAAGTAATGCTCTACTACATGGGGAATGCATTTTTTAGTCCCACATCGGGAAAAGGAGGAATGGCTTCTCTACCACTCCCATATAAATAAGAGGGGATACCTCTTAGAAAGGTAGAGTTAAATACTCAAAGGATTCAATACTCAAAGGAGCTTAGTTCTCCAAAGGAGCTTAGTTCTCCAAGATAGGAGCAAGCTCCTCCATAATGCGCATATGCGCAAGCGCCATGTGCGCTACGTGCAACGCACGTGCACACCACATGAGAACATTTAATAATATTAAAAGGAGCTTGTTCTTCATATATAGAAGCTTTGCTTCTCCTCATAATGCGCATGTGCGCCACGTGTAACGCACGTGTGCCCGCCATTCGGCACCACGTGCAACGCACGTGCGCACCACATGAGAACATTTAATAATATTAAAAGGAGCTTGTTCTCCATATATAGAAGCTTTGCTTCTCCTCATAACGCGCATGTGCGCCACGTACAACGCACGTGTGCTGGCCATGCGGCACCACGTGCAACGTACGTGCGCACCACGTGAGAACATTTAATAATATTAAAAGGAGCTTGTTCTCCATATATAGAAGCTCTGCTTCTCCTCATAATGCGCATGTGCGCCACGTGCAACGCATGTGTGCCCGCCACGCGCGCATCACGTGCAACGTACGTGCGCACCACATGAGAATATTCAAAGGAGACTCGTTCTCCATAGGAGCTTGCTCCCCCCATAATGTGCATATGCGCAAGATCCATATGCGCTACGTGCAAATATGAGCGCCCAACATGTGCAACGCACGTGCACCCAACATGTGCGACGCACGTGCGCGAACGCAAAGAAGCCTTTTTCAGTAGAGAGAAGCTTAAGCTCCAGCCTGTTCTTCCCCCCTAATGAGTGAGACATGGTTCAAAGGGTACATCCCTCCACACCTTCGATATATGGCACTGTAATCTCTCAGCATCATCGAAGAGGTGGTGGGTCCCAACGACCAATGATCCTTCTTTCTAAAATAAAAAAAGGGGGGATCAATATTTCTTGAAAAAAAATCAAGAGCTTCAAACAGAGAGAACTCTGAGAAAAATTTCAAGAAAAATGTAAAAACCTTCACAAGAGAGAAGAAATTTCTTCTAATAGATCATTGATCTAAAAACCAGATCAATGATCTTCACATAATAAACAGTGCTTTGCAATTCTTATGAACCACTGGTTCTTTAAAACAAGAAAAAAAAAATAAAAAAAAATAGTGCTTTGCACTTTTATGAACCTTTGGTTCCTGAAATAAAAAGAAAAACTTGTTTTTCTTTGATCTAAATTAGATCAAGGAAACGAACAGTGCTTTGCACATCTTTTGTGAACCATTGGTTCTTGAATCTAAAAGATTCTTAAATCATAGTGCCTTGCACTTGCAAACTGCGTTGTTGCGCTCCTGGATTGGCGCAAGCCACCAGAGCACGCCACGTGTCAGCAGCGCAGGCACAGCGCATTAGCGCAGCGCACTGCGCTTGCGTGACACATGTCAACACTACAAGCGCTTGCGCTCTCTGATTGGCGCAAAGCGCCTGACAAATGCAAGGCATTTCTTAAAGGGCCAGGCCCAAATCAAAAAGACCTAGCAGGCCAAAATAAATTGCAAAGCAATAAAAAGGGGGCAAAGCCCAAGTGAAATTGATGCTCTGCATCTTTTATGAGCAGAGCCCAAACAAAAAAATAGAAGTAATGCAATGCATTATTTAAGTGTGGGCAAAGCCCTAGCACAGGTCTAATAGACCAAAAATAAATAAGGGTGTTGAACATTTTCAACTGGACTTAGCCCAATTTTGGCCGTAAGTCCTCAAATTAAATTGACTGAGCACAGCTGTTGTCTTAAATTAATTTATATCCGGTTCGAGGGTACATCTCCGAACTCCTCTGACACCCATCGTTGTAATCCTTCAACGACGTCAGAGAGGTGACGGGTCCCGACGACCACACATCAATATGGACTGCGGGGTCCTTAAACTCGTGGACCGAAACGTCCTTAAACTAATATTGGACCGAAACGTCCTTAAACTAATATCGGACCACCACGTCCCTAAACTGGAATACGGACCACCACGTCTCTAAACTGGAATAGGGACCACCACGTCCCTAAACTGGAATACGGACCACCATGTCTCTAAATTGGAATAGAGACCACCACGTCTTTAAACTGGGATATGGACCACCATGTCCCTAAACTGGAATATGGACCGCAATGTCCTTAAACTACCAATGGACCGCAATGTCCCTAAACTACCTATGGACCACTACGTCCCTAAACTGGAACAATAGAGCTCCCAAATGCTCTTTTGTCGGATCTAAACGATCCCGTTTAAGTTGATCTTAGCCTCAAATATGGCTAACGTATCCTTAAACATTCAAACAGACTTTAGTCCCAAATTGGACTATAAGACCCCCAATCAACTTTGGTTCAAGGGTACATCTCCGAGCTCCTCCGACACCTCTCATTGTAATCCTTCAACGACGTCAGAGAGACGACGGGTCCCAACAACCACACATGAATATGGACTGCGGGGTCCTTAAACTCATTGACCGAAACGTCCTTAAACTAATATTGGACCAAAACGTCCTTAAACTAATGTCGGACCACCACGTCCCTAAACTGGAATACGGACCACCACGTCTTCAAACTGGAATATGGACCCCCATGTCCCTAAACTGGCAATGGACCGCAATGTCCCTAAACTACCTATGGACCACTACGTCCCTAAACTGGAACAATAGAGCATCCAAATGCTCTTTTGCTGGATCTAAACGGTCCCATTTAAGTTGATCTTAGCCCCAAATACGGCAAACGTATCCTTAAACATTTAAATGAACGATAAAACTACAAATCGACTTTGGTTCAAGGGTACATCTCTGAACTCCCCTGACACCTATCATTGTAATCCTTCAACGACGTTAGAGAGGTGACGAGTCCCGATGGCCAGATATTAAATGGATTATCACGTCAAGTTGATCTTAGTCTCAAACAGGACTATCGTATCCTTAACGAACGTTTAAGTTGATCTTAGCCACAACGCGACTAATGCATCCTTAAACTAAAAACACCAAACTCAAATCTAAGTAAATACGGATTTGGACAAATCCACGTCCTCCTGGCGACGGCATTACTCAGTCTCCGTATACAATCCATGGGCAACCACAAACAAAACAAACACCCACGACACGAAGTGAAATTCTGGAGAAGGAGAAAGTTTTTACCGCGATGCGGTAGCGTAATTAACTGCAGGGCTTGCGCCTGCAGGGAAGAGCGTCCCCATAATCAAAAACCCCTCACCTTGAGGGGGAATCTGACGAAGTCTGCTACATCGGCCGCATCCGTCTAAACCTCCGATACATGGTGCCATAAATCAACTTGGCATCTTCGGAGAGATGGACGGATAAGACCAAATAGCATCTGCCCCAAATCTCAGCGTCAGGACCTCTCGGTCCTGTGCGCCGTCTTTCGGAGGGGAACAGATTATGGCACGCCCGGTGGGACCTTTTCCTCTTTCCACTCCACACTTTGTGTGTCGTCCTCGCGAACCAATCGCGGTTTGTTAAATAGTTGCCTTCGGATTTCAAGTTACTAAGATTTGGTCTTTTGCCTGGCGCAGAACTCAAGATTCAATGGCCTCTAACTGCACCAACTGCTCGAAGTGCCACTGCAATGGACGCTCCACCTCCCCCGGAGGTGTAGCATATGGGCCCCAAGCGGCTTCCTTCCTCACTCTGCCGGTAGACCAGGTGAACCAAGCCACCACTGGTCTGTTCTTCGGGACCATGATCCTACCTACAAGCCTCCCTACGCCAATACCTGCACCGGAAGTGAACAAAAAGTCGGTCTTCGACCGGCTCACTGCTACGACGACCCCTGTCAGCGGGTCGCCCACCGCCAAACCAACAGCCTCGGTTTTCGCCAGACTGGATCAGAACTCTAAATTGGCTGTCCCAAGGAAGACAATAACTGCTGCTCCAGAAGTCATCAAGGCGGCTTCCCCTGTAAAAGAGTCAGTCTTTTCAAAACTGACGATTCCTGCTCCTGCCCCTGCCCGAGGATCTGTCTTCGACAGGTTAATTATCATCCCTCAAAGGACAACCTCAGTCTTTAAAAGGTTAACACCAGCCGTGCCTCATTCAGACAGGGGGAAAAAAGGAGCAACCTCTATCTCCGAGCCAGTCCCAACGGCTCGTCGTGCTCGACGTCGCCACTGGCAACGAGTAAGGAAGGCAGGAGGCAACTCCCCCTCAGGGCTAACTCCACCAGCTCCAGTGGCGGAAGTCAACGCTGCTGTTCCAACTGGGAACAGCTTTGAACTACTGAGGAGGGTACGTAAGAATTCTCCAACCGCTACACTGAAGAGATCTCCTCCGCCTGCGGAGAGAGTTCCGTAAACAAAACAAGAACAGCCCCCTCAACGGCTATCTTCAAAAGTTTATAAAGTTTGGCGGAGGGTTCAAGACTCCGTGATTGACCCAGGTCACTCCTCTCGTCGCCAGAAAAAGGCGAAGGTGGAAAAAGACAAGGACTGTCCCATTAAACAGCAGGGGACAACAGCTGCTAGGGTGTCCCCTTCAATGGTTCCTTCAACCTCAATGACCCACAAAAGAAGGAGGCCAGAGAAAACTCACGCGTCAGCGGCAAAAGTTAAAAATGGTGAACCCAAACGCCCTAAGTCAGGGGGAAGGATAGTTCATACCGTCTACGTGGCATCTGGTAAAGAAGATAGCCGCATATCAATAGGTCATAGACCGCACACGAGGTCAGTGACCAAGGCTCAGGAGCAGCAGCAGAAGCTCCAAGAGATGATGAACGCTATGGCCGCACTTACAGGGCTAAAAGAAACCCCTGAAACGTCCTCGGACGAGCGCCAAGAACAAGAAACGGACGCTGAATTCCTTCGTCGCGTACTGGAGAAGAAGGATAAAGAAGCTGCGGAGCAGGCAGCCAACATAAAGAAAATGGCCCTCCTGTTCCAGGATATGGTGGGTATGATGATTCAACAAGATCCACCTGCTGAAGATCCCCCGATCATCCTTGAAGACGATAGGGGAGAGACGTCAAATCCTCCACCAGCTCTGTCCACGGCTAAAGAAGATACAATCTCTAAAGCTGATTTGGATGAGTACATAGCTCAACAAATACGGGTTCATCATGCGACCGAAGCGGCCAGTCAGGTCGTAAAAACGGGGCGGCCATATCCAAGTTGGTACGATCAAATCAAGTACCCACCCGGTTACACAATTCCCAAGTTCCATGTCTACAAAGGGACAGGCAATCCTCACCAGCATGTTGCCCAGTTCAGGGCACTCTGCGGCAATACCGGTGGTGATGACAAGCTTTTACTTCGCCAGTTCGTTGGAAGCTTATCAGATACGGCGTTCGAGTGGTACTCTAAGCTCCCGAACGACTCTATCAAAACCTTCGCGGAGATGGAGCTACTGTTTACTCAGCGTTTTGCAAGCGCCAGTGAACGTACCCCGATGACAGCACTGATTAACGCCAGGGTAAAGCCAGGCGAGACGTGGGTTCAGTATGCTATACGATGGCGGAACTTGTGGTCGAAATGCGAGCAGCACATTGAAGAAGCTCCCGCGGTGGATATGTTTGTGGGGACCCTTGATCCGCAAGCAACCATCTCACAATTCATGATGTTTTTTAAGCCAACTACCTTCCAGGCCTTGATCGACAAACTAGCGCAAATGGATCAAATGGGCCATAAACCCCCTCTTCCAAGGCCGGACTCCCGAAATGACAAAGGGAAGGGAAAAGCGATCGTTGTCGCTAATGCTCAACAACAACTAAGCAATTCGAAGCCGGTTGTGCGTCAAAGTAATATGCGCCCGTACGTAGACCTTGAGGAGAGACTAGGGCGTCCTTACTCATTTCCCCGCGATAAAACGAGAAGGTTATTCGAGCTGGCATTACGCAACAGACTCATAAACCTGCCAAATCCAAAACGTCCGTTGCAACCGAGTGACGTCAACGAGCCCAACTACTATCCCTATCATCGAGTACTAGGCCATCCGATCGAAGATTGCTACGTTTTCAAAAATTGGCTTGAAAACCAGTACCGACAGGGCAAATTTGCGTTATCTGACAAATGGAAGGTGAATCCCCCGCAGCCTCACACCTCTAAAGGGACGAATACGCCGGGGGCAACAGGCTCCATCGTTGAAGAAGCTCCTTGGGAGGTTGTATTATCAGCCAAGACAAAGAGGATGCTAAACGATCTTCAGACATGTCCAGCGATCAAGTGGAAGAACCCGTTGGAACCGCGGGTCATTGAGGGGATGTTGAAACCGCGTACAACTCTAAAGACCAATGCTGGTGGCTCAAACACTCGCAACCAGCCGTCAAAATCTTCGAAGAAGAAGAAAAGGAAGTCAAAGAAGCCCGTGAAGCTTGGTGACAAGCGCACAGACTTACAAAAGCAAATTGACGCGCTGGATGAATACAACCAAAAGGCACGGATTCCCATTACGCTCCAAGAGTTCCTCAATCACGTCTTTCAAGAGGAATATGAAGGAGAGAGTTCATCTGATGAATCTCAAGAATGCGTGGCGAACTGTCATGTGATTTCCCATTCGTTCATGGACGATGAGGAAACTCCTTGTACCGAAGCGCTGGGGGCAGATCTTGAACCAAAATTCCCGAAACTATCAGATGAAATGATTGACGCGTTCCTTAACGAAGCTCGACTGAAAAGTAAAGCTGATCGAGAACGCGATATGGCTATATTTAAAAGGGCCAAGCGCCAGCGACTTGATGAAAGAGCTGAGATGATCCCGCTGGAGCAAAACACCTCCACTGCCGATAAAAGCCAATTCAAGATGAGAAAAAAGTTTGCTAAGGCCATATCAATGGGCATGAAGCTACCATCCTCCGAAGAAGAAATTACTGGTGAAGCGGAAATGCACCCGTCTTATTGCTTATATCATCAGAAGGTTTCGTACCCCACTCAGGAGCGCAAAGCTTTCGATAGATGGTGGCAAGGATACATTGCTCATCGACAACGCTTTAAGAGGGAAAAGCGTAAAACTCATCGGGAGCGGAGAAATACGACCGAAGGGATTAAAAGAACTACCGGCAATTGTCGCATGGTTAACACTGGCGGGTCACAAGTGCCTACATTTGGGAGCGATTCTGATGAAGAGCTGGAACTTGCCCCTCTCTTTAAAGAATCCACTTCGGGAAAAGAAGAAGAGCCGAAGGTCTGCGAAAATATCCGGCTGCGGAATCTGACGCTGCCTGAAAAGAATCTCGGACCCTCAAACAGAAAAGATAAAGGGAAAGAAAAGGTCTCTGAAGATATCGTCTTGGATGACCAAGTTCTGGAAGATCTAAACGCCAACAACCCGCCGAAGAAGAATAAGGTGGATTACAACGTCTTAGCACATCTGAGAAAGCTGCCTTCACAACTCAGCATTTTTGACGCCCTTTTGCTATCAAAAGAGGCAAGAGATTCATTGATTAAGGCGCTCCAAGACCCAGAACAATTCCAAGCATGCCTTAAGGCGCTCCAAGACCCAGAACAATTCCAAGCATGCCTGGCCGAGGAAAAGATGAAGGATGAATTGGAGGAAATGCACACAGCCGATGTTACTTTTGGCGATGAAGACCTTCTACTTAGGACGTGCGAACACAATCGCCCTCTCTATGTCTCGGGATACTGCCATGATATAAAGATAGGCAAAATCCTGATCGATAACGGGTCGTCTGTTAACCTACTCAACGTGCGGGTGTTGAAGGAAATCTGCATGAGCGTCCAGCACCTTGCTCGGGACAAGATCACTATCTCCGGGTTCGACTCCCAATCGTCAAAGACTCTTGGATCTGTGATTCTGACGCTACGCTTCGGGCTACTCGTCACGGACATTAAGTTCCACGTCATAGACGCCAAGACATGCTACAACGTTTTGCTCGGCCAACCATGGTTACACGAGTACAACATCATCCCTTCTACACAACATCAGTGTATGAAGTATTTTAAGGAGGGTTTCGAGTATACCGTGACGGGAGAACTGAACCCGTTCTCTGTGAACGAGGTCCGCAAATATGAAGACGCCAAATACTTCTTACCGGATTTCGAAGACACAGAGAAGTGTCACAAGCCGGAGAATAAAACTAACGCTACCATCCCTGTCTTCGGCAGTGATACTGAGGAGGAAGAGGAGATAGTTTATTCGGGTCCGCCCCAACACAACAAGCCGGGACCATCGGCCCCTACATTGATCTTTGGCAGCGAATCGAAAGATGAAGCCCATGCTGAATTCTCTGCTCGACCTTCAATACAAACGTCCGCTGACGAAGAGCAAAGTCTACAAGTCGCCATAGTGCCGCTTAAACACCATAAAGAACTGGATGCACTTAATATCTACAATGTAGAAGAGTTGTGGACATTCTATATCCCTCCCAGGTGAGAGAGCGAGAAAGCAATTCTGTTTTACCGCTCTGAAGAAACCAAGGTAGAAAAAAAATCTGGCATGGCGCGGATTCTACGCTCGACAGGCTTCAGCCTATCCGTCTCCTCAGATATTATACGGAAGGTTTGAAAAAGCTGCTGAAACGCCAGGAGATACCCTTCAAACAGACCGTTAGAAAGGCCAAATTCTATGACAGGGTCTGGAACGTCCCCGGGACTCAACGCAAACTGCCTAACGGGAGAATGGAAACAAAAGGGCTTGGATACATCCGGTCAAAGAAACGAGAGTTACTACCCGGCTGCTACGTCGTGTATGACCTTGATGAAGAAGCGGATGCTCAATGGGAGGACGCTAATCCTAAGCCAGTGAAAGTTCCAGATGCAAAGGAGCCCAGCCCGTCGTTCGAGAAACAAATGGACAAACTTATAAAAAAAGCTGGTCAAAAAGTCCGAGATGATCACAACCGCGAGACGGCCATCTACGAGAAAGCCAAGACGCAACGCCTTCTCCAACAGGCCGTAAAGGATGAAAATGCCGCTCCTTGTCAACCTGTTATAAAGAAGGCTCAGCGCAAAAGCAGAAATAAGTCGCAAGGCCAAAAAGGCGCTCAACAACAACAAAGCAGGGCTAAGAAGCCACACAAACGGGAGTTGAGCGTTATTGATCTATCCCTCATGAAGAAAATGGGTCGAGCGTACTCGTTTCCTCGGGACAAGACGAAGAAGATACTTGATCTTGCTCTAAAACATCAAACGCTTACACTGCCGGAGTCTAAACACCCCGAACAAGCAGGCGAAGTCTCTCACCCGGAATATTGCCCTTATCACCGAGTGATAGGACACCCTCTCGAGGACTGCTTCACCTTCAAGAATTGGGTCGAAGATCAGTATCAGCTTGGCAGGTTCGCTCTGTCCGACAATTGGAGGGTAGCGCCGCCACAGAAGCACGTACCCAAGGCCACGGAAGAAGAACCGGTTCCACATTGGGATTGGAAGCGAATTCGCACCTGTCACATGATTACAATATTAAAAGAAGAGCCCGAGGACATAGATGAGCTCCCTTGGTGCTTCGAAAACAGCAGCGACGAGATAATCTCAGAATTTCCGCCAGCGCCAAAAGAGCTGGAAGATGGAATCCATACCACTGCAGATAACCTTAAGAAAATTGAGTTGGGAACGGCAAATGACCCGCTGTAAGTGCACGGCGGCGCCCCGGCCGTCAATCCGACGGCCAAATGCGGAAGCGGTGATAAACTTTAATTTTGCGAACTTAGCAAACCGGCACCACCGCGCACTAAACAACCGGATCGGACCATTAAACTAGTTCTAGCTAACTACAAGACGGGTTAGAGATATACCGAGTGATCCGAGTCCTCCGGTCTTCTCGTCATCGTCCCGATCTCCCGCGGAAAATCCTGTCTCCATATCGTCGCCTCCTCGCCGAAAAGGGCACCACATCGCCTGCGTCTTTTGCGGGCTCCCACCTCAATACCGAGACAACTCGGGCGCGAAGTTGGCTGACCGACGCGTCCAAGATTTGCTGTAGAATGTGTAGTGTAGAGGCTATATCTCATTTGGGGTTTTGTTGCCTTTGAAGATGATGGAGGAATCAAGATAAGAAAAATGGTGCTTGCATTTTTCCTAGCATGAAATGAGATCAAAAATGCCACACTCCAAAAATGAAACTCTCTCCTTCTCCCTAATGAAGTGGCCGGCCTCTTTTTAGAATGGTGGAGGGAATCAAATTGCAAAACCATGAAGGGAGGTAATGGTAGTAAAAGCAAGGGGTGACCATAGCCAAACATCATGATAACAAAACTCACATCAAACTCTAATCACTTTTAAGTGATTTAAAGAGAATCAAATGATGGTTGAAAAGAAAAGATGCCATCATAATCAATACATTTGCAAGAAACCCCTCCACAATGTGTTATTTGCAAACTTGCAAATAACACCCTCCATCGAAAGGTCCGGCCGGAAAAGAACAAAGGAAAACCGGCCGGAACGGAATGCAAACTGGCAACACCAGAAAACTGGTCCCGTAATAAATTACAGGAAAACCCCGATACTGTGCATACACACCCGCATCTGTATTCCGACCGGATACAAATGCAATGAGACAAAATCTACATTGTACTAAACTAGGATCCGGCTTAAACCAAAGCCGGCTAGTAATATCCGTTCGATCCTGATCCGTGCAATACCGCACGTATCCGATCGAACCTTGCCATATATCTATACGGCCACTAGTACTAACCGTCCGATCCTGATCCGTGCAATACCGCACGTATCTGATCGGACCCTGCCATATCTCCATACGGCCTCTACAGCGTTTCGCCCGAAAGCTTGAGTAACTGAAAGTGTGGTGGACTCTAAAGACTCGTCAATACTATGGCTGTGGATTTAACCACTAGCACGTCAGAGGTATAAGCCAATACATGACGGGCCACCAGCTATTGACCAAAAGGGACGTCGATGAGCGAACTCATTCTGACACCCTACTGAGCCTGTCAGTAACAATATCCGTACAGTCTGGTCCGTTCGTCTATGAGCATCGCATGTCGGGCCTAGGGGGTTGGTAAAAGTCAGACCCCCAAAAGCGGTACAAGTCGTGTCGGAGTGTAGCCCAGAACACCCTGAGATACTACTGGAATACCTACCAGTAAATCTCCTGCCTTGGCCAAGGACTTCGTGTAATGGCTCTCCTAGACACAGCGCGACCTCACCCCCAATACCGGGAGAGACGAACCCCTGAAGATCCGCTCACTGCCTCCATGTGGCTCGGGACTGTACCCAACTAAAACCTTTTTGCACGACTCCTTTGAGCCGTGGTAGGGTAGTAATCAAAGCACAGTGGGAACTCACACGAGACAAATGACGATCCCCAGGTCGATGAACTAACCTGTACACATGTCACCTGGGAACTGCTATCTGACGTCAGGTATAAGACCAACTAGCATGTTCCCGGCGAGTCCTGTCCGGTGTACTCATAACCCAATGAGCACCTGTATACATCTTAGGTGAACCAACTGACACCAGTGGCTTGTGAGACCGGCCACCGCCCCTCGTCGGGGTCTCGACTGTATACACTAGTCTACTCTGGAGAATCGATGCCCTGTCTCGAAACTCCCACGACTAGGGACCTTTTAAGGATGTGCTTATAGACTCCAGCTCTTACTTATATGATCACCCTCATACTGCTGGCAGTCAAGCAAGAATCTTAGGGGCTCTATCAACGTGCAATAGCGACCTGTCAGGTCACCTAAAGCAGTACACGATGATAAAGGTAAACCAGATAGCATACTATCATCTCGAGTAAGACTGTCCCACCGGGATAGGTCCTCCCTCAATCATTGCAATCACGTACCTGTGATCCAATAATTGACTCTGAGGGCAATATCTCCAACAATCTCCTACTTGCACTCAAGGCTAATTATTGCGATGTCGCATACTCACAGCCCGTGTGATACCGAACACCCAACTCCCCTACTAGTCAGTCTCACAAAATCCGTTTGCGAAACTATTGCGTTCGAGGAATAGCCTCAGCGAGTGGATCCGCTTAGATGTTTCTTTCTATGTCTCTCTATATCTTAAGTTCGCGGAGAAAGCCATCTCCCGAAATGACAATACCTGTCTTAGAATGTCTGGATGTCTGATGGGACCTAGCTCATAAATGAACTCCAAATCCAAACTTCTTAGACTGTATCGTCAACTGAACTTAATCAGTATCCTGCGCCATGCCTCCCTCAGTATTGCCTTGGACCACCTGTCCAAAATACTGCCCCTCATCAGAAGGAAAAACTATAACTCTGACAATCACCCTGTCGTCCATGTCACCTTGGAAGCCTGGAATGATAACTGTCTCCTTAATGAGGCTGTCGTTATCATTTCCCTAGAACATCTACTTATGTTCTAAAGCTGCTCCCGACTGTTTCTCCAGGATTGGATCAATATCAACTTATTGCATCTAGTGCAAGAACAACATCTGGTGCGGTACTTGACATCTCATGATTGACTCAATTGCCTAAGCAAGTGATCTGCCAATCATGCGTATCCCTCTCCCCTTTAGTCTGTAAGACACCTTCAGAGAGGGTGACTCCATCACCTGCAGGTACACTACAGTGCCAGGAGTCGTCCATTCTAAATACTCTTAGAATGCTGTCTAAGTACCCAGATTGGGAATCCACCCAAATCTAGATCTAAAACCATAGATCTAGTAACCAGCATGTCTGATATAATGTCCAAGTCCCATGTAGAGAAACCACTGTGTGACGACCAAAGTATAACCGATCGTAGTATAGGAGTTTCTTTTCCTACTCTGTGTATGTCATCCAAATACCAGGATATCACACCCTACTACCTCCTCAACAGATCCATCCCCTATTCTGATGAAGTCAAACATGTGACTGTCACGTCAGAAATAGATGATCTATCTCCGCTATATCTGCTTTAGTCTATAAATAGACATAAGCCTGATGTCCACCAATGCTTCCGCTGCTCCCACTGACTACGACAACCCTCTGGCAGAGTCATATAGACGTGCACTTCTAAAGCTAGTTTAGAACGACGCTATACTCATCCTCCCACCGGGTCTCGCAGCCTGGAACAACAGCAATGGCAAGTGTGGGTAAACAAGAACCTCCCTGCTACCGTCCTTGAGGCTACCGGAGTACCTCTCGGGTGCCTGAGGTTACCCACCGTATCTGCGGAGTGGCCAATGGAATGTCAAATCAGATTGAATCTTTAGGTTCCTTATCAAATCTTCAGTAATCGTTCGCGGTTCTGGAATCACTTCCAGTTCTACCATACTCCCACTACTGTTTTTGAAAAAATCTATTTTTATTAAAACTGTGGCGAGTCTAGAACAATATTACTATTGATCTCCCAGATGGTAGAAAGTCAACCCTCGTCATAGCCTGAGTCAACCCACAAACTGCCATTACAGAAACGTGCCTTGAGTTGTCCAGTATCTGGTTTTAATCATAAGCCGGACAACTCCCCGTACCTTAACATCGTTAAGATATGAACTGTTCTATATCCAATATAGAACCAGAGGCACTGATTTAATTGAACCAGATTCAAATCATGCAGCTATCTCCAGTGCATGTCAACTAAATGGAAGGAGGCCGATCAGCGTTACTCAACTTAGGAATACTTCCAATTATGAGTAACCTGTAAGAGAAGCAAGTTCTCTTAATCATTACTATCAACTGAATACCACACACAAGTATCTACATCTTCGATCACTTTAAAGAATCCCGATACTTGCTATACCTGGTTCTCTACTCTATTCAAATACCTATAACTTCTCAAAATTCGGACCCTGTGTTTCCACGAAACACTTGTCTAAAAACTAGAGAAGTCATAAGTAAACCGAATATAGTATGAGGACCAACCCCTCTGTCCTGATGGACCCTGGACAACATACAATACTCTGTATAAGTCTCTTGAGTCTGATAACTCATTCACTGTGTGTCGTAGGTTGAAAGCTGTACTTATGGTTAAGAAGAATTACACCGCTGTTTAATGCTCCCTACCTAACCATCCACTGATATAGGTAAATGTCGTAGACATAATTTTAGAAAGGTATATCTCACTCTATGAAAATAGACGTACAGATATATCAATTTGAAATTGGTGCATAAAAGCGGATATTCAAAACCAAATATTTGCCAACCGGCAAACAGCCCAGGTGATTTCCTCAAATATCACCGATTACAACGAATCCCGATATAATGAGGATGATCATCCAATTCCCAATAACCTACTCCCACTCATCATCTGTAAAACCATACAAATGTGAGAATCATACCTGGTAAATACATACCCTGGAGCAAGTGTCTAATCGGGAAATAAGTTTTCTTTTAACATTACACAGTGAAACTGAAACATTGAAATGTTTCGTTGGGGTATCCCGGTATTCCTAGTAATGCCTCTACCATTATCCAGATTCACAACTATAACCGTATAATTCTTTGCCACCTCTCCAAATCCCTTTATATGTCTTTAGTCATTACCTTCTGCACACCCCTTTAGGCCAATTGGTTTTCTTCCTTCCCTACCGTTCGGCACCAGCCTATGGTTTGGAAGAAGACTATCCAATAAGAATAATGGGTGTACTGTCCTAATCCTAGGAGCAGTCGCGATGCGAGAGAAGGTGAAGATAAAAGACAACCGAATAAACCTTATTCCTATTTCTCCTGGACCAGAATCCATCCCCGAACTGGAACAAGTTCCTTTCGAGTTCGTATATAACCATACGATGGAGAATCCAATGAACTATGGATCTTCGTAGTGATACGGAGTGTCCTGGAGAAATTCAAAGGTGATTTAGGATTGGCGAAGAAATACTTGGTTTGGTCCTGAATATCAGTCGCAATTTACTTTGCCCTCTTACTAATCCCTTGCTTTGTCTTAATCTTAATACCTTCTGCACACCATCGTTATGCTAATTGGTTTTCTTCATTCCCCACCGTTCGGCACCAGCCTAAGGTTTGGAAGAAGACTATCCAATTTGCGTAATAGGTGTACCATCTCCTAAACTAAGGAGTACTCGCAACTTGAGAGAAGGCAAAAAGGAAAAGACAACTGAATAAATTTATCCGTTTTCTCCAGAACCGGAAACCATCCTCGAATTCCTTTGAGTTCGTATCTAACCATACGATGGTTTTGTCCAATAGAAGTGGACGTTCGTAGTAATACGGGGTGTCCTGGAGAAAAGGGTAAAAGTAGGAGTGGCAATGAGGTTTGCAACTCTGACAATCCAAAAGCCAATGTTTAAGAAGGTTCGGTCAACTTGGTCACTGAGTCATAGTCTTAGGGTCGGGTCAATGGTCGCAGCCAGAGAGAGAGAGAAAAGAAACACTCAGCGTGCACTCTAACCCAAATCAGAATGGTTACCAATTTATCCAATCAGGAAACCTCCCACTGTACCTCAAATTCTCCTCCAAACCTGAAAGAAGAATTAGTCGGGGTCACCCGAGGAGTAAACCAACTCATCAGTGGGAATCGGGATCCAACTATCATCGCATGATAACGTGACGGAATCCGCTCACGGTGTCACACTCCAGAAGGTATGCGCATATCTGGCAAGTTTCAGTTCTTTTGAAACTCCCGATGTGATTTCTGCCCCATGCTCTTATGACCTTGACGAAGGTCAACAAATCATAAGTCACATGTCAAGTTCCACCCGTCATTATCCAGGTTAATTTGAACCCACCCGTACAAGCCCTTGACGAAGGTCAACAAGGCTATACGACTGTCTCAAACCAACACATCTATCTATGCAGCAGAAAGGCAACAAGCAGCTACCATGCACTATGCCTTGACGAAGGTCAACAAACATAGCATGAATACTACGTGCTACCTATCTGAAATGACGGAGGGCTACGAATGGTTTCTGGCGAAAACCTTTAACGTAATGAACTTGATATCGTTGAAGGAACGGATAGCTTTTTAGAAAATATAGTGACGAAAACCTTTACTAAAGAGGTCACTCCCGGTGAAGGGATCTCGGCTCTTTCCCCGTAGAATGGGGTGCAGGATATTCCAAATGAATACCACGATGCAAAGCAAAAGTAATCGGCTATAGTGAAGTTAATGCCCTGACGCAAACTTCTGTCCAAGGGGTCACTCCCGGTGAAGGGATCTCGGCCCTTGCCTCGTTGACTGAGGAGCAGGATATTCCAAATGAATACCACGATGCAAAACAAAAGTGAACGTCCTTGCAATAACAGCTTTTTGAAAAGTGTTCCAACAACATCAGAATAGGTTTGTTTTAACTTGCATTGATCCGAATCAACGCAGTCCCATCAAATGATCACACCACAAAGAACGAAAATATACTGATGTACGTATATGCCATCCGCATTCGCCACTGGGTCCCGTCATTACCCGTTAGGTTAGCTAACTAACGACAGAGCGGGGACTGGACTAGCGCGGATGTAAAACATATACAACATCTACTAATATATATACCAATATATTATATTCGCTCAAAGCATGATAAGAAATGCAACATCACAGAAATGTACAGCATCACAGAACAATACAGATATCTGGGATCCCCGGGTTTCACAGAGCCACTACTGAAACCCGACGTTCCCCTGGTCGTGTGGATAGCCTGTGCAATGAAATCCTAGACCCCTACGGGCGCGGCAAGTTACCCGCCAAAACCTGAAGCGAGGCAGCCCCCTTCAGCACCGTGAATGGACCACCCAGCACTTCACAGAATCCGGTAACTTGGGCACCCCTCCTGGGTCAACCTGTACCCCCTACGAGTGTGGCGAATAGCCCGCCAATCCTAGAGTGAAGCCCCCTCCGTCTCAATGCCATGAGATGCGGGCTTGTTGCCCTCTAGAACCCGGCTATCCGTGCACCCCTCCGTGGGGTAATCCTAGTACAGAAAGTAAAATATACATACAACGGGTACATTGACCGCAACCAGGTCGTGCCCCAAAAGAATAATACAAACAGGCAGTGACGGCAGTCCACATGTCGGACGCTCGCCCCGCAATATCAAATGTACATAATACAACATAACTGTACTAGCATTGCATCCAGGCTATCCCCCACGACCGATCCGCAACATCACAGCAAAACACAGAACATCAACGTGAAAGTCACGTTCGCAAATCCGTCTAACCGGGCTATAGCAGTTAGACCGGATTTACCGATCGAGTGACATTCACGGTCGCAGATATAATGTAAATACTGTGAAATAATGTGTTTAAAATATCCGATCGATCAAAAATTAACAAGTGGGCCCCCAAGCAATACTGTAGCACTCACAGAAATTCTGGGCCCAAGTTTAATATTCCAAAACCCCTATTTTCAACCCAGAAAGCGACTGAAGAAATTTGACACAGCAAGGACATAATTGAGCTGCGGAACCGCGGCCCAAGGGGGGGTTTTGCCGCGGTTCCGCGCTTTAGTTGTCGAGTTACTGCGTCGAATTTCTACAGTGTGCTTATAAACTCCAGTACATTACTATTTTACAACCTGAAAAATTTTAGGAGCCAGGAAAAAATCGACAGAAAACTGATGTGAGGAAAATGTGGTTTTTTGGGAATTTTGGTCGATCGGAAATGCAAACACATCAAACAAAGCTAGACGAAGTTAATGGCGAGGCTCTGATACCACTGTAAGTGCACGGCGGCGTCCCGGCCGTCAATCCGACGGCCAAATGCGGAAGCGGTGATAAACTTTAATTTTGCGAACTTAGCAAACCGGCACCACCGCGCACTAAACAACCGGATCGGACCATTAAACTAGTTCTAGCTAACTACAAGACGGGTTAGAGATATACCGAGTGATCCGAGTCCTCCGGTCTTCTCGTCATCGTCCCGATCTCCCGCGGAAAATCCTGTCTCCATATCGTCGCCTCCTCGCCGAAAAGGGCACCACATCGCCTGCGTCTTTTGCGGGCTCCCACCTCAATACCGAGGCAACTCGGGCGTGAAGTTGGCTGGCCGACGCGTCCAAGATTTGCTGTAGAATGTGTAGTGTAGAGGCTATGTCTCATTTGGGGTTTTGTTGCCTTTGAAGATGATGGAGAAATCAAGATAAGAAAAATGGTGCTTGCATTTTTCCTAGCATGAAATGAGATCAAAAATGCCACACTCCAAAAATGAAACTCTCTCCTTCTCCCTAATGAAGTGGCCGGCCTCTTTTTAGAATGGTGGAGGGAATCAAATTGCAAAACCATGAAGGGAGGTAATGGTAGTAAAAGCAAGGGGTGACCATAGCCAAACATCATGATAACAAAACTCACATCAAACTCTAATCACTTTTAAGTGATTTAAAGAGAATCAAATGATGGTTGAAAAGAAAAGATGCCATCATAATCAATACATTTGCAAGAAATCCCTCCACAATGTGTTATTTGCAAACTTGCAAATAACACCCTCCATCGAAAGGTCCGGCCGGAAAAGAACAAAGGAAAACCGGCCGGAACGGAATGCAAACTGGCAACACCAGAAAACTGGTCCCGTAATAAATTACAGGAAAACCCCGATACTGTGCATACACACCCGCATCTGTATTCCGACCGGATACAAATGCAATGAGACAAAATCTACATTATACTAAACTAGGATCCGGATTAAACCAAAGCCGGCTAGTAATATCCGTTCGATCCTGATCCGTGCAATACCGCACATATCCGATCGAACCTTGCCATATATCTATACGGCCACTAGTACTAACCGTCCGATCCTGATCCGTGCAATACCGCACGTATCTGATCGGACCCTGCCATATCTCCATACGGCCTCTACAGCGTTTCGCCCGAAAGCTTGAGTAACTGAAAGTGTGGTGGACTCTAAAGACTCGTCAATACTATGGCTGTGGATTTAACCACTGGCACGTCAGAGGTATAAGCCAATACGTGACGGGCCACCAGCTATTGACCAAAAGGGACGTCGATAAGCGAACTCATCCTGACACCCTACTGAGCCTGTCAGTGACAATATCCGTACAGTCCGGTGCGTTCGTCTATGAGCATCGCATGTCGGGCCTAGGGGGTTGGTAAAAGTCAGACCCCCAAAAGCGGTACAAATCGTGTCGGAGTGTAGCCCAGAACACCCTGAGATACTACTGGAATACCTACCAGTAAATCTTCTGCCTTGGCCAAGGACTTCGTGTAATGGCTCTCCTAGACACAGCGCGACCTCACCCCCAATACCGGGAGAGACGAACCCCTGAAGATCCGCTCACTGCCTCCATGTGGCTCGGGACTGTACCCAACTAAAACCTTTTTGCACGACTCCTTTGAGCCATGGTAGGGTAGTAATCAAAGCATAGTGGGAACTCACACGAGACAAATGACGATCCCCAGGTCGATGAACTAACCTGTACACATGTCACCTGGGAATTGCTATCTGACGTCAGGTATAAGACCAACTAGCATGTTCCCGGCGAGTCCTGTCCGGTGTACTCATAACCCAATGAGCACCTGTATACATCTTAGGTGAACCAACTGACACCAGTGGCTTGTGAGACCGGCCACCGCCCCTCGTCGGGGTCTCGACTGTATACACTAGTCTACTCTGGAGAATCGATGCCCTGTCTCGAAACTCCCACGACTAGGGACCTTTTAAGGATGTGCTTATAGACTCCAGCTCTCACTTATATGATCGCCCTCATACTGCTGGCAGTCAAGCAAGAATCCTAGGGGCTCTATCAACGCGCAATAGCGACCTGTCAGGTCACCTAAAGCAGTACACGATGATAAAGGTAAACCAGATAGCATACTATCATCTCGAGTAAGACTGTCCCACCGGGATAGGTCCTCCCTCAATCATTGCAATCACGTGCCTGTGATCCAATAATTGACTCTGAGGGCAATATCTCCAACACCCGCGACCAACATTCATCAGCGAGCTGCTATCTGAAGAAAGGGTGGCTGCGTTAAAGGATGTGCTTCTACAGCATAAAGATTGCTTCGCATGGAACTATTCCGAAATGCCGAGACTAGATCCAGAAATTGCTGTACACAGATTGGCGATATCCCCGGACATCAAGCCAGTCAAACAGGCACCGAGAAGAATGCAGATCGAGCTTGAAATGAGTATCAATGCTGAAGTCAAAAAGCTGATCGACTCTGGCTTCATCCAGGAAGTTCAATACCCTGAATGGATCACCAACATCGTTCCGGTGATGAAGAAAAATGGGACAGTGCGCATATGCGTAGACTTCCAGGATCTCAATAAAGCCTGCCCGAAAGACGATTTCCCAGTGCCAGTCACCGAACTGATGATAGACAATACGTCCACTCATGAGGTTTTATCCTTCATGGATGGCTCATCGGGGTATAACCAGATAAAGATGCATCCCGAAGACCAGAAGCATACCGCTTTCCGGACCCCTTTGGGAATATTTTGTTACAAGGTAATGCCCTTCGGTCTAAAGAACGCCGGGGCCACCTATCAGAGGGCCATGACGAAGATCTTCGATGACCTTATACACGAAATCGTCGAATGCTATATCGACGATCTCGTGGTTAAAAGCAAATCATACGAGGAACATCTCGAGCATTTGAAGACTGTATTTCAACGCCTTCGACAATATAACTTGAAAATGAACCCTCTCAAGTGTGCATTCGGAGTTTCCTCGGGCAAATTCTTAGGGTTCATCGTCCGACACCGAGCTATCGAAATAGATCCGTCAAAGATCAAGGCGATCATGGAAATGCCTCCGCCAAGGACTCTCAAACAGCTGCGGTCTCTCCAAGGGAAGCTCGCGTATATACGGCGATTTATAGCCAACCTTTCAGAAAAGTGCCGTCCTTACAGCCACCTGATGAAGAAGGGAACCCCGTTCGTCTGGGACCAAAAATGCCAAAGCGCACTAAACGAGATCAAACAATACCTGCAGAACCCGCCAGTGTTGGCTGCTCCAGTTAAGGGAAAGCCTCTCATTCTTTATACAACCGCCCTCGAAGGTTCTTTAGGCGCATTATGGGCGCAAGAGAACGACCAGGGGAAAGAAAGAGCACTCTACTACTTAAGTCGAGTTCTACTGGGGGCAGAAAGCAACTACTCCCCTATTGAAAAACACTGCCTGGCGATGATCTTCGCGATAACAAAGCTCAGGCACTATGCGTTGGCGCACGAGGTCCGTCTCATTTCAAAGGTGGACCCCCTTAAATATTTGATGTCGAAGGCCATATTGACGGGACGACTTGCTAAATGGGCCCTGCTCTTGATGGAGTTCTCGATAACGTACCAACCTCTCAAGGCAGTGAAAGGCCAGGCTATTGCCGACTTCCTCGCTGAATATCCGATACCCGCCGATTCTCCTTTAAATTGCGATCTTCCAGACGAACATGCGTTTGATGCGATCGACGGTGGTGATACCCGATGGGAGCTCTATTTCGATGGAGCATCTTCCGTAAAGAAGCGCAAACAAAGTACCCCTATAATCAAATCGGGGGTAGGACTCATCTTTGTAACTCCACAAGGAGGGATAATGCGCTTTGCTTTCTCCCTGACGGAGCCGAGGACAAACAACGAAGCCGAATATGAAACTTTGATAGCAGGCCTCAAGATCGCCATCGACATGAGAATTGAAAAGCTCCTCATATACGGAGACTCCCAGCTGGTCGTTAGTCAAGTAAACGGCGACTACCAGACGTGTAAACTGGAGTTGGTGAAGTACGGCGAAAAGGTGCAGCAACTGTTGACCCAAATTCCCTTCTACACTTTAGAAAACATACCGCGCGCGGAAAACAGCAAAGCAGACGCGTTGGCCAAACTTGCTAAAGAACTGGCCGACGAGAATCTCGATGACGTAAGAATCGTGGTACAAAGCCGTCGGGTGCTTGCCCCAGCGGAAATATCTCTGGAATCACCCGAAGAGAAAGGAGCGAACGAGCAGACAACCTTGCAAATAGAAGACCGGGAAAAGGCTGAGGATTGGAGGGAAGTCTTTATAGACTACTTTAAGTCCCACCGAATGCCTGAAGAAGCGTCCGCAAGACATCAGCTCATGAAACGAGCTCTGTCTTTCGCCTTCGTCAATGATACTCTGTACAAGAGGTCATTTGATTCTCTGTGGCTGAGATGCTTAAGACCTGACGAAGCGAAAAGGGTCGTCCAGGAAGTTCATGACGGACTCTGCGGTTCTCACCAAGCAGGCCCAAAGATGAAGTTGAAGATCAAACGGATGGGCTACTACTGGCCCACGATGATTCAGGGCTGCCTCGAATATGCGAAGCAGTGCCACTCATGTCAAATTCATGGGGATTTCATCCATCAGCATCCAAATCCATTACATCCAACAGTGGATAGCTGGCCATTCGAAATGTGGGGGACTGATATAGTCGGCCCTATCGAACCAGCATCGTCTAGGGAACATCGTTTCATCCTGGCGACAACTGACTACTTCTCTAAATGGGCAGAAGCAGTACCGTTAAGAGAAGTGAAGACGGAGAATATCCTCCATTTCTTCAAGACGCATGTCATATATCGGTTTGGAACTCCGCGACGGATCATCTCCGATAACGGGCCAGCTTACAGAAGCCACAAGATCAGTCGCTTTGCGCAACAGCACAATATAGACTGGAGATATTCTTCAATTTACAATCTGCGAGCTAATGGTCTAGCTGAAGCCTTCAACAAGACCTTGACAAAGATCATAAAGAAAACGGTGTCCCGAAATAAGAAAAACTGGCATGAAAGACTGCAAGAAGCTCTTTGGGCATATCGAACTACGTTCAAGACGGCCACGAACACAACGCCGTACGAGTTGGTGTTTGGTACAGAAGCGGTACTCCTCCTCGAGATAGAGTTACCCTCTCTACGAGTGGCAGTCCACTACAAGCTAACGGACGAAGAAAATGCTCACCTTCGGCTTGAGGAGCTTGACGCCCTTGATGAAACCCGGCTCATAGCACAGCAAAATCTGGAAGCTTATAAAGCAAAGATGACGCGCTCATATGAAAGACTGATCCGGCCGAGGACATTCCGCCAAGGCGAACTTGTGTTAGTGGTCAAAAGGCCTATGATCCCCAATCGCGCCAAGTGGGGAAAATTCGAACCAAACTATGAAGGCCCGTACATCATAGATAAGGTCTACCAGGGTGGGGCCTATCTACTCATGGACATGCACGGTGAAAGGCCTTTCAGGCCAATAAACGGTCGCTTCCTAAAGAAATACTATGCTTAATGAGCCACAGCCTAGGTCAATGGTAGATGACAACGACTATGTCCGCTCGCTATCTTCCTAAGCTCAAGCTTTATAAGCAGTAGCCGACCTTCTCCATGTCGGACCGAAATGTCCTTAAACTAATAGCAGACCGAAACGTCTTTAAACTACTACCGCAGCATCTTTTAGGCTGACGAGATAAAAAAAACATATAAAAATAAAATAAAAAAAACGGTATGTCCATAAGCAGAAAGGGCACGGATGAAAACCCGAAAGGGCTCCGTGAGTAAAAACAGCAGGGCTATCGGCGAGTGTTCGTGAAAACCCGAAAAGTGCGCGACCTCGTAAAAAAAAGAGAAGAAGAAAATAAATTTAAAAAATATATAAAATAAAAACGGTATGTCCATAAGCAAAATGGGCACGGATGAAAACCCGAAAGGGCTCCGTGACTAAAAACAGCATGACTACCGGCGAGTGTTTGTGAAAACCCGAAAGGGCGCAACCTCGTTAAAGGACACTTATAGGGTCCTCTCGACCTTATAAGGAGAAACCACCTACGTGAGATCCTTACGACTCACAAGGGAGCAACACACTTAGGGATCCCCACGATTCCTAAGAAGAAAATACACTTGCGAGATCCTCACGACTCGTAAGGAGAACTCTCTTATGGGACCCTCACGGCTCATAAGAGTTGAAAGTCTTAAGTTACAGAGACCTAAACCTGTGCTTAAGCAACCCCCACAACTTCCGATATTGCCCTACAAGTGGCTCAATATTGACCCTTGTATACAATCCACGGGCGCGAATAAACATTTCCCTAACCAAGTCTCATCCGTGACTGGGGATATGTTCGTATGACCCTTGTAGATCCTCTCGACTTACAAGGAGAAAACCCTACTGTAGGATCCTTACGACTTACAGAGGAACATACACTTAGGAATCCTTACGATTCTTAAGGAGAAAATACACCTACAAGATCCTCACGACTTGTAGGGAGAAATAACTTCGTGAGACCCTTACGGCTCATGAAGTCAAAAGCCTTAGTCAACAGGACCCTAACCCTGGTCGCTAAGCCACCTTTGTTCGACATTGACAGAGACAGATGATGATTCGCTCCTGGTAATATCCCAGTTGTAGCGGTGCTGATGCTGAAATTGGTCTACAGCAAAAAGCCAATAGGCCGTATATGCATACGAAATAGCCGAAATGATAGGGCAACTTGCAATAAAAAACAGCAAGTAAAGAAAATATATGCATGGAAAATAGCCGAAATGATTGGGCAACTCACAATAAAAAGCAGCGAGTAAAAATAAAATAAATAGCCGAAATGATTGGGCACCGCGAAAAATAGCCGAAATGATTGGGCAATCGCGACCTTCGCGATATAAAAGCTGAAATGATAGAGCATCGCGGAAATAAAATAAAAAAAGAAGAAGAAATGATAAAACTTTGGCCCTACAGTTAAGATCACATCGATCCCTGTATACAATCCAAGGGCGAAAATAAAGAGGGAACCATACTTTCCTAACAAGCTCTGCCAGAAGACGAAGCCAAATCTCGACGGTTCAGTCCAACTCCGAAGAAACTAGTGTCTTCAACAGATACCTCGACTCACGGATACAAACACTCCTTGACGAGAGCCTCCTGATTCGCGTCGACTCGCAAAGCCACCAGTGCCTCCGTGGGAAATCCTCGACTCGTTTCAAACCCCAAGGAAACAAATAATCCTTGGCGCTTGGGAAACAAATAATCCCTAGCAAACTCCTCGACTCACGGATACAAACACTCCTTGACGAGAGCCTCCTGATCCGCGTCGACTCGCAGAGCCACCAGTGCCTCCGTGGGAAATCCTCGACTCGTTTCAAACCCCAAGGAAACAAATAATCCTTGGCGCTTGGGAAACAAATAATCCCTAGCAAACTCCTCGACTCACGAATACAAACACTCCTTGATGAGAGCCTCCTGATCCGCGTCGACTCGCAGAGCCACCAGTGACTCCGTGGGAAATCCTCGACTCGTTTCAAACCCCAAGGAAACAAATAATCCTTGGCACTTGGGAAACAAATAATCCCTAGCAAACTCCTCGACTCACGGATACAAACACTCCTTGACGAGAGCCTCCTGATCCGCGTCGACTCGCAGAGCCACCAGTGCCTCCGTGGGAAATCCTCGACTCGTTTCAAACCCCAAGGAAACAAATAATCCTTGGCGCTTGGGAAACAAATAATTCCTAGTAAACTCCTCGACTCACGGATACAAACACTCCTTGACGAGAGCCTCCTGATCTGCGTCGACTCGCAGAGCCACCAGTGCCTCCGTGGGAAATCCTCGACTCGTTTCAAACCCCAAGGAAACAAATAATCCTTGGCGCTTGGGAAACAAATAATCCCTAGCAAACTCCTCGACTCACGGATACAAACACTCCTTGACGAGAGCCTCCTGATCCGCGTCGACTCGCAAAGCAACCAGTGCCTCCGTGGGAAATTCTCGACTCGTTTCAAACCCCAAGGAAACAAATAATCCTTGGCGCTTGGGAAACAAATAATCCCTAGCAAACTCCTCGACTCACGGATACAAACACTCCTTGACGAGAGCATCCTGATCCGCGTCGACTCGCAAAGCAACCAGTGCCTCCGTGGGAAATTCTCGACTCGTTTCAAACCCCAAGGAAACAAATAATCCTTGGCGCTAGGGAAACAAATAATCCTTAGCAAATTCCTCGACTCACGGATACAAACACTCCTTGACGAGAGCCTCCTGATCTCCGTCGACTCGCAGAGCCACCAGTGCCTCCGTGGGAAATTCTCGACTCGTTTCAAACCCCAAGGAAACAAATAATCCTTGGCGCTAGGGAAACAAATAATCCTTAGCAAACTCCTCGACTCAAGGAAACAAACAATCCTTGACGGGAGCCTCTTGATTCGCGTCGGCTCGCAGAGAAACCAGTGTCTCCGCGGGAAGATTCCCGATTCGTCTCAACTTGCAAGATGAAGCCTCAGGCAGCCGGGATTGAAAAAACTTGCTTCCTGAACAATGGGACCCTGAAAGTCGATCTAAAATGGTCTCTTGCATACTATTCACGGGTCTCACTCTCCAAAGTCGAGTTTCGACAAGGAGGGAAACAACCGCTTACGAGTCCTCTCGACTCGTAAGAGGGAAAATTCTCTTATAGGATCCTTACGACTTATAAGAGAAAACCACACTTATGAATCCTCACAATTCCTAAGGAGAAAAACCCATCTACGAGATCCTCTCGATCCGTAGGGAGAAAAATCTCTACGAGACCCTCATGGCCCATGGAGTTGAAAAGTCTTAGGTGGCAGATCCTACCCCTGTCTTCTAAGCCATTACTACCCTACAAAGAGGTTAAGATGGACCATTTATGAGCCACACTTGCTAAAGCTACATGCCACTGAAATGGAGAAGTTACTCATGAGTGTATAAACTACTTCACACCAGAGTAAAACATAAAGAAATAGAAGGGTGCGACTCATGGAATTGAGAGTTTGGAACTATATCTTTTAAGAGTCGAGATTTGAGTCAATGATAAATGACGACGCTTGTGTCCGCTCGTTATCTTCTCAGATCAAGATTCTGAAAGTTATATACCAACCCGAAACTGGTCATACGCTATGCATTACTCTGCACTACTTCATCCACATATATACTTATGTGGGCAAAATAGTGGGGGGCATTTGTTCCCGCAAAAAATTTCTGTGCAAAAGAGTCCAAGGTATCAAATGGCAGCGATACGCTTAAGAAAATGCGAACCAGTATCTTCCGGCCTGTATTTTAATAAACTTCCTAATGAGAAACTGTTAAATTATGATGGTATTGAAAGCATCTCGAAAAAACCTTCGATTTGATATATTATGGGCCTCATAATTCATCCGGGATCAAAAGTTATGAGCAAATGTGTTATGCACATGTGATCTAAGAAAGAAGATGCGAACCGGTATTTTCCGAGCTTTATTTTGACAAACTCCGGAATGAGAAACAACTAAATTCTGATGGTATTGAAAGCATCTTAAAAAGACCTTCGATTTGATATATTATGGGCCTCATAATTCATCCGGGATCAAAAGTTATGAGCAAATGTCTATGCATATGTGATCTAAGGAAGAAGATGCGAACCAGTATTTTCCGAGCTGTATTTTGACAAACTCCAGAACGAAAAACAGCTAAATTCTAATGATATTGAAAGCATCTCGAAAAGACCTTCGATTTGATATATTATGGGCCTCATAATTCATCCGAGATCAAAAGTTAAGAGCAAATGTGTTATACACGTGTAATCTAAAGTAATGCTCTACTACATGGGGAATGCATTTTTTAGTCCCACATCGGGAAAAGGAGAGATGGCTTCTCTACCACTCCCATATAAATAAGAGGGGATACCTCTTAGAAAGGTAGAGTTAAATCCTCAAAGGATTCAATACTCAAAGGAGCTTAGTTCTCCAAGATAGGAGCATGCTCCTCCATAATGCGCAAGCGCCATGTGCGCTACGTGCAACGCACGTGTGCCCGCCATGCGGCACTACGTGCAATGCATGTGCGCACCACATGAGAATATTTAATAATATTAAAAGGAGCTTGTTCTTCATATATAGAAGCTTTGCTTCTCCTCATAATGCGCATGTGTGCCACGTGTAACGCACATGTGCCCGCCATGCGGCACCACGTGCAACGCACGTGCGCACCACATGAGAACATTTAATAATATTAAAAAGAGCTTGATCTCCATTTATAGAAGCTTTGTTTCTCCTCATAATGCGCATGTGCGCCACGTGCAACGCACGTGTGCCCGCCATGCGGCACCACGTGCAACGCACGTGCGCACCACATGAGAACATTTAATAATATTAAAAGGAGCTTGTTCTCCATATATAGAAGCTTTGCTTCTCCTCATAATGCGCATGTGCGCCACGTGCAACGCACGTGTGCTCGCCATGCGGCACCACGTGCAACGCACGTGCGCACCACATGAGAACATTTAATAATATTAAAAGGAGCTTGTTCTCCATATATAGAAGCTCTGCTTCTCCTCATAATGCGCATGTGCGCCACGTGCAACGCACGTGTGCCCGCCACGCGCGCACCACGTGCAACGCACGTGCGCACCACATGAGAATATTCAAAGGAGACTCGTTCTCCATAGGAGCTTGCTCCCCCCATAATGCGCATATGCGCAAGATCCATGTGCGCTACGTGAAAATATGAGCGCCCAACATGTGCGACGCACGTGCGCGAACGTAAAGAAGCCTTTTTCAGTAGCGAGAAGCTTAAGCTCCAGCCTGTTCTTCCCCCCTAATGAGTGAGACATGGTTCAAAGGGTACATCCCTCCACACCTTCGATATACGGCACTGTAATCTCTCAGCGTCGTCGAGATGGTGGGTCCTCCCAACGACCAATGATCCTTCTTTCTAAAATAAAAAAGGGGATCAATATTTCTTGGAAAAAAAATCAAGAGCTTCAAACAGAGAGAACTCTGAGAAAAATTTCAAGAAAAAGGTAAAAACCTTCACAAGAGAGAAGAAATTTCTTCTAATAGATCATTGATCTAAAAACCAGATCAATGATCTTCACATAATAAACAGTGCTTTGCACTTCTTATGAACCACTGGTTCTTTAAAACAAGAAAAAACACAAGAAAAAAAATAGTGCTTTGCACTTTTATGAACCTTTGGTTCCTGAAATAAAAAGAAAAACTTGTTTTTCTTTGATCTAAATTAGATCAAGGAAACGAACAGTGCTTTGCACTTCTTTTGTGAACCATTGGTTCTTGAATCTAAAAGATTCTTAAATCATAGTGCCTTGCACTTGCAAACTGCGCTGTTGCGCTCCTGGATTGGCGCAAGCCACCAGAGCGCGCCACGTGTCAGCAGCGCAGGCACAGTGCATTAGCCCAGCGCACTACGCTTGCGTGACACGTGTCAACACTACAAGCGCTTGCGCTCTCTGATTGGCGCAAAGCGCCTGACAAATGCAAGGCATTTCTTAAAGGGCCAGGCCCAAATCAAAAAGACCTAGCAGGCCAAAATAAATTGCAAAGCAATAAAAAGGGGGCAGAGCCCAAGTGAAATTGATGCTCTGCATTTTTTATGGGCAGAGCCCAAACAAAAAAATAGAAGTAATGCAATGCATTATTTAAGTGTGGGCAAAGCCCTAGCACAGGTCTAATAGACCAAAAATAAATAAGGGTGTTGAACATTTTCAACTGGACTTAGCCCAATTTTGGCCGTAAGTCCTCAAATTAAATTGACTGAGCACAGCTGTTCTCTTAAATTAATTTATATCCGGTTCGAGGGTACATCTCCGAACTCCTCTGATACCCATCGTTGTAATCCTTCAACGACGTCAGAGAGGTGACGGGTCCCGACGACCACACATCAATATGGACTGCGGGGTCCTTAAACTCGTGGACCGAAACGTCCTTAAACTAATTTTGGACCGAAACGTCCTTAAACTAATGTCGGACCACCACGTCCCTAAACTGGAATACGGACCACCACGTCTCTAAACTGGAATACGGACCACCACGTCTCTAAACTGGAATACGGACCACCACGTCCCTAAACTGTAATACGGACCACCATGTCTCTAAACTGGAATAGAGACCACCACATCTTTAAACTGGGATATGGACCACCATGTCCCTAAACTGGAATATGGACCGCAATGTTCTTAAACTACCAACGGACCGCAATGTCCCTAAACTACCTATGGACCACTACGTTCCTAAACTGGAACAATAGAGCTCCCAAATGCTCTTTTGTCGGATCTAAACGATCCCGTTTAAGTTGATCTTAGCCTCAAATATGGCTAACGTATCCTTAAACATTCAAACAGACTTTAGTCCCAAATTAGACTATAAGACCCCCAATCAACTTTGGTTCAAGGGTACATCTCCGAGCTCCTCCGACACCTCTCGTTGTAATCCTTCAACGACGTCAGAGAGGCGACGGGTCCCAACAACCACACATGAATATGGACTGCGGGGTCCTTAAACTCGTGGACCGAAACGTCCTTAAACTAATATTGGACCGAAACGTCCTTAAACTAATGTCGGACCACCACATCCCTAAACTGGAACACAGACCACCACGTCTTTAAACTGGAATATGGACCCCCATGTCCCTAAACTGGCAATGGACCGCAATGTCCCTAAACTACCTATGGACCACTACGTCCCTAAACTGGAACAACAGAGCATCCAAATGCTCTTTTGCTGGATCTAAACGGTCCCGTTTAAGTTGATCTTAGCCCCAAATACGGCTAACGTATCCTTAAACATTTAAATGAACGATAAAACTACAAATCGACTTTGGTTCAAGGGTACATCTCTGAACTCCCCTGACACCTATCTTTGTAATCCTTCAACGACGTTAGAGAGGTGACGAGTCCCAATGGCCAGATATTAAATGGATTATCACGTCAAGTTGATCTTAGTCTCAAACAGTACTATCGTATCCTTAACGAACGTTTAAGTTGATCTTAGCCGCAACGCGACTAATGCATCCTTAAACTAAAAACACCAAACCCAAATCTAAGTAAATACGGATTTGGACTAATCCACGTCCTACGGGCGACGGCATTACTCAGTCTCCGTATACAATCCACGGGCAACCACAAACAAAACAAACACCCACGACACGAAGTGAAATTCTGGAGAAGGAGAAAGTTTTTACCGCGATGCGGTAGCGTAATTAACTGCAGGGGCTTGCGCCTGCAGGGAAGAGCGTCCCCATAATCAAAAAACCCTCACCGTGAGGGGGAATCTAACGAAGTCTGCTACATCGGCCTCATCCGTCTAAACCTCCGATACATGGTGCGATAAATCAACTTGGCATCTTCGGAGAGATGGACGGATAAGACCAAATAGCATCTACCCCGAATCTCAGTGTCAGGACCTCTCGGTCCTGTGCGCCGTCTTTCGGAGGGGAACAGATATTATTGCACTTGAGTTAAAACATAAAAGAAAGATTAACACATGGTTAAAAAGTATGTGAGCATGGTTAGTTCAAAGAAGAGTGTAGAAGATAATCATGTATTAACCTTTTTTCTTTTCTTTTGTTTTAAAACAAATGCAATATATATCCATATATATAATTATAAGGTGTGAGTCTTAAATTGCCACCATCTCCTATATATACAACCATGATAACCTTTATGTATGAATGTATGTGTGCATGCACATCCTATGTGCATGAATGAGAATGAATGAGAATGAGCACATACATGCATGCATAAAGACAAGAAAGGATTTCAAGTGAGAAACTAATGGTTAAATGATAAATCAACACTTGATTTATCAACCCGGTCATATCACATATGACCCGACCAAAAGCAAGACGCCCGATTAATATACGGTATCTCATACGCGCATTTTAACCGGGCCCACGCACATATCGCATATGCGCACCACAACTTTTCGCCTGGACTAGGTAACTCCTTTGTGGGACTCTAAGACTCGTCAATACGCCGGCAGTGGGTGTTGATCATATCAAGCACCCCCAAGCCGCAAGCGGTCAGCTAAACGTAACGGCCACCCGGGTATTGAGCGATCAGAAGAAAACAAGCGAACCTGTTACAACTCCCGTCGAGCCAACCGGCAACACTACCGTACAGTCCGGTCTCTTCGTCGGATATGCTGCACATCGAGTCTAGGGATGGTAACATCGACCCCAATAATTTAATAATTCGTGCCGATGAAAGGTCTATAACAGATCGAGAAACTACTGATAACACTTATCAGCAAATCTCAACAGCCCTGGCCAGGGACTTACTGATATAGCCAGTCGAGCACAGCACAGCATCAACTCCCAATACCAGGAGAAACGAAACCCCTCCTATCGCTCATCGCCTTTGTGTATCTCGGGACTGTACCCAACGGCCACCTGTTTGCACGACTCAGTAGAGCAGTGGTAGGGTGGTAATCAAAGTACAGTGGGAGAACACACAAGACTCTATGACGATCTCGGGTCTACAGACTAACCTGCACCAGTGTCACCTGAGAACTGCTATCCGACGATAGATATAATTCCATATAGGAGTTCTCGGCGAATCCGTCCAGTGTACCCAGTCACCACTGAGCACCCGTATATGATCTCGATATCAAACATCGATGAATATGGGAACATCCATCGCCCATCATATGGGTCTAGTGTCATATACGCTAGTCTACTCTGGTATATCGATGCCCCGTCTCGATACACCTGCGACTAGGGACATTCTAGGATATGCTTATAAACTACTGGTGTCCCACTAGTATGATCTCTATCATAATCACAGTAGTCAAGTCAATATTCTTAGGGCTTTATCAACATGTATGAATGAATAAAAGCATGGTCAAAACAACATATCAGATAAAGAATAACCAGATAGCATACTATCATGTCGAGTAAGAATGTACACTGAATATATATATACATGTATAAATACATCCACTATCATATAATAGCCTCTAGGGCATACATATATCCAACAATCTCCCACTTGCACTAAGGCCGGTTATTGGCGTATCTCATACCCAACATCTCAAAAAGTCGCTCATGCTGCGGCTGAGGGAGGGCCTTGGTGAGTGGATCCGCGGCGTTATTCTTCATGTCTACTCTCTTAATCTCAATCTCGCGGCGATCTACAATCTCCCGCATCAAATGAAAGCGTCTCAGGATGTGTCTGGATCGCTGATGGGACCTGGGCTCCTTGGCTAACGCCATAGCCCCATTATTATCACAATACAACGGTATTGGATCAATAATGGTTGGAACTACTCCTAGCTCCGAGACGAACTTCCTCATCTAGACGGCTTCCTTGGAGGCATCATTCGCAGTAATGTACTCAGCTTCCATCGTAGAGTCTGCAACGGTATCCTGTTTAGAACTCTTCCAACTTACCGCCCCTCCATTGAGGGTAAATACAAACCCTGAGATAGATTTGTTGTCGCCCTTATCACTCTGGAAGCTTGAATCGGTAAAGGCCTCCATTTAGAGATCTCCATTACCATACACCAAGAACAATTCTTTAGTCCTTCGCAAGTACTTAAGAATGTTCTTCACAGCTATCCAGTGATTCTCTCCTGGGTTGGATTGATACCTGCTTACTACACTAAGTGCATAAGCTGCATCTGGGTGTGTACATAACATCACATACATTATAAATCCTACTGCCGAAGCATAGGGTATAATGCTCATGCGAGCTCTCTCTTCATCGGTCTTTGGGCAAGAGTCCTTGGAGAGAGTGACCCCATGGCAAGCGGGTAAGGCACCCCGCTTGGAGTCTTCCATACTAAACCTTTTTAGGATGGTGTTGATGTACCTGGTTTGGGACAATCCCAATAACCTCTTGGATCTATCCCTATAGATCCTAATGCCCAGAATGTATGTGGCATCGCCCAGGTCCTTCATAGAGAACCTTAGTGATAAGAAAGATTTGACCGACTGTAGCATAGGGATATCATTTCCTATCAGAAGAATATCATCCACGTACAATACGAGGAATGTGACAGCTCTCCCTACAGCCTTCTTATAAACACAAGGTTCATCTGGATTTTTGATGAAATCAAATTCTTTGATAACATCATCGAAACAGATGTTCCAACTCCGTGATGCCTGCTTTAACCCATATATGGATTTAAGCAATCTACATGCTTTCCCGCTGCTCCCACTGTCAATGAAGCCCTCCGGCTGATCTATATAAACGCATTCTTCTAAATCCCCATTTAGAAATGTCGTTTTAACGTCCATCTTCCAGATTTCATAGTCATAGTGAGCAGCAATAGCAAGTAAGATCCGAATGGATTTAAGCATGGCTACAGGCGAAAAAGTCTCGTCATGGTCCAAACCTGGTCTTTGACGAAAACCTTTCGCCACAAGTCTTGCCTTGTAGGTCTCTACCTGCCCATCTACACCAATCTTTCTTTTAAAGATCCATTTGCATCCCACAGGTTTTACCCTAAGGGGTACAACGTCCAAAGTCCAAACTTTGTTGGTGTACATAGACTCCATTTCGGATCTCATGGCATCCAGCCACTTCACAGAGTCTCCACTCGTGATAGCTTGCTGAAAACTGGTAGGATCATCATCTTCCATGATGCAGTCTTCTCTGTCACCATCAATGAGGAAACCGTAGTACCTCTCCGGTGGGCGAGAAGTCCTACCAGACCTACAGAGTGGCTGAGATTCCTCAGTTTCTATTGCAACAGCCGGTTCAACCAAGTCGTCATTTGTAGTTTGTGTCTCTAGAACCTCTTCTAGATCCACCACCTTGCCATCATCTTTATCTGTGAAAAACTCTTTTTCTAAGAATGTGGCATACTGAGAAACAAACACCTTTTGTTCCTCTTTGTGGTAGAATAAATATCCATAAGAGTTCCTTGGATATCCCACAAAGTTACACATGACTGACCGTATCTCGAGTTTGTCCGGATTCTGCTTTTTAACATAGGCTGAGCAACCCCAAATCTTAATTCTCTTAAGAGATGATATCTTCCCATGCCATATCTCATATGGCTTGGTAGATACGGTTTTGGTTGGAACCCTGTTCAAAAGAAATGCTGCAGTCTCCAATGCATGCCCCCAAAATGAGACAGGTAACTCAACATCACTCATCATGGATCGGACCATATCTAATAGGGTCCTATTCCCTCGTTCAGACACACCGTTGTGCTGTGGTATGTAAGGAGGAGTGAGTTGAGAGAGAATCCTATTCTCTTTTAGGAAGTTTGCAAATTCTGTACTGAGGTACTCCCCACCCCGATCTGATCGAAGCATCTTGATACTCAAGCCGGTTTGTTTTTCTACTTCTTGTTTATATTCAGTGAATTTCTCGAAAGCTTCGGATTTGTGCTTTAATAAAAATACATGACCGAATCTTGAGAAATCGTCAGTGAAAGTAATAAAGTAAGAAAAACCGTCTCTAGCTTGTGTAGACATTGGCCCACATACATCACTATGTATGAGTCCTAGGAGCTCGGTAGCTCTTTCTCCGTGTCCGGTAAACGGAGTTTTGGTCATTTTACCCTTGATACAAGACTGGCAAGTCGCATAAGATTTATATTCAAAAGGGTTTAAATATCCATCTTTGTGTAACTTGTTTAGTCTTGTTTCGTTAATATGACCAAGTCTACAGTGCCAAAGAAAAGCTTCATTTATTTCTGAAAGTTTTCTTTTATTAGTGTGTTGTATGCTGAAAACTGTGTGTTGATTTAGGACGTATATCCCGTTATTAAGTGTACCATACCCAACCAACATTTGATTCAAGTGAATGTTCATAACATTGTTCTGCAATACAAAATTATATCCTTCATTGTCTAACAAAGAAACAGATATTATATTACAAAGCATACTTGGTACAAAATAACATGGGTTTAAAACCAATATACACCCAGATGGCAACCCCAAGTGATACTCTCCCACTGCGACTGTATGTACATTGGAACCATTTCCAACGCGGAGAGTATGGTCACCTGTCTTCAAAACTTTGCTATTTCTCAGCCCCTACATAGAATTGCAAATGTGAGAACCTGAACCGGTATCTAATACCCAGGAAGCAGAGTTTATTGAAAAACAGTTTTCTGTCACAAACACACCTGAAGCGGAAGCATCCCCATGCTTCTTCTTGAGATTCAAGTACTCCGTACAGTTGCGCTTCCAATGTCCTGTTTTGTGGCAATGAAAACATTCCCCTTTCCCCGACTCTCCAGCTTTGGACTTTTCCTTTCCCTTCACCTTTTTAACTCCACCCTTAGGATTGGTGGGCTTCTTCTTTTTCTTTCCTTTGGCCTTAGCCTTTGGGCGAGAAGAGGAAGATTGTCCAACAGTCATAACGGGAGTTTTCACTGATTTCAGTGTGCTCTCTGCACTCCTTAACATATTAAGGAGTTCATGTAGTTACCTCTCCATGTTGTGCATGTTGAAGTTAACTATGAACTGAGCAAAGGTGGAGGGGAGGGACTGCAGAATAATATCAGTATATTGTTCATTGTCCATTGTCCATCCAAGGTCCTCAACCTCTTCTATAAGAGCTATCATCTTCAGAACATGGTCTCCTACCGGTATGCCAGGGGCCATTCGCATCTGAAACAATTTCTTTGATGCTCCGTATCGTAATACGCGGGATTGCTCTCCATACAACTCCTTTGTATGGAGGAATATGGTTTGAATGTCCATATTCTCGTGCTGCTTTTGATGTGTGTTGTCCATCGATGCAAGCATGAGGCATTTGGCCGTGGCACAGTCAGCATCCCATGTCTTGCGGACATCAATGTCCGCAACTGAGGATTTTGGACCTGGGACGGGCGGGGCTGAAGCCGTGAGGACATATGATACTTTATCATAAGTCAAGGCAATTTTCAGATTCCTCAGCCAGTCTTTATAATTGGTCTCATTCAGTTTATTTTTATCTAGTAGAAGCTTGAGTCCAGTCATTGGTATCTGCCATTAAGAGAGAGAAAAGAATACACTCAGCGAAAGCTCTTACAAAGATCAGATTGGTTATTATCTTGTCTAATCGATGTCTCCCACTGCTTTAATCAAGTTTTTCTTTCAAACCTTAAAAAGAAAACTAGCCAGGATTAATTACAGTCTACAACTTCGCTAACCGTTCAGCCAGGCCAGTGTCGGTACTTGAGGGAGGTTCCCCGTGCTTTCGCACGGACCTAATTAAAGTAAACCTCGTTTTCCCAGAGGCGTAGCCCCATTAACACCTTTCTAGACACCTAATGAGTTAGCTAATTGTAAACTGCAAAACTCTCCTGGGAGCAACTATTGCCCACAGTGGGATCGGGACCCAACCATCATATGGAAGGTATGCAATCTCATTGCAAATCTCAACACGTGAAATTCCCGATATGATTTTTTCCTCTAGTACTTATGACCTTAACTATGGTCAACAAATCATAAGTACCAGTCAAGTTCTACCCGTCATTTCTTGATTAATTAGACCCACCCATATGACCCTTAACTATGGTCAACAAAGTAGCATGAATGTCCTAATCAATCTGCATCATATGCAGTGTAGGAAGACATCACTTAGCTACCGTACACCACGCCTTAACTAAAGTCAACAAACGTACCACGAATACTAAGTACTCTACTTCCTAAAATGACGGAGGGTTGCAGATGATTTTTAAGAAAATCTTTAACGCTTTGAACTTGATATCGTCGTAGAATCAAATGGTTTTCAAAAGGCGTGGCTTGTGCTCCGCAGTTTTGAAATATAGCTTTTTCATAAAGAGCCGAGTGGTTTTTAAATCCGATTCTATAATATCTTTTTAGATTTATTTTCTTTACATTAATCATATTAATGTAATCCCGTCATTTAAGTCCTTAAGCCAATTACAGAAAAGAAACGAAAATACAACGTACGCTTATACCATCCGCATTCGCCACAATATTCCGTTATGCACCGTTAGGTTACTTAACTAACGGAATACCGGGACGGGACTAGCACGGGTGTAAAACATAAGCAACGTCTACTATATATCCCATATATAATATATCATTCGTCTCAGATATCACAGAACACAGGCAGCAGAAACATATATATAATGTGGGATATATTAGGACGTCCGTATTTAGTATTTAGCCAATAATAGAAAATACGGATTCCACAGTCGCGATGAATAGCCAAGCCCACACCCTAGACCCCTACGAGAGCGGCAAGCGACCCTACCAATCCTGGAGTTTAGGAGACCCGGTCTCGACTCCTCGAGATGGCCTCCCACTGAATCCCAGAACCCGGTTACTTATGCTCCCCTCCTTGGGTCTATCCTAATGCGGAAAAGTAAATAATATACAACACTGGTGGCAGCAACCTCAACCCGGAAGTGCCCCAAATAAAAGAATATTACATTACATTTGAATTTTACATGGATGAAAAATAAAACTCTCATCTCACATAAAAACCCCCGGCTATTCGATCGCGACAATCCTGCACATCATATCTCAGCAACACATAATATGATATATCATCAACATAAGTAAGTATGCGTACCCCGATTGTCGTTGATGTATAGCAATGAAATCGGCGATATGCGACATACTACACTTACGGTCACAGAAAAGAAAGTGTAAAACTAAAATATTTGGAATCCGCATTCTCTTTAGACATCGTAAATCCGAGATATCACATATCTCGCATTTCATGCATTACTATATGAATTCCACATATTGTATCACATTCCAGATAAATAGACAGTATTAAACTTTTCGATCGAATAATCAAATACCTAAAATTTCCTAAAGCTCAACACTTGAGCGGAGTTCAAAAAACCCGGAATGTGTCACAGTAGTAACGGTCCAGCCGTAGAAGGGTCAAGCCAACGCCTCACATGTGGCACGCCGTACTGCCTCAAACCCTAAGGTTCAAAAGGCAGTTCAAGACGGTCACATAATCGAGTTAAGGTTTGTTGCCTTCGAGAGGGTCCGCCACAAAACTTGCACGCATTTCCGAAAGATTTAAACTCGATAAAAGATTCAACATTTGAAAATTTTATGCCGGGAAAAAGTGAGTTAATGATATCCGTTCGAACATTTTAGTATTTTCTAAGTTACCCGGAAAAAAGCACGAAATTAAAATTCCGATCGAATTATAGAATCCAAAACAATCTCCAGAACATACAGCACTAGATTCAGATTAAAAATACCTAAAAAAGTATACAAGCAGACTACATCATCACTGTACAAAAATGAGACAATGAACCATCTGTACGGCAGCGGAGCCGCGGCCTAAGCAAGCTTGGAAATCACTGTTCATGGACTCGTTTTCTACAGTTGTTCTTAGATGTCCCTGCTGAATTTCTTAAGGATTTTTAATACTGAAAAATCACAGTTTCAAAAAAATGTCCAGAGAGTGTTCTAAAAATCCGTATTTAGGTTCGATCGGAGTTTTAACTTTGTAAAAGCGATGCCTAAAGCTCTAGGTCGGCTCTGATACCAATGTAAGGTTTACCTAGCACCTTATGAAGGGTTTGCAAGCATCACATATCTCAAAATTAAATTTTTAAGGTGCTAAGTGAACATGCAAAGAATCATCACTAAAATTTTAGGGTTTCTTAAACATTCACATCATCACAAGTGGATAAAGCTAGGGTTTTGAGAGTACAACCTTTATAGCTCCCTACGCTAGACTTCTCGGCTACTTGAGGGTCGGAAAACGTCCGCTTGAGTGTAACCCTTCGAAAATCGTTTAGGCAGTTTTTCGGTAATCGGCTAATTTTTCGGCTTTTTCCGTAAAAAGTCAAAATAGGTATTTTTCATTGTAGAAATAATTATACAAAATTTAGACAAGATATTACTATAATTTTGTCACTAAAATGTCACTTATATTTTTCTAGTTAAAAAAAAAAATTCGTAATTAATTATTTTTTTATTATTTTAAGCCTTTTTAAATACATTAAATTAGTGAGAAATACAAATTTAATTGGGTAAATTTCATAATTAGGAGTCTTTATAAGCTAAAATATGGTGTTAATAAAATTGTATCATGGCTTGCAAATTTTTGGTTTTAGGGTTGGAAATTTTATGAAAAAATGAATTAAAATGAGGCTTTTTGTGAAAATATTGATGTGAAAGCATTAAATGATAACATATGATGTTTTATTGACCTAGAAACATCTACACAAAACCCACACCACCCTCCTCTTGCTCCAGGCCAAGCTCACCTGCTGGAAACCCCTCATTTTCCCCATTTTCTTGCTTCAAATTTCCATTAAAAATCCACCGAAATCCAAAAAAATTCACAATTTCTTCACAAAATTGAAACCTAAATCCTATTCCACCTCTTTCCAAACCCTAAGTTGTTTAAAACAAGGAGAAAGAAGACATCTATGGTGGCTAAGTGAAAGAGGATCAACACTTGGGAGGTATAATTTTAATCTAGTTGTTAAATTTGTAGTTTAAATAAGCTATTTCAGAAGTTTAAAGTGTCAATTTCATTGCAATGGTTTGTTTTAAAAATTTAAGAATAGGATTGGTGTTGTAATTAGGGTTTGAAATATGATAAGTTTGTTTAATTTAGTGTTTTGGCCATCTAGTGGGTTAGATCGAACGTTTATGCATTGTTGCGATCGCTAAATCGTTAATTCGCGAGGTTTGCATCGAAATTTGTCCGTGAATGCTTACTAGGTTTTCTACGAAATTAGGAAGCGATTTATTTGCGATATCATGATGATATTATTAGCATCTAATATGACTTGTAGGGTATGCGAATGCGTAGTTTTGTCTAGTTGGGTTTTAGCTTTGGCGGTTGCACCGAAATGACGATTCTAGTTAAAGATTAGCGATTTTCGTGCGTTTTTCCGCGCACCGAGTGCACGTGACGTTTAATTCGAGAGCGTCGATATTCGTATATTGTCACTTGCATCGTTTTAGGTTTTGTAATCTTATGCTTGGTGTTGTGCAAATATAGGATCGGTCGGGGAAATATCAGACACGGCACGAAAAGGTAAGGCGGTGGTCGGATCGGATTAGCGGGGATTTCAGGTGAGTAGATGTATTCATCTATGGGGGAATCGTCTGGATGGCGCGATGCGCCCCCCTAGTTAGGATTACCCTACTTTTTTGCAAGATTTATGTTGTTAGCTAGCTTATCCATTCATGTACACTGCATACCCTTATAGCGAACAGTATATTAAATTGCATGGACATTCATCTATACTTATGCGATATCATTTCGTAGGACACGAACACCTTACCATTGGCATCTGTTGCACGCGCACTATTCATGTGACACACACGCCTTTGGTAAATGCCATGCCACGTGCACTATAGAACCTGTTTATCATAATATCGCCACTTGCATTCATACTTGATATATGAAATTGCATAGCATACGTATACCTCGCATCATCATCATATTTATATAGATTTCTAGCCAAAATTCACATCGTATACATTGATATCATAGACATTTATCATATTTAACATGTGGACACTATGATTTTCTTGAGGATTTCAGTTTTTCTGTGATTTCTGGATTTTTGGGGAAAACCACAAGAATTTAACAAAATCTTATATTTATCATTTTCAAAACAAAGTTGCGGTTTTCTCGTGATGTATGTGTCGTCCACCATGAGTTTTCATGTTTTCTGTTGGATTTCGAGACCCGATTCGAGGAGTGGATGAACCGTCTCGGGTACATGGTGGGCCCGGTATGGTACCCCGGGGCAAGAAGATCGAGTTGTAGACGATGAGCCTGGCAGGGGAAGACTACCTACCGGTGATGTCTGGCGCGGCGGATATCCGGAGGATACCGACCGTTGTCGTGAGATTTATGATATGGGCCGATCCGGACTGACGGAGCCCGATATTGAGACAGATATGATTCCTATTTGGTGTCGATGCTTGACACGGGTTTTCAGATGATTTCTTGATGGTATTTAGCTATTATACTGATATTCATTTTCTAAAGTTAAGAATTCAATACCCTTAGCATTTAAAACACTTAAAGATTTAGAAATGACATTGCATACCTGTGCATGCATACTAGAGCTATTATATCACATATGGACATGCATGTTGTGGTGCATTGCGTGCATTCTTACGATTGCCTTATTAGATGTTATATTTACTCACGAGCTGGCAACTCACCCCCGTTGTGCCACAGTGTCTTGCAGGTCGGACTCATCAGTCTTGTAGCGGCGGCTATCTTATTATCATCTCCTTTTGCGCAGACTCGCGACATCGCCCGTAGGTGGGTTGCGAGCACACTTTATTTCTTTTGCTTTATCATTGTATCTAGTATTCTCCATCTACCACTTTATATTGTATATGCGACCTAGTGGTGAGACTGAGAGGTTGTATATTTGTAGTTTCTTTTGGGTCGAGCTCACTTGAGCCGGCGATGTGTTTTCTGATATTTTGCATCTCTTTATTGTTTTTTTTCTTGATATTACTATTATATTGCATGTGGTTGTGATCAGTCTTGGGCGAAGAGCTAGCTCCCGCTTGGGGATGCCATTTTATGATTACAGGTTTATTATCTTGTTGTACCCATTTTGGGGGATAGAAAATACAGGGGAGACTCTGCCGAAATTTTCAGAAATTTATGATGTTTTTAAAAAGGGATTCTTTGCAACTTAATTGATTTGAAAATCGTTTTCATTAAAGGTTTTCCTTCACTCTCTTTTGATTTTGGTTTAGATTCTTCTGGGCTTTGGCTGACTTAGGTTACGGTACGCCTTTAGACGTCTCATAATCTAAGTGCCAGTCGCGTTCCGTACTTTCGGGTCGTGACAAAGTTGGTATCAGAGCGTAGGTTTTACCTTTCTGAGTGTAGGAGGACCTTGGTAGATGGAGTAGGTAACTTAAGCAGAGTGACGTAGCGTGGGTATGGTCCGCGGCATACTTACGATACGGTACTCCGCCTAAGTGACCTTAGGACATAATTGCTTGTATTTCCTTTCTTGATTCCTTGCATTCCTTGATTCAATTGCAATGTCCTTATCAGTCTTGTTTCTTATTCTAGCTTCGATGCCGCCAAAGACTACGAGAGCTCAGCGGGCTGCCGCTAGGGATGAGATTCGAGCGGGCCCGTCTGAGGCGAGGATCGAGCGGGAGGATACGCCTACCCCTCAGGGTCATACTGATCCACCTTATCCTGACCGTATTGCTAGATTAGAGGCCGGCATGCAAGAGTTGCGGCAGATGATGGGATCTTTAGTTGAGTCCAGCCGGGCACAGAGATCCGAGGACGTTCCTTCCACCGCACAGACCACGATCGTACCTGCTGCACAGATGGTCACTCCTGCTGCTACTACGGAGACTATCCCTGTTTCACTACAGGAGTTCATGAGATTGAGACCTCCAGCTTTTACCGGTACAGATGCGACAGAGGACCCACAGGCATTTCTCGATAGGATGGCTCGGATTTGCCGTTCGTTGAGGTATTCTGATGATAGATTGGTGGAGTTTGCGAGCTTTCGTCTGGAGGGTCTTGCCCAGACATGGTACGATTCAGTGGAGAGAGGCCGAGCTGCAGGTCTACCTTCTATGACCTGGGATGAGTTTACATCTGCATTTCTTGCTCGTTTTCTTCCGGAGAGTGTCCGAGATGCTCGAGCCCGTAGTTTTGAGTCTTTGCGCAAGACTCCTGGGATGACAGTGTCGGAGTATGATATACAGTTTACCCAGTTGTCTCGATATGCTCCGTACCTAGTCGACACAGAAGAGAAGAGAATAAAGAGGTTTGTACGAGGGCTTGATACACAGCTATTCCTTGCCATCGGCACCCAGCACTTTGATACATACGCAGCCGCGATGGATGCGGCCTTACTTTTGGAGGAGCGTATTTCTGAGACTCCGGTCGTTTCTGGGCCGAAGAGAATCCGTACTGATACGCCAGCTCAGCGGCAGATGGGCAGACACCGCGATAGATTATTTCCGGGAGATGGTGGAGGCAGAGGATTGAGACGAGGTCAGTTATTTGGTTCATATCCACAGACCCAGCAGTCGTCGCCAGGATGTTTTCGGTGTGGGAGTCGGTACCACCGTGTCAGAGACTGTACCATGGGACGCCAGGGCGTGGCGACAGTCCTACATGTGACTTTACCACCCTCACCGCCTTCTCAGAGAGCTTTACTTCCTACTCCTGACGATGCTCCACGTCAGTCAGATGCTTCTAGAGGCCGTGGGCGTGGCGGTCCAGTTCTGAGAGGATGAGGCGACAGGGGCAGAGGCAGAGGCCGAGGTAGAGGCAGAGGACAGCCAACTAATAGTGGTGGATAGGCCTGAGTGTTCGCGTTGACTCCTCAGGATGCACAGGCATCCAATGCCGTCGTGACAGGTACTCTGCCAGTATGCTCTTTTGATGCACGGGTATTATTTGATCCATGCTCCACACATTCCTATGTATCCACGTACTTTGCACCGAGGTTGGGCCGAGAGTCTTCTCCGTTAGATTAGCCGCTTGTCGTTATTACCCCGGTAGGCGAGTCTTTTGTTGCCCGTTTTGTGTACGGATCGTGTTCCGTTCGTATCGGGGAGAGAGATTCTTCAGTTGATTTGATTCTCCTCGATATGCTAGACTTTGATGTTCTTCTTGGTATGAACTGGCTAGCCACCTGTTATGCATCCGTGGACTGCCGTGAAAAGGCAGTCAGATTCAGTTTTCCTGGTGAGCCGGTTCTTATTATTCAGGGAGATCGTAGTGCTACCCTTCCCAGCTTGATTTCTTCTCTTCGCGCTGGTCAGCTCTTAAGGAAAGGGTGTCAGGGATTCTTAGCATATGTTTGTGATACTGGCTCCACAGAGGTTCCGTTGGACCAGGTCCCTGTTGTGAGAGAGTTTCCTGATGTATTCCCTGACGAGCTGCCTGGTCTGCCACCAGAGCGCGAGATTGAGTTCTGTATTGACTTGATCCCCGGCACGGGGCCTATCTCTATACCGCCTTATCGGATGGCCCCGGCGGAGCTGAGAGAGCTAAAGGATCAGTTACAGGACTTGCTGGACAAAGGGCTTATCCGACCGAGTGTGTCACCTTGGGGTGCTCCCGTCCTGTTTGTTAAGAAGAAGGACGGAAGTATGCGTTTATGCATTGATTATCGTTAGCTGAACCGGGTTACTGTGTGGAACAGGTATCCCCTACCCCGCATTGATGACTTATTTGATCAGCTCCAGGGTGCAGGGTTCTTCTCGAAGGTTGATTTACGATCAGGTTATCACCAGTTGCGGGTTCGGAAGGAGGATATTCCGAAGACCGCTTTCCGTACTCGATATGGTCATTACGAGTTCTTGGTGATGTCGTTCGGGCTCACCAATGCCCCGGCAGCTTTTATGGATTTGTTGAACCGCGTATTCAGGCCGTATCTCGATCAGTTCATCATTGCGTTCATTGACGACATCTTGGTTTACTCTCGGAGCCGGGAGGAGCATGAGCAGCACTTACGTATCACCTTGCAGACTTTGAGGGAGCATCAGCTGTTCGCCAAATTTTCCAAGTGCGCATTCTGGTTAGACAGTGTCGATTTCTTAGGTCATGTGGTGACGAGAGATGGTATTTGTGTGGACCCGAGGAAGATCGAGGCAGTTCAGCGTTGGCCTAGACCGGTATCAGTTACAGAGGTTCGCAGCTTTCTAGGTCTGGCCGGCTACTATCGACGTTTCGTCCAGGATTTCTCCTGCGTTGCTGCACCATTGACCGGGTTGACCCGGAAGGGGGTTCCTTTTGATTGGACCCAGGCATGTGAGGATAGCTTCCAGCAGTTGAAGACTCGTCTGACTACTGCACCAGTGTTAGCATTGCCTTCAGGATCAGGTGGGTTCGTGGTATATTGTGATGCTTCTCGAGTGGGGCTGGGCTGTGTATTGATGCAGCACGACAGAGTTATCGCGTATGCTTCTCGGCACCTGAGGAAACACGAACAGAACTACCCCACCCATGATTTAGAGATGGCTGCTGTGGTATTTGCACTTAAGATCTGGGGACATTACCTATACGGTGAGTCGTGCTAGATATTCACTGACCACAAGAGTTTGAAGTATATCTTCCAGCAGCGAGATCTGAACCTGAGACAGCGCCGTTGGATGGAGTTGGTGAAGGATTATGACTGCGAGATTCTATACCATCCGGGCAAGGCGAATGTGGTGGCAGATGCTTTGAGTAGGAGGCCCGGAGGTAGCTTATCTTGTTTGAGCGCAGTGCAGATGCAGTCGACGGCGGATTGGCAGGTGTTTTGTGACAGCAGAGTGCAGTTCGAGTTTACTCCTACAGGGGGACAGCTGGCCCATTTCAGAGCACGCCCACAGTTACTTGACCGTATCCATGAGGCACAGTCCGGCGATGCCCGTACATTAGAGATTATTGAGCAGATTCGGCAGGGCAGAGTTTCCGAGTTCGTGATTGATGATCAGGGGATACTTCGATTTGGGACTCGACTGTGCGTGCCAGATTCAGAGGGACTGAGGCGCGATATTATCGAGGAGGCACATAGATCAGCATACAGCGTGCATCCAGGTTCCACCAAGATGTACCGTGATTTGAGATAGGTTTACTGGTGGGACGGGATGAAGAAGGATATTACAGACTTTGTGTCGAGATGCCTGACTTGTCAGCAAGTCAAGGCCGAACACCAGAGGCCAGCCGGCGAGTTACAGCCTTTGCCCATCCCTGAGTGGAAGTGGGAGGAGGTCTCCATGGATTTCATTGTAGGTCTACCCAGGACCAGTCGAGGGTACGACTCTATTTGGGTGATTGTGGATCGACTGACGAAAGCGGCTCACTTTCTGCCAGTGAAGACCACTTTTGGATTTTCTCAGTACGCCCAGGTTTATATTGATGAGATAGTGCGCCTGCATGGTGTTCCGACTTGCATCGTGTCCGACCGTGGCACCCAGTTTACCAGCCGATTGTGGCAGAAACTCCAGGAAGCATTGGGCACCCGATTGAGTTTTAGCACTGCCTTTCATCCGCAGACTGACGGTCAGTCAGAGCGTACTATTCAGACTCTTGAGGACATGCTCAGAGCTTGTGTTTTAGATTTCGGTGGTAGCTGGGATCGTCATTTGCCTTTGATCGAGTTTTCCTACAATAATAGCTTCCAGGAGACGATTCAGATGGCACCTTTCGAGGCTTTATATGGGAGGAGATGTCGATCGCCTGTATGTTGGACAGAGCTCAGGGAGAGCAGTATTTTGGGGCCGCAGATCGTACAGGAGACGACTGAGAAGATACAGCTGATTCGGGACAGGATAAGAGCGGCACAGAGCCGGCAGAAATCATATGCTGACAGGCGCCGTCGCCGACTCGAGTTCGCTGTTGGCGATCATGTCTTCCTGAAGGTCTCTCCGATGAAGGGTGTGATGAGATTTGGGCGGAAAGGGAAGCTGAGTCCTAGATATATTGGTCCTTTCGTGATTCTAGAGCGTGTTGGCCCAGTCGCTTATCGGTTAGCTCTTTCGCCCAGCTTCCCCGATATTCACCCCGTATTCCATGTCTCGATGCTCCGCAAGTACCTTCATGATCCTTCCCAGGCGATTCAGCACCAGACGATCCAGCTAGAGCGTGATCTTTCTTTTACCGAGCAGCCGGTGGTCATTTTGGATCGGCAGATGAAGAAATTGAGGTCGAAGGTTATACCGTCCGTCAAGGTCCTTTGGCGTGGCCCGAACAGCGAGGAGGTCACCTGGGAGACCGAGGTCGAGATGAGGAAGAGATATCCCCATCTTTTTGAACGTACGCGTAGTTAAATTCTAAATTCGGGGACCGAATTTCTTTAATGGGGGAAGATTGTAACCCTTCGAAAATCGTTTAGGCAGTTTTTCGGTAATCGGCTAATTTTTCGGCTTTTTCCGTAAAAAGTCAAAATAGGTATTTTTCATTGTAGACATAATTATACAAAATTTAGACAAGATATTACTATAATTTTGTCACTCAAATGTCACTTATATTTTTCTAGTTAAAAAAAAAATTCGTAATTAATTATTTTTTTATTATTTTAAGCCTTTTTAAATACATTAAATTAGTGAGAAATACAAATTTAATTGGGTAAATTTCATAATTAGGAGTCTTTATAAGCTAAAATATGGTGTTAATAAAATTGTATCATGGCTTGCAAATTTTTGGTTTTAGGGTTGGAAATTTTATGAAAAAATGAATTAAAATGAGGCTTTTTGTGAAAATATTGATGTGAAAGCATTAAATGATAACATATGATGTTTTATTGACCTAGAAACATCTACACAAAACCCACACCACCCTCCTCTTGCTCCAGGCCGAGCTCACCTGCTGGAAACCCCTCATTTTCCCCATTTTCTTGCTTCAAATTTCCATTAAAAATCCACCGAAATCCAAAAAAATTCACAATTTCTTCACAAAATTGAAACCTAAATCCTATTCCACCTCTTTCCAAACCCTAAGTTGTTTAAAACAAGGAGAAAGAAGACATCTATGGTGGCTAAGTGAAAGAGGATCAACACTTGGGAGGTATAATTTTAATCTAGTTGTTAAATTTGTAGTTTAAATAAGCTATTTCAGAAGTTTAAAGTGTCAATTTCATTGCAATGGTTTGTTTTAAAAATTCAAGAATAGGATTGGTGTTGTAATTAGGGTTTGAAATATGATAAGTGTGTTTAAGTTAGTGTTTTGGCCATCTAGTGGGTTAGATCGAACGTTTATGCATTGTTGCGATCGCTAAATCGTTAATTCGCGAGGTTTGCATCGAAATTTGTCCGTGAATGCTTACTAGGTTTTCTACGAAATTAGGAAGCGATTTATTTGCGATATCATGATGATATTATTAGCATCTAATATGACTTGTAGGGTATGCGAATGCGTAGTTTTGTCTAGTTGGGTTTTAGCTTTGGCGGTTGCACCGAAATGACGATTCTAGTTAAAAATTAGCGATTTTCGTGCGTTTTTCCGCGCACCGAGTGCACGTGACGTTTAATTCGAGAGCGTCGATATTCGTATATTGTCACTTGCATCGTTTTAGGTTTTGTAATCTTATGCTTGGTGTTGTGCAAATATAGGATCGGTCGGGGAAATATCAGACACGGCACGAAAAGGCAAGGCGGTGGTCGGATCGGATTAGCGGGGATTTCAGGTGAGTAGATGTATTCATCTATGGGGGAATCGTCTGGATGGCGCGATGCGCCCCCTAGTTAGGATTACCCTACTTTTTTGCAAGATTTATGTTGTTAGCTAGCTTATCCATTCATGTACACTGCATACCCTTATAGCGAACAGTATATTAAATTGCATGGACATTCATCTATACTTATGCGATATCATTTCGTAGGACACGAACACCTTACCATTGGCATCTGTTGCACGCGCACTATTCATGTGACACACACGCCTTTGGTAAATGCCATGCCACGTGCACTATAGAACCTGTTTATCATAATATCGCCACTTGCATTCATACTTGATATATGAAATTGCATAGCATACGTATACCTCGCATCATCATCATATTTATATAGATTTCTAGCCAAAATTCACATCGTATACATTGATATCATAGACATTTATCATATTTAACATGTGGACACTATGATTTTCTTGAGGATTTCAGTTTTTCTGTGATTTCTGGATTTTTGGGGAAAACCACAAGAATTTAACAAAACCTTATATTTATCATTTTCAAAACAAAGTTGCGGTTTTCTCGTGATGTATGTGTCGTCCACCATGAGTTTTCATGTTTTCTGTTGGATTTTGAGACCCGATTCGAGGAGTGGATGAACCGTCTCGGGTACATGGTGGGCCCGGTATGGTACCCCGGGGCAAGAAGATCGAGTTGTAGACGATGAGCCTGGCAGGGGAAGACTACCTACCGGTGATGTCTGGCGCGGCGGATATCCGGAGGATACCGACCGTTGTCGTGAGATTTATGATATGGGCCGATCCGGACTGACGGAGCCCGATATTGAGACAGATATGATTCCTATTTGGTGTCGATGCTTGACACGGGTTTTCAGATGATTTCTTGATGGTATTTAGCTATTATACAGATATTCATTTTCTAAAGTTAAGAATTCAATACCCTTAGCATTTAAAACACTTAAAGATTTAGAAATGACATTGCATACCTGTGCATGCATACTAGAGCTATTATATCACATATGGACATGCATGTTGTGGTGCATTGCGTGCATTCTTACGATTGCCTTATTAGATGTTATATTTACTCACGAGCTGGCAACTCACCCCCGTTGTGCCACAGTGTCTTGCAGGTCGGACTCATCAGTCTTGTAGCGGCGGCTATCTTATTATCATCTCCTTTTGCGCAGACTCGCGACATCGCCCGTAGGTGGGTTGCGAGCACACTTTATTTCTTTTGCTTTATCATTGTATCTAGTATTCTCCATCTACCACTTTATATTGTATATGCGACCTAGTGGTGAGACTGAGAGGTTGTATATTTGTGGTTTCTTTTGGGTCGAGCTCACTTGAGCCGGCGATGTGTTTTCTGATATTTTGCATCTCTTTATTGTTTTTTTTCTTGATATTACTATTATATTGCATGTGGTTGTGATCCGTCTTGGGCGAAGAGCTAGCTCCCGCTTGGGGATGCCATTTTATGATTACAGGTTTATTATCTTGTTGTACCCATTTTGGGGGATAGAAAATACAGGGGAGACTCTGCCGAAATTTTCAGAAATTTATGATGTTTTTAAAAAGGGATTCTTTGCAACTTAATTGATTTGAAAATCGTTTTCATTAAAGGTTTTCCTTCACTCTCTTTTGATTTTGGTTTAGATTCTTCTGGGCTTTGGCTGACTTAGGTTACGGTACGCCTTTAGACGTCTCGTAATCTAAGTGCCAGTCGCGTTCCGTACTTTCGGGTCGTGACATTGAGAACCTCTAGGTCTACGATGATCCACCCGGAGTTCTCTTTGTCCAAGCTTGTAATTTCACAAGATCAAGAGAAGAAAATGGAAGCTAACACTCTTCACAAGTGGGCAAGACTAGTGTAGAATGGTGTTGTGGTTGGTTTTCTCACTTCAAAATCCTAACTTGATGAGTATTTTGCTCATTTGAGAAATCTAGAGAGCAAAAGAGCAAGGAGGAAGAAGATGATGGCTTTTGAAATATCAAGAGAATGATAATTGTGTTATGAAAAATAGAAAATATAAGTATATATATTTTCCACTCTTCATCTCAAACCATAGTTACATTATATGGATATTATTGCACTTGAGTTAAAACATAAAAGAAAAATTAACACATGGTTAAAAAGTAGGTGAGCATGGTTAGTTCAAAGAAGAGTGTAGAAGATAATCATGTATTAACCTTTTTCTTTTCTTTTGTTTTAAAACAAATGCAATATATATCCATATATATAATTATAAGGTGTGAGTCTTAAATTGCCACCATCTCCTATATATACAACCATGATAACGTTTATGTATGCATGTATGTGTGCATGCACATCCTATGTGCATGAATGAGAATGAATGAGAATGAGTGCATACATGCATGCATAAAGACAAGAAAGGATTTCAAGTGAGAAACTAATAGTTAAATGATTAATCAACACTTGATTTATCAACCCGGTCATATCACATACGACCCGACCAAAAGCAAGCCGCCCGATTAATATACGGTATCTCATACGCGCATTTTAACCGGGCCCACGCACATATCGCATATGCGCACCATAACTTTTCGCCTGGACTAGGTAACTCCTTTGTGGGACTCTAAGACTCGTCAATACGCCGGCAGTGGGTGATGATCATATCAAGCACCCCCAAACCGCAAGCGGTCAGCTAAACGTAACGGCTACCCGGGTATTGAGCGATCAGAAGAAAACAAGCGCACCTGTTACAACTCCCGTCAAGCCAACCGGCAACACTACCGTACAGTCCGGTCTCTTCGTCAGATATGCTGCATATCGAGTCTAGGGATGGTAACGTCGACCCCAATAACTCAATAAGTCGTGCCGATGAAAGGTCTATAACAGATCGAGAAACTACTGATAACACTTATCAGCAAATCTCAACAGCCCTGGCCAGGGACTTACTGATATAGCCAGTCGAGCACAGCACAGCATCAACTCCCAATACCGGGAGAGACGAAACCCCTCCTATCGCTCATCGCCTTTGTGTGTCTCGGGACTGTACCCAACGGCCACCTGTTTGCACGACTCAGTAGAGCAGTGGTAGGGTGGTAATCAAAGTACAGTGGGAGAACACACAAGTCTCTATGATGATCTCGGGTCTACAGACTAACCTGCACCAGTGTTTCCTGAGAACTGTTATCCGACGATAGATATAATTCCATATAGGAGTTCTCGGCGAGTCCGTCCAGTGTGCCCAGTCACCACTGAGCACCCGTATACGATCTCGATGTCAAACATCGATGAATGTGGGAACATCCATCGCCCATCATATGGGTCTAGTGTCATATACGCTAGTCTACTCTGGTATATCGATGCCCCGTCTCGATACACCTGCGACTAGGGACATTCTAGGATATGCTTATAAACTACTGATGTCCCACTAGTATGATCTCTATCATAATCACAGTAGTCAAGTTAATATCCTTAGGTCTTTATCAACATGTATGAATAAATAAAAGCATGGTCAAAACAACATATCAGATAAAGAATAACCAGATAGCATACTATCATGTCGAGCAAGAATGTAGACTGAATATATATATATATATACACACACATGTATAAATACATCCACTATCACATAATGGCCTCTAGGGCATACATATATCCAACAAGTTTTAGGTATATGAATAGAGTAGAGAACCAGGTATTGCAAGTATCAGGATTCTTTAAGGTGGTCGAAGATGTAGATACTTGTGTATGGTATTCAGTTGATAGTAATGATTATGAGAACTTGCTTCTCTTTCAGGTTACTCATATCTGGATGTATTCCTAAGTTGAGTAATGCTGATCGGCCTCTCTTCATTTAGTTGATATGCACTGGAGACAGCTGCATGATTTGAATCTGGTTCCAATTAAATCAGTGCCTCTGTTTCTATATTGGATATAGAATAGTTCATATCTTAACAATGTTAAGGTACGGGGAGTTGTCTGGCTTATGCTTAAAACCAGACTCTGGATAACTCAAGGCACGTTTCTGTAATGGCTGTTTGTGGGTTAACCCGGGCTATGACGAGGGTTGACTTTCTACCATCTGAAAGATCAATAGTGATATTGTTCTTGACTCGCCACAATTTTAATAAAAATGGATTTTTTCATAAAACGGTAGTGAGAGTATGGTAGAACTGAAAGTGATTCCAGAACCGCAAACGATTACTGAAAATTTGATAAGAACCTAAAGATTAAATCTGGTTTGACATTCCATTGGCCACTCCGCAGATATGGTGGGTAACCTCAGGCACTCGAGAAGTACTTCGGTATGCTCAAAGACGGTGACAGGGAGGTTCTTGTTTTCCCAGACTTGACACTACTGTTGTTCTAGGCTATGAGACCTGGCAGGAGGATGGGTATTGCGTCGTTCTAAACTAGCTTTAGAAGTGCACGTGTATATGACTCTGCCAGAGAGTTGTTGTAGTCAATGGGAGCAGCGGAAGCATAGTGGACAAGTAGCTTATGTCTATTTATGGACTAAAGCAGATATAGCGGAGATAGATCATCTATTTTTGATGTGATAGTCATGGACTTTGACTTCGTCAGAATAGGAGATGGATCTGTTAAGAAGGTAGTAGGATGTGATGTCCTGGTATATAGATGACATACACATAGTAGGAAGTGAAATTCCTATACTACGATCGGTTATGCTTTGATTGTCACACAGTGGTTTCTCTACATAGGATATAGATATAATATCAGACATTCTGGTTACTAGATCTATGGTTTTAGATCTAGATTTGGGTAGTTTCCCAATCTGGGTACTTAGACAGCATTCTACAGGTATTTTAGAATAGACGACTCCTGGCACGGTAGTATACCTGCAGCTGATGGAGTCACCCTCTCTAAAGGTGTCTTACAGACTAAAGGGGAGAGGGATGTGCATGATTGACATATCACTTGCTTAGGCAATTGAGTCAATCACGAGATGTCAAGTACCACACCAGGTGTTGTTTTTGCACAAGCTACAATAAGTTGATATTAATCCAATCCTGGAGAAACATTCGGAAGCAGTTTTAGAACATAAGTGGATGTTCTAGGGATATGATAACGACAGCCTCCTTCGGGAGACGGTTATCATTCCAGGCTTCCAAGGTGATCTGGATGACAGAGTGACTGTCAGAGTTATAGTTTTCCCTCTGACGAGGGGCAGTAGTTTGGACAAAAAGTCCAAGCGGATACTGAGGGAGGCATGGCGCAAAATACTGATTAAGTTCAGTTGACGATACAGTCTAAGAAGTTTGGATTTGGAGTTCATTTATGAACTAGGTCCCATCAGATATCCAAACATATTCTAAGTCATGTATTGCTCATTTCGGGAGATGGCTTTCTCCGAGAACTTGAGATAAAGAGAGACATAGAAAGAAACATCAGAGCGGATCCACTCACTGAGGCTATTTCTCAAAAGCAATAGTTTTACAAACGAGCTTTGTGAAACTGATTAGTAGAGGAGTTGGGTGTTCGGTATCACACGGGCTGTGAGTATGCGGCATCGCAATAATTAGCCTTGAGTGCAAGTGGGAGATTGTTGGATATAGTGCCCTCAAAGTCAATTATTGGATCGCAGGCACGTGATTGCAATGAGTGAGGGAGGACCTATACCGGTAGGACGGTCTTACTCAAGATGATAGTATGCTGTCTGGTTTATCTTTGTCATCGTGTACATACTTTAGGTGATATTACAGATCACTATTACACGTTGATAGAGCCCTTAGTATTCTTGCTTGACTACCAGCAGTATGATGGCGGTCATATACGTGAGAGTTAGGTAGTCTATAAGCACATCCTTAAAGTGTCCCTTGTCGTGGGAGTTTTCGAGACAAGGCATCGATACTCCAGAGTAGACTAGTGTATACAGTCGAGACCCCGACGAGGGGCGGTGGCCGGTCTCACAAGCCATTGGTGTCAGTTGGTTCACCTAAGATGTATACATGTGCTCATTGGGTTATGAGTACACCGGACAGGACTCGCCAGGAACATGCTAGTTGGTATTATACCTGATGTCAGATAGCAGTTCCCTGATGACATGTGTACAGGTTAGTCTATCGACCTGAGATCGTCATTTGTCTCGTGTGAGTTCCCACTGTGCTTTGATTACTACCCTACCACGGCTCAAAGGAGTCGTGCAAATAGGTTTTAGTTGGGTACAGTCCCAAGCCACATGGAGGCAGTGAGCGGATCGGCAGGGGTTTCGTCTCTCCCGGTATTGGGGATGAGATCGCGCTGTGTCTAGGAGAGCCATTACACGAAGTCCTTGGCCAAGGCAGGAGATGTACTGGTAGGTATTCCAGTAGTATCTCAGGGTGTTCTGGGTTACACTCCGACATGACTTGTACCGTTTTTGGGGGTCTGACTTTTACCAACCCCCTAGGCCCGACATGCGATGCTCATAGACGAACGGACTGGACTGTACGGATATTGTCACTGATAGGCTTGGTAGGGTGTCAGGATGAGTTCACTCATCAGCCTCCCTTTTGGTCAATACCTGGGCGCCCGTTACGTATAGCTAGTACCACTGACGTGCTAGTGGTTAAATCCACAGCCAGTGTATTGACGAGTCTTTAGAGTCCCCCACAGACAGTTTCTCAAGTTTCGGGCGAAACGTTGTAGAGGCCGTATGATATTATGGCAGTATTCGATCATATACGTGCAGTAGTGCACGGATCATGATCGGACGGATCATACTAGTGGGCTTTGGTTTAAGCCGGATTCTAGTATTAGATTTGTTGGATTACTTTAGTCTCATCACATTTGCATTCAGTCAGAATGCAGATGCAGGTATGTATATACAGGTGAGGGGTATCCTTTTGATCTATCACGAGTTTATTTTAGTAGATGCCATTCTCTTTTTATTGTTATAAACATTTAGACAAATGTTTACATATGGAAATTGTTAGTTATGTATATGCCTTAGAGGCCATTGTTGTACATATGATGTATATTATAATGGATGCTTGGTTATATATAGAGATGACTTTCTTGCTCGTCATGATAGTATGCTATTTGGTTTCACTTTATCTTAACATGTTGACTTGTATTGGTTTACTGTTTTACTCTCACATGTTGATAAAGCCCTTAGGATCTGTACTCGACTACTGGGACTATGATGAGATCATACTAGTGGGGCCACGGTAGTCGATGAGTACATCCTATAACTGTTCCTAGTCGAGGGTATATCGAGACAGGGCATCGATACACCAGAGTAGACTAGCGTATACGCATCTTGACCCATATGATGGGCGATGGATGATCCCATATCCATCGGTGTTGGACATCAGAGATGGTGTACGGGTGCTCAGTAGAGACTGGGTACACTGGACGGACTCGCCGAGAACTCCCAGATGGTGATATACCACACGTCAGATGGCAGTTCTCCGGTGACACTGGTACAGGGTAGTCTGTAGACCCGAGATCGTCATAGAGTCTTGTGTGATTCCCACTGTGCTTTGATTTCCACCTTACCACGTCCAAGAGGGCGTGCAAAACGGTGGCTTTTGGGTACAGTCCCGAATCACATGGAGGCAATGAGCGATAGGAGGGGATTCGTCTCTCCCGGTATAGGGAGTTGATGTTGTGCTGTGTTCGATTGGCTATAACTGGAAGTCCCTGGCCAGGGCTGATATAGAGATTTACTGGTAAGTGTTACTAGTAGTTTCTCGACCCGTTATAAGCCACACATCGACACGACTTATCGGTTACTGGGGTCTGACGTATACCACCCCTAGACTTGATATGCGACATATCAGACGAACAGACCGGACTGTACGGGAGTGTTACTGGTTGGATTCACAGGAGAACGCACAGGCTAGCTTGTTGATCTTCTGATCGCTCAATACCTGGGTGGCTGTTACGTTTAGCTGACCGCTTGCAGCTTGTGGGTGTTTGATATGATCATCACCTGCTACCGGCGTATTGACGATTCTTTAGAGTCCTACACAGAGGTTTCTTGGCTCAGGCGAAACGGAGTAGTGGCGCATATGTGATATGCGCAGGAGCGAGAATAATGCGATATGGGATACCGTATTATATTCTCGCGATATTTAGAAATGAACCGGGTCATCGGATCAAGTGTTGATTCGATGAATCGGTACATGTTATATTAGTCGGTAATATTTGATATAGCCGGATCGTCGAATCAAGTGTTGATTCGATGATTTAATGTATAATAATATATATGATATATTGTATTATATTATCTAATAATGGCTCGCTTTATTATTTCATTTTCTCAGTGGACGATACATTGATATATATGCGATATATGTTAATTGTATTATTTTCTTTTGTTGCAAATATATAATATATATATGTGATATATATTATTGTGACATGATATGATTAATTGTTAAACATGTTTAAGGATGATTAATTGAGATTAGGGTTTGATTAGGGTTAGTAGCTTCATGCACCTTCTAGAAGCTTTTCCTTTTGTCATTCTTAGGATATTTTGGATGACACTTTCTTTAACTCAACCAAACCCTAACTCTAGTTATTTCTCTACACAATCTTATCCACTCATCCTTGACCATGGTTAATATTCAATCATATGGTTTATATTTCTATTCATCACAAAAGAAAATGAGATGATTATCTTTCCATTATCATCTTCTTCCTTCTTCAAGAAAGCTTGCTAGTTTTTCTTTAAGTGATGAAATAAAATGAGAAAATGATTTAAAAAGAAAGCAAAATTACTACTCTCTCATCCTCATCTCATCTAGCCCATGGGATTAGTGTGTTCATCTCATTTGAGTGAGAAAGCTTGAGTCGTAGCAACTTCAAGGTAGATCATCGGAGATTTGGAATACTTCGAGCTAGCATGGATCGTTCGAGTCGTGGAGCCTCTCATGAGTCCGGGAGATCGTGGATCGCGGCAAAGGGACTTCTACTCGGAGCTTGTGAAGTGAAGGAGCGGACTACAAAGGTTGTAATCCCTCACACTTAGATAAAAGTTATCATCTTGCATGTTAAACCCTAATAATCTAGCAAAGATCCCGGCTTTGGGTTGTTCGGCACGTCTAAATTTTTATCCGGGCATGTTTGATGCCTTTTGAACCTTCACAAGAGTGCCTAGGAACCCTACAGAAATAATGAGCTCAAAGTCATGATTGGGAGCATTAATTGTGACACATGCACAAGTGATGACTCATGGTCTCTTTATTTGTGCATATGTCACATTATTGCTTGATTTATGTGTTGAAATGATAAGAGGAGAGAGAGAGGGCAGCCATATGGCTTGGGGTTAGCTCTTGTATTATCATTCTAGCTCACTCTCATTATCATTCTAACACAAAGGAAAAGAAAAGGCTCTTCTTCTTCTCTTTTCTTCTCTTGAGCTCACTATCTCCATTAATGGCATCCACTTAAACCTCCATCCATACACTCTCATGCGTTGAGAATCAATGGATGCTTGAGACAAAGTTATCACACACATTCTCTACATCACCTTGGACACGTCGGCTAGCAAACTTCATGTCCGAGTTGCTTCGGTTCGAAGCGGGATCCCGTAAAAGGATTCATCGACGTGGTGCTCTTTCCGACGAGGAGATTGGAGATCGAGTGAGATCGGAGATGCCGCAAGGAGCTAAAGATGGTGGCTAAAGACCGAAGGACACGGATCGATCGGTATAGCTTTTCTAACCCTCTTTAGATTGCTAGTTTAGCGTTAATGGTTCAATCCGGGTGAAAGACTACGATAGCGCCGATTTCGTAAAAAGTTTTTGTTCCGCATTTGGTCTCGGATCGATGGCCGAGGCGCTACCGTAAACTTACAGAGCCAAGCTAGTGTATTAGATAATGTTAGTAGAATTATGAAACCGAAACAACTCCTAAACATAAAAACAAAACCCTAGTTTCTGTCGATTTTTCCGATGCCTCTAATTTTTTTTAAACAAGTGCAGAATGTTACATAAAATGCAACATGAACACGAGACAAAAACGAACCCATTTCGCCGGATTTGACCCGGTGAAACAAGCAATAAAACTGGCCTGGACGGTCTTGGTGATGTGTTTTGGCTTCGTTTTCGTCTGATGTTCCAGGCTCTGGGGTTTGGTGTTTCAGGTGTTGTTTGTTTTTACTAAGATTGCATGTAATGTTATCTTTCTGTAAAGGCAATTCTGAGTGTTTTATAGTCGTAATTTTAATATCGTTTCGGGTAATTTAGACGGCGTTAAAAGTTCGAATGAATATCAATAACCCAATTTTTACCCCTCTTTGGAAATTTTCCAAAAGTTAGAATTTTTTAGGTTTAAAAATCTTCAGAAAAATCATTCAAGTAATTCTATGGACCCTCTAGAAGAACGATACCCAAACTCGACTTTTTGACTGCGGAACCGCGGTCAAGCCCTAAGGTTTGCGGCAGTTCCGCGGCGCTATGAGTGAGGCATGGGTCGGCCCTTCTACGGTTGGTCCATAGGTGCTGTGGCATGTTCTGGGTATTTTTTAAACTGTGCTCAAGTGCTGAGCTCTCTGGGAAATTTTAGGTGTTTGTTGATTCGATCGAAATGTTTAGCATCGTCTAGCTATCCGTGAATTGTGATACACTAATTGGAATCCATAATATTTAGTTTTGTGAAAACTAATTTGAATTTTATAAATCTAGCAATTTTGTCTCATTTGATCGGTTGCCGTGGGTTTTGATTTGGATCAAAACTCCATCATAATTACGCAGTGTATGCGAATGTTTGCCGGGTAACATTACTAGATAACCACGCCCCATAGCCCCGACCAAGTGACTGCAGGAGAACCCCGTTGCCTAAAGCATCCGTTCGGGTGCTCGCGGCCGCGGTGTTTCGCCTAAGTGCACTTCATCGACGACATCGGGAGGTGCGGCCGTCTACTAAAGTTTCCGACGAGCATTCGATCTGGTTGTCGGGAATCTTGTTGAATTGGCCTACTTGATATTGAAAAGTGTTTTCAATATCGAGACTAAAATACGGGGTTTATAATTGTTAGACATGAAATTTGGAATATGAGATATTCCGTATTTATGATGTCTAAGGAATTCAATTGGTTAGGCATGAAATCCGAAGTATGTGATATTTCGGGTTTATGATGTCTAAGGTGGGGTGCGGATTCCAATTGTTGTAGTTTTCACTTTCTTTTCTGTGACCGTAAGTGTAATATGTGGTGTATCGCCGGTTTCGTTGCTATATGTCAACGACAATTAGGATACGCATATTTATTTACGTTGATGACATGAGATGTTATATGTTGTTGTGATATGTTATATTGGATCGTCGTGTTTGAATAGCCGGGTTTTTTTGCGTGAGATGAGAGTTTTTCATTTTCATTCATGTAAAAACTTGTATGTTATATTCTTTTATTAGGGCACTTCCGGGTTGAGGATGATGTCACCATTGATGTATATTATTTACTTTTCCGCATTAGGATAGACCCATGGTGAGGAGCACAAGTAACCGGGTTCTAGAGTCCAATGGGAGACCATCTCGAGGAGTCGAGACCGGGTCTCCTAACTCTAGAATTGGTAGGGTTGCTTGTAGCTCTCATAGGGGTCCAGGGATGTGGGTTTGGCTATTCATCACGACTGTGGAATCCGTATTTTTTACTGGCTTAATCTAAAACACGAAATTCCTAGTATATCCAATATTTCATATGTGGACTTCTGCTGCTGACATTATGTGATGTGATCACTTTATATGATGAGACAAATGTTATTATTATATATATGATATATAATAAACGTTGCTTATGTTTTGCACCCGCACTAGTCCCGCCCCGCCATGCTGTTAGTTAAGTAACCTAACGGTTCATAACGGGACACTGTGGCGAATGCGGATGACATAAGTGTACGTTCTATTTTCGTTTCTTTATATGTGATGCTTATGAAGCATAATTGATGGGACTTCATTAATGAGATTAATGAAAAAGAAAGAAACCTAAAAATGTTGTAGAATCAAATTTTCAAAAAGGGTAGCTCTAGTTCTTTCTTTGCATAGCGGTATTCCTTGATGAATACCCAGCACCTCATTCGATGAAGAAAGAGCCGGGATCCCTTCACCGGGAGTGGCCTCTTTAGCAAAAACTAGCAGATGCTACAACCCATTCGGGATTGTCTTTTGATTGCTTCTCTAGTTCTTACTTTGCATAGTAGTATTCATGAATATCCAGCACCTCATTCGATGAGGAAAGAGCCGAGATCCCTTCACCGGGAGTGACCTCTTTAGCAAAACTAGCAAAAGCCTAAAAAACACTCCTCTTCAAATCACCCGATTCTACAACGATATCAAGTTCATTACGCAAAAGGTTTTTCTAAAAACCTGTCGTAGCCCTCCGTCATTTCAGATAAGTGCTACTTAGTATTCATGCTACGTTTGTTGACCTTTTTAAGGCGTAGTGTGCAGTAGCTGATTAGTGCTTATCTGCTTGAGCATGTGATGCGATTGGATTAGGGTAGTTGTACAACTTTGTTGACCTTGTTAAGGGTCGTACGGGTGGGTTTTATTCAATCAGGAAATGACGGGTTGAACTAGACTAGCGCTTATGATTTGTTGACCTTGTTAAGGTCTTAAGACGCTAGGGGCAAAATATTATCGGGAATTTCAAGTGTTGAAATTTGCAATGAGATTGCATACCTTCTATGAGATAGTTGGATCCCGATACCCACTGCGAGTAAGAGTTACTCCTGAGAGAGTTTTACACATCACAATTAGCCGATCAAGTAGGTGTCTAGAAAGGTGTTAACGGGGTTACGCCCATGGGAAAACAAAGTTGTTTTAATTAGGTCCGTGCGAAAGCACGGGGAACCTCCCTCAAAGTACCGACACTGGCCTGGCTGAAAGATTGGCGAACTTGTAGGGTGTAGTTAATTCCAGCTAGTCTTACCTTTTAGGGTTTGAAGGAAGATTTGATAAAAACAGTAGGAGCCATCCTGATTAGATAAGATAATAACCAATCTAATCTTGCAAGAGCATACGCTAAGTGTTTTCTTCTCTCTCTCTCCAGGTAGCGACCATGTCAGGCCTTAATCAAGATAATAATATGGATGTATTGACCGAACCCGCTTGTTATACCGAGCTGGGGAACGTTGGTTTCGCTCTATCTTATAATTGTTATAAGTCTGAGCAGGAAATAGGGGAATATCCGGATTTCCACGCCACCCAAACGAGGAATGAGCATGCTGATGCATCTTCTTCGGGTGTGTTAGTTACCGAAAACTGTTTCTCAGTACACTCTGCGTCCTGGGTATTAGATACCGGATCGAGATCCCATGTAATATGTTACATGGGCTAAAGAAAGGTAGAGAACTGGTAATAGATGATCATTTTGTAAGAGTAGGGAATGGTGCAAATGTTGCAGCCAAAGCTGTCACGCCCCGCTTCCCAGAGTACGCTAAAGTAGGCACGTGACATAGCCAGCCATGCTACCTGTGGGTAGGAAGTATCCATCCACAGTCACATTACGGCTGTAGAGATATCAAGAACAAAATAAAATTATCTAAAACATGTCCATAATCCAAGATAATCTGAGTCAAGAATAATAAAATGCGGAAGCGAAAGATCCAATACAAGATAACTGGAATGTATGTCCCATAATGCGGGCTCACATCAGGAATAAAAATGCAAAAAAGAAAAACTAACTACTGCTGACACTCACAGCTCAGCCTATTGGCTGAAGTACTCCTACTCGGACTGCAACAGCGGTACAGAATCTGGGCCATGCAAAACCCAGACGTCAGCGCGTCAAGTCATCAAGTAATAACATATAAACAGGGTAACAGGCAATACGAATATAAACATGAATAAAGCAAGGGTAACAATAATATAAATCAGAGTAGTGCAGTGGGTAAACTAAACTGTTCTGTCAGGTTTTCTGTTCTAAAGTCTTTGAAATCAAATTGGTGAATCATCGATGTAACTCAATAGTATCCCGTACATACTCGGGACCACGGCCCAGATTCTCGGGCTGAAACCGAGACATGCCGCTAGGCACTAAACAGGAATGTGTACAGATGAATGATGTCAGCAGCATCATTCCAAGGCTGGCCTAGCCTCTAAAACTGATCAGAACAAGTAGCGAACTGTTGAGTTACAAGTCAGGTTTCACCTTTGATTTCCCCATACCCCCAAGTTATATGTGTATGTCAAGTCAGGTATTCCGTAATCAAGAACTAATGCCAACACAGGATCAGGTAAACAGGTTTGTCTGGATAGACAACAGGAACGGTCCAAGAGGACTACAAGTCAGATTATTGGCATTAGGCACAAGATCAAGTAACGGGTCAGGTCATGGTACATCAGGTCAAGTCAAACAGTATACGGTACCATGTCGGGTCAATCAATAAGTATGTAGCAAGTCATGTCAAGATGTAAATGATATCATGGGTGTGCTCATAATCAGTTACAAAATCAAGCACGGTTATTAATAACATAATCTAAACAATGAATTAAACCATAAGCAGATTCAATTAATTAGCAGTACAGTTATCAGTTGTGTTTTCAGAGATGATTTCAACAACATAAGAATACAGCATGACAATTTTGGCCGTTAAATCATGTTAACAAGTTTTAAGAACCTTTTAGGTGCAATGATATATATATAGGTTCAATGGACGGAATCACAGCTAATACAGATTAAATGCGCACAAGTGTCCGAATGGAGTAAAACTATAGAGAGAATGCCATAGGCTATGACAATAGTGGAAATGTGATTAAAACATACAAATGTGATTATTAGGTGTAATACAGTAATTGCAAACGGTAGGTTTAAAATGTTATAACATGAAATTGAACACGAAAAATGAGAAATTATAGTACTAAAGTTAAATTGCAGGTTTTAGGGTGTCATCAATGTATATGTAAATATTGTTTAGCATGTAGCAAGGGGTACATGCCTCGACGGGTCGCGAATCGGGAAAACGGAACGTAAAACGTCGGCGGGGAAACTCGCGACGGGCGCACGGTTCACGGAATGAACCCAAACGACGAATAGTGGAACCACACAGATCAGAGTACCTTGCTGGATCGTCGGGACACGTCGTCGGCATCACCGGATTCCGGCCAAGTACAGAACAATGAACAATCAAGACATGCAACAAGAAAAGAAAAGAAAATAAAGAAGAAGGGAAGGAGGATGGAGAAGGGGATGCTCACGAAGATCTGTGGGGAGGTTGTGGTTTCCGATCAGGTCGACGGAGCTCCGGCGGTCGACCTACGACGACAGCGACGGAAACCTACAGATCAAGAAACATGAACCGAGAAGAAGAAGAAGAAAGGAGAAGAGAGAGGGAGCATCACTCACGGAGGGGGTATGCGCGATGGCCAGGGGCACGGAGACGGGTTGTCGGCAGCGATTTCCGGCGGCGCCGACGTGTGCAGGGGTGCGCAGTCCCCTCGTGCAGGTGCTCGGGAAGAATGGGAAAGGAGGAAGGAGGTGCAGTGGAGCGGACGAGGGCAAGGAGGCGATGCGGTCGGCGATGATGGCGTCGGCGTTGGGGCTGCGGCGGCGAAGGGCAAGGCGCTAGGGCTTCGCGAGGTTGGGTTCGCGTAACGTGAAAGAAAAAAGGGAGGAGGGAGGAAAATATATATAGGAGGGAGAGAGGGAGAGAGATACGGGGAGAGAGAGAGAGATAGAGACGGGGAGAGAGAGAGAGGAGTTGCGAGAGGAGGGAGAGAGGAGTGAGATAGAGAGAGGAGAGAGAATTTTGGATTTATATGACGGAGAGAGAAAGAGAGAAGAGAGAGAAAGCGAGAGAGAGAGGGTGGGGCCCACGGGGGTTTAAGAGAGGAGGTGATTGGGTGGGAAAAATACTGTGAAGGATTTGAGGGGGTTTAGTTAGGAAAGAAATCTTTCTAAAAATTTAAGGAAAGGAAATATATTATATGGGTTTTAAAAATATATTCGACGGTTTAAAATATATTAGAAATTGGGATTTGGCGCAAAGTAAAATATTTCCAAAATGCGCCCGGGTCGGGTCCAAAAATTTGAAATTGAAATAAGAACATTTTAGGCGGGATCCAAAATTTAAAATGAAGTATTTTACAATCAAAAAGCATACCCCAAACCGGACACACGTACGTATGCGTAGCCGTCCAAACTCGCCCGTTTCATTGAACGGGACGAGAACACGATGCACGGATGCTACAACAGGGTTAAGGGTGTCAAGCATGCCATGACGAATATTTTTAATTTTATTTTAGATGCCTTAAATTGTTATATGCAGAAATGAATTGTCGGGTAAAAAAATTTATACTAGCAACAGTCAATTAGGATCAATGAAATAAATACCATACACCATTCATACGGTAACAGAATCTAGTAGCATTGGGCTCGGTTGTTACAAAAGCAGTTGGCGAATATCACCTTGTATTACCAAATGGTAATACATTGATTCTGAACGAATGCTATTACATACTGAACCTGATATGCAATATTATATCAATTTCTTTATTAAGTAAAGAAGGATATAATTTTGTATTGCAGGATAATGTTATGAACATTTTTCTGAATCAAAAGTTGATTGGATCAGGCTCGTTAAGTAATGGCATATACGTTCTAAATCAAACCACGGTTTTTAGCGTACAAAACACGCACAAGAGGAAGAGTTCAGAAATGACTAATCCTTCTTGTGGTATTGTAGACTAGGTCATATCAATGCGACATGACTAGCTAAGTTACATAAGGATGGATATTTGAATCCGTTCGAATTTTCATCTTATGAAATTCGCCAGTCTTGTCTCAAAGGCAAGATGACCAAAACTCCGTTTACTGGACACGGAGAAAGAGCTACGGAACTCTTGGGACTGATACATAGTGATGTATGCGGTCCCATGTCTACACATGCCAGGGATGGTTCCTCATACTTCATTACATTCACTGACGATCTCTCAAGATTCGGGTATGTATTCCTGATGAAACACAAGTCTGAAGCTTTTGAGAAATTCAAAGAATATAAGCATGATGTTGAGAACCAGACGGGTAAAAGTATTAAAATCCTTCAATCCGATCGGGGAGGAGAATACTTAAGCACGGAATTCCTGGACTATCTAAAAGAGAATGGGATTCTCTCTCAGCTCACTCCTCCGTATACACCACATCACAACGGTATATCGGAGCGGAGGAATCGCACCCTATTAGATATAGTGCGCTCTATGATGAGCGCCGCTGAGTTGTCTATTTCCTTTGGGGGTTATGCGGTTAAGACAGCAACATTCCTATTGAATCAAGTTCCATCTAAATCAGTGCCCATAACACCATATGAGATATGGAGTGGAAAGAGACCATGTCTTAAACGATTTAAGATATGGGGTTGTCCGGCCTATGTCAAAAGGAAAAATCCGGACAAACTCGAGCAACGATCAGTTCTTTGCAAGTTTGTGAGATATACTAAGAATTCATATGGATATCTATTCTACCACGGTGAGGAACAAAAGGTGTTTGTTTCTCAATATGCAACCTTTTTAGAAAAGGAATTTCTTGTAAAAGAAATTAGTAGAGCTGGAAGAAGTTCCAACCGCACAAACTACAACTGATGACTTATTGGAACGAAAGAATTCAGTAGTTCCCAACGAACCTCGGCCTCTCCGCCGATCTAGTAGGGTTCCTCATCCACCTGAGAGATACTAAGGTTTTCTCATTGATGGTGGGAGCGAAGATTGCATCATGGAAGATGACGACCCAACTAGCTTCGAGCAGGCCATCACAAGTGGGGACTCTGTGAAATGGCTGGATGCAATGCGGTCTGAGATGGAATTCATGTACACCAACAAAGTATGGACATTGGAAGTTGCTCCTGAAGGGGTAAAACCCATTGGGAGCAAATGGATCTTTAAGAAGAAACTTGGTGTAGATGGAAAAGTTGAGACTTTCAAAGCTAGACTTGTTGCAAAAGGTTTTCTTCAACGACCAGGTGTGGATTATGATGAAACCTTTTCTCCAGTGGCTATGCTTAAGTCCATCCGGATCCTACTTGCCATCGCTGCATACCATGACTACGAAATCTGACAGATAGATGTTAAGACCGCCTTTCTAAATGGTGATTTAGAAGAGAGCGTGTACATGACTCAGCCAGAGGGCTTCATGGATAGTGGGAGCAGCAGAAAGGTGTGCAAGCTGCTTAAATCAATCTATGGATTAAAGCAGGCATCACGGAGTTGGAACATCTATTTTGATGCGGCGGTCAAAGAGTTTGACTTTGTAAAAAACGTAGATGAACCTTGTATATACAAGAAGGTGGTAGAGAGTAAGGTCGTCTTCCTTATATTTTACATGGATGACATACTCTTGATATGAAATGATGTTCCTATGCTGCACTCGGTCAAGCTCTTCTTATCATAAAGATTCCCCATGAAGGATCTGGGTGATGCCTCCTATATCCCGGGGATTAAGATCTATAGAGATAGATCTAAACGGATACTTGGATTGTCCCAATCCAGGTACATTGACACCATACTAAATAGTTTTAGTATGGAGGATTCCAAGCGTGGGAATTTACCCACGATCTCAGGAATCACTCTCTCCAAAGAGATGTCCCCCAAGACTGATTTGGAGAGGGCTTGCATGCAAGGTATACCCTATGCTTCGGCAGTCGGGTCTATTATGTATGCGATGTTATGTACCCGACCGGATATAGCGTACGCACTGGGTGTTGTAAGCAGGTATCAATCAGATCCTGGGGAGAATCACTGAACAGCTGTGAAGAACATTCTTAAGTACTTGAGAAGGAATAAAGAAATGTTCTTGGTATATGGTAACGGTGAACTCCAAATGGAGTCCTTTACCGACTCGAGCTTCCAGAGTGATAAGGATGACTCTAATTCGGTCTCGGGTTTTGTCTTCACACTCAATGGAGGGGCGGTTTGTTGGAAGAGTTCCAAGCAAGAAACCGTGGCAGACTCGACGATGGAGGCTAAATACATCGCTGCCAACGATGCCGCCAAAGAGGCTGTCTGGATGAAGTTCATAACCGAACTTGGTGTGGTTCCTTCCATCGAGCATCCAATATCTTTGTATTGTGATAACAATGGAGCAGTGGTTTTGTCCAAGGAACCTAGGTCCCATCAGCGATCCATGTTTTATAAGACGGTATCACCTGATCCGGGAGATAGTTGATTGTCGGGAGATCGAGATCAGGAGAGTTGACACGAAGAATAACACGACGGATCCACTCACGAAGGCCATACCCCAGATACAATTTGAGAGACTCTTCGGGTTGTTGGATATGCGATACTACAACAACTGGTCTTGGTGCAAGTGAGAAATTATTAGTTGTATGTATGTGCTAGAGTCCATTATTGTACATGATTGTATATTATAGTGGATGCTTGGACATATATAGAGAGGACTTTCTTACTCGACATGATAGTATGCTATCTGGTTATTCTTTATCTTAACATGTAGACTTGTATTGTGATACTGTCTTGCTCTCACATGTTGGTAAAGCCCTTAGGATGTATACTTAACTACCAAGATTATGATGTAGATCATACTAGTGGGGCCAGGGTAGTCCACAAGTTCATCCTTTAATTGTTCCTAGTCGAGGGTGTATCGAGACGGGGCATCGATATTCCGGAGTAGACTAGCGTATATGTTTCTTAACCCATATGATGGGCGATGGATGATCCCACATCCATTGGTGTTTGACATCAAAGATTGTATACGGGTGCTCAGTGGAGACTGGGTACAATGAACAGGACTCGTCGAGAACTCCTAGATGGTATTATACCTAACGTCAGATAGCAGTTCTCTGGTGACACTGGTACAAGTTAGTCTGTAGATCCGAGATCGTCATAGAGGTTTGTGTGATTCCCACTATGCTTTGATTTCCACCTTTCCACATTCAAGAGAACGTGCAAAATGGTGGTTTTTGGGTACAGTCCCGAGTCATATGGAGGCAATGAGCGATAGGAGGGGTTTCGTCTCTCCCGGTATTGGGGGTTGATGTTGCGCTGTGCTCGATTGGCCATAACAGGAAATCCCTGGCTAGGGCTGATACGGAAATTTACTGGTAAGTGTTATCAGTAGTTTCTCGACCCGTTATGAGCCTCATATCGGCACGACTTATCAAGTTATTGGGGTCTGACGTTTACCACCCCTAGACTAGATATGCGACATATCAGACGAAGAGACTAGACTGTACGATAGTGTTACTTATTGGATTTGCAGGAGTATGGACAAGCTTGCTTGTTGATCTTCTGATCTCTCAATACCCGGGTAGCCATTACGTCCAGCTAGTACTGCTGACGGCTTGTGGGTGTTTGATATGATCATCACCTACTGCCGGCGTATTGACGAGTCTTTAGAGTCCTACACAGAGGTTTCCTGGCTCAGGCGAAACGAAGTAGGAGCACATATGTGATATGTGCGGGACCGAGATTAATACGTGTATGTGTGTAACACCCTAGTTCATTTATACCAATTCCAGTTCACGTAGTTCCTTATTTATGGTATTTTCCTGATTTGTCGTGTTTTGGGTGCGAATAATATATCTGACATCTATATTAGCATCCGACAAGACCCTCTTTCTTGGAACCTGTCTTGATCCATATTTATGATTTATCCTGACTTGTTACGTAGACTTGTGCACTTTCATGAATACTGCATACTGGCATTTTATCTGGCATTGCATCTTTTACCATATAACATTTTAAGTCACATAAAATATTTTTAAAAATACATTGCATGGCCTGCATGATACCTCTAACCCCATGGTAGCATCCGCGTATCTTGTTCTCGTCCCGTTTAGTGAAACGGACATGTTTGGATGGCTACGCGCACGTACGTGCATCCGTTCTTGGGGGTATGCATTTTCGTTATCCGAGCATTCATTTTTAATTTTGGTCGTTGCATATATTTTTCGTATTTAAAAAATGAATTTTAGACCCGACCCGGGTGTGTTTTGGACTATTTTTGTATCCCGCCAAAATTTCAAATTTATTAATATAATATTTATTTAAACCAGTTACATTTAAAATTTAGTTAACTACTTATATTTTTATAATCTAAAAATCCTAACAAGTATAACAACTTCTCTCTATCTCTCTATCTGTCAGTCTCTCTCTCTTTCTTTCTCTCTCTCACCGTTTCTATCTCTCTCTCTTTATCTAAATATATATTATTATATCCTTTGATTTAAAAAACCCAAACAAACTTAACAGCCTATCTCTCTCTCTCTCTTCCCTCTCTCTCTCCCTTTCTCTCTCCTCTTGCGGTGAACGAGATCCCGTCACCGCCTCCTCTCCTTAGCGTCACCTCCCTCTCTCTTCTTCTTTAAAAGCATATTGCAGCCACGAGAAACCCACTCAAAAGAAAACACTAACCTTCTTCTAACCCATCAACTCCCCTCGCCGTCGCCACCTCTCGACGACGACCTCCACCCTCTCCTTTCTCCTCCTGGACCTTGTCGATCCTCTCTCCTTCTTCTCGTCTACCATGCACAGAACCCTACACACTCAAGATCCCCTGCAACCCTAACCCATCACCAGAAGCTCCGACCTTTCGTTACCGACGACCCCCTCGACTTCCCTTCCCCCGTTCATCTCCTCTCTCTTTCCTTTTCCCTCTCCCCTGCACCCATCTTGAACCCACTGCAACCTCCTTCTCGAGCATGTATCCCTGCACACACCCGATCTCGACCCAACACCACCGGCGACCTCTGTGCCTCGCCGTCATCCTCATCCCCTTCCTCTCCTCTGCAGACCTCGACAACCCTTTCCCCACAGAACCTAACCAAGCCATCTCCCCAACTCCATCAACACAAAACCCATAAAAACCTAGCAGCACTTTGCCTCGCCTGCTTCCTCGCCGGAGCCCCGACCCCGTCGCCTCCGTGCACTCATCATCACAACCACCTCCTCGCCTTCCTTTCTGTCCTAGAAAACCCAAAGCAGCAACCCTCTCTTCCTCTTCTTCTTTTCTTTTCTTTTCCCGTTCTTGAATTCTGGATTTCAGCGATCGCCGGAGCCATGACCGTCGCTGCCATTCCAGACGACCCTGAGGACGTACCTTACCTACATGATCACCCTCTTGCATTGCTTGGACCTGTCCCGTGTGCCATGCGTGCGTTGCGACGTTTTACCGACGTCGAACGTGCCGTACATATCCTTTTCGTGATCCGTCGAGGCAAGTTAATCTTGCTACATGCTATACTACTATATTACTAAATTCTTGATCCATTTGAACCCATACTGATTAATTATGCAACCCGCATTATCATTTTTCATGTTTCATTGTTTTCGGATGTCCGCTTGCATCTGTACAAGTTATTTCACATTTAATGCATACAAACTTATCTTGTTACATATTGTACTACCATATACTGCATCAAATTGACTATTTACATCTCATATTGTTTAGTTGTATATCCCGTATTTACCAGTTTATCATTTTACGGTTATATGACATCTATATGCATCCATATCATTATTTACACAATTAGTTGCATGCTAATTCATCTTACTACATGTTAGGTATAGTATTATGCATCCATATGAATAAAATGTTAATCGTTTATCACATTATACATCTATATTAAAGTTTTACAGTTTTCGGATACCCGTTTGCATCCATAACATTTAATATACATGTAGCTGCAACTACTTATCATATTAGTCCATGTTATTATTGCTAGAACACCCCATGCTTAATAAAGTGCATCCTAATTAGTATTGGAACTATAAATATAACCCTAATCGATAATCGTGCATCCATACCATTGATGTTTTATCTATTTGCATACTGTGTCACATTATTTCATTTTATTGTTATATTAGTACTCCATACTTGATTTTGTGCAATCCATACTTACTACAGTCGATTGTGAACATCCACTTGATACCTGTGCACTACCTGACATGACCTGATATACTACTGCTTGACTTGATACCTGATCTTGTTACTAATGCCAACAATCTTGACTTGTTGTCCCTACGGACATATCCTGTTGTCTATACAGACAAACCTGTACCTGCTTGATCCTGTGTTGGTATTAGCTCCAGATTATTCAATACCTGACTTGTACACATAACTTGGGGGTATGGGGAAATCAAGAATGTAACCGAACGTAACTCAAAGGGCCATCTTATTGTTTGCCGTTTTTCCAGGCGTTACGGAATACCTATTGTTTGCCGTTTTTCCAGGTGTTACGAAATAATCACCGATGGGTTACGATAAGGATTACATTAATTGATTTTGAAGACTTTAGAATAGATAACCCCGTAGCACAGTTTAGATATCACTGCACGTCCCTTGTACTGATATACTCAATGTTATATATCCATGTTATACTCTTATTACTATTTATATTCATGCCTGCATATCCTGTTACCTCCTGACTATATTATTGTTGATATTATGACGCACTGACGTCTGGGTTTTGTATGGCCCAGATCCTCTATCTCTGTCACAAGCCGTTCAGGAGTATCTCAGTCAACAGGCCGAGCATTGAAGACTTGTTAGTATTCTAGTTTAGTTTCCTTTCAGCATTATTTTATTTCCTGATGTGAGCCCATATTTTGGGACGTACATTCCAGATTATTATTGTTTATTGGATCTATTGCTTCCGCGTTTTATTTCTTGACTCGTTTATTCTGGCTCGTGGACATGTATATTTTATTTCTACTGTTCTTGATATCTCTAAACAGCCGTAATGTGTCTGTGGAGGGATGTTTCCTATCCACAGGTAGCATGGTTGGCTCTGTCACGTGCCTATCTTACCGCACTCTGGGAAGCGGGGCGTGACAATGTGATACCGTATTCTATCCTCGCGATTTGTGATATCGGTCGGTTATATGTGATATAGCCGGGTTATCGAATCAAGTGTTGATTCGATAAGTTGATACACATGATATTAGTCGGTTATATGTGATATAGCCTGATTATAAAATCAAGTGTTGATTTAATAATTTAATGTATAATTATATATTTGATATATTAATTTACATTAACTAATATTAGCTCACTTAAGCATTTCTTTTTCTCACTTGTGTACACTTAATATATATGTGATATATATTATTGTGTCATGCTAGTTGCTACATACTACATAGGTGTATGAGACCCACACCATGCTTATGATAATGTAAGGTTTATTTATTTAAAGTAAATCAAAAATTAGTTAGAAATTAGCACATGGCTTCAAGCTTGTAGAAGCTTGTGGAACCATTGACTTAGTCCACTAATTTTGTTTTACATGAGATATTTATTAACCCAACCATTATCTTAAACCATGGTCAAGTCTGTACATGAGTTATATGAGATATTATCTCACCTATGGTTGATTGATTCATTCATAACATTCTCCACTTCGTCTTCTTCTTCATCTCCAAGAGCTCTGTAGGTTTTTAGAAGGTGAAGAAAATTAGTGAGAAAAACATTTCTAAAGTGAGCAAAATTCCTACTTCATCAACCTACACTAGATTAGCCATTTAGTTTAGGTTGTTTGCTTCACTAATTCCTAATTAGTGAAGAGGTAGCTTGAGTTAGTGTCTCCTCGACGTAGATCATCTTCGGCCTCGAAGACTTCAAGCAAGCTTGTTCATTTCATCTTGTGGAGCCTTACTAGAGTCCGGGAGATCACTACTTGAAGCGAAGGGATTACTACACGGAGCTTTTGAAGTGAAGGACCGGTCTACAAAGGTTGTATTCCTTATTCACTTAGATGTAAAGATGCTTACATGCTTGGTCACGTCTAATTCTCTAGTAAGATTCTTAGTCTAGGGTTGTTTAGCATGCTAAATTTTTGAAAACGGCATGGTTGATGCCTCTCGAAACCCAGTATTCGTGCTAGGGAACCCTACAATACGAGCACGAGAAAAGAATGAATTTTGATACACCAAGCAAGAAGAGAATTTGTGCCACAAATATGCCACTGGAATTAAACGCCTCCAAAGTTTACACCAAAAGCATATTTGAAAAGATTCAAGCAGAGCTCCAGAAATCTCAATTATTTAATATCGAGAAAGTTTCAAAAGTCGACGGGACAACTAGATATAAAGTTCACAACGTGCTTTCCGGTCCGAAGAAAAACAAGCGAAGAGTATATTATGTCGAATTTACGACAAAGGGGCAATTTTCCAAGTGCATTTGCAATCATTTTGAATCAACTGGACTATTATGTAGGCATATATTCAGAGTTTATCAAAAAATGTGAATAGCATACCGTATCAATATATATTGCCAAGATAGATAAGAAATGTTAATCAAAATATTGTTATGACGAGTGTCGTACTACATTCTATACAGAAGACTGAAACGGCGCGGTATAGTCATTTATATAACGAGTTCAATCTACTTGCCGTGAAGGTGCTGCGTTAAGGAACGGATGCAAAATTATGCTTGCGGAAATGTCCAATCTTGCAATACTCCTATCTAAATTTTCAGTTGAAATACCGAGTGTGAAAGAAGACTTGGTAGATGAAGCAAATTTAAAATCGGTGAACAATGATTTTTCAAAAATACAAAATCCATTGCAATCAACATTAGGCATCGTAAAAAGAATCAGATTAAAACTTGGCTCGATAAGAAAAATAGTGACGGGAAAAATCTAAATAGGGTATGCACAGGATGCGGCCAATTAGCATTCCATAACGAAAGAATTTGTCCGAGAAAATAAACACAACATGTAGAGGATATACATCCTGGTCAACCGAGTCCATCATGGGACTTGAACGAACCGTCTGGTTATTCAGAATAGTTTGTTGTAAATGAATGATATTTGATGTAAATGAATGATATTTGATATAAATCAATGATTTTTGATGTAAATGAATCATGTTTGATAAACTATACAATAATTTTTTTGGGGTAAATGAATGACATTTGTTGTAAATGAATGATGTTTGATGTAAAGAAATGATACTTGATGCAATATTGGTTGTGTGAATTAATGATGTTGCTGACATTGGTTATTCAGAATAGTTTGTTGTAAAGAAATGATACTTGATGCAATATCAATTGTTAAATTTGTTGGTGCAGAAAATATAACCGCTACTTTAAGTAGCGGTTACATATGAGCTCAAAAAGTAATCGCTTCTTAAAAAAGCAGTTATATAGTCGGTGAGCTCAAATTATTATTAGGTCAAAATTAAACCGCTAATTAAACTAGTGGTTAAATAGTGTGCTATCTGTGAGCTCAAAGAATAATCGCTGCTTAAAACGGTGGTTAAATTGTTTTATGACCCGAAAAGGGCATATGACCGGCACAAGAATTACATGAAATCAAGTGGACCCCATCGTAACCCAAGTAAGCCAAAACCAGGAATCTAAATCATATATCAGTGAAAAATAGATGATAATAGGTAGAGATAAAGTTTTTAGAAAAGTTTTATGAAAAGTAAAGCTGGTTCAAAAGATTATTTGAAAAACGGACACTACTTCCTTTGTAAATTTTGAATAAAACAGATACAATAATAAGTATATAACCAGCATCCTCACATACGGGAGCTAAATCAACGCCCAACGGCAGAATCACAATCACACAGTAATATACGACACCAAAAAAGCGAAGGATCAATAAAGCAGAAAGTAAACAATATAAATATACATCAAGTCGACTTCCACATGAGTCCGACAACAACAAAATGTACAACGCTAAGGTATCGACAATATTAGACTTGGTCTTTGATGGAGTACTTCTAGATACAAATAGGTATAAGGTAAAAGCCGATACAAAAAGAAACACACCAACTCAAATATGCGCATCCACGCCCCAAAAGATAACGAATGTGCCAAATAAGCCGCTACAGATCTAAGCGGTCAACCCTGCAAAGTACTATGGCACAATGGGGTTGAGTTGCCAACTCGTGAGTAGAATTATATAGCAAGCTAGAAATCGCATGGATAAACGGTGAAACAACTAAGCATGATAAACGTGTACATCAAGAAGGGTAAATAAGTACGCATCGAAACTAGAGTTCGAGCGATGGAATAATAATGACAGTAAGCCCTCATGTACAACTCGTGTACCACTATCCTAACATGTAAATTATGAATGCATGTGGTTATCATGTCAACATCAAGTAATCGGTATCTGGCTCGGTATGGGCACAACGTAACCACAAGTATTTGAAAGCATGTGAGTTCAAGAAGTAAATACAATACTGTGAAATGAAATGCTAACAATCATCAATCGTTGATAACTCACTGCATATATATATACAATAGTGTCAAATCACGATCACCGTAGCCGTAATGAAAAATTTATAGCACATGACCAACGTAAGCATAATTAAGGCTATAACATATATAGCACCCATCCAATGCAATCGTATAAAAGTAGCCGGAAGATTTATGTATATGAAATCCTTTCAAAATAGTCGTGTGATATATATAGCGGCACATGTAGCAGGCGTTGTTTTGTGAAGAAAGATATGCATCTCGTTTAAAGTATATGTCTAGCCTTTTGAAAATGATTTATTTAAAAAGGGGATTCTTTTGTAAAAATCTGTGTCGATCCCAGACACGTAGAAAATAGTAAGACTATAGCTCCTTTGAAAATCTCTTTAGAATACATCGATATATGAAAAAAATATTCAGGTACTGTCTCGTGGACCAGTCATGTCCGGCTACTATATATAGTATAATATATATGATGGTATCTATATTGATCCTTCATATATATATATAATATCCATCTCGGTGCATGGCATCTATATCGATCCCTCATAAATAATATCCGTAGAGACATCATGTGTCAACTACGCTCAATCACTCATGGACTGATCACATATATATTACCGGGCGACATCTTGTCTCTCCCTGTCTCAATCACTCATGGATTGATCACTCACACACACATCATGGATCCCTGGTTATATCCACCGTGTCCGAATCATCTTTATTTTCTATAATACCTTTATATATATTCAATCTATTAGGATTGATATCATATCACATCATATCCACAGTAATATAAATCTTGTCAAGCTCGTACCTTTTTAGTCTGTATGAACTAGGCACATCACAGACAGGTAACATATCATAGCATAAGCCAGTAATATAAGTATAGCGATATATATATATATAGAATAATGGAGGAAAGAGGCCATAGAAGGGAATTTCCTCCTATGGCGTCGAAAAAGTACGCCCTCCGTCGTATTTTCCGACGATTGGAACCCACCATCTTCATCGTTATCATCTAAGATGTGGGTATGCCAAATTTCATGTGATTCTACAACTTTTTCACCGTTGAATTAGTGGGTTCAAAATTAACGGTTTATCGACAATAGAATTTTTTACATTGCTAAATCAATGGTGAAAAAATTGTAGAATCACATGAAATTTGGCATACCCACATCTTAGATGATAATGATGAAGATGATGGATTCCGATCGTCGGAAAATACGACGGAGGGCGTACTTTTCGACGCCATAGGAGGAAATTTCTTCCTATGGCCTCTTTCCTCCATTATTCTCATATATATATATATATATATATATATATATATATAAGTGTCCCATACTACTGAGATATAACATTAACAATATATGACGCGTAGCGGAAATTTTAAAGCGTAGCATAACTAATAAGATAAGTGCGAGTGAAATGATATGTAAAGTAAGCGTAGCGTAAAAGAATAGTAAATAAGTAATTATTTCGAATATTCCCATTTATATGTTTTTAAAATAGAACGAAACGTTATTTGAAAATAAGGAGGCTGCGATATTTTTAAAATATATATATTTACCCCTTTGAAATCCAAGTATCACATCCTTTCATTATCACTTTTAAAATATGCAACGAATCGTTGTTATTGGAAAGTGGGTAATACCGTCATATCAGTAAAATCTCCTAATCAAGTAGAAAATTAGTAAGACTCCGCAAGTCAAGTAAAATAGGGACATATCCGGCTAATCATCATCATCTATCCTCATCATATCATCCCATATAGAATCTCTCATCGTACGATAACTATCAAATATTCCATTATATCATATCATAATAATGATCTGTATGGATATCTAATTTGCGTACCCAAACACATAACATAACTAGTACAGATATCAAGTCTATGTACACACATATCAATAGAATATCAACAGTACGGACATCTAATCACGTACAAATATAGCACCAGTGCAGACATCTCGTTCACGCACCCGCTCAACGATCAGTACGAATACCTTGTGTTACGTACATGCACAGTGACTAGTACAGATTTCCAGTCGCGCATTCGCCCAACAACCAGAACGGACACCAAGTCTCATACGCATACCTAATATGAATCGTATATAAAAGCATCCTACTATAACTTCAATCTTACTATGATATATAAGCATGGCAAGTTGCACGTGATATGGCAGTACTAATAATGTGTAATGTACATGCGAGTCTGTGATCGTGCAACATGGCAATCATTAGTATTTGTGCTAGTGTTATACCAAGTGTATCTACAATAAGCTTACTAAACGATACTAATGTAATTTGCTAATTAATGAACAAGTCTAAACATATGTGGCATGAATTCTAAGCACATTCAACGATATAATAAACGATATGTTTCACGGGGGTGCTATACGCCATCCACCCAATTCCACACTTGTAGATATAATCTACTCACTGTTTGCGATTGAGCTAGTCGTGTTTCTCCCAATCAGAGCAAAACTTTGTTCAAATTTTGAAATTTGAAATGAAGCAGCGCTTCATAATAGCACCAGCGCTAAGAGTCAAAAACTCTGCTACAGCGCTCATGAGCGCTGCATTCTAAACAGCACAGCTCTAGCAGCGCTGCACTCTAAGAAGCGCACCATGTGCAAAGCACGTGAGCGGTAGTGCTAAGAGTGCTGCACTCTAAGGAGCGCACCACGTACAAAGCACATGGGCGCTAGAGCTAAGAGCGCTGCACTCTAAGCAGCGCAGCACGTGCAAAGCACGTGGGCGCTAGAGCTAAGAGCACTGCACTCTAAGTAGCGCACCACGTGCAAAGCACATGGGCGCTAGCGCTAAGAGCGCTACATTCTAAGCAGCTCACCACGTGCAAAGCACGTGAGCGCTAGCACTAAAAGCACTGCACTCTGAAGCAGCGCACCACGTGCAAGGCACGTGGGCACTAGCGATAGAACCAAATGTTCTCGGCCCTTGGATCAAAGATCCAATGAACATGATTAAAAATCATCAATTGACCAGAATAAAATTCTGTTAAGGAAACATTCCTTTGAATCTTTCCAAACAGGAAAGATTATGCTATGAAAATCAAAGCACCGTTGGATCAATGATCCAATGGTGATTAAAAATCACCAAATTACAGAAAATAATTCTGTATGGGAAAAGATTTCCCAATTTTGTTAAAAACAAGAAGATTGTCTTCTGTAAATCAGAAGCCCTTGGATCAAAAATCCAACGGGGGAAACATCCCCAAATCAATTAGAGAAAAGATCTCCTTAACCGATTGAACAAATCAGTCTTCACTATATAAAGGCCCCAAGATATCAAGTCTGAGAGACAGAGAAAGATAGAGAGGAAACCCCCCCTAAACTTTGAGAAATTTCAAAGACAAAGAACAAGCTCTCAAAAGAAGAAAATTTTCTTCAAGGTAAAAAAAAGAACAGAGAGATGAAATCATCTCATATAAAAAGAAGAATTTACTTCTTTTTCTAAGATCATAGATCTATAAGACCAAGGTCTTTCACAACAGAGAACAAAGTATCTCATCATAAGAAAATGAGGGGAAGAACTTAATCTTCTTCAGATCATAGATCTATAAGACAAATTGTCTTTCAGAGATCATAATATCTCATTATAAAAAGAGGGGGGAGAATAATTCAATTCTCTCAGGATCATAGATCCATAAAGGCAGAGCTTTTCACCAAAAACATAAGAGATTGAAACATCTCCTATAAAAAAATAAGAACTTTTTTCTTAGATTCATGAGACAAAGTCTTTTATAAGAGTGAAAATTTAATTCTCAGGGCGCAAAGCTACCTAAAAGAGCCCTAGCGCTTCAATCAAAAGAAGCGCTTCAGCACTCCAAAACTAACGCATAGCGTTACAGAGCCTTAGCGCTCCAAATTTCACAAGAAGCGCACTGCGCTCATTGTCTGGCGCGCAGCGCCAAGCGTGCCGCGTGCTCCTCACGTGTGCGCTACTTCACCAGAAGCGCAATGCGCTCATTGTCTGGCGCACAGCGCCAAGCGCGCCACGTGCTCCTCACATGTGCGCTAATTCACCAGAAACGTACTGCGCTCATTGTCTGGCGCACAGCGCCAAGCGCACCACATGCTCCTCACGTGTGCGCTACTTCACTAGAAGCGCAATGCGCTCATTGACTGGTGCAAGCGCGCCACGTGCTCCTCACGTGGGCGCTAAAAGAACATAAACTGTTCTATAAATAAAAGCCCAGAGCTATGATGAGTGCTCAGCACTCAATAAAAGACAAAAACAATTGTCAGAAACCAAACCAATGCTCAGCATTGTTAAATGTTTAACATTTTAACTGAATGGGTCGGCCCAAAGTGGCCACAGAACCCTAATTCAGCTTAATTGAGTCCATATGCTCATAAATCTTTGATCTTAGTCCCAAATTGGACTTCAGATCTCCCTACCAAGGGTACATCTCTTCACTCCTCTGATATTTGTCGTTGTAATCCTTCAACGTCTTCAGAGAGGTGACGGGTCCCGACAACCAGACATTCCACGGACTGTGGGGTCCTTAAACTCATGGACTATGATGTCCTTAAACTTTACAGACTATGACGTCTTTAAACTATGGACTATGATGTCCTTAAACTCCATGGACTATGATGTCTTTAAACTTCTAGACCGCAACGTCCCTAAACTAAACAATAGAGCCCAAATGCTCTTTTGTTGGATCTAAATGATCCTGTTAAGTAGATCTTAGTTTAAAATTAGACTAACGTATCCTTAACAAACGTTTAAGTTGATCTTAGTCTCAAATGAGATTAACGATCCTTAAACCCAACCCAAACCCAAATCTAAGAAAATACGGATTTGGACTAATCCACGCCCTACGGGCGACAACATAAATTAGTCTCCGTATACAATCCACGGGCAACCAAAAACAAAACATACACACACGACACGAAGTGACCATTTGGAGAAGGAGAAAGTGGTTACCGCGATGCGGTAGCGTAATTAACTGCAGGAGCTTGCGCCTGCAGGGAAGAGCGTCCCCACAATCAAAAACCCCTCAAACGAGGGGGAATCTGACGAAGTCTGCTACATCGGCCGCATCCGTTTAAACCTTCAATACATGGTGTCATAAGTCAACCTGGCATCTTCGGAGAGGTGGACGGATGGCACCAAATAGCATCTGCCCTCGAAATTCAGGCCGGACGTCCCAACATCCCGGTCGCGTCCTTTCGACGGAGAACAAGTCGTATCCTACGATCGCCCTGCCCTTCGTCGCCATCTCGGAGGTCCCCAAAATCAAACCTAGTATTCACATAACCACACACACATATAAGAATTTAAATCGACATCTATATAACGAACAAACACCCAAAAGTTATAACCTATAATCAACGTGAGCCATCCGTGTGTTAACTACCACGAATTACCCCCGGGCTCACTGTTCTAGCATAAAAGACCGCATCAAGAATTAAAAATACGGATTTGTAAGTTTGAAAACCTTAAGATATCGTCAAAACCAACTCAAAATACTTTCATATTTTTCTTTGGGGTATCTGGGGAAAAACAAAGTATCACAGATGCTTACTTATCAAGTATATGAGCTACTGACCATACCCCGACGCCTAAATAAAAAATTGGGCCGACCAAATGTTCTACAGTAAGTGACCTGGGCAGTTGGAATATGGAGTTAGGACCTCGTGCTTCTGTGGTGGTTTTCTAGTGGTCTAATTAGGCCAATGTAATCATTTGTTTATTTTTTAAAGACCTCAAATCACTCCAGAATTCGTTTGAACACTAAAACTATAAAAACTCCTATTTTTTGAAACCTTAGCTAATGTTTTAAACTCTAAACACAAGTAAAAATTGATAAAAGAAGGATTTTTTACCTATATAAAGAGATGATGGAAAAGATCAAGCTTATAGGATACCACTTGAAGATATGATGATGCTTCACTTGAAGGAGTTGTACTTGGCATCAAGGTGAGGAACTTTGGAGTTGATTTGTGTTGAGTTTGAGTTTGTGGTGATTGGGAGAGTGCATGAGGGGGGGAAAGGGAAGGCAGCCATGAGAGTGAGAGGAAGAGTTGTAGAGAATGGGAGAAGGAAGAGGGAGTAGAATGGGAAGGGATATGGAGGAGGGGGTGTTAGGTTTACCTAGCATCTCATCTAGGGTTTGGAAGCATCACACATGCCACAATTAAATTTTTAAAGGTGCTAAGTAAATTAACCATGAATCATTAACTAGAATTTTAGGGCAACAATGAACTAGTATCATATACAAATGGGAATCTTTCACTAAGTGTAGAGATTACAACCTTTGTAGACCTCACTTGGTGACTCCTTGGATCTTTGAGAGTTTGGATCGGATCGCTAGAGTCCTTCTTCGTCCACGATAATCCACCCGAAGTCCCTTTGCCCAAAGCTCCCTGCTTTACTTGATTTGTGAAAGAAGTATAGCAAACACCGTACACAAATGGGCTAGATGTGTGTAGAATGATGAGGTGGTTTGTATTCTATAATCAAAATCCTTTGTTTTTATCAACCTCACTCAAGAGAAAAATCAAGAGAGCTTGGAGTAAGAAGAAGATAATGGTGGCTAAGCTTTGAGCTCAAGAGATAATGATATGATGAAATAAGTGAGAATGAATAATCAATATTAATCCTTCTCACTTCAAACCATGGTTAACTAATATTTAGATATTATTGTGTTGAGTTAAAGTCCAAATGAAATTTAAACCATGGTTTGAATTAGGTCAAAGAATAGTCAAGTTTGGATAATTATCAACCATGATTAAATTTCATTTCCTTTTTCTTTTTCTCAAAACAAATATATATCTATATATAAATGAACCATGTGAGTCTTGCATTGCCACCATTTGTGTATCAACAACCATGATACAATGTATGTATGTGTCCATGCACATCATCATGTGCATACATGCATGCATACATCAATAAAGAAAATGGTTTAATAAAGAATTAGTCTAAAAGTCAAATGTTAAATCAACACTTGATTTAGCAAACCGGTCATATCATATACGACCCGACCAATAGAAAACCCCCGATTAATATACGGTATCACATATACGTATTTAATCGGGACCCCGCGTATATCTTATATGCACATCACATCTTTTCGCCTGAGCCAGGAAACTTTATTGTGGGATTCTAAGACTCGTTAATACGCCGGCAGCAGGTGATGATCATATCAAACACCTACAAAGCGCAAGCGGTCAGCTAAACGTAACGGCCACCCGCGTATCGAGCGATCAGAAGAAAACCAGCGAAGCTGTCAAAACTCCCATCGAGCCAACTGGTAACACTTACCGTACAGTCCGGTCTCTTCGTCAGATATGCTGCATATCAAGTCTAGGGATGGAATTGTCGACCCCAATAACTCAATAAGTCATGCCGGTGTATGGCTTATAACAGATTGAGAAACTACTGATAACACTTATTAGTAAATCTCAGCAGCCCTGGCCAGATACTTCTTGTTATAGATAATCGAGCATAGCAAAACATCAACCCCCAATACTGGGAGAGACGAAACCCCTCATATCGCTCATTGCCTCCATGTGCCTCGGGACTGTACCCAAAATCCATCTGTTTGCACGACTCAGTAGAGCCGTGGTAGGGTAAAGATCAAAGTACAGTGGGAGGACACACAAGACTCTATGACGATCTTGGGTCTACAGACTAACTTGTACCAGTGTCACCTGATAACTGCTATCCGACAATAGATATAATACCACATAGGAGTTCTCGACGAGTCCGTTCAGTGTACTCAGTCTCCACTGAGCACCCGTATACAATCTTCGGTGTCAGCACACTAGATGGATATGGGATTATCCATCGCCCATCATATGAGACAAGAAAGGTATACACTAGTCTACTCTGGAATATTGATGCCCCGTCTCGATATACCCACGACTAGGAACAATTAAAGGATATGCTTATAAACTACAGGTGTCCCACTAGTATGATCTACATCATAATCCCAGTAGTCAAGCAAATATCCTATGGGCTTTATCAACATGTACCAAATGAATAAAACGCATGATCAAATGAACATGTCAAGATAAAGTAAACCAGATAGCATACTATCATGTCGAGCAAGAAAGTCATCTATATACATATATACATGTCCAAGCATCCACTATACACATAATGGCCTCTAGGGCATACATATATCTAACAAACTCTCACTTGCACTAAGGACAATTATTGGCGTATCTCATACCCAACATCTCAAAAAGTCGCTCATGCTGCGGCTGTGGTGGGGCCTTGGTGAGTGGATCCGCTGTGTTATTCTTTGTATCTACTCTCCGAATCTCGATCTTCTGGTGATCCACTATCTCCCGGATCAAATGATATCGCTTCAGGATGTGTCTGGACTTCTGATGGGACGCTAACGCTATAGCCCCATTATTATCACAATACAATGGTATTGGATCAATAATGGTTGGAACTACTCCTAGTTCCGCGATGAACTTCTGTTCATACCAGAATATTGCATTTTATACCGTCCATTCTTACGCTCGTTTGTTTATAGGCGGTGCTTTTAATCAGTGTTTGCTACATATTTGCAGGATACTGGTTCTCAGCTCTAAACAGTGAAATTCATGGAAAAGTACGACAAATTCCGGATTACTGCCAACCACAGATAAAACACAGGTCTCCGTTCTCTATCCGTATGTTGCCGCACACCAGTTTAAGGGACAAAATGGCAAATCGATGTCATTTTTATGCACAAAGCTCAATGTCAACACAAGATCCAACATATCTACGCGGAGCTCGAGGAAATCATGGCAAAAGATCCACATCACATCACCTTTTGTTCTGCTGGAATTCTGGAAATATTGTGAAGAGATTCTGGGAAACAACATATACCACACTGAAGAGTACACAAAACCAGGGAAACCGACAAAAGATGAAGAGCCAATTCCTCTATAGGGCCGCGGTTCCACGGCATAAGCACGCTTAGGCCGCGGATCCGCGGCCGTATGGTCTCCTCAGTAGGAGATCTTTTAGGGGTTGTTTGGTAATTTTATAAGGAGGCAGATTGTTGCCCTAGGTTTCCAGTTCCCTGCCTATAAATTGCCCAGAACTTACCAAGCCAAGAAGTTCTTTTCATGCTCTCTTTTTGTTAGTTTTTAGTTTACTTCTTCTTCTTCTTCTTCTTCATCTTTCCTCCATTAAATTGTTGTGAGAGTTTTTGAGTGGATGTTAAATGAAGATGAAGGTTAATTTGTATCATTTTTTTGCTTAGCTTCCCCTTGAGGTCCTTGCTTTCTCTTGATCTTTCAACCTCTTCATTGAGCTTGAAGGTTTAAGGGTTGGTATTTGATCTCAAGGGTTGTATCATCTTGGAATCAATAAAGTCTTCTCTTTTGTGCTTCATTCACTATGAGTTCTTTGCCTCTTCTTGATCTTGCAACCTCTTAATTGAGCTTGCAAGTTTAAGATTTGGTTATTGAACCCATGTCTTGTATTTGGTTCTATGGTTCTTGTTGTTATTTTCTTGCTTATTTCTTTCTTGCTTTTTATTACCTTGCTTTACTTTCATGCACTTAAATTCCATGCTCTTTTAATTCCTTGCTTGTAATCTTTTCTTTTCTTTGTTTATCTTTTCTTTTGCTCTTTTTGGTTCATTTTGTGAATGGTTGTAATATGTTGTTGTTAAGAATAAATACAATATTGTAAGTTAAAGTTTCTTTCCTCATTTTCTTTTCCCGTTATTTTCCTTTGAACTCCGTCCAAACGTTACGCAAGCGCTCCTTTAGGCACCCTACCCTACCAAGGTAACGGTGATTCCTAACTGCAACCGGTTGCGTTCGGTTTGGCCGGAGGCGAAAACAAGAGACAAGAACGGAAGGACAAGGGTAAATAAGCCGGATTCCACGAATACCGCGCTTAAATCCCCTAATCCACGTTGTTGCCGATTGCTCTAGCTTCAATTGGTCAAGACTCGGCTCAAAGGTTTTGAGTGCGGATTTCTTTAGCTTACACTTTCGTATCTTTTTCTTAACAACTTTATACTTGCATATAAAACACATAGGTTAGAATTGAACAAACATATGCACATTCTTTATTGACTCGTCTAAAACTCGAACGGACATACAACCATCTCTCTGTGGATCGACCCGTGCTCAACCGGCTAGCTGCAAAGCGACACCGTCCTGATTGCGGTTATAACTTTAGAACTTTGAATATCCGACACGCCAAAAGCGTGCGATCAAATGGCGCCGTTGCCGCGGAGACGGTAACATATTTTCTTTCTTGTTATTCGGGTTAATATTCTTTTTGTATATATTTATAAATAAAAAAATAAAATCTTTTTGTTATTTTTGATAATTTTTGTGAGCAAGTGTGCGGGCTAATCTGGAGCAAGTACAGTAATCCAAAAAGAAAACAGAGGTTTTTATTTTGGAAAAGAGAAGAAATGGAGTTCGTTGACCAAAGACAAATCCCCAAGTCAACATTTTGACCGTGGAACCGCGGTCAAAAGGTGCCTTGCGCGGCGGTTCCGCGGTCTCATTGAGGCCTCTGTGCCCAATTTTTTCTCCACCCCTTTGTCTTTTCTTTTATCTTCTCTGTGAATTCCACTATACTGTATTTTCTGCAGATTTTTGCGGATTTGCGAACTGCAATTGTGGGGAGCAAAGTGTACGTTCAAGGCTAAGGTGATTGCAAAGTACAGTGCCAAAGATCCGGGTAGTTTGACCCGCGCAAACGAACTTTTCAAGCTTACCGGATTTGATTCAACGGGGGTTTCCTAACCCAAAAACTTAACGGTACGTATTTCTAAAACACCTTCTTCTCAAATCCGACGCATCCAATATACTATTCTTTGCAGGATTCTTTGCAAGTTCGCTAGCAAACGCTAAAAATTGACTAACCCGTATTTGTTGCAGTGCCGTGCTTAAACTAAAAAAAACGATTGTTTGATTCTTTATAGAATTTTTATTGAATTGCGCATTGCATACATTAATACGGACTTAAGGGCAAGCGAACCCCACAACATACGGTAAAGGATTTCATCACCTTTTTCGTGGCCTACAAATCACGAACTTGAGCATAACGTTTACCCGCACAAACTTTAAAATAAACTAGACTTTAAGCCTTAAGGACTTCGCGCTCACTAGGAGAAGTTAACCGTGTTTAGAACCTCGCTTAACGGTACATTGTTTACGGGGTGTCTAGGAAAGTGTTAACGGCGAAACCGCCAAAAGAGAAAGGGTTATTTAATTAAGGACCTTCGCAAAAGCGTCGGAAAACCTCCCCTTATCTCTGCACTTACCTGGCCTCGTGATCAGTGTATCTTAAGCCCGTTTCTCGACACAGTTTTACTTCGACAATCAAGTTCTGGAGCAAGTCTAGTTGACCTAGGTGAACCCTAGAACGATTAGGTGTGTGGTATTTTTGTGTCGTGATTGTTTTTATCCAGATTCTTTTTGTGTGTATATTTCATTCTTTTGTTAATAATTAAAAAAATCACATTCTTTTTCCCCTCCTTTTCTCTGCCTTTCTTTCTTTCTCTCTTCATATCATGGGTACCCCACCTCGCAAAACTCTTGCCGAACTTTGGTACCCACAACCAGACATTACTTCTTACGGTTCTTGCCTTGGCCGAATGTCGAACGATCCCTCCATGCCCAAAATCTCTTTGAAAGATCGGATAAACGCGTCTAGGACAAACACTTGCCCTCCGCAATCCACTTTGTATCAACCTTTTCAACCTCCCCCACCCTCTTATATTGATACCCTTTTTGCAAGTCATCCTTTGTCCATCGCTGAACATATTGAACAATCCTATAGCCGATCTTTCACTCCTTTCACCACTACAGATTCTTGGGATCAACAATTCCATTCACCTTCTTATCCAAATGTTGATCCTGTTCCTGTCCAGCCATTCAATTCCTACCAGTCCTACCCGACTTTTGCACCTTCCCTAGACATTGCTTCTGAACCGCCATTTGGGAATTTTCAGTATCCGAACAACTTTGAATCTTTTACTGAAACCCCTTCACAACCCATGTCTAGTTTGGAACAGTCTTTGGAAGATTTTAGGGTAGCGTCGTACCAACAGATGATGGATTTGAATGCGTCCATGGCCGATACAACCTAGTGACCCGGTAGCTAGTTTTCAACTAGCTTCAAATTTTCCAATATATGAAGAGGCGGTAGGACAGGTTGAGAATTTGAGTAGAGAGAGTGGGCTGTACCCCCTTCCGAATCAAGCCTACCCGTTTCAACTTGCATCCCACAACTCCGGTTTTGAATGTCTATCTAGTGTTCCAAACGATTCATTGATTAAAGATAGAACAGATAATGAGTTGTGTGACTTTGTAGTGTTTGATTTGCCCGATTGTGAAGGGTCCCTTTCGAGTGAAACCACACCCACTCCTTTTGACCTCTACACCTCCACTCTAGAACTTGAATTGATCAATATCCATGCTTTTGTTGAGGTGTCTGAGAATATTGATTTTCACTTAATTGAGGATATTGACGCCGGGAATATTTTGGATGATGAACCTGTAGATTTGGCAGAGTTTTTCTCTCCAATTCATCATCCCGAGTCACTAACTGTTTTTCCCGAACTCCATATGCGTCTTGATTTTGATGAAATTTGCATGGATAAGCTGAATTTTGAGGAGACTATTGAGGATAGTACTGAGGATGAACCAGTTTTAATGGATGAGTCGGATTTTCCAATTCATCCTGTTCCTTTCATTGACTGTGTACACCCTCCTGAACCTTTAACCGATAACCTTCCTCAATCACCTACCTCCATCCTTTCTAACGTTCCGACCTTGCAAGTAACCGTATCACTTCCATTTCCATTGTCTGGTTTACCAAGTTCGGCGTACCCATGGTTTCTCACGAATCTTGAGGGATTTGACCCAATTTCTCGTCATATTGATATATTAGTATAATCCATCTTTTCACAATGATCATTATAGATTGTACTAATTTATTCAATCCATTTCCACCCTCAAGTTCGTATTCCACTTCTTTCTCTCTTCCGTCATTCTTCTTCTCATATACCTAGACCGTATACCACTTCTATCTCCATACGGTCTCGCGTATTCTCCCTCTCTTTTCTCTACGCCTTCTTCCACCAACCTGTACATTATAGCGATAAAATCTTTGAATGGTTGGTGCTCACTTTTGGCCTATGTAAGGCCTTGTATAGTTTGAAACTGTTTTCTTTCCCCCTAATCCTGAACTTCACCGCTTAAACAGTGGAAACACTGTTTCACTTAAGTTTGGGGGGGACTCTTTTTTTGTATATATTTTTTGTTTTCCTTTTTGTTTTGTATATAATTTGTTTTTAAGGAGAGCGTCGACAATTTTGACCCTCTTGGTGTAGCCTGACAGTAAGGGCACTGTCAAGTTTAAGTTTGGGGGTATGCTCGGTAAGCTTTCTTCCTTCGCATTCATTTGTATATTCTGCATTTGCATACCTTATTAAAAACACATAAAAATCGAAAAAATTTCCAAAAAATATAAAAACTTTGTCGTCAAGTTAGCTAATAGGGTAACTTAGATTTTTATTCCGAAAGTTTAGTTGATATATTAGAAATAACTAAATTCTAAGGAATTGAAAACCCTAAAAATAACCCTCCTTCTGTTTAAACTTGGTGATTATACGTCCTTACAGTTTTTTTTGAGAAATAGGTAATCTTGAGTTCAGTTCTTGAGTTAAGTCAAGATGAGGGGAAAGTATTGAAGCTTTACTGAAGAATAAGTTTGAAAAATAGTTTCTTTTCTTGAGTTCAAATTTAGAAAGTATATACCCTACAAACTGCACTTACACGCACCTTGAAACTTGGGATAGTAGAAGATACCTAGAAATACTCTTGCCTGAAAACCTAGTATGAAAGAAAAAAACGGTAATTAAAGCTAAACACCAAAAGAGCATCATTAAAAAATATATCCGGTCTTGAAAAGAAAAATAAAAGAAAAGAAAAATAAATAAATAAAGTCAAGACCTGGAAACTGTTATTTACGCTTTAAGCTCACACATTCAGTAATCGGCCGTTAGTGCCTCAAGAAGCATTAATAGTCGCATGAAAGGTGTGCGAGCAAATCCGTCCATCCTTAATGAAAAGAAGTAGTATTAGGTATTAGGGCAAGGGTATTATAGCTTGAATTGAATTCTTGAGTGTAGGGGTGCAAATATACACACACGTAGGGGTATACAATCGATGTTTGGATAAAAGATAGAAATGAAGAATAAGACTTATGTTTTCTGTAAAGTTGATAAAAATCCATGATTCACAATTGAAGAAGGAAAACTCAGGAGATACCAACATCTTTCTAAATTTTTTTGGAGCATATAAGATCTGAGGTTAAATAGAAAGGAGGTATGAAGCTTTAGGGTTGAATATTTCTAACTTAGGATAATAGAGTTTCTAACGTAGATACTAAACTGTAGGAGTAGAATCGACGTTAACTTATGACACTAGTTTGACGGGATTTTGTGGGTGTAATCCACTGAAAACCCTCAGGAGACAACACTCCTCCTACTAGGGACACCTAGAGGTTTAACGGCTTGTTGCACACGCTCAGTGCAATCGCGTTCCCTGCGAAAGTGAGGTTAGGACTTTTTTGTGAATAATTGGTTTTTGCTCGGGACGAGCAAAAGTTAAGTTTGGGGGTATCTGTTCATACCAGAATATTGCATTTTATACCGCCCATTCTTACGCTCGTTTGTGTATAGGCAGGTGCTTTTAATCAATGTTTGCTACATATTTACAGGATACTGGTTCTCAGCTCTAAACAGTGAAATTCATGGAAAAGTACGACAAATTCCGGATTACTGCCAACCATAGATAAAACACGGGTCTCTGCTCTCTATCCGTATGTTGCCGCACACCAGTTTAAGGGACAAAATGGCAAATCGATGTCATTTTCATGCACAAAGCTCAATGTCAACACAAGATCCAACATATCTATGCGGAGCTCGAGGAAATCATGGCAAAAGATCCACATCACATCACCTTTTGTTCTGCTGGAATTCTGGAAATATTGTGAAGAGATTCTGGGAAATAACATATACCACACTGAAGAGTACACAAAACCAGGGAAACCGACAAAAGATGAAGAGCCAATTCCTCTATAGGCCGCGGTTCCGCGGCATAAGCACGCCGCGGCCGTATGGTCTCCTCAGTAGGAGATCTTTTAGGGGCTGTTTGGTAATTTTATAAGGAGGCAGATTGTTGCCCTAGGTTTCCAGTTCCCTGCCTATAAATTGCCCAGAACTTGCCAAGCCATGAAGTTCTTTTCATGCCCTCTTTTTGTTAGTTTTTAGCTTACTTCTTCTTCTTTTTCTTCATCTTTCCTCCATTAAATTGTTGTGAGAGCTTTTGAGTGGATATTAAATGAAGATAAGGGTTAATTCGTATCATTCTTTTGCTTAGCTTCCCCTTGAGGTCCTTGTTTTCTCTTGATCTTTCAACCTCTTCATTGAGCTTGAAGGTTTAAGGGTTGGTATTTGATCTTAAGGGTTGTATCATCTTGGAATCAATAAAGTCTTCTCTTTTGTGCTTCATTCACCATGAGTTCTTTGCCTCTTCTTGATCTTGCAACCTCTTAATTGAGCTTGCAAGTTTAAAATTTGGTTATTGAACCCATGTCTTGTATTTGGTTCTATGGTTCTTATTGTTATTTTCTTGCTTATTTCTTTCTTGCTTTTTATTACCTTGCTTTACTTTCATGCACTTAAATTCCATGCACTTTTAATTCCTTACTTGTAATCTTTTCTTTTCTTTGTTTATCTTTTCTTTTGCTCTTTTTGGTTCGTTTTGTGAATGGTTGTAATATGTTGTTGTTAAGAATAAATACAATATTGTAAGTTAAAGTTTCTTTTCTCATTTCCTTTTCCCGTTATTTTCCTTTGAACTCCGCCCAAACGTTACGCAAGCGCTCCGTTAGGAACCCTACCCTACCAAGGTAACGGTGATTCCTAACCGCAACCGGTTGCGTTCGGTTTGGCCGGAGACGAAAGCAAGAGACAAGAACGGAAGGACAAGGGTAAATAAGCCGAATTCCACGAATACCGCGCTTAAATCCCCTAATCCACGTTGTTGCCGATTGCTCTAGCTTCAATTGGTCAAGCCTCGGCTCAAAGGTTTTGAGTGCGGATTTCTTTAGCTTACACTTTCATATCTTTTTCTTAACAACTTTATACTTGCATATAAAACACATAGGTTAGAATTGAACAAACATATACACATTCTTTATTGACTCATCTAAAACTCGAACGGACATACAACCATCTCCCTGTGGATCGACCCGTGCTCAACCGGCTAGCTGCAAAGCGACACCGTCCTGATTGCGGTTATAACTTTAGAACTTTGAATATCCGACACGCCAAAAGCGTGCGATCAACTTCTTCATCCAGACGGCTTCCTTGGCAGTATCATTTGCAGCAATATACTCAGCTTTTATCGTGGAGTCTGCAACGGTATCCTGTTTGGAACTCTTCCAACTAACCGCCCTTCCATTGAGGGTAAATTCAAACCCTGAGATAGATTTGCTGTCATCCTTATCACTTTGGAAGCTAGAATCGGTAAAGGCCTCCATTTGGAGATTCCCATTACCATACACCAAGAACAGTTCTTTAGTCCTTCGCAAGTACTTAAGAATGTTCTTCACTGCTATCCAATATTTCTCCCCTGGGTTGGATTGATACCTGCTTACTACAGCTAGTGCATAAGCCACATCAGGGCGAGTACACAACATCGCATACATTTTAGATCCTACGGCTGAAGCGTAGGGTACAATGCTCATGCGAGCTCTCTCTTCATCTGTCTTCGGACAGAAGTCCTTGGAGAGAGTGATTCCATGACAAGCGGGCAAGGCAACACGCTTAGAATCTTCCATGCTAAACCTTTTTAGGATGGTGTCAATGTACTTTATTTGGGACAATCCCAATAACCTCTTGGATCTATCTCTATAGATCCTTATGCCCAAAATACATGAGGCATCACCCAGGTCCTTCATGGAGAACCTTTGGGATAAGAATAGTTTGACCGATTGTAGCATAGGAATATCATTTCCTATCAAGAGAATGTCATCGACGTACAATACGAGGAATGTGACGGTACTCCCTACAATCTTCTTATAAATGCACGGCTCATCTATATTTTTGATAAAATCAAACTCTTTGATTGTATCATCAAAGCAGATGTTCCTGCTCCGTGAGGCCTGCTTTAATCCATAAATGGATTTAAGCAACCTACATGCCTTCCCGCTGCTCCCACTGTCAATGAAACCCTCTGGCTGATCCATATAAACACATTCTTCTATATCACTATTTAGAAATGCAGTTTTAACGTCCATATGCCAGATTTCATAGTCATAGTGAGCATCAGTAGCAAGTAGGATTCGAATGGATTTAAGCATTGCTACCGGAGAGAAAGTTTCATCATAGTCCAATCCTGGTCTTTGACAAAAACCTTTCGCTACAAGCCTTACTTTATAGGTCTCTACCTGTCCATCTACACCAATCTTTCTCTTAAAGATCCATTTGCACCCTACGGGTTTTATCCCAGGAGGTGCAACGTCCAAAGTCCATACTTTGTTGGTGTACATGGACTCCATTTCGGATCTCATGGCTTCCAGCCACTTCACTAAGTCACCACTCTTAATAGCTTGCTGAAAACTAGTAGGATCATCATCATCCATGATGCAATCTTCTCTATCACCATCAATGAGAAACCCATAGTATATCTCTGGTGGGTGAGAAGTTCTACTAGATCTCCCGAGTGGCTGAGGTTCTTGAAGTTCTACGGCAACATCAGTTTCAACCAACTCGTCCTGGGTAATTTGTGTATCTAGAACCTCTTCTAGTTCTACCGCATTGCCATCAGTACCATCTGTAAAAATCTCATTTTCTAAAAATGCGGCATGTTGAGAAACAAACACCTTTTGTTCCTCCTTGTGGTAGAATAGATATCCATATGAATGTTTTGGATATCCCACAAATTTACACATGACCGATCGTGTCTCGAGTTTGTTTGGATTCTGCTTTTTAACAAAAGCCGAGCAACCCCATATTCTAACTCTTTTAAGAGATGGTCTCTTTCTATACTATATCTCATATGGAGTGGTAGACACGATCTTGGTTGGAACCCTGTTTGACCGATACATTGCTGTCTCCAATGCATGTCCCCAAAAGGAAAGCGGTAACTCAACATCGCACATCACGGACCGTACCATATCTAATAGGGTACGATTCCTCCGTTCTGCCACACCGTTGTGCTGTGGTGTGTAAGGAGGAGTGAGCTGAGAGAGAATCCCATTCTTTTTTAAGAAGTCTGAAAACTCTTTACTCAAATACTATCCACTTCGATCTGATCAGAGTTTCTTGATGCTCAAGCCTGTTTGCTTTTCTACTTTAAATTTGTACTCCTTGAATTTCTCGAAAGTTTCGGATTTATGCTTTAACAAAAACACGTGTCCGAATCTTGAGAAATCATCAGTAAAAGTAATGAAGTATGAAAAACCGTCTCTTGCATGTGTAGGCATTGGTCCGCATACATCACTATGTATGAGGCTTAAGAGTTCCACAACTCTTTCTCAGTGTCCAGTAAATGGAGTTTTGGTCATTTTACCTTTGATACAAGACTGGCAAGTCGCATAAAATTTATATTCAAAAGGATTCAAATATTCATCTTTATGTAGCTTATTTAGTTTTGTTTCATTAATATGACCAAGTCTACAATACCAAAGAAAAGCCTCATTTATATCTGAAAACTTTCTTTTATTAGTATGTTGTATACTAAAGGCTGTGTGTTGGTTCAGGACGTAAATACCGTTATTTAGTGTACCATACCCAATCAACTGTTGATTCAAGTTAATGTTCATAACATTATTCTGCAACACAAAATGATATCCTTCATTGTCCAACAAAGAAAAGGATATTATATTACATAGCATACTAGGTACATAATAACACGGGTTCAAAACTATAATACAACCCGAAGGCAACCCCAGATGATACTCTCCTACGGATACAGCATGTACATTGGAACCATTTCCAACCCGCAGAGTATGGTCACCAGTCTTCAAAACTATACTGTTTCTCAATCCCTGCATACAATTGCAGATGTGAGAACCTGAACCGATATCTAATACCCAAGATGCAGAGTTTATTGAAAAACAGTTTTCAGTTACAAACACACCTGAAGCGGAAGCATCATCATGCTTCTTCTTCTTGAGATCAGCAAGATACACAATACAGTTGCGTTTCCAATGTCTCGACTTGTGGCAGTAAAAACATTCTCCTTTTCCACTTCCCGCGGCCCCAGATTTGTCTTTCCCCTTTGCCTTTTTAACTCCACCTTTCGGTTTGATGGGTTTCTTCTTCTTCTTTCCCTTGGCCTTAGCTTTTGGGATGGAAGAGGAAGATGGCCCAGCAAGCAGAGCGGGAGTTTTCTCTGTCTTAAGCGTGCTCTCTGCACTTCTCAATATATTGAGAAGTTCAGGCAATGATTTCTCCAAATCGTTCATATTGAAATTCACTATGAACGGAGCAAAGGCAGGGGGGAAAGACTGCAGAACAATATCTGTATATTGCTCATTATCCATGGTTCATCCCAGTTCCTCAAGTTCTTCTATAAGACCAATCATCTTCAGAATATGTTCTCCTGCTGATGTACCAGGGGCCATTCGCATCTAAAACAGCTTTCGAGATGCCTCGTATCATAAAGTCCGAGATTGCTCTTCATACAACTCCTTTGTATGAAGAAAGATGGATTGAATATCCATCTTCTCATGCTGCTTCTGATGGATACTGTCCATAGAAGCAAGCACGAGGCATTTGGCCATGTTACAATCAATATCCCAAGTTTTTCGGATCTCCCTATCCGAAACAGATGATTTAGTTCCTGGGATAGATGGGGCTTTGGCAGTGAGGACATATGATACTTTATCATATGTGAGTGCAATGTTCAAGTTCCTCAACCATTCTTTATAATTCGGTCCTGTCAGTTTATTTTTCTCTAAAAGAAGCTAAAGTCCCGTCATTGGTATCTGCCATTAGGAGAGAGAAAAGAATACACTCAGTGAAATACTCTTGCAAAGAATTAGATTGGTTATTTTCTTATCTAATAGATGTCTTCCACTGCTTTTATCAAATTTTCTTTCAAAACCTGAAAAGAAAACTTGCCAGGATTAATTACATTCTACAGTTTCGCTAACCGGTCAGCCAGACCAGCGTCGGTACTTTGAGGGAGGTTCCCCGTTCTTTCGCACGGATCTAATTAAAATAAACCTCGTTTTCCCAGAGGTCAAAACCCATTAACACCTTTCTAGACACCTACTGGATTAGCTAATTGTAAAGTACAAAACTCTCATGGGAGTAACTCTTACTCATAGTGGGATCGGGATCCAACTATCATATAGATAGTATGCAATCTCATTACAAATTTCAACTCTTAAAACTCCCGATATGGTTTTTACCCATAGCTGCTTATGACCTTGGCTATGGTCAACATATCATAAGCACTAGTCAAGTTCTACCCGCCATTTCGAGATTAACTAGACCCACCCATATGACCCTTGACTATGATCAACATAATCACATGAATGTCCTAACTGATCGCATCATATGCTTTGTAGGAAGACATCACTTAGCTACCGTACACTACGCCTTGACTATGATCAACATACGTAGCACGAATACTAAGTACTTTGCTTCCTAAAATGATGGAGGGTTGCGGATGGTTTTTATGAAAACCTTTAACGCTTTAAACTTGATATCATTGTAGAATCAAAACAGTTTAGAAAAGGAGTGGCTTAAGCTCCGCATCTTTTGAAACTTGCATTTTTCATAAAAAGGCCGAGTGGGTTTCAAATCCGATTCTACAACATCTTTAGGTTTCTTTTTCTTTACATTAATCATATTAATGTAGTCCCATCATTTAAGTTTCTAAGCCATCACAGAAAAGAAACGAAAATAGAACGTACACTTATGCCATCCGCATTCGCCGCAGTGTCCCTTTATGCACCGTTTGGTTACTTAACTAACAGCATAGCAGAGCGGGACTAGCACGGGTGTAAAACATAAGCAACGTTTATTATATATCATATATATAATAATAATCCATTCATTTCAGATATTAAGTAATCGCATCACAGAATATCAACAGCAGAAGCACATATGAAAATAAAAGGATATCTAGGATGTCCGTATTTTGTATTTAGCCAACAATAGAAAATACGGATTCCATGGTCGCATTGAATAGCCAAGCCTACATCTCTAGACCCCTACGAGAGCGGCAAGTGACCCTACCAATTCTAGAGTTTAGGAGACCCGGTCTCGACTCCTCGAGATAGCCTCCCATTGAACCCTAGAACCTGGTCACTTATGCTCCCCTCCTTGGGTCTATCCTAATGCGGATAAGTAAATAATATACAATAATGGCGACATCATCCTCAACCCAGAAGTTCCCCAAATGAAAGAATATTACATACATTAGATATTTACATGAATGAAAATAAAAACTCTCATCTCACATAAACCCCCGGCTGTTCAATCACGACAATCTTGCACATCATATCTCAGCAACACATAATATCATATATCATCAACGTAAGTAAGTATGCGTACCCCGATTGTCGTTGATGTATAGCAACGAAATCGGCGATACACCACATATTACACTTACGGTCGCAGAAAAGAAATTGAAAAACTACAACAATTGGAATCATAACTGCCCTTAGACATTATAAACCCGGGATATCACATATTAAAGATTTCATGTCCAACAATATAAAGCTCACATTTAGGTCTCACCCATGAAAACTCTTTTCAAATTAAGTCGGATAATTCAACAATATTTCCGATTAAACCCGAGACCGAAATGTTAGATTTACATGCAACAAACAAATTTGTAGATTCCAATTATTGTATCACATTCTCAAATACTAGGCGCAGTTAAAACATTCGATCGAACGATCAATCACCTAAAATATTCTCAGAAAGATCAACACTTAAGCAATATTAAAATACACCAGAGACTGCTACAAGCTTATATAGGCCTACACAAGAAGGCACAGTCCACGCCTCACCAATGATGCCGCGGAACCGTCGCAAAATGACATTTTAGCCGCGGTTCCGCGGTCGTTAGGTCGATTTAGGGCTTCATTCTTCCTGTGGGCCCATACAATTCTCTGCACGTTTTTCTGAGTATTTTTAATGTGAAAAAATCCAAATTTTTGAAAAATTTCCAAAGAGCATGATTCGGGCGACACGTTTCGTTCGTTCGAGGTTTTTAACCTCGTCTAGGTTACTCTAAAGCTCTAACTTGGCTCTGATACCATTGTTGGTCGGAGCATCATTCCAAAGAGCGGAGCATGACTCCAGGGGGGTCGGAGCATAATTCCGACGAGCAGCAGACATTCTGACCGAAGCATAATTTTGATGCAGAGGTTGATTCCCAGACGAAGCATAATTCCGATGGGGAAAGCAGATAATCCAAGGCGAAGCTTGATTTCGACACGGGGTACACTCTGAGACGAAGCATAATTCCGACGCAGAGCTGGCTGGTCGACTTGATTCCGAGGTGGAGCTTAATTCCGATGAGGAGGTCGCTGGTTGATTCCGAGCCGAAGCATAATTCCGACAGGGAAGGCAAATACTCCGAGGCGAAGCATGATTTCGATACGGGGTACATTCTGAGACAGAGCATGATTCCGGTACAGAGCTTGTTGGCTGACTTGATTCCGAGACGAAGGATAATTTCGACAGGGAAGGCAAATACTCCGAGGCGAAGCATGATTTCGACACGGGGTACACTCTGAGACGAAGCATGATTTCGACGCTGAGCTTGCTGGTTGACTTGATTCCGAGGAGGAGCTTAATTCCGACGAGGAGGTCACCGGTTGATTCCGAGCCGAAGCATAATTCCGACAGGGAAGGCAAGTACTCCGAGGCGAAGCATGATTCCGACGCGGGGTACACTCTGAGACGAAGCATGATTCCGGCGCAGAGTTTGTTGGCTGACTTGATTCCGAGACGAGGCATAATTTCGACAGGGAAGGCAAATACTCCGAGGCGAAGCATGATTTCGACACGGGGTACACTCTGAGATGAAGCATAATTTCAACGCAGAGCTTGCTGGTTGACTTGATTCCGAGGCGGAGCTTCATTCGGACGAGGAGGTCGCCGGTTGATTCCGAGCCGAAGCATAATTCCAACAGGGAAGGCAGGTACTCCGAGGTGAAGCATAATTTCGACGCGGGGTACACTCTGAGACGAAGCATGATTCCGGCACAGAGCTTGTTGGTTGACTTGATTCCGAGGTGGAGCTTAATTCCGACGAGGAGGTCGCTGGTTGATTCCAAGACGAAGCATAATTCCGACAGGGAAGGCAGATACACCGAGGCGGAGCATGATTTCGACACGGGGTACATTCTGAGACGAAGCATGATTTCGACGCAGAGCTTGCTGGTTGACTTGATTCCAAGGCGGAGCTTAATTCCGACGAGGAGGTCGCTGGTTGATTCTGGGCCGAAGCATAACTCCGACAGGGAAGGCAGATACACCGAGGAGAAGCATGATTTCGATGCGGGGTACACTCTGAGACGAAGCATGATTCTGGCGCAGAGCTTGTTGGTTGACTTGATTCCGAGACGGAGCTTAATTCCGACGAGGAGGTCGCTAGTTGATTCCGAGCTGAAGCATAATTCCGACAGGGAAGGCAGATACACCGAGGCGAAACTTGATTTCGACACGGGGTAAATTCTAGGACGAAGCATGATTCCGCCGCAGAGGTTGTTGGTTTGATTTGATTTGGGTTGACATCAGCATCGCTATACTGGAATATGGTACCGGGGGCGAATCATCATCTGTCATGAGGATTTGGGGATTTTGGTTTTTGTTTGGCATCTGCATTGCTGCACTGGAATAATGCCAGGAGCAACTCATCATTTGCCCCGAAAGGATTTGGGGATTTGTTTGGCATCTGCATTGCTACACTGGAATAATGCCAGGAGCAACTCATCATTTTCCCCGAAAGGATTTGGGAATTGATGGCTTGGGAGACAGGTTTAGATCCCTATCACCTAAGGCTTTTCAATTTTATGGGCCGTAAGGGTCCCATAAAAGCATTTTCTCCCTACGAGTCGGAAGGATCTCGCAGGTGTATTTTCTCCTTAGGAGTCGTGGGGACTCCTAAGTGTGTTGCTCCTTTGTGAGTCGTAAGGATCTCACGCGGGAATTTTCTCCTTACAAAGTCGAGAGGACTCTACGAGTGCATTTCATCTCTTTTTTACGAGTTTGCGCCCTTTCGGGTTTTCACAAACTCGCCGGCATTCCTGCTGATTTTACTCACGGAGCCCTTTCGGGTTTTCATCCTTGCCCATTTTGCTTGTGGACATACCATTTTTTTATTATTATTTTACTTTTTTTTTATTTTTGGTGGGACTTTGAATGTGGTCTCACCGGTAGGACTTGTGAGAGATTGGGATTGTTTTACGCCCGTGGATTGTATACGGTTTTGCAGGATGTATGATCCAGACCGTAGGGCCGGAAAAATTTCAGGGCTTTGTTGGCGTATGCATCGCTGCACTGGAATATGGAACCAGGAGCGACTCATCATTCGCCGTTGGGGTATGGGATTTGGAATTTGGTTGGCGTCTGCATCGCTGCACTAGAATATGGTACCAGGAGCGACTCATCACTCGCCGTTGGGGTATGGGATTTGGAACTTGGTTGGCGTCTGTATCGCTGCACTGGAATATGGTACCAGGAGCGACTCATCACTCGCCGTTTTTTTTTTGCATTTTTTTTACCGCGATTGCTCTATCATTTCAGCTTTTCTTATCACGAAGGTCGCGATTGCCCTATCATTTCGGCTATTTATTCGCGGTTGCCCTATCATTTCGGCTTTATTTTTCATCTTTATTATACTCGCTGATTTTTATTGCGAGTTGCCCCATCATTTCGGCTTTTCTTTTTTTTCTTTTTATTTACACTTTTTTTTTTACATTCCCAGTTTAACGTCTTAGAGGTCGACTATTCCCAGTTTAATGACGTGGTGGTCGTTTGTTTTCAGAGAAAGGCAGATGTCTGAGAGAATCGGTTTCACGAAGAACTTCGGTCTCCGTTTGTATGAAATTGGCGGTCGCAACTGGACTGTTTGTTAACACGCCTTTAGACAGTTCTATCTCTCCTACCTTGTATTGCCTTTCGACCCAATCTTTGAAGACGAAACAGTCCTCGATGGCATGACCTATCACTCTGTGATAGGGGCAGTATTTGGGATCGTCGGTCATATTCGCTTCCTTCTTTCTTTTTGACTCTAGCAGTTGTAGACCGTTCCTCAGGGCGTCTTTGAATATTTTACGGATTTTGTCCCCTCTGAAGGAATAGACCTTATCTAGCTTTTCTTTCAGTAGAGATTCTCCTCCCTCTCCAAACACTGGCTTCCGAGGCCGGTTGGTATTAGGCCCGCTCATCTCTTGCGTATTTCGGTTAGCCGAAGTGTTAAAAGATTCAGAATCGTCGGAATCTCCGCCTTTGCGATTATCGTCCTTTCGGTTTCTCCAGGACCTATTGTTATTTTGGGAATCCGAGGAGGACTCCTGCTTTGAGCGCTCCAACATCTGGGCTTTTCTGGTCGGCTCTTGGAATGTTTTGAGAGCCGCGGTGCATAGAAACGGGGCCATCCAATTGTTGAGATTTCCGACGAGGAGACTGACAGATTGGTCCTGCTCTATCGGCGGTTCACATTTGACGGAGAGATTGCGCCATCGAGTTATAAAATCCGTGCTTCTTTCGTTCTTCTTTGGCTTGGTCCTTACGAGGTCGGCAATAGTGATATTATCACTGACGCTCATAAACCTCAGCCGAAACAGAGACTCCATTTGGATGAAAGTTGTGACGGAGCCGTCCGGTATGCTCACGTACCAGTCGAAAGCAATATCGGCCAAGCTATTAACGAACTGGCGGAGGAGAAGCGCATCATTGCCCCCAGTATTCCCGCATGAGGCTTTAAAGTGGACGATATGTTGATTCGCATTTCCTGTCCCATCGAATCTTCCGAATTTAGGGATGACATAGCCGCTAGGAAATTCTACCAGATCATACTGAGCAGGATATGGTCTCCCGCTACTGCTAACATCTTTTTGCGCTTTAGCTTCGGCTACCAATGTTTTGACTTTGTTGGCAACCAAATCCATGATTTGATCTTGAGTTAGCGAGCTACTATCATCGGTAGCCAAGACATTTCCCGAGATAGGATGCGACTGATTTTCATGCGGTCCGCCCACTTTTGGATTTGAGGGAATAAGCGTCGGCTGTCTCGGGACACCGTTTCCCGGTTCATGAGCAGAGCCCTGCGCCTGATTGGGCGACTGAGAGGCAAGTTGGGCCGTGAGCTGTAAGACGACATTTGTCAAGTCGTCAATTTTTTAGTAGAGCTTGGTCATCTCCTTGTCTTTGCTTCTGAGCTGTTTTCAGAGCTCTTGGAGAAGTTGTTGCTCCGCGTTCTTAGGACGGAAGATTGGCTCATCTTCGCTTTCTGAGCCCGACTCCTCATGAACCGAGGGATCTCCCTACCTATCAGCCTCACTGGGAGGATTTTCATCACCCTCTGGAGGATGCTGGTCTTGGGAAGTGATGGCTATATTCACACCAGATTGGATTTCAGATGTGGTGGCCCCATCCTTACTTTTTCTGCGAAGGTTGTCACTGGGACGCGTGCCTACCATGTAGACGGTGTGGATAACACATTCAGCCATCCTTTCATCACTGGCAGCTGGTTTCGCGGAGCGATCCGGGCTTTGGAAATTCATAAATTTTAACATGGCCGGAGCCCTAGACCTTTTGTTGGCTCTGTATCTGAGCCTTTTCTGCCTTAGCTTCTCGATTTTGAGGGCTTGACCGGCATCCGTTGTCTAGGAAGCCATCATGAGTCGATCGGCGGGGAGCTTAGAGAAGATACCCAATCGAGCGGTTATCAGGGGCACCGCCGGAGCTTGCTCGAGACACCCTGTTGCTTTGTTGGTGTTGATGGCCTTGCCCCCAGCTGGGGCCAAGGAAAGTCGTTCAAACACCGACTTGCTTTTGGGTAGTGGTGCCTTCGAGACCACCACATTTGGCCTCTTGCCTTTCGAGGCCGGTTTGTCTGTCACCGGGGCTTGAGGAACTGGGATGGCGTTAGCTGACACGAACAGAATAGAGCCGAATGGTGGCGGGGGCTCTTCCCATTGTCGCCCGAGACTGGCCGGAAGGACCGTCCTGGCGTCTATCTTCATCGTGTAGGAGATGGGAGCTGTGTCGAGAGTTGAGATCGTCCTTGGAGACATTGTTGAAAAGTGATTGCTTGAAGACTTGCATGAAAGAGCATTATTTTAGTATAAATATAGATATGTATATTGATTGAGTTCGCATGAACGTTTAGCCCGAAATATGGGAGGAGAGCAAAGTCCCACCGGGCGTGCCAAAGTCTGTAGGGTGTTTTTCGTCACCCCATTGAGATGGGAATATGCACGCGCTTGTCAGGCGCATTACAGATTCCCCCTGCCTAGGGTAGGCTGGGGTTTATGATTGTGGAGATCCGAATCTTCGGCAGACGCGGACTAAGCTACCGTTAATTACCCCTCGCATTTGGAGCGAGAGAACCTCCGATTGATGGGTTAAATTGGTCATGCGAACTAAATGTGCAGTGTTGTGTTTTGAAGGGGTTTTGGATATATCGAGGGCCCCGCAAAGTTTTCACAGGGGTCCCGTTACCCGGATAGTGGGCTGGGGGTCAAGGGGGCTAGCAGCCCCTTACGGGGTGCGGGGCAGCGCCCCGTTAGAAAATTTTCTCTAACGGGGGACAGTGTTGTAGAGTATGTGTGCGTGTGTATATGTATATATACATATATATATATATAAAGGTAAAGGGCATCCAAAGGATGTGTGGGGGCCAGCGCCTCCTGTACATGGCACGCAGGCGCTGGACGCTGGGCGCTGGGCGGCACGTGGGCGCTAACGCTCTAGGCGCTGGGCACACCACGTGCTCGGCACGTGGGCGCAAGCGCTCTGGGCGCTGGGCGCACTACGTGCTCGGCACGTGGACGCTAGCGCTCTAGGCGCTGGGCGCACCACGTGCTCGGCACGTGGGCGCAAGCGCTCTGGGCGCTGGGCGCACCACGTGCTCGGCACGTGGGCACAAGCGCTCTGGGCGCTGGGCGCACCACGTGTTCGACACGTGGGCGCTGGTCGCTGGGCGTCAGACAGAAAAGGGACTTTGGTCCCTACACTGGGAGTTGTGCTCCCGATTTAAGGAGTTAAACTCCTAAAAAGTTTAGAAATGATCAAAGGAGGCTATTTTGTTTCTCCCTTTGGCTCTGGATCTTCCCAAGATAGAATTTTTGGAGATGGGTCTCCTCCTTTCTCCTCTGTTGGCTGGGTCTTGAAGAACAAGAGGTATGAGATTTTAAAAATCTCTTATTTTTAAGATCTAATGGAAGATCTAAGTTCCCCTTTATGGGTTTTGTGGTGAAAAACTATTTAGTTTTAGAAAAGGAAGAGTAAAACTCTTGATTTAATTGAAAAGGGGGAAGAAGGTTTAGAACCTTGATGAATGAGCAGGAGGCACAAAGAACCCTAGTTTTTTGGGGAATGAAAATTGTCTTTTTTTTATTCATCATCATGTTGATTTTTATAGGCTTACATGTTTACATATAGCCCCTTGGGCTTTACAAAATGGCATTTTGCCCATCCCATGGCTTATGTGTTATTTCTTTTTGCACATAAGCTATGGGCTTTACAAAAATTTGGCTTTATACCCATTCATGAATTAAAAAATTACATAAAAATTATTTATTACATGATTTCATTTTGGCATGGGGAGGCTGGCCGTGGGCTCGACTTGGGCATGGGCCTGCTTGACCTGGGCTCGGGCCCACCTGGCTTGGGGTTGACCTTGACTATGACTTGGTCAACCGGGGTGTAAATTTTGACCCCGACACATATCACGTAGCGGTTACATCCCCATTTGAATAGCGTTCAGATGCATTGATAACCCAGTGATCTTGTACATTACCTAGTGATAGATATTAGTGATTAGATTGTGGCAAGTACGTTAGTGTTAAAACGTGAATGAATAAGTGAAGTGACACGTACTTATACACAATCAGCGGACCCAGTTAATTTATTGCATTGTCGACGCCTATGGGGCATATGTAAGTGTAAATATAACTGGTATGGGACGGTTATGGAAGCACTTATATTAGTGTCATAGGTAAGGCGTCAAATACAGTCTATTTATCTTGGGTATCGGTCGAGACATGCTTGATGGAGATCCTGTCTCCAGTTCTCGCGTAGACTTGTCATGGACCGACTAGTATTTGGGTTTATGGTCGGTGTTTGATGTAGACCACGGGGTGTGGGGTAGTTTGAGTGTGAGTTCAACGGAATCTCGGGAGTCCCATTGCCGGCATATACCGTGATTTTGGGAGTTGTATGGATGGTGTTACTGATTATTATCGTGCGTGATTCGGGCCCGTGTTCCCTTACCCCTGGGGCCCTACCCTTAGGTCGGGGATACTTCTGAGTGGTTGACGCTCACACTTGGACTGACGATAGATTTAGCGGCATAGACAGTGAGACTTAGAGACTGATAGGTTTAGTGATATGGTCATGCATTGATTACTGATTCGATATACCTGCTTTACTGTTTACCTGCACTGGTTACTTCATGCTCATGTCATCACTCCATGCTTACTGTTTCATATTCATCATTATTGCACATGTTCACATTTGTATTTATATATATTGCTATCGTGTCGCTCTGACGACCTGAGTATGCATGCTCAGTTTGAGAAATGGACTTAGCTTGGATCAGGACCTGACGTATCTCGAGGATTTTTGCGGACATCCAGATCAGCCACGCCAGCACTGTCTTTCCTTGATTTCTATCTGGTTAGTTTTATATCTGTTTTGATTTAGTGACTGCTTTTCTCACTACCTGTGCATTGATTACTGATTACCACGTAATGCTAGAAGCCGAAGTGTGACTACGGCAGGATATTCCTTGACCGTAGGAGCATGGGTGGCCTTGTCAACCCCTCGTATTCCGTATTTTGGGAAGTGGGGTGTGACATGGTTTTGTCGGTATCAGAGCCAGGTTTTCTATGATTGGGATTGCAGTTTCCGAGTAGGGCTTGACAATCTAAGCCACCCTTTCGGTCTAGATTGTAGACTTGTTATCCTTGATCTTGATTCATATAGTGTGTTCTGCTACATATTTTGATCCATCCGCTAGAGTTTTGAGTGACTTAGTAGGGTTATGTGATTGTAGCTGTAAATTGCAGCATGGTTATAATTCAGCACTCTGCTTGAGTGACTTGGAGTTCTACATTTGATTTACACTCGTTTGAGTTTCACCTCACCCGATATTCTTGTTTCGTTGTCCATTCTATATCTTATTCTGATTCTTATTCCTTGTACCTTATATCGTCCTCAAATCTGTTGTTTCAGGACCATGGTTTCCCACGACTCTTCTTTTATCTCCACTCCCTAGAGTCAGACCGTCGAGATTTTGGGTGTACTGCAAGGCTTGAAGGAAGCCCAGGAGCGAACAAACGATCTCTTAGCTGAAGGACTAAGAAGGAAAATGGCTCAGGCATCAGCGGGAGCCCCAAATCATAGGAAAATCCCTGATAGACGAAAAGGTGGTGTGCGGATGAAGCACTTCTTTGTTCCTCAGCAACAGAAGCAGCGGAGAACCCAACGTTGTGGTTATTGTAAGAGACCAGGACACCTTCAAAAAGACTGTCGCAAGGCTAAAGGGCAATGCCTGATTTGTGGATCCAACGAGCATCTTATTAATGGTTGCCCTCGAAGGAAAGAGTTACAAGAAGGAGATTCGTCAACACTTTTCACATCTACTTGAGCGGCTTAGTTGTTTGGTAGTTCGAGTTCGAGGATGATATAGACCCAACACAAGATTCAGACTTATCTTACGAGATTGCAGAGATAGATATCGACGCAGAGTTATCACATTTTCTGCTTTCAATAAAAATATTGTCACTCTTTAGTAAATGTTTCCTTTCGTTTAAAATCTTGTATCCGTTGAACTTCTTAGTTTGAATGTAATAAAATTGTGAGTTATGATTTATGTATCGTTCCCTTGCCACCCATTTTCTTTATACTGCTTACTGCATCATTATTCAGAATTTTGATTTTTCAGTCCTTACCTGCCATATATTTTTCATATGCTCCACATCTTTGGTTATTTTCCTTGTATGTTCCACTATCTGATCATGACTCTCTCTTTTCAAGCCATGGCCAATCCAGGAGCAGCGCCGCCTATCGATGAGGACACCCGGTCCTGCGTTTTCTTGGACTGCATGCTGGTGAGTTCAGATGACGAGATCGACGGCCCACAGGTTATTTTCGGCAACAGCGATTCCGAGGATGAGGGAGTCGCAGCCCCAGAAGTCGACATGATCAACGACTCTGACGACGAAGAAGAGGACCCTGAGGAGGACCCGATAGAGGAAGATCCTGATGAGAACCCAGTAGAAGAGAACCCAGAAGAAGAAGATCCTGAGGAGGACCCGGTGGAAGAAAACCCAGTAGAAGGGAATCCAATGGAAGAAGATCCAGAAGAGGTGAATCACGTGGAAGCAGACTACGATGAAGAAGCTCCAGCCGAGGAAGAAGGACTAGGAGAAGAAAACCCCGTGGGGGAAGAACCCGAAAACGAGGCCCCAGCCGAGGAAGAGTCGGAGGATGAAATCTCGAGTGAGGAGGAATTCGAGGTGAATGAACCTCCAGTGGCAATCCCTGCGAGGCGCTATGGAAATAGACGCCCCTATCTTAGCGCGCGAGCTTACCGTAACCTGTTAAACTTCCATAACCGCGACCAACGCGATTTATCTTTGTTTTCTCTGGCCAAATAAACCTATGTATAGCTTAGGGCCACTTTTATCTTTCGAGTATGCTTTGTTTAAAAAAAAATTTGGAAAAAAAAATAATAATAAAGTTTCTGAGTGCGCAAATCTTTTGAGATTAATTCGCATGATGCATTGACTGTTCTCCCTGCCCAATAAATTTCTTTCCCTCCTGAGATTCATTACTCTTCATCCTTGCACCTTGTAGTGACCTGACCCCAGTCTCTTCAACATTCAGATTAAAATACTGCATTCCGACTTCTTTTGAATGGGCCATAATCTACTGTAATCCATATCCTGGCTAGCCCCTTATACATTATTGGTGCTATTTCTTATTACTATAATTACATTCAGTGACGTTATTCGAAATATAATTTTCGTTATTTTGTGTGTATCGAAAAAATTACGTGTTATTAACTACTTCCGTTTTACTTATTTTAAATGCTTTACTATTCTTCACATTTTCAATAGCGCAAACATCGTACATACTATTTCGTTCTATTTTTCTTATTTCACCATATGGGTTTCCTCAAGTTATTTTAAATTGCTTGATGGATATTTTTTCTAAAATATTTTGGCCTATCAGCAAATCCTTCGCTATTGTTTATCCATGTTATTACATCTTTCATTATAAATGTATATATTGTATATATATATATAGTTTGTTACTACGAACAGTTATGCATCGTGCTTAGTATGATTATTCCTTTAGCTGTACTGTTTATATATATGTGTGTGTGTGTGTGTGTGTGTGTGTGTGTGTGTGTAGATAATTAATTGTCATCTAGTTGCTTTTATCATACCTGATTTTTGTTGCTGTCGTATTGCATTTTATAGCTGATTGTATTTTAAATTTCGAGGACGAAATTTTATATAAATGGAGTATGATGTAATACCCAGTTCCATTATAAATATCTTTCGTATTTTAAATAAATACTTTCCCAAAAATTTCTATTCAAACATTTTACAATTATTATTTTTCCTAAATTTCCTAAATTTAATTTCAAATTTTAATTTCCTAACCTAAATACTAAAACCCTAACTATCAAACCCTAACCTTTTATTTTTCTAAAATATTACTTAACCCCAGACCAGCCCACTACCCATTCCTTAACCCTAAATCCTACCCGACCCGACCCGCTTTCCCTCTTCTTCCCCACTCGCCTTCGTTTTCCCGCCACTTCCTCGTAACACCTCTTCCCTCGACGCCCGCTTCTCACGCCCATCACCCCACGCCTCCGCGCTCCACGCGCTCGCGCCGCGAGACTCGCACCCACGCTCCCCCAACGGCTCTTCCCCCTTGACTCCTCCCTTGTTACGCCGCCATCTCAAGATCCGCCCACCTCGCTTCCTCCAACGGCTCTCCCTCCCCACGACGACCAAGCTCCCCCTTCTTTTCCCCCTCGTTTTCTTCCTCGTTTTCATTTTTCTCACCTCCTCCAACTGAACCCCAACGAGCCTCCCCTGCCTTTTCTCGTTCCCTTACCTTAACCCAGCACCCTCGCCTGAGCGCCGCCGTGACCGAGCTCCCCAGCACACCACAACACTCCCCTCCATCGCCCCATCAACTCCACGACCTTCAAGCACCCAACACCCTCATCCCTGCACTGGCAGCCATCGACTTCTTCCTCCCCTGCTCACCATCCCCAAGCCACTGCACACCCGGGCTCCAAGATCCCCTCGCTGTCGAGGCCGCCGCCGGGGAATCACAACCTCATCACCCTGTGCCACTGCAGGCTGCACCCCTACGCCTCGCCGACGAGCCCTGGCCAACTTAAACGCCGGCAACCCCATCCACGACACTGAGCCTATGCACCCATTGCCTCCAGCCGACGCCCAAACCCACTGCGGTCGCCACGACGAGCACCTCCGGCTGTCTACCTCGCCGTCGACCTTCCCCAGAGACAGAGCCCAGCACCCTCTTCTCCAGAGCCCGTGGCCGCGCCAGTTGATCGCTGTCGCAGCCGTGAAGTGCTATGCTTGTGGCCATGCCCCTGTCGTGATCGTGCCGTGTTCGTGTCCGTGCGATCGTCGTCTTTCTGCCGTCGTATTAGGCAAGTGAACCTCCTTCGCTTGTTCAATTCATGCTATGTGCATACCTAGTTTAATAAACACGGAGTAGTAACTTAATTGGTAGGAAAATGTATGAGGTGTGTGGGTGTAAGCCAAGTAGATGACATACACGCACACGCACGTATACATCGAGAAAGAAAATTTGTAATTCAATTATTTTAGCAAACCCTCTTAGTTGATTATATTGAATGGAACCTGACTTGGAATTTACTGACCCGTAACAACATCATTTACATTTTCACCGAATAACAACTAGCTTGATCAATTAACCGACACTGATGTTTTAACTGATAATCGTACGTAACCTATGTGTTCGACGTGATACATGAGGGAAAACCCTATCTTAAATTACCGAAATTTATGATCGGCAAACCCCTTACTGATTGATGATCGTAGTATAAGGATTTACGTTAAATGTATCATGCTTATAATTCTGTAGCATCGCCCTTAAAGACGACGCTAAAACTGAAGTTTATCGCGTAGGTTAACCCACTAAAATATTTGTAAAATTAAATACTGGTTGGAACATAACGTTCTATGGCTTATATCAAAGCTGACTCGAGAATATAGAACCATATTTAGTTTATAATTCGATATCAATAGATTACGGCAACGAGATTTGACCGGGGATGCAACTCTGGACTGCAGTCCGGGGCAGCATTCTACAGGGGAAACCTGAATTTAAGCACCTGTACATACCTGCATAAAACTGAAAATGTGCGGGGCCCTATATTCTCACGTAGATAATTTAGTTATCTAACCCCTGAATCTGGACCCGTGTCGTTTCATTGTCGTTTGATATTTAATTTGTATTTTAGAATACCGTGATATCCTGCAGTTTTCTGCAGTGACAGTTTGTACACTTCGATATTAAACTGAACATATCTCCCGGTACACAGTGGATGTTATCGATCCGTCTGATACGTTGAAAACCTAACTGTAAACCTAAATATTATCCAACTATAGCGTCGCCTAATTATGCATCCAACTGGGAGTAAAACGTGTTACGAAACGGTCTTCCAGTTCAGAAATTGGATTTCCAGCAGTGAACACTTAAAATGAAATGACCATAACCAGCAAACCTGACACCCGATTAACACGAAACCAATTTTGATGGATAGATAATTAAACATACGGTTTACCTCTTTTATATTGTTTTGCTTAATTCTGCACGCATAATTTATAGTAAATTTTGCAAGTGGTGTGACATTGACTGCTTTATTTTATTCACATGATAATTATTTGCATTCTCATCATATCATGTAGCGGTTACATCCCCATTTGAATAGCGTTCAGATGTATTGATAACCCAGTGATCTTGTACATTACCCGGTGATAGATATTAGTGATTAGATTGTGGCAAATACATTAGTGTTAAAACGTGAAAGAATAAGTGAAGTGACATGTACTTGCACACAATCAGCGGACCCAGTTAATTTATTACATTATTGACGCCTATGGGGTATATGTAAGTGTAACTATAACTGGTATGGGACGGTTATGGAAGCACTTATATTAGTGTCATGGGTAAGGCGTCAAATACTGTCCATATATCTTGGGTACTGGTCGAGACATGCTTAATGGAGATCCTGTCTCCAGTTCTCGTATAGACTTGTCATAGACCGACTAGTATTTGGGTTTATGGTCGGTGTTTGATGTAGACCATGGGGTGTTAGGTAGTTTGAGTGTGAGTTCAACGGAATCTCGGGAGTCCCATTGCCGACATATACCGTGATTTTGGGAGTTGTATAGATGGTGTTACTGATTATTATCGTGCGTGATTCGGGCCCGTGTTCCCTTGCCCCTAAGGCCCTACCCTTGGGTCGGGAATACTCCTGCGTGGTTGACGCTCACACTTGAACTGACGATAGATTTAGCGACCTGGACAGTGAGACTTAGAGACTGATAGGTTTAGTGACATGGTCATGCATTGTTACTGATTCGATATACCAGCTTTACTGTTTACCTGCACTGGTTACTTCATGCTCATGTCATCACTCCATGCTTACTGTTTCATATTCATCATTATTGCACGTGTTCACATTTGTATTTATATATATTGCTATCGTGTCGCTCTGACGATCTGAGTATGCATTCTCAGTTTGAGAAGTGGACTTAGCTTGGATCAGGACCTGACGTATCTCGAGGAATTTTGCAGACATCCAGATCAACCATGCCAGCACTGTCTTAACTTGATTTCTATCTGGTTAGTTTTATATCTGTTTTGATTTAGTGACTGCTTTTCTCATTACCCGTGCATTGATTGCTGATTACCACGTAACACTAGAAGCCGAAGTGTGACTACGGCAGGATATTCATTGACCGTAGGAGCATGACTGGCCTTGTCAACCTCTCATATTCCGTACTTTGAGAAGCAGGGCGTGACAATACGGGCCGATCTGGACTGACGGAGCCCGTGGGCCAATCCGGTCTGACGGAGCCCGATATTGATATGGGCCGATCCGGACTGACGGAGCCCGAGAGATGAGGATTTACGTGTCAATGCTGGACACGGGTTTCATGATGTTTCGAGTGTCAATGCTGGACACTCAGGTTCCATGATTTTGATGTGTCATTGATGGACACACGTTAGTCGATATCCTCATATTCACATGCATATGCTTTCATGATATTTGCATGCATGTTGTTGTGGTGTCATTGATGACATGTAGATGTTATCCACATGCTGATAGGCATTGATTATATTGTTGGCACATATGCAGATACGGTCACCCTAAATATCATAGTATTACTTTTATGATATAGTTGACCTAGGAATCGTTGTTTATTTCGATTTCTACCTGATGATGTTTTCTACTCACGAGTTGGCAACTCACTCCCGTTGTGCCACAGTTCTTGCAGGTTGACCGCATGGATCAGTAGCGGTATCACTGGCACACAGCTTGCATTCGGGTGATTTGCTTTGGTAGGTGGTACATGTTGGATCGTACTACTCTTGTATTTATTATTCCGTTGTATCTAGTTAACTCCATCAATCAGAAACTAGTATTTGTATATGTAGTAAGACTTAAACAGACTTGTGGTTGCGAGACTTAGAGCGAGGGTTTATATTCGCTACTTGTGGTTTTGATGTCTTGATTTACATTTTCTTTGTGTTGATCTTCGCCGTTGGACGTCGTATACTTATATTATGACTTGCATGGTTGTGATTCCGCCGATTGGCGAAGAGCTAGCTCCCGCTTAGGGATGCATTTTATATTATCATGTGTATGTGGTTTTGGATCAAAATATACAAAGGAGGTGCTGCCCAAATTTTTAAAAGACGAAACATGTTTTTCAACTAGTATCATTTCACTTGCATTTCCATGTTCCATTATCTATGCATTTAAGAAAACTTTTGATTCATCATACCTTTATTTCAAAACTTCACCCTTTTTATTTTCTTTTAAAAGGTTTAGATTTCTGGGTTTCGGCTTACTTAATTTACGTTGCGCCTTTAGACGTTGCGTGATTTAAGTGCCGGTCACGAACTAAATTTCGGGTCGTGACAGCAGGTGACATATCCTTTGAAGGATTCTTTGTCTCCGCTCTTAATGGTGAACAGGTAGTCGACCGTCCTCTTATGTCGCCAATTTCCGACGAAGTGACCGAGGAATTGGAAGGCCGACTCGTCGAAAGTCGAGATGGAGCATGGCGTAAGTCTTCGAAACCAGTCTTGACCAGCCCAAATGATGGTGGTGGGGTGTAACAACCGAGTCCAGTTCTACAAATTTCTGTTACCGTATGTGTAGTGTGTGGTATTTATTTCTTTCATCCTGTTTTGACTGTTACCGGGTATAGTTTACACCGTCATGTCATATTCTGCATATAACAATTTAAGTCTTTTAAAATAAATTAAAAATATTTGACATGGCCTGCTTGACACCCCTAACCCTGTGGTAGCGTCCTTTCATCGTGTTCTCGCCCCGTTCAGTGAAACGGACGTGTTTGGACGGCTACGCGCACGTACGTGCGTCCGTTCTTGGAGGTATGCTTTTTAATTATAAAATACTTCATTTTAATTTTTGGAACCTGCCAATAAATTTCATATTTCAAATTCAAATTTTTGGACCCGACCCGGGCTCAATTCTGAAATATTTTGTATTTTCGCCAAATCTTTTTTTTCTAAATCTTTTAAATAAGCCAGAATATTTTTTCAGCCTATTAGAATTTTAAACCAACCGATTATAATTCTTTAACAAACTGAAAATATTTCCTTGGTTTCCCCAGCCAATGAAATGGCTCTCTGTATATTTATAGAAAATCTTTTTCAAGGCGTGCAGAAAGGGCCAAATGCAAATATACATGGAATCCAGATGCAAATTAACATGGAATCCAAGGCGTGCAGTAAAAATTTCGTGGGATTTTTCAGGGTGTATTCTAAGTTGGATGGGGCAAATGAAAATTACCTTAGACTCCCGCAGGCTGAGAATAATTTTCCCAAAAAATCGGTTGAAGAATTGTGCTCCTGGCTTTGGTATATGTTTTATGTATATGAATGAATGAGAATGGACATGGGAGAAAGTTTGACAGTGAAGTTGATGATACTCCTAAGCGGGGATTCCTCCGATCATGGAACGTAGCAGATAACGTATCATCCATGTATGCCAACTAGATTTCTGAGGGCTACTAAACTGAAATATGTATAATGCGAAAGGAATATTCCTCGGTACCTCACCTCCGAGGCTCGGTCCGAGGAATAGCCTCCGACCTCTCGGAACCTTCCCTGGGCGCATTCCCTCTTCGACTAACCACCGGTCAATGGCTCGTCTTCAAGCTATCCTAGAACTAAGCTTCCTCAGCCTCCTTGCCGTCCCGACCGACTCGGGGCCGATAGCGCAAAACCCGAATTTCCTCGGATTGAGCTTCCTCAACTTCTCCTTTACCGAGCTCCCTCGTAACGGCTCCTTCGTAACGGCTCTGCATCTCCCGCCACGATGGAGACAACCACCCCACGTCTCGCATCTCATGCGAGTTTATCTCGCGATTAATACGAACGTGATGCGTGGACGGAACTGACGGCGAGAATCTCGCTACGGCTCGCTCCATGCGACCCCTATATAAACCCCTCCTCCAGACGTGGCAATCATCCAATACACCGCTACCCTGCCTAAATATTTGCCGGTTCTAACTTGATCGTCGAAGGGTCCTAAGGTGGTTTCCCATCTCGGGACTTCTTTTGCAGGTAGCTCGGCTGCAACACTGACCAGCAATCCCATTGAGATCCATGCTCTCTCCAAATTTTAGCCCTTCATCTCGCTCGCCACTAAATCGACAGAGGACAACATCTAAGGGAGATTTCGACCTCCATCAGAAGTAGATTAACTTTTTCCAATTAACGGGTTGGTATTTTTTAAATTTATATGATTTTAGAATGAAATCTTAGAGAAGTCTATACCAAGAATGGTTTAGATATATATAATTTTTTTCCGAACTGGCCGGTAAGTCTCGCCTAAACACACACCACATCCGTGCGCATAGCACCCAACACATGCACGCATCCAGGAGACCTACGAATTTGCTCCGAAATCGTTAATTTGTGGCCAGTCTCCATCGGAAGCATCATACAAACTGAGCAATTGGTCATTGGCAGAATCATTTAAATATTAATGGTTTTTTTTGGGGTGGGGTGGGCGTGGGGGTATACGAAGGCTCTCACATTTAATTTGAGTTAAAAATTAGGACAAAAGAAGAAAAAATCTTAATTTTAGAATGGTCTAATATCATCGACTCCTCTGATTCTCCAAAACAGGGTGTTCTAAGGTTTGAAGGCTTAAACTTATCATCTAATAGTTAATCAAAATGGAGGCTAAAACCGGGATTTTGAAGGGTCCAAACTTCATGGTTTCCAAAACTTTATTCGTATTAGCGTTTGAAAAGTTTTTATAGTTTAAACCAGAAGCTACATCAAAATTTGCAGGCATAATAGACCTGAGACCAGTTAAAAATCCAAAGAGGCCCATCTCTCTGTAATTACCCTTTAGGTTGCGCCAGCCGCATGTTAGTCTACAAAAATTCTTAGGCGTATGCGCAAAAATTGGGCAATGAGTAGCCTCTGGACTTAACTGAATCCGGGTTAAATTTATGGACTTCGCAGCGGGAGGCCATAAACGAATCAGATATATGTGTTACCATATCTATATCAGATAACCGTTGACAGAGTAGTATAGAGATAGACAGCTATAAAAAAATAAGAACTACTTCCGAAAAAGTCAAATGCACATATAGATGTGAAAATAATATTAGAAAAATATAATCAAAAAGATACTACATTCCTATCAAAGGCTATTGGTTGATGCTGCAGATACGGATTTAGATAGTTATCGGAAATGAAATTACTATATGTAATTGCTAAAAATCGGATACAGACACAGAGATAGCTTGGATTATCCGTATATGTTTACATCATTATACAAAAGCTAAAAAGACGGACTTAACATAAATAAGGTCAATATCAAAAATATAAAAAAAAAACACCATTTCTTAACATAAATAAGTAGAGTAATCGAAGAAATTAACAAATACATGTAGAGAGAAAACAAAAAAACACCCGAGATTTCAATGTATTTACAAGGATGCCATTCCCCACACAGTTCAAAACCATTGCCGCTCTCCAACGGGTAACGAATCTTGTCCGTCTATTTCGAACATCAATCTTAAATGCACGGTACCGATCAATTTGAGATCGAAATTTTGAATTTTTTTTTAATTTTTTCAAATAGACGGGTCCCATCATCGACACCACCATTTCTCACCTCTCTCTCTCTCTCTCTAAAAATTCCTATTTTCTCTCTCTAAGATCCCTCTTCTGAGCTGCATTTTTTACGATTCAGGTACGAATTTCATCATAACTTGAGCTTTGCTTTTGTTGAATTTGTTACCTAGGATTTCACTTTCGCAGGATTTGTTATTTTCTAGGGCTTTCGTTTTAGATTTAGCTCAGATCAGGGTTTTAGATCTGTTGTTGCGGAATTTACTTCGAAAATTTTCATTTTTTAACATGAATTTTAGATCAGGTTCTATAATGATGGCAGCGAGCTATAATAATTGCTCGCTTGGATAAAACCTTAACAAATAAAAAAAAATCAGCTTAATAGGTGTTGTAAATGGTTGCCTACTTTAAAAGATATAGTGTAAAATAAACACCTTCCATTTTTTTTATGGGTGTTTGATAATAAAGATGAAATTTTTGTTTTTTTCTTTAGAAACTGATAAATGGGACCCATTAAATTCACATTTTCTATCCACTCTTTCTCTGTATTAGATCTCTAAGAATGGTTCGTATTTCAACTTAACTGGTGCTTTGTTTTTGATAGATTTCTTTTCTTCCCCAAATTTTCAATTTTGCTCAATTTAGGGCTGTTCTTGCTCAATTTAGGGATATAGGGTACGATCTGCAAGGTAATGACAAAAGGAAACTTGCCTATTTTACTTGATAGAGAAATAGAGAAGTAGACTGCATATATAAACCTAAAGTGTTTTAAAAAATGGCCGCTTAAGCGGCCATGACAGCTTCATCGCTCTGCATTTCCTTGCTTAAGCGGGTGATATTCCATACCCTTTGTATTGGTGTTAACACCCACTAGCAAAGCCATATAACGGTACATAATTTAGATATCTAGTGAGAGAGAACAAATTTAAATTTAAACCCAAATCCTCCCCCTTTTTATTTTCCACATCTGCAGCTAGGGTGTCTATCTCCTTCATCTCCAGGCCTTAGACGACCGTGAGATTAGGGCTTCGATGGCAAGAGTAGAATTTATTTGATTTTGCTTAGCTACTCAGCAGATTCTTCTCGGATTCGACTCAGCAGGGAATTTTCTTTCTCGAATTTGACTTGGACATTTGAGTTTGACTCAATTTTCCCTTTCGATTTGGACCAGCTTGAGATTGAGGCTACTCAGCAAGGGTTTTCCTAGGTTTTTTTGAAGCAGCTCAACAGGTTTCTGTTGATTTTTGGTAAATTTCTTATTAATTTTCAGCAAATATCTTTGTGTTAGATTGTTTTGTGATTTTGGATGATTTTCAAGTATTTATTAAATACTTTACATTAAATAACAAAAATTGAACCAAAATGCACCTTCTGCTTATTTCTTAGCGTCCGCTTAAGCGGACATGCTCTCCAGCCGCTTCGCTTTTTTTATTTTTTTGCTTTCTTGCTTTTAGAACCGGGCGATTAAGTTGAGCAGTAGATTTTTGAGGTTGGGTGAACCTAGACAGGTTCCCCTTTTATGCTCGGCAATTCGAAAGAGAGAAAAGGGAGGTTGGAGTCTTCAGGAAAGTGAAATAGAAAGAAAGCAAATATTTTGTTGATTACTTTTTTGTCTTACCCAAAGGAAAGTGGGAATGAATTCGGGTGGCAATTGAAAGAAAACTTTAAATCATATGACTGGCAGTGTAGAGTATGAGAAATTGTAATGACGATCGATAGGAAAAAGGGGAGGAGTGCAATTAGTCATTTACCTTCCACTTTTCATCCACTTTCTTGCGTCTAGTTAGAAAGTGAAATCTGAAAATGGGAAGAGGATGATATGGAAGGGAAGTAGAAGCTACTATCCAAATTTTTTTTTCTTAACCCCAAACAAAATACATAGGAAAGTAGAAGCTTTTTCGTACTTTCCTATCCGTTTCCAATCGACAAACAAGATTCTTGGATCCGTTGAAGGCCCATGTGAATCTAAGCAATAAAAAAGGCAATGGTAGCTCAGAAGGTTTAATCTAATAGTTAGAATATCTAGTTAATAGATTTCTCCCGTAAATTCTTGAAGATCATAGGTTCTGTTAATAATGTTAGTGGAACACCCAAAGAGAACTACAATATTCTGAGGATATAGATTTGATGTGTATATTGCTCCAATGGAACATAATTTTGAGAACATGGACAATGGGCCCTCAAAAAGTAGAAAAATTAACTAGTTCAGTGTAAAAATTCCTACACATCTTGTGCATCGACTGCTTTCCCTTCGAAATCCAAATTGATAATATCACAGGCTATCACACCTGGACTTTAGGCTGTAGGAATATTAAAATATAGACTATCACACCTGGACTTCTCAAAGGATATTAGATTCATTAATCCTTAAGATTTCAACTTATCCCTTATAAGGCCAAAAATTTATTCTGAAAGGCCTTACCAAAGGCATGTTAACCCTAGGAAACAAAATGCATTGCCCAAAGGGGGACAGGAGACGAACCCTATTATTCAGTAGGGGAGGAGTGGGGTCTCCAATGGATCTCTTAAAAACAACCTAATGAATTTGGTCCATTTAATGCCTTAACCAAAAGGCTAATGCTTAAGCTCAGTGCCTAGTAGCAACGGTGAATTACCAGGAAGTTACGTGATTTTCTTACACAGAACCAGGTGCCTTAAATAGAGAAAGGAAGAAGAGTTGCTACTTGAAAGGCTTTAGTGTATTGACTATTGCGATGGTATGATGATAGGAGTAGTTGTACTTTTGGCGGCACAACCATACGATGAACTCCATGCTATGAAAACCTAAAAGAACTCTTGAGGTCACGATGATAAAATTCTTCGCAGGATGACAAAAATACACATTGATCTTTTATATTTTTCTCGAATGATAGCAGGGAACTCTTTATGGCATTTATTTGACTCCATGGGTCGTTACACTGATAATTGATTTCTAGCTTGGACCAGTCTACTCTTAGCAATTTCCAGAAGTTCTTTTAGATAAGGTTCTACATATATGCAGAGATTTTCTAACACCGCCTTAGGCATTCTACGGTGCATCTCATAGGTTCCTTCAAAGAAACCAAAAAAAGACCTAGATTTGATTAAATGGACAAGTGCCCTTAGAGTTCTTGTATTAGGTTGATAAACATGAAGCTCAAATTTCCTAAATCTTCTTAATCGGAAACATAAAAAGATTTTAAATAAAACTAACATGCACAGCTTCTTCCTAACCTGACATCTTGAGAATATGAACTACTGAACCTGTGAAATTGCAATATTTATTTAGGAGATCACATGATCCAGGAAAAACAGGTTTATATGCCTTTTTAAACTTAATGCATTCTTATTATCCAACTGTTACAGAATTGAGTACAAATAAAGAAGACAATTAAAATAGTATGAGAGAAATTTGCACTACTATTTGTTTGCAGTGTCCGTGTCCAACACATATTGGACACTCGGACGCTCCGTTGGACGCCGTGTCCGACACGCCTGCGCCGTGTCTACCCAAATTAGATGTGTCTGACATTTCTACATAATGTAAGGAGTTGAAAAATAAATACGTGTGTGCGCGGACTACTTTGATACTTTAGATACAAGAATATAAAAAATTTCAATATCTTTTATGTCGGACTGGATCTAGGAATAAAGATTCAAATTGATGCAAATTATGAAGTTAGATCTATAAAAGTCGGCTCCAATTAAAAATAGTTAATATTTGGTTTGTTTTTACTATAGTAATTTTATTCTTGTGTGTTTTATTTAAATTTTATATATGTATTTGTTTGTGCTTAAGAAAACTTATAGTTATAGTGGAAAATATAGCCTTGAATTATTTCTCATGTGTTTCTTATCATAGTTTATGTATGTGTGTGTATAGGAATGCTCAATTGCAAAATTGGTCCGCGTTTTTTAAAAACGGGAACTCTCGGTCTATGACATATTTAAGCCGTTCAAGTTGATCACCCTACCCTTAAATGTGTATGAGAAATCAAAGAATTTGAAAAGCTTTAACATATGTATCGGATGAAGTTTATGTTGCATTATCGAAAGACGTTCATTTTTGAACCTATCAATGTATATGTTAGATGTCTTCAAATCCTTTGATTTTTCACACATACATTTGAGGGTAGGGTGATCAACTTGAACGACTCGGATCGTTAAAATATGCTGTAGACCGAGAGTTCCCGTTTTTAAAAAACGCGGACCGGTTTGCAATAGATCACTACTCTCTCTCTATATATATATAAAATAATATAGCCGTGTCCTCCTTTTTACAAATTTACCATATCTGCACCCATACCCGTGTCCGTGTCAATGCTTCATAGGTAGTGGCAATGGAGATGGGTAACGTGCATGTCGATAATTTTTTTATAGATTCCTTTCTCTTTATTTGACTTGCCCATCACCTACACATTCCTATGTAGCACCAATGGTTGATGCAACACATGTACAATACAATCGAGCTAGCGTTGCCGCATAAATTATATGCATTATGATTTCAAAATAAAGCTGACAATTATATTATTAGAATTGAATCAAATATCGGCCGATAACCGGTTATCAGTAAGTCACCATATTAATACGTATCATTATTGGTAATTCTAATTTGAGTCCTATATCGGCCGATATATCAAATTATACGTATCGGCCCAATATACATGGATCATATCGAATTATTATCAAATTGAAATTAATTCTGTACTTTGTTTATTTAATAAATTGGGTTACATAGATATTGAGTAATGTGCCAAATCCATTATAAACCCCTTCAAAATCCAATATACATCAAACCAAAAATAAAAAACAAGTCAAAACTAAAGAATATTTTTTATATAAATCTATGATAGATGATAATTTAATACTTATCCTAATTATATATTTATAAAATAAATTTCGATGTAGACTAGACTAATATGTCTAATATGTATGTAGGAATAACCGATATTATACCCAATATCGATATCCGAAGTGCCCGATATCGATATCCGATATGAATGTTCGATATGAACCCATACCATCACGATATCGTCCGATAACCATGATCCGATATTAAAAACACTCATCCGATACAAATCTGATATCCGATATTTGATACATTGCAGTATTAGTCCAACTAATATCTATATGTATTCTTATGACCTCACTGTTGAAAATTTGGTTGAATATATACCCTTAGCCAAGAAAAACTGTAAGTAAGTATAATACCAATGTTGTAAAAAACGGATTCGGAGTTTGTACGGTTTATACGATCATCAATATTTTCATATAAACATTACATATAAAAAATTCAAAAAAATATAATGATATAGAAAACCAATATACTCGTGGCCTAGCGATTAGACGGACGAACTAATAAGGATATAGAAATGAGGTGAGAGTATTTGTGAAATAATAAGTTTGGGTCTCACTTGTTTTTTAATTTAGTTGTGGATCTCACACTTGTATTTTAGTTGTGGATTTTCTTAATTTTGGGCCTAATGGGCCAATTCGGCCGAATATTCGCGTTATTCGACCAAATATGCGATTTGTGCGGCGAATATTCGGTTTGACCGAATAGTGTATTTTTTTTCCGGTTTGCCACCGAATCCGAATATCCTGCAGAATATTCTAGGGGTGAGCACGGTTCAGTTCGGTTCGGTTTTTGACAAAAATATTCGAATCGAAACTTTCGGTTCGGTTTCGGTTTATTCTCGGTTTTTTCAGTTGATATAAAATTTATCAATTATTTCCTTAAAATTCAAATAAAAACTCTTGATCAAAAACTAACATAGGAATAAACAATTATTGCTAAAATTTAAGACAACAATTCTACAGATCAATGGATTGATAGTAAAAATATTTCTCGATAATATGGAGTCTCGTAAAATAAGTAACAAGATATAATATAATATGGTATTAAATATGTATTAGGTATGTTTGACATTATTTATATATACTATTGTTACATAATTAATTATATATATGATAAAAATTATTGTGCACCCATATTATTTTCATCTAATATTCACTTTTCGATTCGGTTCGGTTTAAACCGACTCCGAAATTACCGAACCGAAATGTTTCGGATCGGTTATTATTTATCGGTTTTTTATTCGGATCGATTCTTGCTCACCTCTAGAATATTCCGTTTTTTCAACATTGTATAATACTATATATTGAAGAATATTATATATTCCATAGCACTTGTGGAACTACAAGAAAATGACGCCTATTTTGTTGGGCATCACCCGACGGAATAAATGGCCACCCGACGAAGAAAACTTATTCTGTCGGATGAAGTCCGACGAATAAAATGCGACGAAAAAATTATTTTTTCGTCGAGTGGCGTATTTATTTCGCCAGGTATTTATTCTGTCAGGCGTAAGTCGACGGAATAAGTTTGAAATACCTGGATGTATTTTATTATTTAAGGCTTATTCCGTCGGGTTTAAACCGACGTAATAAGTTATTTCATCGGCATGTACCTGATGAAATAAGCTTCAGACAGAGAAAAAATAGAGCAGGTTTTACGTCATTTTCGAGCATTCGATACAAATTCAATTCAATTGCACCAATACAAACAACCACAACTCAATTCAGTTCAATGCAATTCAAATACCGATATACAAACAAGCAAAACTTAATTAAATTGAATTCAATTCAATTAAAACGAAAAAACATACGAAATGGGGTGACTCGTCGATGCACGCGCATTTTGTGCTTTTCCACTCCATCTCGAGTTCACTGGACGTCGTCGTTGTCCGGAAAGTTAGCGAAATCTATCAGGTACTATAGTGTTATCAATAGACAAGTATTAATACACAATATTGTCGTTAATTATATGAAAATTGTATTGGAACAAAGGATTGTCAAACTTACATCCAGTACCTCTTACCCTGACGTTGTAAGCTCCGGACGATCGCTATCCTCGTCCCGAGTTCTTCGTGGACTTCTTGTTCCAACATCCTCTTTTGTGAACCCGAAGTCGACGAGGGTCCAGATGCAGGAGACGAGAAGACGGGTGCTCGAAAACCCATGGGAGTATGGGGAGACGAGCCTTCTGGATGGTATACCGGAGTGGACGAAGATGCAGATGGGGTCGCACAGGGTGCGGGCTCCTGAACGAATATCCCTTCGTGTATCCGAGGAGGATGCAACTCCGGACCGTGATGGGCGTGATATACCGTAGGTGAAATGCCTTGGCTGTCCATGTGAACTCTTTCGTGTCGGTCCGGGTTGTGTCGTTGAATGACATTCTCGTTAATCCAATGAAGCTCAACAGTAGTAGGATCTTGGCCGTGCTCGACAAATGCCGCCATCTGCATCTCAATCTCTCTGATCATCTCTTGCTACACGAAATTACAATACGAACCAAATTAAGTCAGTTATTGAAAAAGAAAATAAGTAATTTAAATAACTATAAGAAACCCATATAGGAGCATACTTACATAATACTCAGTTGCCTCCTGTGAGCTGGGGCGCATGGAGTCACGCACAAACCCCATACAATAAATGCCTATGCGACTGGGCATTTCTCCCGCCCGTCTTTCCTGTCATTTAGACAATTTTTATTTAGACCGAGTTAAGAAAGTTGACAAATTCAAAATATTTGATTTGTTCTTACATAAGCAACTCCATACTGGGAGGAGTTCATTCCTCCGCCCAACCAGCGATCGGTATTACGACTCTGCGCCATTGATCCCCGCTCGCTTCTTGCCAGCCATTTAGATATGATATAACATCTCATACTAATAAAGTATTAATGTCTAATGCTTTTACGGTTTACGCAATATACGTACCCTAAATTCATCCGAACTAAAGTGTTGAATCATGAATGCCTAATACTCGTCCGTCCAATTCATGGGCTTCATTGCCATTTCGTCTCATCGGTGGCAACGTTCCTTCATTTCTTGTGGACCGCGTGTTTATAATCACACCAATTCCCCGACATGTAAATAAACAGTCGGTCTCGGACGACATTCAGAGATACGGAAGAGCTGTCGATCCACCAAATTATGGAAAAGCGTGTCTACAAAAAACACCGAAAAGGTATCATCGTCAAGCATATATATGCGAAAGTAATTAACGAATGCATAATTAAATAAGCTTACCAAAATCTCATCTAAGCCCGTTTGCTTGTTAGCCTCCAAAGCTTTCGACGTCCAGTCCGCCGGGACATAATTGGAACCGTCTTTCACGCAATGCGGCATGCGTTTCTCGTTGTTGCAGATCGAGGCATAGAATTTTTTTAGCTGTTTTGCCCTGGGATCAACGAAATCCTAGTCGCCCACATATGCACCTCGATCTTCGGCCGTCTCGCTCGCTCGCCCATATATCTTTTGCCTGTGTGGAGCCCCTTTCCTTAGGACCCCGACTGGATGAACCGGAGGAACTGGATGCCACGTCCTCCTCAGTCCGTCCACGTCCACGACCAAGTCGCGAACTCATATCCTGAAAAAAATAACTAATGCAATATACATACAATAACAATTTCAAGAAACAATTAAGCAAAATTACATAGCCGTAGATGAAATTAAATTTATCGCAGTCAAGATATTCAATACATAATTTAAATTCTGTATATCTAAAAGCCGCATGTATATAAAGGAGACGAATAAGAAAAATGCGACAAACTGAAGTGTTTAATTGTCTACAAGATTATGAATAGTACATACATGTAAAATTTAGTAATCATCATCCTCTGTCGTACTACTCTCACTCGCGGAATTTTGCTTGGAGTTATCAATGAATTGGTTCGGTTCATGCGTTCGTTTTCGTCTACAGCTGATCTTGATGATCTGTCTTTTACAATAATTTCTGGATCAATGTTAAACCTTAAAAGGATAACGTCATTGATATCCAAAGTTAGGTCTTGTAATGGTGTGACTGGCGTGGTTGAGCAGCTAATTTCAAGATTTTCATCAGTATTTCTCATTTTAAAATAGTCTCGCGGATTTGTGCTGACAGCGACATGCCAGACAGCATCCCTAGAGTTCTCGATATAAAAACACTGACGTGCTTGACTCACTAATATGTAAGGTCATTCGTGAACACGAGTTTTGATGAATTTAGTTGGGGTAGCCTGTGTTCTACTTTGTATCATCGTCGCTCTGTCTTGAGATCATACCACATGCACTTGAATAGAATAACTCTGTGTGCACAATAATGTACTTGCGCTATATCTTGCAGCACACTATAGTAGTCAAGTTGTCCTATGGTTAGATTGAGATCTCTAGACGATGTGTAATCTCTTGTGGTCGATATAAAAAAATACTGCAGTTTTGGAACTTTCTACGTGCATCTCTATCTTGTGTATGAAATTTATATCCATTAACAACATAACCAGTAAGATGCTCAACTACTAGATCCGGTTCAGAGACAGGTATTTTTATATTTTCTGTTATGTTGGCATCTACGACTGTATGAACCTAATAAAGCACGATAAGATTTCAAAAATCGCATTTAGTTTAAGGGATGAGACATGAATTATATAGTTGAATATATTTTAGCGTTACTTACAAAATGGTTAAACCATGTCGCAAATTCTCGATTTCAAGTATTATCGATATGCCTCGGTAGCGATTGACCCCTCGGTGGTCTGTACTGATCTCTCCATAATCTAAGTATGAAATAATGCAGTTAGTTAATTTCATATTTATGTGTTGAGAAAAGCATTAGACTATATACATACTCTTGAAATACGTCGACCTTGTCGGAGTTAAATAACACATATCTATTTATTATGTCAAGCTCCTCACTACGAAGTGCGGCATATTTCACGGCACCTATTATGTTCCCGTCTCCACGGAAGACGGATATTAATCCTTGTCCCTCGTTACCTATGACGTCCTCATTACGGTGTGACCTGTTGAATGTAGTCTCGGTCCTCTCAAGGTATATAGAACAAAATGTCATGTATTCCTCGGCGAGAAACCCTTCGGCAATCGACCCCTCGGGTCTAACTTTATTATGGATATATCGTTTTAACTTAAACATAAACCTGTGGATTTTATTTTGGTAAGTTTAATTGATAATATAATAAATTATTCGAAAGTTAAAATTAACTATTAAATACGTAACCATTACTTACCTCTCAAATGGATACATCCATCGATAATTTACGGGTCCGCCTAAACGTGCCTCTTTTGCAAAATGAATGTGAGACGCAACATGATTATGAAAATCGTAGGCGGAAACATCTCCAATCTACGGAGAATGATAGGAACTTTGTTCTCCAGATTTCTAAAGTCATATGTGCTATATTTCTTAGAGTTTAAATCTCGAAAGCAATGACAAACATCCGTCATAACCGAGACATCCTTATCCTTCAACGCCTTAATCGCAACGGGCAGTAACTGTTGCATGATCACGTGGCAGTCGAGACTTTTAAGGTGAGAAAGTTTTTTATGTTTCATGTCCACACACTTTGAGAGATTTGATGAGTAACCGTCAGGAACCCTTACTCAAAAACTCCGAGGAAAGCACCCTTCTCGCTAGCAGATATCGTGTACTTCGCTGCAGAAATTGACCATCTACCGTTCCCCGCTTCTCATAGATAAAATTCAGGACGCAACCTCTCCTGCAAGAACCACTGTCGAACCGTAAGTGTATCCTTAGATTTAGATTTCACATTCAATAAAGTGTTGAGGAGTATCTCGCATACGTTCTTCTCGATGTGCATGAAGTCTAAGTTATGACACAGATTGAGATCGCGCCAATATACTAGCTCGCTGAAAATGAGATTCTTTCTCTAGTGACTGCCAATAACCCGTGGAATTGTATTCTCTGTCGTCCTCCCGAAAATAACATTACTGAAACTGTGTGGCCTCTCACAACTTCAAACCTATTGGCTCAGGTGGGGCACGCCTATACTCTTGTTTACCATTGAACTTGATGCAATTACGACGATATGAATGGTTTATATCTAACCATCGACGGTGACCTGTGTAACACTTGATCTTCCACGCGCCTACTTTAGGATCAGATACAGTTTCTTTGAGACATACCAGTCAAGCTTTGTAACCTTTAATGCTCCATCTAGACAACATAGTGTATACTGGAAATTGTTAATTGTCCATAAGAGTGCCACACGAAGTGTAAATGTCTCCTTCTTATAGGCATCGTATACTTGTATACCTGACTCCCACAACTCCTTCAGCTTCTCAATCAACGACCTCAAGTATACATCGATATTATTTAAAGGAAAGCTATTTTCAGGGATCAACAAAGCCATCTGTGTGTAAGAATGCTTCATACTCATCCATAGAGGTAAATTATAAACAACAAGAGTAACTTGCCATATACTGTGATTTGCACCGTGGCTGAACGGCTCCATACCATTGCAGATAAACCAAGCCTCGCATTACGGGCATCCGCGGCAAAATCTTCATACAAGGCATCAAAGCGTTTCCACTCTTCACCATTGGCTGGATGCCGCAAGGCTCCATACTTAGTGCGACAATTTTCATGTCATGACATGCTTTCAGCAGTTTTGGATGACAGAAAAAATCGCCAAAGTCTTTGACTAATTGAGAAATATCGCAAAACCTTTGCCGGAATCCGCCTTGGAGTATCGAGTGTAGATCCATCTTCACCGTTATCTCTTTGAGGGATGATCCACTTAGATAAATTACAGGTTTTATATTTCTCTAACTTTTTATCTTTCTCTGTCCAGTATAATATGCAATTGTTCAGACACGAGTCGATTTTCTCATAACCAAAACCTGTATCCTTTAAGATCTTCATCTCCGTAAAATTTTCCGGCAATATCTCTTTAGTGTAAGTCTTCCTTTGCATCTCAAGAAACTGATTAAAAGACTTGTTAGTCCAATTATTCTGGTATTTGAGATGAAATATTTTGACAATCCAACCCAACTCAGAGATGTTTGCGCCTTTGAAAAGGGCACATTCGCACCATCCAAATACTTCATATGTTTCGCCGATTCTGCATCAGGGAGACTATACATATATCTTCCGTTCCGACATTAGGTTCAGGAACAATCTCAGGATCAGGATGCATGCCAGTTTGGAGCTCGTCAAATATACTATTCAAACCCGTGTCCCTAAATCGCGTACGAGGAGGATCATTTTTCTAATCCAACGACTCGTAAACATATCGACTATCGGTGCCACTTCTCTATGGTACGTTCATTTTGTATACCCAGACGAAATCTTATTCTTCAGTAGATGATCGCACACTATATCTCGATGGAGATCGTAGCCATTATGACACTTTTTACACGGATACGAAATCAATTCTTCAGAGGATCAGTCCCTGAATGCAAATTCCATAAACTCTTCGACGTCGGTCTTGTATTCATCACTAAATTTGGACACTTTCATCCAACTTCGATCCATTACTCTCCGATTTCTGACATCATGTATTACATAATTAGCATACCATTCGGACATTTATTTTATGGATTTAATGTTTCAGTTTGGTATATCAATACATCACATCAGCTGTCGGGGGTAAGGTTTCTATCCATTAAGAATTAATAACGCATACACTCCTGCATTTATGCTTTCATTCATTTCGAGAAAATTTTGGCAGCACCTCCTTGCTGTTTTGCCGAGCACACTTCAATATAAGAGATAATAATCATTTCAATACTAAATATCAATACTGAAATGATCATCCCTTCTATATTTGTACACGGAGAACCGGCGAAAAGATGCCGACGAAACTAATCTCGAAACGAATGAAAGCACAAATGCAGGGTTTGTTTGTGTTATAAATTCTTAACTTGTCTACACTGGACAAATCTATCGGTTATAGTATGACCAGTTTTCTTATCACATAAACTACATGACGGTTGCCAGAAACAAACGATTAATGCTTAGTTTTGACAACCATCACGTAGTTTTATATCACGATAGAAACCATTGCGTATATAACTGATAAACAGGGTCTAAGGCACGTTTCGTTTTTTGAATGTGAGATCCTCGATGATAACACGTAAATTTCATGTTATTATTGAGTTTCGTACACTTAGTATAAGATTTTCGTATTATTTTGAAGTTCAAGGTTCAATTCATATGTTTTTAAAAGTTTTTCAATGCAAATTAGGGTTTCGGTTTCAAGTTATTATTTTAGTTTCACATCAAGCTTAGGATTGAAATTCATCTTTTTTATCTATAAACCTATCAAATTATTCGATTCCAGCATTGTCACCGCCTAAAGCAAAATCACCAACAATACTCGCTTGATAAATTAATAACAATGCAACAACATCAACAATTCTCACCACAATCCACCCCTTCATTGCCAATTCTCACCACAATCTTCTCACTACAACATTAACCAAACAAATAACCACATCCACAATTAACATCCTAACCACAATCAACCAATTCGGTATTAACTAAAGAAATAACCAAAGAAATATCTAATAGAATTTGAATTTAACGCTATAACGGAATGAAAATTTAAGGAATGTCAAGTACTTGGTTTTATGGTTAATTTTGATTATGAAGTATCAAGATTAGGGTTGTTTTGTTTTTCGTTTAAATGGTTAATGGGTGGCTGAGATTAAGTTTAATAGTTTCATATTTTAATAACTAAGATGCATAGAGTGGTGTACCGATAATCGATGTATCTCGAGTGTGAAGAAAGTCTAACCATTCACGTCGATATCAACCCTACAATTGCACAAATTTTTCTTTCAATTTTTCTTGTCTTCACATTTCCACTCAAAGATCTCAATATAACGAAAATAAAAACTAAAATACTTTATAAATTGAAATTTTATAAAAATAAACTTACCTAATTTGTCGCCAAGCTACTGTCGAGCTATCTATGGCTCAGGTAACCACGTGAAGGAGGAAGGGGAATCCGCCTTGGGTGGAGAAAGGGTCTTAGACTTTTGGGTGGAGGACGACTAGAGGGGGTTGAGGGAAGGGGTTGGCAGCAAGGAGGAGGAGGAAGAGGGGTCGGTGATGAGGGGATCGACGGCTAAGAGGAAGGGTCGACGAGGAAGGAGTCGGCGACGAAGAGGAGGGGGTCGGCGATGAGGGGGTCGGCTAGGAGGAAGGAGTCGGCGACAAAGAGGAGGGGGTCAGCGATGAGGGGTCAACGACTTGGAAGAGGAGGGGGTCGGCGAGTACGGGGTCGGCAGCTTGGGGTTCGCCGGCTATGGGAAAAGAGGAGAAGATTTGGGTTTTAGGGTTTTTTCGGGTTTGAAAAAGAGGGATCTTATCTGAAGCCCGAGTTTATATTTAATTGGGTTATTCCGTCATGCAATAGTCGACGGAATAACCCAAAACAATTTTTAATATATTTTCGTGGCAGAGTTGGTATAATGGGGGTTTATTTTGTCGAATAATAGCCGACAAAACAGGTATCATTTTCTTGTAGTGTAACTTTGACAACAAAAATAAATAGAAGTAGAAAATGATAGAAGTTAAGCACACTCCAACATGAGTATAAGCACGATCAGAGCCAAAACAATTATTGATGGATGATCATCAACATCAAAGCTGAATCAAGTTGCGACAAACATGGATCACACATGCAAATAACTATCATAATGTTTACGCTAATGATTTAAAATTCTCCTCTTCCATCCGATTCAAATGTGCTTTGCTAATATTTTCTTAATTTATCCTTAATCCTATGTCCAGCAATGATTTGTTATTAATAATAAGTTGCATGTAACTTGTAAACACTTGCTTGTAAATTCTGATAAATTGCCTGTAACTTATAATTAGTTGCATGTGACTTCTATGCACTTGCCTTTAACTTATCACACATGCAAATAACTATCATAATAATGTTTACGCTAATGATTTAAAATTCTCCTTTTCCATCCGATTCAAAATGTTCTTTGCTAATATTTTCTGTTTTCTTTATTTATCCTTGATCCTATGTCTAGCAATGATTTGTTATTAATTTAGAATTTACAGACAAGTGGTTATAAGTTAAAGGCAAGTACATAGAAATCACATGCAACTAATTAGAAATTACAGGCAACTTATCGGAAGTTATAAACAAGTGTTTACAAGTTACATACAACTTATTAGAAGTTACAGACAACTAATTAGAAGTTGTGGGTAAGTGGTTAGAAATTAAAGACAGGTGTATAAAAGTCACATACAACTAATTAGAAATTACAGGCAGTTACAACTTATCAAAAGTTACTGACAAATGCTTATAAGTTACAGGTAACTTATTGTAGGGTGTTTTTCATCACCCCATTGAGATGAGAATACGCGCGCGCTTGTCAGGCGCATTACAGATTCCCCCTGCATAGGGTAGGCTGGGGTTTATTGATCGTGGGGATCCGATCTCCGGCAGCCGCGGACTAAGCTGTCGTTAATTACCCCTCGCCTTTGGAGCGAGGGAACCTCCGATTGACGGGTTAAACTGGTCATGCGAACTCATCGTGCAGTGTACGTGTGTTTTTGTTTTAGGGGGGCATGGATATATCGGGAGCTACGCAGAGTTTTTACGAGGGTCCCACTACCCGGTTAGCGGGCTGGGATCAAGGGGGCTAGCAGCCCCCTTGCGGGGCAGCGCCCCGGCCCAAATTTTTTTTTGAGAAGGACAGTGTTGTAGAGTATGTGTATATGTGTGTGTATATACATATATGTAAAAAAAGTAAAGGGGAAGGGCATCCAGAGGATGCGTAGGGAAAAGCGCCAGCGTTTTGGGAGCTAGCGCTCCACGTGTCAGCACATGGGCGCTCGGACGCAAAAAGGGACTTGGTCCCTGCAATGGGAGTTGTACTCCCAGAAAGGAGCACTTATTTTTTTTTTTGTGTGTGTATATATATATATATATATACACACACACACACACATATATATATGTATGTATGTATGTATATGTATATGAGGAGTTAAACTCCAAGGATGTTTTGAAGCTGATGAAAGGGCTTCTCCCCTTGAGCCCTAGTTCTTCCCCAAAGTGGGGTTTCTGGAGATGGATCTCCTTCTTCTTCCTGTCGTTTGGCCGGATCTTGAAGATCAAGAGATGTGAGATTTTAAAAATATTTTCTTTTTGAGATCTAATGACAGATCCAAGTTTCCCTTTGTGGGTTTTGTGGTGAAAAACTATTTAGTTTTGGAAAAGGAAGAGTAAAACTCTTGATGTAATTCAAATGAAAGAAGAATGTTTGGAACCTTCAGAAAGGGGAAAGATGCACAAACCCTAGGTTTTTTGAGAGAATGAAAAGTCTATCCTTTATTCATCATCATGTTGCCTTATATAGGCTTACATATTTGCATATAGCTCCTTGGGCTTTACAAAATGGCATTTCGCCCATCCCATGTCTCATGTGCTATTTCTTTTTGCACATAAGCCATGGGCTTATAAAAATTTGGCTTTATGCCAATTTTGTTTACATTCATGCATAAAAAATTGCATAAAAATTATTTATTACATGATCTATATTTTGGTATGGAGGAGGCTGGCCACGGGCTCGACTTGGGCATGGGCCCGCTTGACCTGGGCTTGGGCCCACCTGGTCTGGGGTTGACCTTGACTTTGACTCGATCAACCGGGGTGCAAATTTTGACCCCAACACTTATTAGAAGTTACAAGCAACTAATTAAAAATTATAGGCAAGTAGTTAGAAATTAAAAGCAAGTGCATAGAACTCACATGCAATTAGAAGTTACAGATGACTTATCAGAAATTAAGTGCCTAAATATTATAGGCAACATTTATATTTCAAGTCTCATAGCTGGAGTGTTATTAAAGAAGTACACCGACTAAGTAATTAATTTTATGCTCATTTTACTTTAAATATAAAGTTAAATTTAAAACAGTACAATGTAAATGCTTATAAATATTTAGAAACTCTAAGGAAATCTTGATATATAGTAACTTAGACAACAAAAATAATTAGAAGCAGAAAATGATAGAAGTTAGGCACACTCTAACATGAATATAAGCAGGATCAGAGCCAAAACAATTATTGATGGATGATCATCAACATCAAAGCTGAATCAAGTTGCGACAAACATGGATCACACATGACTATCATAATGTTCACGCTAATGATTTAAAATTCTCATTTACTCTTCCATCCGATTCAAAACACATTAATGTTCAAGTTTGGGCCATCCTCAATGAGCAAGAAAGTAAATTAAGATTTAGTTTATTGGGATAATAAATGAAAGTGGAGTGTATGAGAGAAAATAATGGAAAAATGAATGGGATAATTTTTGTTCTGTTGGCAACATAGGTTTTTTAGAGGGGGAAAGTGGTGAATTCTCGGTCCTTTAATGAAAAATTAACAAAACACAATCCATGATAGAAATTACAGACAACTAAACATCAGAATTTTTGCTAAAAAATTGCAGCTGTCAAGCTTGTACTTGGACACATAGTTCTTTAAGAGTATTTTTGGTATATACTAAAATACCTATGGTTGTTAGTATATGATGTAATGAGTGATGGGCCTAGGGTTTTCTGACATGTTGAAAAAGCCCAGGGACTTTTTGACAAGTTTTACTTGGGCCGGGGGCTTTTCAACAATTTACCCTAGTATTTATGATTTTATCAAACCATGCACCAAGCTCATCCAAATAAAATGATGCAAATTACAAGTGTCTCTGACAAATGCCTAACATGATTACATATTTATAAATTGATGACAACAAGTAGCAACTTTGCAGAATATTTTTGAAGCCAGGATTTGGCTTTTTCCTGTTGTGACTCCACTTGCACTCTATTTTTCTAACCCTGTGCCTGCTTACCCTTTTCGAATTAGATCTAATTAGACAGGAGCATAATAAAATCGATGGAAGACCGCCTTTGCTTTTAAACGCGGCGTTGTAGATCTAATTTGACGGATTCTACGCGTCGAATATGTTTTCTTTATTTCGACGCGTAGAATCCGTTGAAATAGATTGTATTTTGACGTGCAACATCCGTCGAAAGAGTTTAATTCCAATCAAATCAGCTTCAGAAAATCGTACTAAAATAATATTAAACCTTTTTTGACATGAATTACCCGTCGAATTTGCCGTCGAATTAGGTCCAAGTAGGGGAAAATATAAATCCCAGAATCACTGCCCGAGTCAATCCAATACACAATTATTGCCACAAATCCAATTCCAATCCAAACAATTCCAACCTAAATCCAATATACATTCCAATTCCAAATTCTTCTCAATCTTAATCCAATCCAATTCCAAATCTATTGTCACAATCAATCCAACAACCGATACATGCACATACATGCATACATATTGATATATACACATGCATTACATACATCTATACATACACATACACATGCACGTGATCACGGGGATGGAGTCTCATCATCTTCATCTGGGGGTAAAGCCCCTGCGATTAAAAATTTAAAATACATAATTTAGTACATATGATATTTATATATTTATTATATTTATATATTATTAAGTTCGGGTTATCGAACGTACCGGAGGGTCATCTTCATCCAGATCCCAACAGTCGTGTGGGTCCTCCCACACCCCGTGTCCGTCGCTGGGTAGGCTGTCCTTCATCCCCATACCCTCATCGATCTTATCATCACCTGACATATCTACATATCTAAAATAACTTCACGATATATAGTTCAATATGTTAAAGAACAAAATAATAATGAAAATTAATGAAGTGCGATGATAAAATGTAAATTACACATTATTTAAGTTTATGAAATTTAGGACAGATAACAGAGTAATAACGCTGAAAAGAATATCACACAGGAAAAACAAATATGTAAGTTTCACATTACTTAAGTTAGTTTAGATACAGAGCAATAATACTAAAAAGAATATCATAAAAATGCAATAAATTGTAAGTTTCACATTACTTAAATTAGGAGAGCTAACAGAGCAATAACAGTGAAAAGAATATCATACATGAGCGAGTTAAATATCAAGATTATATCGAAATGGTTCATAGAAGAACGAAATTCAATATCAGAATTTCTATTTCAAGTCTTAGATTTCTACTTCTACGACCGCCGATGGTAAGTCTCACACTCTCTCACACAAACACATGTCCACAACATATTTCACACACAATACACGTATCCATGCACAATATATTCCACACACATAGTACACGCATCCACAACAGACACGCAAATATCACACACCAAATAGATAGCAAAGAATCACAACACCAGAATTATTCGGCTCAGGCATGATATCCTACACGGTTCCAAGACGACAATTCATCACTTATAATTCAGAAATAGATTCTCTTCAATATTGAGCTCCGTAGCAACAGAATTGATCCGCTATAGGGCCTCATCATCTGCCGCGACATCCCATACGAGTTCGAGATGGTGCAAAGTCCGACGGTGCATAAAAATACGACAGAGAGTGCTTGAGGAGTACTCGATAGCGCAATCAAAAAGAAGACTCACAGAATGAAAGAAATGGAGACGGCGATTTGCTTCGCCATGCTGGTCATGGGTTACTTCTTCAGAAGGGCATCCAATACGGATAAGTGCAAGAGCTGAAAGATGGCGTGATCGATCTTGATCGGCCAGTTCATACCCCCCGTAATCCATAAAGAATGCCTTCGTAACCCCCGAGTCTATCCTCGTGAATTCAGCTTTCACTACGGTGTAGGGATGCTCCTCTTTATATCATCGATTGATGGCAATCCTGCGGATGAGGGGTCATGGCCTCTTGGGGGTGCGGATGAAGATCCCGACATTGACTGCTTGTTTAAGGAATGATGGGTAATTGATTTTAAATCCGTGAAAGAAAGTATATATATAGATAATTGGTTTAAGGCACGTCAAGTATCTAGATTAGGATTAGATGGTCAATTGGTTAATTGATTATTAACTATGTAGATCAGGGCAACATGGTTTTCAGTTTAATTGGTGACTTAATATAAGTTTAGTACATAGTTAAAAATTAAAGGGTGTAGGCGGTGTACCGGATACCGACGTATATCAAGATATGGTGACTTAGTCTAAGTTTAGTAGTTAAGAATTAAAAGGGGTAGAGTAGTGTACTAGAGACCGACGTATATCGAATGCAAAGAAAGAGCGAGCAATCACGCCGACGTCAATCCTACAATCATACAAATTTTTTAATTACTTTGTCTTAACATTTCTACACAAATCTTCCAATATAACAAATTAACAAAAATTAACAACAAATAAACTTTGAAAGTTTATAAAATTTATTCACCTTATTTGTCGCTGATTCCACGTCGAGGTAGCTAGTAAACCGGATCGATGAAGTCGGAGGTGGATCGGTTGAAGGAGAATGAAGAAGGAGGTCTCAGGGATCGATGAAGTCGGAGGTGGATCGGTTGAAGGAGAATGAAGAAGGGGGTCTCGCGTATGAGGAGGAGACGAAGGTGGGGACCTCGGCGAGGATGAGTAGAAGGAGGCGAGGAAGTCGAAGAGGTGTAGGCGGGGACGGTGATGAGGAGGAGGGGATCAAAGAAGGGGGACAAGTTGGTGGAGGCGGGGACGGTGATGAGGCGATGACGGCGATGAAGAGGCGGCAGTGAGGAGGAGAGGGGAGTGAGGAAGTAATTTTGAGGGGAGCGGCCGAAGTAATTTTTCTGAAAATTTTTCGAGTGTCGGGGGGAGTAATTTTGGGGGGTGGGGTTGTTGACTTTGGTCAACATCTAATTCGACACGAGACTCCCGTCATATTAGATGTTTACCAAAGTCAACAAAATTTCAAATCTACACAACCTAATTCGATCAGAGTCTCGCGTCAAATTTGGACTCCCGTCGAATTAGGCCTCAGATTCTTGTATAACTTGGGATTCAGATTATATAATTGGCCTACTTTTATTCCTCCTCGTCTCACATTGTCAGAGTTTGAAAGATTAAATGATGGTTGTTAATATAGACGACCGCTAATGCTATTTGAACAAGAGCAGAGAGTTTTTTGCCGGACCTTTATGCTCAAATGCATGTCCAATCAAATTTTAATCTGGAAATACTTGATAGCAATATACAATTTAAAGTCTCTGTTACATAAAATTTTTAAACGGACAGACATTTTTAAATATCACCAAAGATATATGTATATACTCCAGTTTTTCACACTTGGAATCATTTTATGCCTTGTAGATTGGCAGGACAACTTTTGGCCAGAGCATAAAGTGCACTGATTAGTATAAAAACTAAGCTTTTGCTCCCATTTTGTAGATCTTTGTTATAATCAAAATTAATTGTGCTTTAAATAGTGATCTTTAGGGTCAAGATTGGCATTGAGCAGAAAGATATTGGAATTAAGAGTCAATGATAATTAATTAATTATAATAACTGGTTGAGTGATGGTGGATATCAACATTTAGATCATCAAACGTCAATGAGAGATTTTATATTTAAAGTTCAACGAGAGATTATGAGTCTGATGTCAATGCAATATTATTTGGTGTTTCCAAGTTTCTAACTAGACAACAAGAGTGGGATTTTCATGATTAAACTGATCAATCACATCATTCGAATTATGCGAAGACAAGATATAGATTTGCATATGAAACAACATTTAACTCATAAGTATAAAAGCAAGAGAAAATAGAATGTATGGTCTTGTTAAGCATATAATATATACAAATGTTAATATAAAGGTAGGGTTTTCACGTTTCCGTATTATAAAGAGTACATTAATTATAATTATTTCAGCTAGACTCTTCCCCTTGCATGTCTTTGTCGAAAATTTTTGTTGTGGGTTACAATTTTTGCACAAAGATATGGTTTCTAACCTATGTTTACTAATTGTGTGGCATCTTACTGTTGTTTCCCTTCATGCAGAAGTCATTTTCCGACAACACAATGCGGTGGCGAAAACAATTATAAAATAACATAATTGGACCATAATGATAATTACTCTACTACAAAGAATACCACACATTTCAGATACTAGACAAATAATAGTGATAACTGAAATTTTACAAAACATGAGAGTAAAATATGAATGTCTTAGGCAAAATTGTCAAGTTTCTGTGCGAAGGAAATCTTTCATGTTTTGCATATATGTCAAAATAAAAGCAACCAAGCAGTGTTAAGAGTACAACCTAAACCACACAATGGTGATACCCTCCCCTTTTACTATATTGATATATCATAATCCTCGTGAAAAAGTTATTCCCTTCATGACTAATTTTTCTTGCAGAGAAAAGGCATTATCTTATGGCTAATCTTCCCAGCGATCAACTATTACAAATGGAAACTACATGTGGATCTCTACTCTATGAACTTCAGGTTAGTCTTCTCTACATCCCAACCATCTTTCTTCTCAATTCCTTCATTATCCCAAATAGAGCCTGATGCATCACAATCACACAGCACAAATATAGTCAGTTTTATTCATGCTTCTGCAAATGCGGACTTCCTGTTAAAAAAAAATTTGACTGCTACTTATTTTAGATGATATGGGATGAAGTTGGAGAATCTGATACTGATAGAGATAAAACACTCCTTGAGCTAGAACAAGAGTGCTTGGAGGTATATAGAAGAAAGGTTGACCATGCTAACCGTTCCAGAGCTCAGCTGCGCCAAGCCATTGCTGATTCTGAAGCAGAGCTTGCATCTATTTGTTCTGCAATGGGCGAGCCACCGGTACATCCAAAGCAGGTCCATATCTCAGAACTTACATGTCAAGTGAAAATTGTCGCTAGTCTTTACTATTTCAACTAATGCTACAACACATCGTCTATCACTTCTTCAATAAAGTAATCATTATCTTGAAAGATACACGTAGAACGCCATTTAAACTACTAACAAGCTAACGTTGTTCATCTATTCAGAACACTGGAAGCTTAAAGGATGAACTCAAGGCCATTATTCCGCAGCTGGAAGATATGAGGAGGAAGAAGGGTGAAAGACGCAATCAATTTATTGAAATAATAGAGAAAATTCGAAAAGTTTCTAAAGAAATTAGGCCTGAAGAGTACAGTTTGTCCAAACTGGCCATAGATGAATTCGATCTCTCTACAAAGAGGCTTGAAGAATTGCAGAAACAGCTGCAGTCACTTCAGAAAGAGAAGGTAATATTTCACTTTCTACTTGAGTATGACGCACCGTATCTCATTGTTATACACCAAACTGATGTTATGTGAATTTCTTTACTGCAGGTTGAACGGCTAAAACAGGTGTTGGAACACCTGAGTGTGTTAAATTCATTATGTCTAGTACTTGGTGTAGACTTCAAACAAACAGTTACTGAGGTACACCCTAGTTTAGATGAGAATGAAGGATCAAAGAACATTAGCAATGATACTATACAAAGGCTGGCATCTGTGATCCACAGACTTCGAGAGCTCAAGATACAACGAATGCAGAAGGTATTTGATAAAGTAAAAATCAAGTTTATACAATGCAATGTGTCAAATATTTAAACTATGCTGTGACAGCTACAAGATCTTGCGACTAGCATGTTGGAATTGTGGAATCTCATGGACACTCCAATTGAAGAGCAACAACTATTTCAAAATGTAACAAGCAATATAGCTGCTGAAGAACATGAAATTACGGAGCCGAACACACTCTCAGTGGACTTCATAAATTATGTAAGTAGGTAGTTTTGATGGGAGTTTCATTGAAGGATATTTTGTTTTCTCTTACTCTAAAGGTATTATTACATGGGCCATGCAGGTGGAGTCAGAAGTTTCAAGGCTTGAAGAACTAAAGGCTAGCATGATGAAGGAGTTGGTTCTTAAAAAGAAAACAGAACTAGAGGAGTTATGCCGGCGCACACATTTAGTTGTAGAGACAGATAATGAAGTTGAATCCGCCATTGAGTCTGGTAATAAATATGCCAATCACGCATCTATTTATTTGGAATAACGTAATTTTTTGGATTTATATCTTGAATTCACTGATTAGAGACAGGACAATGTGGTCATAACTTTAGCTAAGCTCCACAAAGCATGATCGTGTCATGCCTAAATATATTTGAATGTGCTTGCTGTTGGCATGGCTTTTTTTTTTAAAACAAGTTGAGCTTAACCTTGGGTTAGTATGGACAATCTTCATGAACCGTCTATTATTTAAGGGCTTTTTACTAATAAGACCCTTACACTTCGCTAATTACTAAAAAGACCCCCATACTTCATAATTACTTAAAAGGCCTTTCATACATTTTAATTGCACTAGAAAAGCCCTCCTCACTCGTTTTCCATCAAAAGTTAGCGTCCCGTTAGGAAGATGGAATTAGAGTTTGTGTTTGAGCTGTTCTCTACCCTTCTAGGTATTTAGATAGGTAAAAAGATCTCACATTCTCGCTTAGTTGAAGATTGGGATTTAGCGCAACTAAAGAATCATTCTCCTTTCAAATGAGGTTTCCCACGAACTCAAACCTTGCATTTAAAGGGACAACGGCACTCGACAAGCTTGTTGCTGGAGAAGGTTGAGAAAAACGAGCTGGTTTATATAATCAATTTGAGGGATCTTTGATTAAAACCCTAATGCTAAAGCCAATTTGGAAGGAAATTTAGGAATTTTGAGAACATAAGAGGGGTTGGGAAGGTTTTAATAGCCTAACCGACACTCACCGTTTGCCTCCTAACAGAGTGATGGAAGGTGCCAAAAAATTCTCTTTTTCGCTTGTTGGGGGCGTTTCAGTGCAACCTAAATGTAGGCGGGGTCTTTTAAGTAAATATAAAGTATGGAGGGGCTTTTTAGTGATTAACGAAGTATGAGGAGTCTTTTTAGTAAAAAGCCCGTTATTCAACTGTCATTAAAGATCAAGGATATTATTGTTAAGTAGCTGGCTCAAAAACCCGGGGTAAAGGCTTGTATGATTCCAATAAGATTAGCTGACAGTGCTATATTTATCCATCTTTGGTTAGATTGAAGGACAAGTTTGGTAGCAAAGGTGATGGTCCTAGAAAAGTTACATTGTTCTTCACAATATTTTTTTCCCCTTTCAGTGAGAGCCCTAATATCCGGTCCAAAGGGGTATCTCGAATGGCATAGCTTAAAAGGAAGTTTAAATTCAAGTTTATCTTAGTAGGTTATAAATAAATGAGCTCATATAGCTGTTTAAACCTGAGTCGGGTTTATAGTCAGTTTACTGAAATCTGCAGCTCTATTATTAAGCCCACTTTTCCTGTATTGTGTTGCAGGAGCTGTTGATCCTTCCTTGATATTGGAACAGATTGAGGCCCAAATCTCTGTCATCAAAGAGGAAGCTTTTAGCAGGAAGGAAATTCTTGAAAGAGTTGAAAAATGGTTGTCTGCATGTGATGAAGAGTCTTGGCTTGAAGAATACAACAGGGTTGGCTATTTCATCATTTAACCAGCTACATTGTTTCATTCTATCCTGCTACTGAACAGTGTATATATTAAACTTCAGGATGAGAACCGCTACAGTGCCGGAAGGGGTGCCCACCTCACACTTAAACGCGCTGAAAAAGCTCGAGCTATAGTAAACAAGATCCCAGGTTCATATTGAGTGCATAGAGGCGTCAATTATATTTTGTTAATAATCTATTTTAAAAGTCCAGTTAAATAATTCTAATAATTAATGAAATGTACACAACTTCTGATTGTGAATCTAACAAATTTTAATCATCAATTGTTCTAAATCCTTTTTCAATCAGTTATATTTATGTTGGTACAAGTTTGTTATCGGTTACTTTTTTTAATATATGTTTTTGGGTAAGCATTCTATATTCTGCAAATTCTCCCTCTATTTTTGCTACAAAAAAAAAAATCTCAACTTCGCTATATACTGAAAGGTAGGTATGATTGATAAGAACCAGAACAAACTTTCTCTTGTTGCTTTGCTTTATTTATACTGTTAATCTTCAGTGAATAATTTCGTAATTCCATCCATGCAGCGATGGTGGAGGCTTTATCCAGCAAAATCATGGCATGGGAGCATGAGAGGGAAATTGAATTCACATATGATGGGGTAAGCCATTTCAGCTGTACTTACAGTTCAGTGGCATTTCAGTTCTCTGAAGTAGTAAATAATGTATTATTTGTAGTCTTTACCAAGTCAATGTTCCTCTAAATTATTTCTTTAAATTAATTATACTTAAAAATTTCAAATATCATGAATCTATAATCTGTTTAGCCATGCTTGTCTGCGAATGTCGTAGATATAAATACAATGGAATTTGACATATTGCTACTGTGTTTCTTCGTTTAAAATGAGTGGTTGCTTTTTGTCCTTTCTGATCCTCCATGCAGCTCCGTCTTCTCTCGATGCTCGAAGAATACGCCATTGTGAAGCAGGAGAAAGAACAAGAGCGAAAGAGGCAACGGGTAACGCATTGGTCTTTTCAGTACCTCAGTTTCAGTAGAATGTATTTTTATCCAATTGACTATTCCAGGATCAGAAAAAGCTTCAGGGTCAGCTCATAGCTGAGCAGGAAGCATTGTTTGGTTCAAAACCAAGCCCGTCTAAGCCCCAGAGTGCAAAGAAGTTGCCTAGAGCATCTACTGGGGTTTCGAGCAGAAGGCTTTCTTTAGGTGGAGGGGCCATAATGCAGCCTCCAAAAACAGATAATATCCACTCTACAAAGCCAATACGCTCGGCGAAAAAGACTGATGACCACTCTATCCTTTCTCATGGTTAGTTTTCAGAAACTTGAATAATCCAAATTAAGCTACATGTGAATTAATAATATCTTGTGCATTTAGATTGAGGAATGTCAGTTGGTTATCTATTACATAGAGTATTAAGGTCCTTTGTATGTGGAGTTAGAAATCCCAGAGTTACTTTAAGGGACAATATAGGTTATGCAAGCAGAAGATTGTTAAGGCCCTTCCAAATTACTCCATCTAGCATATAGTGTTGTTTGGCTTTAAAGTTATGAATCATTGACACAGGACACAGATACTACGTGACATTGGTGACATTGATACAGCACTGCAAATTCAAAAAAATAGGACTCATATGTATGTATGTATGTATGTACACGCGCGCGCGCGCGCACACACACACGTGTATATGTATACATAGCGTGCGTATGCCCCCCCCCCCCGACACACACACGGCGAGAGAGTGTTCATCCTCTACCCTTTTTTGGGACGATCCAATCTGTCCATCTTAATCTTATTAGTCTAAAACGTGGATACGCCAAATTTTATATGATTTTATACTTTTTATCACTAAATTAGTGACAAAAATGTTTAGTTTGCACCTACTGGATCGATGTGTAAGTATTAGAATCACGTGAAATTTGGTGAATCTATGTTTTAGAAAATATTAAGATGGATGATTCTGGCAGTTCATAAAATAGTGCATATTTGACTGCTTCTTTTTTACTGCCACTCGGTTTTTATCGTCCATTATTCTCACTCACGCAAATAAAATAAAAATTTCAACTACCAAACTTGTATTACCACATTCAGTTATCATAATTAACAATCAGCTAAATGGTACGACAATTAACATCATTGAGTGTTATAGCATACGGAGTTAAATTTACTGTCAAAAATCAACAAACACGTTTCACCAAAAAAAAGATTAGTAACCATAAAGAAATATAAATAAATCACTACAAACTAAGTGGTCGAGTAAATAATGCAATAATCTGAAACATAATGCATATAGGAATAGAGTATGAGATATCATCTAGAAGTATACAGGAATAACTTTAGCATATATAATATGAAGCTCAATAATATCATACTAAAGACATCCATACGACATACATCCGACACATATATGACATGCATACAACACGGATACAAAGCGTGGACATGTATAAGACGTGGCTCAAACATGCCCTGAAAGCGTCACTGTGCGATAATGTACTCTGTTGGAACTTGGAAGTGTCCATGCTCCATAGCTTTAGCGCTATCCTAACTTTGTTTTCTCCCGTTTTTTATTGAAAATTGAAATAACTTAATTTTGCATGTATTTTAGATCTCAAACCAAGATTTTTAACTTCGACATGTTTAGATCTGATTGTGAAATTGAGTTATTTCAATTGTCAATAAACTAAAAGGTCAACACTTATCAAAGTTGGCATACATGTAAAAGATAAGGGGGTTTCATGCAAAGTAGCATTTTTTTCCTTATTAAAGCTAAGGCCTAATTTCACTACACTACTAGAAACTGCATCCGTGTTTCACATTAATCTACCAAGAACTTTTGTAAAAGAGCATAATGGGGCTGCAGGCGTAATGGGGGCTGTGGTTGCCCCAGCACCATTAGCTGCGGAATAAGGGAAATAAACAGTGGGGGTGGGGTTTGGGGGGTTCCTCCATTTTTAATTTTTTTTAAATTTTACTCAACTAGTGTTATGGCTTCAACAGATTCTATAAAACATTCGTTTGGGTAGTTTAATGAGAAAAGTTTAATGAGAAACGGAACGTCTTCACTAGTTATTTGCAAGACTTTCATTAGGCTACCGTCACATGACCTATCCTTGGGGGTGGGTCCCACCCCAATTAAACCTTAATGATCCACCCTCTGTTTTACCCCTATTGCGCTGCGCGCAGCAAATTTAGCTATGATTAAACGCACCGCCACAAACCTCTATAGCTAGCTATGTTTTAAGTCTTGGGTAGTTTATTTTAAAACGGGTATAGTTTGTAATAGTGTAGCAAAATAAAGCCTAGTTAAACAGGATTATACAGCTTAGGACCTGCCAATCTTTTTAACCTGTATATATGTACTTGCAGCTAGCCGAGGACTAGATGTTGCATGTCTTCCAATGAAAAAGCTGTCTTTCAATCCCACTACTACCCGTGAATTCGAAACGCCACGAAAACCCTTTGCACCTTTGGCACCACCACCACCGACCAACAACAACATCCCACCAATGATACCCTCTCATCACAACATCCCAATGACTCCCTCACAAACTACCTTTACTGAATCAGAAGAGAACATGGTGACACCAAAGAAAGCAATGCCAATCCCAGCACCGAAGACTCCAATGACCGTCTCTGTGCCGATGCATGTGGCAACAACGCCTGCTCCTGCAGCAATGGTTGCTACCATTGCTTATGAGGCGGAGAAATCTACAGAACACTCTTTTGAAGAGAGAAGGCTTGCTTACTATCTTAGTAGGTGAGATTTGTGCTTGCAGTTTTTTGCGAGCTTTGTTCTTCAACGCAATTTGTAGGGAGGCTTATGGGAGATCATGTTTATGATCTTGGAGACTCATAATTGCCAATGTTTTTGTGATTTGTAATATTTCAAAAAATTTAAAGGACGGTGAAGTTGTCTAGATAACAATTTTTAATTGCGAAATGTGGAATGATCTTAGAGGCTTCTAATGGCCAACGTTTTACTGACTTTGTAATATTTCGAAAAATTTAAAGAACAGTGAGGTTGTCTGGATAACACATTTTAATTGCAAATTGTGAACGGAGTGAAAATCTGTGCTCTGTTATTGTGTGAAATTCAAAATAAAGTTTGCGTCTGTGGTTTGCTTGCTGTGTAAATTTTTAAATGCTGAAATTTGCATTGACTAATGGTACGTCTCCTGTTGCTTGTCCGCGAGCCTGGAAAAGCTCAATAACCGGATTTCCTAGCTACATGGAGCCCACACTGAAGAAATTTTAGGGATCTTTCTCCTCAAGTATCGTTAATTTCTTCATGCTCGTTCCAAAAATCGTTAATTTTTTTTCAGCTTGTTCTATTCGATACTGGTAGGAGAAGAACCCACCGGACTAGATTACCAGCCCAACAGGTCGAGCACAAGAAGCCTAAACTTTTCTTCAATGTCTTTTCATGGTCTGGTCAGCTTGTTGTTTAATAGAGGAGCTCCCCCTCAATCGCCGGGGGCTCATCTAGAAAAAACTTCAAAATTGCTAAGTTCAGCTTGTTATTTCTCTCTCTCAATGTAATATTAGCTTTTGGTGCACAGAATTCATCATAAACTCGGTAGTTTGAGTGCAAATATTCCCCCATCTTTTCGTTTTTCAGAATAAAATAATAACAATTGATTTGTTATGTTCTGGAAAATTTTCAAGTAGCCAGCCATCTTATAGATACTTATTTCACATCTTCGATAAAATCTTGGGTAAATTGTCAAAAAACTCGAGCACTTTTTTATGCTGTCAAAAAAACCCTGGCTTCAAAGGCTTCAAAACGGTCTCTGTAGCCGCCTGCAATATTTAACCAATCCATACAATCTATTTTGATATCGCAAATAACGGTTTAGGCATCACAAAGAACTGCTTAGATATTGCTGGATACAGTTAGATATCACATGAAACTAGATATAGCAAGCAACAACTAGATATTATAGGTAAGGGATTTCTTGACAACTAAATACTTTTCTAGAGGGGTTTTGACTAAAATTTCGAGGCCAGAGGTTTTTGACAGCAACAAAAAAATGCTTGGTTTATTTTGACAATTTACCCGAAAATCTTCTGGGAATAGCAAGTTTAGCATGCGAAAATGGAAGCATTATGCTGTTCGAAATTCGAATAGAGCCGGAATATCTGCAATCAAACAGTTTGTTTCTTTGGCCAACCAAAAAACAGTAGGTTTCAGAGAGAACTTCAACATAATCATCAGCCCTTTTTCTCTTAAAAATTTTTTAGCACTATTTCCCAAATGTTAATTCCTACTTCTAATTTGAAATAGAGATAATCATCCAGATATCATAGTCCTTTCTCCATATACTGTCGTACTGTCGCTAACAAGAGAGGCTGTGGTCTATACGGGTGTTCACCGGGTCCGGTTAGACCCGTTATCCGTCCAAAGTGGACGGATAAAATGACCGTGCAAAACCCGTCCGAAATTGACAGGTTCAAAACCCGAACCTGCCCGCATTTGAATAGGGACAGGTTTTAAAATTGTTATAATCCGTCCGGACCTGAACCCGTCCGCAACCCTTATCGACCCGTAACCAACCCGAATCCGCTCGCTTCATTAACATTTGAGGATAGGTTTAATTTTAGCTTAAGATTATACCCTAAACCTAAATAAGTAATTTAAAATTTAAAATTTAATTGAGCTGCATCCTTTTTCTATCTCCTCTCTTCTCATCTCTCTCTATCTTCTTAAATTACCAAACCTTGTTAATTCTCGGTCATAGGATTTATTGGAGAAAGCTAAGATTTCAATTTCTGATTTCAAAAGATTATAAAAAATTATGATTTCACGATTAAAGGTTTGAAAATTGGGAATTTATGATTCATTGCTTTATTTCATATCAATTAAACAATAAATTTTGTATATTAAATACGTTGATTATTCAAAATCGTGTTTAACCCGCCCTAATTAATTAAAACCGAATCCGGGCCTGAAACCCGCCCGAACCCTAGGGTTCGGATTCGTCTACCCATTGCAACGGACGGATTTAAATTGGCACGAAAACCTGTCCGACATAACAGGTTCGGGTTCATTTATGGTCAAAAACCCGCCCAACTCCCCGACCCGTGCACACCCCTAGTGGGCTCTAACTAAAAAGCGGGAAACATTTCAATATGCAACCGGTGCCCAAGCTGACCCAAAGCTGACGTACACAACTCACATTAAATTTCAATATGGTTACCATTTTCAGAATACTAGTATGAATGCACAAACATATAATTCAACAGTATTTTACTGAAGCATAAAAAAGTGGCAAAACACTCACGCTGCTCACAGATCAACTAAGGTAGACTGAAGGTTTACATGCATTCTCATAACTCAAGCCTTTCCAATGATGCACAACCTTTCGTAGATGATATATGACACAGGAAAAAATATACAAACTGCAGAGAAGAAACACAACTCAAAATTTGCTGTTGTCGATTATCATGGTTTATGTTGTGCAAGAATGGAAGCTCGGACTGCATGATGTGGAGCTGGGACTTTTTCGTTCACAAGAATTTGCTCCACAAAATCCACTCGAATTGATTTAAATTGGTAGTGCTGCTCAGATCATGGAAAAACAGTATTTTCCGATTGTTTTAATTTTTTTGATGAGAATCTTTACACAAACAGGTATGAGGTTAAAAATTAATTATGGACCAAAAAGCGAATTTCCGTTCAATTTTATATTTTCTGAAAGCCAGCAGAGTTGTTTTAATAGATACAATTTGTTGCACCTAATAGCACATGGAAAGTATATCAAATTACCTGCAGATAACTAAATCAGAATGCCTATGAAGCCAAAAATTAAAAGAAGAAGAAAATTGCAGCTTAAAGCCTTAAATACGATTAGTACAGTTCAGCACTTAAGCCTACTTATAGATCGAAAATGGAGAGATCAAAGAAAAAGATTGTGCAGTGGGATCCTAATAGCTTTTTAAACAATTTCCTCTTTGCTTCAGGAAAAAAAAAAACCATGCTCCCACTTCTATTCCAAAAAACGGTGCTTACTTCTGCATTATAGTCTAACCTAAAGCATTGAATAATTTTCAATATTACTCCATGATATTTACAATCCAATATTGGAAGACCGCCTCAAAACCGTTATGTTATGAAAACTTTAAGAAATTAGAATATAAGTAGAAAAACAATTATAATTTCGGAAATAATACAATCCAACACTCAAAGAAAATGATAGGCAACATACCTTGCTTTTCCATGAGAAGTGGGTTACTCTATGATGAGGTTCCAGTAGTGTAATTCTATCACCTTCCTTGATCTACAGAAACAATAATCTTAGACCATTTCAATATATCAAATATTACTAATATGCACTCAGCACTATTTAAATGGAGCCAGGATAATGAATGGGGAAAAGGAAAAAGATCTTTAAAAGAAAAAAAGATCAACAGTTTCAAGTAAATTGATGTGGTTATACTACAAAATTTAGTAGCCATATTACTTTCACAATTAAACATAACACACAAAAACACTCATTACGATGGTCACATCTTTTGGGGGGGGGGGGGGGGGGGGGGCATTGTCTAAATGCAGTTTCTGCTTTAGTAGTCATTTATGGTTAACCCGTTTGGTATTAACTAAGAGACCTGTCTTGTAATTTGTTTCGAACATGGAGCAAGTTGAAGAACAAATACAACTTAACCTGATAACTAATCCATACACAAATATGTGGATGACGGTACATATGAACTACCAATAGGAGTTGCATGTTCAACTGATGGTATACATCGTTGATATTGAAGTAACAAGAGCTATGAAATACCACAAAGTCGAATGCAGTGACACAATCAGAGTTACAAATTCTACCTACTTGATGCCTTAGGTATTATGGATCCATAAAATACTTTGAGACGTTTGGCATTTCTGTCATGATTCATGAATCAAAGTATGGAGTTCTTCTATCTTACTCTCTGTATTCTCATCCACTAGTTATTCATAATCCCCGCAATGCCACATAAGATACCAGACTCAAGTCATTCGTAGTATGGATCCAGATAATGAACCGGGAAGCAGGAGTAGAAGGAGCAGAAGCAATGCGCTCCACGAGGTGGCTGAAGTGGCTTTCCATGCAGCTTCCAACAAGTATCTTGAACATGCCTCTCCTGCCGATAATAATTGCAAGAATGTTTCCCTTCGGCCTTTAACACCTTCTACCCCCTCTACCTCCACAACCTCCCTGTGACTGGTTGATAGGTCGGTACACAGGGGCGAAACCAAGTGTAGGCAATTGCCACACTTGGCCCCTGGAGAAAACTGTGTATATATCCCTCCTAAATAATCTCCCAAAAAACTAGCAAAAAATAGAGGGAAAAGTCTCGGAGAGAACTTAATTAAGAAAAAAGCTTTTTCATTATCTGCTTTTAGCGCCCCCCCCCCCCCAAAAAAAAAAAAGAACACACACACAAAAAAAAAGAATGAGGAGGCATAGAAGGAGATTTCTGGTCCTACGGCGTTCAAAATTCAGCACTGGCCCTGTATTTTTCCAATGATCAGAACAGCCCAGCTTGATCTTCACATCCGGAAAAAAATTGTACACCAAATCATCAATTTCTGTGGTCTTTGCTCGGTGATCTTAGAGTGCACAAGTTCTATTATACAAAATATTGTAAATTTAAAACCATCTGATGGAACAAAGAGTGTTGAAACCACATAATTTTTATGTATCTGCATTTTAGACGATGATGTTAAAATAAACAGTAAAAATCATCCAAAAATGTGGTTGACGCCGACTTTTGACTGTTAGAAGAGTAAATTTTCTCATATAGCACCGAATAACAAACAAAAAGAAGTAAAGCAAAATAATGAAACTGGAAGAACATAATAAAGAGCTGAGATGTACTAAGTAATCCTTACAGCATCACCAAGTAACCCATACACAGAAAGAACAAAAAGAGTTTGATCCTGATCGCATGCTAAATAGTACCTGAAAAATCGTGAAGCAGTAAATTATGGTCACTCTCCGTTGTCGACATTGAAAATGCTTATACCAAATAACTTTATAAAGGACTTGTGGAATGGAAGAAAATATGCTATCCAATACTCAAAGTCATGCACAAGAAACATATATCTTTTTCCTTCTGTTGGATCTATTGAGAATAATTCTTATAGTTATAAGCAATACAAGAAGAAGAAGAAGAAGAAGATAACTTCCAAGAGATGAGGGAGTTGGAGATCACAAGAGTCGTGGCAATGTTCACAAATTTTAAGAAAGCGCCCAAGAGGATAAGAGATGTTTAGGTAAGAGGGCCCCCCATGAGTCCAACCTTAACTTCAAAAAAGGCATTTTATCCCAAATTTTAGGAGTCGGATATGTGAAATCTGTTCTTTCATTCAATTTTTACTTCATTCAGCTCTTTAAAAGGCTATATTTTCAATTAAATTTCTTGACTACCATATTTTTATTGGCTCCATCCACGTTTGTTCAAACCAACCTCTAATCCTTATTGATCCATTAACTATAATTTTATCTCTCTTAATTAGAGGATTTGTTGATTTCCATTGCTCATGTCCGAACCATATTAACGGGCTCTTCCTCACATTATCCTCTATTTGAACTACCTCTAACTTACTACGAATATATTTACTTCTTGTCCCATCTCTCAATTATTGTTAATGGAATACATTCTTATCTAAGTATCGGTTCCAGATTTTCTCATGCCCATTGGTTTTCATAGAATGGGTTATTTGCTGTCAATTCCAAGCAGAGGTCGCCCGTGCGCTAGTTTATGGTTGGAAAAGGAATTTACATTTAAACTTTTCTTTATAGAGGACAATGCTTCTAGCCAGTTTCACTACTTCAGTTATAATAATAGAAAAATTAGTATAAATGTTTGTCCTTAATCTTGCCAACATTACACAATATAGAAAAAGGAAGAAACACAAAACTAAATGATATAAATTAATACGAAAGGACACAAATGGACCCAAAATTATAAAGTTAAAAATTGGAACTTACAGTGGATCTATATTATCATGCTGTATAAACAGGAGTACTTTCGCTCCTATGGCCACAGTTTTGTTCAGCCCCTCTGTCAGGACATTGATTGATGCTTTTTTATGCGTTGTTTTCACTTAAGAGAGAGACACTATACTGTCAGTAATTTTTGAAAATTACAAAAAAATTAAAAATAAAATATTTAAGAGTACATTTTCCATGATGGTCTGCCAAATAAAATACTTACAATTAACTTCACCCAAGGATGACACAACCGTTAATAGTCGTTTAGCCCTGGCATGTCCCTGCGTAATTAGTTTGTAGATACTCATTGAGAACTCCGGTAATCAATCGTGTACTTGAAGTATTAAGAAATTTTCTAAGCAAATACAACTAAAGAAAACGGCATACAAAATCAAGAAACAGAAGGGTACAATTTAACAATTTTTAGACCAAATTTTATGGGGGGGACAAGAAAAAGAAAATCTAAAAAACATGCAACAAAACTATAATATCCAAAACATGAAACATATATCAAAAGTGGGGATGTCAAAATAATAGATAAAATTGATATATACAACTTAATATCTTATATGAACTCTGAGATGAAAACCACACATTTATCCAAAAGGATTGCCAGCAAGAAAGACAATTAAGTGCGTCTGTTAACTTACATAACAATACATTTGTCAGTGTCCAGAAACTTGAGCAATTTCTCTAACCTCTACGGCAACTAGCTAGACATAAATCATAAGGTGAGTGCTCCTACAAAACACTCAATAGAAAGCATAACAAAAGAAATGCACTGTACTCTAGTTACAGAGAGCTAGGAATCCAGTTTTCCCAATCAGCTCTTCTTTAGACTCCATTACCTCTATTCAATGGTGGACCCAGGATTTTATGTCAAGTACAAGCAGGGCAAAAATTTTAAGCGGCCAAAACAGATTTTTGTTGCAAAACAAAAAAAGATAAATTGGCTTCGATCGTATGCGTCCTGACATTGAGCCTCAAATTTCTAAAGACTATTTCAACTCTTATTTCATATACTACATACTATTTCTTAATAATTGTTGCAAACAATTTACTTGATAAGTCCTCCGCATATAATTTAATACGAATTGATAAAAAAGATTTGTGGCTTATCAACTATCGGTCATAAAACGTTATCAAGCGTTCATATAGCCATACTGCATTTTGATGAAATAAGCTTAGGAGATGATAAGCTAAAAGCTAAAAGTATGGAATTAAGCTCTTTGATCTTTTAACATACACCACTGAAATCTTAGTTTTGCTTAAATAAGGTACAATTTTAGCAGATTATTCCTCATAACACTGGAAATTTATTAGGTTTTTTTTAGTATAACCCCCTTAAATCTGTCTATTTTGATATAAACCCCGCAAATCTCTGTAATATTTACTCTTCCTAAAATCTTTAAAATGTTTTAAATACTCTCGATCCTATTAGTGGGATGTTAAAGATGATAATGGGATGTAAGATGGCTTAATTGCCCTCCCTGTTAATTGAAAAAAAAACCTCCCAAATCCCGCAAATTTCTACATTTTCATCTTTCTTTCTATTATTCTCTTGAATCTCTTCATTAAAACCATCCAAATCCTCTCCCATTATTTTTTTTCAACCTAATTTTTCCTCAATTCCTTCATCTCAACCATCATTTTATCACTTTAAATTGATTAGGGTAGATTGATGTCATATCAAGGAAGCTGGGTAATTTAGACATTAAATTTGGGGATTTTGATGTTGAACCTGCTGCGATTATGGATAGATGTCGCTATTTAGAATGTTCTTGATGCTCTTAGAAAAGAAAGGAGAAGCTTGAGAGGAGAGAAGTGAAGAAAACTGAATTAAATAAAGAGATAAATAAAGAGAGTTCAGGAGTGTGTATAGTTTAGGCATGCAATGGAGATTAACTTTTGGAGACATTGATGAGTCCGAATGAGAATTTAATTTAGGAAGATAACGGTATAATAGGAAAAACAATATTTAAATTTAATCATTTTTTAAATATATCAAGTACTTAACCGCAAACAAAAAGTTGGGGGTATTTAAAAAATTCTTAAGATTTTAGGAGGATTTTAAATTATACAAAAATTTGCGGAATAATATACAAGATTTAAGAGGGTATATCTAAAAACCAAATTTAAAAAAGGATATTTTAAAAAAGGATGGATTTTATAATGCGCCATTGAACTTTCAAAGTTTTTGATATAGCATTAAACTTTAAAAATACCATGAACTCCCTTTGAACTAGTGATGTTTGACAATACTAGTTTGGTTAACTCGTTGAAGACATTAATGGATTTAATATCCCAAGAATGACCTTGTACATATATTAAATAACCCCAATATGGTGTATTTCGATTAAAATACCCTTTAATTCATTGACAAAGCTATCATCCAATGGGGGTTTATGACGTTTTTAAAGTTCAATGATGTTATCTAAAAAACATTGAAAGTTTGATGGTGCTTTATAAAATTTACCCTTTAAAAATTGACATTAGACTATCTTGTTGCCTCCAGTCTCCTCCTTCATAACTATTACTTGCAACCCAACCCCAACCCCAACCCTGACCACCATATCCCCCATACCCCCTAAATATGATAATAGAGCATGCCTTAAATACACCACAAAAAACCTCTTCAGATGGCGTTAAACCTCACCCCAACCACCATCCAGAAGGCACATTCATCCAACTCGCACACGGTGTCTCTCCTCGTCCGTTCAGAGTTTTTCTCAAATCATTGTTGAACTAATGTATTCAGTATTTGGTTGTACCATAATTTGAGGATTTACAAGCGTCCAACACACATAGTAGCTCTCTTCGTCCCTTCCTATACTTCCTAAAATCATTGTTATGCATTCCTCCAAGAGTTTTATGTGTACCGTAATTTGTAGATTCACAAGCTACATCATGACATAACCGTAAGTTATTGTCATTTTCAGGTTAATGTACTTTTGTTTGCATGCACTTGCCCGTGGATGATCAACCAATCCCTTAAGGTAAGCAAGAATTAGGACCCTGGGGATCTCAAATCCTAAAGTCAAGGGTTAGGACCCTAGGAACCTTGAATCCCAAAGACGTGATGCTTATGCCAACGAATAGAGAAAAAGGGGAAACAAAAGAAACTAAACATATTTTCTATTAGCTATATCCAATACGTGCGTCATACAACTATCTAGATTCTAGTAAAGACATATGTCAATATAGATAGTCATAGCATTGTAGCAATTATCGCATGCACATATGACTATCAATTAACAGAATACTCACAAATATGAAATATGAATTGAAGAATACTTGTACTATGCAGGCATTTATTATAGAATCATATATTGAAAATAATTTGAATGTGCAGTAAGTCCTTAAGAAATGGTCTAGGCAGTATTCTATTAAACAACAATAAACCATTAAGTCATTAGTAATTACTATTGTCCAAGTGCCTCGGTCTAACCTTGTTAACCTAGAACCACCCAAAAGACGGTCTCAATCTAACCCATCAGGGTGTCAATTAGTGCTAACTAATTCAAACCATGCCCTTTGAATTCTAATCATGATAGCCGACCTAATTAGTAGTGTGCCCCCGATCCGGATTGCAAGAACTAAACCGGCGATCCAAGAAGCAAGAAGAAGAGTAAGCGACTAGTCTACTTATCAATCTTTGTTATAACATTTAGCTTCCTCCTATCAATATAATATATAAGAAAACCATATAGGAGAATTTCTGGGAATATTCTCGCTCCTGGCTTGGACACATGTGAATGAAATTTTTCTTCAGCCCTCATATTCTTTAGAAAGTTATTAAAGGCCCATAAAAATTGTTCCTCTTCTATGGCAGCATGTGTTGCATAAGTTACTTAAGTCCCTGGTTTTCTTCTACATTGCATCCTACTCCTTTAGATGCTTTTTAATTGTTTTTTTAAAATCCTTTCGTTTAGCAAAACTGTAAAATTTTCATTTATGTTATTAACACGGATATTGCAATAAAAAAGTTACAAGGTTCAAAGATGGTTAGCCATTTAGGAATACAGGAAAAACATTTAGAATGGGTGTTACTAATCAAACTCATAAAATGTATTTGAGATAAAAAGAAAATTTTGATATTTCAAAATTTTGGCATTTTAAGACACGAAAATGTTTCCTTTTTGTTGATATTTTTGCCTTGTGAGAATTCGATTCACTTTTTTTCTTTCCAAAAGAATGTAAATGGATCAGATACAAAAGCAAACTTAGGCGTTGCCATGTCCATATTAGATACTTATTGGAAGATACGAATATGGATATGAATAGTTATTAAAAATGAAAATTGCTACTAGCATTTAGCAAATTAGGACATAGACACGAATATAAAATGATTTTTAGACATCCTAGATCCACTAAAATCATATATTATAGAGCGTGGTTATAGTTGTTATCACATCCGTACAAGTCAGACATGGATACAAATATAAAATGAATTATTAGACGACCTAAATCCATTAAAATCAAATATTATATAGTGGATATAGGTATTACAATTTCTGTATCCAACGGCCGTTGGTAGACGCGAATATGGATTCAGATAGTTATCGGCAATGAAAAAATACAGGTCGTATTTGGTAAAAATCATATATGAATAGAAATATAAAATGAATATAGAAACATAAAATGCCCGCTAAAGTCAAATATAAATATTTTTGCTTCTCATAGCTACATTAACAAGTCTAATACAGATAAAGAACGTATATAGGTGTTACAATATTAATTTCAGTAGTTGTAGTTGTTGGCAGATGTGAATACGGATACAAATAGTCTTTGCAAATGAGAATTAATACCCATATTTGATGAAAATCGTGTATTGATATGGAGTCATTTGAATTTTGATCTTGATGGTGTTAGCATAGTTTTTAAAAAGGGCTTCAAGTTTCCCCCTAATTGTTTTATCGATTATGTAGTTCTATTTGTCTAAATAAAGAATCATAGCCTTAATTTTGCTCCATTTCATAAAAAAAACATCTGCAATATCCACAAACACCTTAAATAATGTGTGCTGTAAATTTATGAATTTGAATTACGAACAAAACATAAAAATGAACCCTTGTCCAGCACATAGCACGGGCCCCTTACTAGTTTTCCCAAAAACCCATATACCCTCTCTCTCTCTCTCTCTCTCTCTCTCTCTCTCTCTCTCTCGCTCTCCCTCTCCCCATCCATTAATCAACATTCAATTTTTTTGAAAGCCTATACCTTCTAATGATCTGAATAAAGAGATCTCAAATGAGAAATTTGAGGACACCAGAGAAGCGGATGCAGAGAAGAGAGAAGAATTGGGGTGATGATGGGTTCAAATTGGTAGGATGTGCGCAACCGAACAATCAGGAGCTTAGAGGCCAACGGTTAAAAAAATTGAATTTGACATTGGAACTAAAAGTTTGGATTTTAATTATTTAATTTAATTAGAAAGATTCCTGCTTTTATCCGAACAGTTATTTTCTACATTTTCATACAAGTTTCATATAAAATTTTATCGGCATTAAAAGATGCAAGATTCGGCTTTTACCAGAATCCTTGATTTTCTATGGTTCATGTGTACACATGCAGAGTTGTCAAAATGACCTTGGCTAAACTCCATGTTCCCTTACGAATGTTACAAACTAAAAAGTAATTTAGCATCCGGACATTGTGTAAAGGAGATTAAGCATGACAGCAGGAATTAGATTTAGGTTTGAAAGACCAGACCACAAGCAAAGATCAGGTTTGTTTGGATGCAATTTGAGTATGGATGCCATGCAACAAATCCTACATCAAGTCTAAGGTTTATAAATTATAAAAAATATGTTTCTGACTATCCATTAGAGATAAACAACAGAATTTCAAAAGGATAAAAGAATATGAATCAAGGTGACAGTAGGCATATTAAAATACTAGCTATTGAACAAGGCACAAGATATTCGAAATGGCAAGGGTAGTGAGGTAGGATCCTTAACTACAAAAAACTATACCCATTTTCAGTTAACTACCAAAAATTTTGCAAGTTTCCAAAAAAAATCAGAAATCTTCATGGCGGCAGTAGCCATTTGTTACTGAATTATACCTGTATTCATGCTAAACTATATAATGTTGTAAAATCAATGTTATGGTAGTTAAGTAAAAGAACAAGATGGTGTTAACATAAAAAGTTTTTGGTAGTTACTTGTAATTTATAAAGTTTTTGGTAGTTTTTTGAAATATAGCGTCAAATAAATGCCCCATTCTCTTCATTTAGTGTGTTTTCTGGACAATGTTTAGTATTTAGATGAAAGAAATGCATCACCTTCATAGAATTTTCCAGCTTGTCGAGGAGATTAATGATTTTTTGAGCTTCTCCATCAGCATTGAGGCCAGGATCCTTCAGCGCAGCAGCTTCAAATCCTCGGAGTGCCCTTTCATAGTTTTCAAGATACTTGTTGGCCTAACCAACAGATGAAAGAGAAAGGAAATTTTACATCAAGAGAAAATCTTGCTGGCTGTATCTTTCGTGGTTGGTGTCTCATGCACTTAGGTTAAGGGAATAGAACTTTATAATGCAAAAGGCTTACTGTCGCACAATTGAAGTAAAGGTCTGGATTGGATGTCATTAGCTCATCTTTCTCCTGAAAGGCAAGAGAAATTAGGATTAGAAATCCACTTTGGCCAAAATTTCAATTAAGGGAAATCATTGCAGTGCGTATTAGAACTCCTATGTATTCTAAAGTTCAAACTAACAAGGTGAGAATGCAGAGATGAATAACAATAAACTTAATTAAACTTCAATATTTCAAAGGTTCTGCTCTTACTGCAAGTTGGTATGCTTTCAATGATTGTTGAAGCTTAGCATGATCCCATGCTCCGGTCACAAAAAAATTTGTAAGGTATGCATTTCCTAGATTATCTGGCGAAGAAAAAGTTTATGGGGTTAGCCTGGTAGAACATATCATAAAAATATGCCATGGCAAAGAATTAAAAAAGGCTTGGACAAAAATTTAAGAAAAGACTCATATAACAAAACAAGTAATAGAATTGGATGGTTTCATCAAATAAATAAATAAAATAGAATTGGAAGTTCAGTCAATATCCATCTAAAGGAAATTAAATATTTAATTCATTACCACTCCAGTATTAGAAAATTAAACGTACAGAAATACAAGTGATAGTAATGAAAGCAAGAATAGATAAGAGAAAGCCTTCTTGGCATATCCATATCAATATAAAATCTAAACAATTAGACATGTTTCATATTTTCTGACCACACATGATTATATTGCTTTGTAAATGTCAGATGACATGCCCCATATTGCCAGGAGACATTGAAAAAGGAAATGTTGCTTTGAAGATTTTTATGTCAGACTAAAAATGAAAATAGCGACGACAGGGAATTTGAAGTTGGAAATTGGATATAAAAACTCTCTTGATCTCTTGTTCTCTTTCTATATTCTAAATTTCAAACATCTAATTTCTTCCATCAGTCCCTAACACCGCCCCAGCAATCGCCAACTTCTGCAACTTCATTGCAACATCGCCGCCTATGGGAGCTAGTCACAGCAATGTCGAGCAGTGAAGCACGAAGCACTTATTCTATTTAATTGTATTTTACAAGTTCTCTCATATATATAGTGTAATTGGTAAAATGGATCAATCCCTAACATCAAGCTTATTATCTTTGTAATCCATCCTTAAGAGGTATGATTGCACTGTTTCTTTTATTTTATTGGTAGGGGCAATGATATTCTCTTCAAATTGTTTGATTGGTATTTAGGACCTTGTGATAGCACAAATAGCCCGATTTCTTGCTAGACAACCGAGCACTAAATCATGTGAGCAAAGCAGCTTCCACTTTCAATATATCAGCTAATTGTTGGTGTTTTGGTGCACACTGTAGTAATAAGGGTCCAAATATTCCATATACAGGTGAGTTTCTTGCAAACAATCACACGTCAATAGAATGGCATTATGATTCTTTCAAGGGCACAAATAAAGATAAGCAAACAGTTTTAAATATATTAATATCAGTTCATTGTGGCATATTTTTCTCCCACATATCAAGTGCAGACATCAGATACTTACACCAAGAATTTCCATCCTTTATGTCTAACATGACAGCTTCCTTTGCATGAAGGATGCTATCTTCAACCAGTTGTAATTGATTTTCTGTGCCTGAACAGATATATAAAACATGCAAACAAGATAAGTTTATGTGAATATCTTTATAGGATGTCAAAGAAAAAAATTCTTATTTTATTTTTTTTAGTTGAGCAACAGCTTGCTATCGCCAAAAGAAGGAATGGACTTAGCTCAAGATCGATCAGATTCTCAACAGAACCAAGTGGAATTAGTTTGCTGGCCAATAATTTTATCAATTCTTTTTTTAATCACATAAGGGTATTAAACAGAATGGGGACACAGGAGCTGTGACAGCTGGAATGGAATATGTAGAAAACACTTATATTCTCTAGACTGTAAAGTTGAACTCATCAAGCAAACAAGATGGGTTATGTAAAGTAGATTTAACCACTACAATGCTAAAAGGAGTAGCTTCTGAACTTCAAATAATGACCTCCTTATTCATGTCAAATCACAAAAATTGCTGGGGAACTTAGGGTTGGACATTCATGGATTCCTAGTTGTGTGTGCATGTGCATGCCTAATACAGCATCTGTATACAGAATTTTCAGCCATCAAAAGGGTAATGTATTTTAATTGCCTTTTAAGCAGGTTTTAGTTTTATTTTATAGTTATACCTTTACATCAACCATATATTAATAAAAATTGAACTAATAATAAGTTTCAATGACTCAAACCACACTTTCATTAGTATTTGCAAATTACAAAACAAATTACTTTGACATACCCATCTTAGCTTTTACCAGGAAGTACATACCAATATTGTGTGTATTAAACTTACCACATGCTCACATATAAGATGTGATTAAATTTGACATTAACGTGGATATGTTGAGAGCAGGGGTCTCAGACTCTCAGGTAACTATATTTGAGGCTAATTTTAAGAATTAAGTAGAGTGATTCTGTAAGTATTAATTACTATTGATTATTATTTACTGTTTGCCTTCATAATTTTTTTTAAAACACAAGTTGAGTAGGCTAGTACGCCAAGAGCATGGCAGAACATGTAATTTCTAAAAGCATAAGGCTAAACATTCCAAAATGCTATATGTAAAATATACATTTATTAGACAAAGTCTTCAACTAATTAGGATAAAGAATTGTGCCACTAATTCCTTATACATAATTCACCATTTAAAAAATAACAAAATAAAATTCAAACTCATTTCAACATCATTCGATTGTTGTCCAAGTTATGAAGAAACTGGAGATAAAATTGAGTGTGCACATATTATATGTGGCTACAGTGGTAACTCCATATTCCACTGCAGATAGCATAAATTAAAGTTTGGGTCATGATCCAAAATAATGATAAGTAAAACTTACAAATACTGGACAAAACCATGATATATGACTGGTGGAAGTTCATCATGAGGGTGAGATGTGAGATTTAAAAGGGATACCATCAGATGGCATGCATAATGTATGACATACATTGAATTTTTGGGAAAACATGTGACTGATGTGAGACCCCTGGTAATGCCTAATGGATTGATTACATAGTTCAAATGAAATTTAAATTAAAGAACACTGGATACCAACCTTAAATAGGATACTATTTTAAGATTTTTTTTAAAAAAAATTGGGTGGTTGTAAAGTTGGAGCCGCCTTGTCTCAACTTCCTGTGTTACAACTCTCCCACCTAGGGGTGAAACCGAGCTGAGCTTGAACGAGCCGACCCTTGTCCAAGCTCAGCTCGGCTTAGTTTATGCTAGCTCAAGCTCGGCTCGAGTTCGTCTCGAGCTGAGAAGGTCTGGCTCATGTTCCGCTCGTTAGCTTACCGAGCCTTAAACAAGCTAAAGTCGGTTCGGATGCATCTTCTATTAGGCAATCTCTAAAAGGAAAACGACAAAGAGGCGTTTAGTGGAGGCTGAGGATGGATCAATGGCCATTACAAGTGTTTCAGAAGATAACATGAAAGTATTTTTTAAGAGGCTAAACTGCGGACAACAATCATAAAGCCTAAGACTCAGGGCTTTGCGATATGGAAAGGTTAAAAAAATTAACATCTAGAGTATGGAATGGGTCTAAGTGATGGGTTTTATATTCAACTCAGTTGCACTTTATATAATATCTCTTAATTGAATTAAGTGCCCTGAGAGTTGTATAGAATCCGCTCTATATTACATATTACTGTTTTTTTAAACTGTGTAACCGAGCCGAACTCGAGTCAATACCGAACGAGCCTGGCTAAGCTCGAGTGCGGCTCGTTTAATAAACGAGCAAAGCTTGCTGGCTCATGTCCGGCTCATTAATAAATGAACCGAGCTTGAACGAGCTGGACCCTAATCGAACCCGAGCTAGCTTATTCAATTACCATCCCCACCCTTTAGAAGCAGAGAAGCAAAATATTTGAAATACAATACATGCCAGTTGAGAGCATATAGTTATATAAGCCAAATGCTCCAATCTTCAACCATAAATAGGCAATAATTCACAGGATAAGTTCCTTGCCTTGAGCCATTTTCCTTTCAAGCATGGAAAGTTGACGGAGAATTTTCTTATTTGGCCCCTGACAATATATGAATATCTAAATTAGATATTAGTGTAAAAATACTATCAAAATTTCTTTAGATAATAAGAAGACAATACAACCTTGCTCAATGCTAAAGAATAGCAATTGTTCACGGAGGGCAAATCTCCCTTTTTCCAAATGCAATTACCCAAGCACAACCACGCATCTGCAAGAGATGGATTCAGTTTAACCTGAAACATGAAATAACCAATTCAAATATAGATCACAACTTGCTAGACTGTAGCAGCATGAAGGTTTAATTATCACATACAGCTTTTGACAGATGATCTTCTGCTTCTTTTCGATAGTCAGGAAAGGCATCTAATACCTTTCCCCTCAAGAACTCATAAACAGCACGCTGAGAGGGGGACTTCCTTTCTTCTGTATACAAATGAAAATTAACTGGCATTAGGGTCCAAAAAGGCATTTGAGACTTCCACAAAATTTATGTCATAATATTCATATATTTTTTCAGGATGCTAAATCACACCATAAAGGCCGATGAAAGTACGGATAAGAAGAAACATTTGAGAGTGCACAGATGGTTGTAATGAGTTTTCCAATAAAAATAAGGTTAGAATTATATTTCCGTTTACAGTGACCAAGCTGAAAATACTGGTAGAGTTACCAGTGAAGATTCAGCCAAAGCCCTGTCATGCATCTCTATTTGATATAGGCGGATCATAGGTAACTCTTCATTTTCAAAGTTTGCTTCTCAAAGAAAGAAACATATTGAGATAGATTGGTTTGGTATGGTGGATACGGAGTTTTTTTTTAATTTTAATCAGATGCTAGATAGGAAGGCATATTATATGGAAGATGAGAATTTAGAATATTTTTTTATTTTTATAAAAGAGGATAATGGTTATAGCAAAGGAAGGGGGGAAAGTTAATTAAATTCGAAAGGTGTCTGGTTTCTTATTTTCATGAATCCAGGAAAGACTCAATGGCAATGTAGATAATGGATAAGTAATCAATCTAAACGGATCAGGCCATGCTAGAATTTTAAATGTTTAAGTGGGTGTCATAGACTAAGAAGCATGGACATGGTTAGGGCAAGGATACAATACAGCACAAGCACGTAATGGAACCTTCTTAGAATGTAGCACATGGGTAGATGAAGATATGGATACTGATTTTATATGTGACTGGTAGTACATGATAGTAAGAATATATAAGACTGAAGAAAATAATAAGAGAGTTATAAATGTTAAGACATGCAAATGCAAACATGTTTCTAATAACATCATTAGGTTTGATGTTCAAGATTTGTTACAATTCTTAAATACTCTGATAAGGAATATGCATCGGCTCTCCAACGTCTACGAAATGATATATCAAGTATCACTTCTTTGTGGAAAATGAACACTAAAATTCTTTCACTTTGATACAAGGAAACTAATTTGATGTATTTGAATAAAATAGAATTTACATGTATAAAATGAGAAATGTGAGGGCCAACTACCATGGAGAGAGTTCTCTCATATAATGCTAACATGGAAAAACCGGAGCCATAGATTTGTTTCATAGAATGGTGGGGGTGATATGCAAAACAACCCTCGCTCACTTTTTCTCTATGATCCATGGTTGTAATTATGCCACATCTGCATTATAGGAGAGAGCTCTCTCCATTGTAGCTGAACCCCACATCTCTCACATAAAAATGTTAATACACATATGGAGTTTGTAAACATGTAATGAGCAAAAGGATGTGCTTGAATGGTATAGAGAATTATACCATTGAAAAGTCCAAGGAAGGGGTATTACTTGCTAAACATCTTACAAGAAATATCTTATGGTGAGTTTTCACCAAATTAACCATTCCAATGGAGTATTTGGCATATGGTGTATATATAGAAATCAAGAGTTTATTAATCTATTTAGCACATAGAGAGCATCCATCTGTATTATAATTTCTAATTATCTTTGCTTTTCTTAAAAAAAAAAAAATTTAAAAAAAATCTAGGCTATGTATCCAACGATAAAATCTAAGATCTATTTTCTTCGCATTGAGTAAGAAAGACAAATGGATGGATTCCATAAAAAAATAACAACACCATTAATCAGCAATCATGGAACCTATTCGAAATTTCAAGCATTCGATCCACAGCTGCTAATGATTTGATCGGGGGAGAGAGATGGAGAGAAGGAGAGAGGGTGGTAAGGTTACCGAGGGGCAAAGAGTCGAGGAGAGAGAGAGCGGCGTCGGCTAGGGTTTGGAGCCTGGATGCCTTGTCCCCTGGATCGCTGGAGAAGTAGGTGTCGCGTACGCGGTAGAGCTCGTCGACGGCCTCCGTTGCTCTCACGATCGCCGGTGGGTTCTCCGATCCTCCGCCGCTCATCTCATCGATCGGAGAGAAAGAGTGAAGAGACGTGCGAAGTGGTTCACTTTTGTGTCTGAATATCCCGCATATTTACTCCTATGCGGGCGACAGTGACTTTTTTTACCAGTAATTACTTCTCGGTTCTTGACATGCCGCGCAGAAGTCTTGGATAGACCTTCTTATAAGGGACCGACCCTCTAAAAAAACTTCAACAGGGAAGATTTTTCCTTATTTTCTACATGTACCTCGTATCTTCTCCAATTCTGTATAGTTAGGAATAGAAAAATGAAAATAAAGTACATAAGTGACACTAGAGTAAAAAGAAAATAACAATTCCTTTTTGTTTGGATAAATAAAAAGAAAGCTGGAAAGAATCTGAATTGACGTTTTTGTGGCCATAGCAAGGATGAGTCATCTGATCGGCATGGTGAAAGCAAGAAAGTGAGCGAGGATAATAAGAAAGTAGATTATAATAACATTAATCGTTCTTGCAATTACTTTTCACTTCCTAAGGTTTTGCAAAGAAAGTGAAACTGGCAAAAAAACTTATCGACGATAATTTAGATTGACCGATTGGGCTTTTGTTCGGTTGGTACCAATTTTCTCTCGCGTTTGAGAGGTCGCAAGTTCAATCCCCGAAGGGGGTTGATTTCGAAAAAGATAAACTTTAGAAAGTACTTTCCATTCACTTTATTCTGCGTCTAAACAAATAAAATGCTTTCCATTCACTTTCTCACTTTCCTGCTTTCGTTTTCACTTTCCATCAACCAAACACATCCTTTAGGGTTTGATCTTGGTATTTTTTTCTTGAATATGTCATATTGATGATGCTCAATATTGGCGATACGAGATCAGGACACGTGGCGGATGACATGTCCTAAGACCCGGAAGAAATGGCCCACAGAGGCCAACCAGGCCACCCTTGTACCCGACCTGTAAGCACAAGCTGGCCCTCCTCGGGGCCCCTGCAAGTTTGCCTCCTCGGCCCCTCAGCTCGCCCCGGGCTGCCACGGGACCAAGACCCCTCGACCCTCTTGCCCGGTTCCGAGCTCCCCAGCCGAGGCCGCCTTCCTCGACCCCTCCGACCAGCTCCACCGCTCACAGGCGTAACCGCCGCTCCGCGAATCTCGCCATGCGCAGATTCTCCGCCAGCAACATCCCACGTTCCACGCTTCCGCGATCCTCATTAATGGGCGATCCGCTCTCTACGCAGGCGTGACGTCGGGAGCGTAACTGCTGGCGAGATTCTCGCACCTGCTACGAGCCATCGCCGCTATATAAACCCCCATCGCAAGGGGATCAGGCAAGCCATTTTTATTCCACTTAGCCGTTACTCTGCTCGGATCTAGCACTAACTTGATCGTCGGAGGGTCCTCGGTGGTACCAAACCACCTCGGAACTTCTTTGCAGATGCTCGGCGCTAAACCCCTCAAATCACCAATCTCACCAAAAACCATTGAGATCCACACGCAACAGAAGATCACCACCAAAATCCACCAGGAGATCAACGGAAGACAACATCTGACGGAGACCTGAAAAGGACCTCCATCAGTTGGCGCCATCTGTGGGAGCGCAAACTCCACAAAAACAAAGTTGGCCTTCCGATCTCCGTCCGCATGGCAAGCAACCATCCTGAAGATCCCGGTACCAGCCGCCGCCTTCCGCTCACCGAAGGCGTGGATGAGCCTCCTCCAGCAACCATCATCAACGCCCTAGCCAACCGGATAGATCGGCTACAGTCCCTCGTGGAGGCGCTCGTCCGCGTCCAAGCGGCCGGGCATAGGCCTCAGATCGTCGCTCCACCGCCTCCGGAAGGCTCTGCCCCCGTCGGGACGGCTGACCACCAACAGGCTACAACTCCTGGCCACAGATATCTCGCGCCGGTACTCCTAGAGGCCCGCTGGGCTCCCCACGGCTCCACACCAAGGTCCGCCACCAAAGCGCCTCGCCTCGAGCCTCCACACGCCCCTTATCCCCCTGAGGAGATGTCAGTCACCTCGCCTGTCCACAGGCATGGTCGACACCACCCCCATCGGCGGGACCGCACAGAAGGGGTTCACATCGACGGCACGAGAGCCTCCTCGCCCGGGGATCTAAGGCACCTCATAGAGAGGAACCGGGGCCGCTCCCAGACGCAGGTCACCCGCAGCGGAGGCCAGGGATCCCAAGGCACCGATTCCTCGGGATACCACGGTCGACTCGACGCCCTCGAGAAGAAGATCGAGGGCATGCGCCGAGAGGCTCACCTTTCGAGCGACGGGGCTAAATACGCCTCTGATTCGCTCACAAAGCCGTTCACCGAGGAATTGCTCGTCGTCCACGTCTCCTCGCGCAACAAGCCCCCAAAGGTCTCTCTGTTCGACGGGAAAACCGACCCGAAGGACCATTTGGACGTTTTCACCGCGGGGATGAGCTTCCACGACCACTCCGACACCGCCCAGTACAGGGCCTTCCCGGCCACCCTCATCCGCGCAGGTCGGGACTGGTTCCGGGGGCTCGAGCCCCGCTCAATCTCGACCTTCGACGAGTTGGCTACTCAGTTCCTCGACCATTTCGTTGGGAACCGTCGGTAGAAGTGCACGGTCGACTACCTCTTCACGGTTAAGAGCGAGGACAAGGAGACGTTCAAAGCCTACATCACCCGCTTCTACAACGCCCTTCTCGAGGTCCCCGAGCACCGGGACGAGACCGTCATCACGGCGCTCAGATCTGGTCTGAGGCACAAGGAGTGGTTACGCTCCTTTGCGTTGGTGCAGCCCAATACCATGGCCGAGGTCAAGGCGTGGACCGAGCGCGAGGTTTAGCTGGAATCCGAGGTGAACGCGAACCTCCCCCGAGCAGAACGATCCGACCAGAAGAAGAGGGATCGGGAGGAGAGGCCGGAGCGTCAGCAGCCCTATCACCCGAAGTTCCAAGAGTATACCCCCCTCAACGTCTCCCTCGCAGTATTGCTAGAGGAGGCCCAGAACGTGTAGGGTTCCTAGGCACTCTCTAGAGGTCTCACAAGGCATCAACCATGCCTATTTGAAAAATTTAACGGTGCCGAGAAACCCTAGACTAGATCGTTAACTAGATTTTTAGGCGAGAAAGGAACTAGTTTACAACTAAACTAAAAGAACGGAAATACAACCTTTGTAGATCCGGTTCTCCACCTCCATAGCTCCGCAATGAATTCTCCTCGCTGTCCAAATGGAAACCCGGGCTCTAGTGTCGGCTTCATCGGAGAAATGGGCGGGCAAGGTCGTCGGCTTCGTGCCGAAGATGATCTACGTCGAAGCATCACAAGATCAAGCTCCCACTTCACCAAGTCATGAAACTTGTGAAGAAAACACACTCTACTACTTGGCAGGAGGTAGAGGATGAAGAAATAGGAAGTGGGTTCACTTTAGAATTGGATTTCTCACTCATTTTCAAGAGTTGCCATTGATGGAGGAAGGTTTCTTCTTCAAGTGAAGAAGAAGAAGAAGATGATAATTATGATAAGTTAATTCAAAAACAAAAAGTAAATGAATACTTATCATAATCATAACCATGGTCAAGTGTAGAGAATTAATCATGGTTAGTGGGAATGGTTAGGGTTAAGCATGGAGACAAAATGGTCACTTGGTCAAAGCTTCATGAGGCTTCAACATGCATCCAAAGAAAGCCACCATTTTGCATTATGCTAAATATTTTTCCAAAAAGAATAAATAGATGAATAAATGAGAAAAGGAAATGAAACCCTAACCACTTAAGTAACCATGGTTTAATTCTTTACACAAACCCAAACTAGCATGTATCATCAAACATGATACAATCTTGTGCACAAAAAAATATATCATATATACAATGTGCACAAACAAGTGAGAAAATCCATTTTAAAAAATGAACCGATACTAGTTAATGCAAAGTAATATATCAAATATATAATTATGCATTAAATCATTAAATCAACACTTGATTTAACGATCCGGTCATATCGCATATAACCGACTAATATCCAATGTATCGATTTATCGAATCAATCCTTGATTCGATAACTAGGTTATATCGCATACAACCATTCGACACATTCATCGCGAGAATAGAATACGGTATCACATACACGCATTATTCTCGGTCCCGCACATATCTCATATGCGCTCCTATTTCGTTTCGCTTGAGCCAGGAAACCTCTGTGTAGGACTCTAAAGACTCGTCAATACGCCGGCAGCAGGTGATGATCATATCAAACACCCACAAGCCGCAAGCGGTCTGCTAAACGTAACGGCCACCCCGGTATTGAGCGATCAGAAGATCGACGAGCAAGCCCGCTCACACTCCTGTGAATCCAACCAGTAACACTTACCGTACAGTCCGGTCTGATCGTCTGATCTGTCGCATATCTCGCCTAGGGGTGGTAAACGTCAGACCCCAATAGCTCGATAAGTCGTGTCGATATGAGGTCTATAACGATTCGAGAAACTACTGGTAACACTTACCAGTAAATCTCAGCAACCCTGGCCAGGGATTTCCGGTTATAACCAATCGAACACAGCGCAACATCAACTCCCTATACCGGGAGAGACGAATCCCCTCCTATCGCTTATTGCCTCCATGTGATTCGGGACTGTACCCAAAAACCGCCGTTTTGCACGCCCTCTTGGACGTGGTAAGATGGAAATCAAAGCACAGTGGGAACCACACAAGACTCTATGACGATCTCGGGTCAACAGACTACTCTGTACCAGTGTCACCAGAGAACTGCCATCTGACGTAAGGTATAATACCATCTGGGAGTTCTCGGCGAGTCCGTCCAGTGTACCCAGTCTCCACTGAGCACTCGTATATCATCTCTGATGTCAAACACCAATGGATATGGGATCATCCATCGCCCATCTGTATGGGTCGAGAAGGTATACGCTAGTCTACTCTGGTATATCGATGCCCCGTCTCGATATACCCACGACTAGGGACTTTGAAGGATGTACTTATGGACTACCATGTCCCCACTAGTATGATCCGCATCATAGTCCAGGTAGTCAAGTACACACCCTAAGGGCTTTACCAACATGTAACAGAGAGACAATCAGTGTACACGTTAAGGTAAAGATCAACCAGATAGCATACTATCATGTCGAGCAAGAAAGTCCTCCCTATATATGTCCCAGCATCCACTACAATATACATCCTATGTATAATAATGGCCTCTAGGGCATACATATAACTAACAGAACGAGGGGTTCTTCAAGTTCCCTCCAATCCCGCGTCAGGCCGCGAAGCGAATCCGGGGCCCTTACTGTGCTTTCCACCGGACACCGGGCCACGCCACGGAGGATTGCAAGCAACTCAGGGACTACATCGAAGAGCTCATCCGATCGGGACACCTCGCTACATACTTGAGGGACAAACGGCAGGCCGACCGCGAGCAGGAGCAGCATCGCCCTCCCTCCGACCTTACCATCGGTCAAATCATGCTCGTTTCGGCAGACGGCCAGCACGGAACTCAGGGAGCCCCGTACCCTGTGCCAAGCTCGGGGGCCAACAGTCCTTCAGGGAGCTCGGGCCGAGCCAATAAAGTCATCTACCAGCCTGTACTTTTCTTTTAGGGCAATGTAAACTCTTCCTAGGGTCTGTTGTTAATTTAATAAAGATCAATGGAACATTGCGAAAAAGAAGGAAAAACATTGTTTATTCAAAAGGTGTTATAGGCTCCTCGGCCATACACGCAAAAAGGAAAAGGAAATTACAACAGTCGGGGAAGGGGGTGCAGGGAGCACTGCTCGTGTACTCGGTAAAGATCTCCGCCAGCCGGGGCCTCGCGAGGTCCAACCTCTGCCCCCGGTTCCCCCACGTGCGTTGATCCTGAGCCTCGGCTCGTAGCACCCGCGGACGAGCGCCTCTGAGCGAGCCAGCCGGTTCGCGGAGATCAGGCCGAAGCGCCTCAGAGACCGCAGCTTGCCCACGGCCCCGTCATAGAGCTGCTCGGACAGGGGGTTGTAAAGCCCCGGCAACGCCCTCCAGATGGAGTACATTAGCAAATGCAGCAGGGAGGAGCGTCGGGGGAGCAGCAGGCCGAAGTGGTCTTCGATGCCCCCGTAGACCAACTGCACCGTGTCCTCGGTGCAGTTTTGGTCATAGAGGTATATGTCTTTGAAATGGATAATATCGGGGATAGTAAAGGGGAAGTCTTGCATCCTCAACGATCTGCTTATGAAGAAAAGAAGGACCGGTGCTCCTTCAGCCTTATATAGCCCGCTGCGCCCCAACAGAACTCAACAGTCGCCCGCCTTAGTCCCAAAGATTTGCTGCCACGCGGCGACCAACGAGCCTTCCCTGGCGGAATCAGAACGACGCGACCCTGGCACTTCGCCTCCCCCCGCATCCAATGCGCATGCTACGTGCGCGATCGCCGCGACCGTTCCTGTTCCCCATACCCGCGACTGGATGGTCGGGCGAAACCTCATGAAGAATCAGCCGAGCAGCTGCCCTGCTCGGCTATCCCTGGCGGGTAGCTTCCTTACCGCAACGCCAGGGACCAGAAAGTCCTCCTTAGAGGCAGCTCAACAGCTTCCCTGCTCGGCTATCCCTGGCGGGTAGCTTCCCTACCGCAACGCCAGGGATCAGAATGCCCTCCCAGAGGCAGTCGAGCCCGAGGATCCCTCGCTCGGCTATCCTTCAGGACAAAAGCCCTCGCCAAGAGGCACCGGGCAGTAACCCTGCCCGGCCAAGGGTCCTTGGTAGGCTTCTTACAGCCTCTCCCGCGCCAAGGACCAAAGTCCTCCCAAAGGCAGTCGGGTCCTTGCTCGGCTATCCCCGGCTGGTAGCTTCCTACCATAACCGACAGGGATCAAAGTCCTCGCCAAGAGGCACTGGGCGGTAACCCCGCTCGGTCCCCGTCCTGAAGGATCAAAGCCCTCGCAAGAGGCAACCGAGCAGCTGCCCTGCTCGGTCAACTCCGGCTGGTAGCTCCCTACCCACGACGCCAGGGATCAAAGCCCTCACAAGAGGCACCCGAGCGGCTACCCCACTCGTTCATCCCAGGCTGGTAATTGCCTATCCACGACGCCAGAGGTCAAAGCCCTCGCCAAGAGGCAACCGTGCAGCTTCACTGCCCGGTCATCCTTAATGGGGGTAGGCTTCTTACAGCCCCTCCCGCGCCAAGGACCAAAGCCCTCGCCAAGAGGCAACCGCGCAGCTTCATTGCCTGGTCATCCTTAGTGGGCTTCTTACAGCCCCTCCAACGCTAAGGATCAAAGCCCTCGCAAGAGGCAACCGAGCAGCTACCCTGCTCGGTCGTCCCTGGCGGGTAGCTTCCCTATCGCAACGCCAGGGATCAGAAAGCCCTCGCAAGAGGCAACCGAGCAGCTACCCTGCTCGGTCACCTCCGGCTAGTGATCGATGCTCGCACTGACAGAAGTCAAAAGATGGCAACCCTATGGGGTCACCAAGCAGCCTCCCACTCATGCTCGGCACAAATACGGCGAACAGCGCTCTGCCCGTCGCCCGCAGAGGATCCGAGACCCCGGTGAGGGGGATCAGGTCTATCCAGGTCTAAACGATCTCCCCTCGACTTCGGGGCTTATGGGGATACCTCCTCGGCAACGCTTGGCATGCTCGTCGGCAAGTGATCGAAATCAACCCGACGGACGATCGCTAGACAGATGGCAAACCTGACATGAAAACACAACGGTGCAAGCAGAGATATCGAACGAGCATTCTTCACAAACAAATGGTAGAGCGCGATTCGACGAAACCAAAGAAAATTTTTATTACTACCAAAGACAAAGGCTTTACAAAGGGTATTTTTGGGGGCTCCCCAGCATTACAAAAATTCCAAAAACAAAGAAATAAAAGGAGGAAGACGGGGGCTCTAGACCTCGGGGCCAGGTGCGACCTCGAGGTCCTCGACATCCACCACATGACGCGCGGGGTCCTCGGCGGTTTCCTCGCCAGGAACCCCTTCCCCCTGCTCGTCGGTGTCCGTGAGGGGGAACTCGGCCCGGAGATCTCCGTCGGCAAACTCCGGCATCCGGGCCTTAACGGCATCGAGGGCGTCATGGCAGATGCGGGTCGTAGCCATGGCCAGGTCATCATAGAAGTCCTTCAACTTCTTATAGCTCTCTACCGCCTTCAGTCCGGCCGACTTGGCCGCCTCGGCCACCGCCCCAAGTTCCTTCCGGAGGGTCTTCACCGTCCTCTTTAGGTTGCCGGCAAGCACCTGGGCATCCTCGAGCTTGACCTCGGCAATCACGACGGCCTCGCGATGCCGGGCTACCTCCCGTTTCCCGGCCTCCACCTCGCCTTCCAAGGCGGCAACCCTCGCCGTCACCGCCTCCAGCTCCCGCCTGGAGCTCTCTTCCAGCGAGGCGAGCCGGCTCGCAGCCTCCAGCGCCGGGGCTACCACCTCGGCTTCCATACGCAAGGCGAGGGCAACGTGCTGGAAAACCTGTGTTTCCCGCCGAAACGCGCGACGAAGACGCGATAAACGTCTTGCCTGAATTTCGGGGCAGATGCTAATTGGTGCTATCCGTCCACCTCTCCGAAGATGCTAAGTTGATTTATGGCACCATATATCGAAGGTTTAAACGGATGCGGCCGATGTAGCAGACTTTATCAGATTCCCCCTCGTTTGAGGGGTTTTTGATTGTGGGGACGCTCTTCCCTATAGGCGCAAGCCCCTACAATTAATTATGCTACCGCATCGCGGTAACAACTTTCTCCTTCTCCATATGGTCAGTTCGTGTCGTGGGTGTTTGTTTTGTGTTTGGTTGCCCGTGGATTATATACGGAGACTGATTTATGTTGTCGCCCGTAGGGCGTGGATTAGTCTAAATCCGTATCTTCTTAGATTTGGGTTTGGGGGTTAGGTTTAAGAATACGTTAGCCTCATTTGAGACTAAGATCAACTTAAACGTTTGTTAAGGATACGTTAGTCTAATTTTAGACTAAGATCAACTTAACGGGATCGTTTAGATCCAACAAGAGAACAATTGGGCTCTAATGTTTAGTTTAGTGGCATTGCGGTCGATTAGTTTAAGGACATTACGGTCCAATGCTAGTTTAAGGACATCTCGGTCCATTGTTAGTTTAAAGACATCTCGGTCGAGGTTAAGGACATCATAGTCCATGGGTTTAAGGACCCCACAGTCTAATATTAGTTTTAAGACATCACGGTCGAGGTTAAGGACATCATAGTCCATGGGTTTAAGGACCCCACAGTCCGTTGTTAGTTTTAAGACATCACGGTCGAGGTTAAGGACATCATAGTCCATGGGTTTAAGGACCCCACAGTCCGTTGTTAGTTTTAAGACATCACGGTCGAGGTTAAGGACATCATAGTCCATGGGTTTAAGGACCCCACAGTCCGTTGTTAGTTTTAAGATATCACGGTCGAGGTTAAGGACATCACAGTCCGATGTTAGTTTAAAGACATCACGGTCGAGGTTAAGGACATCATAGTCCATGAGTTTAAGGACCCCACAGTCCGTAGTTTAAAGACGTCATAGTCTATGAAATGTGTGGTTGTCGGGACCCATCACCTCTTTGAAGACGTTGAGGAATTACAACGACAAATATCAGAAGTGTGAAGAGATGTACCCTTGAACCAAGGTTGATTGGGATCTGTAGTCCAATTTGGAACTAAGATCAATTAATTAGATTATGAGCTCATTGGCTCAGTTAAATCTGAATTGAGGACTTATGGCCAGTTTGGGCTAAGTCCAATTAGATTTGAGTGTTGGCCCTTTATTGGACCATTAGACATTTGTCTGGGTTCAGCCCCTCATCACTTAGCAATGCTAAACGAGAGTTTGAGGGCTCTGATAACATTTTTGTTTTTGACTGAGCGTTAAACATTATAGCTCTGGGTTTTACTTTGTATGTCATATGAAATGATCAATTTTGAGGTTCGGTTGAAGAGGAGGCTTGTCTCTGGAAAACTCAGCCAATTTGGCTAAGATTGTCTTTAAAATAGTGTTAAACACTGGAGACGAAATACTCAAAATAGTGTTAAACACTATAAAGGAAGGGGTCACGTGAGGGCACCCAGAGGTGGGGCCAGATCTCCTTTACTTTGTTCTCAGAACTGGAAATAAATGTTAAACACTTTCAGTTTTCATAGCCATCGCGTGTGGGCACGTGATGGGTACTCATGTATTGATTTATTAGAATGTTTATTAGGGGTCACGTGAGGACACGTGAGAGCGCCCAAAGCCAGCATTGCCTTTGCTTTTGTTTTCCTTATTTTGGAAGTCACGTGGGAGCATGTGAGGCATTGCCTCCAAGCTGTTTCCTTCTCATTTTGGGGGATTTGTTCAGGGGTCACGTGGGGGCTCGTGACCTGGTTTATTCTTTCTTTTCTGATCACTGCGGATTAAGGTCGCGTGAGTTCTTTACGTGCATGGAGATCTTTCAAGACTCTTTATTTTTAAGAATTAAATTCTCTGTAGGGTTAAACCCTAATTATGTTTTAGAGGAATTAAATTCCTATATGTGAAAGAATTAAATTCTTATATAGGGTTAAACCCTAGTTCTGTCTTGGAGGATTTAAATTCCTATGAATTTGGGAGAATTGAATTCTCATATAGGGTTAAACCCTGGTTTTATCTTGGAGGAATTAAATTCCTATGAATTTGGGAGAATTAAATTCTCATATAGGGTTAAACCCTAGTTCTGTTTTGGAGGAATTAAATTCATATGAATTTGGGGGAATTAAATTCCCTAAACTCAATTCTCTCTCTAAGTTTTGGATCTGCATGGCAGAATCTCAACCCGATGAGAATTAAATTCTCAACCTATGGGGAGATTTGCTTCTGCAGATCTTCAACCAGAGGAAGAACTAAGTCCTTTTTCAGAAGAGTTAAACTCTTAAATTAAGAATTAAATTCTCTTTGTTTTATGGAATTTAGATCTCTTTCCCCTTTCTCACCTAGGGTTTCTTTTCTTAAGAATTAAATTCTCCTCTCTTTTCTTTCTCTTTTGTTGTATATTTCCCAAAAAAAAGTAGATCCCCTTCTCTTCTCTTTTTGGCTCCTATTTATAGGAGAAAGAAAAGAATCAATTTGTTTTGTCAATTTTTCATTGAAAGATTTTAGTTGATTTTGTAACCAACATGATCTTTTAGATCATTCAGTGAATTTTATTCACCAATGGATTTTTAATCCAAAAGACTTTTATCTGTTATTCAAATTTCAGGGAAATCTTTCCTTGTATAGAATCTTTCTATAAATTGGTGATTTTTAATCACCATTGGATTTTTAATCCAACGGTGCTCCACTTTACAGAGCACAATTTTTTTATTTGGAAAGATTTAAAGAAATATTTTTCCAATTAGGGTTTTGATTCCCTCTTAATTAGAATTTAATTCTATCAATTAAAGAGTTTAGGAACTTGTCACGTGTTGGCACGCGACCCTCTTGATTAAACACTTTATTCAGAATTTAATTATGCCTTTTAACAGAGCTAAAGAATCATCACGTGTCAGCACGTGACCCTTGGTCACATGTGAGCACGTGATGCCCCATTGGGGTTTTTCCTTAGTCTTTTATTATACCTTTAATTCTTTTCAGTGGGTTTAAAGGCCCATCACGTGTTGGCACGTGACCCCACTGATTAATTATTTCCAATTATTTATTTTATTCAGTGCTTACAGGCTTTGCCTGTAAATGGTCACGTGTGGGCACGTGATGCCCGGTCACGTGTGGGCACGTGATGCCTCATAACTTTAGATCCCGGATGAATTATAAGGCCCATAATATATCAAATCGAAGGATTTTTTGAGATGCTTTCGATACCATCAGAATTTAGCTGTTTCTCATTTGGGAATTTGTCAAAATGCAGCTCGGAAAATACCGGTTCGCATTTTCTTCCTTAGATTACACGTGCATAGCATATTTGCTCATAACTTTTGATCCCGGATGAATTATGAAGACCATAATATATCAAATCGAAGGATTTTTCGAGACGCTTTCGATAACATTAGAATTTAGCTATTTTGCATTCAGCATTTTATTAAAATACAGCCCGAAAAATACCGGTTCATATTTTCTTAAACGTATCGCTGCCATTTGATACCTTGGGCTCTTTTGCACAGATTTTTTTTTTGCGGGAACAACCTGGGAGATACGAAAGAGATCAGAAAAACGAAGGAGGCACCGAATCTCATAATGAACCAAACACATACCTGCATGGACTCCTGGGCGATGGACGCCAGCTGAGCCCTGAAGATCCCCCCGGGAACTCTACCCCCAGCCGAGGCCTCTATCTCATGCAGAAGGCTATCCGCAACGGATAGCCCCGATGGCACCGCGAACCGGAGGCCCCCTTCCTCCACCACGGTCGGCGAGGACTGGCCCCGGGAGCTCCTCTTGAGTGGCTCCGAGGGAGAGTCGATCTCCTCCTCCGAGTCCGGGTCCTCCAGAACCAGGGCCCGCTTCCGGCCCGACACTCTGCTGGGACCCGGGGCGGGATCCACCCCCGAACGCTCACAGGACGCCACCACCGGAGCCGTAGGAGCCGGAGCGGGCTTCGCACGAGAAGAACTGGTGCCCCCGGCCTTCGTAACCCGCCTCGGCTGGCTCATGGAGGCTTTAAGCGAGTCGAAGTCTATGGATCCTGCACAAAGCAAAATACCCAACAAGTCAGTAACACGAGCAAAACACAAGCCAAAAAGCTAGCCTAACTTACCGACGAACTCAATGGGGCTGAGCCCGGCCCAGCCCAGGACCCTTTTGGACAGCAGCACGTCAGGTCGGGAGATGGGCTCCCACGACGCCACCCTTACCGCGGTGGGGTCATTGGACTGGTTCCCCGGCAAACATTTCTCCCTCGACCACTTGGTAGGCACGGGCCAGTCCTCGCCCTCGAGAGGGGAAACGAAAAAATATTTCTTCTTCCAATCATGAATAGAAGAGGGCAAGGCCACGACCCCGGTCCCGGCAGCGCTTCCCGGTCGCTTTATGAAAGAGAGAGAGACCCATCTCGGGTCGCCCGCTCGACCACCAGGGTGACTTTTGAAGACGAGAGAAGAATCGAGAAGGGAGAGGCTGAAGGGAACCGCATGTAACTTCAGGCGGATCAAGAACCCGAGAAGGATCCTCCATGAGTTCAGCACTAACTGGCCGGGGGCCAAACCGAAAAGATTCAGCGCGGCGACGACCTCGGGAGAGAAGGGCAGGTGCATTCCACCCCAAAAAGCTTCCAAATACAGGGCGATTTCTCTGCCCCATACTTGATCCGCCCTCTCTCCCTCCTTGGCCAGTCGGAGCGTGTAACGCGAGGGGATGTGGAAGTGAGCCCGGGCATTGGCGAGCTCGTCCTCATGCCTCACCCAACACGAGGAGCCAGGGGCCGCATCTGCCTCCTCCTCCCTGGGGGCTGCCCCCGCCGCACGATCTCGAGGAGAGGATCCGACCCCTGCTCCCCGGGGGGACTCGGACACAACTAAAGGGTCCCTAGAACCTACTTCTACAACATCTACTGACTCTACAAAGGAAGACATCTAACCTTGAAAAAGGGAATCTTCGGGAGCCGGAAGCGGGGGAAAGAAGACGAGCGCCGAGCAACCAGGACTTAGAAGAGGGAAATATGAAGGAATAGGGGCCCAAGGGCGGGCCCCACCCCTATTTATTGTTGTAAGCGGCCTCATCCAACGACGCCCGTCATCTCCCGCCGAAACGACTCCTCGCGTCCAGCGGCTTCGATCGCTCCACGTGTCGATCCTGCGCTGGACCGCATCCCATCAGACGTCGCAGGCCTGCATACGTCGCGTCGGCCAATCGACGCTTGACGCGTGGACCGTCGCCTCAGTGGCAGAGTGCACAAACCAGCGCACCTTCTTTAAATGCTGAGATCTCGCCCTGATTCGCTAGCAGAGAAGACAACTGACAGCCCGAGGACTCGTCCCGACAAAGCCTTAGGCATGAGCTCACCTCGGGAGGCCTAGCAGTCCACTCCTGACCCGACCCGCTAGCTGGTCGGGACAAGAGTGGGAGGCTAATGATGATGCTCAATATTGACGATACGAGATCAGGACACGTGGTGGATGGCATGTCCCAAGACCCGGAAGAAAGGGCCCACAGAGGCCGACCAGGTCACCCTTGTACCCGACCTGCAAGTACAAGCTGGCCCTCCTCGGGGCCCCCTGCAAGTTTGCCTCCTCGGCCCCTCAGCTCGCCCCGGGACCAAGACTCCTCGACCCTCTTGCTCGGTTCCGAGCCCCCAGCCGAGGCCGCCTTCCTCGGCCCCTCCGACCAGCTCCATCGCTCACAGGCGTAACCGCCGCTCCGCGAATCTCACCATACGCGGATTCTTCGCCAGCAACATCCCACGTTCCACGCCTCCGCGATCCCCATTAATGGGCGATCCACTCTCTATGCGGGCGTGACGTCGGGAGCGTAACTGCTGGCGAGATTCTCGCGCCTGCTGCTGCGAGCCATCGCCGCTATATAAACCCCCATCACAAGGGGATCAGGCAAGCCATTTTTATTCCACTTAGCCGTTACTCTGCTCGGATCTAGCACTAACTTGATCATCGGAGGGTGCTCGGTGGTACCAAACCACCCCGGGACTTCTTTGCAGGTACTCGGCACTAAACCCCTCAAATCACCAATCTCACCAAAACCCATTGAGATCCACACGCAACAGAAGATCACCACCAAAATCCACCGGGAGATCAATGGAAGACAACATCTGATGGAGACCTGAAAAGGACCTCCATCACATATACTAGTGGTTAGCACATGCCGTGTACATGAAGATTTGATAAAGTTAATATACTATTTAACCAACATGGCCAGCAGGGGTGCCAATCAAATCGGGTTAGTTCGGATTCGGCTTGAGTTCGAGACATATTTGATTTGGCTCGTTTATGTATTATATTGTATTGTATTTATAATAGTTAATTTTCCAGTACAGAAATATCAATCCAAAAAGTCATACATTTTGTGAAATCATAACAGGACAAGGTGGGGGGACTAGGCAGGGCCAGGAGGAGATTTAGACCTTGGCTTAGTGACTTGCCGGTTATGGCAAAGAAATTCTTTCTCTACTCTTCACATCACGGGACCTAAAACTGGCATTTGCGTAGCTTTAGGCATCATTGAGTTCAATACCTAGCCGGTTATGGGCATGGACATGGGTTGTCACATATTGTTTTCTAAGATCGTATGGTTTCTTGGCAGTTTCTTATTGTAGAGCAATGTTTTCCTAAGCTTAGCGGATGCTTGTTTGTTACTTTCTTTTTCCCCCCTAAAATTTTACCTTAATGTGGTTTTTTAAAATATCTTGACAAGAAGGGATTTTCACCTTCATTTGATTTTTTTTTTAAATACCTAATAACCCGTGCAAGTGGGATTCAAACTCTATTTCTTCTGGACAAGTTCAAAAAAAGACTTTACCATTAGGAGCATTTCGTATATGGTAACCTAGGAGGAAATCCTAGATTCTTACAAAATATCATCTTCTATGTTTTGACATAAATAATATTTTCAGAATTTAGTATTACTCAAGATAAGATGCCCTCAAATCGTGGTAATTTTATTCCCACTCAAACCGGTGTTTATTCGATTCCTACAAAATACTCCCGCCTAACACAACGGCCGTTAGGACCGCTCGGTCACTGTCTCCTCGGTCATTGATCGCCGCCGCCCTCAACTGTCGGCCCTCCTTTGCTCGTTAGCTGCCGACCGCCGTCGTCGTCTTCGCAGCCAACCTTTGACCCTTTGCTCGTCGGACCCTCCGCCGAGCCCTAGTAGCCATGACTAATCATCGACTGTAAGCAACCACAGATGGCTTATTAGGATTTCCATCGTCATCTGTCGTCGCCAAGCCGCTCCGATCATTGCCGTTGTTCGAGCGCCGACCACCTCCGCCACTCATTGCCCACTCTGTGTCCGCCCCCACAACAACCAATATCGTCCACGCACATTGCATATATGTATTATCAGAAGTTTCTTATGACATTCCTTGAAATTGAAAGGTGTCCTAGAGGGGGGGGTGAATAGGACAAGGTTACCGATATGCTCAAATAAAAAATCTATAAACTACACTTGCCAATAAAACACAATTGCAAAGCTTAAGCAAGGATATACCAATATGGATAAGAGGCTAGGAAATCTACAATCGTGAACACATGAATATATAGTAAGCAATAGATATAGCAATCATGTAATGAAAGAGCATATAGAGCAAAAGGCGTTGAGCATGCAATTTCTATCTAAGTAATTGAAATCTTAAAGCACGAGATAGAAATAGCAAACGCAAACACGAACCGTTTTAGAGAGTTTCGGGAGATTCCCTAGTCCTCTATCTTTAGGCGTATAAGCTCGTTCCATTATAACACGTCTCCACTGAGATAACACATTACGCACTCGCAACCTCTTACATCACATCTCCACCGAGGCCAACAAGTTCTTCCTTACAAAAGCACCTCTGCACTCAAACATTCTCACACAAAGAAAGAAAAACTTTTCTCAATCCTCTCTTACAAAAGACTCTCTTGTACTCAAGATATTCTCATACAAAAACAAGAAGAAGGTTTACAATTAAGTACAAATACTTTCAAAAGAGTTTCTCTTAAAACTCACACTGATACATCGATGAGTATAAAATAATCAAATTAAACTCTTTGATCTTTTGAGTGCGTGAGAGAAAAGAATAATCAAAATCAAGTTTTTTCTCTCACAAGAGTCGAGAAAAGGCTTTGGAAACTTTCAGAATAGTTTTGCAAGTGTTGGCTTTTAAAAACCCAAAACAAATCTCAATAAACACCACTCAAGAAAAACTAGCTATTACAAGTCAAATCAGTCAAAAAGAGCCGTTATCATACGTCTGAAGTTCAACCAGATAGACGTCTGAAAAAGGATCGGCAATGGCTAGAAAATAGCTTCAGACGTTTGCCGATAGTTTTTATAAGAAAGCACAAAAGCACAGAAGGAAAACAGACGTCTGAAGAAGGAGATGTTAACGTCTGAAGAAGAAATGTTTTCAAATGATTTTGAACTTCAAATGTTTGTCAAAAATACCTTCAGACGTTTGCCGTAGTTTTCAAAACATGGCCAATGAAAGCACAGAAAACAAACAGACATTTGAAGCACAAGTAACACACGTTTGAAGAAGAAAAGGTTTTCAAAGTTTTAAACCTTCAGACATTTTTGCTAAATAGGTTCAGACGTTTGTTCTCACAAAAAATTTAAATATTATGAAAACACAGAAAATGACCCGACATCCGAAGAAGGTTTGACAGACGTTTGTTCTGAAAAATGTTTTAAGTCAATAAAAATCTAAAGAACAAACTGTCATATGAAGAAGCAACTACAGACGTTTGTTCTATAAAAAATTTCAGGCCAATGAAAATTCAGAGAACAAAAGATGTATGAAGAAGCAACTACAGACGTTTGTTCTGTCAAACGTTTTAAACAATGAAAGCTCAGAAAACATCTAGACGTTTGTTCTGGTAAGTTTTGGACATTTGTTATGAAGGAAAAAAAACGATATTGAAAATTGTGCATGTTTTTGAAAATAGGACAAATGTTTGAGTCACAATAGAATAGATGTCTGAAGAAGGAATTTTCAGACAAATTTGAACTTGATTTTTGAAAAGAATTTTAAACGAAAACCAACGCAGGTTTTTCACAAATCATATGAAGAGTGTGTGCAAGAGCTTAATGTGATGTTTTCCATAGACATAAATACTCACATTGATTTCCTATGTCGATATCGTTCGTTTGCCAAATCTTGAATCTTTCGATATCTCGACACGAGCTCTTAAATTTTCGAATTCTTAATTTTCTTGAATTCTTTCGAACTTGGACTTTGGCTCCTTAACTTCATGAAACTTGAATGTGATCATTGAGGAGCTCCAGTCCATTAACCTCCAATCTCTAATAGATTTACCTTTAAGCTTAATTTCCTCCATTCTCCATCGTAAGCTTGTGTCAGTTGTGTAACATTTCAGAAAATATAAAATATTATTTTTTTTGGAATTTAATATTAAAATAATAGTTTTCCCGAAAACCACCCGATTTGCAAAATTGGGGTTTTCAAAAAAAAAAAGGGGTATAAATATATACCAATAATTGTGAAATAAATGAAAATTAAAATGATTTATTAATTTAATAATATATTTAATGGATTTGGAAATTTTAAAATTTATTATGTGCAATTTTGATAAAACCCCGATTAGTGCACTGCTAATCGCGATTAAACCAAATCCGCATTTTTACAGCTTTTCATGGTTAGTGCACCATGACATGTTTCATTTGGTTACATGTTATTTCATTATGGTTTTATATGGGTGTATGTGTTGATTTTGGTGAGAAAAAGAAATGAGAAAAAGAAAAAGTCAAAGGAGACATAATGAGTGGGTAGGTGTACCTTGGAGTGAGAGAGAGAGAGAGTGATCATGTGAGAGGGGGAGGGGGCTGCTGCTGCCTCATTTGAATCCCCCACCATTTTCCTCCTTCTTCCTCATCTCCTCAACTCCTCCACCCTCCGCTTAAACCCAAGATCTACCTCCAACCATTCCCTAAAACCCTACACACCCTTCACAAAACTTAATCCCCATCTCCTCCTCTACACGATGGACCGAGCAAAATGGGATTTTGACGACGTTGGGAAGTTAGTGCTGCCTAGAGTGGACTAGATGAGGTATAATTTCTTCCCTTTAGTTTAGTTTCGTGAGATATCGTGTTTTAGGTGTCGTTTTGTGGTGTTGCTGACCTGCTGTAACCCCGAGCACTCACTGGGAAAACAAACAGTGTGTTAGTGCTGTGCTCAAGACCTGGAGTGTTTACCTAAAACCCTAACCCCTTCCCACCGGTTTCGGCCGGCAACCTAGGAGACAAATCCGGCGACTTCGGCTTAATAGGGGAGCTAGGGTTTGGATTTTGTAGGGTGGCTATCTGATGATGTTTAGGGGTGTTTGGTCCTACTGGATTTTTGTGTAATGACTATGGGTAAAATCTGGGGGCTGTTGTGAGTATTTGCTCGACCATGGTAACACGATTCATGACCTGAGCCATAGAGCTGAGCCGTTGCACGAACTCAGGAATTGACCCATATCAGTTTTTTTGACTTTGAGTGTACCTATGGGTTATCTGGAGCAACCCAGGGAATATCTGAGACAACCAAATAATACTAGGGACCTAGACATACTACTAAGAGACCAAGCTGACATGATGAACCCAAACTAAGACCCCTGGGCCGACGACATCGGAATTTTGGGTATAGGGGCCGGCCACTTGGTGAGGGTAGGAGCCTAGGTTGGTTCAGTAGCTCACATATACCTTATACATTAGCCTAGACTTGTTTGCTTGGCTTTATTTGACCTGAGTCAAAATCTGGAAATACTTGTATGTGATTTAGGATATGTTTTCCGTATTTGAAACGATGATTTTTGATATTTGGATTCGTTTTTGGTTGTCGCATGTTGTACATCGACAACAAGGGTTGTTTGATTGATTTTGTACGCATATGCTATAGGTTCTAACCTACGAGCAATGCGCGTGTCGTTTTAGTTTTTCCGCCTTGATTTTAATATCGTTACGATATGTGTTGTTATTGTAGGTACCTTCGCGGGGACTTCGATGGCGACAAGCAAGCGCGTGGCGATGTCGGCAACGGCAAGCGAAGATCCAGGGGAGTAGATTTATATCTACGGGGAGAAGTCGGGTGGATGGCGTATAGCACCCCCGCAGTCCGATGTCTAGTATACTATATGTGCTATATATATATATATATATATATATATATATATATATATATATATATATATGATAGCTTATGTGTGACTTGGTTGTTTAGGATGTGTTAGGTGTACTATGCATAGATTAGGGTTAGAAGTAACTAATGTAGTTCCTAGTCGCGAACCCTAGAATAGGTTTACACCCACACGCACACACATGCATATTTGCTATATTTATACTGTGATGATGAGGATAATTGATGACATTGGAGATGAGTCGATGATATTGGGCATAGTGCCATGAGATCGGTGATATGATGTGATTCGTATTTGGGATAAGACATGTGATTTTTAGCGGGCCTTTGGACGTGTGTTTCACACCCGCATTCATACTTATATAGATGGTATCGATTTGTACTAGACTTAGACCAGTACCCCAGATTATGTGATATGATGATAAGGATACCAGATAATTGATGAGATAAATATGATATTGATCCATACCCAGCTATTGGGATGCCGTACGACGATTTACCGTACGAGCTTTATATTGATGATAGATCCGCACTCATGACCCGAGGACGTCAGATTATATACTGTATCGTACGCGATACTATTGAGGCGGGATCACCGACTATTATATTTATATTTATATATATATCGACTCAGATTTAGGTGGTTTCCATACCCCTCCCGATTGACCTGATAGTTAGATGCAGATTACTTAGTAGACACTAGACTAGACCCGAGTCATACCTTTTCCAAAACTAACGAATCGGGAGTATTTCAAAGATAGGAAAAAGGAACTCTACGGACTGTAACGCCCCACGCCTCAGTACAGATGGTATTGTCCACTCTGGCCGAAACCGCACGGTTTTTCCCTTTAGAGTGAACCGGACCCGACCAGGGGCCACTTCCCAAGAGGTCACCCATCCCAAGACTTCCCTAGCCCGAGCACGCTTAACTACGGAGTTCTCAAGCTCCTGTAGTTCCGGTTCACTTAAAAGGCGCCTCTGTAATTGAGGGTGGTATCATTATATTTATAATGCAGTTCGGTCCTCTTTCGGAATGTGCTTTAAGGACCCGATCCCATTGTTCTGAAATGGCTCCCTCACTCAGATCACCAAGATGTCCGCAACAGACCGCACTGAGTGTGGACAGAGCAGATCACCATGATGTCTTAAGACCGCACTGCTCTGGGGTATTACATTCCCCCCATCTAAGAACAATGGTTCGTCCTCGAACCACAGACCTACTGTTGAGGGACCTGCATGGGCCACCATACAAAACCTGTCACGCCCCGCTTCCCAATGTACGGCGAAGTGGTCGTGACGAGGCCCGCTACGTATGTACTCAGAAGTACATACGCTGAGCGTAACTAAGCAATATAAAATAATCACAAGAGACAAATGAGATTGAGATAACAGCAACTTTTATTAATAACATTCTTTATACAATGCATGAAATGATAATACAACTGGAATGAAAAAAAGAAAGCAATGCCTAAACAGTGGCATAATAATAAAAGGAAATACTGGAAAGAACAAGTACAAAGTCTAGAGCTCTGGATCTTCTTGGAACTGCTCCAAATCTTCAGTTGTTGGCTCGGTCTCAACTTGGTCCAACGCACCTGACGACATTCAAGGAAGAAAGAAATAGAATGTCGTCAGCGAACAGGTCGCTCGGTAAGTCCCAAAGAAAAGTGGAGTGAGAATGGCAGAGTAACAGTATTTTCTAGAGTATTATGTTGTAGAATATTATGGAATATTGTTTAACGCAGTTGTTTGTAGCTTGGTACAGAAGAATGCCAGTGTATACGAGGGGGATCTCTATATGCTAGAGATCAGTGCAAACGGAGAGTACAAGGAACCGTTATGCCACGGTACAACAGCAACAGTATTCATGTTAGGTGTCTTAATCTGACCACCTCATTCCACTTTTAACATCTTCCGTACCAATCTACCCCTTTAAACCCCGTAATGTTTTAACAGTGTTGTAGTAATGGAATATGTAAATTGAGTGACTGACCAAAACCATGATATCAGTAAACATGTTGCAACTGTATAATCAGGTAAATGGAATATCAGGATAATGGAATGAATATCCATGGTTTGATTCAGTCAAAAATGAATATATTGTTAACTGTATTCAGGGATTCACGATTTCAAGTTGTGTTGGAATATGATTGAAATATAGATCGACTTGAATTATATTCAAGTCAGAATTAGTCAGACTCTAACCCGAGTCAGACTAAAAGAAAGATAATTTGAAGTTCAATATTAGCTATGGGCCTTATTGTAATTTGTGAAACTTGAGGGGGTTTTATGTAAAAAGTACTTTTGTATAGTTTTCAAAATATACCTCAAGTATTTAATAATCGTCTTTATTATTGTAATGGATGTGAATTTTATTTGTGTTATTCTAGTGAATATATCCTAATAAAAGTATTAATTGTTTATTTGAAATTCGTGGTATTTTAATGTAACTTTTAATCTATGATTTTTAGGAAAAAGTGGAAACTTGATATTATAACAAAATAAGTGTTTAAATGATAATTATATATAATAAAACACTTAAATGATTTTTAAATGAATATTTTATTTACAAAAAATATTACTTTCCTTAAATATTGTATTTAAACCTTTCGAGACCGAATGCTCCTTGCGGAGGTCTGAATCTCGCACTACTAGCCTGCGGGTGCACGATGAACCATGCTATCCCTAACAGGTTCCCCACGAATGGGTTGTAATGGCGCTTTGCTCAGGTTTTATAAATACTTTTAATTTAGGGAAAAGATTTTCTAAATATAGGGTATTTATTTGTAAAAGTATATAGTTCTCCATATTTTAGTTGTTAGGGTTTCCTAGACCATCTAACCTATATTCTATGGTCTAAACGATGAGTCATTAGAAGCCTCAAATCGCCTCTTCACCGTCGAATGCAGCCAGGTAAGTGCCAGGTAAGTGGGAAGGAACCACAGTCGTGGGCCTAATTAAAAACCACTAGCCTTAGACACACTTGCCTAGACCCACAAGACAGTTTAGATAAACGATCGATGTCCATGACCAATCGTGCTTTCATTTTATATAAGTTTTATTTAGAAAAGTTTACAATTTAAAGGTTAAACTAAAAGTTATAAAGGTTATGGTATTTTAGTGAAAAAGTCCTATAATATCGTATTCTGTATTTTTGTTATTTATCAATTAGGGTTATAATGAGTGTGTGTAAGGGTAGGTCATTACCCCGTGACTTATATTAAATTTTGGTGAAGTTTCAAGGTGAAATAAGCTATGTTAACCTTAAGGGTATTAAGGTGCAAGAATACGGTATTCATAAACGTTATCATTTCATGTGTGAAATTTCATCCAAATTGAATGAAACAAGTTTTGTTATCAAAATAAACATGATTAGGAGTGGGGTATCTAAATAGAACATTAAAATTTAACTTGATGGTATTTTTATACAAGAAATACGGTTTTCTAAAGAACTTGTCATTTCATGTGGAAAAGTACAATTAAATTTGACTTAAGGGTGATTAATAGTCAACATGCAAGAGGGTTGATAATATGTATTAGGTGACAAGTGGAATTTTTAAGAAAAACCGAATCGGAAATCGGTTTGTCCGATTTCCGTCGGGTTTCAAAAAGTCGTATTTTGCAAATATAGAAAAGAGAGGTAGAAGGTTGGGACTTACGGGTTTGGACAAGCTAAGCGTTCTAAAAGGTGTGGTGGTTGCCGATTCGTCGGAAACGTCACGTCGGTCTTGATCCGGTCGCCGGAATCCGTCGTCGGTTTCGGCAGCGCTTCGCTTCTCGCTCTTTGCACCAAGTTCTCAAGAGTTTTAGAGAGTATGCTTAGAGTTGTGAGGGGAAAAGGTAGAGGGTAGAGGCCTTTATATAGGGCTAGGCTAGGGTTAGGGTTAGGGTAGATGAAAAGTTAAAAAATAAAAATGTGATAAAATGTAATAAAAATGTATTAAAAGTGGAGTAATTGGGGGTTTTAAAGATCTCTGGAAGTGGTATTGGGCTGAAACTTTGCAGGTGAGTAGGGAATACCAAAAGACACAACTTTCATGTTGTGACCCTTGCCGGAATCGGCCTAAAAGGGGGTGACTCGGCCGTGACTCGGTCGGATCACTGAGTCGGCCGAGTCAAGGCCGAGTTGGCCGATTCCTGACTGAGTCCGGTGACCTGGATCTCCCCCGACGGTTCATCTACCCTCTGCAAGTGTTACATCTTTGGGTGTAGTGGGGTTTTTGTGAGATATGCACGTGTAAACTCTTGGTATTCTAAAGGTTTTCTAAAAAATCAATAATAAAAATAATGTGGGGTATGGGATTCGAACTCTGGTGGCTTAGTTCAGCAGTGCAAGGTATTACCAATGAGCTACAAGCTCCTTCTTGTAATTATTGTAAAGAGATAGATACTTAAAGTGTTATCAGCAACATTAATACTCCAAGTATACTTCAATTTTAAATCAAATTTTGGTATACAAAAATTGGAGTTGTTACACGGACACTTTCAAAGACGCATCTTTTCTTAAAACGCCGTAGCCCTTAGTTTACCAAAAACCCCGATTCGTCTTATTTCAAATGGCATAACTGCATGACATATACATATCGATGTAGATTCTTTACTGTTGCGTTGATTATTCGATTTCCGCATATTCATGCTATTCGCATCGTTTTGCATGTGTAAATGAGTTTATTGCTATATTAAAACCATGCTGTTAGGACACCGGCACCATTATCGATGATGCGTATGTTTCACGTACACTGCTTGCCGGCTCACACACTTCATCATCGATAATTGCCATGTCACTACACTGTAGTACTGTTGCATTCAGGATATGACCCTTGCATGGCATACTTGTGTACCTATATACTGTATATTCATACGTATTTGCACATACATAAATTTTTCTGGCATTGATTAGAGATTTGGGAACCGCAAGATACTCTTTAAACTGATTCATTTTAAAAGAGCGGTTTCCCTCAATATGTGCATATTACTATTCCATATTGCATGATATACTGATCTGCTTGCATTTCTTTTACATGTCGCATACATCATGCTTTCTGATTATACGCATTGAGATATGTTGTTTTCCTGATATTTCTGGATTTGGGAACCGTGGGTATTTCAAAAGAAAATATGTAATTGTTTAAAAAACCCGGTTACCCTTGATATGATATTTCAGTGCGTCCACCATGTGTTTTCTCGGTGCTGAGAGCGACATGTGAAACCCGATTCGAGGAGGCGGATGAGGCCGATTGCGGGTACATGGTGGACCCGGTATGGTTCCCCGGGGCAAGAAATATTTTTCGTGGAGCAGACGATGAGCCTAGCAGGGTGGCGAGTATCTACCGGTGATTGGTTGGACCTGGCGGTTATCCGGAGGATACTGACCAGAGTCGATAGATGGATATGAGCCGACCCGTGCTGCCGGGGCCGAGGGCCGATACCGCAGATGGAGTCCGATATATGAGGATTTATGTGTCGATGCTAGGCACAGGTTTTCATGATGTTTTCGAGTATCGATGCTAGGCACTCAGGTTCCATGATTTTGATTATATCCTCATATTTCCATTCACATGCTTTACGATATTTACATGCATGATACTTATTGTCATTGGGTGACACGTGGACGGGATCCACATACATACAGACTTTGATTACTTTGATCATACCTCATATGTATATATAACAGTGGATGAGGACGCTGTTATATATGCCCTTACACCAATATTAGTGGAATGAGACGCTAATATATGTGTATTGATATCAATTTAGATACTTCATCATACTTATTCATGCAAACATACCTTATATTTATGATATGTTATTACCTGAGGCACTGGCACGAGCACTTGGCACTACATACATGTTTAGATGTTACATTGCCACCTTAATCATGCTTCATACTTATCCTTTGAGGTTTATACATATATCTGATCGTATTGATCTAGGATTATGTCTTGCATTCGATTTCTACTTGTAGATATTTTCTATTCACGAGTTGGCAACTCACCCCCGTTGTGCCACAGTTTCTTGCAGGTTTGCCGTACAGGTTCCATGACGGTATTTCTGGCACACTGCTTCTTTTGTGGGTGATTTGCTTTGGTAGGTGGGTCCTTTTGCATCAGAACCACCATTGTACATTTATTATTCATTGTATCTAGAAATTCCATCAACCAAAACTTGTATATTGTTTCAGACTTAGAAACCAGTTGTATATTATTTCGACCTTAGAGTCGCGTGTAGTAGTATTACGGTTTTCATGCTGTTTTGAGCTTCTTTCTGAGTTTTGATCATCGCCTTTCGGCGTTGTATATTATATTGCTTGCGTGGTTGTGACCGTCGATTGACGAAGAGCTAGCTCCCGCTTGGGGATGCCTTTTATCATTGCATATATATTATTCTTGTTGTACCCCGTTCGGGGCCATTATTTACAAAGGAAACCCTGCCGAAATTTTTAGAAAATGATATAGATTTTAAAAATGCATATTCGGCTACTTCTTTAAAAACCTTGTTTTTAAAACATGTTTCTTTACTTCTTAAAACTATTTTTCTTTCATTTATAATTAAAATGGTTTTAGATTTCTGGGCTTTTGGCTTATTTGAGTTAGATGGGGTCCTATAGACTTCATATGATTCAAGTGCCAGTCACGGGCTATTTTCGGGTCGTGACAAGTTGATATCCTGAAATCCTTCTCAAATACGACCAAACTCATATACAGTGTTATAAAGTATGCAATATGAAACACATGTATAGATCTATTAATATTGTATAACATTATCAAAACTAAATAGTAGGATTATAAAAATCCATAAGCTATCAATCTCCCCGTTTTTGATAATGTCAAGATATTAATAGAAGATATCAATATATTGAAAATCAAACGTTTGAATAATCTTCAATAATCGATAAAAGATCAATATACTAAAATTAAACGTTTGGATAACTTCAATAACCTATTACTCTCCCCCTTTTTAACATAATCAAAAAGAGTGTCCTATAAAGTAAAACATTTGAATTACTCTCCTTAGACACATGCTTACACCAAAGGTAAGTTAAACGTTTGAATAACTCCCTCTAAATTTATGCATAGGAGACTAATAAGAGTTGATTTGTGTAATTTATTGCACAATTTTCAAACCCATTTATCATTTTATTGTCATATTTTATGCTTGTTCGGGTTTCTTTTTGAATTATTACAGATAATAGGGCTTGGATGCAAAAATACGGAAAATTTTCCTAAAAGAAAGATTACGCGCGTACAATGGAGAATTAAGGGAATTATCCAGAAAATCAAAAGAATAATTTGCATATTTGGAAAAAATTTAGGAATATCATTACAAATCAGCAAAACTTGCAATAAATAGAGATGAATCAGTCATCACAATAACAAATTAGTTGGAGAAACCAAATCAAATCAAAAGCGATAAATAAACCTGCCTAATTATATGCCAAATTTGGGAACAATTCGGAGATCCACGCAACTGCAGAGCAACGAGAATACTTTCATGATATGACAACTAAAAAGTGCTCAACAAATTAAGAGAATCAAGCACAAAAAAATTTGTGCCACGAAGCCAACAAAGTGCCGCGGATCAGCCGCAGTTTAAGCATGGGCACGGTGGTTCAGCCGCATAATCTGGGCCGTTCATCTTCAATTTTTATGGCCACGATCGTCTTGGCACGTACATCGTTTTATGATGTATCGTTTTATTTTTTGAAGATTTTGAATACACGCAACAACATCCAACAGAGCAATGAGATTAGATTTTCACAGTTTTAGCAAGTTGATTCGCTTGTGTCTTTTATTACCTGTTCTCTAAACTTTCTTAGCCCTATATAATCACATGTATAGCCTTAGGGTTTTATATCTCTCTCCTACCAATAAACTTTAGGGTTTTCTTTTGAGAGATCAACTACTTGTAAGTTTTCTATTTTTTTAAATAAAGATATTTAGTTTATTTTTAACTATGCTTGTCTAAACTTTGCATTTAGGGTTTTGATTTGTGATCTATTGTGGTGGGTATTTCAATTGTTCTTTTATTCTTACTTTAATATGAATATCTATTCCGATCTATGTTATTCTCTCTTTGTTCTTAATCTAAAATTCTAATTTTTATAATGAAAAGTTGACACCTTTAAGTAAGAATTAGGGATAGGTAAGAAACCTAAAAACTAATTAAGTTCATGATAGTTGACACCTAGAAATATAATTAGGGACAGTAGAGATAATTATAAATCATAGATATTCAAACCGGTTATTAATTTGATTTAGGAGAAAACCTAAAATATGGTAGTTGTAGTTTCTAGACCTATAAATACACATAGACGGTTAAAGCTATGTTAAATCTAGTAAACTAGAATTAAGGTTTTAATTAAATCTAAATGATATAATATAACTGATGGGATAAGATTAAATCAAATAATTTATTCTATGCTTTTATGTTATTAATAGATCGTTAATTAAACCTAGGAAAAAGAATAGAAGTTTTATCATGTAAACCACCACATTAGAAAAGCAATTCAAAAACCCTAGATCTTCTTTTTATTATAAAAAAACCTTTTTAACTTAGTTTAAAAGTAATTGACACACCTCTCTTTGGGAACGATTCTCAAGCACAACTGCGATAAGCTGTATACTTGCGGTTAAATTTAGAGACTAATAAAATCCACATCAGGAGTTGATATAAGCAAGAGTTAAAGCTAAACGTTTGAATAAATTTGAAAAGCAAGCATACGACTCATTTCAACAAGCATGTATAAAGGATAAACAATAGTAAGCAATACAAGCAAGATAACCATATGGAACATATAAGAAAGCTCTAAAATCATATGGTGTAAAAGATAAGATAAACATATAGAAAAATAGGGTTTTCTCATTTTTAGTGTCGGCAAACCTGTGAAAGCCCTAAACATACTCCGCTAGATCCTAAGATATGTTATAAATAACAAATCCACAATTGGGTTCTCTTAACTAGAGTTGCGGAGGCCATTTTGGCAAGATGATACTTAAGCTAATGTTGTAGCTATTAGAACTCATAAGCAATCTATTATATAAGCCACAAGAATATCAACGGAGAAGTTAGATATACCGATCTTGAGTAATATTTTCTCCAAAACTTGTGTTTTACGCTATCTTGTGTGTGGCTTCCTACAACTCATATACTCAAAGATATAATACATATTAGACACAGGAGTATGAATTAGAGAGATAAAATATCTTGTAACCTATGTCGAAAAAAGTTTGCACAAAAATACCATCAAATGTGCAAATACAACCATAAGAGTGTAAACCCAATTATTTTAAGCCACAAATATAGTTCAAGATTCACAAGATTATGAAAATCTCCTCAAATACGCAAAACTACCATTAATTTGCATCAATCACATGATCATGAGCATGGCAAAAAGAAATCAAAAGATATTCTACTCAATGATCCATCAAATGCATAGGAGAATCAAGAAAGTAAACTAAAGGTGCGATTCATAGACTAAATACCATAAGTGCATACAAACAAGTTCATAAAAAATTATTGGTTAAAATAAAATAAAAAACTAGTCAAAACAAAACAAAAACAGCAAAGAAAAGATCCCATCTCTCATCTTCTTACTAGTCTTCATCCCCATCATCATTGTCACTCTCCACTATATCCCAACTGACATTGTCATCGTTCCTACCTTTAGTACTCTTTCCTTTTGAACTCTCGCCCTTGCCATCTTGGAAACCCTCAAATCTAGCATTGATGTTTCCAAATTGCTCTCCCAAGTATGTCATCAAAAATTCTTGGGACTCACGGCTTTCTCTTCTCATGGCTTCTACGTTTTCGGCCAAAGTTTCTTGATTATCCCTCACACATCTCACCTCTCACTCCAAAGAGTTGAAGCGATAAAAAATACTTGCAACATTGGGATCGTTCATGGGTTGATCGGGAGCATCTTCCGCCTCTTCATCCTCTTCCTCACTGCCCTGTCTCATCGCATGCTCAGCCACGGATTTCATCGGATTTATGGTGCGCATGTCGGGTGGTACATCCACGGTGCATAACCGTTGCCCTTCCAAATGAACTTTGAAATGCCTGAATATCCTTATGAAAATCATTCCAAAGGCAGATTCTTTGAAGGTCCAAAATGCTTGCCGACAAGATTGCTTCCAAAATGAGGTTAGGGAGATTGATTTTGACTTGGTGCCAGAAAAGAAAGGTCAAGAGCTTATGACATCCCCTAAAATCCCCTTATCTCCCGGTTTACAAAGAACCACCTTCTTAAGAGCAGTGCCGACGGCTTTAACTTCAAATCTCAATTTAGCCGTAGAAGCGTAGAGAGGGTGGACCGGCCGACTATGAAGGAAATTGGTTGCAGATACCGGATTCCAATCTCCGGGATAAAAGGGATGGTTCTCAAGATTGAAAAGGTGGACAATAGCTCCACCGGATGGAACTCCAAAAAGTTTTTGGAGAAGAGCTTCATTAACAACTGTGACAATTTGAAATATTTTAGATAATTAATTAATTCATTTATTTAATTAAAAATGTTAAATTAAAATTTTGTTGTAATTAAAGACTTTTTAATATGTAGTATGTTAAATTAGTAAAGAAATAGTTTGTTTATATAATAAGTATCATGGGAGGTTTTGTGAAAAAAAAGTTTAATCATTCGTGGAATTTGGAAAATGGTGAGGGTTTATGTGTAAAAAGGAGGTAGGACTTGGTTAAGGTTAATTTAAACACTTGGTGTATCATAACATTATTTATACACCTCCTTCTTGCATGTACACCTCATGCACACAGCTCATCCTTACATGAAAAACCCACCATCTTTTGTGCACACACATCATCCTTGCATGAAAACCCCATATACTTTTAGGTGACACCTCCTCCTACAACTCATAACTCACTCTCCTTATCTTCTACAATTGTTCAGTTCATATAATCAATTTAAAATCAGTTAATTAGCAAAAAGAAAGAAAAATGAAATCTTAGAACAACAAAGAAGAGAAAAGAAAAGAGAAGAGAGACTAAGTACAAAGATAACTACCATCATCCTCAAGCTAGGATCCTTGAGTTTGTGCATCTTGGAGGGAGCTTTCCAGTGATCTTGCTGTATGTATAATCTTTAAACTCTGTAGAATTTTAGTTCTGTAACTGTTTAGGTGTAGAAATCGGATATCGGAAATATCGTATTTTTATAGGAATAGGCTCTATTTTGAATCTGCTATAGTTTAGATGTTAATTAGAAAAATCAAACAGTACCTTAATCTTATAATTTGGACCTAGAATAACCCCTAGGAATACGAACCCATTCCTTTGGATTTTGGACGGCGACAATTGCCAAAAATCCGAGCTCGCCGGGTAGTTCTTTGAATTGGGTGTTGGTTTTTGCAGGGTAGTTCTCTGTGTTTATATTAGGATGTATGGTATTGCTAGTTTTTGTTATATTTTCATTATACAAAATCTGGAGGTAAATATCTGTTTTGGAGTTAAAACTTCTAAATACTATACGGATAGTTATGTCGTGATTCTGTGTTTTCTGTTATAAACAGAAAATGGTTAAACCAGATCAGATAAGTCTTAGATAGTTCACAATAGTTACTCGTAGCTTGGGTAGTATACAAATCTTGTAATTTCACGTTTTCGCCGTATCGGAGTTTAGCCGTTTCTTATACAAAGTTAATTTCGATGTTAGATTTGAGTATGGAAACTTCGGAGGCCGCGAGGAAAGGAAAGGGATTGATGATATCCGAATAGTATCGACGTTTTCCGGTGAGTAGACTAAATATCTACCGAGGGATTTTGTATGGATGGCATGATACGCCCGTGGTTTTAAGTTTAAATTAAATTTTGCTCTTTTGCATATCAAGTTTGAATTTTTAGTAACTTCATCGTATGCCTTCACACACACACACACACACACATATATATATATATATATATATATATATATCGTCATGCTAATAATTGCTAGAACACTGCACAAATTATCGACGAGGCATGTTGCACGTGCACATATCTATATGTTACACTACACCTCGTCGATATTAACATGTCACATACACACTTACTACTTACTATGTTAAATATGATTCATATCATACCTTAAGCATAAATAATGGTAGTTACTTTGCATAAAATGTTATCATGCTTCATATTCAAGCGTTAGTAGTTTTGATATAAGATGCATTGGATTATTGTGGATTTATGGTTTTGAGTTTTTATACACCATTGAATAGATTCAGTGATTATTCATGTTGATATGAGATGTCCACCATGAGATATTGTTTTTATGATTTGGTTTTATTCCGGACCGAGTGCGGGAGCTATACGGTCGCGGATTTTTACGTTATCCAGACTGAGTGGGGGAGCTATACAGTCGGATTCATGGTGGACCCGGTCGAGACCGAGAGGCAGGAAAGCCGCATTTGAGGCGGGGAGCCTAGCGAGGACACTCGATACCGGAGATAGTTGTGAAACACGGCGGATATCTAGATGATACCGACCGGTGTTACTGATTGACACAAATACCAAACAATAACTCAAATGCGTAAATAGCCACACCGAGTGTACCAAGGTGTAAAAATCATAAACGTGTGCAACTGCGTGCACAAAATACATATCAATGCACTACAAACACATATAAGCTATACCGAGTGCAAAAACCAAATCGTGTGCATACCATGTGCACAAAATCAACCCAACTGTATGAAATCCATGAAATCGTAATTCAACACAACAGTGTATAAAGCATATCTCAAGGGTAATAATTATGCACAAAATATGAATACCCAGTAGGTGCAACCATGGCGCACGAAAACAAATATCATGAAACTCAGTTATTAAGACTAAATCATGCAAATAGATCGCCCAAAATACCGAAATCCAAGGTGACGGATACGTGAAAATCGAATCGCCATATCACAAATCATAAATACCGTCGTCGATAGTTCCTCTTTCAAAGTCGAGAAGGTATCTGGGGCCGGCCGAGATTGGTTCCGCGGCCTTGCGCCACGTTCGATCTCGACTTTTGACGAGCTAGCGACTCAATTTCTCGGTCACTTCATCGACAACCGACGACAGAAAAGGACGGTCGACTACCTATTTACCATCAAGCGTGAAGACAGGGAATGTTTCAAGGGTTACGTCACCCGCTTCTATAATGCCCTTCTGGAGGTCCCCTAGCACCGCGACGAAACGGTTATCACCATCTTGAGGTCGAGCTTTAGGCACAAAGAGTGGCTCCGCTCTTTTCTTTCGGCGCGACCTAAGACCGTGGCCGAGGTAAAAGTCTAGACCGAACGGGAAATCCAACTCGAGTCAGTGGTAAACGCCAACTTACCCCGCGGCGATCGAACGGACCGAAAGAAACGGGACAGAGAAGAGAAGAAAAAGGCCGACCGTCCAAAACCGATCTCGAGTGCAATAAATATGCACAAATCAACCGTATGAAATCCACGAAATCATAAACACATGCAGCCAAGGCACAAAACCGATCTCAAGTGCAATAAATATGCACAAATAATAAACCAACACAACGGTGTATAAAGCATATCTCAAGTGCAATACTATGCACAAAATGTAAATACCCAGTAGGTGTAGCCATGGTGCACGAAAACAATATCATGAAACTAAATCATCAAAACTCAAATTCAAGCGATATAAGTATGATACTCGGATCACAAATGCAAATCGCAACAAATGACATTGAGGTACACCTCCTACAATGTCGAAAAATGTCGGTGCGCCCAAAACTGAAAGAGCAAGAACATCCTCTTACCTCCTGCTCACGGTCTGGCATCCTCTGTCTCTGGGTCCTCATTTCCTCTGTGGATTACCAATCTCGCAATCCATCGGCTCGTTGGCCCGGTCAGGTGTACTAACAGAAACGACCCTGCTCTGACACTCCTCTGGTCATCTCTCGGCCAATTAGCATGACCACTCGTAAACAGCACATCACTGGTGGGCTCTGGCCCTCTGAATACACGTGACACAACTGATCTTCGGTGCAAATCTTATCGCACCAGTGTCCTGGAAGGAACCTGCTCAAGGTCTCTTCCAATCTCGCCTATGCCGAACTATACGGAGGCTGGTACTCTTACATAATCTTTTCTCGTTTTCTGGACATCTGCGTTCTAAGCACAGCATTTTCTCGGGAACGGGCCGTATCCCAACGCCTCTGTATACATATCCGATCTCTAATCTCAACGGGGAGTAACAACAGCTCGTTAACATCTCGCACGAAGCTCTTGTTCCACTCGTCTTTATTATCGTCCACTTCGACGTTACGTCATGCTATCTACGTATTGCAATGGTTCTCGGCTACAGTCAATCCGGAGTCTCTCACGCGGACACGAAATTACGAACTAGGTATTTTCATCACTCTGTAGAAGATATCTAGCCGAACACGTCCTCGGGAACTCGTCCCAATCATCGGAGGAATACTCTATATTCGTCCGCTCTAGATCAACTCACAACGCATCTGGGTGAGGTTCTCTATCTGAAACCGGTCATCTTACTGATCTCTCATCGGGGCATCCGACAAACAACGTTCTCTCTGGGTCGATCTACTCTAGATCTGAGTAAGAATCTCCACACTGGATATCTTCAACTCAACTGGGCATGCGTCGGCGCATCAAATCAGACGAATCACCTTCGTCTCTCAACTCAAGATAGACTAGCTATCTTCTGTCACATCTCTGCCTGAAAGCTCCAGCGATCTCAGTTCCTAAGCTCTGTAAACGACATCCCATCAATCTCAGCAACAGTCGGGTCATCTTTCTGCAAAGTAGACAACATCATGATCTCTGAGGTAGGCTGTACATCAACAGTCCTCTCACAATCTGGCGGCCTCTATCAATGGCCCGATCATCCGGGCAGAATCGTACACTCGCCTCAAACGAGAGGTCACAACACAAGCACTAAATCGATGCGTTCCCATGTCACTAGAAAACACGATGGTCAGTCCTCGTCCATGACGAGCTCGCCCTGACCGCATCACTAGCAGCAGCTCAATCTGCGCTCAACATGGTGACAGGAACCTCAAGTATGTATCGATGAAAACAGATCAAAAGAATGAAAGGAAACAACAGATCCAGAATGGATACATGATCATAAGGAGGAACGGAATTAATGAGAGTATGATCATGGAAACGAATAGAGTCAAGGATCTCAAATGGATGTATGATTAAGGGAACGAAGAGAGTCACAAGTCTCAAGATATGTACATCTTAAGGTTACTTAATCGGAGTATCGTATCGTAAGTATGCCACGGAACATACGCACGGTATGTCACTCTACTTGAGTTACCTACTCCATCAATCAGGGTCAACCTATGTAACGAAAGTTCGGGTCTAATACCCCCCTGTTCAATTCTAAGTTCCGTAAGGTCAAGCCTACGTTCCGAAATATATTACGCCCCAGACTCCACATAGTCAAACCTATACTCGAACCAAGGTTAAACCTAGCGCTCTGATACCAACTTTGTCACGATCAGAAATTTAGTTCGTGACCGGCACTTAAATCACGCCACGTCTAAGGCGTAACGTAAATTAAGTAAGCCGAAGCCCAGAAATCTAAACCTTTTTAAGAAAATAAAAGAGGTGAAGTTTTGAAATAAAGGTATGATGAAATCAAAAGTTTTCTTAAATGCATATATAATGGAACATGAAAATGAAAGTGGATTATGCTCGTTGAAAAACATGTTTCATCTTTTAAAAATTTGGGTAGCACCTCCTTTGTATATTTTGATCCAAAACCACATATACATGATAACAATAAAGGCATCCCCAAGCGGGAGCTAGCTCTTCGCCAATCGGCGGAATCATAATCACGTAAGTCAGAAATATATGTATACAACGCTCAACGGTGAAGATCAACAAAAAGGATAGAGAATAAAGCAAGACATCAACCCACCAAGCGAACATATAACCCATCGCTCTAAGTCTCGCAACCACAAGTCTTTCTAAGTCTTACTATTTATACAAATACTAGTTTTGATTGATGGAGTTGACTAGATACAATCGGAATAATAATACAAGAGTGGCACGATCCAATATGTACCACCTACCAAACCAAATCACCCGAATGCAAGCTGTGTGCCAGCGATGCCGCTACTGATCCACACGGTCAACCTGCAAGAACTGTGGCACAACGGGGGTGAGTTGCCAACTCGTGAGTAGAAAACATCATCAAGTAGAAATCGAATAAAATAACGATTCCTAGGTCAACTATATCATAAAGGTAAAACGAAGATATTTAGGATGACCGTATCTGCATATGTGCCAACAATATAATCAATGCCTGTAAGCATGTGGATAACATCTACGTGTCTATCAATGACACAATAACATCATGCATGTAAATATCATGAAAGCATATGCATGTAAATATGAGGATATCAATCAACGTGTGTCCATCAACGACACATCAAAATCATGGAACCTGAATGTCCAACATCGACACTCGAAATATCATGAAACCCGTGTCCAACATCGACACGTAAATCCTCATATCTCGGGCTCCGTCAGTCCGGATCAGCCCACGGGCTCTGTCAGTCCGGATCGGCCTGCATCATCTCACGACTCCGGTCGGTATCCTCCGGATAACCGCCGAGTCCAAATACTATCACCGGTAGATAGTTGTTTCCCCCAATCAAAGCAAGGCTCTGTTCAAATTCTAAAATTTGAAATGAAGCGGCGCTTCAAAAAAGCGCTCGCGCTAAATGCGCCAGCGCTAAGAGTCAAAGACTCTGATGGAGCGCTCATGTGCAAAGCACGAGAGCGCTGGCGCTAGCAGCGCCAGCGTTAAGAGTCAAAGACTCTGATGCAGCACTCACGTGTAAAGCACGAGAGCGCCAGCAGCGCCAGCGCTAAGAGTCAAAGACTCTGATACAGCGCTCACGTGCAAAGCATGAGAGCGCTAGCGCTAAGTGCGCTAGCACCCAGAGTCAAAGACTCTGATGCAGCGCTCACGTGCAAAGCACGAGAGCGCTAGCGCTAGAACTAAATGTTTCTTACCCTTGGATCAAAGATTTAACAAAGATGACTAAAAATCATCAAATTACCTCTGAAAATTATAGCACCGTTGGATCAAAGATCCAATGGTGATTAAAAATCACCAAGATATAGAATAAGTTCTGTATGGAAAAAGATTTTCTCAATCTTGTTAAAAACAAGAAGACCGTCTTCTGTAAAACAGAAGCCCTTGGATCAAAAATCCAACGGTGGGAAATATTCCCAAATCAATTAGAGAAAAGATCTCTTCAACCGATTCAACAAATCAGCCTCCCCTATATAAAGGACCTAAGACTTCAAGTCTGAGACAGAGGAACCTCTCTACAAACTTTGAGAAATTTCAAAGAGAAGAGCAAGCTCCCGAAAGAAGAATGTCTTCAAGGTAAATAAAACAGAGAGGTCAAAGCATCCCATCAAGAGGAAGAAGAACCCAGTTCTTCTTCTAGATCATAGATCTACAAAGACAGAAGTCTTTCATAACAATAGAAGAGATCGAAGCATCTCATCATAAAAAGTGAATAAGAAGAACTTAGTTCTTGTTAGATGATCTATAAGATAAAGACATAGTCTTTTCACAAAAAAATAAAAGATTGTAACATCTCCCATAAAAATAAGAACTTTGTTCTTAGATCCACGAGACAAACTCTCTTATAAACGAGAATTTAATTCTCAGAGCGCAGAACTGACCAAAATGGCCAAAGGAGCGCTTCAGCGCTCCAAGTCGGGCGCACTACGCCAAGCGCACTACGTGCTCCTCACGTGTGCGCTACTTCATAAGAAGCGCATCAGCGCTCCAAATCTGGCAACCAGTGCCAACCGCGCCACGTGCTCCTCACGTGTGCGCTATTTCGTAAAAAGCGCATCAGCGCTCCAAATCTGGCAACCAGTGCCAAGCGCGCTACGTGCTCCTCACGTGTGCGCTATTTCGTAAAAAAGCGCCTTAGCGCTCCAAATATGGCGATCGGCGCCAAGCGCGCCACGTGCTCCTCACATGTGCGCTACTTCACAAGAGCGCTCTGTACCCATTGACTGGCGCTCAGCGCCAAGCGCGCCACGTGCTCCTCACGTGTGCGCTATCTCACAGGAAGCACCTTAGCGCTCCAAGTCTGGCGATCAGCGCCAAGCGCGCCACGTGCTCCTCACGTGTGCGTTGAAGGAAAATAAACCGTTCTTTAAATAAAGCCCCAGAGCCTTAATGAGTGTTCAACACTCAATAAAAGACAAAAAGTTGTCAGGATCCAAACCAATGCTCAACATTGTTAAATAAAAAAAGGACCGAGCCTAATTAAATGTCCAATATTTTGACTGAGTGGGATGAGCCCAAGTTGGCCACAGGCCTCTAATTTAGATTAATTGAGCCCATATGCTCATAAATCTTTTTAACTGATCTTAGTCTCAAACTTGACTACAGATCTCCCAACCAACATGTTCAAGGGTACATCTCTTCATACCTCTGATATATGCTGTTGTAATTCATCAAAGACTTCAGAGAGATGGAGGGTCCCAATAACCAATAACTTTTGGTGCATCCCCAAACGGTTGAACCAAAATCACACAGACTATGACGTCTTTAAACTGGACTATGATGTCCTTAAACTTTACGGACTATGAGGTCCCTAAACTCATGGACTATGATGTCCTTAAACTTATGGAACGCAACGTCCCTAAACTAAACCCTCACGGACTATGACATCTTTAAACTGGACTATGATGTCTTTAAACTTTATGGACTGTGAGGTCCTTAAACTCATGGACTATGATGTCCTTAAACTTCACGGACTATGATGTCCTTAAACCCAATGGACCGCAATGTCCCTAAACTAAAACAATAGAGCCCAAATGCTATTTTATTGGATTTAAACGATCCTGTTAAGTAGATTTTAGTCTAAAATTAGACTAACGTATCCTTAACAAACGTTTAAGTTGATCTTAAGATTAACGATCCTTAAACCAACCCAAACCCAAATGTAAGAAAATACGGATTTGGACTAATCCACGCCCTACGGGCGACAATATAAATTAGTCTCCATATACAATCCACGGGCAACCAAAAACAAAACAAACACACACGACACAAAGTGACCATCTGGAGAAGTAGAAAGTGGTTACCGCGATGTGGTAGCGTAATTAACTGCAGGGGCTTGCGAATGCAAGGAAGAGCGTCCCCACAATCAAAACCCCCTCAATGAGGGAGAATCTGACGAAGTCTGCTACAACGGCTGCATCCGTCTAAACCTCCGATGCATGGTGCCATAAATCAACTTGGCATTTTCGGAAAGGTAGACGGATAAAACCAAATTGTATCTGCCCCAAATTCAGCCAAGACGTTTGTCTTCCCGTCTTTCGGCGGTAAACAGATTCTGGCATGCCTGGTGGGACCATTTCCTCTTTCCACACCACACTTCGTGTGTCGTCTTCGAGAATGAATCGCGGTTTAATTTGGTTGCCCCTGGATTCGAGGTACTAAGATTTGGTGTTTTGCTCCGTGCAGAAAAAGAATATCAATGGCTTCTAACTGCTCCAGCTGCAACAATTACAACAACTCCCGCTCCGTCCTCGTAGGAAGAGTGACTTACGGGCCTCAAGCGGCCTCCATTTTCGCGATGCCAGTAGAACATGTGATGCAATCCACCACTGGGCTGTTTTTTAGGACCATGCTTCCACCAATAAGCTTTAACGCCCCAGTGCCATTGCAAGAAACTCCGAAGAAGTCGGTCTTTGATCGACTTACGACTACCGCGGCCCCTCTCGATGGGTCGCCCAAATCCAACGCCTCAGTCTTTAACAGACTGGGCCAAAACTCCAATGGGTCTGTGAAGAAGCCCGCAATACCTGAAGGGGTTATCCCGAAATGGATAGCTCCCTACTCCAGCAAATGAAGTCATCAGAAAGACTTCTCCTGCTAAGAGGACGGTCTTTACAATATTGGCCGTTCCAGCTCCCGCTCCAAGTGAAGTAACCAAGGCTGCTTCCCCTGCCAAAATGTCAGTCTTTTCAAGGTTGGCCATCCTCCCTCAGCGGGCGTCGATCTTCGACAGGCTAACGATGACAAAAGCCCCTTATCAGAGCGGGGAGCATGAAGAAGCTCATCCAATAGCAGAGGTGATCCCGTCCGCTCGACACGTTCGACGTCGCCACTGGCGATGGGTGAGAAAAGCTGGGGGCAGTTCCTCCTCTGGTTTACTCCGCTAGCTCCAACGGTGGAAGTCGATGCTGCTGTTCCAACTGGGAACAACTTTGAACCACTTAGGAGGGTGCGCAAGAACTCCCCGACGGCCGTGCTAAAAAGATCTCCTCCACCTGTGGAGAATGCTACAAAGACAAAGCTAGAACAGCCTCCTCAGCGGCTGTCCTAAAAAATTCACAGGGTCTTGCGAAGGGTCCAAGACTCGGTAATCGACAAGGACTACTCCCGTCGATCCAAGAAAATAAAGATTCAGCAAGAGGGGGACCATCCCTCCGCCACGCTACGAAAGGTGTCGTCTGCGCAGATGCCTACATCGCCAGCTCCCTCAACTTCAACCATCCACAAAAGGAGAAGGCCGGAGAAGATCCCCGCGTCTTTGATGAATCGCAAGGACATTGAACCTAAACGCCCCAAGTCTGGGGGCATGGTAGTGCATATTGTTTATATGGCTTCCGGAAAAGAGGAAAGCCGTGCTTCTACGGGTCATCGACCGCTCACACGATCAGTGACAAAGGCTCAGGAGCAACAACAGCAAAAGCTTCAGGAGATGCTAACAACTATGGCTGCACTCACCGGGACAAAAGCATGCCCAGAGACATCGTCGGAGCAGCGCCGAGAACAGGAAACAGATGCCGAATTCCTCCGAAGAATGCTCGAGAGGAAAGACAAAGAGGCCGCGGAACAAGCGGCCAACATAAAACAAATGACGCTACTATTCCAAGACATGGTCGGCATGATGATCCAGCCGGATCCCCCAGCTAAAGACCCTCTAATAAGCCTTGAAGACGACAGAGGGGAGACATCAAACCCTCTTCCGGCTCTATCAGTAGCCAAAGAGGAGACCATCTCCAAAGCCGCCCTTGATGACTATATAGCTCAACAGATACGAGCTCATCAGGTGAGCGAAGTGACTGGCCAAATCGTCAAGACCGGACAACCCTATCTGGACTGGTACGATCAAATAAAATACCCGCCAGGATATACGATCCTTAAATTCCACGTATACAAGGGGACAGGCAATCCCCATCAGCACGTCGCTCAGGTCAGGGCTCTCTGCGACAATACTGGGGGTGACGACAAACTGCTGCTTCGCCAGTTTGTTGGCAGCTTGTCGGAGACAGCATTCAAATGGTACTCTGAGCTCCTAAATGACTCTATCAAGACGTTTGAAGAAATGGAGTTGCTATTCACCCAGCGTTTCGCAAGCGCTAGTGAACGCACCCCGATCGCGACACTCATCAATGCTAGGGTGAAGCCAGGCGAAAACTGGGTTCAATACGCAATTCGATGGCGAAATCTATGGTCAAAATGTGAACAGCGCATAGAGGAAGCTCCAGCCATGGGCATGTTCGTAGGGACCCTCGACCCTCAGGCGACCATTTCTCAATTCATGATGTTCTTCAAGCCGACCACTTTCCAGGCCTTGATCGACAAACTGGCCCAAATGGACCAGATGGGCCATAGACCATCTTCTTCGAAAATGGAGCCTCGAAACGAAAAGGGGAAGGGGAAAGCGACCTTCGTTACCAATGCTCAACAGCAGCCGAATGGTCCAAAACCAGCTGATCGCCAAAGTGATAGACAACGATTCCTCAACGAAAAGTTAAGACGTCCTTACTCGTTTCCGCGGGAGAAAACAAAGAGACTGTTCGAACTGGCGATACACAACAGGGTTGTTGGGGTCAAAATTTACACCCCGGTTGACCAAGTCAAAATCAAAGTCAACCCCAAACCAAGTGGGCCCAAGCCCAGGTCAAGTGGGCCAATGCCCGGGACGAGCCCGAACATGAAGCGGCCGGCCTCCCCCATGCCAAAATGAAAATTTTGTAATAAATAATTTTGGTGTATTTCTTTTCTTTTCTTTTATGAATAAATGTAAGAAAAATGGGCATAAAGCCGAATTTTTGTAAAGCCCATGGCTTATGTGCAAAAAGAAATAGCACATAAGGCATGGGATAGGCAAAATGCCATTTTGGAAAGCCCAAGGGGCTACATGTAAAGTGTATAGCCTATAAAGGCAAAGATAATGAAAATATCTCAACAACTTTTTCTCTCTCCAAAAGAATCAAGATCTGTGATCTTCTCGTTCCTCAAGGTTATAAACCTTCTTCTTTCTTTTGAATTAAATCAAGAGTTTTACTCTTTTTTCCAAAACTAAATAGTTTTTCACCACAAAACCCACAAAGGGGAGCTCGGATCTTCCATCAGATCTTAAAAAGGAGGGATTTTTAAAATCTCACCCCTCTTGTTTTTCAAGATCCGACCAACAGAGGAGGAAGAAGAAGACCCATTTCCAAAGACCCCACTTTGGGGAAGATCCAGAGCTCAAGGGAGAAGCTCCTTCATCGGCTCCAAAAATATCTTAGGAGCTTAACTCCTAAAAAAAAATAAAATAAAATATACACACACACACACACACACACACACATATATACATATATATACACACAAAATAACAAGTATTTCTTTCTGGGAGTACAACTCCCAGTGAAGGGACCAACTCCCTTTTTTTGCGCTTCAAGCGCCCTTGCGCTCAAAGCGCTAGCGTCCAAAAACGCTAGCACCCGAGCGCCCACGTGCCTGGCACGTGGGGCGCTAGCGCTCTTCCGCTCAAAACGCTAGCGCCCAAAGCGCTAGCGCCCGAGCGCCCAAAGCGCTAGCACCCGAGCACTCACGTGCCTGGCACGTAAGGCGCTAGCGTCCGAGCGCCCACGTGCCTGGCACGTGAGGCGCTAGCGCCCAAAGCGCTAGCACCATGGCGCTTAAAGCGCTGGCGCTTTCTCCTACGCATCCTTTGGATGCACTTTCCCTTATATATATACATATGTATGTATGTATATACATACATACGTATGTATGTATATACATACATACGTATGTATGTATATACATACATACGTATGTATGTATATACATACATACGTATGTATGTATATACATACATACGTATGTATGTATATATATGTATACACACACATACTCCACCACACTGTTCCCGTTAGAAAAAATTTCTAACGGTGCACTGCCTCGCACCCCGCAAGGGGGCTGCTAGCCCCCTTGACCCCCAGCCCAGTATCCGGGTAGCGGGACCCCCGTAAAAGACTCTGTGGGACCCCGATATATCCAAAACCCTTTCAAAACACATGACACTGCATATTGAGTTCGCATGACCAGTTTAACCCGTCAATCGGAGGTTCTCTCGCTCCAAATGCGATGGGTAATTAACGGCAGCTTAGTTCACGGCTGCCGGAGATTCGGATCCCCACAATCAATAGACCCCAGCCTACCCTAGGCAGGGAAAATCTGTAATGCGCCTGACAAACGCGCGCGTATTCCCATCTCAATGGGGTGACGAAAAACACCCTACAGATTTTGGTACGCCCGGTGGGACCTTTCTCTCCTCCCATATCCCGGGTCAAGCGTTCATACGAACTCATTTTGCATATATATCGATGTTTGTACTGAAATAATGTTTTTCCGTGCAGCAATCAACTTTCAATGACAATGTCTCCTATGATGGATCATGCTTCTGATGCGACCCCGATTCCGTACGTGGTCAAGATCAATGCTCGTGTGGTTCTCCCCGCAAGCCTCAGTCGACAGTGGGAGGAACTTCCCTGCCAGTTTGGTTCCGTCATCATCTACCCTGCCAGAAGCGCTCATCTGGCAGAAATCCCGGCGAAACAGGTAGCCAAGCCGGTCTCAAAGGGCAAGAGGCCGAATGTTGTGATCGCTAAGGCACCACAACCGAAACTTAAGACGGTGTCTGAACGACTCTCTGGTGCTCCAGCTGGAGCCAAGACTTCCGATACAAAGGGCAACATCAAATGTTGCGGGCGAGCTCAGGCGATGACTCCAACAAATGCACGATCGAGCGTCTCCTCTGGCTTCTCTATCAATCGGTCTACGGCGTCTTCCCGAAGAGCTGAAGTCCGCCGAGTGCTTAAAACAGAAAAGTTAAGGTAGAAGCGGCTCAGGTATTGAGCCAACAAGAGGGCCAGGACTCCTACCAGGTGGAGTCATGTGAGATTCCAAGAGCAGAGTCATCCTGCGACGACGACTGAATCGGCCGTAAAAATCAGCAATTCCTTCGAACCTCTGAAGTGGGTTCAGAAAAATGCCATGACCGTCAGAATCAAGAAGACAACGGTTCGAACGTCGCTACAAAGAGACGTGTCCCGGCCCCAACAGAAAAAGTATGACACTGTCTCTTCAAGAGTCTATCAGGCGCTTTGTGCCGCGCGAAAGCAGCGGGGCAACCCAGAAAAGAAGCGCCAACACCATTCAAGAACCCGGTCAGGCCAGCCACCTTCAATCGACTGCCCGCTACCGAAACAGGGGGGTCAAGACAGCGATCTGTGAAATCAGCCGCCGATAATAAAAAGTTAGCTGGATATATTTTCCATACGGTCTATATGGCGGGTGGGCGCCCCAGCGAAAACCTTCGCAGCAAAAGCAAGGATGGGGCCACCACATCCCAAGTCCAATCTGGCTTGAATGTGGTTGACGCTTCCCAAGAACAGTCGCCTCTACTAGATTAAGAAAACCCTCTCGATGAGGAAGATATGCAGAAAGACCCCTCGGTCCATGCAGAGTCAAGTTCGGACAGTGAGGAAGAGTCGACTTTCCGCCCCAGGACCGCGGAGCAAGAGCTACTTCAAGAGCTTTGAAAACAGCTCAGGAGCAAAGATAAAGAGATGGCCAAGCTCTATTCGAAAATTGACGACCTAACGAACGTTGTGATGCAGTTTACGGCTCAAATTTCTCAAGCGCCTCCCAATCAAGCACAAGTCTCTACTCATGAGCCAGATGATGACAATCCGAAGCGGCCGATGCCTGTCCCTTTGGGTCCAAGATTCGTCGAGCCGCACGAAAGTCAGCCACATTCCGCTTCTGGGGACGCCTTGGCCCCAGATAACACTATCCCACTAACACAAGATCGGATAATGGATTTGGTCACCAGCAAGGTTAAAACATTGGTGGCCGAAGCTGAAGCTCAGAAAGAAATTGGCAGTAGTAGGCGGCCATATCCCGCACAGTACAATCTGATCGAGTTCTCGAGCGGCTACGTCATTCCTAAGTTCAGAAGATTTGACGGGACAGGAAATGCAAATCAGCACGTCGCCCACTTTAAAGCATCGTGCGGAAATACATGGGGTAATGATGCGCTCCTTCTTTGTCAGTTTGTCAACAGCCTGACCGGTGTCGCTTTTGACTGGTACGCGAGTATACCAGACGGGTCCGTTATTACCTTTGCCCAAATGGAGTCTCTGTTTCGGCAAAGGTTCATGAGTGTCAGTGATAAAATCTCCATTGCTGACCTTATGAGAACCAAACCGGGGAAGAATGAAAGCAACACCGACTTTATCACCCGATGGCGTAATCTCACGGTCAAGTGCGAACCGCCGCTAGAGCAGGACCAGTCTGTCAGCCTTCTCATTGGGAACCTCAGCAATTGGATGGTCCCATTCTTGTGTACAGCAGGCCTCAAGACGTTTCAAGATCTAACCAAGAAAGTCCAAATGCTGGAACGCTCGAAGCAAGAGTCTACCCCGGACTCTCAGAGAGACAAGACTTGGGAAAGCAAGCGGGATGACAACCGGAGAAGCGGGAGTTCCAGCAGTACCAATGTCTTCAATGCGTCCGACAATGAAGAAAAGCGAAGGGCGGGTGAATCCAAAACCAACTGGTCTGGAAATCCAGTGCTGGGAGGAGAAGGGCCTTTCCTAGAGGAGAAAAAGAACAAGGTTTACTCTTTCAGGAGGGACAAGGTCCGAAAGATATTTAAAGATGCCTTGAACAACGGTCTACAATTGCCAGAGTCGAAAAGACCTCAAGAAGCAAAAATGACCGACAATCCCCTGTATTGCCCGTACCACCGAGTAGTGAGCTATGCGATCGAGGATTGCTATATCTTCAAAGACTGGGTCGAGAAGCAGTATAAGGCTGGAGAGATCGAGCTGTCCAAAAGTGTGTTGGTGAACAATCAAGTTGCAACCACCAACTTTATATAGACAGAAGCTGAAGCCTTCTTAGGGCAGACAGCCGAACCCACTACCCTGAGAAATGAAACTGACTCACCGCAGCCTCCTTAGAGTAAGAACGTATCTAACAAGATGAAGAAGATGCTAAAGCTACTTCAGAAAGAGCCCAGGACGGAATGGGAAGGGCAGAAGAAGCCTACCATTCCAGCTGCCAATGCGGCTCCATCAGGCTCAAAATCCAAAAAGCTCAAGAAGAAGAAAAGTACAGTTCGGCGCGAAAAAGGGTCTGCAGGAAGATCGACCATCCAAAAATATATCGATTCCCTCGAACACTATGAACAAAAGGAAAGAACTCTGATTCAATTGAAAGACTTCTTCCCTGTAGAAGCCGCTGAAATTCTGGAGGAGTTAGAGGGAGACTCCGATAAAGAGATCCCTATAATGACCTTCTACGCCATCCATCTTGGCAACGACTCTGAAGAGGAGCTTTGTTTTCCCGAAGAGGACGAGGAGCTCGCCACAAGGGCCAACCAAATCCAGCTCAGAAGCGGCAGGGCTCTGCCACCAAATCAGGGCAACGCCCCAAAAGGAAAGGAAAAACAGGTGGCTATTGAGGAAGATGGCAGAGAATCGGCTAATGAAAACTCAAGTCCTTCCTCGGTGGACTATAATGTCTTGGCTCGTCTCCGGAAGCTTCTGTCTCTCCTGAGCATCTACGATGCCTTGGTCTTATCTAAGGAGCTTAGAGATGTTCTCATCCACGCTCTACAAAACCCCGAGCGGTATCAGGCTCGCTTCGCGGAAATTAATATGAAAGAAGCCCAGTACGCTTTGCATGCCGTCACAGTCACATTTAAGGATGAAGACTTGCTATTGGGAACGGCTGAGCATAATCGGCCGCTTAACGTGACCGAGTACAGCGACGGAGATCGGGTTAATCGCATATTGATTGATCCGGGGTCCTCAGTGAACATCATGAACTTGCGAACTCTGAAGAGTTTGTAAATGGACGTCCGACACCTGTCAAGGGAAAGGATTGTCATTCAAGGCTTCAATCAAAACTGCCAGCAAGTTCTGGGGTCTATAGCTTTACCAATCAAATTTGGAGATCTTCAAACTGAAGTTAAGATATACATGATCGGCGCTGACACGTCTTATAAAATTCTCTTGGGACGGCCGTGGCTCCACGATTACTGCATCGTTCCGTCAACTCTCCATCAATGCATGAAGTATACTAAAAATGGCGAAGAAAGACGCATTGACAGAGACGTCCAGCTGTTCGGTGTGCATGAAGTCTGATATGAGGATTCTCGGTATTTTATAAACCACCAAAATGCTAAGCCACAACCGACTGAGGACAGAGCGGCCCTAAGACTCAAAAGCAAATCTGAGCCAGCTGTCACTTTCAAAAGCAAAAACGCCCAAGTGCGCCCGCGTTTCGGTAGTAACACTGATGAGTCCGATGCTGGAAGTCTGTCCTTCCGCAAAACTCGCCCTCGTTTCGGTAGCGATACGGACGAATCTGATACTGAAGGCCCATCTAGCAGCAAAGTCCGCCCTCATCTTGGCAGCGACACTGAAGAGTCGGAGGAAGAGGGCCTGCCTTGCAACAGCTGTGCAGATTGGACCCCCATGCAACAAGTGAAATTACGTGAGACCTTCGAAATTGCAGAAGGGTCCCTGGCCATCACAAGGGTGCCAGAACGGATGTGCAAAGAGCTCGATGCATTATCAGTCTCTACCGTTGACCAGCTGAAAACTTTCTACGTTCCCGGGAGGAAAAGTGGACAGAAGGGTATCCTGTTTTATGGGTCAAACCCCGTTGTGCGCCCGGACGATTTGTCTGTCGCGTGCCTTCCCTATGAGAGAGGAATAAGAGCCGTCCTCAATCCCAGATACCATGCACCCGAGATGCGGGAATATTTTAAAAGGTGCGGATGCCGGTTATATCAAACGGAGTCCGAAGCAAAGTTCTATGAAGGGCTATGGCATCCGCCCCAGGTCCGAGCACGCATCGATGGATGAATTCCAGATAGACGGGGCATAGGCTTCATTCAACCTGATTCTAAAGCATGCTACATGATCCATATTGGTGAAGCCGGTGAAGAGTCAAATGATGCAGACGAGCTAGCCGAGCCAGAAGAAGCCCCTCAAGAGCTCGAAGATGGCGGACAAGCAACCTTCGATGAGCTAACTGAGATCGATCTGGGAACGACCGATAATCCAAGGCCGACCTATATCAGCTCACTCTTGTCAGAGGAAATGATAGAGCAGATAGTAGCCCTGCTGCATGAATTCGCTGACTGCTTCGTATGGACGTACAAAGAAATGCCTGGCATCTCCTCTGAGGTAGCCGTGCATAGGCTGGCTATTTCTCCTGATGCTAAGCCGGTCAAACAAGCTCCTCGAAGAATGAGAAGGGAACTGGAAGAAAAGTTCATCGAGGAAACTAAGAAACTCATCGATACCGGCTTCATCAGGGAAGAAAGATATGCGGATTGGATCGCATGCATAGTCCCAGTGAAGAAGAAAAATGGGCAGATCCGAGTTTGTGTCGATTTCAGGGACCTCAATAAGGCATGTCCTAAAGACGACTTCCCGCTACCGGTCATGGAAATGATGGTCGATGACACCTCAAATTACGAGCTGTTCACCTTTATGGATGGCTCGTCTGGATATAATCAGATCAAGCTGTCGCCTGAGGATGAGAAACACACAGCATTTCGAACCCCGATCGGAATATACTACTACAAAGTGATGCCGTTCGGACTGAAGAACGCATGTGCTACATATCAAAGGGCAATGACCAATATCTTTGATGACCTAATCCGTAAAGTCATCGAATGCTATGTTGATGATCTGGTCGTCAAGACTAAAACCAAGGTCGATCACATCCAAGATCTCAGGACCGTTCTCACTAGACTGAGGGAGTACGATTTGAAAATGAATCCTCTGAAATGCGCTTTTGGCATGTCATCGGGAAAATTCCTGGGCTTCATAGTCTGACATTGAAGGATTGAAGTTGACCCATCCAAGATAAAGGCCATCATGGAGATGCCCCCTCCGAAGAGTCTAACGCAACTAAGATCTTTTCAAGGCAAGCTTGCTCATATACGAAGGTTTATCTTAAATTTATTGGGGAGATGTCGGCCCTTCTCAAAGCTCATGAAGAAAGGAGCTCCTTTTGTCTGGGATGCCGAATGTCAAGAAGCGTTCGAAAGCATCAAACAGTACCTGTTGCACCCTCCAGTGCTTGCTGCTCCTATTCCAAACAAACCGTTGATTCTCTACACTGTCGCGCTCGATGAGTCACTCGGTGCGCTCCTTGCCCAGAACAATGAGGAGGGAAAAGAAAATGCCCTCTACTACCTCAGTCGAACTTTAGTCGGGGCAGAACACAACTATTCCCCGATCAAAAAGCAATGCCTGGCTCTGATGTTCGCTGTGAAGAAGCTGAGGCACTACCTGCTCGCTCATCGGGTTATGCTAATCTCTAGGGTCGACCCGCTCAAACACTTAATGACCAAAGCAAGCCTAGCCGGTAGAATGTCGAGATGGGCTGTCATGCTACTTGAGTTTGACATAGTTTATACTCCTCAGAAAGCAGTAAAAGGGCAAGCTCTTGCGGAATTTCTCGCTGCTCATCCCATACCGGAAGGGTCACCGTTCAATTGCGAGTTACCCGATGAACAGATATTGCACCTCGAGGATAGCAAGCCATGTTGGGAGCTCTACTTTGATGGGGCCTCATCAATAAGGACCTCCAGCAAATCAAGCGTCTCGGAGATAAAAGCAGGGATAGGATTGGTGTTCATCACGCCATTGATGGGAACCCTACGTCGTTCTTTTGCTCTCACCGAGCCTCGAACAAACAATGAAGCTGAGTATGAAGCTCTGATAGCTGGTCTGGAGCTCACCATAGAAATGGAAATCCTTCGGCTACGGGTTTACGGTGACTCCCAGCTTGTCGTCAACCAAGTAAGCGACGACTATAAGATATACAAACCCGAGTTAGCTCGATATAGAAGCCGAGTGGTGGAACTCATGAAACGGTTCACTCACATTGAACTAATGAGAGTCCCTAGAGCGTTGAACAGAAAGGCTGACATACTCACTCGCTTAGCCAAGGAGCTTGCTGATCCTGACATGGACGAAATTCTGATCACAGTCAAGAGCCGGCAAATTTTACCCCTATTCTCTCTACGAGAAGAGGAAAGCGCGGAACAGAAGAGCAGTCCTGCCGAAGAAGCTTCGATCATCCAAGACGAGCCCGATTGGAGAGAACCCTTCATAGAGTACCTCCGATACGATAAGCTGCCCGAAGGAAAATCTGTAAGGATTCAGCTGAAGAAGAGAGCTCTCCGATACGTGTTTGTAAACGACACGCTATACCGCAGGTCATATGACCAACTCTGGCTCAGGTGCCTGTCATCGGCCGAAGCCCAAAAAGATATGAAGGAAGTTCATTCAGGCATCTGCGGGGCTCACCAGTCCGGCCCCAAAATGCGGCTTCAGATAAAACGGCTTGGATATTACTGGCCCACCATGATAAGGGATTGTGAAGAGCATGCAAAGAAATACCATCTCTACCAAATCCATGGTGATTTCATTCACAAGCATCCCAATCCATTGCATCCAACGGTGGCGTCGTGGCCCTTCGAAGTTTGGGGCACCGACATAGTTGGCCCAATTGATCCTCCGTCATCCAGAGGCCACCGGTTCATATTGGCCGCAACTGACTATTTCTCCAGATGGACTGAAGCTGTCCCGCTAAAAGAAGTCAAGACAGAAAATATTCTGACGTTCTTCCAGCATAATATTTTATACCGCTTTGGTACACCAAGAAGAATCATTTCTGACAACGGGCCTTCTTTCAAGAGCTTCAAAGTCTCAAGATTCGCTACTCAATACAAGATAGACTGGAGATATTCCTCCATCTACAATCCAAGAGCCAATGGGCTAGCCGAAGCTTTCAATAAGACTCTATGCAAGCTCCTGAGGAAAAATGCTTCAGCCAACAAGAGAGACTGGAATCTCAAGCTTCACGAGGCGTTGTGGGCATATCGTACCACACACCGTACTCCAACTCAGTCCACTCCATACTCACTACTCTTCAGAGTGGAGGCGGTCCTCCCCCTCGAAGTCGAAGTTCCAAGCTTAAGAATGTCCGTTCAACACGAATTGACGGAGGAGGAAAATGTGCTCCTTCGGCTAGAAGAGCTTGACGCCCTCGAAGAAAAGAGGCTCGCGGTGCAGAAAAATCTGGAGCTATACCGAGCCCAAATGTCAAGGGCCTATAACAAGATGACCCGTCTTCGCGTTTTCAAGAAAGGTGAATTGGTGTTGGTCATCAAAAGACCGATCATCCCCAATCGACATGCAAAACGAAAATTCGAGCCAAACCGGGAAGGACCATACGTCATCGAGAAAGTGTTTGATGGAGGATCTTACCAACTAATAAGTGCCGAGGGAGAAAGGCCCATGCCACCTATCAATGGCCGATATCTCATGAAATATTACGCGTGAATGCCCCAAGTCGCAGGCGAATTGAGCACACAAGCCCTACGGTCTGGATCATACATCCTGCAAAACCGTATACAATCTACGGGCCTAAACGACCCCTATCTCTCCTAAGTCCTGCCGGTGAGATTGCTTTTAAAGTCCCACCAGCGCAAAAAAAAGGAAAAAAAGGGTATGTCCACAAGCAAAACGGGCACGGATGAAAACCCGAAAGGGCTCCGTGTGTAAAAACAGCAGGACTATCGGCTAGTTTGTGAAAACCCGAAAGGGCGCAGACTCGTGAGAAGAGATAAAATATACTCGCAAAGTCCTCTCGACCTTGTGAGGAGAAAATCCCTGTGTGAGATCCTTACGACTCACAAAGGAGCAACACACTTAGGAATCCTCACAATTCCTAAGGAGAACATACACCTGCGAGATCCTCTCGACTCGTAGGGAGAAAATACTTTTATGAGACCCTTACGGCTCATAAAATTGAAAAGCCTTAGGTGATAGGGATCTAAACCTGTCTCCTAAGCCGTCGTTCCACAACGGGCAACGACAAATGATGAGTCGCTCCTGGCATTTCGCTTCAGTGTTAGCGGTGCTGATACCGACCAAAAACCCAAATCCCAAGTCCTCCCAAGGCAAATGATGAGTTGCTCCTGGTATTATTCCAGTGCAGCAATGCTGATGCCAAACCAAAACCAAAATCCAATTTCTCAAAAAATCCCCGGCCCTACGGTTAGTCCCCAAATTGACTACCGTATACAATCCACGGGCTCAAATAATTCTCATCATGCCCATACCCCACCGCAATCACCAGTCCAGCGGCCGGTCTTCGCCCTTGGATTTATGCTCCATTTGGGAAGACCCACACATGCGTTCTCACGATACATGAGGAGAACAAACTTATGAGATCCTCTCGACTCGTAAGAAAACACCTTCGTGGGATCCTTACGACTCACAAAGGAAAAACACACTTAAGAGTCCTCACGACTCCTAAGGAGAAAGTACACCTATGAGATCCTTACGACTCGTAGGGTGAAAATGCTTTTATGGGACCCTAACGGCTCATAAAATTGAAAAGCCTTAGGTGATAGGGACCTAAACCCGTCTCCTAAGCCATCGCTCCCCAACGGGAAAAGGCAAATGATGAATTGCTCCTGGCATATGTGCTTCAGTGTTAGCAACGCTGATGCCTACCCTAACCCCAAAATTCCAAACTCCAATCCAATAGACCCCTGAGTCTTTAAACTGGGAATGGATGACCTCTAAGTCGTTAAACTGAGAACAGATGACCCCTAAATCGTTAAACTGGGAACGAGAGAAATTTCCTCATGGCAAATGATGATTTGCTTCCGGTACCATATTCCGGTGTAACGATGCTGATGCCGAACCAAAACCAAAATCCCCAAATCCTCTCATGGCAAATGATGATTCGCTCCTGGTACCATATTCCAGTGTAGCGGTGCTGATGTCAATCCAAATCACATCAAATCAGCAAAACAACCAATGACCTCCCTGGCAGAATCAAATTCCACCTCGGAAACAAGTCAACTACATCCCTGACACCGCAAGAAGCGGAGCAAGTCAAACCCAGAACCAACCGTCCACGTCGCAAAAAGGGCAGCACCGACCGTCCACGTCACTAAAATGGAAGCACCGACCGTCCACGTCTCAAAAAAGGCAGCACCGACCGTCCACGTCGCAAAAAGGGCAGAATCGACCGTCCACGTTGCTAAAATGGCAGCACCGACCGTCCACATCGCAAAAAGGGCAGAACCGACCGTCCACGTAGCAAAAAGGGTAGAACCGACCGTCCACATCGCTAAAATGGCAGCACCAACCGTCCACGTCGCAAAAAGGGCACCACCGACCGTCCACGTCGCAAAAAGGGCAGAACCGACCGTCCACGTCGCTAAAATGGCAGCACCGACCGTCCACGTCATAAAAAGGGCAGCACCGACCGTCCACGTCTCAAAAAGGGCAGCACCGACCGTCCACGTCGAAAAAAGGGCAGAACCGACCGTCCAAGTCGCAAAAAGGGCAGAACCGACCGTCCACGTCGCAAAAAGGGCAGCACCGACCGTCCACGTTGCAAAAAGGGCAGCACCGATCGTCCACGTCACTAAAATGGCAGAAACGACATCCACGTCGTCAAAACGGAGTCGACCGTCCACGTCACTAAAATGGCAGAAACGACATCCACGTCGTCAAAATGGAGTCGACCTCCACACGAAAGAAGATCCATCAATTTCATGCACACAACCCATATATGTGGTGGGCATGTATTGATGGGGGGCAATTTGTTGGGGTCAAAATTTACACCCCGGTTGACCAAGTCAAAGTCAAAGTCAACCCCAAGCCAAGTGGGCCAATGCCTGGGGCGAGCTCGAACATGAAGCAGCCGCCTCCCCCTTGCCAAAATGAAAATTCTGTAATAAATAATTTTGGTGTATTTCTTTTATTTTATTTTATGAATAAATGTAAGAAAAATGGGCATAAAGCCGAATTTTTGTAAAGCCCATGGCTTATGTGCAAAAAGAAATAGCACATATGGCATGGGATAGGCAAAATGCCATTTTGGAAAACCCAAGGGGCTACATGTAAAGTGTATAGCCTATAAAGGCAAAGATAATGAAAATATCTCAACAACTTTTTCTCTCTCCAAAAGAATCAAGATCTGTGATCTTCTCCTTCCTCAAGGTTCTAAACCTTCTTTTTTCTTTTGAATTAAATCAAGAGTTTTACTCTTTCTTTTCCAAAACTAAATAGTTTTTCACCACAAAACCCACAAAGGGGAGCTCGGATCTTCCATCAGATCGTAAAAAGGAGGGATTTTTAAAATCTCACCCCTCTTGTTCTTCAAGATCCGGCCAACAGAGGAGGAAGAAGGAGACCCATCTCCAAAGACCCCACTTTGGGGAAGATCTAGGGCTCAAGGGAGAAGCTCCTTCATCGGCTCCAAAAATATCTTAGGAGTTTAACTCCTCAAAATACACACACACACACACACACAAAATAACAAGTATTTCTTTCTGGGAGTACAACTCCCAGTGAAGGGACCAACTCCCTTTTTTTGCGCTTCAAGCGCCCTTGCGCTCAAAGCGCTAGCGTCCAAAAACGCTAGCGCCCAAGCGCCCACGTGCCTAGCACATGGGGCGCTAGCGCCCGAGCGCCCACGTGCCTGGCACGTAGTGGGCGCGCTAGCGCCCGAACGCCCATGTGCCTGGCACGTAAGGCGCTAGCGCCCAAAGCGCTAGCACCCTAGAGCTCAAAGCGCTGGTTTGTATATTATTCTTTTGGGGCACGACCGGGTTGAGGTCGATGTACCCGTTGTACATATTTTCATTTCTGTACTAGGTTTACCCCGTGACGGAGTGCACGGATAGCCGGGTTCTGGAGGGCAACGGGTCCGCATCTCATGGCTTTGAGAGGCAGGGGGTCTCACTCTAGAATTGGCAGACTATTCGCCGCACTCGTAGGGGGTACAGGTTGACCCAAGGAGGGGTGTTCAAGTTACCGGATTCCGTGAAGTGCAGGGTGGTCCATTCACTTTGCTGTAGGGGGCTGCCTCGCTTCAAGTTTTTGGCGGGTGACTTGCCGCACCCGTAGGGGTCTAGGTTTTCATTGCACGGGCTATCCACACGACCAGGGGAACGTCGGGTTTCAGTTGCGGCTCTGTGAAACTCGGGGATCCCAGATTATCCGTATTGTTCTGTGATACTTATTACTTTTTTGTAATGTTGCATTTATCACACCTGGAGCGATTATTGTATATTGGTATATATACTAGTAGATGTTGTATATGTTTTACACCCGCGCTAGTCCAGTCCCCGCTCTGTTGTTAGTTAAGTAACCTAACGGGTGATGACGGGACCCAGTGACGAATGCGGATGGCATATACGTACATTTTATTTTCGTTCTTTTCTGGTGTGATTAATTGATGGGACTGCGTTGATTTTGATCAATGCAAGGAAAACAAACCTGTTTGACGTTGGAACAGTTTTCAAAAAGTGTTATTACAAGGACGTTTTCTTTTGTTTTGCACAGTGGTATTCAGTTGGAATATCCTGCACCTCATTCGATGAGGCAAGGGCCGAGATCCCTTCACCGGGAGTGACCCCTTGGGCAGAAGTTTGCGTCAGGGTAATAACTTCACTATAGTTGATTACTTGTTGCTTTGCATCGTGGTATTCAGTTGGAATATCCTGCACCTCATTCCATGAGGAAAGAGCCGAGATTCCTTCACCGGGAGTGACCTCTTTAGCAAAGGTTTTCGCCGCTATATTTTTGTAAAAAGCTATCAGGTTCCTTCAGCGATATCAAGTTCGTTACGTTAAAGGTTTTTCGCCAAAAACCAGCCGTAGCCCTCCATCATTTCAGTTGGGTATTCAGTAGTATTCAAGCTATGTATTTTGACCAATGCCAAGGCATAGTGTTTGGTAGCTGCTGGGTATTCATCTGTTGCATAGATAGATGAGTTAGTTTGGGACAATCGTTCTTCCATTTGGCCAACGTCAGGGGTATGTACGGATGGGTTCAAATTAACAAGATAATGATGGGTGGAACTTGACATGTGACATATGGCATTTTGGCCAACATCAAGGTCATAAGAGCATGGGGCAAAAATCCATATCGGGAGTTTCTAAAGAAACTGAAACTTGCTAGGCATGCGCATACCTTCTGGAGTGTGATAACGTGAGTGGATTCCTTCACGTTATCATGCGATGAGAGTTGGGTCCCAATTCCCACTGATGAGTTGGTTTACTCTTCGGGTGATCCCGACTAATTCTTCTTTCAGGTTTGGAGGAGAATTTGACGGTACAGTGGGAGGTTTCAAGATTAGATAAAGTGATAACCATTCTGATCTAGGTTAGAGTGCATGCAGAGTGTTTCTTTTCTCTCTCTCTTTGGCTGCAACCATTGACCGACCCTAGACTATGACTCAGTGACCAAGTTGACCGAACCTTCTTTAAATACCGGCTTTTGGATTGTCTGAGTTGCATACATCATTGCCGCTCCTTCTTTTACCCTTTGCATTTCTCCAGAACACCTCGTATCACTACGAACATCCACTTCCATTGGATAAATCCATCGTATGGTTATATACAAACTCGAAGGGACTTCTTCGGGGATGGATTCAGGTTCAGAAGAAATTGAATTGGTTTATTCAGTTGTCTTTTATCATCACCTTCTCTCAGATTGAGAGTACTCCTTGGTTTAGGTGACGGTACACCTATTACGCTTATTGGATAGTCTTCTTCCAAACCATAGGCAGGTGCCAAAAGGTAGGGAATGAAGAAAACCAATTAGCCTAAGTAGGGTGTATGAAGGTAATAAGTAAAGACAAAATAATGGGATTGGAAAGAGGGCAAAGTAAAACGCGACATGTATAATTCACGACCAAAAACCGCGTATATCATCGCCACTCCTATTTCACCTTTGCTTTTCTCCAGTTGAGGAGGAATAGAATAAAGTTTATTCAGTTGTCTTTTGTCATCACCTTCTCTCAGGTTGCAAGTACTCCTAGGATTAGAAGTATACACCTATTACGTTTATTGGATAGTCTTCTTCCAAACCATAGACTGGTGCCAAACGGTAGGGAAGGAAGAAAACCATTTAGCCTAACGATGGTGTACAGAAGGTAACGACTAAAGAGAAATAAAGGGATTTGGAGAGATGGCAAGAAAATATACGGTTACAGTCATGAATTTAGATAATGGAAGTGGCATTACTACGAATACCAGGATACCCCTTCGAAACATTTTCATGTTTCAGTTTCACTATGCATTGTTAAAAGAAAACTGTTTTCTCGATTAGATACTTACTCCAGGGTATGTATTTACCAGGTATGATTCTCACATCTGTATGGTTTTGCAGATGATGAGTGGGAGTAAGTTATTGGGAATTAGGCGATCATCCTCATTATATCGGAATTCGTTGTAATTGGTGATATTTGAGGAAATCGCCTGGGTTTTTGCCTGATGGCAAGTATTTGGTTTAGAGTATCCATTGTTGTGCACCAATTTCAAAAAGTTATATCTGTACGTTTATTTTCATAAAGTGAGATATAACTTTTGAAATTATGTCTGTGACATTTACCTATATCAGTTGACGATTGGGTAAGGAGCATTGAACAACGGGGTAGTTCTTAATCATAAGTACAGTTTTCAACCTACGATGCATAGGTTTTGAGTTATTCAACTCAGCGAACTTATACAGAGTATTATATGTTTCCAGTGTCCATTAGGACAAAGGGGTTGGTCCTCGTACTATGTTCTGTTTACTTGTAACTTTTCTAGTTTTTAGACAAGTGTTTCGTAGAAATACAAGATCTAAGTTTTGAGAAGTTATAGGTACAAGAATAAAGTAGAGAACCAGGTATCGCAAGTATCGGGATTCTTCAAAGAGATCGAAGATGTAGATACTTGTGATTGGTATTCAGTTGATAGTAATGGTTTTGAGAAACTTGTTTCTCTTTCAGGTTACTCATAATTGGATGCATTCCTAAGTTGAGTAATGTTGATCAGCCTCTCTCCATTTAGTTGACATGCGCTGGAGACAGCTGCATGATTTGAATCTGGTTCCAATTAAATCAGTGCCAAAGTTTCTATATTGGATATAGAATGGTTCATATCTTAACGATGTTAAGGTACGGGGAGTTGTCCGGCTTATACTTAAAACCAGCCTCTGGATAACTCAAGGCACGTTTCTGTAATGGCAGTTTGTGGGTTGACCCGGGCTATGACGAGGGTTGATTTTCTACCATCTGGAAGATCAATAGTAATGTTGTTCTTGACTCGCTACAGTTTTAGTAAAATGGATTTTTTCAAGAAAACAGTAGTGGGAGTATGGTAGAACTAGATGAGATTCCAGAACCGCAAACGATTACGGAAAATTTAATAGGACCTAAAGATTCAATCAGGTTTGACATTCCATTAGCCCCTCCGCAGATATGGTGGGTAACCTCAGGCACCCGAGAGGTACTTCGGTCGCCTCAAGGACGGTGACAGGGAGGTTCTTGTTTACCCAGACTTGCCATTACTGCTGTTCCAGACTATGAGACCTGGCAAGAGGATGAGTATAACGTCGTTCTAAACTAGGTTTAGAAGTGCCCGTGTATATGATTCTGCCAGAGGGTTGTTGTGGTCAGTGGGAGCAGCGGAAGCATAGTGGGCAAGTAGCTTATGTCTATTTATAGACTCGAGCAGATATAGCGGAGAGAGATCATCTAATTTTGATGTGACAATCATGGATTTGACTTCATCAGAATAGGGGATGGATCTGTTAAGAAGGTAGTAGGGTGTGATGTCCTGGTATTTGGATGACATACACAGAGTAGAAAGTAAAATTCCTATACTACGATCGGTTATATTGTGGTTGTCACACAGTTGTTTCTCCACACAGGATATGGATATAATATCAGACATTCTGGTTACTAGATCTATGGTTTTAGATCTAGATTTGGGTAGTTTCCCAATCTGGGTACTTAGACAATATTCTAAAGGTGTTTTAGAATGGACGACTCCTGGCATGATGGTGTACCTGCAGATGATGGAGTCTCCCTTTCTAAAGGTGTCATACAGACTAAAAGGGAGAGGGTTGTGCATGATTAACATATCACTTGCTTAGGCAATTGAGTTGATCATGAGATGTCAAGTACTACACCGGATATTGTTTTTGCACTAGCTGCAATAAGTTTATATTAATCCAATGCTGGGGAAACATTCGGAAGCAGTTTTAGAATATAAGTGGATGTTCTACGGATTTGATGACGGCAGCCTCCTTCGGAGACGGTTATCATTCCAAGCTTCCAAGATGACATGGAAGACAGAGTGATTGTCAGAGTTATAGTTTTCCCTCTGACGAAGGGGGCAGTAGTTTGGACAGGTGGTCCAAGAGGATACTATGGGAGGCATGGTGCAGGATACTGATTAGGTTCAGTTGACGATACAGTCTAAGAAGTTTGGATTTGGAGTTCATTTATGAACTAGGTCCCATCAGATATCCAGACATATTCTAAGACAGGTATTGCTCAATTCGGGAGACCGCTTTCTCCGCGGACTTGAGATTAAAAGAGACATAGAAAGAAACATCAGAGCGGATCCACTCATTGAGGCTATTTCTCGAACACAATAGTTTTACAAACGGGCTTTGTGAAACTGATTAGTAGAGGAGTTGGATGTTCGGTATCACACGGGCTGTGAGTATGCGACATCGCAATAATTAGCCTTAAGTGCAAGTAGGAGATTTTTGGTCGTAGTGCCCTCAAAGTCAATTATTGGATCGCAGGCACGTGATTGCAATGATTGAGGAGGACCTATACCGGTAGGACATTCTTACTCGAAATGATAGTATGCTATCTGGTTTGCCTTTATCATCGTGTACAGTTTTAGGTGACATGATCACTATTACACGTTGATAGAGCCCTTAGGATTCTTGCTTGACTACCAGCAGTATGATGGCGATCATATACGTGAGAGTTGGGTAGTCCATAAGCACATCCTTAAAAGTGGTCCCTAGTCGTGGGAGTTTCGAGACAGGGCATCGATACTCCAGAGTAGACTAGTGTATACAGTCGAGACCCCGATGAGGGGCGGTGGCCAGTCTCACAAGCCATTCGTGTCAGTTGGATCACCTAAGATGTATACAAGTGCTCATTGGGTTATGAGTACACCGGACAGGACTCGCCGGGAACCTGCTAGTTGGTATTACACCTAGCGTCAGATAGCAGTTTCCTGGTGACATGTGTACAGGTTAGTTCATCGACCCGAGGTCGTCATTTGTCTCGTGTGAGCTCCTACTGTGCTTAGATTACTACCCTACCACGGCTCAAAGGAGTCGTGCAAACAGGTTTTAGTTGGGTACAGTCCCGAGCCACATGGAGGCAGTGAGTCGATCGGCAGGGGATTCGTCTCTCCCGGTATTGGGGGAGAGATCGCGCTGTGTCTAGAAGAGCCATTACACCAAGTCTTTTGCCAAGGCAGGTGAGAATTACTGGTAAGTATTCCAGTGGTTTCTCAGGGTGTTCAGGGCTACCCTTCGACACGACTTATACAGCTTTTGGGGGTCTGACGTTACCAGCCCCCTAGGCCCAATATGCGATGCTCATAGACGAACGGACCGGACTGTATGGATATTGTCACTGATAGACTCAGTAGGGTTCTAGGATGAGTTCGCTCATCGGCTTCCCTTTCGGTGAGTACATGGGCAGCCGTTACGCACAGCTAGTGCCTCTGACGTGCTTGTGGTTAAACTCACTGCTAGGGTATTGACGAGTCTTTAGAGTCCCCCACAGATAGCTTTCCAAGTTCGGGCGAAACGTTGTAGAGGCCGTATGGTTTTATGGCAGGGTTCGAACATGCACGTGCACTTGTGCACGTGTCATGGTTCGGACAGATAATACTAGTGGGGTTTGGTTTAAGCCGGATCCAAGTATTGTATTGAGTCGGAATATTTTAGTCTCATCGTATTCGTATTCGGTCGGAATACGGATTCATGTATGTATTTACAGGTGAGGGGTATTCTCGTAATCCGTTACGAGATTACTTTAGAAGATGCATTTCTTTTTAGGTTAATCATTTTGGTTTAAATGATTATTGGATTTGGAAAGTGTGACTCATTTGGATGACACATTTCTTCTAGCATGTTCACTAGTGACTCATGCTAATGAGTCACTAAGTGAGTCATGATAGAATTAATGGTGTTTTGTTTTTGGTAAGATATTTTTGAGGGTTTGTGTGGGATATTTTTGTGAGATCTCTTCTATGTTTAAAGACACAAATCCTCATTATATCTTCTCACTTGCAAATTTGGGCAGCCAAAGGTTATTTTTGTGTGCTTGGGTTTTGCTTTCTTGAGATAGTTTCTTGAGCTCACAATTTCTAACTCTTTGCATCTTCTTCAAGCTCCACTCTTACCCTCTCATGTGATGAGAACCAAAGAGTGTAACGAGACAAAATATTCTACTCTTTCTCTACTTCATCTTGGTCATCTCTTTTAGCAGACATGATGTCCGAGTTGTCTCGGTATAGAGGCGGGAGCCCGTATAAAGATTCGTTGACGTGGTGCCACCTCGACGAGGAGACAGGAGATCGGAGATGCCGCGAGGAGCGTGGGATGATGGCTAAAGACCGAAGGACACGGATCGATCGGTATAGACATTCTATCATCTTTGTAGTTAGCTAGTTTAGCGTTAATGGTTAGATCCGGGGTAAAGTCCATGCTAGCGCCAGTTTATAAAAGTTTATGTTCCGCGTTTGGCCTCAGATTATTGGCCGGGGCACTGGCGTAGACTTACAGCAGATCGCCATGGTTCCGTAGCAGCACTACAGAGAGCTCGACGCACTTGATACTTATAGTGTGCAAGAACTGCAGACGTTCTACGTCTCTCCCAGGCGAAAAGATGAAAAGGCGATCCTCTTTTATCGATCTGCGGAAATCAGAAAGAAATCTGGCATGGTGCCGATTCTACACTTGACAGGTTCCAGCCCATCCTTCTGCCCAGATACTACACAGAAGGATTAAAAAGGCTGTTAAGGCGCTAAGGCGTACCCTTCAAACAGACTGCTCGATAAGCTCAGTTCTACAACAGGATCTGGAACGTCCCCGGAACTCAGTGAAAATTGCCCAACTGGAGAATGGAAACGATCGGGCTTGGATATGTTCAATCCAAGAAACGGGAAAGATTCTATGGCTACTATGTTATACATGACTTCGATGAAGAAGGGGACGCTCTGTTAGAAGACGCTGCAGTTGAACCAGAACAAGATCCTGCCACAAAAATTCTGATTCCGTCGTTTGAGGAACAGATGGAAAAGTTAATAAGGGAAGCGGGTCAAAAGGTCCGGGATGACCACAACCGTGAAATGGCCATTTACGAGAAAGCCAGGACGCAGCGCCTCCTTCAGCAAGCTACGGAGAACGACAATGCCCTTCGTCGCCAGCCCGTCATACAGAAGACCCGACGCAGAGGTAAAAACAAACTAAAGAACGGAAAATACGTTCGACAGCGGCAAAGCGGGTCCAAGAAGCCACGCGATCGAGAATTGAGCAGCCGGGATTCGTCTCTTATAAGAAAGATGGGTCGAGCATATTCTTTTCCCCAAGACAAGACAAGGAAGATATTCAGTCTTGTCATGAAATATCAAATGATTACGCTCCCGGAAGCCAAACACCCTGAACAAGCAGACGAGATCTCTCACCCGGATTATTGCTCCTATCACCGAGCGATAGGACATCCTCTCGAATACTGCTTCACATTTAAAAACTGGGTAGAAGACCAGTATCAGTAAGGCATGTTCGCTCTATCCAGCAGTTGGAGGGTAACCCCGCCATAGAAGCATGAACCGAAAGCCACGTATGCAGCGAGAGTAGTGTCGGATCAACATCGGTCTTGGAAGCGATCTCGTACCTGTCACGCGATAACACTGTCAGGAGAAGGAGCACGCGAGGATATGGCTGACCTCCTATGGTGCTTCGAAAACGATGATGACGAGGTGATCTCAGAGTTTCCACCAGCACCAAAAGAATTGGAAGATGGGATACATACTACTGCAGATAACCTCAGGAAAATCGACTTGGGGACGGCAAGTGACCCGCGGCCGACGTTCGTAAGTAAGTTGTGGTCTAAAGAACAGGTGGCTGTAAGACTACGGTAGCGCCCCGGCCGTCTTTCCGAGGCCAAAATGCGGAAACGAAAATTTTTCTAAACATGAAACCGGCGTTATCGTATGCTTAAAACCCAGATCGAACCATTAACCTACAACTAGCTATCTAGAGAAGGGATAGAAAGGCTATACCGATCGATCCGTGTCCTTCAGTGTTTGGCCACCATCCCAAGCTCCTCGCGGCATCTCCGGTCTTGATCTCCTCGTCAGAAAGGGCACCACATCTACGAGTCTTTTTACGGGCTCCCGCTTCATCCGAAGCAACTCGGGCACGAAGTGTGCTAGCCGATGTGTCCAAGGTGTTGTAGAGAATGTTTGTGATCACTTTGTCTCTTGCATCCATTGATTTGGATGGAGGTTAGAGGTGTTGCCATTAATAGAGTTTTGAGCTAGAGGAGGAAGAAGAAGAAGAAGCTTTGTTTTTCCTTTTGTGATGGAATGATAAAATGAGAGAGTGTTGAAACAATAATATGAGAGCTCACTCCCTCATGACAGCCCCTCTCTCTCTCTCCTCTTATCATATCATCACAAAACCATCATATAATGTGACATTTACACACTAAAAGAGACCACGAGTCATCATATATGTCCATGTCACATTAATGCATCTCATGATGAATTCTAGCTCATTATTTCCATAAGCAAACATTAATCCAAATGTTTGCCACAACAAAAAGATACGGCAACATCTAAAGTAAACTCGTGACGGATCACAAGGATACCCCTCACATGTATATACATAACTGCATCCGCATTCCGACTGAATGCGAATATGATGAGACTAAAGTAATCCAACAAATCTAATACTAGGATCCGGCTTAAACCAAAGCCCACTAGTATGATCTGCCCGATCATGATCCGTGCACTACTGCACGTATATGATCGGACCCTGCCATATATCATACGGCCTCTACAACGTTTCGCCCGAAACTTGAGAAACTGTCTATGGGGGACTCTAAAGACTCGTCAATACTTTGGCTGTGGATTTAACCACTAGCACGTCAGAGGTATTAGCCGTACGTAACGGGCTACCAAGTATTGACCAAAAGGGAGGTCGATGAGCGAACTCATCCTGACACCCTACTGAGCCTGTCAGTGACAATATCCGTACAGTACGGTCCGTTCGTCTATGAGCATCGCATGGCGGGCCTAGCGGGTTGGTAAAAGTCAGACCCCCAAAAGCGGTACAAGTCGTGTCGGAGTGTAGCCCAGAACACCCTGAGATACTACTGGAATACCTACCAGTAAATCTCCTGCCTCGGCCGAGGGCTTTGTGTAATGGCTCTCCTAAACACAACGTGATCTCATCCCCAATGCCGGGAGAGACGAAACCCCTGCCGATCCGCTCACTGCTTCCATGAGGCTCGGGACTGTACCCAACTAAAACCTGTTTGCACGACTCCTTTGAGCCGTGGTAGGGTAGTAATCAAAGTACAGTGGGAACTCACACGAGACAAATGACGATCTCAGGTCGATGAACTAACCTGTACACATGTCACCAGGGAACTGCTATCTGACGTCAGGTATAATACCAACGTTCCCGGCGAGTCCTGTCCGGTGTACTCATAACCCAACGAGCACCTGTATATATCTTAGGTGAACCAACTGACACCAATGGCTTGTGAGACCGGCCACCGCCCCTCGTCGGGGTCTCAACTGTATACACTAGTCTACTGATGGAGTATCGATGCCCAATCTCGAAACTCCCACGACTAGGGACCTTTTAAGGATGTGCTTATAGACCCCAGCTCCCACGTATATGATCGCCATCATACTGCTGGCCGTCAAGAAAGAATCCAAAGGGCTCTATCAATGTGTAATAGTGACCTATGAGGTCACCTAAAACAGTACACGATGATAAAGATAAACCAGATAGCATACTATCATCTTGAGTAAGGCTGTCCTACCGGTATAGGTCCTCCCTCAATCATTGCAATCACATGCCTGCGATCCAATAATTGACTCTGAGGGCACTATATCCAACAATCTCCCACTTGCACTCAAGGCTAATTATTGCGATGTCGCAAACTCACAGCCCGTGTGATACCGAACACCCAACTCCTCTACTAATCAGTCTCACAAAGCCCGCTTGCGAAACTATTGCGTTCGAGGAATAGCCTCAGTGAGTGGATCCGCCCTGATGTTTCTTTCTATGTCTCTCTTTATCTCAAGTTCGCGGAGAAAGCCATCTCCCGAAATGAGCAATACCTGTCTTAGAATATGTCTGGATATCTGATGGGACCTAGTTCATAAATGAACTCCAAATCCAAACTTCTTAGACTGTATCGTCAACTGAACCTAATCAGTATCCTGCACCATGCCTCCCATAGTATCCTCTTGGACCACCTGTCCAAACTACTGCCCCCTTCGTCAGAGGGAAAACTATAACTCTGACAATCACTCTGTCTTCCATGTCATCTTGGAAGCTTGGAATGATAACCGTCTCCGAAGGAGGCTGCCGTCATCAAATCCGTAGAACATCCACTTATATTCTAAAACTGCTTCCGAATGTTTCCTCAGCATTGGATTAATATAAACTTATTGCAGCTAGTGCAAAAACAATATCCGGTGTAGTACTTGACATCTCATGATCAACTCAATTGCCTAAGCAAGTGATATGTTAATCATGCACAACCCTCTCCCTTTTAGTCTGTATGACACCTTTAGAAAGGGAGACTCCATCATCTGCAGGTACACCATCATGCCAGGAGTCGTCCATTCTAAAACACCTTTAGAATATTGTCTAAGTACCCAGATTGGGAAACTACCCAAATCTAGATCTAAAACCATAGATCTAGTAACCAGAATATCTGATATAATATCTATGTCCTATGTGGAGAAACCACTGTGTGACAACCAAAGTATAACCGATCGTAGTATAGGAATTTCACTTCCTACTCTGTGTATGTCATCCAAATACCAGGACATCACACCCTACTATCTTCTTAACAGATCCATCCCCTATTCTGATGAAGTCAAACCTATGACTGTCACATCAGAAATAGATGATCTATCTCCGCTATATCTGCTTTAGTCCATAAATAGACATAAGCTACTTGTCCACCAATGCTTCCGCTGCTCCCACTGACTACGACAACCCTCTGGCAGAGTCATATACACGTACACTTCTAAAGCTAATTTAGAACGACGCTATACTCATCCTGCTGCCGGGTCTCACAGTCTGGAACAACAGCAATGGCAAGTCTGGATAAACAAGAACCTCCCTATCACCGTCCTTGAGCATACCGAAGTACCTCTCGAGTTCCTGGGGTTACCCACCATATCTGCGGAGTGGCCAATGGAATGTCAAACCAGATTGAATCTTTAGGTTCTTATCAAATTTTCAGTAATCGTTTGCGGTTCTGGAATCACTTCCAGTTCTACCATACTCCTACTTCTGTTTTCTGAAAAATCCATTTTTATTAAAACTGTGGCGAGTCAAGAACAATATCACTATTGATCTTCCAGATAGTAGAAAGTCGACCCTCGTCATAGCCCGGGTCAACCCACAAACAGCCATTACAGAAACGTGCCTTGAGTTATCCAGAGTCTGGTTTTAAGCATAAGCCGGACAACTCCCCGTACCTTAACATTGTTAAGATATGAACTATTCTATATCCAATATAGAAACAGAGGCACTGCTTTAATTGGAACCAGATTCAAATCATGCAGCTGTCTCCAGTGCATGTCAACTAAATGGAAAGAGGCCGATCAACATTACTCAACTTAGGAGTGCTTCCAATTATGAGTAACCTGAAAGAGAAGCAAGTTCTCATAATCATTACTATTAACTGAATACCATACACAAGTATATACATCTTCGATCACCTTGAAGAATCCCGATACTTGCAACACCTGGTTCTTTACTTTACTCTTATACTTATAACTTCTCAAAACTTGGACCTTGCATTTCTACGAAACACATGTCTAAGAACTAGAGAAGTCACAAGTAAACAGAATATAGTACGAGTACCAACCCCTCTGTCCTAATGGACACTGGACAACATACAATACTCTGTATAAGTCCCTTGAGTCTAATAACTCATTCCCTGTGTGTCGTAGGTTGAAAACTGTACTTATGGTTAAAAAGAATTACACCGCTGTTTAATGCTTCTTACCTAACCATCCACTGATATAGGTAGATGTCATAGACATAATTTCAAAAAGTTATATCTCACTTTATAAAAATAAATGCACAGATATATCAATTTGAAATTGGTGCATAACAACGGATATTCAAAACCAAATATTTGTCGTCCGGCAAACAACCCAGGCGATTTCCTCAAATATCACCAATTACAACGATTTCCGATATAATGAGGATGATCACCTAATTCCCAATAACTTACTCCCACTCATCATCTGTAAAACCATACAGATGTGAGAATCAAACCTGGTAAATACATACCCTGGAGCAAGGACTAATTGGGAAATCAGTTTTCTGTTAACAACGCGCAGTAAGACCGAAACATGAAAATGTTTCGAAGGGGTATCTTATATTCCTAGTAACGCCTCTTCCATTATCAGATTTACAACTGTAACCGTATATTTCTTTGCCATCTCTCCAAATCCCTTTATATGTCTTTAGTCATTACCTTCTGTACACCCCTTTAGACCAAATGGTTTTCTTCCTTCCCTACCGTTCGGCATCAGCCTATGGTTTGGAAGAAGACTATCCAATAAGCATAATGGGTGTACTCTCCTAATCCTAGGAGTACTCGAAACCTGAGAGAAGGTGAAGATAAAAGACAACTGAATAAACCTCATTCCTATTTCTCCTGAACCAGAATCCATCCCCGAACTGGAACAAGTCCCTTCGAGTTCGTATATAACCATACGATGGAGTATCTATTAAACTGTGGATTTTCGTAGTGATACGGGGTGTTCCGGAGAAATACAAAGGTGAAATAGGATTGGCAAAGAAATACTTGGTTTGGTCGTGAATAGCAGTCGTAATTTACTTTGCCCTCTTACTAATCCATTTATTCGTCTTTACTTAATACCTTCTGTACACCATCGTTAGGCTAATTGGTTTTCTTCATTCCCCACCATTCGACACCTGCCTATGGTTTGGAAGAAGACTATCCAATAAGCGTAGTAGGTGTACTGTTCCTAATCTAAGGAGCACTCGCAACCTGAGAGAAGGTAAGAGGAAAAGACAACTGAATAATCCTATTCGTTTTCCCCAGAACCGGAAACCATCATCGAATCTGGAACAAGTTCCTTCGAGTTCGTATATAACCATACGATGGTTTTATCTAATGGAAGTGGATGTTCGTAGTAATACGGGGTGTTCTGGAGAAAAGGGTAAAAGCAGGAGTGGCAATGATGTATGCAACTCAGACAATCCAAAAGCCAGTGTTTTAAGAAGGTTCGGTCAACTTGGCCACTGAGTCATAGTCAAGGGTCGGGCCATGGTCGCTGCCAAAGAGAGAGAGAGAGAAAAGAAACACTCTGCATGCACTCTATCCTAGATCAGAATGGTTATCATATCTAATCAGGAAACCTCCCACTGTAATCTCAAATTCTCCTCCAAACCTGAAAGAAGAATTAGTCGGGATCACCCGAGGAGTAAACCAACTCATCAGTGGGAATCGGGATCCAACTATCATCGCATGATAACGTGACGGAATCCACTCACGTTATCACACTCCAGAAGGTATACGCATGCCTGGAAAATTTCAGTTTCTTTAGAAACTCCCGATGTGATTTTTACCCCTAGGACCCAAGTGACCTTGACGAATAATCAACAAATCAAAAGGTCCTAGTCAAGTTAAACCCGTCATTATCATGATTGCGTTAAACCCACCCGCACGACCCTTGACGAATAATCAACAAAGTCGTACGACCGTCCTAACCAATCCATATATCCATGCGACAGAAAAGCATAACAGACCTACTGCACACTACGTCTCGGCGAATAGCAACGACAAACGTAGCGCGAATACTAAGCAATACTAATCTGAAATGACGGAGGGCTACGGCTGGTTTTTGGCGAAAAACCTTTAACGTAATGAACTTGATATCGTTGAAGGAACTGGATAACTTTTTATAAAAATATAGTGGCGAAAACCTTTGCTAAAGAGGTCACTCCCGGTGAAGGGATCTCGGCTCTTTCTCCGTAGAATGAGGTGCAGGATATTCCAACTGAATACCACGATGCAAAGCAAAAAGGCAATCGGCTATAGTGAAGTTATTACCCTGACTCAAACTTCTGTCCAAGGGGTCACTCCCGGTGAAGGGATCTCGGCCCTTGCCTCGTCGACTGAGGTGCTGGATATTCATAACCGAGTACCACTGTACAAAACAAAAGAGAACGTCCTTGCAATAACAGCTTTTTTTGAAAAATGTTCCAACAACATCAGAATAGGTTTGTTTAGCTTGCATTGATCCGAAACAATGGAGTCCCATCAATTAATCACACCATAAAAGAACGAAAATATGATGTACGTATATGCCATCCGCATTCGCCACTGGGTCCCGTCATCACCCGTTAAGTTACTTAACTAACGACAGAGCGGGGACTGGACTAGCGCGGGTGTAAAACATATACAACATCTACTAGTATATATATATCAATATATAATATTCGCTCAAGGCGTGATAAAATGCAACATCATAGAAATGTAATAAGCATCACAGAACAATACAGATAATCTGGGATCCCCGGGTTTCATAGAGCCGCTACTGAAACCCGACGTTCCTCTGGTCGTGTATGAAAGTGCACGGCGGCGCCCCGGCCGTCAATCCGACGGCCAAATGCGGAAGCGGTGATAAACTTAAATTTTACATGAACTGGCAAACCGCCGCGCACTAATACCCGGATCGAACCATTAATTAGTCCTAGCTAACAACAAGAAAGGGAAGAGAGATATACCGACGATCCAAGTCCTCCGGTCTTCTCATCATCGTCCCGATCTCCTGCGGAATGTCCCGTCTCCTCCTCGTCGCCGGAAGTGCACCACATCGCCTACTTCTTTTACGGGCTCCCACCTCAATGCCGAGGCAACTCGGGCACGAAGCCGGCTACTCGACGTGCCCAAGGTTCGCTGTAGAATATGTAGTCCTCAAGTCTCACTTTGGGGTTGTGGAATTGCCATTTGGTGGAGGAATGATACTTGGAGCTTTGGAGATTGATCTTGTGGGATTTTGCAACATGAAATGAACCAAAATCCCACACTCAAAAATGTTGGACAGCCCCCTTTCATGCTTGGGCCGGCCATCTTGGTGAGGGGAGGAATGAAAAATGGAGAGTGAGAAAAAAAAGAGAGGCCATCCAATAATACAAGGGAGAGAGAGAGAAGCTATCATATGGAAAATAATGATCACAAAGAAAAGTCCTCACTCAACAACCATACCATCTCCCATCATCAACAATCATCAAGCATGATGACTTCAAAAAGTCAAGCCATCATGAAGAGGTCAAGGTCAAGGAATGGTGCACATCATGAAAACCATCATGATGCAACAAGATGCAAAGAACCCCTTCCACTAATGCCTATTTGCAACAATGCAAATAAACCCTCCTCCACCAATCTTCGGCCAATGAACGGAACAATGGAAATTGGCCGAAACGGAAAGCAAACTGGCAACTCCAGAAAACTGGTCCCGTAATAAATTACAGGAAAACCCCGATACTGTGCATACACACCCGCATCTGTATTTCGACCGAAATACAGATGCAAGGAGACAAAATCTACACTGTACTATACTAGGATCCGGCTTATACCAAAGCCGGCTAGTAATATCCGTTCGATCCTGATCCGTGCAATACCGCACGTATCTGATCGAACCCTGCCATATAACCATACGGCCTATAGTACAGACTGTCCGATCCTGATCCGTGCAATACCGCACGTATCTGATCGGACCTTGCCATATCTCCATACGGCCTCTACAACCTTTCGCCCGAAAGCTGAGTAACTGAATGTGGGGGACTCTAAAGACTCGTCAACACCTTGGTTGTGGATTTAACCACTAGCACGTCAGAGGTATAAGCCAATACGTGACGGGCTACCAGGTACTGACTAAAAGGGATGTCTGTGAGCGAACTCAGCCTGACAACCTTACTGAGCCTGTCAGTGACAATATCCGTACAGTCCGGTCCGTTCGTCTATGAGCATCGCATGGCGGGCCTAGGGGGTTGGTAAAAGTCAGACCCCCAAAAGCGGTACAAGTCGTGTCGGAGTGTAGCCCAGAACACCCTGAGATACTACTGGAATACCTACCAGTAAATCTCCTTGCCTCGGCCGAGGGCTTCGTGTAATGGCTCTCCTAGACACAGCACGACCTCACCCCCAATACCGGGAGAGACGAACCCCTGAAGATACGCTCACTGCCTCCATGTGGCTCGGGACTGTACCCAACTAAAACCTGTTTGCACGACTCCTTTGAGCCGTGGTAGGGTAGTAATCAAAGTACAGTGGGAACTCACACGAGACAAATGACGATCCCCAGGTCGATGAACTAACCTGCACATATGTCACCAGGGAACTGCCATCTGACGTCTGGTATATGACCAACTAGCATGTTCCCGGCGAGTCCTGTCCGGTGTACTCATAACCCAATGAGCACCTGTATACATCTTAGGTGATCCAACTGACACCAGTGGCTTGTGAGACCGGCCACCGCCCCTCGTCGGGGTCTCGACTGTATACACTAGTCTACTCTGGAGAATCGATGCCCTGTCTCGAAACTCTCACGACTAGGGACCTTTTAAGGATATGCTTATAGACCCCCAACTCCCACTTATATGATCGCCCTCATACTGCTGGTGGTCAAGCAAGAATCCTAGGGGCTCTATCAACGTGTAATAGCGACGTGTCAGGTCACTTAAAACAGTACACGATGATAAAGGTAAACCAGATAGCATACTATCATCTCGAGTAAGATTGTCCTACCGGGATAGGTCCTCCATCAATCATTGCAATCACGTACCTGTGACCTAATAATTGACTCTGAGGGCACTATCTCCAATAGTGTAGATAGCCTGTGCAATGAAATCCTAGACCCCTACGGGCGCGGCAAGTTACCCGCCAAAACCTGAAGCGAGGCAGCCCCCTTCAACAACGTGAATGGACCACCCAGCACTTCACGAAATTCGGTAACTTGAGCACCCCTCCTTGGATCAACATGTACCCCCTACGAGTGCGGCGAATAGCCCGCCAATTCTAGAGTGAAGCCCCCTCCATCTCAAAGCCATGAGACGCGAGCCCGTTGCCCTCTAGAACCCAGCTACCCTGCACCCATCCACGGGGTAATCCTAGTACAGAAAGTAAAATATATACAACGGGTACATCGACCTCAGCCTGGTCGTGGCCCAAAAGAATAATATACAAACAGGCAGTGACGGCAGACCACATGTCAGACGCTCGCCCCGTAATATCAAATGTACAAATACAACCAAACTATACTACCATTGCACCAGGCTATCCACCACGACAAATCCGCAACATCACAGCACAACACAGAACATCGACGTGAATGTCACGTTCGCAAATCCGTCTAAAAGAGCTATAGCAATTAGACAAGATTTACCGATCAAATGACATTCAAGGTCGCAGATATAATGTAAATACTGTGAACTAACATATTTAAAATTTTCGATCGACAAAATTTTCCGAAGTGGGCCCCAAGTACTATTCCCAGTACTCAAAATAATCTGGGCCAAAAACAAAATTACCAGAAACCCCATTTCCAACTCGGAGAACACTGTACAAAATTTGGTGCACAGAAGAGACAGAATGGCGGCGGAACCGCGGCCAAAGCATGGGTAAGGCCGCGGTTCCGCGGCTCAACTGTAACAGAATGCTACCAAATTTTCACAGTAATCTTAGAAAAGCCTGCATGAATTTCTGCAATACACCAAATAATTTTTCGAGCACAAAAAAAATTCGACAGAAAGTTCATGATTGGAAATGCAGTTTTTGGAAATTTCGTCCGATCGAAGTTCTAAACACGTTAGAGCAAGCTAGTGAAGGTTAATGGCGTGGCTCTGATACCATGTAAGACTACGGTAGCGCCCAGGCCGTCTTTCCGAGACAAAATGCGGAAACAAAATTTTTTCTAAACATGAAACCGGCGCTATCGTATGCTTAAAACCCGGATCGAACCATTAACCTACAACTAGCTATCTAGAGAAGGGATAGAAAGGCTATACCGATCGATCCGTCTCCTTCGGTCTTTGGCCACCATCCCAAGCTCCTCGCGGCATCTCCGGTCTTGATCTCCTCGTCGGAAAGGGCACCACATCTACGAGTCTTTTTACGGGCTCCCGCTTCATCCGAAGCAATTCGGGCATGAAGTGTGCTAGCCGACGTGTCCAAGGTGTTGTAGAGAATGTTTGTGATCACTTTGTCTCTTGCATCCATTGATTTGGATGGAGGTTAGAGGTGTTGCCATTAATGGAGATTTTGAGCTAGAGGAGGAAGAAGAAGAAGAAGAAGCTTTGTTTTTCCTTTTGTGATGGAATGATAAAATGAGAGAGTGTTGAAACTTTAATATGAGAGCTCACTCCCTCATGGCAGCCCCTCTCTCTCTCCTCTTATCATATCATCACAAAACCATCATATAATGTGACATTTACACACTAAAAGAGACCATGAGTCACCATATATGTCCATGTCACATTAATGCATCTCATGATGAATTCTAGCTCATTATTTCCATAAGCAAACATTAATCCAAATGTTTGCCACAACAAAAAGATACGACAACATCTAAAATAAACTCGTGACGGATCAAAAGGATACCCCTCACCTGTATATACATACTTTCATCCGCATTCCGACTGAATGCGAATGCGATGAGACTAAAGTAATCCAACAAATCTAATACTAGGATCCGGCTTAAACCAAAGCCCACTAGTATGATCCGCCCAATCATGATCCGTGCACTACTGCACGTATATGATCGGACCCTGCCATATATCATACGGCCTCTACAACGTTTCGCCCGAAACTTGAGAAACTGTCTGTGGGGGACTCTAAAGACTCGTCAATACTTTGGCTGTGGATTTAACCACTAGCACGTCAGAGGTATTAGCAGTACGTAACGGGCTACCAAGTATTGACCAAAAGGGAGGTCGATGAGCGAACTCATCCTGACACCCTACTGAGCCTGTCAGTGACAATATCCGTACAGTCCGGTCCGTTCGTCTATGAGCATCGCATGGCGGGCCTAGGGGGTTGGTAAAAGTCAGACCCCCGAAAGCGGTACAAGTCGTGTCAGAGTGTAGCCCAGAACACCGTGAGATACTACTGGAATACCTACCAGTAAATCTCCTGCCTCGGCCGAGGGCTTTGTGTAATGGCTCTCCTAGACACAACGCAATCTCACCCCCAATACCGGGAGAGACGAAACCCCTGCCAATCCGCTCACTGCCTCCATGTGGCTCGGGACTGTACCCAACTAAAACCTGTTTGCACGACTCCTTTGAGCTGTGGTAGGGTAGTAATCAAAGTACAGTAGGAACTCACACGAGACAAATGATGATCTCAGGTCGATGAACTAACCTGTACACATGTCACCAGGGAACTGCTATCTGACGTCAGGTATAATACCAACGTTCCCGGCGAGTCCTGTCTGGTTTACTCATAACCCAATGAGCACCTGTATACATCTTAGGTGAACCAACTGACACCAATGGCTTGTGAGACCGGCCACCGCCCCTCGTCGGGGTCTCGACTGTATACACTAGTCTACTAATGGAGTTACGATGCCCAGTCTCGAAACTCCCACGACTAGGGACCTTTTAAGGATGTGCTTATAGACCCCAGCTCCCACGTATATGATCGCCATCATACTGCTGGCCATCAAGCAAGAATCCAAAGGGCTCTATCAATGTGTAATAGTGACCTATAAGGTCACCTAAAGCAGTACACGATGATAAAGATAAACCAGATAGCATACTATCATCTTGAGTAAGACTGTCCTACCGGTATAGGTCCTCCCTCAATCATTGCAATCACTTGCCTGCGATCTAATAATTGACTCTGTTGGCACTATATCCAACAGTGGCTATGCTAAAAGACGTGCTTATGCAGTATAAATAATGCTTCGCATGGAACTATTCCGAGATGCCGGGACTAGATCCAGAAATAGCCATCCACAAATTGGCGATTTCTCCATACGTCAAGTCAGTCAAGCAAGCACCGAGAAGAATGCAGCTCGAACTTGAAATGAGCATCAACACCGAGGTCAAGAAGCTAATCGACTTCGGCTTCGTCGGAGAAGTGCAATACCCTGACTGGATTGCCAACATCGTCCTAGTGATGAAGAAAAATGGGACGGTGCGTATATGTGTGGACTTTCGGGATCTCAACAAATCTTGCTCAAAGGATGATTTTCCTGTGCCAGTTACCGAGCTGATGATAGACAACACGTCCACTAATGAAGTTTTCTCCTTCATGGATGGCTCATCAGGGTACAATCAAATGAAGATGCAGCCCGAAGACCAGAAGCATGCCGCTTTCCGGACCCCTTTGGGCATATTCTGCTACAAAGTGATGCCTTTCGGTCCGAAGAACGCCGGCGCCACCTATCAGAGGGCCATGACGAATATTTTCGATGACCTCATATATAAAATCGTCGAATGCTATATCGACGACCTCGTGGTTAAGAGCAAATCGCACGAGGAGCATTTGAAGTATCTGAAGATCGTGTTCCAGCGCCTTCGGAAATACAACCTGAAGATGAACCCTCTTAAATGCACGTTCGGAGTTTCCTCGGGCAAATTCCTAGGATTCATCGTACGACACCGGGGCATCGAAATAGACCCGTCAAAGGTCAAGGCGATCATGGAAATGCCTCCGCCAAGAACTCTCAAGCAACTGCGGTCTCTCCAAGGGAAGCTCGCATATATCCGGCGATTCATAGCCAATCTCTTCGGCAAATGCCGCCCATACAGTCATCTAATGAAGAAGGGGACTTCGTTCGTCTAGGATCGCAAATGCCAAAGCGCACTGGACAAAATCAAGCAATACCGGCAGAATCTGCCGATGCTGACCGCTCCGGTCAAGGGAAAGCCCTTCATACTGTACACAACAGCCCTTGAAGGTTCGTTAGGCGTGCTATGGACACAGGAGAATGACCGAGGGAAAGAGAAGGCCCTTTACTACTTAAGTCGAGTTCTCCTGAGGGCAGAAAACAACTACTCCCCTATCGAAAAACACTGCCTGGTGTTAATCTTCGCGGTAACAAAGCTTCGGCATTATGCTTTGGCCCATGAGGTCCACGTCATATCAAAAGTGGATCCTCTCAAATATTTGATGTCAAGAGCCATACTAACGGGACGGCTCGCTAAATAGGCCCTGCTCTTGATGGAGTTCTCGATAACTTACCGACCTCTCAAGGCAGTGAAAGGCTAGGCTATCGCCGACTTCCTCACCGAACATCCGATACCCGCTGATTCACCCCTAAATTGTGAATTGCCGGACAAGCACGCGTTTGACACGATTGACAGGGAGAGAGGAGGGAGTGATACCCTATAGGAACTCTACTTCGACGGAGCATCTTCCATGAAGAAGCGACAACACAACACTCCTGTAATCAAATCGGGAGTAGGTCTTATCTTCGTGACTCCGCAAGGAGGGATAATGCGCTTTGCCTTTTCCTTAACAGAGCCGTGGACAAACAATGAAGCCGAATATGAAGCTTTGATAGCAGGTCTTGAGATCGCTGTCGACATGGGAATCGAAAACATCCTCATATACAGAGACTCCCAACTAGTCGTTAGTCAAGTAAACGGCGACTATCAAACGTGCAAACCAGAATTGGTAAAGTACGGTGAGAAAGTGCAACAATTGCTGGCTCAAATTCCCACCTACGCCCTGGAAAGCATACCTCGTGCGGAAAATAGCAAAGCGGATGCGTTAGCCAAACTCGCTAAAGAACTGGCTGACGTAAGGATCGTGGTACAAAGCCGTCGAGTTCTTGCACCAGCGAAAATATCTCCGGAATCGTCTGAAGAAAAGGAAGCGACCAAGCAAACAGCCTTACAAATAAAAGATCAGGAAAAGGCTAAGGATTGGAGAGAAGTCTTTATAGACTAAATCAAATCCCGACGAACACCTGAAGATGCATCCTCAAGACATCAGCTCATGAAACGAGCTCTGTCTTTCGCCTTCATCAATGATACTCTGTACAAGAGATCGTTCGACTCTCTATGGCTAAGATGCCTGGGGCCGGAAGAAGCAAAGAGAGTCGTCCAAGAAACTTACGACGGACTCTGCGGTTCTCATTAAGCCGGACCAAAGATGAAGCTGAAGATCGAAAGGATGGGCTACTATTGGCCCACGATAATCCAAGATTGTCTTGAATACGCAAAGCATTGCCACTCGTGCCAAATTCACGGGGACTTCATCCACCAGCATCCAAATCCGCTACACCCAACAGTAGTTAGCTGGCCGTTCGAAATGTGGGGAACTGATATAATCGGACCCATCGAACCAGCATCATCCAGAGGACATCGGTTCATATTGGCGACGACCGATTACTTCTCTACGTGGGTAGAAGCAATACCACTAAAAGAAGTGAAGACGGAAAATATTCTCCATTTCTTCAAGACACACGTCATCTACCGGTTAGGCACTCCGCGACGGATTATCTCCGATAACGGGCCAGCTTACAGAAGCCACAAGATCAGCCGCTTCGCACAGCAGCATAACATAGACTGAAGATACTCTTCGGTCTATAACCCCCGAGCTAACGGTTTGGCTGAGGCTTTCAACAAGACCTTGACGAAGATCATAAAGAAGACGGAGTCCAGAAATAGAAGAGATTGGCACGAGAGATTGCATGAAGCTCTCTGGGCGTATCGGACCACGTTCAAAACGGCCACAAATACAACGCCGTATGCATTGGTATTCGGCACAGAAGTGGTAATCCCCTTGGAGATAGAGCTACCATCCCTATGAGTGGCGGTTTATTACGAGCTAACAGACGAAGAGAACGCTCATCTTCGGCTTGAGGAGCTCGACGCCCTTAACGAAACCCGGCTCATGGCACAGCAAAACCTAGAGGCTTACAAAGCAAGGATGACGCGCTCGTACGAAAGATTGACTAGGCCGAGAACATTCCGCCAAGGCAAACTCGTGCTAGTCGTAAAAAGACCTATGATCCCTAATCGTGCCAAACGGGGGAAATTCGAGCCAAACTATTAGGGCCCGTATATCATAGACAAGGTCTACCAAGGTGGAGCTTACTTGCTCATGAATATGCACGGTGAAAAACCCTTCAGGCCAATAAACGGTCGGTTCTTGAAAAAATACTACGCCTGACCGAAACTTCTGTAAACTAGTACAAACCGTAGCATCCTAGGGCTGACGCAAAAAAAAGGGGGTACGTCCATAAGCAAAATGGGCACGAATGAAAACCCGAAAGGGCTCCGTGAGTAAAAACAGCAGGGCTACCGGCGAGTTTTGTGAAAACCCGAAAGTGCGCAATCTCGTTAAAAGACACTTGCAAGGTCCTCTCGACCTTATAAGGAGAAAATACTTGCGTGAGATTCTTACGACTCACAAGGGAGCAACACACTTAGGGGTCCCTACGATTCCTAAGGAGAAGTTACACTTACGAGATCCTCATGACTCGTAAGGAGAATTCCCCTATGAGACCCTCACGGCTCATAGGATTCAAAAGCCTTAAGCTACAGGGATCTGAAGCTGTTCTTAAGCCGTGATACATCCCAATCCATGCCCTACAAGCGGTATAATACTGGCCCTTGTATACAATCTACGGGCACAAATAAACGTCTCCCGCACTAAGTTCCGCCAATGGCGTGCAATCCTCCTATTTGGTGAACAACACTTGTAGGTCCCCTCGACTTGCAAGGAGAAAATGCTCTTATGAGATCCTTACGACTCTTAAGAGAACACGCACTTAGAAGTCCTCACGACTTCTAAGGAGAACACACACCTACGAGATCCTCACGACTCTTAGGGAGAAATACCTTTATGAGACCCTTACGGCTCTTAAAGTCAAAAGGCTTAATCGACAGGATCTTAACCCTATTTGCTAAGCCATCTTTGTTCGAACCGATAAAGGAAAATGATGATTCGCTCTTGGCCATATCCCAGTTGTAGCGATGCTGATGCCTAAATCAGTATCAGATCCCAAATCCCAAACTCGCGGCGAAAAGTCAGCGAGCCACAAATGCATATGAAATAACCGAAATGATAGGGCAATTTGCAACAAAATCAGCAAGTAAAATATATACATACGAAAATAGCCGAAATGATTGGGCAACTCGCAATAAAAAGCAGCGAGTAAAAAGAAAAAATAGCCGAAATGGTTGGGCACCGCGAAAAATAGCCGAAATGGTTGAGTATCACGGAAAGAAAACAAAAACATATATAAAATAAAACTTTTGCCCTACAGGCGAGTCCATACTAACCCCTGTATACAATCCATGGGTATAAACGAAAAGGGAACCACATGTCCCAACGAACTATGTCAAAGGGAAAGTCAGATCTCAACGGCAACATCTGCATCCCAGAAGACCAACAACGGCTTTCCTCCTCATTCCAACAGGATACGGACGCGACACCACCAATCGGAGCCACGACAAAGTCCCTAATTCCAAGACTCTACGGTTCACATCAGCCAATGACCCCATATCAGAAATACGTCATCTAATGATCCCGTCGTGGAAACACGTCATCAAATGACCCCGTCGCGGAAATACATCAGCAAATGACCCCGTCTCGGAAACACGTCATCCAATGACCCCGTCGCGGAAACACGTCATCAAATGACCCTTCTCGGAAATACGTCAGCAAATGACCCCGTCGCGGAAATACGTCAGCAAATGACCCCGTCTCGGAAATACGTCATCCAATGACCCCGTCGCGGAAATACGTCAGCCAATGACCCCGTCACGGAAATACGTCATCCAATGACCCCGTCACGGAAACACGTCATCAAATGACCCCGTCTCGGAAACACGTCAGCAAATGACCCCGTCGCGGAAATACGTCAGCAAATGACCCTGTCTCGGAAATACGTCATCGTCATCCAATGACCTGTCGTGGAAATACGTCAGCCAATGACCCTATCGCGGAAATACGTCAGCAAATGACCCATCTCGGAAATACGTCATCCAATGACCCCATCGCGGAAACACGTCATCCAATGACCCCGTCGTGGAAATACGTCATCCAATGACCCCATCGGGAAAAACGTCAGCAAATGACCCCATCTCGGAAATACGTCATCCAATGACCCCGTCGCGGAAATACGTCATCCAATGACCCTGTCGCGGAAATACGTCATCCAATGACCCCGTCTCGGAAACAAGTCAGCCAACGACCTCTCCGTCAGAGCAATGCTTCAACTCGGAGACAAGTCAACTCACCAACCACTTACGAGTCCTCTCGACTTGTAAGGGAGAAAATTCTCTTGTGAGATCCTTACGACTCTCAAGAGAAAATACACTTAGGAATCCTCATGATTCCTAAGGAGAAAATACACCTACGAGATTCTCTCGACTCGTAGGGAGAAAAATCTTTATGAGACCCTCACGGCTCATAAAGTTGAAAAGTCTTAGGCAATAGACCCGAACCTGTTTCTTAAGCCATCGCTTCCCTACAAAGATTTCAAGATGGATTGTTATCTATCTTTTACAGGCTACACTTACTAGAGTAATATGCTAATAACACAGCAAAGAAAAGAAGGCGGTAGTGCAAGATAAAAAAAATGTGTCTTTTATTCATGAATTCAATTGAGTACAAGATACATCATATAAAAGAATAAAAAAAATGAATGAATGAATAAGGGCGTGTTATTCATAAATTACAAGTTTTTGGTTGATACAAAGATGGTTACTGAGAAGGAGGCGTTTTTAACAAATCAGCAAGCCGCTCTCGCACTCCTCTCAACTCCCTTTCATGATCAGCCGCCGCGGCCAACTCCGCTTCAATTCGAGCCCGTTGCTGCAAACAGGATGAAACCTTCTCATCGATTTCCTGCTGAGTGGCTTCATGACTTTGCGTAACCCGCTCAGTGAAGTTAAGCTTCTTCCTCAGCACCAGCCCGTCGGAAATACATCGATGGAGACCTTCAAAAATAACGTTTAGCTATGCAGCGTTTGCTTTGAACTCGGCACGCAATCAGATAGATTCGCTTGAAGCCTCCTCGCGTTCCTTCCGCCTCAAGGTCGCCTCTTGTTCAAAATGGCGAAGGAAAGAAACACTCTGCTCAACCCATGCAGCTCGCAGGGAGTTCAAAGCCAATACCTCCGGAGCGGGATGCCTGAGCTCAATCTCATGCAAGCAGGCCTCGATCTTCCTGCAGTAATTAACCCAAGACTCGACGACGCCTTCGCTATGGAAGTTCACAAGCCTCGCCAACATCGGATTAACCTCAGCAGTAAACTCTGTAGCGAATGCAGGGGCCTCCACGTCAAGCTCCTCGATAGATTCACTTAACATACGCAGGCTGGTCACAGTTCCCTTGGAAATGGACGTGTAGAAAAGGGCCCTGACGGCATTAGGATGCGAGACTCGAAAGGAGCTGGAGCCGGTGCGATTGCTGCAAAATGAATTACGGTTAAAAAATGACTCGCGAAATAAAGAAATCATACGAGCGATGGAGTCTACTATACCAGCTGCGACAGGTGGTAAAGTGGGGAGTACCGGTGGCGCGCCCATTCTCTCATCCCCTCCTCCCATCTGTAACGCTGCAATCAATTCACAAAAGAATTAGCAACGACATGGTTGCCCATAAAAGAAAGGAAATGATGTCGGTTGAAGACTATACTTACCGACACCAGCAGGTGGAGCAATCTCCGACTGGAAGGAGAAATGCGGGTTCAGCACCTGATATAGGTGGTCAAAAGGACTCCTGCAAAGTTGCGACAACATACTACCAATACAAAGAAGATGGTATCCACAATTGAACCAAATAAGTCACAAACCCATACCTTCCATCATTTGAAAGGACATGGGAGAAGACGAAGGGACGGCTAGCGTCAGAGCAACGACTGGTGATGCTTCTTCAGATGGTACAACCTCAGGATTCACTGCACCTGTACTCAAGACTAACAACATACCATTAGAAAGGCTGAACAAGATTGAAAAGCTTGAAAATAGCGAATCAGCAATTACCTGGTAGATCAGAGACCGAAACCATGGCGGAGGCATCACCGGGTGCAACGGCTTCTTCGTTCTCCTTCAATGGAATAGTTTCGGCGCCCGTGACTTCATCACCTGATTCTACAAGATCCGTTGTGACGCTTGCGATTCCCGCCGATATCGGGGAGCCGTAAAGGGAAAAAGCGGCAGTTTGGATAGTCCCGGACTCCCGAGAGAGAGTAGTCGCTTCAGGCTCGGTGGTCGCCATCATCTCACCTGCTGCCTCATTGTCAGGACTTGGCCCTGCAAGATATGGTATATAAGAATTTGAAGATCAAATTCTAAGAAAGGACTCAGCGTGATGTTACCTTGGGGCGGCTTTTCGGCTTCTTCCCGAGCCGCGCGCACCATTTGTCTATGGACGGTAGACAGGGCTTCTGGGGCGTCTTCGGAAGAAATAGTGACGGATGGAATGGCGCTTGAACCTGCACCCACGGCCAAGCTGACATAACGTTCCCTCGCCGCACGCTTTCTGCGCTTCTTGTCAGCCTTGCCGCAAGAAAAGACTTCCTCAAGATCTTCGTCAAAGTGACGTCATCATCCGAGCCAGGAGCTACCTTCGGAGCCGTTACGGCGTCCGTCATCGGCTGCTTAAGCGAAGCCTCTTTTGGCAATACTGGGGGAGCTGGGACTTCGGCAGCCGGCCCTGAAAGCGTCATCGCGCCACCATGCGGGATCAACACTGCACTCGGGATAACCTGAGTCAAAGTAGTCCATATAATAAGATGAAAAAGAAGGGTCTGACTACCCATGAAGAAAAAGGGAATGAAAGCACAATGGGCCGAAGTATACCAAGGCCCAAGGAAGCGCGAAGCCTCTCTTCCTCTTCAAAAGTTTTGAGGGAAGCTGCGAGAGCCTCTTCAGCGGAGATACCTATTGAAAAAGAAAGCGTCAGTTAAAGCATAATAATTAAAATAGCCTCGAAAAGATATGACCGAAGGATACCTGATTGTGCGAGGGTGATTAGTGCTGCTTCATCGTGAGCTAGTTGCTTGGAAACCGGGATAGCAGCCTCCAGATCGGTATCATCCGGCGCCATAAATAGACCCTCGTTGGTCCCTTACTCACTTAAGCCTTCGCTATAAGGAACATGAGGCTCCTGGATGAATACGACATCTGCAGAAAGTATCGACTTCTTTTTCTTCTGCGAGCGAGTGCCGGCAGCCGATAACACGAGCTTGCACTTGGCGGGCAACTTCAGGTGGCGAGCCCCAATCTCCGCACCTACGCCAGACTCGAGAGATGCCACAGCTACCGCTTCTATAGGCCCGCGAGGTAGGAGCAGCTCAGGCATAACACGTGGTACCACAGCCGCAGCAGATTCTCTCAAGGGAGGACGGACGGTGGTCCGTCGCTTCAAGGGAACGACTGGATTACCAGCGGGGGCGGTGCCCTTGCGATCGAGCAATAATCGCTTTTCCTCCCTAATAACGACGCCCATCGAATGCTGATACCATGCCACATATGCATTCAAGATTCATAGAACGCATATCGGCTCATTGATAAAGAAATTGGAGCCGGTGTTCAACCGCATAAAATTGTGTAATGCGTTGCGAATGCCTTCTTCTGTGGCAGCTGGCTCAGCTAAGAAGGCCTCGAGCGGGACGCCTTGATTATATCTTGATTGCTGGGCGAAACGGTGCGGGATGTACCTCATGAACAACGCCGAATCATTCTGCCAAAACATGAGAAAGCCCGGCCTGATGGAGTATAAATGAAAAATCTCCCGAGCTTTCAAGGTAGATGCCCCATCTTTAAAAGTATCGCGCAGAGACTGCACTGTTTTTGCGGATTCTTTGCCGATGGTTAAAACCTTATCGACAAAGGTCATGCCATCTCCAACCATACGCGGACGAAGGGTCACACCCCTAGCCTCCCGCTGTGATGGATCTACAACGGATGCGTCAACTAGGCGCATAATCCGAAGGAAGTTGTAACTGTCGTAGAAACGAGGTCGTTTATGGACACCAAAAGCGCCAAGTACGTGCAGCTCGATACATGACATAAAATAATGGAGTGAGAAAGTGACGGACTGTACCCCTGGCTGAGTGGTATCCGCCGCTAAGCTGAGGCCATGGTACATGTGTGCCAACCCAGCAATCCCGATAGCCACTTGCATTTCCGCAACCATACGATGGGCTGGGTAAAAGACTGATGGCCTCGTATAATAAGGGTGCATTGGAAGCACGAACCATTTCAGCCATAAGCCAATGAACCCCAGCATGAACGTCTCTTCATCGATGTCTGGAGCAGCAAGCTCTGCGAAGGGAACGACGGGAGCAGCCGGACTAAAGAAACTCTTTAAATCTGCCTCCGCCGTTGGTTGGTTATCCAAACCAAAACCAAACGGATCGTCAAGCTTGGCGAACAGCGCAGCTTGCTTCGATAAGGTTTCCAGACGAAGAAAGTGAGCGATGAAGTCTGTGTAGCTGACTCCATGCCCTCCGGATTCCAGAAATAGACTTTCATATATGTTCAACACCTTGATCAAGCTCGGGAATTGGTGTTGAATGGCGTCTCCGGGGTAAGACCCATTACCACTGATTTGGTGGCAAAGATATACTCGTCCGGAGGAAGCAACTCCTCGCAGTGTTCTCCCCTGACGGGTAAGCCAGAGATCTCTGCAAACTCCTCTAAAGATATCGAGACTTCTCGATCCGACAAAAGGAAGGTATGGGACGGAATATTCCATTGCTCCAGAAAAGCCTTGACCCACCATGCAGGAGGCATAGAATATTGAAAGAGAGACGCATAAACGGCGGGGTACAACCCAAGCTTCAATAGAAACGATCTCTTAGCCGACAAAATATAGCGGGCCCACTGCAAATACCCAGCTAGATGACGAGGAGTTAGGCCTATCATGTACGACTGTCCACAAGAACGTGACTCGCCCTGGCATATACGTCGTCCTAGAGTATCCTAAGCCGTCGGCGGCAGTACGGGTATTGCAGCCATAGAAGGCTGAAGGAGACCCTCTGAAGTTCAGTTGATCTCCTCCATGGCATATTTCACCGGGGGTGCATCTGTATAAGGGATCACCAAAATAGGCTCCGAAGGTGCGCGCAAGAAAAGCTCCGTTGGCCCCTGATAATTTGACTGTACCATCTTCCCCATAAATGAAGATTCTTTTGCTCCGGGTCGTGATCTCTGATCAACGCGAAGACTTCCCTGTCCATAGGCGCTTCAGGGAATCCGCTTTCCGAACGGACGAACGGGAAAGAAATGTCGAAAGACATAGTACCTGTGCGAAAAAGAACAAAAATTAGACGCCAATGCTACAGTTTAAGTTCTAACACTTGATACTTTAAATTCGTGCCATACTGCAATGCAGTGGAGAGGGACCGAAAGGGGACCCACACAATCTGGATGATGGCTCATCATTAATAAAACAGACTCATCATTTGATGAGGCAGTCATTAAATGAGGAAATCCTAAAAGGATTCTCCTTTAATGAGCGCCCCTTGGGCCAAGGAGTAAATCTCCCTTGAGAGCAGCGCTCTACAACAGATATGATATCTGTCATAATTAATGATGAAAAGAATAAAATGCCCCCCAAAAATTCTAAAGAGCAATGCTCTGCGAAGAAGATGGAAGAATCCATCAAAAGCCCTAAAAGCAATGCTTTACTGAGTTAAAAACTTTGAGATCTTTAAGATCTGCAAGATGAACTCTAAGAGTTCTTCTTTAATGGGTTAAGAGACCCTAAGAAAGATCTCTTTAGATCTATGATTTCAAAAGAGCAAAGCTCTGTTAAGAAAACCCTAAAAATTTCTTTAGATCTATGATCTGTAAAGAGCAAGGCTCTGTTAAAGGGTGAAACCTTAGATTATGAAGTAATCCCTTCAAAGATTTAATCTTTACCTAAAATTTTTGATAGGGTTCTGTCTCTAAGAGAGTTCTTAAGACAAAGAGCAATGCTCTGAAAGAGAATTAATTCTCAAGAGAAAACAAGAAGATGAACAGAGGTCATCTCAAGGGCCAAAGGGCCTATTTATAGGCATTGAGAGCCGTTTCAACTTCTAAGTTGATCGAATGGAGCAGATGCTGCCACCGCTGCACTCACGTGTAAACCACATAAGCGCAACGGTGGGGGGTATTTGTTTCCCCCAATCAGAGCAAGGCTCTGTTCAAATTTTGAAATTTGAAATGAAGCGGCGCTTCATAAAAGCGCTCACGCTAAATGCGCCAGCGCTAACAGTCAAAGACTCTGATGCAGCGCTTACGTGCAAAACACAGGAGCGCTAGCACTAGCAGCGCCAGCGCTAAGAGTCAAAGACTCTGATGCAGTGCTCACGTGCAAAGCACGAGAGCGCTCACGCTAGCAGCGCCAGCGCTAAGAGTCAAAGACTTTGATGCAGCGCTCACATGCAAAGTACGAGAGCGCTAGTGCTAAGTGCACTAGCACCCAGAGTCAAAGACTCTAATGCAGCGCTCACGTGCAAAGCACGAGAGCGCTAGCGCTGGAACTAAATGTTCCTTACCCTTGGATCAAAGATCCAACAAAGATGACTAAAAATCATCAAATTACCTCTGAAAATTATAGCACTGTTGGATCAAAGATCCAATGGTGATTAAAAATTACCAAGATACAGAATAAGTTCTGTATGTGAAAAGATTTTCCCAATCTTGTTAAAAACAAGAAGACCGTCTTCTGTAAAACAGAAACGCTTGGATCAAAGATCCAACGGTGGGAAACATTCCCAAATCAATTAGAGAAAAGATCTCTTCAACTGATTCAACAAATCAGCCTCCCCTATATAAAGGACCCAAGACTTCAAGTCTGAGACAGAGGAACCCCCCCAAAAAACATTGAGAAATTTCAAAGAGAAGAGCAAGCTCCCGAAAGAAGAATATCTTCAAGGTAAATAAAACAGAGAGGTCAAATCATCTCATCAAGAGGAAGAAGAACCCAGTTCTTCTTCTAGATCATAGATCTACAAAGACAGAAGTTTTTCATAACAATAGAAGAGATTGAAGCATCTCATCATAAAAAGAGAAGAAGAAGAACTTAGTTCTTGTTAGATTACAGATCTATAAGATAAAGACAATCTTTTTACAAAAAAAATAAGAGATTGTAAAATCTCCCATAAAAATAAGAACTTTGTTCTTAGATCCACGAGACAAAGTTTCTTATAAACGAGAATTTAATTCTCAGAGCGCAGAACTGACCAAAACGGCCAAAGGAGCGCTTCAGCGCTCCAAGTCGGGCGCACTACGCCAAGCGCACCACGTGCTCCTCACGTGTGCGCTACTTCATAAGAAGCGCATCAGCGCTCCAAATCTGGCAACCAGTGCCAAGCGCGCCACGTGCTCCTCACGTGTGCGCTATTTCGTAAAAAGCGCATCAGCGCTCCAAATCTGGCAACCAGTGCCAAGCGCGCCACGTGCTCCTCACGTGTGCGCTATTTCGTAAAAAAGCGCCTTAGCGCTCCAAATATGGCGATCAGCGCCAAGCGCGCCACGTGGTCCTCACGTGTGCGCTACTTCACAGGAGCGCTCTGTACTCATTGACTGGCGCTCAGCGCTAAGCACGCCACGTGCTCCTCATGTGTGCGCTATCTCACAGGAAGCACCTTAACGCTCCAAGTCTGATGATCAGCGCCAAGCGCACCACGTGCTCCTCACGTGTGCGCTGAAGGAACATAAAATGTTCTTTAAATAAATCCCCAGAGCCTTAATGTGTGTTCAACACTCAATAAAAGACAAAAAGTTGTCAGGATCCAAACCAATGCTCAGCATTGTTAAATAAAAAAAGGACTGAGTCTAATTAAATGTCCAACATTTTGACTGAGTGGGCTGAGCCCAAGTTGGCCACAGGCCTCTAATTTAGATTAATTGAGCCCATATGCTCATAAATCTTTTTAACTGATCTTAGTCTCAAACTTGACTGCAGATCTCCCAACCAACATTGGTTTAAGGGTATATCTCTTCATACCTCTGATATATATCGTTGTAATTCCTCAATGACTTCAGAGAGATAGAGGGTCCCAATAACCAATAACTTTTTGTGCATCCCCTAACGGTTGAACCAAAATCACACAAACTATGGCGTCTTTAAACTGGACTATGATGTCCTTAAAATTTACGGACTATGAGGTCCCTAAACTCATGGACTATGATGTACTTAAACTTATGGACCGCAACGTCCCTAAACTAACCCCCCACAGACTATGACGTCTTTAAACTGGACTATGATGTCCTTAAACTTTATGGACTGTGATGTCCTTAAACTCCACGGACTATGATGTCCTTAAACTCCACGGACTATGATGTCCTTAAACCCAATGGACCGCAATGTCTCTAAACTAAAACAATAGAGCCCAAATGCTCTTTTGTTGGATCTAAACGATTATGTTAAGTAGATCTTAGTCTAAAATTAGACTAACGTATCCTTAACAAACGTTTAAGTTGATCTTAGTCTCAAATAAGATTAACGATCCTTAAACCAACCCAAACCCAAATCTAAGAAAATACGGATTTGGACTAATCCACGCCCTTCGGGCGACAACATAAATTAGTCTCCGTATACAATCCATGAGCAACCAAAAACAAAACAAATACACAAGACACGAAGTGACCATCTGGAGAAGGATAAAGTGGTTACCGTGATGCGGTAGCGTAATTAACTGCAGAGGCTTGCACCTGCTGGGAAGAGTGTCCCCACAATCAAAAACCCCTCAACGAGAGGGAATCTGACGAAGTCTGCTACAACGGCCGCATCCGTCTAAACTTCCGATGCATGGTGGCATAAATCAACTTGGCATCTTCGCAGAGGTGGACGGATAAAACCAAATAGCATCTGCCCCCAAATTCAGGCAAGACGTTTGTCTTCCCGTCTTTTGGTGGTAAACAGTAGTGGTCCTTCTGTCAGGCTCATCGTCTACTACACAACATACCTTTCTTGCCCCGGGATACCATACCGGGTCCACCATGTACCCGCAAACGGCCTCATCCAGCTCCTCGAATCGGGTATCACATAACTCATAACCGAGAAAACACATGGTGGACGTCTCGAAATATCATATCAAGAGAAACCGGGTTTTTAAAACAATACATACTTTCTTCTGAAATATAACCACGGTTCTCAAATTCAGAATCTCATGAAAACAACATCTCAATGCGTATAATCGTAAAGCATGATGTATGCAAACATATAACAGAAATGTGAGCATATCCGTATATCATCCAATATAGAACAGTGATGTGAGCATATCAGTATATCATGCGACATATCATAATGATGTGAGCATAGCAATATATCATAGCATGATGTAGCAATTCTACTGTGTAAGTGACATAGCAATTATCGACGATGAAAGTGTGTGAGCCGGCAATCTGTGAAAGTGTAACATACGCATCATCGATAATTGTGTAGGTGTACTAGCACAGGTATATGTAATGCAATGATAATATCATGATCGTAGCATAAAGTACATCGTAAGCGAAATGCTATCAGGAATACGTATCTACAACATATCCGAGTCGGTGAATCTATCAATCGGCATCCAGCCTCACAACACCACATACGGTATAATCCATCGTACGGCATTCTCTAGTCAAGGGTATGGATCAATCATCAGATAAAACTCATCACGTACGGTAATCCATCGTACGACGGCATTAAACAATTAGGGATCCTATCAACCTATATAACAATGAGGGTACGGACCTAACGTCTCATACGGCATATCACTCATTATCCACATAATCACATATATATACCTATATCTCGGATCACATCCATATCAATCTCATATCAGGGGACCGACAAAGGTATCAATTATCTCATATCGACTCGCATCTGTATAACGACATATCAACCAAGTCATCATATCTCATCGTATACTCTTTTCATCACATCAATCTCTCACATCAAGTCATTTTATTAATCTCATAACAAACCATTAAAATCTCATAATTACTCTCTTGCAACTACGTATACATATCGTGATTCACATTCATATATATCATGTCAAAGAGTCATATCCCTATAGCTTTCATCTCATATCTCGATATATATATTCAATCATTCATATCATCTCTAACTATCTTTTTAACCATATCCATAGTTTTCTAATATAGGTTTCTACGACTGTATTCTATATATCGGTTTCCATTCATAATTTGCCGGGATGCTATACGCCATCCACCCGACTTCCCCCATAGATATAAATCTACTCACCTGCGGAACTCCTTGTTCAGCCGTACTCGATGTGCTTCGTCGTCTCAGAATCCACGCGAAGGTACCTACAATAAATATACAGTCGCAATGCTGTTAAAATCAAGTCCGGAAAACCGATATGGCACATGGTGCGCTCAAAGGTTAGAACCTATAGCTTACGCATGCAAAAACAACCAAACAACCCTCGTCGTCGACGTACAAACATCCAACGACCAAATACAATATCAAATATCAAAACCAATAATCCCAATATCGGAAAACATATCCAAAACCAACCCAATATTCTCCTAGATTTATCTCAGGTTAAATTGGGACAAAACTAGCAAGTATAGGGGATAGGTTACAGGGTAAGTGAGATACTGGCAAAAACTCAACACCATACCCCTACAGAAAACCGGTGGCATAGCCAAAGGATCCGAGCTCGCCGGCCATTTGATGAGGGAATGGGCTCGTATTCTGGTGGTGGTCTTCTGGTCATGTATCTAGGTCACTGGACATGCTAGATTTTCTCGTAAAGGTCTCAGGTCATCCCAGATTCCCTGTAGGCACACAATACCTCACAAAACCGACACGGGACTATATCTAAGTTCGTATTTTGGTTTCTATGCTCATTTCAAGGTTAGGGAATCAATCTCTAAGGCCTTAAAACAGCCACTAAATAACCCAAGTCCACACAATCACCTAAACCCTCTCTTGGAATTTCCAAACATCACCAATCTAAACAAGTTTTAACTCTAAACTAAACTAGGATGCTAGGAAACTTAAAACTAAACTAAGTGAAAGGGGATATACCTCATTTGGCAACTCAAGCAAACCCTAGGTGTCCAAAGTCTCCAAAATTCAAACTTGAGAGATCCATAGGGTATAGGATGAGGTGGGGATCATTTTTAATGAAGAGGGTGTAGGGTTTTGGTGAAGAAATGGAGATGATTCTTGGAGATGGAGGTGGAGGGAGATGAGGAGGAAGAAGATGAAGCGAACAAACGGAGGAGGATGAAGGGAAATGGGCAGCCCCCCTCTCTTATTCTCACCCTCACTCTCTCTTATGCCATGCCTCATGTCATGATGCGGTCCGCTCTCTCCCTCCCCTCAATAATTCACTTTTTCTTTCCTTTTCTCTTTTCTTCTCACAATAATAAAACCAAATATCACAAATGCAAATGAAACAACATGTAACATGTCATGTTGCACTAACCATGGAAAATGTAGAAACACAGATTTGGCTTAATCACGATTAGTAGTGCACTAATCGGGTTTAAGTTTAAACTTGCATATAATAAATTATAAAAATTCCAATTCCGATAAATATATATTTAAATGAATAAATCATTTTAATCTCCAATTATTTCACAAATATTGGTATATATTTATACCATTTTACGAAAACCCCAAATTCGCAAATCAGGCAGTTTTCACGAAATATATTATTTTAATATTAAATTCCAAAAATAATATTTTATATTTTTTGAAATGTTACAGACTTGGCTTCAAGGCGTCGAACAACGCCGCAGAATACGAAGCCTTATTAGCCGGGCTACGAATCGCCTCCACGGTGGGGCTAAAGGCGATCAGGATCCGCAGCGACTCCGCGCTAGTCTTCGGCCAAGTGTCCGGACGTTTCGAAGCCCGGAAACCCCTGATGATGAAATACCTGGCGGAGGTAAAAAGACTTCGAAGAAATTTCGATGAGCTCCAAGTGGAACAGATTCCCAGGAGCATGAATGCCGAGGCCGACGTGCTAAGCAAACTCGCCTCTTCTTATTCGGCCAATCACAAAAGAAACATCCTCTTCGAAGTCCTGCCACGGCCCAACGTAGAAGATGGAGAAGTAATACACCAGATCTACACTACTCGAGGGGATATCCCGGATTGGAGAAAACCCATTGTGGAATTCCTTAAGGATGGAGTACTCCCTAAGGACCGTGTCGAGGTACGCCGACTCCGTATGAAAGCTCGTCGCTACGTATGGAACAAGGGAAACCTGTACAAAAAGTCATACACCCAACCTCTACTCTAATGCGTCGATCCCGATGAAGCAGATTACGTCCTCCGAGAGATACATGACAGAGTCGGAGGAGCACATCAAGGGGCCTGCGGCCTAGTTCAAAACACACTGTTGTAGTGGTATTACTGGCCGACTATACACCAAAACGCAGAAAAGCTGGTCAGAAGGTGCAAGACCTGCCAACTCTTTAGCAGCATCTCTCGACTACCTGCTGCCGAATTAACGCCACTGAGTTCCTTTTGGCCATTTCCGCAGTGGGTGATGGATATGGTTGGCCAACTCCCCACAGACATGGGAGGACACAAATACATCCTTGACACCGTGGACTGCTTTACAAAGTGGATAGAAGCCATACCGATCAGAAAACCGGATGCCGCCTCTATGGTAAAATTCCTGCAGAATAATATAATCTCCCTATTTGGAATCTCGAGGTGCATCATCACCGACCACGGATCCAACTTCGAAAATGACAAAGTAAGAGAATTTTGCAGCGGCTATCACATATTGATGAAGTTCTCTGTGGTCGCGCATCCCCAATGCAACGGGCATGATAAGGTGGAAAACCAAGGCGTCATCCGGGGGCTCAAAGCCCGCCTGGAAGGAAGACAGGGCAGTTGGGTCGAGGAACTGCCTCGGGTACTGTGGGCATTATGAACGTCAAGAAAAACACCCACGGGGGAAACACCATTTAGCCTCTGTTACGGCACCGAAGCAATGGTCCCCGCAGAAATCGGCCTGCCCAGTTATCGAGTCGGATTGGAGACTATCCGCCGCGCTCACTCAAAACGGGTAGCCTCCTGCCCGATAAAATACGGGCCCTATAGCATCCAGCCACGGGCTTTCTCCAGCCCGATAAAATACGGGCCCTCTAGCATCCAGCCACGGGCTTTCTCCAGCCCAGCTCAGAAGCAAGAAAGGTGTCCTAGGATAAGTGCCCGGGCGTGCTCAAAGAGCAGCCGACCTAAGTCTAGCCTTACCCTCCTTACCTCGACTCTGATGTAAGAATTAGGGGAGAAGCGCTGATCCACCTACACTTAGGAAAGATCCGCCCGCGCTTTGGAAAAAAAGGAAGATCGATGTTCTGCAACAGCGAGCACAGAAAGGTCTTTAAGCCCAAGAAAATTTATTAAGAGGTATTCTCAGCTCCTCAGCCTTACAGAACAAAGGAAAAAGCACATACTCCCTAACTACTACAGCAAAGCGGGAAGCGGATTAAGAAAGCATTGACGATGATACTCGGAGGAGAGTTCCTCTAACCGAGCCCAAGAGGCCTCTGCCAGCTCCCTTTGTCGATACCCATGGACCCGAGAAACTACGGATCCGCCGAGGACTCCCGTCGCCGAACACGATGCCACAATCAACCACTGCTGGAAACATTCGAGAAGAATATCTACTGGGTGATCCCGCCTGCTCTTCGAGATCGGATCCAGCTCATGGGTCGTGCGCATTTTGTTGAACACCTCCTCTAGTACCTGTGGGGACAAGGCCTTGTAAAGATATAGGGAAGACCTCCATATCGCGTAGATCAGCACCTGCAGGAGAGGGGATCGGCGGGGTAGTAAACGCCCACAATGACCCTCCAGACGACCTATCACAGTCTCATACTTTGTCTCATAATGATCAAGTTCATAGAAATATACATTGTCTCGAGATATGATATCTCGAATGGTGTACACGTAGCCTGCCATCAGGAAGAGACAGAATGGCTAGGAGAAAATCAACGGGGATGCTTGTTCATATCAGAATTTTGCATTATTATATTCCCCATTCTTAATCATATTGCAAATAAATAGGTGTTTTTGATCTATGTCTACTAAATAGTTGCAGGTTACAAGTTCTCAGAACAATACAGTGAAAATGGTGAAAAAACGCTACAAATGTGAGACTACGACCAATAAATAGATGAATCTGTATGATACCGCCTACCAGTTTAAGGAACAAATGAAGATCAAAGAACAGTTCGATTATACAACGTATGAGGGCAGCACGAGATTCAAGACTTCAACACGAAGCTAACGGTAAAAGTCCACAACATTCTGCACTGTGGAAATCTGGAAGAATATAGAAGATATTCTGAGAAACAAAGTGAAGAAAACAGAAGTAAACAGCAACATGAAGCATCCCTAAAGAGTTGAGATAGAGAACACCTAAGATGGCCGCGGATCCGCGACCAAACAAGGCTTCTGGCCGCGGTTCCGCAGCCGTGCAGAGCACGTGTCGGTGCAAAGTGTCGGTGGTGTCGGTGCTTTAACCCGGCTTTCTTAGGGTAGTATTGTAATTTCATATGTGAATCAGATGTAAACCCTAGGGTTTCTCCTATCTATAAATAGGAAAGCCTACAGCCTCTTTTGGGGCATGCCTCTTTTTAATTCTAGATTAATCTTTCAATTCCATTGTAATCGTCAAGAGGTGTCAATAGAAGTAAGTTTTTTATCTTGAATTTTTCTTATCGGCAATTTTATCTCCCTGCAATTTTTACCTTATCTGCAAGTTCATTAGTTAATTAAAAAGAAAATTTATAAAAATGAATTTTGTTGCAATTTCCCTAATGAGTGAGTAGTTCCTCACTTGTTAGGGTTATGATAGGGTAGGTTTGAGAGATGGAAATCTCTCACTCCTTTCTTGCCCTCATAACTTTATAAATTAGGACTTGATGTAAAACAAACACCCACCGCTCACTACGGCACCCTATCTTACGAGATAGCGGTGATTCCCTAATTAGACCGGTAGTGGTTGATTTACATAGAGGTTAGGGATAAGAGTTAAGAAAGGACGGATAAGGACCAAAAGGAAGAAACTATGTTTCTTCCTAGTCGTGCTAATCCCCTTTGTTAATTATTACCCTAACACCTATGTTCTTAATTAGGGCAAAGGAAGCAGTGAGTAGAATTAACTTTCCAAACTAAGCTAATCCTAACCCTAGAAAGGTTTTAATCCAAATTAAATTCAATCTTAGTTTTTATAAAATTCAAAACCTACTAAAAATAAGAATTGACTCGTTAAAACAATTAGAAAAGAACATGTTTTCTCTGTGGACCGACCCGTACTCAATCGGCTAGCTACCAAGCGACACCGTTATTGATTACGGTATTCTTAACTTTGATTTTAAAATGCACGCGCAAAAGCAGCTCTCAATCAAATGGCGTCGTTGCCGGGGATAACGGTAGTTATTTTCTTTTTGTAATTTCGGGTTAATTAAAAATTAAAAAATCATAAAAACTGAAAAATATAAAAACAAAAAAAAATTATCATCTTGATATTTTTTGAAGGGTTTTTGTGCGAATTGTGCAGGAACGAAAAGACAAACAGATTTAGATCTGGAGCAAACCCAGTGAACAAAACAGCAAATAGCAGATCTGAACATACAGAGGAGAACCACAACAGATAACATAAAGATTTTGGAGGCCTAAACCTACTTAACCACCGAGGAACCGCCACAACTTGTGGCATTTGACCGCGGATCCACCGCGCATTGGTGACGTCAGCAGTCCAGAATTCTCTGTAAGTATTCTTGTCTTCTCTGTAATCCACTGATCTCCTCTGAAAAATTTTCCTGCAGGGTTCTTTGCGCAAAACTTCTTCCCCCTCTCAAATAAATCAATCTTGTGCAGGATTCTTTGCGCCGCAAATAAAAGAAAAAAAATTTGGCAAGTGTTTTGGATTTTTGTGTGTTTACTGCTTTGCATTTTTAAAACGGACTTTTAAGGGGCTATAACACCAATTCAGATTGGGTGGGGAATTCATTACCCTTCCTAGGATCCCAAAAATCACAAAAAGTATTTGCATCAACCCTCGAGTTAATTAAAAAATATTTAGACTCAACCAATAAGGACTGTCGTGCTCATTAGGACAAAAGAAGGTTGTGGGCAATCGGTCGTTTATCTAAACCTGACTTTGTGGTGCCTAGGATAGACAAGTAGGAAAGGTAATTTTAAAAGGCCCGTCTCACGGTGATTCGTGAGCAGATCCCTCCTTTCTTTACTTGTGCTTACCTGGCCGCAATTGGTAGTGAAGAGGCGATTCGAGAGATATCTCACAACTTGCCCTTTGGACCACTTAGGAGCAGTCTAGTTGACTTAGGAGACCCTAGCTCTAGGCTTGATTGTGCATATTGTGATTGCTTGAAAGTTTGTAGTAGTTCCTTATAAAAAATCTTTTGCAAAACTCCTTATAAAAAAAACCACAAAACAAAATTTTACGAAAAAACTTGCCATTTTGTCGCTAGAAATCCATTGCACCCAACTTGCACCCACATTCTCTCATTGGCGTTTTCTTACCCACCTTCTACATTTTAACTACACTACACCTCGTTAGTGTATGTCCGGTTGGACAAGGGACACTAGCGCCCGTTTAGTCCGTGTCTCGTTAGTGCCTACTGACGACGCATTCGACTCCGAAGTCGAAACTCCCTCCACTTCTTTACCTTCATCTTCAAATTCATCATCTTCTAAGGAGATGTCGGGATTCAATCCTAACAACCCCTTACCTACTACGGGACTAATTCCACCTCAACTGGGTGCGAATAACCCACAACACCCTCCTGTTGAAGCGCCCCAACAAATCGGGCCCCAGGATCTTTTCTATCTAACCCGCACCGCACTTCCTACTTGTCTTTCACTTCCACCGGCTAATGGGAATAACTTCCAAATTAAAACCCACTTCATCAATATGTTGCCCAAATTTCACGGCCTGGAATCCAAAAATGCCTACATCTTCATTAACAAATTCCAGAATGTTTGCGCAATGATGAAGACCACCCAACTTTCCGATGATGCTATAAGGCTACGTGTCATACCATTCACTTTATGTGTCCTAGCTGAAAAGTGGCTATATAGTACAGCATCGCATTCCATAGAAAGTTGGGAAGAGTTTGTTAAGGCTTTTCTAAAAAAGTTTTACCCACACCATAAGACCGCGAGAATTAGAAATGAAATTAATCAATTTTCCCAGCTTCCTTCCGAACCTTTTTAGAAGTATTTCGAACGATTTAAGGACCTTCTTGTTCAGTGCCCTCACCACGGTATCGAGAGATGGAAACTTTGCCAAACTTTATACGAAGGACTAAACCCAGTAACTAAGCAGTTGTTGGAAACCATTTGTCAAGATCACTTTCTTACAAAATCGAGCGAGGAAGCTTGGCAATTTCTCGACGATCTTGCTGAACAAACACTTCAGTGGGAAAGCACTAGACAGACGACTTCATCTACTTCATCAGGTAAGTCTAGGGCAAGCATACATCAACTTGATATGTCGATTGCAATGAAGGCCGAAATGGCTGCACTCACGAAAAAACTAGAAGCAATTGAGAGCAAATTCTCATCGCCTTCTCCTGCCCCAGCTTTACCCCCACGCACTATTTGCGCTTGTTGTTCGGATCCGTCCCATCTAACCGAAGAGTGTCCTTACAACCCGCTTGTTCAAGGACAAGATCAATTCAATGCTGCCTTTCAGCAAAGACAAAGAAATGACCCATACTCTTCAACTTATAATCCTGGTTGGAGGAGCCACCCAAATTTTGCTTGGAATCAAAATCAAGGCAATAACAACTTTCAGAGGCCTCCTCCACAACAACAAACCCCTCAACAAACTCAATATCAGCAATCTTTCTAACCCCAACCTTACCAAAACCAAATGAACAATTTTGTATCAAACAACTCTTATCCTCAAAACAATTTTGTTCAGCCAAATAACGATAAGGTTATCTCACTAGAACGAAGTCTGGATGCTTTTTTAAAACAATCTACGCAATTCTCAGCAAGCATCCAATCTTCCATTCAGTCTTTGGTGCAACACACTGCATCACATGAGCAAAGCATCAAAACCATTGAAGCTCAAATTGCACAACTGAATGCTGCTCTAAGCGAGCGAGAGAAAGGAAAACTTCCATCTCAACCACTGCCAAATCCTGGTCACACACAAAATACATATGTTGCTCATGAACAACAAAATCATAATATGAATGCCGTGACCACATTGAGATCTGGAAAGCTATTGCACAACAACGTTGGCAATAATGATACCCCGGTCGCCGCTTCTTCTTCATCTTCTTCATCTTCAGAGCATGTTCTTCATTCTTCACAAGGCTCTACTTCTTCTACTAATTCGAACGGACCCACATCTCACTCCACGAAAACACCAACACTGGGATCTGTTCCAACTCCGCAATCTACTCCACAAACATTGAACTCAACAAATTTTCAAAATATTCCATTTCCAAACAGGTTGAGATCCAATAAACCTACTCCACAAATGGAGAAGATTGTGGAGTTAATCAAGCAGGTTAGCATTAACACACCTCTCTTGGATGCAATCCAACAAGTCCCTTCTTACGCTAAAATCTTGAAGGACTTATGCACCAAAAAGAGGAAATCACAGGTACCCAAGAAAGTTTTCTTGGCTAGTGCAGTAAGTGATGCTCTTACACAACCTTTACCTCAAAAATGAAAGGACCCTGGCCGTCCTACAATTTCAATAATAATTGGGGATAAGAACATCAATCGCGCACTTTTAGATTTTGGTGCTAGTGTTAATTTGCTTCCTTATTCAGTATATGAACAATTAGGCATTGGAGAGCTGAAACCCACACATTGTACTCTCCAAATGGCCGACCGATCCATCATCCATCCTAGGGGTGAGTTAGAGGATGTGTTGATTAAAGTAGGGGACTTCATTTTCCCCGTTGATTTCATTGTTATGGACACACAGCCTGTAGCTAACCCCCGGAGTCAAATTCCGGTGATACTCGGTCGACCATTCCTTGCAACTTCTAATGCGGTGATCAATTGTCGAAATGGTTCGATAAACCTATCTTTTAGAAACATGACAATTGAACTCAACATTTTTAAGTTAGGGAATCAGCCCTCCGAGCCTAACGCTAATATACTTGATGTTTGCTCGATCCAAGAGATCATTCAAGAGGACTGTGAGCTCGAAAAATTTCTGTTCGATCACAGCAGTTTTGACGCCACTAGTGCGTTCCTCCTTGAATCTGACACATTTTCACACCCGATAACGATTACGAGTGTTTCACTTTTTCGAACGATTTTGAAGAATCACTATCGAGTTTGAGTCTTTTGAATTTTCGGATGAGTTAGTTGAACCATCCGACTCGGTTGCTTACACTCGCTTTGAACCATTATTGGAATCCTTCGAGTTTGAGACAGTTTCACCAATTTTACCTTCAATTGTTTCGCCTCCAAAACTCGAACTCAAGCTATTGTCGTCTCACCTTAAATACACTTACTTAGGTGAGAATGAGACCCTTCTTGTTATCATCTCGGCCTCTCTAGCCCCCGAGCAAGAGAAAGCCCTTTTAATGGTCTTATAAAATAATCGGCAAGCTTTTGGCTGGACTATGGCGGACATCAAGGGGATTAGTCCCCTAATAATCGAACATCATATTCATATGATGGATGATGCCAAGCCAGTAAGGGATCCACAGAGACAACTAAATCCTATAATGAAGGAGGCTGTTAAAAAAGAGATCGTAAAATGTCTTGATAGTGGTATCATTTACCCTATCTCTGATAGCCAGTAGGTTAGCCCCATTCATGTTGTCCCAAAAAAATCGGGCATAACAGTCATAACTAATGAGGCGAATGAGTTAATACCTACTCGCACCCAAACTGGGTGGTGAGTATGCATCGATTATAGAAAACTCAATGCCGCAACACGGAAAGACCACTTTACATTACCTTTTATTGACCAAATGCTAGAACGATTGGCTGGGCACGAGTACTATTGCTTTTTGGATGGATACTCCGGCTATAATCAAGTTCCCATCGCTGAAAAGGACCAAGACAAGACCACATTCACTTGTCATTTCGGTACATTCGCTTACCGTCGCATGCCCTTTGAGTTATGCAATGCACCCGCTACTTTCTAGCGGTGTATGATTAGCACTTTTTCAGACATGGTGGAAAAATTCTTGGAGATTTTTATGGATGATTTCTCCATTTTCGGCGACTCCTTTGACGAGTGTTTGCTACATTTAGACGCAGTTCTTACCGGGTGTAGGGATAAGAACCTCACTTTAAATTGGGAAAAATGCCACTTTATGGTACGAGAAGGGATTGTCTTAGGACATATCATCTCGCAAAATGGCATTGAGGTTGATAAAGCTAACATTGAAGTCATTTCCAATCTTCCTCCTCCCAAGTGCGTCAAAGACATCCGAGCCTTCCTTGGCCATGCCGGTTTCTATAGACGGTTCATCAAGAATTTTAACAAGATAGCTAGACCCTTGACTCTTTTGTTAGCCAAGGACACCACTTTTGATTTCGACTCAAGTTGTATGAAGGCGTTCGAGTCGTTGAAAAACTCACTTATTTATGCTCTCATTCTTTCATCTCCCGACTGGACGCATCCATTTGAAATTATATGCGATGCATCTGATTTCGCCATTGGTGCTGTTCTTGGACAGCACATAAATAAGATGCCGCATGTAATTTATTACGCTAGCCAAAGCTTAAACGAGGCCCAATTGAATTACACAACAACTAAAAAAGAATTCTTAGCTGTTGTGTTTGCATTAGAAAAGTTCACGCTCTATTTAACCGGCTCTCCATTCATCGTTTACACTGACCATTCAGCTCTTTGCCATCTTTTCGTGAAGAAGGACGCAAAATCTCGGCTTATACGTTGGATCCTCTTGCTTCAAGAGTTTGACCTTGTCATCAGAGACAAGAGAGGATGTGAAAACGTAGTCGCCGACCACCTTTCACGCCTCCCTTCTTCGCCTACACTTCAAATTCCTATCAAAGACGTTTTTCCAGATGAGCAGCTCTTAACTGTGTCATGCGAACCTTGGTTCGCAGATATTGTAAATTATTTGGCCACCGGACTGATACCAAACGAATGGTCGAATCAGGACAGACTCAGATTTCTATCTCAGGTAAAACATTTTTACTGGGATGAACCATATCTATTCAAATACTGTCCCGGCCAAATTATTCATCGGTGTGTCCCCGACAATGAGTTTAAGAGCGTGCTGTCATTCTGCTACGATCAAGCGTGTGGCGGGCATTTTGGCCCCAAAAAGACAGCAGAAAAGATTTTGCAGTGTGGCTTCTACTGGCCACAACTTTTTAAAGACGCATATGAGTACTGCAAGACATGCTCCCGGTGCCAACACTTAGGCCGGATATCTCGGAGAAATGAAATGCCGCTCCAACCAATATTGGTTGTTGAAATTTTTGATGTTTGGGGGATAGATTTTATGGGACCGTATCCCAATTCTTTTAGAAACATGTATATTTTCCTCGCTGTTGACTATGTTTCAAAATGGGTTGAGGCTGTGCCCAGCCGAACTAATGACAACATGGTTGTCGTTAGATTTCTCAAAGAAAACATTTTTTCTCGGTTTGGGCATTCTCGCGCGATTATCAGTGATAATGGATCTCACTTTTGTAATAGGACGTTCGAGTCCTTAATGCGGAAATACTCTATTACTCACAAGCTGTCAACGCCCTATCATCCCCAAACTTGTGAGCAAGCCAAGATTTCAAATCGGCAGATTAAACAGATATTGGAGAAAACGGTTTCCAAAAAACCGTAAAGATTGGTCATCAAAACTTATTGATGCCCTTTGGGCATTCTATACTGCTTATAAGACCGATCTTGGCATGTCTCCAAATAGGCATGTTTATGGAAAGGCTTGCCACCTTCCAGTTGAAATAGAGCATAAGGAATTTTGGGCAATAAAAGAGTAGAATCTATCTTTGGAAGATGCGGGCAGCAATAGAAAGCTGCAGTTGAACGAATTGAACGAGCTTCGGGATGAAGCTTATGAGAATGTTGTAATCGTCAAAAACCGAACGAAGGTGTTCCACGATAAACACTTTATACGCAAGACTTTCAAACCTGGTCAACAGGTTTTACTTTACGACACTCGGTTACATTTCCATCCCGGCAAACTCAGATCTTGATGGAAATGGCCATTTTTGGTATGTACCGTATATCCGCACGGTGCGGTCAATCTAGAAAACCCGGAGGATGGTTCACTGTTTAAAGTGAGCGGACATCGACTCAAACCGATCCTCACTGCGGACCCTTCGAAGGAGCTCATGTTTTTGCAGGAGCCGATTTATATTGACTGATCTTCCTCCATCTACCCATAAATTTCGATTATCTAGCCAAAACACTGTTTCAAACAAGTTTGGGGGTATGTATCATTTGTAATTATATAAAAACAAAATAAAAAAAATTTAAAAATAAAAAAAATTGGGGTATTTTTGTAAATTTTCAGTTTTAATAAAAAAATAAAAAAATAAAAAAATTTATTTACAAATAAATTTCTCTTTTTAAGAGGACCTTTTTGCAAATAACCAAAACATTACCCCCCTATAAATAGAAGCCGACCCTCTCTGCCTTCTATTAAACCCTAATTTCATCTCTCTAAAAACCCTAGCCGCCGCTTCAAATTCTGCAGCCAGATCTTCTCACGCTGCCGCGGAACCGCCGCCAGAGCCTACCTTCGGCCGCTGATCCGCCTCTCCCTGGTGTCTTCTCCCTCTGAAAATTTCAGAGGTGGTTCGATCTCTAAACTCCTCTCTGTTAAATTATAAATTCTGCAATTTAATTCTCTGTGATGGTACCAAACATGCAATTAGAACGAGATTTTTCACAAATCTTTTCACACACAATTTACGGGAGTTATTTTAGTGATGAGATCAGTTCTTGGGCTAAGTCAAAATAAGGGAAGAGTATTGAAATTTTTATTGAAGTGTAAGTCTGAAAAGTAATTCCTAACCTTAAGTCTAAATTCTGAAAATATAGACCCTACAACTAGCATATACACGCATCTTGAAACTTGGGATGGTAGAGGATACCTTGAAATGCTCTTGTCTAAAATCCTTAGTATATGGAGGGAAAAATTAAAGTATAAGTGTGAAATAAGAGATATAAAAAAAATGAACACTGGTTTTGTAATTACTTAAGGCTGCGTAAAATAAAAAAATATATAGCGAGGGTGCTTTATCACCTAATGCCTTAGACCAACTGGTTTGGAAGTCACTGCTAAAGCCTTAGGTATTACAAGACGAGGAATTACGCCTTAATGCGCAAACACATTTTGTAATCGGTCGTTAGTACCTCAAGAAGTATTAACGGTCGCATAAAGGATGTGTGAACAATTTCATCTAAAATTTACCAACTAAAAGTACTTTGGACAATGGACAAGAGTATGATAGCTTGAATTGAATTTCCAAGTGTAGGAATGATACATACACACCGTAGGGGTATATAATTGGGGATTGGATGAGAGATAGGAATGAAAAATAATGACTTATATCTTCAGTAGAGATGATAAAATTTCTTAAGTTGAGATGGAAACTTAGAAGGAAAATTCAAAAGACGCTAAAAGCTAAATAAATTTACAGAATATATATAATCTTAAGTTAAATGATAAGTGAGTGTGAAAAATACGGGTTGATGATTTCTAAATTGAAGATAATAGAATTTCTTGCTAGAACACCGAATTGAAGAATGAAAGTCAATAGGCCAAATTGATCGGATTTTATGGGTAGTATCCGCTGAAAACCCTCAGGAGACAACACTTCTCCTACTAGGGACACCTAGAAGTTTAACGGTGTAACAACTCCATTTTTAATATACAAAGAATTGATTTAAATTCAATGTATACTTGGAGTATTTATTGCAGCTGATATCTCTTTAAGTATTTATTTCACTCCATAATTACAAGAAGGGGCTTGTAGCTCATTGGTAACATCTTGCACTGCTGAACCAAGCCACCAGAGTTCAAATCCCATGCCCCACATTATTTTTATAATTATTTTGTTTTAAATTTTTGGAAAGTCAACAATCAAACCGCTATAACTCACAAAATTTATACTGAACACAAAAAGTTAAATACACTAAAATTTCCCCCAGGAGTTTCCCGACCCGAAGAGCCTTCGACTCGGCCCGACTCGGCCGAGTCGGCCGGCGGACCTGCCGACTCGGGCCGGCGCCGCCGGCCGGACTCGGCCGGACGGCCGAGTCGTCAACACGGAATTTCTCCGTGTTGACCTGGTCTTCTCACCTGAATACTTTAATTTTCCAGATCGGTTATCAAATTCTCAATAAATCACTTTTACTCCAAAATTTAATGATTTTTTATATATATTTTTATATTTTTTTTAAATTAAAACCCTAACCCTAGCCTAACGCTATAAAAAACCCCATACCCTCTACCCTCTCACCCTACATTCCTAAGTCCACTCTCTAAAAATTTCAAGAGAACTCGGTACGTTAGAAAACGAGCGAAAGGCGAAGCGCTGCCGAAATCGACGGCGAAGTCCCGGCGATCGTACTAGGACTCTTCACGATATTTCGACGCACCGACAAACCCACTACCTTCCTAGCACTCTCTTGCGTTGTCCAAACCTGTAAGTCCCTCTTTTCTACCTTTCTATTCTTTCATAAAATACGACTTTTTAAAACCCGACGAAAATCGGAACAAACCGATTTTCGATTCGGTTTTCTATCAAAACTCACTTATCACTAATTTCATAATGCTTAAACATATTCATGTTGACTACTAATCACTTAAAAATCAATTTGGATAAAGATTCTCACATGAAATGATAACTGTAGCAAAATACCATATTTTCGCACTTAAATACCACCATGTTTAGTTTATCTCATTTAACCCTTTAACATTGCTATACCTTAAAATAGATCACGAGATAATGACCTACCTCCACACACACGCAAATACAACCCTAATTGATATCATCAAAACTTAGAATACGATAATAAAAGATTTTACATTAAAATACCATTTTCTTTATAAACCTTTTCTGAAAGTTCTAAGTTGTATACAATTTTAAAACAGAATCTTTTAATAGGAAAATACGATATGTCATGGATATCGATCGTTTATCTAAACTTGACTTTGTGGTGTCTAGGCTAGGCAAGTGAGCTTAGGTAACTTTAAAATGCCCGTCTCACGATTCATGAGCGGATCCCTCCTTCCTCACTTGTACTTACCTGGCCACAATTGGCGGTGAAGAGGCGATTTGAGGCTTCTAATGACTTATCGTTTAGACCAATTAGAAATAGGCTAGTTGGCTTAGGAAACCTTAGAATCTAAATACGGAAATTTACTCCCTTTTACAAATAAATACCTTATATTTATAAAACCGTTTTCTAAATGACTAGTATTTATTAAATCTTTGCAAAGCGCCACTACAACCCACTTTTGGGGAACTCGATAGGGATAGTACGGTTTATCGTGCATCCTCAGGCTTAGTAGTGCGAGATGCAGACCTCCGTAAGGAGCATTCGGTCTCGAAAGGTTTAAAATACGACATTTAAGAAAAATGAGATTTTTGGAAAATAAAATATTTATTAAAAATTATTCTTGTATAAACATATGTATATTTATCATTTAAACACCTATTTTATTATAAGATAAAGTTTCCACCTTTTCCTAAAAATTACAAGATTAAAAGTTACATTAAAATACCTTGAATTTCAAATAAATCAATATTACAAATTAATACCTTTATTTATGTAATTAGGATATTTTCACTAGAAATGTCACAAAATAAAATCACACTCATTATAACAATAAAGACGAATAATAAATACTTGAGGTGTATCTTGAAAACTATACAAAAGTATTTTTACATAAAACCCCCCCTCAAGTTTTATAAATTACAATAATGACCCTAACAAATATAGAACTTCGACTTACATTTCTTTTAGTCTGACTCGGGTTTGAGTCTGATTATTTCTGACTTGAATATGATTCAAGTCAATCTATATTCTTTAATATTCCAACTCAATATGAATACATGAATCCCAGAATCCAGTTAACAATCTATACAACTTGACTGAATCAAACCATGGATATACATCCATTATTCCGTTATTCCATTTACCTGATTATGCAGTTACAACATGTTTACTGATATCATGATTTTGGTCGGTCATCCAACTTACACAATACAATACAACAATACTATCAAAATACTACGGGGTTTAAGGGGTAGATTGGTACGGAAGGTATTAAAGGTGGCACGAGGTGGTCAGATTAAGACACCTAACCTATATTCCGTTGCTGTTGTACCGTGGCTTAACGGTTCCTTGTACATTCCGTTTGCCCTGGTCTCTAGCATATAGAGACCCCTCTCGTATACACGGGCATCCTTCTGTACCAAGCTACAAACAACAGCGTTAACACAATATTCCATAATATTCTACAACATAATATTTTAGAAAATACTCTTATGCTGTCTTTCTAATTCTTCCTTATCTTTGGGACTTACCGAGCGACCTGTTCGCTGACGACATTCTATTTCTTTCTTCTTTGAATGTCGTTAGGTACTTTGGACCCAGCAGAGATCGAGCCCACCGGTGAAGACTTGGAGCAGTTCCACGAAGACCCCGAGCTCTAGATATTGTACCTTGTTCTATTCAGTATTTTCATTTCCTGTTATGCCACTGTTTAGGCATCGCTTTTCATTTCAGTTGTATTTACTTTTCATGCATTGTATAAAAGAATGTTATTAATAAAGTTGCTGTTATTTCTATATCTCTTGTCTCTTGTGATTTACTTTTATATTGCTTAGATACGCTTAGCGTATGTACTTCTGAGTATATACGTAGCGGACCTCGTCGCGTCCCTTTCGCCGTACACCGGGAAGCGGGGCGTGACAGGTTTTGTTGGTGGCCCATGCAGGTCAGAGCTATATGAATCCCTATCATGCAGTTCTGGGCTGCATGAATAACCTAAGCAATATAACACAAGAACCAGCAACTAAAACATTCTTTACAATTCATGTTTCTTGAATCTTACAAATTTCTATTTCTTGAATCTTATCATTTCATGTATTTGAATCTGTTCTAACCCAAATTTTCCTTCAAGGTTATGGATTCCCCGAACAACACCAGCACCAATGTCAACAACACACCTCCAGCACTACCTCTCACATCAGCTGTTCCTGCGCCACCTACCGAGCAAACAATGCTATTTGAGGCGATCCGCAGCCTTCTTGAGGGACAACAGCAACTCCTGAACCGCCCCGAGACCGATGCACCAGGGGTAAAGCAATTCAGGGCTTTACACCCCAAGCAATTCTCTGGTAAAGGAAGCCCTCTTGAAGCTGAAGAATGGGCACAAAGTATCGATGACGATCTGGCAGCAGCTCAAGTGCCAGAAATCGCTTGGGTCCGTGTGGCGAAACTACAGCTCACGGATAATGCTCGCAACTGGTGGAAGGCAGAAGAAAGCCGTCTTGCACAACCTATTGAATGGAAGACTTTTCGTGAGAAGTTCGACGCGAAATACTCCCTGTGACTGCCAAGTTTGCTATGGAGCAGCAGTTTATTCATTTACAACAGGGTTCAATGTGGGACAAATCAGTAGATGAATACGACGCTGAATTCACCATGTTAAGCCGGTAAGATATGTCACAATAGTTCAATTTTTAAATATCACATACTACACAGCTAACACAATCTTTAAACAGATTCGCGGCACACTTGATACCGACGGACGAGATCAGAGCCCGTCGCTTTCAACAAGGTTTGGACACAGAGATTAAGGCTGCTCTAGCCATAGGAAAATTTCTGACTCATGAGGATGCTCTGGAAGCTGCCCGCAGTTATGAGGCAGTGATAAAAGAGAGGGGCAGACCTCAGTCTGTAGGAGTCAAACGCCCTGCCAACCAGATGGCAGGTGGAGCCTCGTCCAGGACACCTTTCATGCCAAGGCGACCCGGAGTACCGAACCATCGTCCCAGCCCAGCCTTTTGCACCTATTGTAAGAGAACTGGACATATGATGAAGGACTGCCGTCGAGCCAACCGCCTTTGCTTAGTCTGCGGCTCAGCTACTCACGATATTGGGTCTTGTCCCCAAAGACAGAACCCAGTTACTGCACCCAGGCCAGCAATTACTTATTCGCAGCGACCAGCTCTTTAGGCACCTGCTCCCAGACCTGCACTACCTGCACCACCCAGAGGACCACAAGCTGCACCACTTCCTCGTCAGTTCCATCAAGCTCAAAGGAACGTTCCGAAGAATGCTCCTCAGGCCAGGAGGAATGTACCAAGGCGCCAGGCTTTCATGATGTCCGTGGAAGAAGCTGAGGCCACTGGCCAAGTCATCACTGGTAAACTTTTCTTTTCAAACTTTGCTTTTCTATTCTACTACTTAGTTACATATTTTCTATACCTAAAACAAATCCCACATACCTTAGGTACAATCTTAGTATCCTCAATCCCTGCACTTGCACTGTTTGATACTGGAGCATCACACTGCTTTATGTCGCAACGGTTTGTCCGAACCCATGCGATTCCAGTCTCACCGCTTGTATCCAGCTGGAATGTCAGTTCAGGAAATGGCGTTCTAAAGGCAACTATGGGATACAGCTTTTGTCCAGTCGTCGTCTGCAGTCGAGAGTTTTATGCTGACTTCAAAGTACTGGACATACCGAACTTCGATGTGGTTCTAGGAATGGATTGGCTTGGAACTTTTTATGCTACCATCGACTGTCGTAAAAGGAGGGTAGTATTCGAGATTCCAGACCATCCGGTCTTCTATTTCAAAAGCGGAGACCGTACACTGGAGCCAAGTACCTACAAAGCGAAGCCAAGAGAAGCAGTAGTTGCAGTAGCTCAAGCGGAGGAAGAATCAAGACCAGATGTGGTTCGAGAGTTCGACGATGTATTTCCTGACGATATATCAGGTTTGCCTCCCGATCGAGCTCTTGAATTCAGTATTGATTTAGTACCAGGAGCACAACCGGTGATCAAAGCACCCTATCGTTTAAGTCCGGAAGGTTTGAAGGAAGTCCAAACACAGTTGGATGAATTACTGGCAAAAGGATGGATTCGTCCCAGCACTTCAAGTTGGGAATCACCTGTATTACTTATGAAGAAGAAGGAAGGTTCATACAGAATGTTCATCGATTACAGAGCCTTGAACGAAGTCACTATAAAGAACAAGTATTCACTCCCGTGCATCGATGATTTATTCGATCAGCTAAGTGGATCTTGTGTTTTCTCTAAATTGGATTTTCGTTCTGGTTATCATCAAGTGAAGGTCAAGAAAGCTGATATTCACAAAACAGCTTTCAGAACTCGCTATGGACATTATGAATTTCTGGTGATGCCATTCGGAGTGACCAACGCATCCTCAATATTCATGAACCTTATGAATCAAGTTTTTCGGGAGTATCTAGACAGGTTTGTTGTCATCTTCATCGACGACATCCTGGTGTATTCTAAGAGTCGGAAAGAACATGCAGAACATCTACGAATTTTCCTGGAAACTCTTCGTCAACATCAGCTTTATGCCAAGTACAGCAAGTGCGAGTTTTGGCTAAATCAAGTTGGTTTTCTTGGACATATCGTATCAGGAGAAGGAATCTCTATAGATCCAGCGAAAGTTTCGGCAGTTAGCGAATGGCCTACACCAAAGTCAGTGAAGGATATTCGAAGTTTCTTGGGTTTAGCTGGATATTACAGAAGGTTTATTGAAGGCTTTTCGAAGATAGCAACGCCCCTGACCAAGCTCACACGTAAAGATGAAGAATTTCTGTGGTCAGAAGCATGCGAACAAGCTTTCGTAGAACTCAAGTCAAGGTTGACATCAGCACCTATTCTCGTCATACCGGATCAATCTGGAAGATTCGAAGTGCATTGCGATGCATCCGGTAAGGGATTAGGCTGTGTTCTACATCAGCACGGTAAGATTGTGGCTTATGCTTCAAGACAGCTGAAGATTCATGAGCGCAATTATCCGACGCATGATTTGGAGTTGGCAGCCGTCATCTTTGCTCTCAAGATTTGGCGTCATTATCTACTTGGTGAACGAGTGAACATCTACACAGATCATAAGAGTCTAAAGTATGTGTTTACTCAGAAGGAGTTGAATATGCGGTGAAAACTCATGGCGGACTTTGACATCAACTTGCAATATCACCCAGGGAAGATGAATGTAGTACCTGATACTCTTAGTCGCCAACCATTAGCAATGAATCTCACCGTTCAGTGGAAGCTTCAACAAAACTTGCATCAGATGGAGATTGAAGTAATCATGCCAGGTAATGCTTCAAGTTTGATGAATTTACAAGTTCAATCAACCATTGTCAATCAGATCAAAGCAGCTCAAGCCAGCGATGCTAAGTTGCAAAAGATCAAAGAACAAGTGGAGAATGGACTCAGAACAGACTTCATCATCCATGAAGATGGATCTTTGAGATACGGCAGCAGATTGTGTGTACCAAAAGGTCCTGTTTGGGAAGAGTTAATGAAAGAAGCCCACAACTCTCCCTACTCAGTACATCCCGGAGGTACCAAAATGTACAAAGATCTACGTCAGAATTATTGGTGGCATGGAATAAAGCGTGAAGTAGCCAGAAGCGTCGCAAAATGCTTAGTGTGTTAGCAAGTAAAGGCTGAACATCACAGGACTGCTGGATTACTTCAACCGTTACCAATCCCAGAATGGAAGTGGCAACACATCACGATGGACTTTGTGACTGCTCTTCCTCGCAGCACAAAGGGTAACGATGCCATATGGGTCATTGTGGATCGACTCACAAAGTTGGCTCACTTCATCCCATTTAGAGTTGGCCAATCAACTGAGACACTAGCAAAGAAGTACATAGAGGTAATAATCTAATTAAGATTTAAACTCTTTATAATGTACTATCTCTGATACCCATGAACTCATACAGGAAATTGTGAGACTTCATGGAGTACCGGTCTGCATTGTCTCCGATCGTGACACCAGGTTCCGATCGCAATTTTGGCAGAGTCTGGAAGCAAGCTTGGGAACAAGTCGGAACTTCAGCACGGCTTATCATCCACAAACAGATGGTCAGTCGGAACGAACTATTCAGATCTTGGAGGATATGCTCAGAGCGTGTATGCTAGACTCCAAAGGATCGTGGGAAGATCACCTACATCTTGTGGAGTTTTCGAACAACAACGGCTACTAAGCAAGCATAGGAATGGCACCTTTTGTAGCATTGTATGGAAGGAAGTGTCGTTCGCCATTAAGTTGGGACGACATCGGAGATAGGGAACTTCTTGGATCAGAAATGATAGTAGCAACTGTTGATGTGGTTTGTACTATCAGGAAAGGATGCGCATAGCCCAAGATCGACAGAAACACTGGACTGATGCAAAGAGACGACACTTGGAGTTCCAGCCAGGAGATCACGTATTCCTGAAGATATCTCCGAACCGCGGAGTGATCCGATTTGGAAGACGGGGTAAGTTGAGTCCGAGATACATTGGACCGTTCGACATACTCGAACGAGTCGGTGAAGTGGCATACCGCTTAGCGCTTCCACCTTCATTGGAAGGAGTGCATAATGTGTTCCATATATCCCAACTCAGAAAGTATGTGAGTGACCCCAGCCATGTTCTCGATCATTCCGAGCTCACTATACAGCCCGACTTGTCTTGTGAGCAACAGCCCGTGGAGATCCTGGACAGGAAAGTGAAGACACTTCGGAACAAGGAAGTTAACTTGGTTCGAGTGATGTGGAGGAAAGACACTCCAGGAGAGTCCACTTGGGAAAGAGAGGATGAAATGCGTACTAGATATCCACACCTCTTTGTAAACTAGTCCTCAAATAAAAGTTGTAAATTTCGAGGACGAAATTTTTGTAAGGAGGGTATACTGTAACAACTCCATTTTTAATATACAAAGAATTGATTTAAATTCAATGTATACTTGGAGTATTTATTGCAGCTAATATCTCTTTAAGTATTTATTTCACTCCATAATTACAAGAAGGAGCTTGTAGCTCATTGGTAACACCTTGCACTGCTGAACCAAGCCACCAGAGTTCAAATCCCATGCCCCACATTATTTTTATAATTATTTTGTTTTAAATTTTTGGAAAGTCAACAGTCAAACCGCCATAACTCACAAAATTTATACTGAACACAAAAAGTTAAATACACCAAAATTTCCCCCAGGAGTTTCCCCACCCGAAGAGCCTTCAACTCGGCCCGACTCGGCTGAGTCGGCCGGCGGACCGGCCGACTCGGGCCGGCGCCGCCGGCCGGACTCTGCCGGACGGCCGAGTCGTCAACACAGAATTTCTCCGTGTTGACCTGGTCTTCTCACCTGAATACTTTAATTTTCCAGATCGGTTATCAAATTCTCAATAAATCACTTTTACTCCAAAATTTAATGATTTTTTAATGTTTTTTATATATATTTTTATATATTTTTTAATTAAAACCCTAACCCTAGCCTAACCCTATATAAACCCCCATACCCTCTACCCTCTCACCCTACATTCCTAAGTCCACTCTCTAAAAATTTCAAGAGAACTCGGTACATTAGAAAACGAGCGAAAGGTGAAGCGCTGCCGAAATCGACGGCGAAGTCCCGGCGATCGTACTAGGACTCTTCACGACGTTTCGACGCACCGACAAACACACTACCTTCCTAGCACTCTCTAGCGTTGTCCAAACCCGTAAGTCCCTATTTTCTACCTTTCTATTCTTTCATAAAATACGACTTTTTAAAACCCGACGAAAATCGGAACAAACCGATTTCCGATTCGGTTTTCTATCAAAACTCACTTATCACTAATTCCATAATGCTTAAACATATTCATATTGACTACTAATCACTTAAAAATCAATTTGGATAAAAATTCTCTCATGAAATGATAACTGTTGCAAAATACCGTATTTTCGCACTTAAATACCACCATGTTTAGTTTATCTTATTTAACCCTTTAACATTGCTATACCTTAAAATAGATCACGAGGTAATGACCTACCTCCACACACACTCAAATACAACCCTAATTGATATCATCAAAACTTAGAATACGATAATAAAAGATTTTACATTAAAATACCATTTTCTTTATAAACCTTTTCTGAAAGTTCTAAGTTGTATACAATTTTAAAACAAAATCTTTTAATAGGAAAATACGATATGTCATGGACATCGATCGTTTATCTAAACCTGACTTTGTGGTGTCTAGGCTAGGCAAGTGAGCTTAGGTAACTTTAAAAGGCCCGTCTCAGGATTCGTGAGCGGATCTCTCTTTCCTCACTTGTACTTACCTGGCCACAATTGGCGGTGAAGAGGCGATTTGAGACTTCTAATGACTTGTCGTTTAGACTAATTAGAAATAGGCTAGTTGGCTTAGGAAACCTTAGAATCTAAAATACGGAAATTTACACCCTTTTACAAATAAATACCTTATATTTATAAAACCGTTTTCTAAATGACTAGTATTTATTAAATCTTTGCAAAGCGCCACTACAACCCACTTTTGGGGAACTCGATAGGGATAGTACGGTTTATCGTGCACCCTCGGGCTTAGTAGTGCGAGATGCAGACCTCCGCAAGGAGTATTCGATCTCTAAAGGTTTAAAATACGACATTTAAGAAAAATGAGATTTTTGGAAAATAAAATATTTATTAAAAATTATTCTTGTATAAACATATGTATATTTATTATTTAAACACCTATTTTATTATAAGATAAAGTTTCCACCTTTTCCTAAAAATTACATGATTAAAAGTTACATTAAAATACCTTGAATTTCAAATAAATCAATATTACAAATTAATACCTTTATTTATGTAATTAGGATATTTTCACTAGAAATATCACAAAATAAAATCACACTCATTATAACAATAAAGACGAATAATAAATACTTGAGGTGTATCTTGAAAACTATACAAAAGGATTTTTACATAAAAAAACCCTCAAGTTTTATAAATTACAATAATGACCCTAACAAATATAGAACTTCGACTTACATTTCTTTTAGTCTGACTCGGGTTTGAGTCTGATTATTTCTGACTTGAATATGATTCAAGTCAATCTATATTCTTTAATATTCCAACTCAATATGAATACATGAATCCCAGAATCCAGTTAACAATCTATACAACTTGACTGAATCAAACCATGGATATACATCCATTATTCCGTTATTCCATTTACCTGATTATGCAGTTACAACATGTTTACTGATATCATGATTTTGGTCGGTCATCTAACTTACACAATACAATACAACAATACTATCAAAACACTACGGGATTTAAGGGATAGATTGGTACGGAAGGTGTTAAAGGTGGCACGAGGTGGTCAGAGTAAGACACTTAACCTATATTCCGTTGCTGTTGTACCGTGGCTTAACGGTTCCTTGTACATTCCGTTTGCCCTGGTCTCTAGCATATAGAGACCCCTCTTGTATACACTGGCATCCTTCTGTACCAAGATACAAACAACAGCATTAACACAATATTCTATAATATTCTACAACATAATATTTTAGAAAATACTCTTATGCTGTCTTTCTAATTCTTCCTTATCTTTGGGACTTACCGAGCGACCTGTTCGCTGACGACATTCTATTTCTTTCTTCTTTGAATGTCGTCAGGTGCTTTAGACCCAGCAGAGATCGAGCCCACCGGTGAAGACTTGGAGCAGTTCCACGAAGACCCCGAGCTCTAGATATTGTACCTTGTTCTATTCAGTATTTTCATTTCCTGTTATGCCACTGTTTAGGCATCGCTTTTCATTTCAGTTGTATTTACTTTTCATGCATTGTATAAAAGAATGTTATTAATAAAGTTGTTGTTATTTCTATATCTCTTGTCTCTTGTGATTACTTTTATATTGCTTAGATACGCTTAGCGTATGTACTTCTGAGTATATACGTAGCGGACCTCGTCGCGTCCCTTTCGCCGTACACCGGGAAGCGGGGCGTGACAAACGGCTTGTTGCACGAGCTCAGTGCAATTGCGATTCCCTGGGAAAGTGAGGTTAGGTTTTTTTCGAGAATAAAATTAGTTTTGCTCAGGACGAGAAAAAGATAAGTTTGGTGGTATTTGTTCATATCAGAATTTTGCATTATTATATTCCTCATTCTTAATCATATTGCAAATAAATAGGTGCTTTTGATCCATGTCTGCTAAATAGTTGCAGGTTACAGATTCCCAGAAAAATACAGTGAAAATGGTGAAAAAATGCTACAAATGTGAGACTACGACCAATAAATAGATGAATCTGTATGATGCCGCCTACCAGTTTAAGGAACAAATGAAGATCAATGAACAGTTCGATTGCACAACGTATGTGGGCAGCACAAGATTCAAGACTTCAACACGAAGCTAACGGTAAAAGTCCATAACATTCTGCACTGTGGAAATCTGGAAGAACATAGAAGATATTCTGAGAAACAAAGTGAAGAAAACAGAAGTAAACAGCAACATGAAGCATCCCTAAAGAGTTGAGACAGAGAACCCCCAAGACGGCCGCGGATCCGCGGCCAAACAAGACTTCTGGCCGTGGTTCCGCGGCCGTGCAGAGCACGTGTCGGTGCAAAGTGTCGGTGGTGTCGGTGCTTTGACCCGGCTTTCTTAGGGTAGTATTGTAATTTCAGATGTGAATCAGATGTAAACCATAGGGTTTCTCCTATCTATAAATAGAAAAGCGTACAGCCACTTTTGGGGCATGCCTTTTTTTAATTCTAGATTAATCTTTCAATTCCATTGTAATCATCAAGAGGTGTCAATAAAAGTAAGTTTTTTATCTTGAATTTTCCTTATCTGCAATTTTATCTCTCTGCAATTTTTACCTGTCTTTACTTATCTGCAAGTTCATTAGTTAATTAAAAAGAAAATTTATAAAAATGAATTTTGTCGCAATTTCCGTAATGAGTGAGTAGTTCCTCACTTGTTAGGGTTAGGATTGAGTATGTTTGAGAGATGGAAATCTCTCACTCCTTTCTTGCCCTCATAACTTTATAAATTAGGACTCCATGTAAAACAAACACCCACCGCTCACTACGGCACCCTATCCTACGAGATAGCGGTGATTACCTAATTAGACCGGTAGTGGTTGATTTACATAGCGGTTAGGTATAAGAGTTAAGAAAAAACGGACAAGGACCAAAAGGAAGAAACTATGTTTCTTCCTAATCGTGCTAATCTCCTTTGTTAATTATTACCCTAACACCTATGTTCTTAATTAGGGCAAAAGAAGCAGTGAGTAGAATTAACTTTCCAAACTAAGCTAATCCTAACCCTAGCAAGGTTTTAATCCAAATTAAATTCAATCTTAGTTTTTATAAAATTCAAAACCTACCAAAAATAGGAATTGACTCGTTAGAACAATTAGAAAAGAACAAGTTTTCCATGTGGACCGACCCGTACTCAATCGGCTAGCTACCAAGCGACACCGTTATTGATTGCGGTATTCTTAACTTTGATTTTAAAACGCACGCGCAAAAGCTGTTGGGTTACCATTGCACCTGGTCTAGGGTTGGTAGCATCACTCATGCCATTTTAAAATTTAGAGAGGTGCAAAATTAACTAACCATGAATCTTGCTAGAATTTCTAGGGTAACAAAATTATATCACATACAAAGAAGTAAAGAGATAGGGATTACAACCGTTGTAGTCCGTTCCTTCGCTTCATAAGCTCCGTATTGAGGTCCCTTCGCTGCGATCAACATGAACTCCGACTCTCGAATGGCTCCATGAGGAAATGAGACACTTTACTTGTAGTCTTCATGATCTAAGATGATCTACCTTGAAGAATCTCTAACCCAAGCTTACACTTCACTAAACAACTTATTAAAGAAGTGAACACCCTAATCTAAGTGGCAAGAATAGATGAGGATGATGAAGTAGGAATTTAGCTCTCTCTTTTTTTCAAATTCTCACACTAATTCATCACAAATCAAAAAGCAAGTGAAGGTTTTTCAAGAGCTTAAGGAAGAAGAAGATGAATCAATTCCTTTTGTGATGAATAATGAATTATTGTTGTGGTTAAAAATCCAACCATGGGTTGAGTATGAAGGAGTTAACCCTTGTAGAGAATTAACTAGAGTTAATGGTTTGGATTGGGTTAACAAAATATCTTCACAAAATATCAAGCTAAAGACAGAGTCAAAGCTTCATGAAGCTTCATGGAAGCTTCATGCAAAAGCTAACCCTAATCCAAACCCTAACCAAGTTTAAACCCTAAACCTTTGTTAAATTTGTAACCCTAACATGTTACAATATTATATGTCACATATACAATATATTTTGTAACAAAAGAAAATAATACAATTAACATATATCGCATATATATCAATGTATTATCCCGTGATAAAATGAATCAATAAAGCGAGCTTATATTAGTTAACGTAATGTAATATATTACATATATAATTATACATTAAATTATCGAATCAACACTTGATCCGATAACCCGGCTATAATACATATAACCGACTAATATAACATGTACCGATTCATCGAATCAACACTTGATTCGATGACCCGGCTATATCACATATACCCGGCCGATATCATATATCGCGAGAATAGAATACGGTATCTCATATCGTAATATTCTCGGTCCCGCACATATCACATATATGCTCCTACTCCATTTTGCCTGAGCTAGGAAACCTCTGTGTAGGACTCTCAAGAATCGTCAATACGCCGGCGGTAGGAGATGATCATATCAAACACCCACAAGCTGCAAGCGGTCAGCTAAACGTAACAGCCACCCAGGTATTGAACGATCAGAAGATCAACAAGCAAGCCTGCACATTCTCCTGTGAATCCAATCAGTAACACTACCGTACAGTCCGGTTTCTTCGTCTGATATGTCGCATATCCAGTCTAGGGGTGGTAAATATCAGACCCTAGTAACCGATAAGTCGTGTCGATGTGAGGCTCATAACAGGTCGAGAAACTACTGATAACACTTACCAGTAGCACTCCATATCAGCCCTGGCCAGGGACTTCCAGTTATAGCCAATCGAACACAGCACAACATCAACTCCCTATACCGGGAGAGACGAAACCCCTCCTATCGCTCATTGCCTCCATGTGATTCGGGACTGTACCCAAAAGCCACCGTTTTGCTCGTCCTCTTGGACGTGGTAAGGTGGAAATCAAAGTACAGTGGGAATCACACAAGACTCTATGACGATCTCGGGTCAACAGACTAACCTGTACCAGTGTCACCGGAGAACTGCTATCGGACGATAGGTATAATACCATCTAGGAGTTCTCGGCGAGTCCGTTCAGTGTACCCAGTCTCCACTGAGCACCCGTACACCATCTTTGATGTCAAACACCGATGGATATGGGATCATCCATCGCCCATCATATGGGTCAAGATGCGTATACGCTAGTCTACTCTGGTGTATCGATGCCCTGTCTCGATACACCCTCAACTAGGAACAGTTATAGGATGTACTCGTTGACTACCCTGGCCCCACTAGTATGATCTCATCGTAGTCCCAGTATTCGAGTACATATCCTAAGGGCTTTATCAACATGTGAGAGCAAGACAGTAAACTAATACAAGTCAACATGTTAAGATAAAGTGTAACCAAATAGCATACTATCATGTCGAGCAAGAAAGTCATCTCTATATATATCCAAGCATCCACTATAATATATATCATATGTACAACAATGGCCTCTAGGGCATATATATAACTAACAATCTCCCACTTGCACTAAGGCCAGCTGTTGTAGTATCTCATACCCAACATCCCGAAGAGTCTCTCAAACTGTGTCTGGGGAATGGCCTTCGTGAGTGGATCCACAGTGCTGTCCTTCATATCAACTCTCCTGACCTCGATCTCCCGGCGATCAACTATCTCCCGGATCAGGTGATACCGCCTCAGAATATGTCTGGACTTCTTATGGGACCTGGGTTCCTTGGCTAAAGCCACAGCTCCATTGTTATCACAATACAAAGGTATTGGATGCTCAATGGACGGAACCACACCAAGTTCAGTGATGAACTTCTTCATCCAGACAGCCTCTTTGGCAGCATCGTTTGCAGCGATGTATTCAGCCTCCATCGTCGAGTCTGCAACGGTTTCCTATTTGGAACTCTTCCAACACACCGCCCCTCCATTGAGGGTAAAGACAAATCCCGAGTGCGACTTAGAGTCGTACTTATCACTCTGGAAGCTCGAATCGGTAAAGGACTCCACCTGGAGTTCTCCGTTACCATACACCAAGAACATCTCCTTAGTCCTTCGTAAGTACTTGAGAATGTTCTTCACAGCTGTCCAGTGACTCTCTCCAGGATCTGCTTGATACCGACTCACTACACTTAGTGAGTATGCTACATTGGGTCTGGTACATAGTATCGCATACATGATAGAGCCTACTGCCGAAGCATAGGGTATCCCTTGCATGCGAGCTCTCTCCAAATCAGTCTTGGGAGACATCTCTTTGGAGAGAGTGAGTCCAGAGATCGTGGGTTGGTTACCACGCTTGGATTCTTCCATACTAAACCTCTTTAGTATGGTGTCAATGTACCTGGATTGGGACAATCCCAGTATCCGTTTAGATCTATCTCTATAGATCTTGATTCCCAAAATGCAGGAGACATCACCTAGATCTTTCATTGAGAATCTTTGTGATAAGAAGAGCTTGACCGAGTGCAGCATAGGAACATCATTTCCTATCAAGAGTATGTCATCCACATACAATACGAGGAAGATAACCTTACTCTATGCAACCTTTTTGTAAATACAAGGTTCATCTACGTTTTTGATGAAGTCAAACTCTTTGACTACAACATCAAAGCAGATGTTCCAACTCCGCGATGCTTGCTTTAACCCATAGATGGATTTAAGCAGCTTGCACACCTTTCCACTGCTCCCACTGTCTACGAAGCCCTCTGGCTGAGTCATGTATACGCACTCTTCTAAATCACCATTTAGAAAGGCGGTCTTAACATCCATCTGCCAGATTTCGTAATCATGGTATGCAGCAATGGCAAGTAGGATCCAGATGGACTTAAGTATAGCCACTGGAGAAAAGGTTTCATCATAATCCACACCTGGTCGTTGACGAAAACCCTTTGCAACAAGTCTAGCTTTGTAAGTCTCAACTTTTCCATCTACACCAAGTTTCTTCTTAAAAATCCACTTGCTCCCAATGGGTTTTACCCCTTCAGGAGCAACTTCTAAAGTCCATACTTTGTTGGTGTACATGGATTCCATCTCAGATCGCATTGCATCCAGCCACTTCACAGAGTCACCACTCGTGATGGCCTGCTCGAAACTAGTTGGGTCATCATCTTCCATGATGCAATCCTCACTCCCACCGTCTATGAGAAAACCGTAGTATCTCTCAGGTGGATGAGGAACCCTGCTAGATCGGAGGAGAGGCTGGGGTTTGTCGGGAACTACTGAATCCTCTGGTTCCACCAAATCTTCTGTTGCAATTTGTGTAGCTGGAACTTCTTCCAGTTCTACCTCATTGCCACTATCTTGTTTCATAAGAAAACCCTTTTCTAAGAAGGTGGCATGTCGAGAAACAAACACTTTTTGTTCCTCGAAGTGGTAGAAGATATACCTTTGCGAATGCTTGGGATATCCAATAAATTTGCACAGAACTGACCTTGCCTCGAGCTTGTCCGGATTTTATGTTTTCACATATGCCGGACAACCCCATATCTTAATGTAATTAAGATGTGGTCTCTTTCCTTTCCATATCTCATATGGAGTGGTTGGCACAGATTTAGTGGGAACCCTATTCAATAGGTCTATGGCTGTCTCAAGCGCATACCCCCAAAAGGAAATAGGCAACTCAACAGTACTCATCATAGAGCACACCATATCTAATAGGGTGCGATTCCTCCGCTCTGATACACCGTTGTGCTGTGGTGTATAGAGAGGAGTAAGCTGAGAGAGAATCCCATTCTCTTTTAGATAGTCCAGAAACTCATTGCTCAAGTATTCTCCTCCTCGATCAGATCAAAGGATCTTAATACTTTTTGCCCGTTTGGTTCTCTACTTCATGCTTTTATTCCTTGAATTTCTCAAAAGCTTCAGACTTGTGTTTCATCAGGAACACATGTCTGTATCTTGAGAGATCGTCAGTGAATGTAATGAAGTACGAAGAACCGTTCCTGGCATGTGTAGACATGGGACCACATACATCACTATGTATCAGTCCCAAGAGTTCTGTAACTCTTTCTCCGTATCCACTAAACGGAGTTTTGGTCATCTTGCCTTTGAGACATGACTGACAAGTATCATAAGATGAAAGTTCGAACGGATTTAAATATTCATCCTTATGTAACTTAGCTAGCCGTGTCGCATTGATATGACCTAGTCTATAATGCCACAATAAGGATTCGTTCATTTCTGAACTCTTCCTCTTGTATGTGTTTTGTACATTAAGTATTGTAGTTTGGTTGAGAACGTATATGCCATTATTTAACGAACCTGATCCAATCAACTTTTGATTCAGGAATATGTTCATAACATTATCCTGTACTACGAAATTATATCCTTCTTTACTCAATAAAGAAACTGATATAAGATTGCATATCAGGGTCGGAATGTAACAGCATTTGTTCAGAACCAATGTATTACCATTTGGTAACACAGGGTAATATTCGCCAACTGCCTTGACTGCAACATTTGCACAATTCCCTACTCTTACGGAATGATCACCCTCTCCTAGTTCCCTACCTTTTCATAGCCCATGTAACATATTACATATATGGGATACTGATTCGGTATCTAATACTCAGGACGTAGAGTGAACTGAGAAACAGTTCTCGATAACTAACACACCTGAAGAAGATGCATCAACATGCTTATTCTTCGCTTGGGTGGCGTGAGAATCCAGATATTCTCCTATTTCCTGCTCGGACTTATAACAGTTATAAGTGGGAGCGGGACCAACGTTCCCCTGCTCAGTATAAAAAGCGGGTTCAGTCAATACATCCATATTATTATCTTGATTAAGGCCTGACATGGTCGCTACCTGGAGAGAGAGAGAAGAAAACATTTTAGCGTATGCTCTTGCAAGATTAGATTGGTTATTATCTTATCTAATCAGGATGGCTCCCACTGTTTTCATCAAATCTTCCTTCAAACCCTAAAAGGTAAGACTAGCCGGGATTAATTACACCTTATAAGTTCGCCAATCTTTCAGCCAGGCCAATGTTGGTACTTTGAGGGAGGTTCCCCGTGATTTCGCACGGACCTAATTAAAATAAATCTCGTTTTCCCAAAGGCATAACCCCGTTAACACCTTTCTAGACACCTACTTAATCGGCTAATTGTCTTGTGTAAAATTCTCCCAGGAGTAACTCTTACTCGCAGTGGGTATCAGGATCCATCTATCTCATAGAAGGTATGCAATCTTATTGCAAATTTCAACACTTGAAATTCCCGATAATGCTTTTACCCCTAGTGACTTATGACATTAACTATGGTCAACAAATCATAAGCACTAGTCAAGTTCTACCCGTCATTTCTTGATTAATTAGACCCACCCACATGACTCTTAACTATGGTCAACAAAGTCATATGACTGTCCTAATTAATCTCATCATATGTTATATAGGAAAACATCACTCAGCTACCGTACACTGCGCCTTAACTATGGTCAACAAACGCAGCACGAATACTAAGTACTCTATTTCCTAAAATGACGGAGAGTTACGACAGGTTTTTCAGAAAACCTTTTGCGTAATGAACTTGATATCGTTGTAGAAACAGGTGATTTTGAAAAGGAGTGTTTTTGAGGCTTTTCTAGTTTCGCTAAAGAGGTCACTCCCGGTGAAGAGATCTCGGCTCTTTCCTTATCGAATAAGGTGCAGGATATTTCACAAATACCACGGTGCAAAGCAAGAACTATAGAAGCAAATAAAAACTAAACCGTGAGTTTGTAGCATCTGCTAGTTTTGCTAAAGAGGTCAATCTCGGTGAAGAGATCTCGGCTCTTTCCTCATCGAATAAGGTGCAGGGTATATCACATATACCACTATGCAAAGCAAAAAACTGTAGCTACCCTTTTTGAAAGTTTGATTCTTCAACATCTTTTAGATTTCTTTTCTTTTATTAATCTCATTAATAAATCCCATCACATATGCTTCCTAAGCATCACAGAAGAAACGAAAATACAACGTACGCTTATGCCATCCGCATTCGCCACAATGTTCCGTTATGCACCGTCAGATTACTTAACTAATGGCATACCGGGACGGGACTAGCGTGGGTGTAAAACATAAACCACGTTTATTATGTATTATATATACAATAATAAAGCATTTGTCTCACGTATATAATATGATCACATCACAGTATATCAGCAGCAGAAGATACATATGAAATATTGGATATACTAGGAGGTCCGTGTTTTATATTGAGCCTGTATAAAACACGGATTCCACGGTCGCGATGAATAGCCAAACCCACATCTCTAGACCCCTACGAGAGCAGCAAGCAACATTGTCAATTCTAGGGTTAGGAGACCCGGTCTCGACTCCTCGAGATGGCCTCCCACTGGACCCTAGAACCCGGTTACTTGTGCTCCCCTCCTTGGGTCTACCTAATGCGGAAAAGTAAATAATATACAATGGTGACATCAACCTCAACCCGGAAGTGCCCCAATAAAAAAATATTACATACAATGAATTTTACATGAATGAAAATAAAAACCCTCATCTCACATAAAACCCCCGGCTATTCAGAACACGACGATCCAATATAACATATCACAGCAACACATAATATCTCATATCATCAACGTAAGTAAGTATGTGTATCCCGATTGTCGTTGATGTATAGCAACGAAGCCGGCGATACTTCACATACTACTCTTACGGTCGCAGAAAAGAAAGTGTAAAACTACAATATTTGGAATCCATCATCGACTAAAACATCGTAAACCCAAAATATCACATATTACGGATTTCATGTCTAACTATATGAATTCCACATATTGTATCGCATTACAGAATATCATGACGGTGTTTAACGTTTCGATCGAATCAATATACACTCACAAATTACCCCCGTGAGCTCAACACTTGAGTAAAGTCAAAACACTCAAAAACCGTGCCACAGTGTCCATGGACCAGCCGTAGAAGGAGTTAACCAACGCCTCACCTATGACACCACGGGACTACGGCAAACCCGAAGGTTCGAACGCGGTTCCGTGGGCACAGAATCGAGTTAAGGTTATTATGTCTTCTAGGGGGTCCATAGGGGTACTTGCACGACTTTACAAGTACAATCAACTTCGGAAAATTACAACACTTGGAAATTTCAGCGGAGTACAAAATGTGGTGTGCGATGTTCGATCGAACTGCTAAAAATAGTCAAGGTTACCAATACAGTGTTAAATTATACGACTACGAAGCACTACGAATTAGCCCCAGGTCAAACCAATCATCACATGAAAATTGGGCTAAATAAACAATACTAGGAATACCAAACTGGACCCAAAAGACCACAGATGGAATACGAGGACCAGGGGATCATGTGGGGCCGGCCTGGCTGGTTTTAACCCTTAAGTGGCCGGTCCAAAACCGGTGCCCCCTTCCAGTATTTCACCCATGTTCATATTTTGGCCCAGAGAACATTGTGCAGTCGTTTGAAAAAATTTTAGGGGACTTTTTGAAAAATTTCCAGAGAGCAAGAATGAGGTTTCCTAACATCGTATTTCGAAGTGATTTTCGTTTTCGTAATTGTTATAACACCGTATCTAGAATTCTAGTTAGGCTCTGATACCACTGTTGGGTTACCATTGCACCTGGTCTAGGGTTGGTAGCATCACTCATGCCATTTTAAAATTTAGAGAGGTGCAAAATTAACTAACCATGAATCTTGCTAGAATTTCTAGGGTAACAAAATTGTATCACATACAAAGAAGTAAAGAGATAGGGATTACAACCGTTGTAGTCCGTTCCTTCGCTTCATAAGCTCCGTATTGAGGTCCCTTCGCTGCGATCAACATGAACTCCGACTCTCGAATGGCTCCATGAGGTAAATGAGACACTTTACTTGTAGTCTTCATGATCTAAGATGATCTACCTTGAAGAATCTCTAACCCAAGCTTACACTTCACTAAACAACTTATTAAAGAAGTGAACACCCTAATCTAAGTGGCAAGAATAGATGAGGATGATGAAGTAGGAATTTAGCTCTCTCTTTTTTTCAAATTCTCACACTAATTCATCACAAATCAAAAAGCAAGTGAAGGTTTTTCAAGAGCTTAAGGAAGAAGAAGATGAATCAATTCCTTTTGTGATGAATAATGAATTATTGTTGTGGTTAAAAATCCAACCATGGGTTGAGTATGAAGGAGTTAACCCTTGTAGAGAATTAACTAGAGTTAATGGTTTGGATTGGGTTAACAAAATATCTTCACAAAATATCAAGCTAAAGACAAAGTCAAAGCTTCATGAAGCTTCATGGAAGCTTCATGCAAAAGCTAACCCTAATCCAAACCCTAACCAAGTTTAAACCCTAAACCTTTGTTAAATTTGTAACCCTAACATGTTACAATATTATATGTCACATATACAATATATTTTGTAACAAAAGAAAATAATACAATTAGCATATATCGCATATATATCAATGTATTATCCCGTGATAAAATGAATCAATAAAGCGAACTTATATTAGTTAACGTAATGTAATATATTACATATATAATTATACATTAAATTATCGAATCAACACTTGATCCGATAACCCGGCTATAATACATATAACCGACTAATATAACATGTACCGATTCATCGAATCAACACTTGATTCGATGACCCGGCTATATCACATATACCCGGCCGATATCATATATCGCGAGAATAGAATACGGTATCTCATATCGTAATATTCTCGGTCCCGCACATATCACATATATGCTCCTACTCCATTTTGCCTGAGCTAGGAAACCTCTGTGTAGGACTCTCAAGAATCGTCAATACGCCGGCGGTAGGAGATGATCATATCAAACACCCACAAGCTGCAAGCGGTCAGCTAAACGTAACAGCCACCCAGGTATTGAACGATCAGAAGATCAACAAGCAAGCCTGCACATTCTCCTGTGAATCCAATCAGTAACACTACCGTACAGTCCGGTCTCTTCGTCTGATATGTCGCATATGTAGTCTAGGGGTGGTAAATGTCAGACCCCAGTAACCGATAAGTCGTGTCGATGTGAGGCTCATAACAGGTCGAGAAACTACTGATAACACTTACCAGTAGCACTCCATATCAGCCCTGGCCAGGGACTTCCAGTTATAGCCAATCGAACACAGCACAACATCAACTCCCTATACCGGGAGAGAAGAAACCCCTCCTATCGCTCATTGCCTCCATGTGATTCGGGACTGTACCCAAAAGCCACCGTTTTGCACGCCCTCTTGGACGTGGTAAGGTGGAAATCAAAGTACAGTGGGAATCATACAAGACTCTATGACGATCTCGGGTCAACAGACTAAGTTGTACCAGTGTCACCGGAGAACTGCTATCTGACGATAGGTATAATACCATCTAGGAGTTCTTGGCAAGTCCGTTCAGTGTACCCAGTCTCTACTGAGCACCCGTACACCATCTTTGATGTCAAATACCGATGGATATGGGATCATCCATCGCCCATCATATGGGTCAAGATGCGTATACGCTAGTCTACTCTGGTGTATCGATGCCCTGTCTCGATACACCCTCGACTAGGAACAGTTATAGGATGTACTCGTTGACTACCCTGGCCCCACTAGTATGATCTCATCATAGTCCCAGTAGTCGAGTACATATCCTAAGAGCTTTATCAACATGTGAGAGCAAGACAGTAAACTAATACAAGTCAACATGTTAAGATAAAGTGTAACCAAATAGCATACTATCATGTCAAGCAAGAAAGTCCTTTCTATATATATCTAAGCATCCACTATAATATACATCATATGTATAACAATGGCCTCTATGGCATATATTACTAACAAAAGCAACTATCAATCAATGCTTAAGGAGGGGTCATGCCTTCGCTATTTATAGCCTCAACAAAAATCTTCCCACGCCACAGCGCAAATCATGGAATATCGCATCTTTCAAATAAGGCATCGCCACGTGGCATCTGGTTATTGGCTCGCTCCCTCCCATATGGGTCAAAGAAGGTTGAACGACATCTTCAAGAAAGATGCGTGTATCTCAAGATACCCACCATAGGCGCCGAGATCCCGAGAATTAAGGAGGAGTAGATACGGGATCCCATGCCGGCCGAGTAGTTTTCTGCTCGGCTCATCTGCGAAGGGCAGCTTCCTACCCGGCTACGCTGCGGATCCAAAGCCCTCGCCATGAGGCGGCCGAGTAGTTTCCCACTCGGCTCATCTCCGGAGGGCAGCTTCCTGCCCGGCTGCTATGCCGCGGATCCAAAGCCCTCGTCACGAGGCGGCCGAGCAGTTTCCTGCTTGGCTCATCCGCGAAAGGCAGCTTCCTGTTCGGTTGCGCCACGGATCCAAAGCCTTTGCCATGAGGCGGCCGAGTAGTTTCCTGCTTGGCTCATCCGTGGAGGGCATCTTCCTGCCCGGCTACGCCACGGATCCAAAGCCCTTACCATGAGGCGGCCGAGTAGTTTCTTGCTCGGCACATCCGCGGAGGGCAGCTTCCTTCTCGGCCATGCTGCGGATCCAAAGCCCTCGCCACGAGGCAGCTGAGTAGTTTTCTGCTCGGCTCATCCGAAGAGGGCAGCTTCCTGCCCGGCTACGTTGCGGATCCAAAGCCCTCGTCATGAGGTGGCCGAGTAGTTTCCCGCTCGGCTCATCCGTGGAGGGTTGCTTCCTGCCCGGCTATGCTGCGGATCCAAAGCCCTTGCCACAGGGCGGCCGAGTAGTTTCCTGCACGGCTCATCCATGGCTGAGTAGCCTCCTGGTCGGCTAATCCATGTCAAAGTCTATAGACCACCCCCTATCTGGTGCGCGTTCGCAAAGTGAATAGACTCCCGACGGGACACAATTGAATAAAGCTCGGATTCGCTCGTTCCAAGGGACCCGAGCCGCACCCGTTCCAAGGGACATCGATCTATTTACACCTAATGTTCGCTCGCTCTCACATCACCTCGTCTCCGGGGTGAGGAGGGACGCTGGTCTACTTATACTTGGCATTCGATCGTTCATATTTTGTGTTCGCTCGTCACCTCGACTCCGGGGTGAGGAGGGACGCCGGTCTACTTATACTTGGCATTCGTTCGTTCATATTTCGCGTTCGCTCATCACTTCAACTCCAAGGGACACCGGTCTGTCCACACTCGCGAAATATATAAGAGTAAAAACGTTGCGGCCATACACATCATAGACGAGATAAAAAAAACTTTATCGATATTCCGAGTTATGTACAAGATATTATGGGCTCCCCAGCCTTACAAGATGCCCGGAGGCTTACAAATATATAATAACAAAAAGGGGAAGGGACGGAAAACAGGAAGGACGGCAGCCTCAAGTTGCCTTCTCGATCGCCACTCCCCCCTGTTCGGCGCTTCCGCCAGCAGCTTCGGTTGCGGCCTCCGGCTCAATGCTTCCGCCCGCCGCCTCACCTCCTCCCGCCAGCTTAGCGCTTCCGCCCTGAGGCACTACCTTGGCCAGGGGATACCTCGCCCGAAACTCTCGGTCGTCTAACCCAGGCATCGCTTTCTTAACAGCGTCGAGCGCATTGTGCTACCCGACGGCCGCGGAGTCGACAAGATCCATATAAAATTGGTCAAATGCCTTGTACTCCTCCATGGCCCTTTATGCCATGCCCTTGGCGTGCTTCGCCACCTTGTGGGCCGCCCGGGCATCCCTCTTAAATGAGTCTCTCTGCTTCTTCATGGCGTCAGAGAGCCCGTTGACCTCCTCTATCTTAACCTGAATAGCCCGGTTGGTTTCGGTCAGAAGCCGATGAGACTCCTTCAGCTTTGTGACTGTCAGGCCCTCCGCTACCAACCTCAGGTCCAGAGAGGATGCCTTGTCCTCTGCCTTCTTCAGCTTGGCCTGAAGCTCTACCTCGTGCGAGGAAGATTCCTCGGCCTTTTTCATCGCCGGGGCTACCTTCTCGGCATCCATAGCGGTGAGGAGGGCACAATGCTGAAGGACCTGCGGGAAAGACACGAGCAATTTTCATCAGAAATCAAACCGAGATAAAAACACTTGGAAGTTCTTCAGAGGATTACTAACCCGGACGGCCTCCTGAGCTATTATCGCGACTTGGGCTTTCATGGTACCCCAGGGAATCCTGGCCCCCGCCGTCTTCTCCATGTCCGCCAGCAAGCTATCGGCCATGGAGAATCCTGACAGCACCTCAATGTAGAAGTCACCCTCCTACACCTGTATCCCAAATGGAGGAGGCCAAGAAATCACCCTCTTCTGCCTCTTGAGCAGAGACTCGGCGTATTGCAGCGTTTACGCCGTAGCCCGAGGAGCCTGATCCCCGGTTTGCTTCTGCCCATTGTCTCGGTGATCCTCTGGCGCGGGGGGAGCAATGGTGACCTTCACGGGAAGGGCTTGCCGGGGAACCATACTCGGTGTGGGTTTGGATGAGCTAGTGCCATCGCCCTTCCTCCCTTGCGCCTTGGCGGCCATTGCAGCCATGATATTCGAACGATCCATTGGCTCTGCGAAATATATAAGAAAAAGGGGTCATCAACTAAAACAACAAAATTATGCTAAGTCTAAATTAATCGGCGAAGCCCTAACTTACCCCCGAAGCACGCGGGACCGAATCCCGCCCAGCTCAAAGCCTGCTCGAAAAACAGGACATCGGCCCGCTGGATCGGTTCCCACCGTGACACACTCTCGCCTCTGGGGAATTCGACTGTTTGACCCTAGGGCAATTGGCCCTATGCCACTTGGTGGGTACGAGCCAATCCTCTCCCTTTGGAGGACCGATGAAACCAAACTTCTCCTTCCATTCATGGATAGAAGAAGGGACGACCACTACCCCAGACCCGGTCATCCTATCCTTATGTTTTTTGAAAGAAAGGTACACCCAGCACGGTTCGTCCTTGCTGGTACCGGGGTGATTTTTTTAACAAAGAAAGGAAATAAGAAGACTCAAGTCGAAAAGGGATCCGATCAATCTTCAACCGGACCAGAAACTTTAGGAGGATTCTCCACGAGTTCGGCGCTAGCTGGCCCGGGGCAAGGCAGAAGCAATGGAGTACGGCGCAAATTTCGGATGATAAGGGCAGACGCATTCCTTCCCGGAACGCTTCCAGGTACAGAGCAATCTCATTGCCCTGCACCTGGTCTGCCCGCTCACCTTCCCTGATCAGATGAAGCGAATAGCCAGGGGGATGTGGAAACGAGCCCAGATATCGGAATGCTCGTCTGGACGATTCAACATCGAGGGCGCATCATGAGTATTTCTGATGCGCGCCTTGGGGGGCCTTTTCACCACCTGACGGCAAAGTACAAGGGTGTCAATACCCTTTGGGGGCGATCCCGACGTAGAGGAAGAAGAAGAACCTCCTTGACTATCGGAAGCCAAATAGGAAGAAGAAGATCCACTGGACTCGACTTTAGAAGCTGAAACCTCATCGCTCGGCTCGACACCAACTACATTAATAGAAACTTCAGAAGAAGGCATCTAACCCGATTCAAGGGAAGATTGGCTGAAGAAGGGTTTTTGGCTGAGGGTCTGACCTAAGCAATGATGCACCAAACAATCTTCAGATGGCAGGAGACAACTAGGGATAAATGTCTGCTAAGGAACGACCTCCTCTATTTATACACTCGGCAAAAACCATCCAACAACCCAAATCCGTTCCCGCCGTAATGAAGCGTCGAGCCCGACGGCCACGAGGACTCCACGTGGCAACCAATCATTGGACACTTCCTCCTCACTTGGATTCAACTGACGACCTCTCACATTCCGCCATCCCACGGCGGACACGTGACACAAAGGCCATCTAGATAAGTGAGCAAAGCGGCGTCTCCTTTAGGGTGCAATCATTTTGCTGATCCGCTGACGTCACCAAAGATACACGTGGGAATCAAGGTGCTTCACGAACCGCTGCATGGACCCAGGAATCGGAGAGGCACAGCCGCTAAACGTCACGTCATCCTTAGACAACCCAATACGAAGAATACTCCACGCCAAGCTAAATTATTGAAGACCGGGATGATAACCACTCTCGACCCGGCCAACAAATCGGTCGAAACGAGAGTGGGGCGCTAATGATGATGCTCATAAGAGGGAATCCCCCAGATCACGACACGTGGCAAGTGAATTGTCATCCACGTAAGCCCTCTAGATTCCTGGGGACTACAAAGATGGAATAAGTATGATGCATTGAGGACATTCCTCGGCGCCTCGCCTCCGAGACTGTACCAGGCCTCCTCAGAAGACCTCCCCGGAGTACCTTCCCACTTTGGTTGATCGCCAGCCAATGGCTCGTCTCCGAGCTATCCTATAGCTGAGACTCCTCAGCTCACCTGTTTGGCCGGGAGCATGGATCCCAAGCACCCCCCGTAACGGCTCCGTGTATCTCGACACGACGAGATTTCCACCGCTCCACGTCCCGCATCCCACGCCAGCGTATCCCGCCATTAATGGGCGTATCCCGCCATCAATATGAACGTGACATACGGGTATAATGGATGGCAAGAATCTCGCATTGGATCGCTCTATGCGACCGCTATATAAATCCCTCTTCCAGACAATTTAGGAAACACTAACCGAATCCAATACGCCGCTATTCAGCTCTAATATTCCTCGGCACTAACTTGATCGTCGGAGGGTCCTACGGTGGTTTCCCACCCCGGGACTTTCCTTGCAGGTAGATTGGCATCCACGACAACCAACAATCCATTAATATCCACACTTTCAATTCTCACGCCAAATCTCAACCGTTCGACACCGCTGGCTCCAAGATCGACGGAGGACAACATCTGAGGGAAAAATCGACCTCCATCACTACGAAATCTTAAACCAAAACCCTTTTTAAAATGGCTAAATTTATGGCCAATAGATTTCTTTAGTAATAACGAATAACACATAAGAAGTTGGGTTTAAAATACGAACTTTAACACCATGAAATGACACCCTCATTTAGTTTCGTCAAATCTGAAATTCCCCGCATACGGAGCTCGTGAAAATCATAGTAAATTGGTTACATGCTGGAATGTTATGTTTGAAGGCTCGTACCAAATATGACTTGACAATCTAGAACCCTCTGCATTTTATATTTCGATACTGCTATAACACAATGATGAAAACTGATTGGGAATGCGGCTCTGGACTGCGGTCCATAGTGATATTTCATATTGATACCTGTTTCTAATTAACTGTAGAACGCTGTATGAAAATGAAAATATACGAAACCCTATATCGTTATGAAGATTATCCTGTTAGATAACTATAGGTGGTGGTTTCATTCGATTTTACTATCGTTTGTTATTTTAACTATATTTTAAACCGTCTATACATACTGTAGTTCCATGCAGGGACACAAAGTATATCCTAACTTTAAACAATGCATATCTCCCAGCATACAGTGGATATTATCAATCCGTCTAGTGAGTTGGAAATATAATTAATATATATAAATATTACCCAACTGTAGCGTTGCCTAATTATGATCCCAATAGGGTGAAAAATGTGTTGTGAAATGGACTTTCAGTTTAGGAACTGAATTTCCAGCAGAGAACACTTAAAATGAAATGACCGTAACTCGCAACCCCGAAACCCGATTGACCTAAAACCAATTTCGTTGGATTTATATTTAAGTTTACTTTCTACCTCTATTGTATTACCTTGCTTAGTTATGAGCATATGATTTAATATGTTTTTCTAAACTCGTAATGCACGTGTGATTCATATAGTACATGACTTGTTATGTGGCATCATTCTCGTAATTACCCGACCGTGATTTCTTCAATGACAGCGAACATTTATAGTGATTCTTAGCGAATTTTACATTGTCGAATATGAGTGGTATTGGATTAGTTGTGTCAAGTACGCTAATAATAAGTGATTGATTTCGTGAAAATGAACAGTGCAGTGAAAAGTGAATAAAACCGTGATTTTGGTGCGTGCTTGTATACAACTAGTCCCATACATATAGTTATTGAAACCTGGGGGGAAATGGGAAATCGAAGTGGAATGGAACTTATATTTAGCGAGGTTTAGCGATTTAGAGGATGATCATTCGAATATCGACTCTTATATATACTTTAGGTTATGGACTTGGCGGTCCGGCTGACAGGATTATGTCCCGGGCAACAGCGAGTCGTTGTTTCGGGTACGCATGAGACCCTAGTTAAACATGATCACTCTTATCCATAGTTTGATTTCAAATTGACCTAGCGACGAATAGGGACATGGATCATATACTGCGTTGATTGTTGATACACTGATTACCTGCATACACTGTCTCCACTATTATTACCTTTCATTTCATGCTTATTATATTGCTATTATATCATTGCTATTGCGTCGCCCTGACGACCTAAGTATGCATTCTTAGAAATTGAAGAGAATGCCGCTCAGGAGTCTGATCTACCGTTCGAGCTCGCAGAGATTTAGACGGTCATACTTTCAGCACTTTTACTGCTTTCTCTAAAGCAACCTTGTATTCGCACTTGGTTAGTGGTTTCCTTTTCTGTTGAACCATTGTAAATTGTGAACAATAAAAGTTGATGTAATAAACTAGTGATATGTTTCTTTTAATTCTGTGTTGTGTTTACTGATTACCATGTAATGCTACAAGCCGAAGTGTGACTATGATGAGATTATTCCCTGATCGTAGGAGCATGGTTGGCCTAATCGCCTCCCGTATTCTGTATTTTGGGAAGCGGAGCGTGACACTTTTGCACAATGTCTCAAAGTAATCACAACAAGAAATCAAATCATTTTTCTCATCAATGAGAGAAGAGTTTTGCTCATCTAACAAATCATTTTTAGAATCCATCAAATTGAAACTAGAATGAATGGTATTGAATGATACTAGTAATTAATCATGGATAAGTATATGATAATCAAAAGAAGGATTATTTACAGCCCCAAGATCAAGATACTCCTTTGTCGATTCCATAGGGTTGGATCGTCTCTTTTGATTTGCATTTGATTGAGACGCATCCAAAGTCGATATAGATGTCAAACACTTGGTTTTCTCCTTCTCTTTGCATAGGGCTTGTTCTCCATAGATATTTTCTAATGAATGCCATAATTCATGAGCCATATTGCAAAAGGAGACATTGTTAAGAACGTCAATATTTAAAGTACGATATAGAATTTTAAGAGCTTTAATGTTCAAGACAAATAAGTCTTTTTCATGAATACTCCACATAGATTTAGAAATAGAGAGAATAGAGTACTCATTATCAACTATTTTCTATATATCCCTTGTAAGTCTACGGTAGCGCCCCGGCCGTCTATCCGAGGCTAAACGCGGAACAAAAACTTTTTATAAAACTGGCGTTAACGTAGTCTTTCACCCGGATCGTACCATTAACACTAAACTAGCTAACTACAAGAAGTTAGAATGGCTATACCGATCGATCCATGTCCTTCGGTCTTTAGCCACCATCCTTATCTCCTCGCGGCATCTCCGATCTCGCTCGATCTCCGGTCTCCTCATCGAAGTGGCACCACGTCAAGAAGTCTTTTTACGGGCTCCCGCTTCTAACCGAAGCAACTCGGACATGAAGTGTGCTATCCGACATGTCCAAGATGAAGTAGAGAATGTGTGTGATAACTTTGTCTCAAACACTCAATGATTCTCAACTCATGAGATGGAATGAGTGGAGGTTAAAGAAGAAGCCATTGATGAGGAGATGGTGAGCTCAAGAGAAGAAAGAAGAAGAAGAAGAACTTGCTTTTGTGTGGAATAAATTGTGAGAGCTAGAATGATATCTCAAGAGCAAACCCTTCACTAGTGGCTGCCCTCTCTCTCTCCACCCATCAATTCCACACAATAAACAAACATGAAAATGGTCATGGCACAAAAAAACACACCATGAGTCATCACCCATGCACATGCCACATTTAATGCTCTTCATGATGAATTGAGCTCACCATTTCCACCTAATTAAACATTTAAACCAAAATGTTTAATCCAACAAAAAAATATGGCATCAACTAAAGTAAACTCGTGACGGATCACAAGAATACCCCTCACCTGTAAATACATACCTGCATCCGCATTCCGACTGAATACGAATGCAATGAGACTAAAGTAATCCAACAAATCTAATACTAGGATCCGGCTTAAACCGAAGCCCACTAGTATGATCCGTACGATCATGATCCATGCACAAGTGCACGTATATGATCGAACCCTGCCATAAAACCATACGGCCTCTACAACGTTTCGCCCGAACTTGGGAAAACCTTTTGTGGGGGACTCTAAAGACTCGTCAATATGCTGGCAGCGGGTTTAACCACAAGCACGTTAGTGGTACTAGCTGTACATAACGGCTACCCATGTATTGACCAAAAGGGAGGCTGATGAGCGAACTCATCCAGAAACCCTACTGAGCCTATCTGTGACAATCTCCGTACAGTCCGGTCCGTTCGTCTATGAGTATCGCATATTGGGCCGAGGGGGCTGGTAAATGTCAGACCCCCAAAAGCGGTATAAGCCGTGTCGGAGTGTAGCCCAGAACACCCAGAGATATTACTGGAATACCTACCAGTAAATCTTACTTGCCTTGGCTAAGGACTTCGTGTAATGGCTCTCCAGACACAGCGCGATCTCACCCCTAATACCGGGAGAGACGAATCCCCTGCCGATCCGCTCACTGCCTCCATGTGGCTCAGGACTGTACCCAACTAAAACCTGTTTGCACGACTCCTTTGAGCCGTGGTAGGGTAGTAATCAAACCACAGTAGGAACTCACACGAGACAAATGACGATCTCAGATCGATAGACTAACCTGTACACATGTCACCAGGGAACTGCTATCTGACGATAGCTATAACACCAACTAGCATGTTCCCGGCGAGTCCGTCCGGTGTACTCATAACCCAATGAGCACATGTATACGTCTTAGGTGAACCAACTGACACCAATGGCTTGTGAGACCAGCCACCGCCCCTCGTCGGGGTCTCGATCCGTATACACTAGTCTACTCTGGAGTATCGATGCCCTGTCTCGAAACTCTCTCAACTAGGGACCTTTTAAGGATGTGCGTATAGACCCCAGTTCTCGCGTATATGATCGCCATCATACTGCTGGCAGTCAAGCAAGAATCCTATGGGCTCTATCAATGTGTAATAGTGATCTGTAATATCACCTAAAGCATGTACACGATGATAAAGGCAAACCAGATAGCATACTATCATCTCGAGTAAGACTGTCCTACCGGTATATGTCCTCCCTCAATCATTGCAATCACGTGCATGCGATCCAATAATTGACTTTGAAGGCACTATATCCAACATCTCTATCCCGAGATTCAAGAAAATATTGCATCATAATTTTCCACAATTCAAATTTAGAACCATCAAAATATGGTGGGTTATGTATAGATGGTTCATGATGATAAGATGATGAGGGCAAAAAAGAATCCATAGGATCAACTTTAGGTTGTAAAGCCTAAAAAGAATAATGCCAAGCTCTGATACCAATTGAAAGTTGTCCTGAAGGAAGGTGAATAGGACAAGGTAACCAATATGTTCAAATAAAAAATCTACAAACTACACATGTCAATCAAACACAATTGCAAAGCTCAAGCAAAGGATATACGAATATGGTTAAGAGGCTAGGCAATCTACAATCGTGAACACATGAATATATAGCAAGCAATAGATATAACAATCATGTAAGGAAAGAGCATATAAAGCAAAAGGTGGTAAGCATGCAATTTTTATCTATGCAACTGAAATATTAAAGCATGAGATAGAAATAACAAACGCAAACACGAGACGTTTTAGAGAGGTTCGGGAGATCCCCTGAACCTCTATCTTTAAGCGAATGAGCCCGTTCCACTATAACACGTCTCTACTAAGATAACGTGTTGCGCACTCGTAACCTCTTACACCACGTTTCCACCGATACCAACAAGTCCTTCCTTACAAAGGAACCACTGCACTCAAGGATCTTAACACAAAGAAAGAAAAACTTCTCTCACTCTTCTCTCTTACAAAAGACTCTTTTACACTCAAAATATTCTCACACAAAGATAAGAAGAGGGTTTACAATTAAGCACAAATACTCTCAAATGAGTTTCTCTTAAAGCTCACACTAATACTTCAATGAGTATGGAATAAGCAATTAAGCTCTTTGATCTTTTGAGTGTGTAAGAGAAAAGAATAATCAAAATCAAATTTTTGCTCTCACAAGAGATGAGAAAAGGCTTTGGAAACTTTCAGAATATTTTTGCAAGTGTTGGCTTTTCAAAACCTAAAGCAACTCTCAATAAATACCACTCAAAAAAACTAACTGTTACAAGTCAAATCAGTCAAAAAGAGCTATTATCAGACGTCTGAAGTTCAACCAGACAGTCGTCTGAAGAAGGATAAAAAAACAGCTAGAAAATAGCTTCATATGTTTGTTTTTAAAAACTTCAGACGTTTCCCGATAGCTTTTACAAGAAGGCACAAAAGCATAGAAGGCAAACAGACGTCTGAAGAAGGAGACATTAACGTCCGAAGAAGAAATGTTTTCAAATGATTTTGAGCTTCAGACGTTTTTTAAAAATACCTTCAGACGTTTACCGTGGTTTTCAAAATATGACTAATGAAAGCACAGAGAATAAACAGACGTTTAAAGCACAAGTGGCACACGTCTGAAGAAGAAAATGTTTTCAAAGTTTTAAATCTTCAGATTGTGCTAAATAGGTTCAGATGTTTGTTCTCACAAAAAGTTTAAATGTTCTGAAAACACAGAAAACAACTAGAGGTCTGAAGAAGGTTTAACAGACGTTTGTTCTAAAAAATATTTTAAGCCAATAAAAATCCAGAGAACCGACAGACGTATGAAGAAACAATTACAGACGTTTGTTCTATAAAAAATTTCAGGCCAATGAAAATTCAGAGAACAAACTGACATATGAAGAAGTAACTACAAACATTTGTTCTGTCAAACGTTTTAAACTATGAAAGCTCAGAAAACATCCAGACGTTTATTTTGGTAAGCTTCAGACGTTTGTTCTAAAGCAAAAAAACTGATATTTGAAATTTTTGCATGTTTTTGAAAACAAGATAGACGTCTGAGGCACAATAAAATAGGCGTATGAAGAAGGAATTTTCAGACAAATTTGAACTTGGTTTTTGAAAAGAATTTTAAATGAAAACCAACGCAAGTTTTTCACAAATCATACGAAGAGTGTGTGCAAGAGCTTAATATAATGTTTTCCATATATATGAGTACTCACATTGATTTCCTATGTCGATATCGTTCGTTTACCAAATCTTGAATCTTTCGATATCTCGTCACAAGCTCTTGAATCTTTGATTTCTTGAATTCTTTTGAACTTGGACTTTAGCTCCTTAGCTTCATGAAACTTGAATGTGATTATTGAGGAGCTCTAGTGCATTAACCTCCAACCTCCAATAGATTTGTCGTTTAAGCTTAATTTCCTCCACCCTCCATCGTAAGCTTGTGTCGGTTGATATTCTGAAATCTTTTTCAAACACAACCAAGCTCATATACTGTGTTATAAAGTATGTAATATGAAACACATGTATAGATCTATTAATATTCTATAATATCATCAAAACTAAATAGCAGGATTATGAAAATCCATAAGCCATCAGAAGTCGGATGTCTCGGCATCACATTCCTGAAAATATGTGGATTTCAGGCAATTTTTCTTTCCATATACCCAGCACCATTCTAGTTTACAGTAAAACTCGCTTACCAATTCTACCAAATTTCAACATAGAAATAATTTTTGTACAAAAAGCCTTGCTCTTGATTTTAGGTCCTGTTTGTCAATGGAGGTGAGTTTAGATAACCAGAGTTTCGTAAAGTTATCCAATCTTAACTTCAAAATCCTAACCGTATCATGTTTTATTCTCATTTTGGAGTTGAGATAACCGGGGTTTGTTAAACTCCATTCCAACTAGCGTTTTCCAAACTCCAAAAAAATAAGAAGAAAACACCCCTTTTGAAGTTTAGATGACTCCATTGCTGAACACCTTATTAAAATTAAAAGGCCTAATTCCGAAAAAACCCAAACCTTTTAGCTAAACTACGAGAAACTCTAAAAAACTTTCAAATTACGTGAAACTTCCTTGGTACAATTTTTTGGCAGTTTCGTGCAATTTATTGCTGATATGACAACTTATTTCTGGTACCTTTTCATAGCTTTTGAAAGTTTTGTGGTAGTTTCTTATATATTTTGAAAGTTTTATGGTTGTTTTTTGTGTATTTTAAAAGTTTTTGAGGGTTTCTCATAGTTTAGTTAAAAATTTTGGTTTTTTTTAATCCGGGTTAAAATTTAAAGCGAAGACAGGGACCTGCGAGCTAGAGAGTTTGCCTCACTCTATCTTCGTCCACTTAAAAATAATTTCTGGCTATCCCAACTTAATACCCAGGCATGGCCTTGTTGATACAGAGATTGCATTCGAGCTGGATCTCAAAACAACCCGACCTGATGGAGGTCAGGATCTCCTTTAGATGTTGTCCTCCGTCGATCTATTGCGAGCATTGATGGACGACTGAGATTGATGTTGAGGGTCGTCTCCCTGAGCGTGTAGATCTCAGTGGGCTTGATTTGGAGAGTAGCCGAGCTACCTGCAAAAAAGTCCCGGGGTGGTTGTACCACCGTGGACCCTCCGACGATCAAGTTAGCCGAGGTATCTGGGCAGAGTAGTGGCTTGTTGGAGTAAAATTGCGTTCCCTGAGTCGTCTGGGAGAAGATGTTTTATAGCGGTCGCCATGAGCTAGCTGGCACGAGATCTTCACCGACCATTACGCCCTTGGCGTTACGCCTACGTGAATGATGGTATCCCCCCATTAATGACGAGATATGCTCGTTAATGGGGAGATCCGGCGGCATGGAATGCGGGATCGTGGGGCGACGGGTATCTCGTGTCTGGCGTGATATGCGGAGCCGTGGTGAAGACGCCTATGATCTGCGTTCTAGGTTGCTCGGCAGAACCGGGGAGGCTTAGCTCAGCGGGGGCCCAAAGCAGGCGGGAAGCCGAAGAAGCTCGATTCTGTGATAGCTTGGAGACGAGCTGGGAAGGCTGAGGAAGCTCAGCGCGTAGAGGGGCTCGGAGACGAGCCCACGGTCATTTGTAAGGTGTGCATAAAAGCGTTCAGGGACCCATAGGAGGTCGGGGCAAACCTCGGGGAGATAGCCCGGAGAGGGTTCCCAACGCATAGTGGTTTCCCTGTTTGCGTGAGCCCCGGGATACGTCATCTGCCACGTGTCATGATCTGGAGAGTTCCCACTTATAAGCATCATCATTAGCCCCCATCTCGTCCCGACCTATTTATGGGTCGGGTCGAGAGTGGTCTGATCGTTCCCCCAGGCTCAGCTCGTAGTTAAGAACCTTGCCAGTGCGGATTTCCGAGGTGGTTAGGCGTATCTTCGATGATGTCAGTGGATCAGAGAGGAGATCACGTATTAAAGAGGGAGCGCCGATTCGCTCGTACGTTCGTTGAGGCGCAGGCCACATGTCCGACACCGATTGGCGGACGTGACGGGTCGTCGATGTCTTCTGTGCCCGAAGGGACATTTCCAATGGTTGTGCAACACGTGGAGTGTCAATGGCTGGCGAGCGCAAAGCTTCGTTTTGGTGGGAAACGATCTGAGCCGTTGGATGCGTTGCCAAAGCACTATAAATAGGGGTGGGATCCCCCTGGGGTCCACACTTTCGCCATCATTTCCCTATTGCTGCGAAAGATAGCTCGGCGTTCTGTCCTTTAAATCGGATCTCTCGCGCTCTTTCCTCGGAAGACTCCTTCTTTGAATCAGGTTAGATGTCTTCCTCTGAGGAGTCTGTGGAAATTGTTAGGGTAGAGTCGGGTGATGAGGTTCCAGTTGTTGGAGCCGAGTCCAGGGTGTCTTCTTCTGCTTCCTCCTCTGCCCCATCCGAGTTGGATTCCCCTCATAGAGTTAGGGCTACCCGCGCCGCTCGTCGTCAAGCGACAGTAAGGGTCCCCAAAGCACGCATCGAGAACACTCGCGATGCGCCCTCCCTCTTAAGGAATGTGGACGAGCTCACCGCGATCGTTTCCACATTCCCCCTAGCTATTCGCTTCGTTTGGATAGGGAGGATGAGAGGGCGGATCAGGTGCAGCGCAAGGAGATTGCCTTGTACTTGGATGCATTCTGGGCTGGAATGCGTCTGCCCTTTCCCCCCGAAGTATGCGGGGCGCTACGTTGTTTTCAACTTGCCCTGGGCCAGCTAGTGCCGAACTCATGGAGAATTCTCCTCGGCTTCCTAGTCCGGTTGAGACTTGAAGAAATCCCTTTCAGCTTGACCTTTCTCATTTCTTTCCTTTGTTATAAAAATTATCCCGGCACCCGCAAGGACGAGCCTAGATGGGTGTACATTTCCTTCAAAAAATGCAAGGGAGGGACGGCCGGGTCGGGGGTAGTAGTAGTTCCTTCTTCCATTCACGAATGGAAGGAGAAGTTCGTATTCGTCGGGCCACCCGAGGGCGAGAATTGGCCTGTGCCTGTACAGTGGAACAGGGCCGAATGCCCGTGGGTGAAGCGGTCATCCGCTCCCGAGGTGAGGGCGGTGTCCATATGGGAGATAATCCAACGGGCCGACGTTTTGCTTTTCGAGCAGGCCCTTAGCTGGGCCGGGCTCAGCCCTGCTCGATTCGTAGGTAAGTTAGGAGCTTGGACGATCTGTCTAGACTTGAATATTTGTCTTTTGCCTTTTTCAGCGTCACTAACTCTCTTTGTGTATTTTCCTTTTTGCAGAGCAAATGGACCGATCCAAATTCCTGGCTGCCATAGCCACCAAGAAGGGGTGGAAGACCGGGGGCGCTAGCTCGTCCCGCCCTGGTTCGAGCCCGGCCCCGAAGCCAACTGCACCGGCTAAGCCTGCCGCTGCGCCCCGAGCTCCAGAAACCAGCCGCGGGGAGAGTCATAAGCACGCCTAGGAACTGGAGCCCCTGGTAAGGGAGGTGGAGGATGAAGCCGACTCCCCAAGGTCCCCCTCAAGAGGTACAAGAGGACGGTATCTCAATCTTCGGCCTCCCCGATCCTGATGCAGGAGGGGGATGTCTGTTTCGAGGTGCCCTCAGGGATTTCTGTTGCCAATAGCTTGCTTTCGGAGATAGAACGATGGGCCGGGTGCGCAATTCCCCGAGGGACCCTTAAGGCCCAAGTGGTCGCCATTGTTCAGGAGGCCGTACAGGTCAGTATCTGCTTTCCGTTGAGGTTTCCGCCAAGTATTTTTTCTCGGATCTGATGCTTCTAACCCCTTCTTTTACTTTCCTCAGGTCCTCCAGCACTGCGCCCTCATCGCCAACATGGAGCATGAGGAGATTGCCCTGGCGATGCGGAAGGCGGGCGAGTCGTCCTCGCGGAAGGAGGACCTGCGCCTGGATTTGCAGTAGGCGAAGGAGATGATCACTGCCCTCGAAACCCGGGTGGCTGCCGAGGAGGTGACGAACTCCAAATGTAAGGAGTCCATCCGCCTTCTGAAGGAATCCAACAAGGCCGTCCAGGCTAAGTTGGAGGAGGCTAAAGTGCTTAACGCTACGATGAAGAAATCGCGGGACTCCTGCAAGAGGGAAACCGAGGCGGCGAAGGACGCGGTGAAGCTCGCCGACCTCCGGGCTGTGAAGTGGGTGGAGAGGTACAAGACGTCGGACCGGTTCTACGCCGACCTTGCTGACGCCTCGGCCATCGTTTGGCACCAGGCCCTCGACGCTGTCAAGGCATTGATGCCGGGGTTTGCTGATGGCGAGCTTCGGCTCCAGTACCCCCTCTTCGAGGATGAGCCACAGGGGGAGACCGCCGTGGAAGAGGCCGCCAGTGGGAGTGCTGGAGATAAGGCTCCTGGTGGGAGCGCCGACCCAAAAGCAGTCACCCCGGCTCCGGCGCCAAGGCTCCTGGTGGGAGCACCGACCCTAAAGCCGTCACCCCCGGCTCCCGGCACTAAGGCTCCTGGTGAGAGCACTGACCCTAAAGTCGTCACCCCGGATCCCGATGCCGGCGCAGAGCAGGTCGAGATCCTCCCCGATCCCCAAGGCCTGAACCTTCCTGCCTTCTTCTTTTTTCTTTTTGAATTTTGTAAGCCTTCGTGCAATTTTTGTAAGGCTGAGGAGCCCATAGTACCTTGTAAAGACTTTCAGATCGTGAATAAAGCTGTTTTTGATTTTTCTTCGTGGCAATGTTTTCTTGTGCTCGTTAACGTGAGCTTGTTAGTGTTTTCCTCATCCCAAGAGTCAAGCCGTGGGTCGATGACCGATCTTTTAGATGTCAATCGCCCGTCGAGTGTAAGCCAGTTAATCGCTAAGTGCAGGAAGGTCGGTCCCCTCCCACCCCGGAGTCGAGGTGGCGATCGTTTGTTTAGAATACATCGGGAGATTCTTCAGTGTAGATAGGCCGAGATTCGCCCACTCCTTTGAGTCGGACCGGCGACCACTTCCCTTAGCGTAAGTTAAACAATAGCCAAGTTAGAATTGGTCGGCGTTTGCCGAGTAGTGAAGCTGCTCGGTGGCCTCTTCATGAAGGCTTTGATCCTTAGCGTAGATGGGAAGGAGCCACCCGCTAAGGGTTGACCATGCATGGAAGCTGCTCGGTGGCCTTTTGGCGAGGGCTTTCGATTCTTGGCGTAGATGGGTAGGAGCTACCTACCAGAGATTGACCAAGCAGGGAAGCTGCTCGGTGACCTCTTGGTGATGGCTTTCGATCCTTGGCGTGGACGGGTAGGAAGTTACCCGCTAAGGATTGACCGAGCAGGGAAGCTTGTCGGTGGCCTCTTGGTGAGGGCTTTTGATCCTTGGCGTGGATTGGTAGGATCTACCCGCCAGGGATTGACCGAGCAGGGAAGCTGCTCGGTGGCCTCTTGAAAAGGGCTTCGATCCTTAGCGTGAATGGGTAGGAAGTTACTTGCTAAGGATTGACCGAGAAGGAAAGCTGTTCGGTGGCCTCTTGGTGAGGGCTTTCGATCCTTGGCGTGGATGGGTAGGAGCTACCCGCCAGGGATTGACCGAGCAGGGAAGCTGCTCTGTGGCCTCATGATGAGGGCTTTTGATCCTTGGCGTGGATGGGTAAGAGCTACCTACCAGGGATTGATCGAGCAGGGAAGCTGCTCGGTGGCCTTTTAGCGAGGACTTCCGATCCTTGGCGTGGATGGGTAGGAGCTACCCACCAGGGATTGACCGAGCAGGGAAGCTGCTCGGTGGCCTCTTGGTGAGGGCTTTCGATCCTCGACGTGGATAGGTAGGAGCTACCCGCCAAGGATTGACCGGGCAGGGAAGCTACTCGGTGGCCTTTCGGTGAGGGATTTCTTAAACTTCTTCTCGCTTTTACGAGGCGTCGTTCAATCTACTTCGCCATAAAAAAGAGAAGAAAATCAGGAAGAGTGACCGTCGCGGGCTGAAACGCACAGGCGAGATGAGGCGCTCCAAGATCCGCGTCGTTCCGACTTCGGTTGACCGTGAGATACGGGATGGCCGCCACGCGGCAGCCCTGTATTGGAAAATATGAAAATATCCCAAGATTTGCACCCATGCACGCGCAAATTTCGGCCCCTCGGGATTCTGTTGAGGCTATAAATAGAGAAGGTATATGGGTTTCTTTCAGCATTGCTTTTCTGAAAATGGCCGGGTTCATCTACTCTATCGGAGAGATCATCTCTCGCGATGACGTGTACCTCTATGATCAGGAGTGCACGGAGGAGACGTACCGGACTGTGTTCGAATGCATAGAGGACTACTTCGGCCGCCTACTTTCCCGGCTGTCGCCTTTCCTCCAATTGCTCATGTACGCCATTTGGAGGATGTCCCCGGGTTTGTTCAACGCCTTGTCTCCGAAGCTGTAGGATGAAGCACTCGATAAGCTGCACACGCTCTACGTTCGCGGCCTCATCTCGAAGAACAGGCATGATCGATCGGCGACCCTTCTTTTGGAGTGTTTCCAGAGGAGGCAGATCGCGGACTCTTGCTCGGCGGGTGGGAGTTCGGGTGCTTCCGTGGCGTCCCGGGTACGTGGCCAGCATCAGAGGGAGCAGGCTGAGGAGGCTAGGGCTCGGCTGGCGAAGATCTCCTCGGAGTACTTTCTTGACCCCCTTCCCCCTCTGTTGTAATTTTAATTTTCATGTGTAAGCCTAGGGAGCCCATAATACCTTTGATGAATAAAATTCTTCTTTTGCGACGTACTATTGTCTCCTTTTTATCCTCTTTGCGTGTTTGAGTATGTTCATATAACGAAATCCGTGACTTTTGAACCGAGGAGGAGGGAAACACATTGAAAAAGTTTCTTCTAATTTAGAAGACTTAAAAGAAAAATTTATATCGCTTTGGAAAAGAAGAAACATATATTCACAGATACAAAATTCGAATTCACTTGTACAATTTGAGCTTTTCGGTGTTGTAAGGTCGCAGGAACTTACGACCCGCCGCGTCTTGCAAGCGATAGGCTCCGTCGGGCAATACCTCGGAGACGAGGAATAGGCCGTCCCACTTTGGGGAAAACTTGTGCAGTTTGCCTTGGTCTACAAATTCGTTTTGCCTTAGGACCAAATCTCCAGTCTTGAAGGTGCGATGCTTGATTCGTGCGTTATAGTAGCTGTAGGGTGTTTTTCGTCACCCCATTAAGATGGGAATACACGCGCGCTTGTCAGGCGTACTACAGATTCCCCCTGCCTAGGGTAGGCTGGGGTTTAATGATTATGGGGATCCGAATCTCCGGCAGCCGCGGACTAAGCTGCCGTTAATTACCCCTCGCCTTTGGGGCGAGGGAACCTCCGATTAACGGGTTAAACTGGTCATACGAACTCAATGTGCAGTGTACGTGTGTTTTGTTTTGGAAGGGGAGTTTAAATATATCGGGAGCCACGCAGAGTTTTTATGGGGGTCCTGCTACCCGGATAGCGGGCTGGGGGTCAAGGGGCTAGCAGCCCCTTTGCGGGGTGCGGGGCAGCGTCCCGTTAGAAAAATTTTTCTAACAGGGACAGTGTCGTGGAGTATGTGTGTATGCACATATGTATGTGTGTGTGCGCATATGTATGTATATATATATATATGTATATATATATGTATATATATAAGAAGAAAAAAGAGGGGGGAAAGGCATCCAAAGGATGCGTGGGGGCAGCACCTTGGGCGCTGTGCGCCTAGATGCTGTGCGCTCAGGCGCTAGAGTGCCACATGTAGGCACATGGGCGCTCTGCGCTTGAGCGCTGGGCGCTTGAGCGCAAGCGTGCCACGTGTCGGCACGTGGGCGCTTTGTGCTTCAGTGCCTAACGCTCGAGCGCAAGTGCGCCACGTGTTGGCACGGGGGCGACTTGCGCTTGAGCGCTTGCGCTTGAGCGCAAGCGCGCCACGTGTCGGCACGGGGGTGACTTACGCCTGAGCGCTTATGCTTGAGCGCAAGCGTGCCACGTGTCGGCACCGGAGCGACTTGCGCTCGAGCGCAAGCGTGCCACGTGTCGGCACCGGGGCGAATTGCGCTCGAGCGCTTGTGCAAGCGCGCCACGTGTCGGTACGTGGGCGCTTTGCGCTTGAGCGCAAGGCGCTGTAGTGCAAGCGCGCCACGTGTCGGCACGTGGGCGCTTTGCGCTCAAGCGCTGAGAGCTGGAGCGCAAGTGCCCCACGTGTCGGCACGCGGGCGCTCTGCGCTTGAGCGCCGGCGAGAAAAAGAGGCTTTTAGCCAAAAAAAATTCTCGGAAGAGAAATCAGAGAGGAGTTGGACTCCTGAGTGTTTTTTTTTTTGGGGTTTAGTGAAAGAGGTTCTTCTTCTTCCTCCTCTGTTAGCTGGATCTTGAAGATCAAGAGATGTGAGATCTCAAAATCTCTCCTTTTTGGGATCTAAAGACAGATCCAAGTTCCCCTTTATGGGTTTGGTGGTGAAAAACTATTTTGTTTTTGAAAAGGAAGAGTAAAACTCTTGATTTAATTCAGAAGAAAGAAAAAGGTTTGAGACCTTCAGAAAAGGGAAAGAAATACAAACCCTACCACCTTCTTTGGCTGGTGTGCACGACGTATTCCATGTATCACAGTTGCGTCGGTACGTTCGCGATGACAGTCATGTTCTCGATCACTCTGAATTAACCTTGAGCACCGATCTCTCGTATGAAGAGCAACCTACAGCCATTGTCGACCGTAAGGAGAAGGTTTTGAGAAACAAGATCATCCCTCTAGTTCTTGTATCTTGGGGTGGACGTTCTCGCGGGGAATCTACTTGGGAGCGCGAGGACACGATTCGTCAAAAGTACCCGCACTTGTTTTCTTGACCTTGTTGTCGTCCTTCCAATTTCGAGGACGAAATTTTCTGTAAGGTGGGTAGGATGTAACAACCCTATTTGAATGCAATAAATCAAAAGTTAATCAAGATTCTTTCCCCAAATTTTTGATTTTTATTTGGCCTCTAAAATATTCTAATTTAGATTTTTCTCTGTAAACAAATTTGATATGGAAAATATTCAGCTTTTATATTATATAAATAATTTCTTAGTGACAGCAAAATAACATTTTTCGTATCTGTTTACTGTTAAAATGAGAACAAGAAAATCTGCACCGAATCTCAAAAATACGACCAATTAAAGATATGCATCTTTATACATATAATTATAAAATTTATATATACAACAAAATCTCCCTTTATCTCTCATTCTCATAACTTCTCTCTCTCTCTCTCTCTCATACGCGCACCCCTCTTTCCCCGCTGCTCTCGTCCCTAACCCTCGAAAACCCTAACCCTAGTCGTCGCCGCCGCCGCCGCAGATCCCGAGCCCTCCTCTCGCCTCCATCAACGCGTCTCCTCCCTCCTTCGCCTTCGCCCTCGTCCTCATCCCACCGACGCCGCCTCCGTCCATCGTCGCCGCCACAAATCCCGACCCCTTTATCTCATCCCATCGCCCGTGCCTTCACCTCGCAGCTGCTCCCCTCTCTCCTCCGACCGCGACGTCGCCTGCCCCACTACCTCACAGCTTTCCCATCGCCGGATCTGTGCACTCGACGCCTTCACGACTCGACTAGGACCCATCCAAACCCTAGCTTGATACCATCACCATCCTCTGTAAGTTTCCTTGATCCCTGTTTCTTTTCTGGAAAAAAAAAAAGAGAAATAAATAAATAAATAAATAAAATGGTAGGGAATCAGTGAACAATTTGAAAGGGGAAAATTTGTATCAAACCCTAAATTTAGATAATTTTGTGTGACAATTTGTGTGTAGATACTTATAAATTAAATCGATGAAATTTATCTAGGCGGATCATATAACTCAGATCCAAAGTCGCACCTTAGCTGAGATCGTGCCTGCATTTTTGTACATCTTTTCCGTGATCGCTATCCCCAGGCAAGTACTCTTGCTCTTTTCATTTTGTCGATGCAACATCGGCGATTATCTAAATTAGTTCTTAACCTGTACAAGTTTGAATATTTGAGGAAAGATGTTTATTTCACAGTTTTAGCATCTGTCCTTATCGTAACACTTGCTAATATATAATGCTGACTGCTGCTTGCTTTTCGTTACGTAATGCTATGACATGAATATTATGCACATGAATCCTTTTACATACTTTATACACATTCGAGACTCATGTTGATTACATGTATAGAACATCTTGATTTGACATGCTTACTCGTGACCTTTATTATTTATTTTTTTAAGTGAAATCATTAATTAGAGTGCTGGACTACATGCCATGACACCACTATTCACCAGTTTTTCTTCCATACAATTACCATACTGCAAGTTCCTGTCTTTTCAGCATTCTTAATTGGTGATTTTAATATTTACCATAGTAACTATACATACGTGGGTGTTGGGGTAGTTTGAGTGTGCGTTGTACAACAGGATCTCAGGAGTCCCATGCCGGCAGCTCGTACCGGGCTATAGCGATCACATGATTACAGCTCGTACCGGGCTATAGCGGTCACATGATTACAGCTCGTACCGGGCTATAGCGGTCACATGTTTACAGCTCGTACCGGGCTATAGCGGTCTCTTGTTCATTCCACAGTTAGGCCCGTGTTTCCTAGCCCTTGGGGTACCACTCTTGGGTTAGGAATACTCCTGCAGAGGTTGACGCACACACTCAAGCTTACGATAGGATAGTTTCCCTTTTAGTGGCCAGTTAGGTTATGACCTGATCCCTTACTTATGTTTCATAGTGTTAGTGCATTTAATTAATTATATACATGCTTTCTTGCGCACAGGGCTTCACTTTTATATATTCTTGTTATTATGTTACACACACTTTTACGTTGAGTACTTGTTGGGATGTTCTGACATCCCTGAGATTTGCCATCTCAGGTTTAGAGACAGATCTGCAGGCTGAGCAGGACCAGAGCGGCTACCCGGACTTTGCTAAAGATCATTAATCGTAGGTTTATTTCCCTTTACTTTTAGCTTTTAGCATGTGTGCCCTTATGGGACATTAGGACTTTTGTATCTCTTTCGGATCTTATTTTATTCCGAATCTTTTGTTTTAGATCTTTAATTGCATCAGTTATCTAGTGGATCCATTTTTAGGATTTCTTGTGGTTTCATTGCAGCATGATTATCGGTATTATTTCTTTTGGTATTGGATTTTGTTATTGACAGGTTAATCTAGACAGCCTTATGTGACTATGGAAGGACTTTTCCTTACCGTAGGTAGCATGGCTGGCCTTCGTCGCTCCCCGTACTTCACATTTTGGGATGCGGGGCGTGACAAGGTTTTGTTGGTATCAGAGCCCAGGCTTACTTCAAAGTTAGTCTTGGTTCTACTGACCTTTCAGGTTAGAAACACATGTCTAGGTTTTCCCCAGTATGTCATGCTGCAGATTCCGTTGACTCTGACCGTAGGATTCGGGCGACTTACATAGAGTTACGACATTGTGCCCAAGTACCGCGGCATGGATACAATACGGTATTCTGTATGAGTAACTTAGAGTCCTACACTTGATCTGTATTCTTTGAATTGATTATTTTCCTTATCTCTTTGCTTCACTCAGTTTTGATATTTTGAATCTAAACCTCGTTTTCGTTGCTAAATCTCGTCGTTTGTTTTGACCTCAGAATTATGGCCGAAGAAAATTTGCGAGTATATGGGAGACGAGACAACAATACTGCACTACTTGGAGTTATACGTGGCATGCTGGAGAGTCAACAGCAGCAGACCGAATTGCTACAAGGGGGCCTACTTGCTTCTCAGCAGACCGCTACTGCGGCCTTGAACAAGGTGGCTGAGGTTCGTGAAGGTAGACGCCCGGGCAGCGTCGCCGATTTCAGGAGACTACAGCCGGCAGTTTTCACTGGCACAGGCGGACCACTGGATGCCGAGCAGTGGGTTGTCGACATGGGGAATTTACTGTCAGCCGCCCGGGTTCCTGAAGAGGACAAAGTGGATATAGTCAAGATTCAACTGCAGGATATTGCTAGAATTTGGTGGCTCGCGGAAGAGAACAGGTTGGAGAAACCGATTACATGGACTGATTTCTCTACGGCTTTTCTTGGGAAATTCTTCCCTAAATCGGCCAGGATCGAAATGGAACAGCAATTTATCAATCTTCGTCAGAGAGATCGCACAGTGGACGAGGTAGCGGCCGAGTTTATCCGACTCAGTCGTTTTGCTCCTTCAATGGTAGCCCAGGAAGAGGATAGGGCTAGAAGATTCTTACAGTGTCTCACTCTGGAAATACAAGAGAAGTTAGCTTCACATGATCTGAGGACTTATTCAGAAGTATTAGATGCGGCTCGCAGAATTGAGACAGTTATGGATAGAAGGAAGAAACTTCAGAGCGGAAGATTCAAACGACCCGTGAATCAAACTTCAGGGAGGATTCCAGTTAGACAGCATGGAGGAGTTCAGATGAAGCGTACCGCAACCCCACCACAACGGGAATCTACGGTTTGTGGATACTGTCGGATACCGGGACACATCGAAAGGAATTGCCGCCGCGCTAAGGGTCTATGTCTGATTTGTGGTGCTAGCGACCATCAGATTGGGAGTTGTCCAAGGAGAGCAGAGCGCAACCAACCTCAGAAAGGACTTGTCCCTCAGGAGCAACTTTTTGAGCAGAGGCGAGGAAACACAGGTCGTGGACAGGGACGGGCCTTTACACTGACAGCTGAGCAGGCGGAAGCATCGGAGGATGTCGTTTCAGGTACCGTTCAAATTTGTTCTGTTCCTGCTAGAGCACTTTTCGATTCTGGAGCTTCGCATTGTTTTATGTCTTTGGATTTTGCCACAACACATTCTATTGCACACAAAACACTGACTAGAGGTTGGGACATTCACACTGGAAATGGGGTAGTTACCACCAACCTAGAGTGCAAGCTTTGTCCAGTTGTGATTTGCGGCAGAGAGCTTTTCGCAGATTTCCTGTTGATTGGGACCGGTAGTTATGATGTCGTTTTAGGAATGGATTGGTTGGGCACCTTTCACGCACATATTGATTGTCGGGCCAAAACTGTAAACTTTCGCATTCCTAACCACCCAGAGTTCATGTTCATTGGAGGGAGCAAATCTCTGGGACCCATAAAGTTCAGAGCAAGGCCGACGTGCGACATACTAGCATCAATGGAGGTTGATATAAGTTCGGCACCGGTCGTAGTTCGGGAATTTTTGGATGTCTTTCCTGAGGACTAACCCGGCTTACCCCCGCCTCGTGCTTTGGGGTTTTCGATAGAACTATTGCCAGGAACGGCACCAATTTCTAAGTCACCCTACAGGATGGCACCAGTTGAATTGGCGGAATTGAAGAAGCAGATAGAAGACCTCCTCAGCAAAGGATTCATTCGCCCGAGTACTTCTCCGTGGGGCGCTCCAGTTTTACTAGTAAAGAAGAAGGACGGCTCGTTGCGCATGTGCATCGACTACCGAGAGTTGAACCGGGTTACAATTAAGAACAAGTACCCTATACCTCGGATCGATGATTTGTTCGATCAATTGTGTGGTGCTCGAGTGTTCTCTAAGTTGGATCTTCGGTCGGGGTATCATCAAGTTCGTGTTAAAGCGGAGGATGTATGCAAAACAGCCTTCAGAACTCGATACGGTCATTATGAATTCTTGGTAATGCCATTCGGTGTTACTAATGCCCCAGCCGTGTTCATGGATTTGATGAACCGAGTTTTCTCCCAGTACCTTGATCAGTTTGTCGTAGTTTTCATCGACGACATTCTTGTGTACTCCAAAAGCAAGGAGGAGCATGCCGAGCATTTGAGGATCGTGTTGCAAATACTGAGGCAAGAAAAGTTTTACGCCAAGCTCAGTAAATGCGAGTTTTGGCTTGAACAAGTTCAATTTTTGGGCCACATCGTTTCTGGAGACGGTATATCAGTAGATCCGGCGAAGATTGAAGCAGTGAAGGATTGGCCAGCACCGAAGTCAGTAGCAGAGATTAGAAGTTTCTTGGGACTCGCAGGCTACTACCGCAGATTTGTTAAAGATTTTGCACGAGCGGCTGAGCCATTGACAAGACTTACTCGAAAGGGGATACCATTCGTATGGTCAGAAGAGTGCAACCGAGCTTTCGAATTATTGAAGGAGAAACTCACAACCGCACCCATATTGACCGTACCAGATGGGACAGGAGGACTGGTGATTCATAGCGACGCTTCCGGTAAGGGGCTAGGCTGTGTCTTGATGCAACGTGGGAGTGTTGTCGCTTATGCCTCGCGTCAACTGAGGACGCACGAGAAGAATTACCCGACTCACGATTTAGAGTTGGCCGCTGTAATCTTTGCTTTGAAAATTTGGAGGCATTATCTTTTGGGAGAACGGGTGGAAATTTTTACGGACCATAAGAGCTTGAAATACGTATTCACGCAGAAGGAGCTAAATATGAGACAGCGTAGGTGGTTGGAGTTCATGGCTGATTATGATATCGATTTGAAATATCATCCCGGGAAAGTAAATGTGGTACCGGATGCTCTCAGTCGGAGACCAACAGCGATGTGGTTGACTGGCCAGAAGGAACTCATTGATGAATTTCGAAGGCTCAATTTAGAAGTGGTAGAGCGGGGGACGCCCGGACAATATTGGCAACTACAGGTGCAGTCTTCGTTAGTTGATCGTATTAAAGCTGCACAGACTGGGGACCCGCAACTGCAGAAACTCCGTGGGTTAGTAGAGGCAGGATTGAGAACAGACCTATTGATACACGAAGATGGCTCTTTAAGATTTGGCAGTCGATTATGCGTGCCAAAGGGCGACGTTCGAGAGGAAGTGTTGAAGGAAGCACACAGTTCAGCTTATTCGGTGCACACGGGTGGTACCAAGATGTATAGGGACGTTAAACAACACTTTTGGTGGAATGGCATGAAGAGAGAGATTGCCCGCTATGTGTCGAAGTGCTTAGTGTGCCAGCAGGTGAAGGCCGAACATCAGCGAGTGGCCGGCCTATTGCAACCACTTCCCATTCCCCAGTGGAAGTGGGAACACATCACTATGGACTTCGTGACGGCTTTACCACGAAGTCCTAAGGGCAATAATGCTATTTGGGTCATCGTCGACCGCCTCACAAAGGCGGCCCATTTTCTACCCTTTCGGGTGGGACAATCGACGGAGACATTGGCAGAGAAGTATATGCAAGAGATCGTACGGCTGCATGGAGTGCCTATCACTATAGTATCGGACCGAGACACGAGATTCCTCTCACATTTCTGGAGAAGCCTACAAGAGAGTTTAGGCACTCGTCTTAGCTACAGCACAGCTTACCATCCCCAGACTGACGGGCAGTCTGAACGTACGATACAGATACTAGAAGATATGTTGAGAGCCTGTATGCTAGATTTCAAGGGATCATGGGAGGATCATCTTCACTTGGTGGAATTCTCGTATAATAACAGCTATCAGGCGAGTATCCAGATGGCACCATTCGAGGCACTTTACGGACGTAAATGTCGTTCTCCACTTTGCTGGGATGATGTGGGTGAGCGAAGATTATTGGGACCGGAGCTCGTAACCCAAACAGTTGAGAAGGTCCAGTTGATCAGGGACCGTATCAAGACAGCACAGGATCGTCAGAAGAGCTGGGCAGACACTAGTCGAAGACCTCTCGAGTTTGGAGTAGGAGAGCATGCCTTCCTTAAGATTTCGCCGACTCGAGGAGTGATTAGATTCGGTAGTCGTGGGAAACTCAGTCCCCGATTTATTGGACCATTCGAGATTGTGGAACGCGTTGGGGCAGTGGCGTACAGATTGGCCCTACCACCTTCTTTGGCTGGTGTGCACGACGTATTCCATGTATCACAGTTGCGTCGGTACGTTCGCGATGACAGTCATGTTCTCGATCACTCTGAATTAACCTTGAGCACCGATCTCTCGTATGAAGAGCAACCTACAGCCATTGTCGACCGTAAGGAGAAGGTTTTGAGAAACAAGATCATCCCTCTAGTTCTTGTATCTTGGGGCGGACGTTCTCGCGGGGAATCTACTTGGGAGCGCGAGGACACGATTCGTCAAAAGTACCCGCACTTGTTTTCTTGACCTTATTGTCGTCCTTCCAATTTCGAGGACGAAATTTTCTGTAAGGTGGGTAGGATGTAACAACCCTATTTGAATGCAATAAATCAAAAGTTATTCAAGATTCTTTCCCTAAATTTTTGATTTTTATTTGGCCTCTAAAATATTCTAATTTAGATTTTTCTCTGTAAACAAATTTGATATGGAAAATATTCAGCTTTTATATTATATAAATAATTTCTTAGTGACAGCAAAATAACATTTTTCGTATCTGTTTACTGTTAAAATGAGAACAAGAAAATCTGCACCGAATCTCAAAAATACGACCAATTAAAGATATGCATCTTTATACATATAATTATAAAATTTATATATACAACAAAATCTCCCTTTATCTCTCATTCTCACAACTTCTCTCTCTCTCTCTCTCTCTCTCATACGCGCACCCCTCTTTCCCCGCTGCTCTCGTCCCTAACCCTCGAAAACCCTAACCCTAGTCGTCGCCGCCGCCGCCGCAGATCCCGAGCCCTCCTCTCGCCTCCATCAACGCGTCTCCTCCCTCCTTCGCCTTCGCCCTCGTCCTCATCCCACCGACGCCGCCTCCGTCCATCGTCGCCGCCACAAATCCCGACCCCTTTATCTCATCCCATCGCCCGTGCCTTCACCTCGCAGCTGCTCCCCTCTCTCCTCCGACCGCGACGTCGCCTGCCCCACTACCTCACAGCTTTCCCATCGCCGGATCTGTGCACTCGACGCCTTCACGACTCGACTAGGACCCATCCAAACCCTAGCTTGATACCATCACCATCCTCTGTAAGTTTCCTTGATCCCTGTTTCTTTTCTGGAAAAAAAAAAAAGAGAAATAAATAAATAAATAAATAAAATGGTAGGGAATCAGTGAACAATTTGAAAGGGGAAAATTTGTATCAAACCCTAAATTTAGATAATTTTGTGTGACAATTTGTGTGTAGATACTTATAAATTAAATCGATGAAATTTATCTAGGCGGATCATATAACTCAGATCCAAAGTCGCACCTTAGCTGAGATCGTGCCTGCATTTTTGTACATCTTTTCCGTGATCGCTATCCCCAGGCAAGTACTCTTGCTCTTTTCATTTTGTCGATGCAACATCGGCGATTATCTAAATTAGTTCTTAACCTGTACAAGTTTGAATATTTGAGGAAAGATGTTTATTTCACAGTTTTAGCATCTGTCCTTATCGTAACACTTGCTAATATATAATGCTGACTGCTGCTTGCTTTTCGTTACGTAATGCTATGACATGAATATTATGCACATGAATCCTTTTACATACTTTATACACATTCGAGACTCATGTTGATTACATGTATAGAACATCTTGATTTGACATGCTTACTCGTGACCTTTATTATTTATTTTTTTTAAGTGAAATCATTAATTAGAGTGCTGGACTACATGCCATGACACCACTATTCACCAGTTTTTCTTCCATACAATTACCATACTGCAAGTTCCTGTCTTTTCAGCATTCTTAATTGGTGATTTTAATATTTACCATAGTAACTATACATACGTGGGTGTTGGGGTAGTTTGAGTGTGCGTTGTACAACAGGATCTCAGGAGTCCCATGCCGGCAGCTCGTACCGGGCTATAGCGATCACATGATTACAGCTCGTACCGGGCTATAGCGGTCACATGATTACAGCTCGTACCGGGCTATAGCGGTCACATGTTTACAGCTCGTACCGGGCTATAGCGGTCTCTTGTTCATTCCACAGTTGGGCCCGTGTTTCCTAGCCCTTGGGGTACCACTCTTGGGTTAGGAATACTCCTGCAGAGGTTGACGCACACACTCAAGCTTACGATATGATAGTTTCCCTTTTAGTGGCCAGTTAGGTTATGACCTGATCCCTTACTTATGTTTCATAGTGTTAGTGCATTTAATTAATTATATACATGCTTTCTTGCGCACAGGGCTTCACTTTTATATATTCTTGTTATTATGTTACACACACTTTTACGTTGAGTACTTGTTGGGATGTTCTGACATCCCTGAGATTTGCCATCTCAGGTTTAGAGACAAATTTGCAGGCTGAGCAGGACCAGAGCGGCTACCCGGACTTTGCTAAAGATCATTAATCGTAGGTTTATTTCCCTTTACTTTTAGCTTTTAGCATGTGCGCCCTTATGGGACATTAGGACTTTTGTATCTCTTTCGGATCTTATTTTATTTCGAATCTTTTGTTTTGGATCTTTAATTGCATCAGTTATCTAGTGGATCCATTTTTAGGATTTCTTGTGGTTTCATTGCAGCATGATTATCGGTATTATTTCTTTTGGTATTGGATTTTGTTATTGACAAGTTAATCTAGACAGCCTTATGTGACTATGGAAGGACTTATCCTTACCGTAGGTAGCATGGCTGGCCTTCGTCGCTCCCCGTACTTCACATTTTGGGATGCGGGGCGTGACACCCTTTATGGGTTTGGTGGTGAAAAACTATTTTGTTTTTGAAAAGGAAGAGTAAAACTCTTGATTTAATTCAGAAGAAAGAAAAAGGTTTGAGACCTTCAGAAAAGGGAAAGAAATACAAACCCTAGGTTTTTGAGAGAATGAAAGTATTATCCTTTTTTTTATTCATCATGTTGCCTTTTATAGGCTTACATTTTTACATATAGCCCCTTGGGCTTCACAAAATGGCATTTTGCCTATCCCATGGCTCATGTGCCATTTCATTTTTGCACATAAGCCATGGGCTTACAAAATATTGGCTTTATGCCCATTTTGCATACATTCATGCATAAAAAATTACATAAAAATTATTTATTACATGATTTTGTTGTTGGCATGTGAAGGCTGGCCGCGGGCTCGACTTGGGCATGGGCCTGCTTGACCTGGGCTTGGGCCCACCTAGCTTGGGGGTTGACCCTGACTTTGACTCGGTCAACCGGGGTGCAAATTTTTACCCCAACAAATTGCCCCCCATCAATAAATGCACACCGCACATTTGAGTTGTGTGCATGAAATTGATGGATCTTGAATCTGGACTTCGAGGTGGAATATCATTCCAGGGGTGGAGCATCATCCCGGGGAGCATGATTCCCGGGGATCGGAGCATCATTCTGATTCGCGGAGCATAATTCCACAGATTGGAGCATCATTCCAATGAGCGGAGCATGATTCCAAAGATCGGAGCATCATTCCGATGAGCGGAGCATGATTCCAGAGATCGGGGCATCATTCCAATTTGCGGAGCATGATTCCAAGGATCGGAGCATCATTCCAATTTGCGGAGCATGATTCCAAGGATCGGAGCATCATTCCGAAGCGCGGAGCATGATTCCAAGGATCGGAGCATTATTCCGAAGAGTGGAGCATCATTCCAGGATTCGGAGCATCATTCCGAAGAGCGGAGCATGATTCTAGGGGTTCGGAGCATCATTCCGAAGAGCGGAGCATAATTCCAGGATTCGGAGCATCATTCCGAAGGGTGGAGCATGATTCCAAGGATCGGAGCATCATTCCGAAGAGCGGAGCATGATTCCAAGGATCGGAGCATCATTCCGAAGGGCGGAGCATGATTCCAGAGATCGGAGTGTCCCTCGGGGAGCATGATTCCCGGGGGTCGGAGCATCATTCCGATTTGCGGAGCATAATTCCAAGGGTTCGGAGCATCATTCCGATTTGCGGAGCATAATTCCAGGGGTTCGGAGCATCATTCCGATTTGCGGAGCATAATTCCAGGGGTTCGGAGCATCATTCCGAAGAGCGGAGCATAATTCCAGGGATCGGAGCATCATTCCGATGTGCGGAGCTTGATTCCAAGGATTGGAGTATCATTCCGAAGAGCGGAGCATGATTCCAGGGGTTCGGAGCATCATTCCTAAGAGCGGAGCATAATTCCAGGATTCGGAGCATCATTCCGAAGGGCGGAGCATGATTCCAGGGATCGAAGCATCATTCCGAAGAGCGGAGCATGATTCCAAGGATCGGAGCATCATTCCGAAGAGCGGAGCATCATTCCAGGATTCAGAGCATCATTCCGAAGAGCGGAGCATGATTCCAGGGGTTCGGAGCATCATTCCGAAGAGCGGAGCATGATTCTAGGATTCGGAGCATCATTCCGAAGAGCGGAGTATAATTCCAGGATTCGGAGCATCATTCCGAAGGGTGGAGCATGATTCCAAGGATCGGAGCATCATTCCGAAGAGCGGAGCATGGTTCCAAGGATCGGAGCATCATTCCGAAGGGCGGAGCATGATTCCAGAGATCGGAGTGTCCCTCGGGGAGCATGATTCCCGGGGGTCGGAGCATCATTCCGATTTGCGGAGCATAATTCCAGGGGTTCGGAGCATCATTCCGATTTGCGGAGCATAATTCCAAGGGTTCGGAGCATCATTCCGAAGAGCGGAGCATAATTCTAGGGATCGGAGCATCATTCCGATGAGCGGAGCTTGATTCCAAGGATCGGAGCATCATTCCGAAGAGTGGAGCATGATTCCAGGGGTTCGGAGCATCATTCCGAAGAGCGGAGCATAATTCCAGGATTCGGAGCATCATTCCGAAAGGCGAAGCATGATTCCAGGGATCGGAGCATCATTCCGAAGAGCGGAGCATGATTCCAAGGATCGGAGCATCATTCCGAAGAGCGGAGCATCATTCCAGGATTCGGAGCATCATTCCAAAGAGCGGAGCATGATTCCAGGGGTTCGGAGCATCATTCCGAAGAGCGGAGCATAATTCTAGGATTCGGAGCATCATTCCGAAGGGTGGAGCATGATTCCAAGGATTCAGAGCATCATTCCGAAGGGCGGAGCATGATTCCAAGGATCGGAGCATCATTCCGAAGAGCGGAGCATGATTCCAAGGATCGGAGCATCATTCCGAAGAGCGGAGCATGATTCCAGGGATCAGAGCATCATTCCGATGAGCGGAGCATGATTCCACAGATCGGAGCATCATTCCGATGAGCGGAGCATGATTCCAAGGATTGGAGCATCATTCCGAAGAGCGGAGCATGATTCCAGCAGGGAAGGTAGAGATCCCGAGGCGAAGCATGATTTCGACATGGGGTGCACATTCTGAGACGAAGCATGATTCCGACACAGAGCTTGTTGGTTGACTTGATTCCGAGGCGGAGCGTAATTCCGGCAGGGAAGGTAGAGATCCCGAGGCGAAGCATGATTTCGACACGGGGTCAATTCTGAGACGGAGCATGATTCCGCCGTAGAGGTTATTGGTTTGATTTGATTTGGGTTGACATCAGCATCGCTACACTGGAATATGGTACCAGGAGCGAATCATCATTTGTCATGAGAGGATTTGGGAAGAGTTTTTTTTTGGTTTGGCATCAGCATCGCTACACTGGAATATGGTGCCAGGGGCGAATCATCATTTGCGTTTGCTTATTAGGAAACGATGGCCTAGGAGATAGGTTTTAGGTCCCTATCACCTGAGACTTTTCAATTTTGTGAGCCGTAAGGGTCTCACAAAGCATTTTCTCCCTACGGGCCGTAAGGATCCCGTAAGTGTATTTTCTCCTTGGGAGTCGTGGGGACTCCCAAGTGTGTTGCTCCTTTATGAGTCGTAAGGATCTCACTTACTGGATGTGCCAAAGCGGACCGTAAGCTGCACCACCCAGGGGACCGCAAGCTGCACCACCTCCTCGTCGGTTCCATCAAGCTCAAAGGAACGTTCCGAGGAATGCTACTCAGGCCAGGAGGAATGTGCCAAAGCGCCAGGCTTTCATGATGTCTGTGGAAGAAGCTGAGGCCACTGGCCAAGTCATTACTGGTAAACTTTCCTTCTCAAACTTATCTTTTAGTTTTGGTTATCTACACACTTTCCCTACACTTAAAACATATCCCATATACCTTAGGTACAATCCTAGTAGCTTCAATACCTGCACTTGCACTGTTTGATACTGGAGCATCCTACTGCTTTATGTCGCAACGGTTCGTCCAAACCCATGCGATTCCAGTCTCACCGCTTGTATCCAGCTGGAATGTCAATTCCGGAAATGGCGTTCTAAAGGCAACTATGGGATACAGCTTGTGTCCAGTCGTCGTCTGCAGTCGAGAGTTTTATGCTGACTTCAAAGTACTGGACATACCAAACTTCGATGTGGTTCTAGGAATGGATTGGCTTGGAACCTTTTATGCTACCATCGACTGTCATCAAAGGAGGGTAGTATTTGAGATTCCAGACCATCCGATCTTCTATTTCAAGAGCGGAGATCGTACCCTGGAGCCAGGTACCTACAAAGCGAAGCCAAGAGAAGCAGTAGTTGCAGCAGCTCAAGCAGGAGAAGAATTAAGACCGGAGGTAGTTCGAGAGTTCGACGATGTATTTCCTGACGATATATCAGGTTTGCCTCCCGATCGAGCTCTTGAATTCAGTATTGATTTAGTACCAGGAGCACAACCGGTGATCAAAGCACCATATAGACTAAGTCCGGAAGGATTGAAGGAAGTCCGAACACAGTTGGACGAATTATTGGAGAAAGGATGGATTCGTCCCAGCACTTCAAGTTGGGGAGCACCTGTACTACTGATGAAGAAGAAGGAAGGTTCATATAGAATGTGCATCGATTATAGGGCCTTGAACGAAGTCACTATAAAGAACAAGTATCCACTCCCGCGCATCGATGATTTATTCGATCAGCTAAGTGGATCTTGTGTTTTCTCTAAATTGGATTTTCGTTCAGGTTATCATCAGGTGAAGGTCAAGGAAGCTGATATTCACAAAACAGCTTTCAGAACTCGCTATGGACATTACGAATTTCTAGTGATGCCATTTGGAGTGACCAATGCACCAGCAATATTCATGAACCTAATGAACCAAGTTTTCCGGGAGTATTTAGACAGGTTTGTTGTCATCTTCATTGACGACATCCTGGTATATTCTAAGAATCGGAAAGAGCATGCAGAGCATCTACGAATTGTCCTGGAAACTCTTCGACAACATAAGCTTTATGCCAAGTACAGCAAGTGCGAGTTTTGGCTAAATCAAGTTGGTTTTCTTGGACATATCGTATCAGGAGAAGGAATTTCTGTGGATCCAGCCAAAGTTTCAGCAGTTAGCAAATGGCCTACACCAAAGTCAGTAAAGGACATTCGGAGTTTCTTGGGTTTAGCTGGATATTACAGAAGGTTCATTGAAGGGTTCTCAAAGATAGCAACACCCCTGACCAAGCTCACACGAAAAGATGAAGAATTTGTGTGGTCCGAAGCATGCGAACAAGGTTTCGTAGAACTCAAGTCAAGATTAACATCTGCACCTATTCTCGTAATACCGGATCAATCTGGAGGATTCGAAGTGCATTGTGATGCATCTGGTAAGGGATTAGGATGTGTTCTACATCAGCACGGTAAGGTTGTGGCTTATGCTTCAAGACAACTGAAGACTCATGAGCGCAATTATCCGACGCATGATCTGGAGTTGGCAGCCGTCATCTTTACTCTCAAGATTTGGCGCCACTATTTACTTGGTGAACGAGTGAACATCTACACAGATCATAAAAGTCTGAAGTGCGTGTTTACTCAGAAGGAGTTGAATATGCGGCAGAGAAGATGGTTAGAACTCATGGCGGACTTTGACATCAACTTGCAATATCACCCAGGAAAGGTGAACGTAGTACCTGATGCTCTTAGTCGCCAACCGTTATCAATGAATCTCACCGCTCAGTGGAAGCTTCAGCAAGACTTGCATCAGATGGAGATTGAAGTGGTCATGCCAGGTAATGCTTCAAGTTTGATGAATCTACAAGTTCAATCAACCATTGTCAATCAGATCAAAGCAGCTCAAGCAAGTGATGCTAAGTTGCAAAGGATCAGAGAACAAGTGGAGAATGGACTCAGAATAGACTTCATCATCCATGAAGACGGATCTTTGAGATACGGCAATAAATTATGTGTACCAAAAGGTCCTGTTCGGGAAGAGTTAATGAAAGAATCTCACAGCTCTCCCTACTCAGTACATCCTGGAGGTACCAAAATGTACAAAGATCTATGTCAGAATTATTGGTGGCATGGGATGAAGCGTGAAGTAGCCAGAAGTGTCGCAAAATGCTTGGTGTGTCAGCAAGTAAAGGCTGAACATCACAGGACAGCTGGATTACTTCAACCGTTACCAATCCCAGAATGGAAGTGGCAGCATATCATGATGGATTTTGTGACTGCTCTTCCTCACAGCACAAAGGGTAACGATGCTATATGGGTCATTGTGGATCGACTCACAAAGTCGGCTCACTTCATCCCATTTCGAGTTGGCCAATCAACTGAGACACTAGCAAAGAAGTACATGGAGGTAATAATCTAGTTAAGATTTAAACTCTTCATAATGTACTATCTCTGATACCCATGAACTCATACAGGAAATTGTGAGACTTCATGGAGTACCGGTCTGCATTGTCTCCGATCGTGACACCAGGTTCCGATCGCAATTTTGGCAGAGTCTGCAAGCTAGCTTGGGAACAAGTCTGAACTTCAGCACGGCTTATCATCCACAAACAGATGGTCAGTCGGAACGAACTATTCAGATCTTGGAGGATATGCTCAGAGCGTGTATGCTAGACTTCAAAGGATCGTGGGAAGATCACCTGCATCTTGTGGAGTTCGCGTATAATAACAGCTACCAAGCAAGCATAGGAATGACACCTTTTGCAGCATTATATGGAAGGAAGTGTTGATCACCATTAAGTTGGGACGACATCAGAGATAGGGAACTTCTTGGACCAGAGATGATAGTAGCGACCGTTGATGTGGTTCGTACTATCAGGGAAAGAATGCGCATAGCCCAAGATCGACAGAAACACTGGGCTGATGCAAAGAGACGACACTTGGAGTTCCAGCCAGGAGACCATGTATTCCTGAAGATATCTCTGAACCGTGGAGTGATCCGATTTGGAAGACGGGGTAAATTGAGTCCAAGATATATTGGACCGTTCGACATACTCGAACGAGTCGGTGAAGTGGCATACCGCTTAGCGCTTCCACCCTCATTGGAAGGAGTGCATAATGTGTTCCACATATCCCAACTAAGAAAGTATGTGAGTGACCCCAGCCATGTACTTGATCATTCCGAGCTCATTATACAGCCCGACTTGTCTTGTGAGCAACAGCCTGTGGAGATCCTGGACAGAAAAGTGAAGACACTTCGGAACAAAGAAATTAACTTGGTCCGGGTAATGTGGAGGAAAGACACTCCAGGAGAATCCACGTGGGAAAAGGAAGATGAAATGCGTACAAGATATCCTTACCTTTTTGTAAACTAGCCCTCAAACAAAACTTGTAAATTTCGAGGACGAAATTTTTGTAAGAAGGGTAGATTGTAACAACTCCAATTTTTGTATGCATAAATTTGATTTAAATTTGAGGTATACTTGGGGTATTTAATACTGCTGTTATCACTTTAAGTATTTATTTTCCCACAATAATTACAAGAAGGAGCTTGTAGCTCATTGGTAATACTTTGCATTGCTGAACCAAGCCACCAGGGTTCAAATCCCATACCCCACATTATTTTTAGATTATTTTTCTTTTAAAATTCTTGGAAGCCCAACAGTCCACAGGCCATAACTCCAAAAGGTTGAACTGAACCCTAAAAACTAATTATACCAGGAGCTACGTCAGAGGACCCCGCACCCAACGACCACCGGACTCGGCCGGGATCAGCCGAGTCGGCCGGCGGACCGGCCGACTCGGGCCGGCGCTGGACGGCCGAGTCCCCAAAACCAAAGTTGCATCTTTTGGCATTCTATAACCCCCTGTATACTCCATTTTATTAGATCGGTTCCCGAATCTTAAATACACCCTAATTAGTACAAATTTTAATGTTTTTCTTTAATTTTTTTACAATTTTTTAAATATAAAACCTTTCATCTATCCTACCCTAGCCTACCCTATAAATAGACCCCCCTACCCTCTACCCTCTCATCCCAAAACACTAGGTTTACTCTCTCAAAATTTCTACAAGAAGGGTGTACTTTGAAATCGAGTTCACGGCGAAGCGCTGACGGAATTCCGGCGACGTTTTTGAATCAACCGGCGACGAAGCAACTCCTCGACAACTTATCTAGTTCCCCTATACTATTTAGTATAGATCGAAACCCGTAAGTCCCATTCTTTCCTTCTCACTACTTCTCAAAAATACGAAATTACGAAACCCGACAGAAATCGGAACAGATCGATTTCCTATTCGTTTTTTTATAAAATCTCACTTATCACCATTTCCATAATGCTTAAACATATTCATGTTGATTATTAATCACATAACAACTAATTTGGACAAAGTTTCTCACATGAAATGATAGCTTTTGCAATATCGTATTCTTTTTCACTTTAATACCATAATGTTTATTTTTTTCACTTCTAATCAATTCAATCATTCCTAAACATCTTTATCTTGACTATTAAACTTGTAAAAATCAATTTGAATAAGTTTTCACACATGAAATGATAACCTTTTTAATTTACCGTATTTTTTTCACTTTAATACCATCATATTTCAATCTCACATTTAACCCTTTAACATTACTATACCTTAAAATAGATCACGAGGTAATGACCTACCTCCTCACACACACATATGCAACCATAATACGATATCTTGAAAACTCCTAATACGATAAAACAAGATTTTACATTAAAATACCATTTCCTTAACAAAACCTTTTATAAAAGTTTAGGTTTGATACATTTGTTTAAACAATATCTTTAATAAGAAAAATACGATAAGTTGTGAACATCGATCGTTTATCTAAACCTGACTTTATGGTGTCTAGGCTAGGCAAGTGAGGTTAGGTAACTTTAAAAGGCCCGCCTCACGATTCGTGAGCGGATCCCTCCTTCCTCACTTGTACTTACCTGGCCACAATTGGCGGTGAAGAGGCGATTTGAGGCTTCTAACGACTTGTCGTTTAGACCATTTAGAAATAGGCTAGTTGGCTTAGGAAACCCTAGAACCTAAAATACGGAAAATTACAATTTGCAAATAAATACCTTCGCTTTATAAAAACCGTTTTCTAAAGGATTAGTATTTTACAATCTTTGCAAAGCGCCGCTACAACCCATCTTTGGGGAACCCGTTCGGGATCGTGCGGTTTATCGCGTACCCTCGGGCTAGTAGTGCGAGATTCAGACCTCCGCAAGGAGCATTCGGTCTCGAAAGGTTTAAAATACGACATCTTAAGAAAATGAGATTTTTGGAATATAAAATATTTATTAAAATTATATTTTGTATAAACATATGTATAACTATCATTTAAATATCTATTTATTATAATATAAATTTTCCACCTTTTACTAAAAATCACAAGAATGAATTTTACACTAAAATACCATGAACTTCAAATAATCAATATTACAGATAAATACTCTTATTTATAAAACTAGGATATTTTCACTAGAAATGTCACAACATAAAATCCACCCTCACTACAACTCTAAAGACGAACAATAAATACTTGAGGTGTATTTTGAAAAGTATATAAAAGTATTTTTATATAAAACCCCTCAAGTTTTATAAATTATCCTAAGGACCCTATAAATTTTAAGACCTCGATTCACAGTTCTGATTGTCTGACTCGGGTTTGAGTCTGATTAATCTGACTTGAATATGATTCAAATCAATCTATAATCTACAAGATTCCAAGTCAATATGAACACATGAATCCATGAATCCAATTATCAATTTACACAACTTGACTGAACCGAACCATGGATATATATATCCCTTTTACATGATTCCCAATATTCCATTTACATGACTCTACGGTTATAACCGTTTTCCTGATATCATGGTTTCGGTCAGTCGGTTACATTCAATACAATTTACAAGATAACAATACAAACACGACATCGTGGGGTTTAAGGGGTAGATTGGTACGGAAGGTGTTAAAGGTGGCACGGGGTGGTCAGACTTAACACACCTAACATGAATCCAGTTGTTGTTGTACCGTGGCATAAATGGTTCCTTATACTATACGTGTCCTTAGTCTCTGGCATATAGAGACTCCCCTCGTATACACTGGCATCCTTCTGTACCAAGCTACAAACAACGGCGTTGACATAACATTACAACAATAGTTACACTTTAAAATGTATCTTCTTATTCTGTCCTTTTCTACTTCCCTCTTATCTTTGGGACTTACCGAGCGACCTGTTCGCTGACGACATTCTGTTTCTTTCTTCTTTGAATGTCGTCAGGTGATTTGGATTCGACAGAGGTTGAGCCATCGCAAGAAGACTTGGAGCAGTTCACTGAAGACCCTGCACTCTAGTTCATTGTACACTTTTCCTTTCTGTACTTTTCATTTCCTGTTATGCCACTGTTTAGGCATCAATTTATTTCAGTTGTATTTCCTTTCATGTATTGTACAAAGAATGTTAATAAATAAAAGTTGATGTTCTTTTGTTTCTTGTCTCTTGTGTATTTATTTATATTGCTTAGATACGCTTAGCATATGTACTTCTGAGTATATACGTAGCGGACCTCGTCGCGTCTCCTTCGCCATACACTGGGAAGCGGGGCGTGACAATACTCCTAGAACTTCAGGGAGTATGGCTTTGGCCGGTCGACCTTCTTCTTCTCTTCTCTGCCGTGCTTCTTTTGGTCGGCCTGGTCGCCCCGGGGAGGTTTGCGTTTACTTCGGACTCGAGCTGGATTTCTCGCTCGGTCCAAGCTTTTACCTCGGCCATGGTCCTAGGTTGCGCCAATGCAAAAGAGCGGAGCCACTCCTTGTGCATAAGACCTGACCTCAAAGCTGTGATTACAGTCTCGTCCCGGTGCTCGGGGATTTCAAGAAGAGCGTTGTAGAAGCGAGTGACGTATCCTTTACAGGATTCTTTGTCCCCGCTCTTTATAGCGAAGAGGTAATCGACGGTCTGCTTCTGTCGTCTGTTCCCGACGAAATGTCCGAGGAACTGGGCGGACAGCTCATCAAAGGTAGAGATGGAGAGTGGCGTGAGTCCTCGGAACCAATCTTGTCCCGACCAGATGAGAGTGGCGGGGAACGCTCGGCATTGGGCGGTGTCGGAGTTGTCCTAGAAGCTCATGCCCACATTAAATGCGCCAAGATGGTCTTTCGGGTTGGACTTCCCGTCAAAGAGGGCCACCTTTGGAGGCTTGTTTCTGGATGAGACGCGGACAACGAGCAGCTCTTCAGTGAAGGGCTTCGTAAGAGAGTCGGCGGCATACCTGACCCCTTCGTTTGAAGGATGACCCTCCCGATGTATACCCTCGATTTTCCTTTCGAGGGCGTCGAGACGGTCGTGGTACCCCGAGGATTCGGCGTAGTCGGAGTTATGTCCCTTCCCGCTGGCGGCCTGCGCCTGACTGCGGCTCCGGTTCCGTTCTATCAGGTTCCTCAGATCCCTTGGCAAAGCCGTTCTTGAGTTATCGCGGTGAGTGCTGCCCGCGCGACCCCATCGAGGGAGAGGGTGCCGGCCATGCCTGGGAGCAGGCGAGCTGACCGACACCTCCTCGGGAGGGATGGGAGCGCGATGGGCCTCAGGGCGGGGAGCTCTTTCACGAGACTTCGGTGTGGAGCTGTGAGGCGTTCAACGGGTCATTGAATCGGTCGCCGCAGGGGACCTGTGGCCGCCGGAGATAGCAAGACGCCGTTCAGTGGTGCCTGTGCAGGCGCGTCATCTCCCCTCTGCGGAGGTCATGATCCCGGGATGGGGGAACGGTGACCTGTGGGGCTTGTCCCGCCGTTTGGACGCGGACGAGGGCATCCACTATGGATGCGAGCCTGTCTATACGTGCAGAGAAGGCGTGAACGACATTAGGTGGAGGAGTGGATCCGTCCGTGCCTCTGTTGTGAGGAGGGCGGTGGCTGGTGCTTAGATCGTCACGGTGTTCACTCGCCATGAGTTCGAGATCGGGAGATCAACTTTCGATGAGTGGAATTTTCAGGATTTCCATAGACGGCGCCAACTGATGGAGGTCAGAATCTCCTTCAGATGTTTTCCTCCGTCGATCTGTCGCGAGCGATGATGGACGGCTGAGATTGATATTGAAGGTCGTCTCCCTGAGCGTGTGGATCTCAGTGGGCTTGATTTAGAGTGAAGCCAAGCTATCTGCAAAGAAGTACCGGGGTGGTTGTACCACCGTGGACCCTCCGACGATCAAGTTAGCCGAGATATTTGGGCAGAGTAGTGGCTTGTTGGAGTAAAATTGCGTTCCCTGAGTCGTCTGGGAGAGATATTTTTATAGCGGTCGCCATGAGCTAGCTGGCGCAAGATCTTCGCCGGCCGTTACTTTCCTGGCGTTACGCCTGCGTGAATGACGGGATCCCCCATTAATGACGAGATACGCTCGTTAATGGAGGGATCCGGCGGCGTGGAACGCGGGATCGTGGGGCGGCGGGTATCTCGCGTCTGGCGAGATACGCGGAGCCATGGCGGAGGCGCCTGTGATCTGTGTTCTAGGTTGCTCGGCAGAACCGACGAGGCTTAGCTCGGCGGGGGCCCAAAGCAGGCGGGAGGCCGAGGAAGCTCGATTCTGTGATAGCTCGTGTCACGCCCCGCTTCCCAGAGTACGCTAAAATGGGCACGTGACATAGCCAACCATACTACCTGTGGATAGGAAAAATCCTTCCACAGTCACATTACGGTTGTAGAGATATCAAGAACAGGAAAGAAACTAACTATCTAGTACATGTCCATAAGCCAGGGTGAAAGAGTCAAGAAATAACAATATGCGGAAGCCAAAAGATACAATAAATGAAACACCTGGAAGTGAAACTACATACCGACAGGAACTTCACCGCTCATCTAACAGCGGCAATACTCCTGATCAGTCTGCAACAAGGTAGAAGAATCTGGGCCATGCAAAACCCAGACGTCAGCGCGTCATGTCATCAAGCAATAAAATATAAACAGGATAACAGGCAATGCAAATATAATCATGAATGAAAAGTAGATGTAACAATAATGTAAATCAGGGCAGTGAAGGGTAGTGTGCAGTGTGTAAACTAAACTGTTCTATTGGGTTATCTACTCTCAAGTCTTTGAAATCAATTAATGTAATCTTCCATGTAACTCAAAGGATATGTCCCGTTACCCCCCGGGACCACGGATCAGGAATATGTGAACCAAGAGTGGTTCTGTCCCGTTACCCCCCGGGACCACGGATCAAGATGTAAGAGTCACGAATGGCTCTGTCCCGTTACCCCCCGGGACCACGGATCAAATAATACCCTTTTAAGTTACACTTTAATTTACACTTTTGATTTTCCCATGCCCCCAAGTTATATGTGTCAAGTCAGGTATTCCGTAATCAAGAACTAATGCCAACACAGGATCAGGTAAGAGCAGGTTTGTCTGGATAGACAACAGGAACGGTCCGTGAGGACTACATGTCAGGTTTGTTGGCATTAGACACAAGATTAGGTAACGGGTCAAGCCATGGTACATCAGGTCACACCAGGTAATGTATAGAGGTGTTATGTCATGTCAGGAGTGTACGGTACCATGTCATATCAAGTAGGCAGTGCATCAGGTCATGTCGGGAGCACAAGATGTCATGTGGGTACTCATAATCAAACTAACATAAACAAGATTATAAATGAACCGGCATGAATACTATCAGAACAATAAACTAGATCAGGTAATATGGTAAGCAAATAGGTACATATTACATTATATCGATGCACGGTCATCATTACTTATCTACAGTATACAAATATGGATGTTAGAATCATATTAACATGCACTACGTAATTTAGAGATGCACTAACCTGTATAATAGGTTCAAGAGATGCAATTAAAACTAAAACCGGTTAAAGAAATCCACGGGTGTCCAACAGGGTATAAAACATAAAAGGGTACTGTGGACTAGACAATAATTGTTATGTGATTCAATTATGATTGTGGGTACTATGTATAGTAGAACTAAATGCAGCAAGGTATGTTTCATACGATGAAACAAAATGATATAACGGAACGTCAAACTGTTACAAGGAAAATTATAGCATTAAATGTAAGCTGCAGGGGTAACGTGCAATCAAGGGATATATAGAACTTTAAATAGCATAAGTAATAGTTAAAGTAGCATGTAGCAAGATTAACTTGCCTTGATCGGATCAGGAACGGGAATACGGAACGTCTCACGTCGGCGGAAAACGTCGCGATGCGCGCACGGTACACGGAATGAGTCCAAACAACATACGATGGAAACACACGGGCCATGTATCCTCACCGGGTCGTGGGGATCGTCGTCAGCACGTCGGATCCAGCAACGAGAAATAACAGTGAATACATCAAGAGGAAATGCACGAGGAATTTGAAGAAGAGAAGATTAAGAAGAAGGTCTCACTGTGGCTATGGGTTCTGGGGCTTCAGGGGAGTCGGCAATGGCGACGGCGACGAGGGTTGCCGGCGTGTGGGTTCCCCGGCGAAAGGTAGCAGTGTGCATCGGTTCTTGGCCGTCGGGGATCAAGGTTGCATGGGATTGTACTGCGATCTGGAGTTGTAGAGGAGAGAAGGTGTAAGTCCATGCTACCTCTCCCGGTACTTTCGGGAATGCGGAATTTGGTAAAAAAAACGATTTTTACGGAGGTGGTAACATGGACCTAAAACCCGGATCTTGGTTAAACATCTATCTAACAACCTAACTATGAGTTTCTAGCTACTCGGTTAGGGGGTTATACCTTGCTTGTCTTGAACTCCTTCGTCTTCAAGCTCCGATGGTGGTCCGGATTGGCTTCTTCTCGTCGTCTCCGTACGCCGAAGATAGATCCACCTGAAAGCTCCAACCTTTGGCTCCTTCTTCGTTCTTTGAAGAAACTAGTTCACTCGGTTTGCTAAACCTTGTGAACTAGAATGAGTAGAGAATAGTTTGTGTGGGATTTTATCTATGGTTCTTGATTCTCAACTCATGAGACAAGAGAACCATAGATTAAAGAGAGGGAAAAAGAGCAAGAGGGTGAGAGCAAAAGGAGAGCTCAAGAACAAGAGAGAGAATGAGCAAGAAAGAATGAGCAAGTCTTTTGTCTCTCACCCTCTCATAATCCAAAGTCATGATAACTCATCATACTAAAAAAGTCTTATGTGATGGTTGAAGCAACCATAACCATATCATTTCATGCACTCATTTTACACAAATGAGCAAGCAAACAAAAGTCTTTGCCATGAAATGATGGCTATGGTTATCATGATGGTCAACTAGTCAAGCCTAGTCAACCGGTCAACAAAGTCAACAAGTCAACAACCATGTCACCATAATACTTAATTAATATAATAGTTAATCACATATCATATTCTCATTAGGGTTGAGCAAAAAGTCAAATAGTCAACGGTCAACTGTCAACAACCCTAATGAGAATCCGCTGCCTCTGTCTCCCTGTCAACTGTGCATACGCACCCGCATCCGCGTTTCGAGGAACACGAATGCACACTGGATAAATCCAATCCCAAAAGGTACACTAGGATCTGGCTTAAACCAAAGCCCGCTAGTGTAAACTGTCCGGACACTGTACGTGCACAAGTGCACGGATGTGACCGAACCCTGTCGCAAAAACCATGCGACCTGTCGCAATACCATGCGACCTCTACTCTTTTGCCCAAAGGCGAAAAGCTTTCTGTGTGGGGCTCTAAAGACTTGACACTACGCTGGCAGTGGGTTTAACCACAGACCGCAAGCGGCACTAGCTGTGCGTAACGGTCCCCAGGTAATGCCGACAAGAAGACCGACGAGGCGAAACCCATCTGAACTCCTACTGAGCCTGAGTGTGACATTCTCCGTACAGTCCGGTCTGTTCGTCCGATACATCGCATGGCGGGCCTAGGGGGCGGTAAACGTCAGTCCCCCAATAGCGGTACAAGTCGTGCCGGAGCGAAGCCCAAAACACCCTGAGATAACACTGGAAACCTACCAGTATATCTCGTTTGCCCTGGCCAGGGACTACTCGTGTAATGGCGCTCCTAGACACAGCGCGATGTCAACCCCCAATACCGGGAGAGACGAATCCTGTCTAACCGTCACTGCCTCCAAGTGCTTCGGGACTGCACCCAACCACTACCTGTTTGCACGACTCCTTTGAGCCGTGGTAGGGTAGTGATCAAAGTACAGTGGGAACACACTCGAGGCGAAGTGACAGTGTCAAGTCAGCGGACTAAGCTGTACTCATGTCACCTGGGAACTGATAACTGACGATAGGCATAATACCAACTAGTCAGTTCCCGACGAGTCCTGTCCAGTGTACCCGTAACCTAACGAGCACCCGCATACTATCTCAAGTACGACGTACTGACGGCTGTGGGACAGACCGTCTCCCACACTGGGATGAGAAGCGCATGCGCTGGTCTACTCCGGAGTATCGATGCCCTGTCTCGATAGTCCTGCGACCAGGGACCTGCATAAGGATGTGCTTATAGATTACCCAGCCCCACTAGTGTGACTGCCATCACATGACTGGTAATCAAGCAAAGATCCTAAGGGCTCTACTAATGTGTATAGGCGATATACTAAAATAAACACATGTACACATTGAAGTAGAAACAAACCAAGTAGCATACTACTATTTTGAGCAAGATTGTATATACAAGGTGAATATCCCAAGCATCCATTAAGTAATATACAAACTAGTATGATACAGTAATGGCCTCTAGGGCATATACACTAACAATCTCCCACTTGCACTAAGGCCATGTACTGGCGTATCGAAGACCTATCATCTCGATCAGCCGCTCGAACTGAGTCTGGGGCAGGGCCTTGGTGAATGGATCTGCAGTGTTATCTTCTGAAGCGACTCTCCGAACCTCGATCTCCTGGCGATCCACGATCTCCCTGATCAGGTGATACCGCCTCAAGATGTGCCTGGATCTCTGATGGGACCTGGGTTCCTTCGCTAAAGCTATAGCCCCGTTGTTGTCGCAATACAGAGGTATTGGATCAACAATGGACGGAACCACCTGAAGTTCTTTCAAGAACTTCCTCATCCAGACAGCTTCTTTTGCGGCATCAGATGCAGCGATGTATTCCGCTTCCATCGTCGAGTCTGCAACGGTTTCTTGTTTGGAACTCTTCCAACACACCGCCCCTCCATTGAGGGTAAAGACAAAACCCGACATGGACTTGGAATCATCCTTGTCACTCTGGAAGCTGGAGTCAGCAAAGGCCTCGATCTGGAGGTCTTTTCCGCCATACACCAAGAACATCTCCTTAGTCCTTCTCAGGTACTTGAGAATGTTCTTTACCGCTATCCAGTGTTTCTCCCCAGAGTTTGACTGATACCGGCTTACCACACTCAGTGCATAAGCTACATCCAGTCTGGTACACAACATCGCATACATTATAGAGCCTACCACAGAAGCGTAGGGTATAATAGACATGCGATCCCTCTCCAAATCAGTCTTGGGAGACATCTCTTTAGAGAGGGTGATCCCGTGACAAGCCGGTAGGTTACCGCGCTTGGAATCTTCCATACTGAATCTCTTCAGTATAGTGTCGATGTACCTGGACTTTGAAAGTCCTAATATCCTCTTGGATCTGTCACGGTAGATCCGGATACCCAGAATGTACGAGGCATCACCCAGGTCTTTCATGGAGAACCTGTGTGACAAGAACCCCTTGACAGATTGTAGCATAGGAATGTCATTTCCTATTAAGAGAATGTCATCCACGTATAAAACGATGAATACTACAGTTCTCGCTACAAATTTACTATAGATGCATGGTTCATCTGGATTTTTGATAAAGGCAAATTCTTTGACCGTCTCATCAAAGCAGATGTTCCAACTCCGCGATGCCTGCTTTAGTCCATAGATGGACTTAAGTAACTTGCACACCTTTCCGCTGCTCCCACTCTGAATGAAACCCTCTGGCTGGTCCATATAGACACACTCCTCTAAATTTCCATTTAGAAAAGCTGTCTTTACGTCCATTTGCCAGATCTCATAATCGTGGAAGGCAGCAATGGCAAGAAGGATCCGAATGGATTTCAGCATGGCTACTGGAGAAAAGGTTTCGTCATAGTCCAAGCCAGGTCTTTGACGAAAACCCTTTGCTACCAGCCTAGCTTTATAGGTCTCAACCTGTCCATCTACACCAATCTTCCTTTTGAAGATCCACTTGCATCCTATGGGTTTTACCCCGTCTGGAGCAATGTCCAACGTCCATACCTTGTTGGTGTACATAGACTCCATTTCGGTCCGCATTGCATCCAGCCATTTCACTGAGTCAACGCTCTGAACGGCCTGCTGGAAGATAGTAGGCTCATCATAATCTATGATGCAATCCTCTCTATCCCCGTCTATGAGAAAACCGTAGTATCTCTCGGGCGGATGAGACTGCCTACTACTCCTGCGGAGCGGCGTAGGAATGTCCTGTTCTTCCGAACCCTCTGGTTCCACTAAACTTTCAGTAATAGTCCGTGGTTCTGGAATTTCTTCCAGTTCTACTGCGCTCCCACTTATTTCCTTTTCTAAGAACTGGTGTTCTAGAAAGTGGGCATGACGAGAAACAAGAACTTTTTGTTCCTCTTCGCAGTAGAAGAAATATCCTTTGGAATTCTTTGGATATCCCACAAACTTGCATAGTACTGAGCGTGCCTCGAGCTTGTCCGCATGCTGCTTTTTGACAAAAGCTGGACTTCCCCATGTCTTAATGTGATTAAGATGGGGTCTCTTCCCACACCACATCTCAAATGGCGTGGTAGGCACAGTTTTAGTGGGAACTCGGTTCAAAAGGTATGCGGCTGATTCTAGCGCATATCCCCAGAATGATCGCGATAACTCAGCGTTACTCATCATGGACCGCACCATATCTAATAGGGTGCGGTTCCGTCTCTCCGATACACCGTTATGTTGCGGGGTGTATGGAGGAGTAAGCTGAGAGAGAATTCCGTTCTCTTTTAAATAGTCCAGGAACTCGGCACTTAAGTATTCTCCACCTCGATCCGATCTTAGAATCTTAATACTTTTGCCGGTCTGTTTCTCTACTTCATTCTTATACTCCTGGAATTTTCCAAAGGCTTCGGACTTATGTTTCATTAAGAAGACATAACCATACCTTGAGAAATCATCCGTAAAAGTAATAAAGTAAGAATGGCCGCTTCGCGCATGTGTAGACATTGGACCTCACACGTCACTGTGTACGAGTCCCAAGAGCTCGCTCGCTCTTACTCCATGTCCAGTAAACGGAGTCTTTGTCATCTTTCCTTTGAGACAGGATTGACAAGTGGCATACGATTGATATTCGAACGCATTCAAATATCCTTCTGTATGTAACTTAGTCAACCTTCTCTCATTGATGTGACCCAGTCTACAATGCCACAAGAAAGTCTGATTTATTTCTGGAGACTTTCTTTTGTGTGTATTCTGGACATTGAAAATCTGTGGTTGGTTCATTACGTATATACCATTACTCACTGTACCTGACCCAATCAGAACTTGATTAAGGTGAATGTTTACAACATTACTTACAAACGCAAATTCATAACCTTCTTTAGAAACTAAAGATACAGAAATGATATTACAAGTTGCGTTGGGTACAAAAAAGCAATTACGCAAAACCAAAACATGTCCATCTGACATTCCCAGGTGATAGTCCCCCACGGCTTTAGCATCCATGCTAGCTCCGTTCGCAACTCTGAGGGTCATGTCACCTGCCTTCAAAACCCTACGGTTTCTCAACGCCTGCAAAGAATTACAGATATGAGATCCTGATCCGGTATCCAATACCCAGGAAGTAGAGTTTATTGAAAGACAGTTTTCAATAACATACATACCTGAAGCTGAAGCTGCAACCTGCTTCAATTCCTGTGTTCTGGCCTTCCAGGCCCTGCAATCATTCTTCCAGTGTCCTTTCTTATGACAATAGAAGCATTCTTCCTTATCCACAAGCTTCCCCGCTATCTTTGTTGCTTTGGCTTTTCCCTTCGTATCCACTTTACTAACACCGCCCCTTGGTTTGGCGGGGGCTTTCTTCTTCTTTCCCTTGGCTTTCGCCTTGGACCTAGAAGAAGATGATCCTCCTACAAACAAAGTGGATGTTTCCCTACCTTTCTGTAGGGTGCCCTCTGCGCTCCTCAGCATGTTGAGGAGCTCTGAAAGTTCAACCTCTTTTTCTTGTAAGTTGAAGTTCAGTATGAACTGGGCGTAAGTGGAAGGAAGGGACTGGAGAACTATGTCCGTATAGAGTTCACTCTCCAATGTGGTCCCTAGGTCCGCGAGCTCCTCAATGTAGCCGATCATCTTTAGCACGTGCTCGGCTACTGATGATCCGACGGCCATTCTTGCCGAAAATAACTTCTTCGACGCTTCGTATCTTGCGATACGAGATTGCTCTCCATACAGTTCTTTTGTATGGAGAAATATGGATTCAAGGTCCATATTCTCGTGCCTCCTCTGATGTTCGTTGTCCATCGAGGCAAGTACGAGGCACTTGGCCTTCGCGCTATCAATCTCCCAAGTCTTGCGGATTTCCTTATCCGCGACGCTGGAAGTGGGACCAGGGACAGGGGGAGCTTTGGTGGTAAGAAGATACCCCAGCTTTGTCGTAAGTGATTGCTATCTTGACATTCCTGAGCCAATCTTTGTAGTTTGGCCCTGTCAGTTTGTTTTTGTCTAGGAGTAACTTAAGTCCAGTCATGTCGATTTGGTCGCTGCAATTAGGAGAGAGAAGAAGAAACACTCAGCATGATGCTCTTGCAAGTTTAGAGTGGTTTTTAGTTTGTCTAAACAGGATGGCTCCCACTGTTTCTCGAATCCCTCCTCAAACCATAAAGGAAGAATTAGTCGGGATCAATCCCACCGCACAATACTTGCTTAACCGTTCAGCCAGGCCGGTGTCGGTACTTCGAGGGAGGTTTTCCAATGCTTTCGCGAAGTTTCTTAATTAAAGAACCTCTTTTCCCTGGGGGCGTAGCCCCGCTAACACCTTTCTAGGCACCTACTAGGTTTATAGCATTGATCGATTAGTGAGAAATTTCCCGAGAAGTAGCATATACTCACAGTAGGATCGGGATCCAAATATCATTGCGTGACGAAACTGAAGGAATCCTACCAGAATCATCACACTCCAAATGGTATGCAAATCTAGCAAGTTTCAGTACTTATGAAACTCCCGATGTAGATTTCTGCCCCATGCTCTTATGACCTTGACTTTGGCCAAAATATCATAAGTCACATGTCAAGTTCTACCCGTCATTATCCAGGTTAATTTGGATCCATCCGTACCTACCTTTGACTTTGGCCAAAATGGCAGTACGAATGTCCCAAACCAACGCATCTATCTATGCTACACATGAACACCCAATAGCTACCAATCACTGTGCCTTGACTTTGGCCAACATACACAGCTTGAATACTATTGACTGTTCATGTGAAACGACGGAGGGCTACGGATGGTTTTGGCAAAACCGTGAACGTAGTGAACTTGATATGGTCGATGGAACGAGATAGCTTTTAAAAAGGAGTGGCTCAAGCTCCGCATTTAAAAGTTGGTTTTGAAAAGAACCGAGTGGTTTTTCGAAAGTGTTCCAACGACTTTAACTTGGTTTATTATCTTGCATTAGTTCTTTTAATGCGTGATATTCTTGCATTAGTTCTTTTAATACGTCCCATCATTTAATCCTACCATTGCAGAAAACAACCAAAATATGACGTACGCTTATGCCATTCGCATTCGCCACGGGGCCCCGTCATTACCCGTTAGGTTACTTAACTAACGACAGAGCGGGGGCTGGACTAGCGCGTCTGTAAGACATAAGCAACGCCTAAATAATATTATATATAGATATACTGCAATGATAAACATTTCAGATCACAGATGAATACATTGGATATACTAGGAATCTGTAATTCGCACGAGCCTGTAACGAAAAACAGATTACACGGTCGCGGTGAATAGCGAATACCCCACCCAAGACCCCTACGGGTGCGGCAAACTACCCGCCAAGTACCCGAAGCGTAGCAACCTCCCTCATCTCCATGAGTAGGCCACTCGACACTTCGGCATACCCGGTAGTTTATGCACCCCCTCCATGGGTCTATCCTATGAGCAAAAACAGTAAAAAGAAATTATACAATGACGGCTACAACCCCGACCCGGTTGTGCGGCCATACAAATAATTATTATATCAATTTACAAATTTACATGAATTGAAAGAAAAGAAAACTCTCGTCTCACAACCCCCGGCTATTCACCCGCGACAATCCAACATATTCATATCCACATTCCAACAACATTACAGATCACAGATTTGTATAACTCCCACTAATCGACATATAGCGATTAGTAGACGTTCAATACAAATATCACATTACAGAAAACCCGTTAGCTTAAGTCTTTTAGAAGTTCGATCAAAAATACGGATTTTCGGGACCCCAAAATAAAATTTTCGTTTTGGAAAATCTGGGCAGAAAACACATATACTAAAAATCCCAAAATACCCCCAGAATAACACTGCACCAAAGATTGTCCTCGGCCGAGTCAACTCGGCCGCGGATCCGCGGCGGGAGCGTGCTCCCTCCGCGTTTCCGCGGCGCTTTGACTCGATCGTGGGACCATCTTTGGTGGTTATTCACACAAAATCCTGAGCCGATTTTAGGTGTTAAAATAATCAACTTTTGAACAGTAAAAAAATCGACAGAAACTCGAATTTTTGGGGTTCGTTTTCGGGACTTTTTCTTTGATCGATCTTCTAGTTACTTGCTAACATGTTAGATAGAGTTTAACTAGGCTCTGATACCACTGTAAGTCCATGCTACCTCTCCCGGTACTTTCGGGAATGCGGAATTTGGTAAAAAAAACGATTTTTACGGAGGTGGTAACATGGACCTAAAACCCGGATCTTGGTTAAACATCTATCTAACAACCTAACTATGAGTTTCTAGCTACTCGGTTAGGGGGTTATACCTTGCTTGTCTTGAACTCCTTCGTCTTCAAGCTCCGATGGTGGTCCGGATTGGCTTCTTCCCGTCGTCTCCGTACGCCGAAGATAGATCCACCTGAAAGCTCCAACCTTTGGCTCCTTCTTCGTTCTTTGAAGAAACTGGTTCACTCGGTTTGCTAAACCTTGTGAACTAGAATGAGTAGAGAATAGTTTGTGTGGGATTTTATCTATGGTTCTTGATTCTCAACTCATGAGACAAGAGAACCATAGATTAAAGAGAGGGAAAAAGAGCAAGAGGGTGAGAGCAAAAGGAGAGCTCAAGAACAAGAGAGAGAATGAGCAAGAAAGAATGAGCAAGTCTTTTGTCTCTCACCCTCTCATAATCCAAAGTCATGATAACTCATCATACTAAAAAAGTCTTATGTGATGGTTGAAGCAACCATAACCATATCATTTCATACACTCATTTTACACAAATGAGCAAGCAAACAAAAGTCTTTGCCATGAAATGATGGCTATGGTTATCATGATGGTCAACTAGTCAAGCCTAGTCAACCGGTCAACAAAGTCAACAAGTCAACAAAAGTCAACAAGTCAACAAAGTCAACAACCATGTCACCATAATACTTAATTAATATAATAGTTAATCACATATCATATTCTCATTAGGGTTGAGCAAAAAGTCAAATAGTCAACGGTCAACTGTCAACAACCCTAATGAGAATCCGCTGCCTCTGTCTCCCTGTCAACTGTGCATACGCACCCGCATCCGCGTTCCGAGGAACACGAATGCACACTGGATAAATCCAATCCCAAAAGGTACACTAGGATCTGGCTTAAACCAAAGCCCGCTAGTGTAAACTGTCCGGACACTGTACGTGCACAAGTGCACGGATGTGACCGAACCCTGTCGCAAAAACCATGCGACCTGTCGCAATACCATGCGACCTCTACTCTTTTGCCCAAAGGCGAAAAGCTTTCTGTGTGGGGCTCTAAAGACTCGACACTACGCTGGCAGTGGGTTTAACCACAGACCGCAAGCGGCACTAGCTGTGCGTAACGGTCCCCAGGTAATGCCGACAAGAAGACCGACGAGGCGAAACCCATCTGAACTCCTACTGAGCCTGAGTGTGACATTCTCCGTACAGTCCGGTCTGTTCGTCCGATACATCGCATGGCGGGCCTAGGGGGCGGTAAACGTCAGTCCCCCAATAGCGGTACAAGTCGTGTCGGAGCGAAGCCCAAAACACCCTGAGATAACACTGGAAACCTACCAGTATATCTCGTTTGCCCTGGCCAGGGACTACTCGTGTAATGGCTCTCCTAGACACAGCGCGATGTCAACCCCCAATACCGGGAGAGACGAATCCTGTCTAACCGTCACTGCCTCCAAGTGCTTCGGGACTGCACCCAACCACTACCTGTTTGCACGACTCCTTTGAGCCGTGGTAGGGTAGTGATCAAAGTACAGTAGGAACACACTCGAGGCGAAGTGACAGTGTCAAGTCAGCGGACTAAGCTGTACTCATGTCACCTGGGAACTGATAACTGACGATAGGCATAATACCAACTAGTCAGTTCCCGACGAGTCCTGTCCAGTGTACCCGTAACCTAACGAGCACCCGCATACTATCTCAAGTACGACGTACTGACGGCTGTGGGACAGACCGTCTCCCACACTGGGATGAGAAGCGCATGCGCTGGTCTACTCCGGAGTATCGATGCCCTGTCTCGATAGTCCTGCGACCAGGGACCTGCATAAGGATGTGCTTATAGATTACCCAGCCCCACTAGTGTGACTGCCATCACATGACTGGTAATCAAGCAAAGATCCTAAGGGCTCTACTAATGTGTATAGGCGATATACTAAAATAAACACATGTACACATTGAAGTAGAAACAAACCAAGTAGCATACTACTATTTTGAGCAAGATTGTATATACAAGGTGAATATCCCAAGCATCCATTAAGTAATATACAAACTAGTATGATACAGTAATGGTCTCTAGGGCATATACACTAACAGAAGGGAGATAGGGTAACCAGGGTAGTGACGGCGAGGGACGATCGCTGGCGGCGAGGTAGAGACGAGGAAGGGCTCAGGCGTGGGTATGGTTTTCTGTGGGTTCCCGGGTTAGGTTAGGGTTTGCGCTGCCTCGTCTCGGGTGTGTAGGTTTTGGTGAGTGGGAAGAGGAGAAGGTGATGAAGGTGGAGGTGAGAGGGGACTGGTGGTGACGACGAGGTCGAGGGATCGCCGGTGACGAGGAGATGGGTTTGGTGGGTTTGCAGTAGGTGCTCGAGAAAGAAGAGAGATGCTCGGGATATGGAAGAAGAAGGAGAAAGGAGGAGGAAGGAGATGGAGATGAGGAGGATAAGTGGGTGGAGACGAGGGTTGAGGAGTTTGAGGAAGCGGCAGAGTCTGCTAGGGTTTCTCGTGGCGAGCTCGGATTTTAAATGAGGAAGATGGAGGAAAGCAAGAAGGGAGGTGAGCGTAGCGCGGCGCGGTAACCACAATCGAGGAACGCACAGTAATCCCGAGAGGTGAGAGAAAGAGCGAGATGAGAGAGAAAGGGAGAGAGAAAGAGAGCTGCGGAGAGAAGAGAGAAAAAGAGAAAGGGAAAAAGATTTTGGGAAAGATAGAGAGAGAGACGTGGGGCACGGTGGATTTAAAAGGAAGCTTGTTATTGGTTGTGGGAAAGGAAAGAGATAGAAGAGAGCATCTCGGTGGTGGGGCTAGCAAATAAAAGGGAGAGTTTGATTGGTTGATGGGGAAAATATAAGGAAGAAAGAGAGAAACCGTTTAGTTAAAAGAAATTGTGAAAAAAGATTTAAAGTAGTTTTAGGAAATCTTATGAACTGAAGATAATATTTAGAGATTAAATTTAAAACTCAACCAATTGAATTTTGGCAGATACAAAATAATTTAGAAATGCGCCCGGGTCGGGTCCAAAAGTTTGGATTTAAAATACAAAAATTATTGATAAGATCCAAAATTTAAAATGAAAGATTATGTAATAAAAAAGTATACCACCAAATACCGACGCACGTACGTGCGCGTAGCCGTCCAAACGCGTCCGTTTCACTGAACGGGACGAGAGCACGATGCAAGGACGCTAGCACAAGATTAGGGGTATCAAGCAAGCCATGAAATGCAATTTTTAATTTATTTTACATGATTTAAACTGTTATATGCAAAAGATGCGATATAGGATAAAATACCAGTATACTGAATTATGAGGTCCATGCAACCAGTCAAGGCAATCTATAACAAGAGTTAAACAGGTTCAAGCAAGCGGGTCGGGTCGAATGCCCAGTAACATATAAAATACCATTCGACCCAACACGATAAATCAAGAACAGACCAAGGATAAGTAAATACGGTGACTGGAATTGGTATAAATGAACTCGGGTGTTACAGCTCGGAAATGAGCTGGAAGGCTGAGGAAGCTCAGCGCGTAGAGGGGCTCGGAGACGAGCCCACAGTCATTTGTAAGGTGTGCATAAGAGCGTTCAGGGAACCATAGGAGGTCGGGGCAAACCTCGGGGAGATAGCCCGGAGAGAGTTCCCAACGCATAGTGCTTCCCTGTTTACGTGAGCCGGGACACGTCATCTGTCACGTGTCATGATCTGGGGAGTACGCATTTATGCCATGTGTGATGACCTGGGAGTACCCTCTTATGAGTATCATCATGACCCATTTAACAAGCCAAGATTCTTCAGGCACCTGGAGTTTCCATTGATCCTAGTCTCCCTGTCTCTCTAATTCCAGGGTTTCTCCTCTTCCTCTCAAGAGATCTATGGCGGGAATCCGATGGCCACCGGAGGATTCCGATCTACCGATTCCCCGGCCTCCTCCTTCCGCCGCCGCCGCCGATCTGGTGTCAGATGACGATCGATCGGTGGCTGCAGACTCGTGGTCCATAAAGAGCGAGTACGGAAGCACTCTTGACGACGATCAGCGCCACGTTGACGCTGCTGAGGTCCTCTCCGGCGCCAATTATCGCGCTGCATCTGATTACAGGTCCTCTCCCTCCCTCCCCCGCATTTGTTGGGCAATTAGGGTTTGTTTGGTCTAAGAATGTGAATTGTAACATGAGTTGATCTAGTGCTACATAACCACAATTTTGCTACTCATCATTTTATGAATTGTTATATGGTTGAAAATTGAGCTCTAGCAAAGTGCTCATTTCAAGCTAGGACTAACAAGTTTAGGAGGAACCAAGAATCTTAGCATTGTAAATTTCTCATGAGTCTGCTGTTGGCGCAGAGAATAAAACACTACAAATTCATTGGCACCATGGTTGTTGTTTTTGTAGGCTAGTGTGCTTGCATTGCAACCTAAGCCGTAGTTTTTTTTGGTACGGTGTTGGCTTTCATAAACCATGGCCATAGGAGCTACACTAGAAAGTTTGTGTCTAGAGTATAAGCCTATATTATTAAAAAAAGATTATTGTAATTTGTAAACTACCAGGAGAAATAGTTCAATCTATATGTGTCTTTTTAGCTGCTATTGTTGTGCTCATGTTAATTCCTTTCATAGTTGTGAAGGACCCTAATATTTATATACAAAAACGATATCCTTTAATATTTCGTTTCTATTAAGCTTGATTGAAGGTCAAACTTCATTTTAATTGGCATCCTTTCAAATATTTCTTCGCATCCTTCTTGCGATTTTTTTGTTGGTCTGTGTCTTCTCTGTGGCATCCTTATCACACCGTAGCCATAAAAACATGATACCTACTCCAACGTTCATTCTCCATTATATATGTGCTGAGCATCAAACACTCTTACTTTGGAACAATTATGTTTTGGGCCTATTTTTTGATTACTCCTCATCCATGCCAATCGGGCATAACTCAGATAGTACCAATTTCCTCTCCAACGCGAGAGGGTTCAATTTTGTTCCTCGAAAGGGTTGATTTCAAAAAAACAAAAAACAAAAAACAAAAACCGTCCTAATCCATTAACCATGGCTCCTCTTATACAATTTTGTTAAAGATTCTTGTTAACCTTATGATAATTTAAATGCTTTAAGTGACAAAAGGAAAGGTGACTAAATATGCTGGCTGCTAAGTGTCGAGCCGACTATTTTACATTTTTTAATTGCACAGATAAGGCACTATAAATGCATGCTCATAAATTTACTTTTTTTTAGCTCATTAGTATATCTTCTCGTGATTACAAATTTAAGTACCAACTTACAATCAACACATGGAACCTCAATTCTAAAACTCAAATTAAAAAAACTAAATAATTTTTGCCATTAAACCATTGAAGGCATTTGTTTGCCGAGAGGAGGAATCCTTGTATTTGTTTGTGAGATAAAACCAAGAAAGGCTAGATTAGAAGACTTTAGATTAGACTCATCTTAAAAAAAATCTATCATGTAGTTCCGTCCATCAATTTTACCCATGCCTTATTGTATTGTTATGTATTTTCTTAGTTTTTATTGATCCTTTTAATTTTAGTTACATATTTCATCTGCCCTCAAATTTTAATTATTTTAGTTTCCAATGGTTCTTGCAAGTTCTCCATTTTTAACAAGTATCTTGGAGGTTTCTGTCAACTAAATTAATTTTTAGTAAACAAGATTACACTAAGTAATCTCCATTGGATGTGTCTTGTTGAAGTATCCTGGTACAATTTTAATATGAAATGCACAAAAAGAATGTGACTATAGTACACTTTACAAATAGTAATAAATATCATTAACAATGGATTTGAAAACTAAGAGAAAATTAATCGTGAGTGTTCTTGTAGCCAATTGGTAAAACCTTGCAATTGAATGGGAGGACCAGGTTTCGCACTAAGGATATGGCTTATTAATAAAAAAAGATAATTAATTGAATTTAGATAAAAATTTCGATGATTAACCGGTTAATCCAATTCAAGGTTAAATTCACTTGAATCAAATTTGAACAAATAACTTAATCTATAATTTTAATTGACTAGTAAAAAATAGATCTTCTGATGTATTTGGCAAAAGAAAAAAAGAATTTTAGTTCAAAAATTGAACTTATTTGATGGAATAGAAATTGAAAGTTGAATAAGATTGAAAAAATCGATATAATTCGAAGATGATGCGAGTAAGCGTAATAAAATAATATTGTTACACTTCACTCGGTTTCAGCCAAATATCAAGCCATAAATATTGGACTCTTTAGAAATGTGGATAACAAGAAATGAGTAGTTTAAGGGAGAAGATTATTAGGAATGAGAATAAATATTTAGAAGAGAAGAAAACTTTTCATTGTAATAATCTTTCTAAACCGAATACAAGTGTTTGCACTTGCAACCTTTATATAGTTCTTACAAGTAACAAGCTAACAAATTTAATCTGAACAACTTTTGAACAAATGTAACAAACTTATTCTAACATAATATCGTAACTTCCAAACAACCGTAACAAACTTATTCAAACATAATAACCCAACAAACGTAACTAGTACGCAATATCCCAACAATTAAATCTGATTATAAATATAATATGTTTTTTTAATGGAATTCCAACTAATCTAACTAAAACATCTAAAAAAAGTGCATCAAGCAAAAATAACACATCACCTGACGAGAAAGACTCCATAGCACACGCTGATCGATATTTTCTTGAGCTCGTTACAATTCTACATTGTTGTGCAATTAATCATGGGTTATCTTCACGATAGAACAAATATTGTCCATGCACTCTCTCTTGTCTGTGGTATGCGCATATATAAAATCATCAATCTCGTCATTCTCAATTTGTCAGTGCGATTAACGGCTGTGTCGAAAGGTTATCTGAGTCTAGAACGTTTGTTCTCCTACTCAATTTGCTGTAAAAACTTGTTAAAAGTCTCTGTCGTTAGGAATTAGCTAACACCAAGATCTCTTGTTGAAACTCTTATTGGAGCTGATCCAACAATTCCTTTTGGATCGCGCTAATGTGATTGATAAGATTATTGACTACACTGGGTCGTCTGCGAGAAGGTAATGATGTACAATCTAGGATGAAATGGTTTAGCTATACAAAGCTTCAAACAGAGTTTTACTAGTTGATTTACAAACAAAGTTCTTATATGCATATTCTCCTTGAGAAAGAAGTGCCATTGTGTAAGCCTTTCACATCCAAGCATGTAAATAAGTCATCTAAGTCTCAGTCTATTAATTTATTTGTGGATGGTATGTGCTGATAACATATACCGTTGAACTATATATTAGTTTCCAATTTAGATCATAATGCTCGGAAAACTTAACTAAAAACCTAGCATCCATATTAAATGCGAATGGCCAAGGTATGCTATGCAAATAGAGCACTTCCTTACAGATTAATTTTGCTATTTGCAATGCATCCGACATCTTTCTATAGTTTGGACTCTTGGCCTTCTCATCAATCAAAACATAGACCAAGTTTGATATGTTTACCACTTTGTTAAAATTGTTTACATTACGAAGTAGTGCCGAGGTTACTGGAATTATCAAATTGGTTGGAAGTTTTTCTTCATTTTTAGGATGGGGTATGTCCTTTTGCGAGTGAAGGACCATCTCAAATTTATTCTAATGAAAGTGTGTTTATCTCTCTTCATATTTAATATTTCGATCAAACTGCCAAGGTTGTCCTAACAATATGTGACACATGTAATAGTACCACATCACACCAAACCTCGTTTTCATATGATTTTCCTATTGAAAAATTAACAAGGCAACGCTTGATTACTGGAATCTCTCCCTCAAACAAAAAGATCTTGTAAAGTTGATAGAGAGCCTCAGTTTTTACTTTTTAACTTAAACTTCTCGATCATCTCTTGCGATCATTAGCATGCATTCTCCCTTAGATGTGCATGTGGTGCGAAAGAGATCATATCTCAACCATCCATCACTAGTCTTTTCTTTAGGAGCTATCATAACTCAATAAATCATAATAATTTGGCCATCTACGTCATTTTGTTCTACTCATTTTCATTTATTTTGATGATGTCATTATCTAAATCGTAGTTTACCTCATCTTCAATGTTTTTTGATTCATCATGACTTGTAAAATAGTTTGAGCATTGAATTTTCTCGTAAAGCATTGATAAGATTTTTATGAGCTAATTTGACCTGTTTGGAGGCATTTTTGTCTGACCAATACAAAAAATCATAGAGATTCAATGTACCCTAAATATTTCCTTATCAGTGTTCTAAATATCGTATCCGATGTATATCACCGCTATAGTGGTTTTGGAGAAGAAATGATACGATTTATCAAAATTATATCTTTTTCCGATATTTAGGAAAAATCGGCCGATATATCTATATTGACAGAAATATCATAAATCTCGCGTTCGCTGATATATCCCGATTTTTTTACATAAAACCGGTTTGGATTTATTGAGTTTCCGACAGTATTCAAATGGACCCGTACCGGATCCGCGATGGAGCAACTCGTTAAAATAAAAAAAATATCAACCCACCCTCTCTCTTCTCTTACCAAAATTGTAAAATCTTCTTAAAACTGAAATTCTAGACTTCGTCTTTTAATATTAACGAAATCTCAAGCTTGACGAAGATCGATGAACCCCATATCGGTATCTTTTTCTCCCCTCATTTGTCTTCCTCTTTTTTCTTATACTAAGTATTTTCAAAAATTAATTGATACATCTCTCTTTTTTTTTGAACGCCCGACATTTTTAAAATTAACGCCTATTTTTTTTGAAACTCAAGGTCAATTTACGAAATTCATATGTCAAATGATTTATGAGATTCGAACTTATGACCAATTGCTTATTTGCTGGCCGCTCCAGTGCTTCATACTGAGCTATTGAAGAAAAACTCATCCGAGAAAAGAATTTTTTTATATTAAGTTAATCATATTTATAATTCAAAACTTGATAGCCCAATATTTAGAAAATATCATCCAATATATCATGATATCCGCAATCCGATATGAAATTTTTTGGATCCATACGATTCCGATATTCGATATTTAGAACATTGCTCCTTATCAATTTAACTCCATCCAAAACATCTCATTTCACAAACCCTTGATGGTTGTACTCATCGTGAAGCCGCATAGTTGCAACACTCACTATCTTGTGGCAGAACTATACATTCTCTCATATGGGTTGATTGGTGTCTTTCTAAGCGAATAGGTGTAATCAATTAGGTTATACGATGTAATTGGGTTTGGATTTGATTAATTTGCATTTGTTGTGCTATGAAGGCATCTTGCTGTGTGGTAGGTCGTTGATGTGTGAGTGCTGTGCATGCCACAGTAGATCTATCTTGATCTAACGTTGGATGCAATGAATGGCTAAAAGATGCAAAATCTATACCGAATGATTCTTTTGTTTTTAAAATTTAATTGCAATCTTAAAGTCTTTAATGCCTAAACCTAGGCTCTCATATCAACTGATACACCTTAGTAAGATTTAAATATGAAATGCAAAGAGAATGGGGCTATGGAAAACTTATTTCACAGAGCAACGATAAATATCATCAACAATAGATTTTAAAACTGAGAGAACACCAATCAAACTTTTCCGATGAAAAAATTCAAGGTGAAATTATTTTCAAACACATTTGAGCAAATAACTTAGTTAATGAATCTATCGGTTAGCAAAGAATAGATCTTTTGATTGTATTTGACAGAAATTAAAAGAAATTTCGAGTTCAAAGAATGATCTTAATGGAATAGAGATCGGAAGTTGCTTAGGATTGAAACAAACATAGTTGTTAATATCTTACGATGCACGATTCAAATCCTATGATTCGATACAATACGAAGGGTTGAGTGTATCATACTATTTACTATTATAATCATACGATACAATACTAAAAAATACAATTTTCTATACAGTATTGGGGTATGTATGCACTTCACAAGGTCGGGTTTCAAAGACTAGTAGCCTATAATATATAAAGATACACAAGATTTCTTTTTGAAAGAGCTAATTTACCCTTTTACGCCTTCTTTATGAGATTTCTCTTTCGACGCTTCCCTCATATAGGAATCTTCCTCAATACCTCATCTCACCATGAGAGCTCCTTAGATCTATTGTCCTCGAGAAATCCTCCTTGAAAACTGTTGCCCTTCATGAGAACTCCACGAGACCTTCCCAATTTCTTTTTCCGTTGCATTTGGCTAGTTTACAAGAGCTTATTGAGATACCTTTTTTTTACATATATTCATCTTAGAAACTTTCTGGTCATCGTCCTTGGCTTGTTGTAGACTTGTAGTTCACTCTTGAATACTTGAATGCTCTCGAGACGTTTATTATTATTGTTCATAGTACTTTTGTATATTAAATATTGTGTTTGCATGTGTGTTTATTGTGTCAGCCGCGTTTTACTAAACATTCATACATATTGTTTTATATTGCTATTTGTAGTTCGTTCTTGAATGCTTGAATGCTCTTGAGACGTTTATTATAATTGTTCATCACTTTTGTAGATTAAATATTTTGTGTTTGCATGTGTTTATTATGTCAACCGTACTTTACTAAACATTATATTTCTTCATATATATTGTGTTATATTGCTATTATATTTCTTCTTATATATTGTTTTGTATTGCTAATTTAATTTATTTTATTGAAATATATAATGTATGCTTAACTGCTTAGCTATTGCATAAATGAACAATATATTTTATGATATACGATACAATTCATAACAAAACCGATATAAGATACATATCACGATTTGACAACTTTGGAAACAAACTAATTTATCGAAGATAATGCGGGTGAGCATAAGCTAAAAAATATTGTTGTACTTAGTCTCCAACCAAATATCGTACCACAACTTTCGATCTTTTTAAATTATGTAGATAACAAAAATAGAGCGAATGGTAGAAGATGGAGTATAATAAAAGTTAAGCGACAAAAGTATCTATTTCATCTGAATAATCATTCTAAATTGAATATGCATTTTTGCTCTTGCAGCCGTTATATAGGCCTTCCAATAACGACCTAACAAATTTAATCTAAACAAGTTTCAAACAAACATAACAACCTTGTTCTAACATATATCAAAGCAACTTCCTAACAACCCTCACAAACTTTAACATAATAACAACCATACAAACATAATTAGTAAGCAACATCCCAATAGACAGATCTGAATACAAATATTATCTTTATTTTGAATGGAATCCCAACCAATCTAACTATTATATATAAAGATTTATATCAATGATGTGGTGCTGATAATCCTTGATATAAGCTGTCGTAATAGAGAGAATAAATGTTTCTTCTCTAATTGTTAACAGATACTTATCGATATAGGTCTTTCATCTTGCGAAATTTATATATCAATCGAAGTAGAAAGTACCTAGCTTCTAGAGCCTTCCGTAGGCAAGTTGATCCTCAAATATGTTCTTTCCATGTCCACTCTTTCAATTGTTCTCTTTAAAAAGTTGCGGCCTATGAATCACGGATACAGACACGGGTGCGGACACAGACATAGATACGTGACACGGTAAATTTGCAAAAAGGACACAGGGACAAGGTATATTATTTTATTTATTTAATTTTATATGTTAGAATGTACGGGTTTATTATCGGATATTCTAGAAGACACTAGAAACCCGTATATAAACCCATACATTCTAACATTATATATACAACAAATATAAATAAACTATAAAAAGAAACACAAGAAAAATAATTCAAGACTATATTTTTCGTTATATCTATAAGTTTTCTTAAGCATAAACAAATACATGTATAAAACTTAAGATAAAACCCATAAGAATAAAATTACTATAGTAAAAACAAACAAAATATTCATTCTTTTTAATTGGAGCCGACTTTTATAGACCCAACTTCATTACTTGAATCAATCTGAATCTTCACTCCTAGATCTAGTCTAACATGAAAGATATTGAAATTTTTTATATACTTGTATCCAAGATATCAAAGTAGCTCACATGCACACATGCTCTTATTTTTCATCTACTTACACTATATAGGAGTGTCAGACACGTCTAATTTGGGTGGACACGGCACAAGCGTGTGAGACACGGCATCCAACAGAGTGTCCGAATGTCCAATACGTGTTGGACACGGACACGGCGAGCAAATAGAAGTGTCCGTGCTTCCTAGGTTGTGGCATGACATAAAAGATTTGTTTCTCCATGTTCTTTAAAGTCCGATCCCTCTTTTAGTTAGAAACCATTGTGCTTCATTATGCAATAGATTTGCAAGATGGGTGTGTTCGTGCACGCGCGGGCAAGTGTGTGTTTGTAACTTTACATGTGTCATTCATGCTCGTGTGTGTGTGTGTGAGGTTTGCAATTGCCAAAAGCCAAAACCTTGATTGAAAGTGCCATGGTGCTACCCTACGGACACAAACTTGAGATTGCCAACTTTGCGTGAATTTGGTACACTAAAACATGCCAGTATTTAAGCTTTAAATTCTTCTTCTGGGAAATCCATCGATTTTTCTAATAGATTATCAAAGTTTCTGATAAATTTAACTTTATCTGATATTTGCTAAAAATATATATATTACAGTTCAGATAAAGATGAGCCAGATGTCAATGAGGTTGAATCATCAATGCTGGGTTTACAGAGCTACTGGGATGCTTCCTATGCGGAGGATCTTGCAAATTATCATGAGCATGGACAAGCAGGGGAAATTTGGTGAGTGGGAATATTTGAACACAGGATTTTTTCTTTTACTAGGATGGCCAGTGGCCGTAAGAATAATGAAATTTATCATATACTATTAATTTGTAATATTTTCATTTCAGCTTCTTGTATGGAACAAATGAACCTATATGATATATATCATATACTATTAATTTGTAATATTTTCATTTCAGCTTCTTGTATGGAATAAATGAACCTATATGATATATATCTAGCACGTTAACTATATATACATTTAAAAAAAATTATTTTTTCCCTTCCATCTCATTCATATATTCATTTTTTTTGTCTCAATGATTTCATTTTCTTATTGGTAAGAGAGAAAATTAGATGCATTATTGTTCTTATATATTTCATACTGCTAGTTGTATTAGAGATGACTTGCCCCATACCTTAAATATCACCTCGGGTGTTACAATTATCAATTCTTCGCAAAATGATGCGTGTTCAGCTCTATATAGCAATTTACATTTCTCCACAAACACACCTGTATTCCATTTTGGCATGTTAGTCACTCATAATCCAAGTTGAGAAAATGACAGTGCTAGTAATATTCTACTTTTTCATTGTATATACTATTATTCGAACATCCCGCAATGAAGGGCTGGCTTTAGGGCAGGTTGATGCAGACCATACTCGAAAAATGGCTGGCAGTGTCTCAGCATTAATCCAAGTGCAAAAAGTAACTCTTTTCTTAAATCTCTTGATGAAGTTTGTTAAGGAACCACATGAACCAGAAGGATGGAAACTAGCTAATGCCAAAAAAATATTTGATTGCAAAGCTTAAAAAGACAGCTAGAATACGTTCCATTGATTGGATAAGAAGGATAACAAAGAAAAATGTAATTAAGATAATTTTGGGGATTATGTCAATCCAAATGGAAGGGGATTATGACCTGAATAATTAGGGGTCACCCAAGACAAGCAATATTTGCTAAAAACAACTGTTATTCGCATTAGCAAATTCCCAACGATAGGCATGGAATCATTCCCAAGCATTTACCCACCAGTATATTAACCCATACCAATCAAGGCAATGGCTAATAGCTATCCATCCCACTGCTTAGTAGCCACTAGCATCAATAGCAGCATCAATTATTTGGGATATTGTTTTTATTTTTCCTTAAAAAAAAGAAACCAATTTTTCGGGATATTGCTAGTTGGGAAAAACAAACAGGCCTCTTCCAAGTGAAACTACCTCAAGTTATCCTTATAAATATGCCTCAAATGCTGATGCTAATGCGATACTTATCTTCGATCCCTGAATACCAGTTATATAAAATTTTAATGTTTACACTCTATTAGAACTTCTTGACTCTGAGCTTCAAAAGTTCAACTTGGGCAAACATGAACTGAAGTTCCCCAATTGGTAAATTCTGATTCTTGCAAGTCTGGTATTTATTCTTTTTAGTTTTAACTCTTTTCCTTTTTGCCGTGTACTCTGCTGAATCCCTTACAAAATCTGTACTAGATCAAAAGCACGAGATAAATTCTTCAATCTAGTATAGAGATCCTCACATAATCCCACACCTCTTATACAGTCTTTAGTTTGATCACAAGCTTCATGATTGACCTCTCTATAGAGCTCAATATTTGATGACAAAGTTGAGCATCTTCCCTTTTCCATTCGAGAGTCAGAGGAGTAAGAGGTGGTTCAGTTAAATGATCACCTTTCCACGAGCCTTTCCCTTCAACATGCGTCTTAACCATCCTTTTCAAGCTATGAAAGTTTTCTTCATTCAATTTAAATTCAACCATTACGGTGCAAACAACTTCCGTTGGGACAACAAGTTTATTACCCATTGTCACAGCTTCAACCTCCTCCCTAGATCCAATCAACTCACACAAGGGCAAAAGGGATCTCACGAGACCCAATAGCAACAAAGATTGTGATTGACCATTGAAGATTTAATTACAAATCGATTAGCTCCAGCTGCGTAAAACACAAAAACGGACTCAAAGTTGATGTCTGATAATCCAATCACCACGATACTACAAGTCATGATATCAACAAAAAATATCACCTTGATTCATAGTTATCATCGGTGGGGATTAGATCCAATAGAGAGAAAGAGGAGGCGAGAGATCTAGATCAAGGATGAATATGAAGATGTAGATCTGATGTCCAGGGTTGAGATCGGCGAAGATGAGGGTTGAGATCTATGGTTTAGATGTTGTTGTAGATAAAGCCGATGGGATTGGCAGCGATGGTTTGGCGAACAGGACATGGGGTCGTTGTTGGCGGCTTGAGAGGAGATAGATTGGCGGATTGCGAACAGGAGATGGATAGGCGGCTTGAGATCTATCAAGGTTGAGAGGTGATGGGATCGACGGCTTGAGAGGAGATGGGTCGCGGTTTGAGAGGAGATGGGGTCGGCAGCTGATGAAGGTGATGAGGCGGTTAGGTCGGCTGCTGCTGCTGCTGCGGTACCATAATATAGTGTATTAGCGTTTTAGAAGAGGAGAAATATTAGGGAAAACGATTTTGGATGTTTAGAAATCTCTCTCTAACCCCCTTTATATAGAAATGACAACTTTACATATTTACCCCTCTCTTGCTACATTTAACATATCCTAACAATTAAGTAATTATTTAATACTCTTGATGAAGCTTGTGAAGGTACCATTAGCACCAAGGGGATGGAAATTAGCACCATCAAATATGTTTGATGTACCAGGTGGATTCTTAGAGAGATGAATATACCTCTTTCAAGTGATAAACTAATCTAACCGGTCCTTATAAATAGGCTTGCTATGCCAGTGTCATAATTTGTCGGTACTTGCATTCTAATATCTAATTCTTTTCTGTTTGAAAACTATAAAACTTCTTATGACCTATAAATATCCTACTTAGTCAATCATTACTTCTAAATGAATACGCTTGGGATTTGTTAATTCTGTACATTCTAAGTTTAATTCTTTTCAGTTCAAATATTTTTCTTTCTTCTCCATTCCTCAGTGTGCTGAACATTAATTAGAGACCTTTCATATAGTGTAGCCCATATCTCCAAATCATTAATCCATGTTAGGTTTGTGATCGCTAAGTTGATGGAGTAAGAAGCAGAATTCAACTGAATTTGTTCTCTCATCACATCCCTTTTTATAGATTGTCTTGGAAGAGTCTTGATTCCTCAAGTAGGAGATGCAGACTTGATGCATGGGAAGGGCAACATAAAATTAATTTTTTCACTCTGCTGTAGAAACTCTCAATTGCCGAGTCGTTGAGTAGAGTTCCTGTCACAGGCATCTGTCAAAACATTACCATTACATCAGTGGAAGTTGTGCAACAATCAGAATCTACTGTGGGGTTTACAAACCCGAACAATAATACAAGTGGCTATTTAAATTAAATTATAGTTCCATTTAGTCATGTAGCTACAGCAATTACTACTTTCTTCTTTTTCCTGCTTAATGTGAGATTTTCCAGGAAAAGGAAAAAAAATTTCCTTTTTCATATTCTGCTTCTGCTTGTTTTTCTTTGTGTGCAGGTGTTTTCGCAAGGGGGAAGAGGAGTTTTTCTTTTCTTTTCTTTTTTGGGTTTTTTTTGGATGAGGGGGGGGGGGGAGAGAAACTAGGGAGGGGGGAGGGTCATCTCATATATTTCAATATTCACCTAGTTATATGTTTTCTGCATTGCTGTTAAACATAATCATTTAACCCACCAGTTCTGAGTTGATGATGGGTTCTGATTTGTTTGTATTCAATTGCTATCATTGAAAAGGTTAGCTTCATAGCCCATGCTATAAAGTATGTATAACTTTGTGCATTTGCTTTTCCATATATTGAATATCCAGCTGCACAGGTACTTCTATACATTGAGTCCTGCATCAAACTATAGAAGCAATTGACGTAATACATTGTCTCTTCTGTATTTAGGTTTGGGGTTGAAGTCATGGATACTGTTGCAAGTTGGACAAAAAACTTGTGTCTGAACATGTCTCAACGTCCGAATGGGACCGAGGACAACGATAGAAAATCTGAAACCAGAGACAGCGTCAATGATTTGTCCACCTGGAGCGTACTAGACATTGGAACTGGGAATGGTCTCCTGCTGCATGAGCTTGCAAAGCAAGGGTAGGCTGCTGTAGTGTTGTCTAATTTTATGGTTATATCACTTTTTCATGAGACATGGGATGCTTGATCCACCTTGCGTGAGCTTTTCTGTTATATCCTACTTGGATCGTATGAACAATGAAGCACTTCCATGTTGCTCACAAAGCACTTCCATGTTTGTTGTTCATGAAGTTCCATTTCTTTAATCATCTCACTTGGTTAAAGTTATATATCACACTTCCAAGTTACTCTGTTGTCAATTGAAAATGCAAGCACATAACACGCTTTTAGTTGACAATTATGAATGCTGAATGGTCATGCAACAAAATAACATGCCTTACCATTTAACCTATTATTTCCTCATGGTCATGGCCATTTAATTACTGTTGATCTTCATGTATAAGTATGATGCATATCATGCTTTTTAGTCGAAAACAAGGTCCGGTGGGCGTTACTGATAAAATCTAAAATGTAGCACCCCTTACAACGTAACTTAATATTACCACACCGAATGATAGGTCTCCTTGCGTGCGTGCGCATGCGCATGTTTATGTGCGTGTCTATGGCATGTAGAGAATCTATAGGCTTTACTTCAGCCCTAATTTATAAAATGTATTATTTTCAATTGAACTTTATACTGGTGAACCTTTGGTGATAATTAACCCTCTTGTCACCCCTATTGTACTATGCATGGCTCTTTGGCCTATGAGTGCATGCTGATAGGAGCATATGTGTGTTATTTTTTTGAGTCTTTTTAGATATATTTATAGATAAGTGGCTATCTAGGCACTTGTTCTTTTGGCAGTTATGGTGTGTTCTTAGAAATTTCAAGGTTTTTTTTCCTGCTTCATATGAAGTAACATAATCAAATCGATTGCTTAGAAATTTCCTATTCAAACCCGTTTGCTATAGTTCAAGTCATTTCAGATCGGAACACCACCTGGACATTTTTCTTCTTCTCTCAGCTCCAATGACCCTCACTTTCCCCATCCATTGATTACTTTTCATGATAAAAGTGTTATTATTGCATCTTTTGACGGAGTTGAATAGCAGCAGATTATATCTGACTTATCCAGATCAAGTTTTATCAAAGCTTGAAGGGGACCATGTTTTAAATTATTCATTTTATGGATTAAATCATTTACTTAATCTGTTCATACATGTCTTGTGACTAAAACACAACTTCTTGAGCGTATTAAGCAGATTCTTTCATTCATTTTTTCCACTTCAATGGGACTCTCTCCATCTTCTTTTAATGACAGTGAGACGAGGGAAGATTTTCTCAGCATGACACAACCTGCTAAGAGGGTTTTCTTGTTGTACATGAAACTACCAGTGATTTGGGTATGCAAATTCCTTTAAGTTTAAAAAAATCCATCATCCAAGAGAATTACATCTAGCAAACATTAGACGATATTAAAAACTTTCCCCAAGTTAACACCGTAACTGATTGAATGTTAATTGTAATGGTCGATATCAAAATAATGATTAAATCTTCTTGTTAATCTCATCTATCACTACAATAATATATTGAAAATATGATTGCCTCTTCTTGTTGTTCTATCTTTACACAAATCTCCTGCCTATTCTTCCAGTTTTTAAAAGTATATATAACGGTTACATATATAGTTATTTTTTTAAATCAATATTTCATCTCCCCTTCTGCGAGTGTGTGCCTCTATCCTCCCAAATTACATGTTATTATGCACCTTTTATTTGATTTCAAAAGCAATATGTCATCCCTCCTGCCCTGCGTGGGCTCACTCTATCCTTCCAGTTCTAAAGTAATGTGTAATAATTACATAAGAAATTTGATTATTTTGAGCAATATTTCATCCCGCCCTCCTCGCTCGCACTCTATTCTCTTTGTTTTGAAAAGCCCGTTATGTAAATAATTTTATTTCTAAAGCAAAATTTTGATCCCCACCCCCACCCACCCACCCCCACCCACATTTCTTTTAAGTTTTTTTTTGATATTGCCCTCTCAAAAATTGACTATTTTCGAAAACCCCATTCACATATGACTATTTGCCCACACTCCACATGAAAATCTTAACCTAACTAAAAAAACCCCACCGCGGTTCACTTTGAGCGGGTCAACGTTTTTTGACCGTTTAAAAAGGCCGTTAAAGGGTGAAATAGTCTAAAATAACCTCATCTCTCTCTTCTCCAGCTCCCCATCTCTGTCTCCCCTTACCTCTTCTCTCGCTCCCCTCACCTCTCTCTTCTCCAGCTCCCCTCACCTCGCTCCCCCCTCTCTCCCCTTTACCTCTCTCTCTCTCTCTTCTCCAGAAAGAGACGAGGCGGCATACCTTGAGGACGAGGCGATCGACGGTGACAAAGCTCGAGACCCGCAGCAATGGAGGAACACGACGGCTCAGCTCAGCTCAAATGATCCCCGTTGATCCCCTCACCTCTCCCAGTTTGTAAGAATAACTATTTCCCTTTGTTTTCTAAGCAATGAAATTAAAAGGCAGCGAGAAATGCATACAAAATCCAGCAGTTGGAAAGAGTTGGCGGCGGCGGAGGGGAGTTAACCGATGGTGGTGTTGGTGGTGATAATGATGGTGGTGGTGGGGATTTCGCTGGTGATGGTGACGGTGGAGGTGTGGAAACAGCTGGTGATGATGGTGGCATGGATTGTGCTGGTGATGATGATGGTGGCGGTGGCGGCAAGTAATTCGCTGGAGGATATAAGGATGAAGGAGGATAGTCAATCGGCGATGGTGATGGAGATGATTGAAATCGTACAGGTGACGGTAAAGGTGGTGGAGAGTTATTCGATGGCGATAATGATGACGGTGGCGGTGACAGCAAGAGCGAAGGGCCGGAGGATGATGGTGAGGGGCAGCGACGATGGGTGTAGGGAGGAGGGCGACGGCAAGGAGAGTAGGGAAGAAGAGGATTGAGAGAAGATAGAGAGGTGAGGGAAGCGCAGAGGGGGGAGGGAGAGAGGTGACAGAGAAGAGAGAGAGGTGAGGGTGTTTTGATATTTTTACCCCTCTAACTAACCATAGTTAAGGGTTAGGTTAACAGAAGTCTATGGGAGTGGGGTATTTAGTTGACAAATAGTCATATGTGAACATGGTTTTCGAAAATAGTCAATTTTCGAGGGGGCAATATAAAAAAAATCTTCTTTTAATTGCTTCTGAATAGGGGTGTAACCGAGCCGAGCTTGAACGAGCCGACCCTTGTCTAAACTTGGTTCGGCTTAATTTATGCTAGCTCAAGCTCGGTTTTAGTTCGTCTCGAGTTGAGCTGGTCTGGCTCATGTCCAGCTCGTTAGCTTATCGGGTCTTAAACGAGCCAAAGTCGAGTTTGGATGCATGTTCTATTAGGCGATCTCTGAAAGGAAAACGACAAGAGACGTTTGGTGGAGGCTGAGGATAGGTCAATGGCCATTACCGGTGTTTCCAAAGAAAACATGAAAGTATTTTGTAAGAGGCTAGGCTGAGGACAACAATCGTTGTGCCTAAGACTCATGGCTTTGAGATATGGAAAAATTAAAAAAAAATTAACATCTAGAGCATGAAATGGGTCTTGTTGGATATATATGCCCTAGAGGCCTTCATTGTATAGGATGCTAGGGATATGTATGTACATGACAGTCTTGCTTGATATGATAGTACGCTATTTGGTTTGTCTTTGTCTTAATATATGATATATTTTACTTGGTATTTATATATACATGTTGATAAAGCCCATAGGGTGTTTGCCTGACTACCGGCGTTGTGATGGCAGTCATACTTGTGGGAGCTGGATAGTCAATAGGCACATCCTTAGATGTCCCTGGTCGCAGGAGTATCGAGATTGGACATCGATACTCCGGAGTAGACTAGTGTATACATATTTAGACCCTGAGGAGGGGCGATGGACTGGTCCCGCAGCCATTGGTGGTGCACCTAAGATTATATACAGATGCTCACTGGGTGTGAGTACACTGGACAGGACTCGCCGAGAACTGACTGGATGGTATTATACCTAACGTCAGATAGCAGTTCTCAGGTGATATGTGTGCAGATAGTCTGTTGACTTAAGGTCGTCATTTGTCTCGTGTGAGTTCCCACTGTGCTTTGATTACTACCCTACCACGATTCAAAGGAGTCGTGCAAACAGGTTTTAGTTGGGCACAGTCCCGAGCCACGTGGAGGCAGTGATCGACTGTTAGGGATTCGTCTCTCCCGGTATAGGGAGTTGATATCGCACGGTGATCGGTTGGTCATTACCATAAGTCCCTGGCCAGGGCTGATAGAGAATTACTGATGGACTGATCAGTAAATTCTCGGATGGTCTTGAGCCATACCGACACGACTTGTACGGTTATTAGAGGTCTGACGTCCACCACCTCCCTAGACCATACATGCGATACTCTTAGACGAACATACCGGACTGCACGGATATTGTCACGGACAGGCTCAGTAGGATTTCGGATGGGTTACCTCATCGGCTTTCTTATCGACAACTACCTGGGGACCGTTACGTACAGCTAGTGCCACTTGCGGTCTGTGGTTAAACCCACTGCCAGCATAGTAGTCGAGTCTTTAGAGTCCCACACAGAGATTTCCCAACTCCAGGCGAAAAGATATAGAGGTCGTATGGTTTTACGACAAAGGTTCGAACGCATACGTGTTTAAACGCACGTACGACATTCGGACAGTTTTTACTAGCCGGCTTTGGTTTAAGCCAGATTCTAGTATCAGGTTATTGGATTTATACAGTCTAAAGTTTTTCCGTATTTTCACGGATGCGAGGGGCGTTCTCGTAATTTCCGAGAAGCTTCTAGAAGGATGTGACATGAGGGGTTAAGGTGACATTTTCATTAATTGCTTTAGTGACTCATTCATATGATTCATCATATCATTAAATGCATATTTAATGCATCATTAATGATCTAATGACTCACATGATGAATCACTCTTCTTGAATAAATGAAGCATGGTGAATAATCATTTAATTGATATTATTTGATAATTCATTATGTTTGATATATTCAAGTGAGAAGCTTTTCTCTTCTCATTATCATTTCCACCTTCTCTCTCCTCAAGCTCTCTCTCCTTCTCCAAACCCTAATCCTACCACTCATGAGTTGAGTACAAGGATTAGTAAAGACTAAACACTCCATAACCTAACTCTACATCACCTTAGTTACTTTAATTAGCAACTAGAGAAACTAAGTAACCTCAAGTTTAGAGGAAATAGCTTGGATTAGGGTTCTCGGGTGGATCGTCTATCACGGAAGGAAGCCGAGGAGGACGTGGAGATCCAAGGAGGCCGTAGAGATCGTAAAGACGAAGGACTAGAATCGTTTGGTATAATCTCTTTACATAGTAGCTTAGAACTCTATGCTTATTGTTAAGTATTGTTTAGAAATGATCTTCGGTTAGTTGATGTTCGCTTTATAAACATGATTGTTTTTCAAATTTCCGCCTCTCCGCAACTCGTGGGGTGTTGGACATCAACTTACAGTGGTATCAAAGCCTCACTAAACAATAATTAACACACTTGCAAAGTTGTATAAATTTCGAACGGAAAACAAACCGGAAAAAACCCCGATATCACATAGTTTCTGTCGATTTTAAAATGAAGTCCAAAAATTTTTCAGGGACTTCCAGAATGACCAGCATGCAAATATAAGAACACAAGAAAAATGGGCTCCTGAATCGGCCAAATAGCCGCGGAACCGCGGCCGATCCCACCGATCCGCCGTGGATCCGCGGCCGAGTTGGGGCCGATTCAGCCCAGTTTTCTTCTGTGCATCTTTTGTGATATTTTGTATTTTCTGGTATGATTTAATTTTTGCTCAGGTTTCAGATTTGTAGAGAAGTATTGGAGCAAAATTTAATGTGTTTAATCAATCGAAATTATACGATATTTGCTTGTTTGATTATATCTATGAAATGTATTATGTGTTCATAAACCTCCCCCAACTGCTAGTATGTCGGTTGGCAGGGGGTTGCACATATCTGTAATGTTTTTTTAACTGTTTGTGGATATAAACTGTATTGGATTGTTGTGTGATTAGCCGGGTTTTGTGATGGGTTATTGTATTAATTCATTCGATGTAAATGTAATAAGTTGTAATATTATTTCGCGGGGCACATCCAGGTTGCGGTTGTAGCTACCGTTGTATTATTTCTTTTTACTGTTTTTGCTCCGAGTATAGACCCAAGGTGGGGTGCACAAACTACCGGGTATTTTGAAGTGTTGAGGTAGACCGCTTCACTTCTGGTACTTGGCGGGTAGTTTGCCGTACCCGTAGGGGTCTGGGGTGGGGTAATGGCTATTCATCACAACTGTGTAATCCGTCTTTCATTGCAGGCTCAAAAGAAACGCGGATTGCTTGCAAATCCAATATTGTTTATCTGTGATCTGGAATGCCTATTATTGCGTCTGACGAATGTACAATATCTATATATGATAGCTATTTAGATGTCACTTATGTTTTTCACCCGCGCTAGCCCAGCCCCCGCTCTGTCGTTAGTTAAGTAACCTAACGGGTGGTGACGGGACCCAGTGGCGAATGCGGATGGCATAAGAGGACGTTGTATTTTTGTTGTTATCTGTAATGATAGGTTAATTGATGGGACGCATTATTATTAATGCAAAGAAAATAAAACCTAAACTGAATCGTTGGAACAATTTCTAAAACCACTCGGTTTTCTTGAAAAAGCAAATTTTAAATGCGGAGCTTAAACCACTCCTTTTTAAATAAAAGCTATCTTTGTTCCTTCGATCATATCAAGTTCATTACGTTAACGGTTTTTTGCCAAAAACCAGCCGTAACCCTCCGTCGTTTCAGATAGACAGCACATCGTATTCATGCTATGCTTGTTGGCCTACGTCAAGGCATAGTGTATGGTAGCAGTGTGTGTGCCTATTTGTTGCATAGATAGATGCATTAGTTTAAGACAGACGTACACCTTGTTGGCCTACGTCAAGGGCTTGTACGATGTACTTAAATTGATCAGGACAACGACGGGTAGAACTTGACTTGCGTCTTATGATTTGTTGGCCTACGTCAAGGTCATAAGAGCTTGGGGTAAAAATCACATCGGGAGTTTCAAACATAAAGGAAACTTGCAGATTTAGCATACCTTCTGGAGTGTGGTGACTAGAGTGGCTTCCATCTAGGGCATCATGCAATCATAGTTGGATCCAGATCCCACTGATGAGTAGGATTACTCTCGGGAATTTTTCTCACTTAACAATCAATGCTATAAACCAAGTAGGTGTCTAGAAAGGTGTTAGAGGGGCTACGCCTCCAGGGAAAAGAGGTTCTTTAATTAAGGAACTTCGCGAAAGCGTTGGAAAACCTCCCTCGAAATACCAACACCAGCCTGGCTGAAAGGTTAAGCAAGTATTGTGACGTGTGATTAAATCCTGACTAGTTCTTCTTTTAGGTTTTGAAGAAGGATTTGAGGAAACAGTGGGAGCCATCCTGTTTAGATAAATTAATAAACCAATCTAAACTTGCAAGAGCATATGCTGAGTGTTTTCTTTTCTCTCTCTCTGGCAGCTACCATGACTGGACTAAAACTATTACTTGAAAAAAATATACTGACCGGGCAGAACTATAAAGATTGGCTAAGGAACGTCAATATTGCACTGACTTATGACAAAATAGCATATGTTACCACCGCTGTTCCTCCCCTTATCCCAGGACCAGATTCCTCAGTTGTGGACAGGGAAGTCCGCAAAACCTGGGATCTAGATTGTGAGCGAGCTAAGTGTATCGTGCTGGCGTCCATGAACAATAAACTCCAGAAACAGCACGAGAGTATGGATATTGTATCCATCTTTCTCCATGTCAAAGAATTGTATGGGGAGCACTCCCGTATCGCGAGGTACGAAACCTCAAGGAAATTCTTCCAGATGAAGTTAGCTCCAGGATCGCCTGTAGGAGAGCACGTCCTCAAAATGATCATCCCCATTGAGGAACTCGCAAGCCTGGGATGCGTGCTAGAGAACGATTTGTATATCGACTTGATTTTGCAGTCCCTTCCCCACACCTTCTCTCAGTTCGTGCTGAACTTCAACATGCACGAAATGGAAGCTGATTTTCCAAAGCTCCTCAATATGTTGAGGGTAGCAGAGACCTCCTTGAAAAAGGAGAAGACCCCTGTTCTGTATGTTGGCCAATCTTCTTCCTCTAAATCTAAAGCGAAAGCTAAAAGGAAGAAGAAGATGAAAGCCACCAAACCGAAAGGTGGGGTCAAGAAGGTGCAGGGAACGAACAAGGCAGGAAGGGTGAAGACAGAAAAGAACGAGTGCTTCTATTGTCACAAGTAAGGGCACTGGAAGAAGGATTGTCAGGCCTTTAAAGCCAAGGACATGAAGCAAGCGGTTGCTTCTACTTCAGGTGTGTTTGTAATCGAAAATTGTCTTTCAGTTAACTCTACATCATGGGTACTTGATACCGGTTCTGGTTCTCATATCTGTAATTCATTGCAGGATCTGAGAAATAGTAGAGTGCTGGGGACATGTGATATGACTTTCCGGATGGGCAATGGAATGCATGTAGATGCAATTGCAATAGGGGAATATCACCTAGGGTTGACTAGTGGGCACATTTTGGTGTTGTACATCTGTTTTTGTATTCCCGGTATGTTGTGTAATATTATATCAGTATCTTTGTTATCGAATGAGAGATATAGTTTTGCGCTTGAAAGAAATGTTATGAACATTCACCTAAATCAAGAACTGATTGGGTTTGGCACGCTGGAAAACGGCATATACATACTTAATCAACCTCAAATTTTCAATATTCAAAACACACGTAAAAGAAAAGTTCCAGATTCAAATCAAGCCTTCTATGGCATTGTAGACTTGGTTATATAAATAAAACAAGGTTGACTAAGTTACATAAAGATGGATATTTAGATCCGTTTGAATATTCATCATATGCAACTTGTCAATCATGTATCAAAGGAAAAATGACCAAATCTCCGTTCACCGGACACGGAGAAAGAGCCACCGAACTCTTGGGACTAGTACACAGTGATGTATGTGGTCCGATGTCTACGCATGCACGAAGTGGTCACTCCTACTTCATCACTTTTACTGATGACTTCTCTAGGTATGGACATGTGTTCTTAATGAAGCATAAATCCGAGGCTTTTGAGAAGTTTAAAGAGTATAAAAATGAAGTAGAGAAACAAACTGGTAAAAGCATCAAGACACTTTGATCTGATCGAGGTGGAGAATACTTAAGTACCAGTTTCCTTGAATGCTTAAAAGAGAATGGAATTCTCTCTCAGCTTACTCCGCCTTATACACCTCAGCATAATGGTGTATCAGAAAGGAGGAATCGCACGCTATTAGATATGGTGCGTTCAATGATGAGTAGTGCTGAGTTGCCAATTTCCTTCTGGGGATTTGCTCTAGAATCAGCCGCATATCTATTGAATAGAGTTCCAACTAAGTCTGTACCCACCACTCTATATGAAATGTGGAGCGGGAAGAGACCATATCTCAAGTATATTAAGATATGGGGTTGTCCGGCATTTGTTAAAAAGCATAATCCGGACAAGCTCGAAGCACGATCGGTTTTATGTAAGTTTGTAGGATACCCCAAGCATTCAAGGGGGTATATGGTCTACCACACTGAAGAACAAAAGGTGTTTGTCGCTCGCCACATTGTCTTCTTAGAAAGCGAATTTCTTGCAAAAGAAATTAGTGGGAGCGCGGTAGAATTGGAAGAAATTCCAGAACCTCAAACTGCTACCGAGGACTTAGTAGAACCTCAGATTTCAATAGAACATGACGAACCAACGCCACTCCGCAGATCTAGTAGGCTTTCTCATCCTCCTGAAAGATACTATGGTTTTCTTCTAGATGGGGATCGAGAGGATTGCATCATCGATGATAATGAGCCTACTAGTTTTCAGCAGGCTATCACGAGTAGCGACTCGATGAAATGGCTGGATGCTATGAGATCCGAAATGGAATCCATGTACACCAATAAAGTATGGACTTTAGAAGTTGCTCTTCCTGGAGTAAAACCAGTTGGATGCAAATGGATCTTCAAAAAGAAGATTGGTGCATTTGGACAAGTGGAAACTTACAAAGCTAGATTTGTTGCAAAAGGTTTTCGTCAAAGACCAGGATTGGACTATGATGAAACCTTTTCACCTGTAGCCATGCTTAAATCCATTCGGATCCTGCTTGCGATTGCAGCCTTCCATGACTATGAAATCTGGCAGATGGACGTAAAAACAGCTTTTCTAAATGGACATTTAGAAGAGAGTGTTTACATGGATCAACCAGAAGGTTTTTAGACAGTGGGAGCAGCGGAAGAGTCTGCAAGTTGCTTAAATCCATTTATGAATTAAAGCAAGCGTCGTGGAGCTGGAACATCTGCTTTGATGAGACAGTCAAAGAATTTGACTTTATCAAAAATGTAGATGAACCATGTATTTATAGGAAGATTGTAGAAAGAGCAGTAGTCTTCCTCGTTTTGTACGTCGACGACATATTACTGATATGGAATGATATCCCTATGCTACAATCAGTAAAGCTCTTCTTGTCACAGAAATTCTCCATGAAAGACTTGGGAGATGCATCATACATTCTGGGCATTAAGATCCATCGTGATAGATCTAATAGAATGTTGGGACTTTCACAGTCTAGGTATATTGACACTATACTAAAGAGATTTAGTATGGAAGATTCCAAGCGCGGTAATATGCCCGCTTGTCACGGAATCACCCTTTCTAAAGAGATGTCTCCAAAGACTGATGAAGAGAGGGCTCGCATGGGCATTATACCCTACGCTTCGGCAGTAGGATTTATAATGTATGCGATGTTATGTACAAGACCGGATGTAGCTTATGCACTTAGTATGGTAAGCAGGTATCAGTCTGACCCAGGTGAGAAAAATTGGATAGCGGTGAAGAACATTCTCAAGTACCTGAGAAGGACTGAGGAGATGTTCTTAGTTTACGGTAATAAGGACCTCCAGGTAGAGGCTTTTACCGACTCCGGTTTCCAAACTGACAAGGATGATTCTAAATCCATTTCGGGTTTTGTGTTTACCCTCAATGGAGGGACGGTATGTTGGAAGAGTTCCAAACAGGATACCGTCGCAGACTCAACTATGGAGGCTGAGTATATAGCTGCTAGTGAAGCCGCAAAAGAGCCTGTCTGGATGAGGAAGTTCATTTCTGAACTTCAGGTGGTTCCGTCCATTGCCAATCCAATACCTTTGTATTGTGATAACAATGACGCTGTAACTTTAGCGAAAGAACCAAGGTCCCATCAGAAATCCAGGCATATCTTAAGGCGGTTTCACCTGATCAGGGAGATCGTGGATTGTCGGGAGATCGAGATACGGAGAGTGGACACAAAAGACAACACGGCAGATCCATTCACCAAGGCCATCCCTCAAGTGCAGTTCGAGAGGCTGTTTGAGATGTTGGGCATGCGGTACGTCAGCAACTGGATCTGGTAGAGACAGTGGGTACTCATTGCGCCAATTATAGGCCTTAGTGCAAGTGGGAGATTGTTGGATATATATGCCCTAGAGGCCTTCATTGTATAGGATGCTAGGGATATGTATGTACATGACAGTCTTGCTTGATATGATAGTACGCTATTTGGTTTGTCTTTGTCTTAACATATGATATATTTTACTTGGTATTTATATATACATGTTGATAAAGCCCATAGGGTGTTTGCCTGACTACCGGCGTTATGATGGCAGTCATACTTGTGGGAGCTGGATAGTCAATAGGCACATCCTTAGATGTCCCTGGTCGCAGGAGTATCGAGATTGTGCATCGATACTCCGGAGTAGACTAGTGTATACATATCTAGACCCTGAGGAGGGGCGATGGACTGGTCCCGCAACCATTGGTGGTGCACCTAAGATTGTATACATATGCTCACTGGGTATGAGTACACCGGACAGGACTCGCCGAGAACTGACTGGATGGTATTATACCTAACGTCAGATAGCAGTTTTCAGGTGACATGTGTGCAGATAGTCCGTTGACTTAAGGTCGTCATTTGTCTCGTGTGAGTTCCCACTGTGCTTTGATTACTATCCTACCACGATTCAAAGGAGTCGTGCAAACAGGTTTTAGTTGGGCACAGTCCCGAGCCACGTGGAGGCAGTAATCGACTGTTAGGGATTCGTCTCTCCCGGTATAGGGAGTTGATATCGCACGGTGATCGGTTGGTCATTACCATAAGTCCCTGGCCAGCGCTGATTGAGAATTACTGATGGACTGATCAGTAAATTCTCGGATGGTCTTGAGCCATACCGACACGACTTGTACGGTTATTAGGGGTCTGACGTCCACCACCTCCCTAGACCATACATGCGATACTCTTAGACGAACATACCGGACTGCACGGATATTGTCACGGACAGGCTCAGTAGGATTTCGGATGGGTTATCTCATCGGCTTTCTTATCGACAACTACCTGGGGACCGTTACGTACAGCTAGTGCCGCTTGCGGTCTGTGGTTAAACCCACTGCCAGCGTAGTAGTCGAGTCTTTAGAGTCCCACACAGAGATTTCCCAACTCCAGGTGAAAAGATATAGAGGTCGTATGGTTTTACGACAAAGGTTCGGACGCATACGTGTTTAAACGCACGTACGACATTCGGACAGTTTTTACTAGCCGGCTTTGGTTTAAGCCAGATTCTAGTATCAGGTTATTAGATTTATACAGTTTAAAGTTTTTCCATATTTTCACGGATGCGAGGGCCGTTCTCGTAATTTCCGAGAAGCTTCTAGAAGGATGTGACATGAGGGGTTAAGGTGGAATTTTCATTAATTGCTTTAGTGACTCATTCATATGATTCATCATATCATTAAATGCATCATTAATGCATCATTAATGATCTAATGACTTACATGATGAATCACTCTTCTTGAATAAATGGAGCATGGTGGATAATCATTTAATTGATATTATTTGATAATTCATTATGTTTGATATATTCAAGTGAGAAGCTTTTCTCTTCTCATTATCATTTCCACCTTCTCTCTCCTCAAGCTCTCTCTCCTTCTCCAAACCCTAATCCTACCACTTATGAGTTGAGTACAAGGATTAGTAAAGACTAAACATTCCATAACCTAAGTTTACATCACCTTAGTTACTTTAATTAGCAACTAGAGAAACTAAGTAACCTCAAGTTTAGAGGTAATAGCTTGGATTAAGGTTCTCGGGTGGATCGTCTATCACGGAAGGAAGCCGAGAAGGACGTGGAGATCCAAGGAGGCCGTAGAGATCGTAAAGACAAAGGACTAGAATCGTTTGGTATAATCTCTTTACATAGTAGCTTAGAACTCTATGCTTATTGTTTAGTATTGTTTAGAAACGATCTTCGGTTAGTTGATGTTCGCTTTATAAACATGATTGTTTTTTCAAATTTCCGCCTCCCCGCAACTCGTGGGGTGTTGCACATCAACTTACAGGTCTAAGTGCTGGCTTTTATATTCACCTCAGTTGCACTTTATATACCGTCGCTTAATTGAATTAAGTGTCCTGAGAATTGTATAGAATCTGCTCTATATTACATATTACTGTTTTTTTCCAAACTGTGTAGCCGAGCCGAACTCGAGTCAATACCGAACGAGCTTGGCTGAGCTCGAGTTCGGCTCGTTTAATAAACGAGCCAGGCTTTCTGGGTCATGTTCGGCTCATTAATTAATGAACCAAGCTTGAACGAGCCGATACCGAGTTGAACCCTAATCGAACCTGAGCTGGTTCGTTCAATTACCAGCCCTACTTGTGAAGTTATTTTTGCAGAGGATTATTATTGCTTATAGCTATATTCAACCAACATGCATTCTTAACCTTGTTTTATGTAAATTTGTTTATATGTGCAACAGGGAAGCTATAACCACCTAACCTTCAAACCATTAATTGTCTCCCTATTTTATTATAACCATCAATTGTCATACTTGATTTGTTCTCCATCTTTTAGTATCTTTGGTTTTTTCTTCCCAGAGATCTTGTCATTTGTTTAACATAACATTTGATCATGTATTAACGAACTCGATTATTGATCTTTATGAAACGAAAGGGACATGTATTCCTAATATTGATCTGTGAGTTCTCAAACCATGATTCTTCTTATACTGGATTTTTCCTTTTTTACGTTTAGTCATATTTTCACGTGTTCTGCCAATTATCATGTTTTAATAAGTCTATTTTTTTTAGCTTAGTTATTTTTAAATATAATTATTTACAGTTATTAATGCCGAATCCTACTTCCAGGTTTCGTGACTTGACTGGAACTGATTACAGCGAAGGAGCTGTAGAACTTGCAAGGAGCATAGCAATTCGTGATGGGTTTCCCAATATCAATTTTTTGGTATGTGAGTTATTTGTTTTGGTATCACGGAATGATTTTTATCAATGTAGAAATAAAAATGACATAGATGGGTCTTTTTGCTCTGCTTGGAAGCAGGTGAAAGCATATCCTGTGCTTTCCCTCTACTTGATTTAATCTTTATTAATATTCAAGATATGGAATGTAATTTTTTCTATCATCTTTCATGCACCAGCTATTCCTACATCATGATAGAAAAATGAATCAGCTAGTAACTTCACATGTCTTGAATATGATGAATTACTCGTATAATATTCGATATGTGCTGAATCTAGATGGAAGATTCCCAGCTTTAAAAGGACCAATCTCAAGTAGACATATCACATATGCCAAGGAAGCACACTTTCCACATGAACTAATTTACTTGAAAAAGAAGCAGCTGGCATGTGTCTTAATATCATGAGTAGCTTATATAAAATTGGATGTGTTTGACACTTGTTAGATGTAGAGCTTCCCTACTCTTTTTATGATTAAATCAAGAGAAGAAGTATATGCTGAAAAGATGAGGTCTTCAATATGATTCCCCCCCCCCCCCCCCCCCGAACCTTTCAAAATATGCATGTGAATTTTGGCTTAATTTCCTTGATGACGAGATTAGTGATAGTACTCATGTCAGTTTTGACTCTGGTCATCTGATTATCAATCTATGACCAACTAGCCCGCCTATTGAATGGGGCCGAACAGTTGGAGTCAATTTGGTACCATTTGTTTTAGCGAAACATAAAAATTTACTGAATTCTTGCTATCGTGAGCCTCAGATTTTAAAACGCCAGCCACACAACAAATAAAATAAGTAGAAATGAAAGCTAAGAAACAATATAAGATTTTACAAATGTGTGATTCATAAGTAAGCAACAAAGAGAATAAACTAAGCTCTGCTAACAAGTTGTTCAATGTGGTGGTCATTGTCTTCCGTATCTTCTATGACGCAGCACAGGTGGCTCCACCAGTTTGCCACCTCTGCATCTCAGTTAGGTCAGATCATGAAAGGAGCTTCAGATAATTTAAGGGACCAAAACTGAATGAAACCTACCGAAACCAACCATTATTTAAGGGACTGAAACCGAAATCAGGTTCTGGAACCATGGTCGGTACTAGTAGGGCTAGCCAGATGAAGTCTCTTTTCCTTACACAAGTCGGTTATTAATCAAGTTAGATTACCTGGTCTGGTCTAGATTGCCATCCTTAAATGTGATGGCATGAATGTTTGTGATTGAACCAATGCTATATGGAACATAGAACGGTCCGGTACCCGGAACGAAAATGAGAACTCGGAACACCACTTGTTGTGAAACCCGGTACAATAAGGATAGTCTTCTTCCATATGCTTACATAAGACGAAAAACATGCCTCAAGAAAGTGAAGCATTTGTGGACCGTTTGCATGTTTGTTTGTGTAGTGTGTGTGTGAGTGTGTAGAATAATAAAGGAAAAAGGCCCTAGGAGGCTTTTTTCGTTAGATGGCGTCAAAAAGTACACGATCCGTCATTTTGTTCGACGATCGGCACCGTCCATCTTGATCTTCATCGTCTAATATGTCGAACACCAAATTTCATATGATTCAACACTTTTTCACCGTTGATTTAATGGGTGCAAAATTAACGATTTACCGACAATAGAACTTTTTACATTGCTAAATCAATGGTGAAAAGATGTTAGGATCCCATGAAATTTGGTGTATCGACTTATTAAACGATGAAGTTCAAGATGGAAGGTACCGATCGTCAAATAAAATGGAGGGTGTACTTTTTCGACGCCACCTAATGAAAAAGCCTCATATGGCCTCTTTTCTACATTATATATATGAAAATAATGGAGGAAAGAGGCCCTAGGAGGATTTTTTTGTTAGGTGGCACAAAAAAATTCACCTTCCATTTTTTCTGACGATCGGCATTCATCATCATTATCTAAGATGTTACACCAATTTCATGTGACTCCACTTTTTTCACCGTTGATTTAGTGGATGCAAATTTAACGGTTTACCGACAATAGAACTTTTTGCATTGTTAAATCAACGGTGAAAAGGTGTTGGAATCACATGAAATTTGGTGTATCCACATCTTAGATGTTAAAGATGATGATTGGTGCTGATCGTCGAATAAAATGGTGGAGAGTGTAGTTTTTTGACTCCACCTAATGAAAAAGTTTTTTGGAGCCACTTTTCTACATTATTCTCTCTCTATATATAGAGGGAGAGAATAATGAAGAAAAGAGGGCCCTATGAGGGTTTTTCGTCAGGTGGCGTCAAATAAAATTCCAACATTTTATTCAACAATTGCTACCTATCATCATCATCGTTATCTAATATGTGGATACACCAAATTTCATGTGATCCTAACTTTTTTCACCGTTGAATTAGCAATGTAAAAAGTTCTATTGTCGGTAAACCGTTAATTTTGCACCCACTAAATCAAAGGTGAAAAAGTGATAGAATCATATAAAATTTGGTGTATCCACATCTTAGATGATAAAGATGAAGATAAATGCGAATCGTCGAAAAAATTCATGGAGTATTTTTTCGACGCCGTATGAGGAAATTCCCTTCTATAAAGATAAATGCAACAGGGATTTTGTGTGATCGTAACTTTCCGTTAAAATTGAAAGGGAAGTTTTATCGGAGCGCTATTCGGCCTGCCTTATTATATGGTACAGAATGCTGGGCTCCTAAGAAGCATCATACACAGAAGATGCACGTAGCGAAGATGCGCATGCTTCGTTGGATGTGTGGTAACACTAGAAAAGATAAGGTGCGAAATGAGGATATTCGTGCAAAAGTTGGTGTAGCATCTGTGGGGGAGAAGATGCGGGAAAACCGGCTAAGGTGGTTTGGTCATGTGCGACGCAGACCTATGGAAGTACCGATTCGACGAATAGATACTCTCGATATGGGCAATGGCAAAAGGGCAAAAGGGAGACCGAAGAAAACATGGATGGAGGTGATACGAAACGATATGATTGCCAAAGGACTCAATGAAAGTATATTGTTCGATAGGAGTGAGTGGAGGCGGAGGATTCATGTGCTGGACCCGGCGTGATTCTCATGTTGGTTCATGTAGCCTACCCCATATGCTTGGGATAAAAGGCTCAGTTGTTTTTGTGTGTGTGTGTGTGTGTGTATATATATGTTGCAAACCCATCCGTGTTTTAAAAAAAAAGGAACTCCTGATCTACGACATATTTTAACGATCCGATCCGTTCAAGTTGATCACCCTACTCTCAAATATATTTGTATGAAAAATCAAAGGAATTAAACACCACTAGCCTATGCATCGGATGAAGTTTATGTTAATGCAACATAAACTTCATCCGATACATAATTGATTTTTCATACAAATATATTTAAGGGTAGGGTGATCAATTTGAATGGATAGGATCGTTAAAATATGTCGTAGATCGGGAGTTCCCTTTTTTAAAAACGCGAATCGATTTTCAATGGATCACTTATATATATATATATATATATATACACACACACACACACACACACACGACAAAGGGTATGAGCCGACAGCCTTTTTTAAAAAAATGAGCCCTTGCCCCAATATACACATACCCTAGTGTATTTCACTGATCCGAACCGGTCATCTTGATATACGTATCATGAAACTCCTATGTACAAAAAATCTCAGTATTTAAAGACTTCTAACACGTTCATCAAGCAAATAGAAAAATTAACGGCTAATCGGTATAGGAAAATTGCGGTCGTTTGATGAACACGTTAGAGGTGTTTAAATCCCAAGATTTTTTGTAGATAAGGGTTCCATCATACGTAGATTAAGATGGCCGGTTTGCATCGATGAAATATACGGGGCATGTGTGTTTCGGGACGAGAGCTCATTTTAAAAAAAAGAGCCGCCGGCTCATACTCTTTTTCCTCTCTTTATATATATTATATATGAAAAGGGGTATGAGCCGGCAGCCCTTTTTTTAAAAATGAGCCCTCGTCCCGAAACACACATACCCCGTGTATTTCACCGCATTTTGATTTATGTATCATGAAATCCCTATGTATAAAAAGTTTCAGGATTTAAAGACCTCTAACGCGTTCAAGCAGATAGAAAAATCAACGGCTTATCGGTATAGGAAAATTACGGTCGCTTCTGCTTGATGAACGCGTTAGAGATGTTTAAATCCCGAAATTTTTTGTACATAGGTGTTTCATGATACGTAGATCAAGATGGCCGGTTTGGATCGGTGAAATACACAGGGTGTATGTATGTTTTGGGGGCGGAGGACTCATTTTTAAAAAGGGGCCGCCGGCTCATACCCCTCTTTATATATATATATATATATATATATATATATAATTCAATTTCTTTTGTTAAAACATACATATTTTTTAGTATAATCTAACACACCCAATTTAACATAAGTTTTTAATGGGTTTCATCGGAACGGCGATTCTTCCGATCCGGAGCGTTGGTGTTCCGGAATTGGGAATGATAGTTCCAATTCGCAATTCGCAATTCACAATTCACTAGTGGTATAGAAATTTATGGTAGCATAGGATTGAACTCATCAAATAGCAATTGCTAGTTCAAGCTTAGGCTTTTGTTGTCCCTACTCTGCAAAGTTTTGACCTTAGCTTGATATTTCTGGTGCAGGTTGACAATGTTTTGGACACCAAATTGGACAGGAAATTCCGACTTGTTATGGACAAAGGCACATTAGATGCTATTGGGTTGCATCCAGATGGCCCTCTCAAAAGGTAAATGTTAAACTTCACACTTGTTTCCTTTTCTTTTTCTCTTGATCTCTTAAAAAAATGCGGTTTGGGGATCACTATATTCCAAAAGTCTGCCCAATATCTTTTCTTGGACGCAGTAAGAGCGAAACTAAAAGAAAGTTCTGCATAAATGTTAAAGATATGACCAAATGAAGGACAGGTTATGTAATTTATGTTGAGAATGTTATACATATTTCAAGATAAGCAATGGCTCGGATTACACAGATACTTGACATATTAATATATTCGGATATGGTTTTGCCCCCATTCTTCTTTTCCTTTTTCTTTTTTATATAGGCAATTTAACGAGTTGTATTAACCTTGAACCTAATTAAGATGGCCCTTAACAAAGCTGAATAAAATTACTAAAGTTTTCACATAGCCGACCTCAGAAGAAATTAGTCTTTGTTGTTGTAGTAAGTACTTCAAGTGTACCCGATTACCTCCGAAAACAGAGACGAACCGGGATAGGTCGTCTTGCCTAAATTTGCGGGCAGATGTTATTTGGAACATATCCATCCACCTCTCCGAAAATACCAAGTTGATTTATGGCACCGTATATCGGTGGTTTGGATAGATGCGACCGTTGTAGCGTGACCTTATCAGATTCCTCTTCATTTGTGCGGGGTTTTTGATTGTGGGGACGCACTTCTCTGCAGGCGCAAGCCCCTGCAGTAAATTACGTTATCGCGTTGGGATAACAACTTTCTCCTACTCCAGGCAGATCACTTCGTGTCGTGTTGTAGATTTGGTTTATTTTGGGGTTTTCCGTGGATTGTATACGGAGACTAATTTATGTCATCTCCCGTGGGGCTCGAATTAGTCCAAATCCGTACATATATATATTTTGGTTTGAACCTAGGTTGTATGCTCCATCAGTTCAAGAGATATTTTGTTTTATTCAAAGACCGTTAATTTGATTTTAGATTAAGATCAATTTAAATATATGTGAGCATAAGAGCTTAATTTATTTTAACTAAGCATACGTTAGTCTCATATAAGACTAAGATCAACTTAGAAATATACTTAATGATCATTAAATTTTGTTAAGATCCATCAACAGAGCGTATGAGTTCGGCTGTAACGAACAACATGGGTTCAAGGTAATTTCAGAGACTTGGCCAATTTTGCGTTCAGTCTTGGGCTTTTCATCATCTAACAGTGTTAAGCACTTGGTCTTTTGACCACGGATATGATATCCAATTGCTGCTCTGGCGCTCACGTGTGTATCACGTGAGGTGCTCAGACTTGGGCGTTGCCCTATCAGTGCTAAGCACTTGGTCACTTTGACTATATAGTGCTAAGCACTTTTATACAGCGCTCCCGTGTGTAGCATGTAAGGCGTCAGATCTTTATTTATGGGCGCTTAAGTTTTCATTTACGGGCGCTCACATGTGAAGCACGTGAGGCAGGCGCTGAGCTTTCAATTACGGACGATCACATGTGAAGCACGTGAGGTGCTGAGCTTTCAATTACGGACGCTCACATGTGAAGCACGTGTATCACGTGAGGCGTTGAGTCCTTTAAAGATTTAGTCTCTGTTTATATATATATATATATATATATATATATATATATATATATATATATATTAAGGAAGTTTAATTTCCGTTAATGGTGTTTTGACCATTAATGATCACCAAGACTCTGTTTTGAAGATCTGAGACGGATTTTTGAGCACTAAGTTCTTCTGTTCCTTTTTTATAAAAACTAAGTTCTTTATATAGGGCTAAATCCTGGTTTTAGATGAATTAAATTCTCAGGATATAAGTTCCATTTCTTTTCTTCGTATTTCTTTTCTTATATCTAGTTTTTTACATAGATCTTGAGTTTGAAGAATAAAATCTTTCCGATAAGAATTAAATTCTCAACTTATGGGAGATTTGTCTTGCGGATCTCAGATCTAGAGAAAGAACAAAGTTCTTTATGGAAAATTAAACCCGTGTATTTATGTACGATAGGTAAAGGAGATATTTTGATCTCTTCTTTTTTCTTTACCTAGGGTTTGAGGGGAGAAAGAAAGTTTTTTTTTCAGCCGGAGAATTAAATTCTCAGATGTAGCTTTTTTAGACTGGAAGTCTTGGGTTAATTCTCCTCTTCCTGAGACTTGAAGTCTTGGGTCCTTTATATAAATGAGAAAAAATTGTTGATTAGTTTAAAAGATCTCTTGTTTGAGAGATTTCAATCTGATTTCATAATCAGGTGGTGATTTTTAATTTCCGTTGGATCTTTAGATTCAAGGTTTTCTGTTTAACAGAATATATTTTTCTTGTTTTTAAAAAGATTAGAGGAAATATTTTCCATGCATAGAATTTAATTTCATCTTTTAATTCAAACGGTGATTTTTTTAATCACCATTGGATTTTTAATCCAAGGGTTATCTGTTTAACATAATATATTTTTTATTTAGAAAAATTAGTGAAATATTTTCCCATATTGAATTTAATTCTATTTTTTTATGATTTTTTAAAATCACCATCCAATGGTCCTCTGTTTAATAGAGAATATCCTTATTTAATTTGATCAGGGAGATGTTTTCTCTAATAGAATTTAATTCTATTATTGGATCTTTTGATCCAACGGCTCTCTGTTTAACAGAGAATATTGTTTTTATTTTAGGGAAATATTTTTCCATGTAGAATTTAATTCTACCCAAAACAAAACTGCTTCAATTTGGACGCTGACGCTCACATGCTATGCACGTGGACGTAACCAAAGAATTTAATTCTTACTGAAATAGGTACCCACATGCCGGAGCTCATGTGCCTAACACGTGAGACGCTGTCTTAGGATTTAATCCCATCAGAGGCAAGCGTCCACGTGCTTTGCACGCCGGCGCTCACTTGTATGGCTCGTATGGCACCGTCTTAGGATTTAATCATATCAAAGACATGCATCCACGCGCTTTGTATGCCGACGTTCACTTGCCCAGAACGTAAGGCGTTGCCTCATTTTTATGAGCGTTCCGTTTCACCTTCTTTCTCTGTTTTTTCTGAGTCAACATTTTCTTTTCCAACACTTTTTAGTCAGAACTTGGAAATAGTTCCAACTGATATCATGCACAACATTTTCTGTGCCGAGACTTGAATGCTTCTCTTTATAATTTGAAGCAATGTTCATCCTCTCCTTCACTTTCACAGAGAGAATCATGGCTTGCGATCGTCCACATGCTCCACGAAAACCATGGGAGGGTGCCTATTGGGGGGATTATTTTTCGTTTTGCTGCTCGTCTGGTGAATCCTGTTATCACGGATGAATAATGCGACACGGTGATGCACGAGCATATGATCCGTAGGGGTCTCTTCCGCCGGCTCTATTTGGATCCGAATGATTTTCCTGGCCATCCTTGACGACATTCCCTCTCATCCGGTGGAGATGACCCTAGCAATGCTTGACGCAGCGGAGGACAAGATCGACTGCGTTCATGAGGCATGCTTGATCACAAAGCCTCCGAGGGACCGTTCGATGGGCTCGGCGGGCTATCATGCCTTACTTTCCCGACGAGCGTGGCGCTGACAGATAGGGAAGGACTCTTTGTGAGAACCGCTGTTACGACATGGTAGAGAGGGCAGAGAGGGAGTTAGTGAACTTTGTATACTTTTTGTTTAACCCTTGTAGTTCTGATCCCACGTTTGGTGATCTCTTCCCTGAATCTTGAAATAAATATTTAAATGCATGTTTATTATTCGATGAATTTTTCACGTCAAACGGTACCATTGTTAATCTCAGTGCATGCATTCATTTGGTGCAACAAAAATTTTCAGGATGATGTACTGGGAATCAGTAACGAACATGGTTGCTCCTGGCGGAATACTGGTTAGTGTTATTACCATCTTTCCCTCCCTTGTTACTAAATCAATTTGTCATGAGGATCCTTATATCGATGCTGACGCGGAGTGATCTGTTTAGGTAATTACATCTTGTAACAACACGAAAGATGAGTTGCTTCAGGAGGTAGATAGTTTCAACGAAAGAAATATCGAATCACAAAACTCGGAAGGAAATGGAGGCAGTACACATGCAGTCTTTAGCTACATCGATCATATCCGCACGTATCCGACCATCATGTTCGGAGGAGTTGAAGGGTCTCGTGTTTCCACTATTGCTTTGGTTCGAAACTAAATTTATGGTATTTAAACAGAATTGGTGATAACTCGACTTAACAGAATTGTATTCTAGTTGTAGGAGTTTGATCTTTTGCGTTTATATACGTCGCCTCTTTTAGATTGATGAGATTGTTCTGAAATGATGTTTGGAATTAGAACTAGAGCACCCTCACCGTCAGCAGAAGAAATTTATGTGTGTCTTAAACAATATGATTGTAGAAAGCTTGCACTTCCTAATTTTATTTTATTTCTGTTGATATATGAAATTGATGCCCAAGTTCAATTTTAGTGCTCGTATGAATGCTTTGGGAAAAGAACAAAAAGAACTTCACCACATATAGAAGTCCTTTAGTTTCTCTGTACGCTTCAAAGTTCAAAGAACTTCACCACTGCAGCATGAAACTGAGTAAGACCTCTGAAGCTAAATAGCTAATCCATATCATGTTGTGGAATTTGTTATGGACAATTTTGTAGACTTAGCAGGATGATGCTAAAAGCTCGAGCATGCAAATATCAAAACCAATAATACAAAGAATTCCGTAGTTTGAGTTATAAACTGCTTGCTTCAACAATAACACTGCCTCCCAAAATAAGTTTTTCGTAACTCGAAGAACCTGAACTATTTCTTCATCCAAGCAAAATTAATGTGCATGCTGCAACAAAATAAATCAGCAGAATTATAGCACGGCAACTAAAACATTTCAGGCACTCTAAAGTTCTTGGAAAACAATAGCTAGCTAAGAAAGCATACACGAGCGTAACAAGCGCAAACTAATCGATGCAATTGAAATTAAAAGCCGACAGCAGCTCAACGCCGATTACTCCTCTTCAGATTCAGACTCAGCTCGGCATTTTGTAGCCATTCGACAAACGGCTTCGCATCGAGCTCTTGATCTCATCTCCAAACCACTGATCTATGACCTCTTTCTCGAGCAAGTCTGCATCATAAAGCACTCGACCGCTTGAAGCAAATGCATCAGAGACCCTTTGTCCTCGACAAAAGTTGATATACAATTCTTCTTCTTCCCCACTTCCTTCGCAAATCCTTTCCCCACTCCCTGGAAAAGAGCTTTGGACTGAAGACGTCAGAATCTCCTGAGGGGTTCCTGCAGCAGAGCCCAGAAAAGACTGGAGTTGGCTTTGTATCGATCCTTTACTCAGCATGCATGCTCTTTGATTTCCAAACAAATTTATGACTTCTATTTCCATTGCTTGGGTTCTTCTATGGGTAAGGTCATCACAATTTCGGCGGTCACAGCATCGAGCTGCTCTTCGATATGTTTTTACGCAGCTTCTACTTGATGAGCCCCTCTGCCATTGAGTATCATCATTAGCCACATCGAGGACGCCATTTCGGCAACCAATAGGTGAACTAGAGTGAGAAGAAAGGATCCGGGCTTTCCGGTTCTCTCATCGAACCGAGATTGCGCGCTGAGCTCATATTCGAAATACTTAGTAATGTAAGAGGCTGGCCTAGCCAATGCTCTTGCAATGCCAATACCATGTTGACAATTTTCATTTTGATTCCTTTGCTCAGAACGAGTTTGAGGTGGTGCTTGGGCTTACAATTTTTTTTCCATTAATACCCATGAACATATTCTAAGGCATGAAAGGAGTGTAAAAAAAACATAGCAAGGTAGTTGCAGCCAATTCAGCTGAGAAGTGGTAGGCACCGAGCTAAACTATGCGTTAAAATTAAAAAAAAGGGTAAATTGCCCAAAAAAAACAAACCAACCTAAGCGCTTTTTCATTTGTTAGTCAAAGACCCTCTGGAAATTTTGTATGAATTGATTAGATATAGCAGGTTACTATGTAGATACTGCAGGAAAAGTTTCCAGAGGGTTTTTGACTACGGTTTAGAGGCCAGGGGTCTTTTGACAACAGAAAAAAGTGCTTGGTTTTTTTTCCGACAATTTACCCTCAAGAGGCTTTTTACTAAAAAGCCTTACATACTTTGCTAATTGCTAAATCCCCCCATAGTTTGTATTTACTTAAAAGATCCGTCATACATTTAAGTTGATTAAAAAAACCCCATCACTAGGTTTTTTTTTTATCCAGTCAATGTCCCATTAGGAAGATGCAATTGTAGATTGAGCTTAAGTCGCTTTCTTACCTTCTATATATTTAGGTAGGTCTTTCTTCCTGTTTTTTTGGCATCGGCTCTAAGCCATAATCTACACAACACACACACACCTAGAGAATCCACGAATTTGCCTTGAAAGCGTTAATTTGTGGCAACTTCCTCTCTTGGGATTCCTGGGATTTGAACCCCACACTTTTCTCAAGAGGGGAAGTGCCCATACCAACCGAGCTACTACTCATTAGTGGTCTTTCTTCCTGCTGAGATAAGTTTGTGAATAGTCCTATATCGGAAAAACTATGATAGGCACATGGGTATAAGAAATAAATGGATCCCCCACCAAATAGACTTAAGTCAATTTATATGGAACCTATTTATGTTGACAACATGTGTGCGCCTTTATATAAATAATTATATAACCGGTCCTAAAATATGCAAATTTATAGAACGACGAAGAAGAACAATAGATCTAAAGTATCGAGTATGACGTACTTATGCCCTCTAGTCTCTTTCGTTATAAAAGCTAAAGGATGAAGATCATGCGTCTATAAGACGTCATTAAAAAAATGGCTGCTTGAACTTGATATTGATAGAGGCAACTGCTTATGATCAAATTGATAGATATCATTATTGAATTAAATATTATTGTGGAACTTTATTTATTTTTGAATTAATAAACTAAAAATATAAATGAAGATAAATTTTGAATTTCAATACGTGAACGAGAGGGTCGGTTATATATTTATTATATGAGGTCACACACGATCTTTCAACATAAACGAGTTCCATCTAAATAGAATTAAGCCAACTTGGTGGAGGGAGGCCATTTTTTATACTCATGCAGCTTTTATAGTTTTTCAATGTGGGACTATTCCCAAACATATTTCAACACTTCCTTTAACGTCCAACATGGTTGTCATTTGGAGCGTACATATCTATAGGCTAATCTTTTCAGAGGAGTGTAGACAGCTCTCCCAAAGGTGCACATCATACATAGAGACTAATCTTTTAAAGGCATGTAAACAGCTCTCTCAAAGGTGTTATTAAGTACTCAAATCCACCAGTGTTCAATCTAGCTCTAGTACCATAATACAAAAAGCAATAAGCTCGATTAATTTTATTAAGAGATAAATTATCTCAATTTATACACCTCATAACATAACAAACTAATAACTAATAATTTAAACAATCTAACACACTAATTATAATCTTAACGATGTAAATCAGTACTTATCTGATCTATGACAACTATAATATCTAATCCCGTTATATTCAGATATCTCATAATCTAACACTCCCACAAAAAATAATCCACCTCCTCACTTGGTTGAAGATTGAGATTTAGCACAACTAATGAATCGTTCTCCTTTTGAATGAGATTGCCACTAACTCGAAATTTACAACTGAAGGGATAACGACATTCGGCAAGCTTGTTGCTGGAGAAGGTTGGGAAAAATGAGCCGGTTTCCATTATCAATTTGAGAGATTTTTGATCGAAACCTAACCATAAAACCAATTTGGAAGAAAAGTGGGAGTTTCGGGAGAAGAAGAGAGGTCGAGTGGTTTTAAAACCCTATCCCGTAACCCTCTAATGGAATAATGAAAGATACCAAAAAGATTCTCTTTTTAACATGTTAGAGGGGCTATTTAGTGCAACTAAAATGTATGAGGGTTTTTTAAATACAAAGCATGGAGTAGTAATTACCCTGGTATGGGAGTCTTTTTGGTAAGAAGCCCAATAAAAAAAAAGAGATAAATAAAATATAAATAATTACTGCGAGACGTATCTTAAGCCAAGCATAGGGAAGAAGCATGAGCTGGAAGCAAGGCCTTGAGAACGGCGGAGGAAACACTGTGCATTGATTAAAAAACTGTGAAAATCTTTATAACATAATGGAAAGGGAAGTGCTAATTTACTTATAGGAACTTCTTTGCTTGGAACTGGAGGTCGAGTGTCCACTAGCATGAAGATCGATTGCTCCTGCGGCTGGGAAAATCCGTAGGAGCAATTTTAGTTTGCCCTATGGTTCCAGTATCCCTACAGTTCCCATCATAAGGGCATTTACACATAAAAAAATTATAAAAAATCAATATTTGTAATTGCCCACAGATGCTGCAAGAGAAACCCCTGCCGGCCGTGGGCACCGCAGGGCAAGTTAGGTTTTTTTTTTTTTTTTGAAAATAAAACTGAAAATCCCCTTTACCCTTTCCCCACGTCCAATTTTCTCCCCAAATTTCCCCCCGCCTCCGCGCCCTAGCCCTCCTCCTCCTTCCCGAGCTCGCCCTCCTCCTCGTCGCCTCCTCCTTCTTTTCCGATCGAGCCTTCATCGCCTCCTCCTCCTTCCCGAGCCCTCCTCCTCGTCTTCTCGTCCTCCTTCGACGAGTTCCCCTCCTCGCTGTCCCCCACGCCCCAATCCTCTTCCCCGCCCCAAAAAAATTCCCCCTCGCCCTAAAAAAATTTCCCAGCTGTCGTTCGTCGTCGTCGTTCGCCAGTGCCACCTCCATCACCATCGCCGTTCGTCATCGCCTCTAGCATTCGTCGTTGCCGTTCGTCATCGCCTCTAGCATTCGTCGTTGCCGTTCGTCAGCAGCTTGTCGTCACCGATTCAGGTAAAAATTTTAAAATATTTAAAAATTTGCTAATGTGGGACTTTTGGGGGTGGATGAAGGCCGATGGAGGTTGACCGGCAAAGGAGTTCGGAACCGGAGAAAGTATGTATTTTTTAATTTTTGTGGAATAAAGATTTGAAATTTGTTGAAATTGAATTGGTTTGTTGATTCTGGAAGTTTTTGGTCGATGCTGGACTCTACGAGAGCAAGGATGAAGCTGTGAAGGGAGAAGAGGTCTTAGGGCAAATTGACAAGGTGACAATTTTTTTTAATAAATTTTTTATAATGCTTTTAGTAATTTATTTGAGAAGTTCTCTTTTGATTTATTGTTTATTCAATAGGCTATGCTACTTAGAAAGATGCCCTAGAAAGATGCCCGTTGTTGGTTACGTTGAGCAATGGTGTTGGTAATTAGAAAGATGCCGCTATGTGAATTTTATTTACGATAACTTACTTAGATTGCTATGGTTTGATGTAGACACTTGGTTGTTGGCTTACAAGTTGTAGACAATATTGATGATTTTTTTGGACATTCTGGTTAATTGTACAACTTGCATGTTAAAATCTTTTATGACTAAAACTTTACAGTGTTTTTATTTCAGATTATTAAAGTTTGGGTGAAGCAGTTGACTCGTCAGAGAGGGTAGAGAGGGTATACTGATCAGATGGTCACGGAAGCAAATGCCGTTATCTTCACATTTGGTTCTTATCGGTTAGGGGTAATTGTGGTATAAGTGTTTTTTGGTTATTTGCATGATATGAAGTCGATTGTAGATTTATAAATTTGGGGTAAAATATTAGTCATAGGCAGAAGATGCCGTGCTGCAGTGCCTATTTCCCCCCAAGAAATCATTTAAATGTTCATTCAATGGTTGATGATCTTTATAGTCGAGCTGCTCATGGGTGCTTGTATCACCATTAGATTTGAAATATATAAAAGATAGAATGAGAACAATGGAATGAGAGAAGCGGAAGAAAAAAACTGGTCGCGCTAAAGAGTTCATTGTTAAGCAACTTGAAGTTTAGATGGGCCAATCGATGGAGATGGGTACTATACACGCTGGAGATTTCCTGCTATGTTGAAGCAGTTGGGTTTCATTTTTTACCATGTCCATATTTCCATGTTTCTTCTGTAATTTTGATTTAGTGTGTCCAGCCTTTGTTCTTTATATGGCCTTTTGGTTTTGTTATATGCACAGAGACGTTTTTGCTCAATCTTGGCATGACAAATCAAGCGGTTAAGGCTGCTCAGGAAGAAGTAGTACAAAAGTCGGAAGAACTTGATATAAGGTACTCTTTTGAATTTCCCGTGTTTTTCTCATTGTCTTCTTTTTTAGTTTGAATTTACAAGTATCATGCTTGTTTATGGTATCTATTAATATCACTACTTATATAGAACACATTAGTTTGCTTCTCTCGTGGATTTTAGATGCTTAGCTTGTTGGTAGATTTGTTGACACAACATAGCTATAGTCTATAGAATGTTGTTGATTGTTTCTCAATATGGAGGAATAACTTGGTGGGAAATTAAAGATTTGAGTTTTTTTTTTTTTACATCTTTACAGTGATAATACTATGGACACACTTTTAGCTTCGTTGCTTTACTAGCTGTATCTATGATAATCCATATGAAGATGGTCTTGGTGTATTAGAGCTTAATATTTGTGTTTCAGCAGATTATTTGCTTTTACAAAAGTACAAAAAACTTCTTTAGGCCCTAGTCATTTTCATGTTTGAGCTGGCCATTTTCCAAAGGTTTTACAGAAAGTTGTCATGCTCTGCTTCTCAAAATACGGAATACGAGGGTAATTAGGCCAGCCATACTCCTACAGTCAAAGAATAATCATGTCGTAGTCACACTTCGGTTTCTAGCAGCACATGGTAAGCAGTAAACACAATACATGTAAAGAGAATCACAATCACTAAATTTATCATATTTAAATGAATTAGAGTGCAACAGATATAAATTTGTAGTAGTAAGGATACAACTAATCAGATAGTGATAAAGGAAATGATAGTGCCGACATCGCTGGTATAGATCTTCACAATATCCTCAAAGTAGGGTAGATCTTGATCTGAGCCAAGTCCACTTCTTTCTTTGAGCATGCATACTCAGGTCGTCCGGACAACACAATATAGCAATATATAATATGTGCAATAATAATAAGCATGAAATAGCCGACATGGAAATAATGACAGGTGAGTGTAAGATAACAGGTACAGGTAAACAGTAGCTTGTGTATCAGATCAGTAATCAATGCAATATCCACGTCACTAAACCTATCAGTCTCTGAGTCAATTGAAAACGATCGGTGGAAAAGAGTGGTCATGTTTAACAAGGGTGAGCTAACCTATCGTCAGTTCGAGCGTGAGCGTCAACCACCGCAAGAGTGTTCTCAAACCCAAAGCCATCGTCCAGGGGTAAGGAATCACGGGCCCACATCATGAGTCAGTAACATAATATACCGTTCCAGCTCAGTACCACAACAACACATATTTACGAAACATACCGTTCTAGCTCGGTATCACAACACATATTCACGAAATATACCGGTATTGGGACTTCTGAGATTTCATTGATCGAACTCATACTTAAACTACCCTAACCCCGCATTTCTAAGTATATGATTAAGTGTCAGATTGGTTGTCTACAAGTACACATCACTTTCACTGTTCAATCACGCTTTATATCACTTCCACTTTTAATCACTTTCACAAACGCACTTGTCACAACCCAATCGATACCATTTATCACTCGACAATGTACTACAGTCACTAAGGTATCAATGTGAATGGTCACTAATCACTGGGTGTAAAACAGTCACACGATATGATAACAATGCAGTAAATACACTTCAAGTAAAATATGGGCAGCCAATGTCATTCAGTTTGCAAAGTTCATTAAAAATCATGTGCAGTGATAGGTGTAATTTATTGCACATTTTTCTAATCCATTTATCATTTTATTGTCATATATTATGCCGTTTGGGTATATTTTGTGAATTATTACAGATAACAGGGCTTGCATGCAAAAGGACGTAAAATTGTGCTAACATGAGGATTACGTGCATACAATAGAGACTTAAGGGAGTTATTCAGAAAATCAAAAGACAGTTTGTAAATTTGAAACAAATTTGGGAATATTATTGCAAATCAGCAAAGGTTGCAACAAATAGAGGTGAATCAATCATCACAACAACAAATTAGTTGGAGAAACCAAATCAAATCAAAAGCAACAAATCAACCTGTCTAATTATATGCAAATTTGGGAACAATTATCCACACAATTGCAGAACAAAGAGAATAAATTTCATGATCTGACAACTAAAAGGAGCTCAACAAGTCGAGAGAATCGAGCACACAAAAAGTCGTGCCACGAAGCCAATAAAGGACTGTGGATCAGTCGTGGCCTAAGCGTGGAGGCGGCGGTTTAGCCGCCCGATCTGGGCCGTTCATCTCCAATTTGCATAGTCTTGATCGTCTTTGCACATACATCGTTTTAAGTTGCATCGTTTTATTTTTCAAAGATTTTGAAGGCATGCAACAGCACTGAATTGAGGCATCTAGATTTTCATGTTTAGAATTTGAGATTTTTAGGAAAAAATTGACTCTCTTGTATCTTTTATTACTTGTTCTCCAAACTTCCTTAACTCTATATAAGCATCTGTATAACCTTAGGGTTGGATCTCTCTTATTGCCTTCAACGCAGGGTTTTCTAGAGGGAGACCAATCATATTTGTAAGTATTTCAATATCAATAAAACTTGTTTTATCTTTAATTATGATGAGTACTTAATTTCATTCTAGGGTTTGTGTTGTTTAAATTTAGTGGTTGGATATTTTCATACTCTTCTTTTCTTATGCTTAATTTATGAAGTTTCTTGATTTAATTCCTCCTTTTTTAATGTTTTTATCGTATAAACTAGATCTTATAGGGATAATTGATACTTTGAATTAAATTTAGGGATTGATGATACACCTAAAAACTCATTAGGTTAATGACGGTCCGACAAACTAGAAACCTAATTTGGGACGGTAAGAAAATAATTAGATTAAAATAAATTCAACCTAGATAATTAAAGGGTTCTAGGTTCATTTAATAAAATAATAATATAGATTAGCTATCTAATACTATTAATCAAAGTTTAAACCTAAGGTATTTTTAGTTAACTAGAAATATAGATATTTGATATAGTTTCTAAATGATGCTTTAATAATTAATAGGTTATTTTTAAATCAAATTAATATAACCTACGCTTTTGTTTTAATTAATAGAAAACATATTAAACATAGATCTAGAAAAGAATAACTATCTTTAAACCAACCCTAGAAGATAAAACAATACAAAATTCTAGACTTTTCTCTTTATAAAAACCTACCTTTATAATTCCTTGCTACTTAGTTTTAAATTTAATTAACTATTTTTATAAACTTGACTTTAGAATTAATTAATCACACCTCTCTATGAGAACGATTCTTAAGTACTATTCCGATATAGCTGTATACTTACGGTTAAAATTGGAGACTAATAAAATCTCTGTCATGCAGAATAAAGTAAAACAATATAAAAAGCATATAAAGTATATTCATTTATCTAAATGGTAAAATTGATTTTGTCTCAATAAGCATTCAGGTTTGGAAGATACGATCATTTTAACACAGGTGTTCACTGCTGGAATTCTAGTTTCAGAACCGAAAGTCTAACTTCGAATGCATATTACTATTAGTTGCGTACAGAATTGAGGGTCGCTACAGTTCAAAGAAATCTAGATATATCAGTTAAGTTTCCAACGCAATAGACGGAACAATAATAGTCGTTGTATACAATGAGTTATGTTTTGTTTAAGGTCAATACATATAATTTGTCACTGCAGAAAACAGCAGAACATACCAATGGTTTAAAATACTTTAAAAATATCAAACGACACTTAAATTAAATGAAAACAATACCACCGGTTAGATAACTTGATTGATTATCTACGCAAGCGACATAGGTCTCCTCATATTATCGTACGTGTACAGGGATATACAGGTGTTTCAATTCAGGTATCGATAAAAAATACTGCTCTGGACTGCAGTCCAGAGCCGTATTTCTATCCAATTTTCATTATCGTAACATTGGAAATATTCAGTATCAACTTAAACAGGGTTATAGGTTATCCAGTCATCTTTGTAACGAGCCTAAGCACATCACGATACGATTTATATTCAATTTTATTATGAATTTAATACGGTGATATGTATAGTAAATTTCAGATTCGACGTCGCATCTTGGGGACGTCATTTCATGGCTGTAACTACGGTACTTTGAATCTAAACTTCTACACGATATTAACTAACAAGAAATTAAACCATTGATCATAGTTTTGGGGATTTTAATTAGGGTTTTGATTTAAGAACGATATATTAAACACTTAACACACACACACACACATAAACTCGTCATTAATATTTAACCACTTAATTAATATCTCTCTCTCACTCTCTATATATAGCATGATTAAACAAGTGAAGGGGATTCACTTGCTTTCGGTCGCTGATATAGAAGCGACACGACGTGAAAAGCATTCGCTTCGATACATAAGACGGCGCCTACACGACGCGGAGTGAGTGAGGCTCGAACGCGATACGGCTGCGACATACGTGCGTTGGCGTTGTGAAGGCTACTGAATTGACGACGGTGACTGACACAACGACAGTGGCAATGTCTTGAACGGTGATGACGGCGACTGGAACATCGGCGATTGCGATGGATACAGGTGTTCGATGAAATGACTGGGGCTCGGCTGGGGCTTGGGCTCGGTTTTGGCACTGGTGTTTGTTGGAGCTAAGCACAGAGGTCTGGGCATGGAGCAGCGACGAGGTGGACGTGGGGCAGAGATGGCAATGGCGAGTTTGGTGGTCGCAGCAGAGTAGAGGAGAAGAAAGAGACGAGTTCTCGGTTTGTTGTCGAGTAGGGATGTAGTAGTGAGCGATGATGTCAATAGGGAGGCCGAAGGCGGGGTCCACGGAGTAGTTGACGGCGGGGAGGAGGGAGGTCGGCTTGGCCGTGTGGTGCTCAGTGAAGGTGGATGGCGGTGAGCTTGAGGCTTGCTGGGTAAGAGGGAGGGTGCTCGGGTGATGATGGGTTGGTATTATGATGTCTTGGGGTGTTGTAGAAGAGGAGATGGTGACGTTGAGGAGCTGCGGTGAGAGGGGAGGAAGGTGGTGGTTGGTGAAGAGGGCTCAGAGAGGAGGAAGGTGGTGGTTGGTGAAGAGGGCTCGTCGATGATGGGTAGTGGCAGTGTTCAGAGGAGCTCGGTGGTTTTGGGTTTGTGAGAAGAGAGAGAGAGAGAGAACGAGAAAGAGAGAAATATAGAGAGATAGAGAGATGGAGATGGATTTGTTTTAAAGGTTTTTCTTTTCAACCAAACATCCCAATTAAAAACATTAATGATAATTAATAAAATTTAATGATAATTAAAACCAATTTAATAGCCATTAATCAAAAATGAATAATGTGAGGGGATTAAGAGGAAAGGAAAACAGAAGAAGGAGAAAAGAAAGGAAAAGAAGAAGGGGCTTGGGCCTTGGACTAAAGAAGAATGAAAGAAAAGAAAAGAAAAGAAATGAAGGAAGGGGCCTGCAGGGGATTTGGGCTGAGCATGGGTTAGGATCAGGTTTAGAAAATTAATTAAGAAAAGGAAAATAGGAAAAAGGAAGAAGTAGGTTTTAAGAATATGAATTAGAAATAATTAGTCAGGAAAATTTAAAGAGATTGTAAAGAAATGAATGTAGGGAAATTAAATAGGAAGATAATAGGAAAATATAAAGAAAAATATTAAAACCACCTTTTATTGATAGAATTTGGGAAACAAAGTTTATTAAAATACAGAAATAACGTACACAAGAAAACCAATTATTACAAAAGTTATTTCTTAAAAATATGTATCCTCGGTTCTCAACCCCCTTAAGCATGAGGGTAGTAGTTAATTTAATCATAAACTATACCCAACTTTTTTTTGATGCAGATCAGAGATGCCATTGTTGTTTTCGTGTTGCTTTTTCATGTTATATTTTTGGTGCTATGATTAAGGAGTGAATAAATTAGTTTTAGAAATTTGTACCACTTCTTAAGCGTAAGAAACTTATTATCTAAAGTTTAAATACATCAGTAAGGATTTTGTTTGTGTGTGTGGGGGGGGGGGGGGGGCACTAACGTGAAAAAAAGCCTCCTTTCGGGCGGAGGGTGAGTCAAGCTCCTCCTGAATCCGTCCGTTGGAAAAGAATATGTCAGCTAATCGGTTGTTGGCTGATATTCTCGATCACTTCCTTCCTCACCCATAATCAATGCACTTCCTGAGAATGAGGCTTATTGTCTCGTTAGAGTTCCGGTGAAAGTCTAAGTAAATCAAAGCCGCTAGTTTGCCAAACAGAGGGTTGGTTCATGCTATTGATACACAATCGTCTTGTTTAATAAAGTTTTTAGATTAACATCTTTATGACTGTATCTTGTTCATTATTTTAAATTTAAATAATAATATCAGTTTTGGAGCATTTGAGGCGCATAAGCTACAGTGCGGACCGGCTTCACAAGATGCGCAAGATATTTGGAGATGGAGCACCTGGATCGAGCTGCTTTTTTTAAATATTTTTTATATTTTTGTAGGATGGCAAGATATTATCAGTTTGCGACATGTGTATATGTTCCCTTATAAAAAAAGTAAGAGAAGAAAAGAAAAGATGAAAGGAAGCTCTCCCACATGTTTAACACGTGAACGCTCACATGTAAAGCATGTGACCGCCGGCTTCAAGGAGGATTCAATCCTATGATATAGCCTCCATGTGTTGAATATGTGAGCACTCACATGCAAAGCATGTGACTGCTGAATTAAGATAAAATTAAAACCCATACGGGCACCACGTGTTAAACATGTGAGAGCGCCGCCGCTATATATATACATGATAGCCCTCACGTGAAAGCCACGTGAGCGCATTAGTTTGAAGTGCTAACTCCAGATATAATTAAATTCTATTTGGGAAATATTTTCTCCTGATCTTTCTAATACTAGAAAGATTTTCTTTGTTAAATAGAGATCCACTGGATTCAAAATCCAACGGTGCACCGACCAAATCAGAAAATAGAATCGAACTTTTTGTTAGGAACATATTTTCCTAACCTTGCTAAAACAAATAGAAACTATTTTCTGTTAAACAAAATTCTCCGGATCTTAGATCCAACAGCGGATATAATTCCCCGAGTGATCTCTGAGATCAATTAGATCAGTCGGGATCTCTCAAACTAATTGATATTTCCCCCCTCCTATATAAAGGATCCGAGACTTCTAGTCTCATAGAGACACAGATATACACACAGGGAGATAGATAGAGAGAGACATAGACGCGATAGAGGAGCCCCCCAATAAAATCCTACACCAGAGAATTTAATTCTCTTCGAAGAAAGATCATTTTCCTCCTCCCAAAAACCTTAGGTAAAAAACAGAGATAAGAATATCTCCTTCTTGCCTATTCCATACATGATATAAAGGTTCAACTCTTTAATAAGAACTTAGTTCTTTCTCGGGATCTAAAATCCATAAGAAAAATCTCCTACAAGATGAGAATTTAATTCTCATCGTGAAAATCATGTTCTTCAGATCGAAGATTCAGGGGAGAACTATGACGTTTTACCCCTTGCACATAAAAAAAGAGAATATGGAAGAATAGAACGTGGAATTGATATTCCAGGAACTTAGTTCCTCCATAACATAATAGGGTTTTATCCCAATAAGAACTTGGTTCTCACAAAAAAGGAGGAACTTGGTTTCTTGCAAGATTTGCAAGACTTTTATAGTTTAACTCTAATTTTCATAGTTAATCTCTGCATGAACATGGAAAGGATCACGTGGAAGACACGTGAGAATCTTAGAAAATGAAGAACGAAGTTTCACGTAAGAACCACGCGAGTGCTCAAAGTAGCCCTGAAGATGAGCCTCACATGGAAGACTTCACGTACGAACCACGTGAGTGCTCAAAGGAGCCCTGAAGATGAACCTCACATGGAAGACAGGTGAGCGCTGAGACTCTAGTGCTTAGCACTACTTACGTAGAAGACACGTGACCAATCATGAAGATAGCAGTCTACGTGCTATTCACATGAGGGTTATGTGAACCAGTGCTTAGTACTACTCATATGGAAGACACGTGAACACCAAGAAACCAGGCTTCTCACGTGAAGAGCATGTGAACACTGAAGTGGGATCTAATATGAAGCTTAAGCTTCTGGGCCTAGTGCTTAGCACTGTTGGGTTATCTAAAGCTCAAAACAAAATGTTTGGCCTAGTTAGCACTGTTGGAAAACAGAGCCCGACATCTAGTCTAAGATTAAACTAACTCCATGAAGTTTCAAACTTCTTTAATTTTCAAAAGAAAATCAACCCTGATTATACATATTTTAAGTCGAGCTTAATCTAAAACAAGATTAACGGTCCTTAAACACATTTTTAGACGATCTTAATCTAAGACTAGATTAATGATCCTTAAACCCCTGAACTTATGGACCTCATTTATATAAGATCTACGTCCTCAGTTCAAAACCTCAAATCTAATATACGTGTTTGGACTAATCTGCGCATTACGGGCATGACACGATAAGTCTTCGTATACAATGCAAGGGCAATCCCATAATAAACAATATATAACACGACACGAAGTGACTTACCGGAGAAGGTGAAAGTTGTTATCGCTTTGCGATAACGTAATTAACTGCAGGGGTTTGTGCCCATAGGGAAGAGCGTCCCCACAATCAAAATCCCTCATCATTGACGATGAATCTGATAAGTCAGCTACATCGGTCGCATCTATCCAAACCTCCGATATATGGTGTCATAAATCAACTTGGTATCTTCGGAGAGGTGGATGAATATGTTTCATATTGCATCTGCCTCCAAATTCAGGCTAGAAGTCTCCAACGTCTCTATCTAGCCTTCTGCGGTAAATAGATTCTTGCACGTCCGGTGGGACTTTTTTCTCTTTCCACTCTACACTTCGTCTATCGTGTTTCGCGAAATAATCGCGGTATATTATGTTTATGGGTGCCCTTAGGTTTCGGGATACTAAAACTGGTGTTCTCCTTATGCAGAGATCTAATGGCCTCACTCAGCAACAACAAATGCAACGCTGGCTCCAACACTACTCTGGCCAGAATATCCTGGTCAGGTCAAGCCATGGCACCAGTGCTTTGCATTCCGATGGCCCAAGCGGCCTAGCAACTTGATGGGCTCTTCTTTGGGTCCATGTTACCACCTCCTTCTCTTGGAATCCCGACGCCAAAGGAGGAGACATCCAAGAAGTCAGTTTGCAATAGGCTGACAACTACCACAGCAGGCCCCGATGATAAGCCTGCTCAATATGAAGGATCGGTCTATTGGTTCCTAGTGCGCTCGCCGCTAACCCGCGGCTGATGCGGAATCCAAAAACAAAAAATTTCGTGGTACTAGAAACTCTAAACCAAGAATCTAACCAAACACCTAAAGTAGAACCATAACAAGATAGAAACCATAACCTTTGCAGCGTTTTCATTTTCTCTAATTGGGTTGGACTCTAGCATGCTCTTAAGAGCTCCTGGTCGCGTTTGCAAGCCGGTCCTGTTTCGCGAAGATGGTCCATCCGAGGGAACCAATCCAAGCTCCGGCTTCACCTAGTGAAGCAACCGACGCTCCAAGCTCGTTAGGAATAAAGAGTGGGGATGTAGGAATTTTCCACTATCCTTTTCTCTTAAATCTAAGTTCAAGAGAGCAAACAAAGAAGAAGGAGGAGGTGGGGAAAAATAGCCATGAGCAACTCAAGAAGGCATGAGAGAATGATCGTATGAAGAATAGAAAAGAGAATGGCTTCATATTCATTTTACAACCATACAAAAAATACTATAACCAATTTGTGAATAAACAAATGAAAGTCTATTCCTCTCTACATGTCTTCAACCATGCTCAATACCACCTCACCCTCCACTTCATTTCATGAATATTTATAAATGAATATTCACAAATGTGGTTTCCATCTTCTAGAACAAATTCCGTATAAATACGGACTACAACCCGGTATACGTATCGAAATACATATACGCGTATCCGTATAAAAATACGAATAGCCAAGAGAGAGAATGAATAGTGAACAATAATACTAGAATTTATATATATATATATATATATATATATATATAAATTATTAAATCAAAACTTGATTTAATAATCCGGCTTAATTCTAAGCCGCCAGTATTATCAACCGTCCGATTAAAATTCGTGTAGCCTGTACACATATTTAATCGGACACCTGTATGTATCAACATATATCATCTACATCATATCACCTGAACCGGGAAAACCTTTTGTGTGGGACTCTAAAGACTCGTCAATACGCTGGCAGTGGATTTAACCTCAAGCACGTCAGCGGTACTAGCTGTACGTAACGGCTACCTAGGTATTGAGCGAAAAGAAGGCCAACGAGCAAACTCATCCGTACCCCTACTGAGTCTGTCTGTGACAATCTCCGTACAGTCTAATCTGTTCGTCTAAGAGTATCACATATTGGGTCTAGGGGCGGATAAAGTCAGACCCCTAATAACGCGATATTTCGTGTCGGTGTGAAGCCCATCACCCACTGAGAAACCACCGATCCAAATTAGTAATTCTCGTCCACTTTGGCTAAGGATTTCTGGTGATGGCCACCCATGCACAATGCGACATCCACCCCTAATACCGGGAGAGATGAATCCCCGACGATCCGCTCACTGCCTCCATGTGGCTCGGGACTGTATCCAACTAAAACCTATTTGCACGACTCCTTTGAGCCGTGGTAGGGTAGTAATCAAAGCACAACGAGAACTCACACGAGACAAATGACGATCTCAGGTCGACAGACTAACCTGTCCTCATGTCACTTGAGAACTGCTATTTGACAATATATATAATACCATCTAGCATGTTCCCGGCAAGTTCGTCTATTGTAACTCATAACCCAATGAGCACCTGCATACTATCTTAGGTGACTAACTGACACCAATAGTTTATGAGACCGGCCGCTGCCCTTCGTTGGGGTCTCGAAAAGTATACACTAGTCTATTCCGGAGTATCGATGCCCAGTTTCGATATTCCCTCGACTAGGGACATTTAAGGATGTGCTTATAGACCATCCAGCTCCCACATATATGATCGCAATCATAATGCTGGTAGTCAAGCAAGAATCCTTTTGGCTCTATCAATATGTAACAGTGATATGTAATACCACATAATACATGTACATGATGATAAAGTCAAACCAGATAGCATATTATCATCTCGAGTAAGACTGTTCTACCCGTATAGGTCCTCTTTCAATCATCATAATCGCTTGCCTGCGATTACAATAATTGTCTTGAGGGCACTATAGCCAACAATCTCCTACTTGCACTTAAGACTAATTATTGCGGTATCAAATACTCACAACCCATGTGACACCGAACACCCAACTTTTCTACTAATCAGTCTCGCAAAGTATGTTTGCGAAACTATCGCGTTCGAGAAATAGCCTTAGTGAGTGAACCTGCTCCAATGTTTCTATTTTTATCTCTCTATATCTCAACTTCGCGGAGAACGACCATCTCCTGAAATGAGCGATACCTGTCTTAGAACTTGTTTGGATATCTGATGGGACCCTGTTCATAACATGAACACCAAATCCAACAAGCTTCTTAGACTGTATCCCATTGCTGATGTAAGTCTCAGACCGTATCCCAGCGCCAAGACCACTTCAGTATCCTTCTTGAAAACCTATCCAACAAACTGCACCTCAAAAGAAGGCAAACTATTTACTCCGATAGCCACTCTGTCATCCATGTCAGTTTGGAAGCCTAAAATGATAACCGCTTCCCACAGGCGACTGCCATTATCATATACAAAGAACATCCTCTTATGATCATAACTGCTTCCTAATGTTTCTCTAGGATTGGATTAATATATGTTTATTGCAGCTAGCGCAAAAGCAATATCTGGTGTGGTACTTGACATCTTATGATTGACTCAATTGCCTAAGCAAGAGATATGTCAATCATGCAAATCTCTCTCCTCATCAGTCTAGAAGGCATCTCTTTAGAGAGGGTGACTCCATCACCTGCTGGTATACCACCATACCAGGAGTCATCCATTCTAAAACACTTTAGAACAGTGTCAAAGTACCCGAATTGGGACACTTCCCAAATTTAGATCTAAAACCATAGATCTAGTCACTAGAATCCCTGATATTTTGTCCAGATCCTATGTGGAGAAACACCTTGTGACAATTACAGTATAATCGATCGTAGTATAGGAACACCACTTCCTATAAGGAGCACGTCATCCAAATACCAGGACATCACTCCCTACTACCTTCTTACCAGGTCCACCTGTTGTTCTGATGAAGTCAAACTCTATGACCGTCACATAAAAAATAGATGATCTTTTTCCGCTATACTTGTTTTAGTTTATAAATAGACATAAGCTACTGGTCCACTACGCTTCCGCTGCTCCCACTGACTACAACAACCCTCTAGCAGAGTCATATATACGTGCACTTCTAAATTCAATTTAGAATGACGTTATAGTCATCCACCTGCCAGATCTCGTAGTCTAGGACAACAGTAGTGGCAAGCTTAGGTCATCAAAACCTCCCTGTCACCGTCTTTGAGGAGACCAAAGTACCTTTCGGGCGGCTGAGATTACCCACTAAATCTGCGGAATGGCTAATGGATCGTCGAATCCAATTGAATGCTTAGGTTCTACTAAATTTTCAGTAATCGTTTGTGGTTCTAGAATCACTTTCAGTTCTACCATACTCCCACTAATGTTTTCTGAAAAGAATTCATTTTACTAGAAAGGTTGTGGGTCAAGAACAATATAAATATTGATCCAGCAAATGGTAGAATGTTAATCCTCGTCAAAGCCCGGGATAACCCACAAACTGCTATTACTGAAACGTGCCTTAAGTTTATCCGGATTCTGGTTTTAAGCATAAGCCGGACTACGCCATATACCTCAACATAGTTAAAATATGAATCCATTCTATATCCAATATAGACACAAAGTCACTAATTTAATTGGAACCCGATTCAAAATACATGCAGCTATTTCTAGTGTATATGGACTAAATGGAAGAAGGCCATGCAGCATTACTCATCAAGGAACGCACCCACGGATGAGTAACCTAAGAGAGAAGCAAGTTCTCAAATATATTACTTACGACGGAATACCTAGTATAAGTATTTACACCTTTGATCACCTCGAAGAATCCTGATACTTGCAACGTATGGTTCTCTACTTTATTCTTATACCTATAACTTATCAAAATTTGGACCTTGTATTTCAACGAAATGCATGTCTAAAACCAGAGAAGTCATAAGCAAACGGAATATAGTACAAGTACCAGCCCCTTTGTTCTAATGGATATCGGACAACATACAATATTTTGTATAAGTTCTCTGAGTTTAATAACTCAAACCCCGTGCGTCGTAGGTTGAAAACCGTGTTATGGTTGAGAAGAATTACACCGTTGTTGGTATTATCATAAACATAATTTCAAAATTTATATCTCACTTTATATAATAAACGTACAGATATATCAGTTTGAAATTGGTACTCAACAACGAATATTTAAAACCAAATATTTGCCGTTAGGCAAAACCCAGGCGACTTTCTCAAATATCACCAATTACAAAGAATTATGGTATTAAGGATCTAATCACCCAATTTCTAATATTCTACTCCCACTCAGCATCTGTAACGCCATACAAATGTAAGAATCAAGTCTGATAAATACATACCCTGGAGTTAGAAACTAATTGGGAAAGCAGTTTTCAATTAACATCGCACAGTGAAACTGAAATATGAAAATGTTTCGAAGGGGTGGCCGGGTATTCCTAATAATTCCTCTTCCACTATCCAGATTCATGACAGTAGCCACAAATTTCTTTGTCTCACTCCAATCCCTTTATATGTCTTTACTTCTTACCTTCTGTACACCACACTTAGATTAGTTGGTTTTCTTCTTTCCCTATCATTTGACACTCGCCTAAGGTTTGAAAGAAAACTATCCAATAAGCGTAATAAGTGTACTCTTTTAATACTAGGAACCCTCGCAACTTGAGAGAAGGTAAAGAGAAAAGACAATCGAATAATCCTATTCAATTTCTTCAGAACCAGAATCCATCATCGAACAGAAACAAGTTTCTTCGAGTTCGTATGTAACTATACGATAACATACCCAAGCAATATGGATCTTCGTAGTGATACAGAGTGTTCTGGAGAAATGCAAAAGGGAAGTAGGAGTGGCAGGGATATATGCAGGTTTGTCGTGAATCATGACAATCCAAAACCAAAGTTTGTAAGAAGGTTCAGTTAACTTGGTTCATGAGTTTTCGTTTAAGGTCAGGTCATGGTCGCTGCCAGAGAGAGAGAGAGAGAGAGAAGGAACGAAGAACTCCTGCTGGAACGGTAAAAACCTCAGGTTCGGCAGGGTAAATGCATTAAAAAGGGATAAATTTTAGCGGATGGTGCGGCTACAGTTGGTGGGGAACTCGCTTTAGGAAAAAACGTATTAGTAGAGAGAAGGATGCCAGCCGAGATGCAGCTGGGAGCCAACCTATACTTTCCTTGGGGTTGCATTTCCCCAACATCTAAATCAAGGGCGGGCGAGAGAGAGAAGAAACACTCAGCGTGCACTCTAACCTACATTCGATTTGTTAATCACTTTATCTAATCAGGATTGCTCCCACTATTTTCTCGAATTCTCCTTCACCCTAAAAGGAGAATCAGTCGGGATCATCTGAAAATCATCTGAGGAGTAACACCTACTCATCAGTGGGAATCATGATCCAACTATCATCGCGTGATAACTCGATGGAAGCCACTCAAGTCACCACACTCCAGAAGGTATGCACATGCATGAAAAGTTTCCCTTATATTTGAAACTCCCGATATGGTTTTTGCCCCTAGGACCCAAGGACCTTGACGCTTGCCAACAAATCAAGGGTCCTAGTTAAGTTCAACCCGTCATTATCTTGATTGCATCGAACCCACCCGCACTAGCCCTTGACGCTTGCCAACAAAGCAGTGTGACTGTTCCGATCAATCGCATTTCTATGCAACAAATAAGTATCACTTAGCTACCGTACACTATGCCTTGATGCTTGCCAAGAAACATAGAATGAATACTAGGCACTACCTATCTGAAATGACGGAGGGCTACGACTGGTTTTTGGCGAAAAACCTTTAACGTAATGAACTTGATATCGTTGAAGGAACTCGAGTAGTTTTGAAAAGGAGTGGTTTAGGCTCCGCATTTTTAAAACGAGTGGTTTTGCAGAAAACCGATAGTTTTGAAGAAAACCGAGTAGTTTATAGTCATGCAAACTTTTTGCCAAAGAGGCCACTCCCTATGAAGGGATCTAGGCTCTTTCCTCATCGAATGAGGTGCAGGATATTCCTAACTGAATATCTCGACGCAAAGCAAAAAGAAATGCCTATAGTTTTCAAAATTTGGTTCCAACAACATCATTTAGGTTTGTTTTCCTTGCATTAATCAGAATTAATATAGTCCTATCAATTAAACATATCACGCCAGAAAGAAACGAAAATAGGCACGCACATATATGTCATCTGCATTCGCCATATAGTCCCGGGTCTTCACTGTAAGGTTACTTAACTTACGGCAGGGCGGGTACAAGACTAGCGCGGATGCAAAACATATATAGCATCTACTATATATATATATATAATATTTAACAACATTCGTCTCACGCATGATATCAAGTAATATTACAGAATCATCACAGTAGAAGTAAATACAGTATGGAAATGTAGATAATATAGGAAAAATACATTTCAATGGAACCAAATATGAAATGCAATTTTTTCGGTTGTGTGGATGGCCCGTAGTATTAGACCCTAGACCCCTATGAGTGCGACAAACCACCCGCCAATTCCAGAAGCGAGACAACCCTAATCAATGAAGTGAGTGGGCCACCCAGCACTCTCAAAATTCGATGACTTAGGCACTTCTCCGCGGGTCAAACCTATACCCTCTACGAGTGCGGCGAATCGTCCGCCAATTCTAGAGTAAGGCACCCCGGTCTTAACTCCATAAGATGGTGGCCTGTTGCCCTCTAGAACCTGGCTACTCGAGCACTCTGCCGCGGGGTAATCCTAGTGCATGTAATGAAAAACCTGAATATACAACGGTGACCACGTCTGCAACCTGGACGCACCCCAATGAATAATACAAGCCGCGATGACGGCAGTCCACATGTTGGACACTCGCCACGCAATATGAATATACATTACCTCACAGAGAATAACATTTAATACTACATATACCGGGCTATCCATCGCGACAAATCCAACATAACCATAATCACAAGCAATATCCATCACAGAACATGCAAACTTGCGAGTATCAATTCCGTAACCCCGTTTAATTGATGCGTATAACAATTAGACGACGTTTTACCAAACTTATGATACACGCAACCATCACCGAGCCTACAACAATTGAATACCACACACAAATAGCTAACACTTCAATTTTCCAAAACACAGAAAATCAAGTGTGCTAAAAACCGACAAGAAATTCCATGTTAAAACCCACTCCGGGAGTCCGAAATGGGCTCAGATTGAGCCGAAACTTCGCGGAGGGCCCCGATATAAAATTAATGTCGACCCAGAGACACCTAAGGGGGTACCCACCCCCTAAGCCATCCCAAGATAGCCTAAGGGGTAGGCAGACCCGAAATTGCCTTCTGAGGCAGTTTCGGGTCCCCACCCCTGAGGCCACCATTTGGGTGGTCTCGGGGGTGTGGGCTCTCCCTAGGTCCCCCCGAGACATCCCTGGGTTCCTCGCGCATCTCCCCACGGCTTCTTGGTCCAAACCGAAAGCCCGCGGGGAGTTAAAACATCAATAGCATGAAATTCCTCACTGTTTTTAGGCAGTTTTGCGGAGTAAAAATCGACGGGATTCGAAAGTCGTATCTATTTAGTTTATGATGTTTGGGTGGCTCTGATACCATTGTTGGTTCCTAGTGCCCTCGTCGCTAATCCGCGGCCAATGCAGAATCCAAAAACAAAAAATTTCATGGCATTAAAAACCCTAAACCAAGAATCTAACCAAACACCTAAACTAGAACCATAACAAGATAGAAATCACAACTTTTGTAGCGTCTTAATTTGCTCCAATTGGGTTGGACTCTAGCATGCTCTCAAGAGCTCTGGGTCGTGTTTGCAAGACGGTCCTTCTTCGCCGAAGATGATTCATCCGAGGGAACCGATCCAAGCCCCGGCTTCACCTAGTGAAGCAACCGACGCTCCAAGCTCGTTAGGAATGGAGAGTGGGGATGCAGGTCTTTTACACTATCTTTTTCTCTCAAATCTAAACTCAAGAGAGCAAACAAAGAAGGAGGAGGAGGTGAGGGAAAATAGCCATGAGCAACACAAGAAGGCATGAGAGAATGATCGTATGAAGAATAGAAGAAAGAATGGCTTCATATTCATTTTACAACCATACAAAAATACCATAACCAATTTGTGAATGAACAAATGAAAGCCTATTCCTCTCTACATGTCTTTAACCATGCTCAATGCTGTCTCACCCTCCACCTCATTTCATGAATATTCACAAATGAGATGTCCATCTTCTAGAACAAATTCCGTATAAATACAGAATACAATCTGGTATACGTATTGAAATACCTATACGCGTATCCGTATAAAAATACGAATAGTCAAGAAAGAAAATGAATAGTGAACAATGATACTAGAATATATATATATATATATATATATATATATATATATATATATATATATATATAATAATGGAGGAAAGAGGCCATAGGAAGGAATTTCCTCCTATGGCGTCGAAAAATTACACGCTCCCTCGTTTTTTCCGACGACCGGCACCCATCATCTTCATCGTTATCATCTAAGATGTGGGCACACCAAATTTCATGTGATTCTACAACTTTTTCACCGTTGATTTAGCAAAACAAAAAGTTATGTTGTCGGTAAACCGTTAATCTTGAACCCACTAAATCAACGGTGAAAAAGTTGTAGAATCACATGAAATTTGGTGTGCCCATATCTTAGATGATAACGATGAAGATGATCGGTGCTGATCATCGGAAAAAATGTGGGAGGGTGTATTTTTTTGACGCCATAGGAGGAAATTCCCTCCTATGGCATCTTTCCTCCATTATTCTCATATATATATATATAAATTATTAAATCAAAACTTGATTTAATAATCCAACTTAATCCTAATCCACTAGTATTATCAACCGTCTGATTAAAATCTGTGTAGTCTGTACACATATTTAATCGGACACCTGTATGTACCAACATACGTCATCTACATCATATCGTCTGAACCGGGAAAACCCCCTGTGTGGGACTCTAAAGACTCGTCAATACTCCGGCAGTGGGTTTAACCATAAGCACGTCAACGACACTAGCTGTACGTAACGGCTACCCAGGTATTGAGCAAAAGAAAGGCCGACGAGCAAACTCATCCGAACCCCTACTGAGCCTATCCGTGGCAATCTTCGTACAGTCCGGTCTGTTCGTCTAAGAGTATCGCATATCGGGTCTGGGGGGTGGATAAAGTCAGATCCCTAATAACGCGATATTTTGTGTCGGTGTGAAGCCCATCACCCACTGAGAAACTACCGATCCAAATCAGTAATTCTCGTCTCCTTTGGCCAAGGATTTCTGGTGATGGCCACCCGTGCATAGTGCGACATTTACCCCCAATACCGGGAGAGACGAATCCCCGACGATCTGCTCACTGCCTCCATATGGCTCGGGACTGTACCCAACTAAAACCTGTTTGCACGAATCCTTTGAGCCTTGGTAGGGTAGTAATCAAAGCACATTAGGAACTCACACGAGACAAATAACGATCTCAGGTCGACAGACTAACATGTACTCATGTCATCTGAGAATTACTATCTGACAATTGGTATAATATCATCTGGTATATTCCCGGCGAGTCCGTCCAGTATAACTCATAACTCAATGAACACATGTATACTATCTTAGGTGACTAACTGACACCAATGGCTTATGAGACCGGCCACTGCCCCTCGTCGGGGTCTCGAAAAGTATACACTAGTCTACTCCAGAGTATCGATACCCAGTCTCGATACTCTCTCAACTAGGGACATTTAAGGATGTGCTTATAGACCACCTAGCTCCCACGTATATGATTGCCATCATAATGCTGGTAGTCAAGCAAAAATCCTATGGGCTCTATCAACATGTAACAGTGATCTGTAATACCGCATAATGCATGTACATGATGATAAAGTCAAACCAGATAGTGTATTGTCATCTCGAGGAAGACTGTTCTACCCGTATAGGTCCTCCTTCAATCATCATAATCGCCTTCCTACAATTACAATAATTGACTTGAGAGAACTATAGCCAACACGGTCTTCCAGAGATTGAAGCCCAACTCCGTGGGCCCCGCCAAGAAGCCCGTGATCCCGAAGAAATCAGTCTTCAAAAGGATGAGCTTTGCTGCTCCGGACGATCCAACCATCCAGGCCGTTCCAAAGAGGATGGTCACTAAGAGGCTGATCTGCAGCCCCTGCTACTTCTGAGGCGCCAAAAGGTGCTTCACCTCCACGCCAGTCCGTATTCAATAGGCTGGCACCCCATGCTCATGCTCATACTCCGGTCCAACCAAGGACATCAGTCTTTCAGTGGCTGGTCCATGCTCCAATTTCGAAGCCATGCAGAGGACCAAATGTCCCGGCTTCAAAAGAACACTGGGGGTAGGGTATTCCATCCCAGAAGCTATGCAGGGGGTAAGTCCATGAAACCCCTGAGATTGAAGAAACCCCAACTTCAAGACATTCTCGACGTCGATACTGGCGCCGAGTAAGGCATGCTGGGGCAGTTCGCCATCTGGGTTAACCCTGCCGGCTCCAATGGTGCAGGCTGCTGTTCCAACCGGGAACGGCTTTGAGGCACTGAACATGGTGAAGCAAAACTCTCCAAGTCTTATATTGAAGAAAACTCCACCTCTCGCAGAGAGGAGTGATGAGCCAAAATTGGTTCGATCGGAGAAAAGACTTTCCTCGACCATTCATATGGTCTGGAAGGAGGTATAGGGGTTAGTGATCAATAGAGATTACTCTCCTCAGCCAAAGAAGCTGAAGAGCCGTGATAAACGCTCTTCCCATCAACCGAAGGAGGCTCCTGCTATGATGGTCCCTCCAAAACCGGCCTCTCACAAGAGAGAAAGGCCAGAGAACACGCAAAGGTACTTCAAGGGCTCGCACTCTAAACGCTTCAAGACTGGAGGATTGGTAGTTCACACCATCTATATGGTAAACTCCAAGGATGAGAGCAAGACTTCTGTCTCCCACAGACCAATCACACGGTATGTAACAAAAGATCCACACAAGCTGCAGGAGTTAGGAGTTGATAGCTCAAGCGGATGAAATAATGAGTCCCCCGCCTGGTGCAAAGCTGGACGGCTTTTCCGAGGAACGAGCAGACCAGGAGTCTGATACGGACTACCTGAAGCAGATGCTCCGGAAGAAGGACGAGAAAACTGCAGAAATGGAGACCCGAATGGACAAGATGGCCCATTTATTCCAAAGTTTGCTCGGGATGATAGCTTACCCCGAACCATCAGCAGATAAACTCCCGGTGGTCGTCGTCGAAGACAAAGGAGATGCCTCCAGTCCCCCCTTAAGCCTCATCAACGGCAAAAGAGGAAGTTATCTCCAAATTGCAGCTAGACGAATATATCGCCCAAAAGTTCAAGGCTCACCTAGCCAGTGAAGCTGCCCGAAAGTTGATAAAGATTGGCCAATCTTACCTGGCGTGCTACGATCAAATACAGTACTCGTCAGGATACATGATTCCGACGTTCCCCATATATAAAGGAACCAGAAATCCAAAGCAGCATATCACCCAGTTCAGATCCAAATGTGGCAATACTAGGAGTAATGATATATTGCTCCTCCGGCAGTTCATTAGCTATCTAGCGAACGTAGCATTTGAATGGTATTTGGAGATTCCCAACGACTTGATCAAAACTTTTGACAAGATGGAGCTCCTCTTCTGCCAAAGATTTGCTAGTGCAAGCGAGCGCATAATTGTGACCACCCTGGTCAACGAGAGGCCCAGGTCAAACGAGACGTGGGTCCAATACGCGATGAGATAGAGGAACCTTTGGTCCAAATGTGAATAAAGGATCGTTGAAGCTCTGGCCATAAGTATGTTCGTGAGCATTCTCTATAAGAAGGTGCAAGCGTTCTCATATTTGGCTGTCATGTCCCGCTTCCCACTAGATGGAAACGGCACGCGACGAGGACCTCGACGTATTTATTCCGAGAAGGTCATTTCTCGAAATAAATACGCCAAGTGTCTATAAGCAACATAAACTAATAAGAAAAAACAAAAGAATGAAATCCAATTTTGATTTATTACATTCAAGATTCACAATTGACAAAATATTTGAATACAAGATATGATAACCTGATAAACCTTAATAAGAAGGCATACATAAATAAGCTGAAATGAAATGAAAAGCTGAATGAAATTAGACGTCCGGTTGTGATGCGAACTGATTGTACTCCTCTTCGACCGCTTCTATCTTCTCTGTCTCAATACCACCTGACGAACATTCCAAGATAGAAAGAAAGATGGGTGGAATGCCCATCAGCGAACTAACGCTCGGTAAGTCCCCAAAAGGATGGTGTGATGTATATAAATGAAATGCAAGGTGTAATGTGATATATGATATAGCATAGATGAACATGTACACAAGCATAGTAGCGTGCATGGTAATATGTATGTCAACTATATTAGAATAACAAACAAGTATAACATGGCTTTGGAGTGTAGTTATAGTGAACATGAAGTGAATGTACGTGTCCTAAAAGGTCTTTAAAATGGTAAAAGCCACTAATGTGAGTTCAAGTGTGAATGTCAACCAATCTCAAGGGTATTCTCGAACCCAAGGCTATCGTCCAGGGGTAAGGAATCACGGGCCCAAAATAGCGGGACTTCAATTGTTATTGAAGTATTCCAAACCCAACAGGCTATCATCCAGGGGCTTAGAAACACGGGCCCTCATTCGTGAATTCGTGATTTGTACCGTTTCAGCCCGGTACCATAACAACATGATTTGTATTAATGGGACTCATGAGATTCCGTTGGATTCATACTTAAACTACCCCAACACCTCGTGTATATTAGTCTATGATTAATGTTACGGGTCTTGATCGAATTCATGAATACAAAAGGTGATGTATGATATCAAGTTTTCAAGATTGAGTTCATGTAGTCATGTCAAGTGCAAGTCATGCCAATTGTATTCATGGTTCGAGTCAAGTTGGTTCAAATGTACATACCGGATTCATGTATTCATGATTGAGTCATGTCAAGATCAAGTCAATTCTAGCATGTAATGGTCTAATCACAAGTCATATAGGTAAAAATAAATAAGCAATTACAGAACATGATATAAGTATACAAGTAACTGTAAGCCGATGTCGCGCACCCCGCGGTTTGCGGGGAGGCGGAATTTTCAAAAACGATGATATTTGACTACGCAACACCGGCTAAAACTCCCGGATCTTTACTAAAACCTTAACTAGCTAATCTATCCAGAGGTTTAGTTACTCTGTTAGAATGGTTATACCTCCAAGATCGAGTCCTTCGGGTCTTTTAGTGCTCCTCTCCAAGGCTCCTCGGTGATCGGATGACGAAAGCTCCATCGGCCTCCTTGCGTCAAAGATGATCCACCGCGAGAAAATGTGCTCCAAGCTTCAACCTTTAAATGAGGTAACTAAGGTAGATGGTTCGCTAAACCAACTAGCCTAGGAGATGTAGAAAGTCTAATGGATTGTTTGTCTCACTAAACCCTTGGCTTACAACACATGTGAAAGTTAGGGTTTACTCTAGAGGAAGAAGGAGGTGGATAAACTCAAGAGAGTATGAGAGGATAGCAACTCAAGAAAATAATACCAAGTCTAGAATGAAAAAAATGAGAGGAGAGAAATGGCTAATATCTTCTACTCACTTATTGAGCCATGGGATTAAAATCTATAGAATAATGTACCCATGCCTCAATAGTGAGTCAAGATGAATAAACTAATCAAAATAGCCATTCCTCACCATGCCACCAAAGTCTCCTCCATTTCCACCTTATTAACCCATTTAGAAAATGGATAATATAAATAGTGAGGTGGCTCCTTCTAGAAGCATGCCTTGCCAAATTACAAGAATGCCCCTCACCGTATATACATACCTGTATTCGTATTTCGAAAAATACAGATACACTGAGACGATAACAATCCAATAATACAATACTAGGATCCGGCTTAAACCAAAGCCCACCAGTATGTCCGCCTGATCAGCATCCGTGTACAAGTACACGTACGTGATCGAAGCCCAGTCGTAAAACCATACGACGCCTACATCAATTGCCTGAAGCAGGGAAATTCTCTGTGTGTGACTCTAAAGATTCGACAGTACGCTGGCAATGGGTTTAACCATAAGCCGTCAGCGGTACTAGCTGCACATAACGGCTACTCAGGTATCTGTCGATAAGAAGATCGATGAGCAAACTCACCCGGACTCCTACTGAACCTATTTATGACAATCTCCATATAGTCCGGTCTGTTCGTTTGAGATACTCGCATATGCGCCTAGGGGGATGGTAAACGTCAGACTCCTAACAACGTGATAAGTCGTGCCGGAGGAGAGCCCAATACACCATGAGAAACTACCGGAGTACCTTACCCGTATTTCTCGACTGCCCTGGCCAAGGACTTTGTGTAATGGCTTTCCGAACACTGCACGATATCAACCCCCAATACCGGGAGAGACGAATCTTATCCGATCGCTACTGTCTTCAAGTGCTTCGAGGCTACACCCAACTACTACCTGTTTGCACGACTCCTTTGAGCATGGTAGGGTAGTAATCTAAGTGCAGTGGGAACACACTCGAGACGAAGTAGGAATGGTAAGTCAACGGACTAAGCTGTACTTATGCCACTTGGGAACTGCTACCTGACGATAGGTATAATACCAACCAGCAGTTTCCGATGAGTTCTGTCCAGTGTAACTCACAACTCAGTGAGCACCTGCATACCTTCTCCAGTACGTCGTACTAATGGCTGTGGGACAGACCATATCCCCTGCTAGGATGAGAAGCGTATACACTAGTCTACTCCGGAGTATCGATACCCCGTCTCAATAATCCAACGACTAGGGACTTGTATAAGGATGTGCTTATAGACTACCCAGCCTCCACGAGTGTGACTGCCATCACAACGCTGGTAGTCAAGCAAAGATCCTAAGGGCTCTACCAATATGTATAAGCGATATGCTGAAAGAAACACATGCACATATTGAGGTAGAATCAAACCAGGTAGCATACTACCATATCGAGCAAGACTGTTATTATAACTGTGAAATATCCCAAGCATCCAATATGTAATATACAATTCAGTATGATACAATAATGGCCTCTAGGGTATATATCACTAACAGTAACGTCCAGAAATAATATTGTAAATAAGTGTTGTGTACGACTAATCAATCAAGTCAATTAATTTCGGAATATAAACAAAAATATAGATTTAAGTGTTGTGCACGAGTGAGTTCTAGTCTCGCCTAAATACGACTACCGGTTTGGGAGATACACCCGTTTTCGTATCGTCGAGCAAAACATATCAGAATCTGTTCAACACCGTCATATATTTTTAAAACGCGGTTTGAGTTAATTTTCATCAAGTGTCAGGTTACGAAAATTAATAGAAAATTGTAGGTCTTTCGATATACGTATCCAAAACACCAAGATTCAAGTGATTTGGATTTTTGAATCTCTTGTTATGATCATTTTAACATCAACGTTTAAAACTGAAATTCAGATTTCTGGATAGCAATTATATGTTATATTGCAAAGCCTATATCGGATTGTTTCTTGTGTTTCTAAGTAATCTAATATACAGGAAATTACAGTGTTATCAATCGTGCATCTACACATCTAAAGTTTGTCACGAACGGATATCTGGAGTTCAAGTTATGTCCTAATTAAAAATAGCATGCGAATCAGGATAGATTCTGTCCAGATTCGTCGCTTAATATTGTAACGCAGTTTTCTATATTTTACGTCGATTTTCAGTAAAAACTTAAAACAGAGAAACTTTAGATCTTTCGATATAGATGTTCAAAATATCTGAAAACACTTAATTTGGATTATCAATTATAGAGTTATGATATCTTGAAAAAGACCCTTATTGGCAGTTTTCTGGTTTTAAAAACAGTGAATAAAAAATTACGTAACTCCTAAACTGTTATTCGGTTTGATATGAAATTTTTATTGTAGATCTGAAATTCTATCTAGTATATAATCTAATTTTTCTATAATGTCCAGAAGTCAAGATTGATTTTCTAAAAATTATTTTGAAGGTAAAGGTATTTGTTCAAGGTGGTATTTGAGATTGACAAGGTCATGGTATTTATTTGAAATCTCGTTTTCTTTTAAAACTAAATATAAATAAAATAAAATAAAAATAGCGAGCAATAAATTATGAAAGGTGTAACGACCGTGTTTTCTAATACCTAATAAAATATATTTTATTTTATTTTCTAGTATGAAGTAGTTATTTATGTGTTTCGTTGATAGAAAAATATTTTTATTTTTTAAAAAGTGATGTTAGTAATTTTCAAAGCGTTGAAAAATAATTAAAGGAGTTTTCTAAAATATATTTATATTTTTATAGGCTTAAAATGTTTTAATAAAATTTTATAACGCCTTAAAATAATCCGCATATTTTTATTATCAATTAAAATATTTATTTCGTAATTAAAAAATTTCCAAGGATAAAATAGTTTTTTAAATAATTATGCTAATTAACCAATATCATATCTATGGAAATATTATTTAGTTTTAGTCCAAAATTATTTTTAAACTGAAGGTAACAATAAAATATATTTTCTGGAATTTTCTTATATTTTCCCCTTATTTTACGATATTTTAAACAATTTTTTTAAGCCCATATTCGATTTTCTTAAATAAACAGTTAGATTTTAAAAAAAATATTAAATCCCCTTGATTCTGGATCGTTGGATACAAGATCTAACGGCCCAGAACTATCCGGCGGCGCCCATGTGGTGGGGACCACGCGAAAACGCGTGATCCCCACACGCGGGACGCTTGGCATGGCGCGTAGGGCAGGCAGCGCGAACTATGCCCGTTGGATCATGATCCAACGGTTGAGGTGAGAGGCGGCGGCTAATCATACGAAATGATTGGGGGCGCGGATTTTGAGGATTTTCTTAACTGATTTTGGATTTTATTGTTGGGAAAAGAGCCTATAAATAGAGACCTTCAAACTCTAATTTCTCATACCTTAGAACTCCGAAAATTCTGAAAAAAATACCCACGCCTTTGTATCGACGACGCCGACGCTGTGGTTTCACCTAAGTATCGAGGAAAAATTCGAGCGTGGAGCTATTAAGGATTTAGTACGAGTCTACATTTTCGACCCATTGACATCCAACTCAAACAAAAGGTAGGATTCGCCCTTCTCTACTCATCTGTCACCTGCTTTCTTATAATGATCATAGTTTCAAGTTCTAATTCCCAATCCTATAATAAAATGATGTTAAAATATTTCTGCATGCCTATTTTGGTACCTCTTAATAATAAATATTTGACCCATGTTAAAAAAATGGTTTAACTAATTATCTCTATATGTGTAAATATTGCACTCTCATCCGACATGGAATATGATATGCTTGATGTTATAACCCACGGGGTATCAATTCATCCCTTACATACTCGCACCTACCCATGCTACCTATGAGATCTCGAAATAGGTTACTTCCGCAAAATATCCTCATTTTATTAAAATGTTGTGTATATTTAAAATACCCATATGAGATAAGATTGTTTTGAATAAATATTTTAAACACGATATTTTTATTGGCACTCTTATCCACAAATTTACCTCAGTTTTGTTAAAACCCCTTACCTTTTAAAGAGGGGATAATGCTAATCTAAATACTTGTGCTATAGTTTTTCAACTTAACCCCTTTCACTTAGAAGAGAATATTTTTAGTATAATTTTCTCAGCCTATTAACTAAAGTTTAATAAGATACCCTAATAGGGGAATGTTTTACCTGAATCACCCCGTGGTTACTAGACAATCGTTCTTGAAAAGGACACAATCCTGCCGCCCATGTGCAGCGGTTGTCAACGCGGTGTTGTTCTTGTAGAATGTTATCCTTAATAAAATGCCCTAATTAAATAGGGTAATGTTTTACGTAAATACCTGGTGGTTGATAGGCAATCGTCTCTAAAAAGGACACAAATCTTGCCACCCATGTGCAGGGATTGCCAACACGAACGTATTTTCTAAAATGTTACCTCAAACTTAAAACACCATAATTTTATAAAATTATTAATTACAATAAAATACCTCAATCCATTTTAAAAAGATATAATTTTATTTAAATACCTTGACCTTTACTAAAAGGCTATTTTCAATAAAGACCATAACCCTTATAACGATATTTTTCAAAAGATTATCTAAAACTTTATTAAAAGAAAATTTTCAAATAAATACCCTAACCTTTTATTAAAAGGATATTTTCTCAGTAAAATACTATGGGTTTCAAAATGATAAATATTCAAAATATCATGGTTTATTTACAAACAATAAATATCATTAAACGTTACCATCTTTTATTAACTAAGCATTCTATAAAATGAAATGAAGCACCTTACAAATTTTAAAACATAACAAGATAAAATGAATGGTTGTGGAAGGCCAGGTTAAATGAGATCAACTTTTTAAATACAAGTTTACGACATATATGACAAATGATACGGTTAGGGTTAGAATGCGTGGACCTAGGTTTGAAATACTTATAAATGAGGATCTCTGCAGGCAGGGTGAACCGTTCAATGTATGGACGACTACTAACCCGATATTCGGGCGAATACTAACCCTACTTTGGGGGTGAATAGTCCAATGTGTGGACAACTACTAACCCGATATTCGTGCGAATACTAACCCTACTTAAGGGCGAATGATCCAATATGTGGATGACATACAATGTGGAAATTCCATGCCTAGATGTATACGCACTAACTCTTATTCGTCAAAACCTTTATATTGAATCACGGGGATGTGCAGTTTGATTAGGTAAGGAGATGCGGAACTCGGATTCCCCTACTACTCGATCATGGTCCCGGGAAGTGAAACCGTACATTTCACTTCCCCAGTTGTTGTTCCGTGGCCACAACGGAATAATCGCGAGTATCCGGATCCTTATTTGACAAACTAAAACGATTACGATACTTATTGATATTCACCACCAAACTCACATAATATCATGCGCTGTACCCACATGTTATTTTTTTATGAGACATAAATTATTCAGCATTTTGGATACGGATATCTTACCAGTATGGACTTATTGTTTATTGTAGAACTGAAGGGTGGAAGTACCTGTACACTTGAGTGATATTCACGCTAGACAAAACTCCATCGTAGGTATGAGACACCTTTCGGGGATGTTCACGCTACTGCATTGATTCATGTTATGATTGCCACTTCAGGTACGAGCGCCAGCTCATACTGCTTCCAGCTAGTTATGGGATACTTTAAGGATACGTGTATATCTATCAGTCAATTCCATCAACATACACCTTGTTTAACCTGATTTAACTCTTAGACTGAATACCCGATTTGACTTGACTTGAATTTTTATCTCACATATAGCTCATTCAACATACTCATATTCACACATATCTCTGTTAACATGTTCTAATTGTATACACCTCATACCCTTACACCCATATACATCATGCCTGCACTTATACATTATATTTATATACACCTGTTCGTTTCTATACCTTTATTTCCTTATGAGGCAATCATACCCGAGTGTAACTCGCTGACGGACTTTCCTTTTCTCTCTCTATCTTTGGAATGTCCGTCAGATGAGAATGAGTTTTATGACGAGGATCAAGGTGTGGAGCCAACTAATGAAGATTATGCGGACTTGACTATGGAAGATTAGCTAGTCTTATTTTTTGTTGTTGCCCACATGTATAAGGCTTTTTGTTTCTCCTTTGATGTATTAAACTATTTAGTTTATTTTACTCTTTCTTTTGGGATGTAATAAAGTTTGGTTAATGGAAATAAATGCCTTTCGATTTTATTATTTTTGTTTTGGCACACATCCTGCATGTAGATATTCATACGCTTAACGTAATTGTATTGAATAGACCGCTTTCAATACAGTTAGGTTACAGACCATGCCACGTCATCCTTCACCTTCTTTTGGGAAGCGGGGCATGACAAAAGGCATACGGATAAGCATACGAATCGGTCATGATATATATACTAAAATCGATATAAAAGATTAATAAAGATTTTGCACAAAAAATATTAAACACTTTTCTTTTGTTTTGAATAAACGACCGCGTTATGTGATGGTATGCAATATAGGATGATTCGATTCACATATTTTCATAACTACTAAAATATGAAACAAGATAATCACTACTAGTTAAAAATATATCCTATTCATGAAGGTAAATGAGTTTACAAAACAGTTAACTATTAGGTTATCTATTTATTTTATGCGTGTTTTCTAAATAAGGAGTTTACAGACGAAATGAGCAAAGTATGCACATCAGTGGACACATGACAAGATGATGATGATTCAACAAGAGGAGAAGAAGAAACGAAGGGGACTTACATACACAAGCCGGTATTGTTACCGGGCTTGTCTATCCGCCGATAGCCTCGCGTTTCTAGCGAGACCTTCTTGAGAACTTCTTCATATTCTTCTTCGAGAAATCTAGATGAAGAGAGAGATGAAAAATGATAGAAGTGTGTGATGAAGAAAAAAAGAGGAGTGACATATAAAAAAGGTTTATGGTCATCCCTAATTCCAATAAATTATAGCTCATAACCATTCTAATTATTTTGAGAGTTGAAAAGAAGATGAAATGAAAGATCTCATTTGTAGGTTATGAGAAGAATAAAAATTGATAAAAAAAATAATTGCAAGAATGGGGATTTGAATATATGACATATGGAATAACAATACAAGGACTTAACTAATGAGCTACAAGGTTGTTCATGTACATATTTAATAAGAATTAAATATATGTCGTACCTTGAAAAGAAAGTGGGCTTAGAAAAAGAAAAGAAAGAAATCAAATGGATTTGTCCTGGCTTGGGTTATGGCTTTGAAAAATTATAAAATGGATAAAATAGATGAAGTGATAAAATAATATATTTATTAGAAAACAAAATATAGCAAAAATAAATAATTGCAATATTTTATTAAAGAAATGATACGCGAAACTATAGAAATTTTATGATCGTTACACTGGCCTTTCTCAGCCCAACGACTTTCTAAGAGCTCATCGATAAGCTAGCTAGCGTGCAAGCAATGAACCAGGGTTCATCCTCTTCCAATGGAATGGAGATTCATGGAACTTCAAAAGAAAGGGTAAGGCAACGTTTGTCGCTAACACCCAACAGCGTTCAAACGGTCCTAAAGCGCCTGGTCGTCAAAATAACAATCGTATGGGACCTACTCTTGAAGAAAGAATGGGATGGAAATATCCTTTCCGCATGATAAAACAAGGAAGTTATTCGACCTTGCAATAAAGAGCGTCTTTCTGACATTGCCTGAGCTACGGCGATGGCCTAAGTCCCTGATGTTAACGGCCCAAGTCCCTTACGTTAATAGCCCAACCTATTGCCCATACCATCGGGTGGTAAGTCATCCAATCGAGGATTGTTACTTGTTCAAGAAATGGGTCGAGGACCAGTATAAACATGGAAAGTTCATACTCTCTGATAAATGGAAGGTTAACCATTCTCAGAGGCACATCTCTAAAGGGAACAATGCGCATGGGGCATCCTGCTCAGTTGTTGAAGAGACCTCATGGGAAGTAATATTGTCTCCCAGAACGAATAGAATGCTAAAGGATCTCCAGGCATGCCCTGCGATTAGGTGGAAGAGTCTGCTTGAAACGGAAATCATACCAGGGATGTTGCAACCGCATCCCACTCCGAAGACTATTGATAAAGGGAAAAGTCCTGAAGTCAAGAAGTCTTCCTAAAAGAAAAATAAGAAGTAGGCAAAGAAGCCCGTATAGCCAGCCGAATACCTCGACAGCCGTACAAGCATCCAGAAGTACTTAGACGCACTCGAAGAATATAATCAGAAAGCGCGTTCGCCCGTCACTTTTGATGAGTTTATCAAGCACATTCTCGAAAATAACAAACAAGATGAGGAAGATGACTTAGAAAAGGGAACGGAAGGCCATGTGGAAAGCTGCCTCATGGTCTCTCACTCTTCCATCTATGAAGATGAGGCTCCACCTGCATCCGAGAGCAACTCCGATGAGCAGAGGGCAGAATCAGTACCTGAAGCCCCAGGTTCGCCACAACAAGACCCAGTTGAGAAGCTCCTAAATGAAGCTTTCCAAAGAAGCCAGGAAAATCAAAGGCGTGAGCTGGCTATCTATGAGAAAACCAGACAGCAACGTCTGAGAATGGAAGCCGCGGTTGAGGCAAGTTATGTAACTCCCTAACCAAAGAAGAACTTGCAACCGAAGCAGAAGTTACTGCTGAAGAAAGGCAAGGCCGAGAAACATTTCGCCAAGGCCTTATCCAAAGAGATGAAGCTGCCGCCTTTAAAGATGTACACCCTTGGGGTTATGGACCTCGAAGGTGGAGAAGAGCATCCAAAATATTGTCTTTACCTCCGGAGGGTTTGTCATCCCATCGACGAATGCAAGGCATTCAGGAAATGGCGGAGAAAATATATTCTCCACAACAGGCATCTGAAAACAAAGAAGCGGATGACCAAGGCTTACCCACCTTAACGTGATAGTCCTGAGGCCAACGGCCAAGCAAGGACGATCACCAAAAGCTGCCATATGATCAACGCTCAAACTTCGGAAGGAGGAAGTTCGGTAGTACCAACGTTCGAAAGTGATTCAGAAGATGAACCCCCTGTTGACAGCTTCTCATCAGGAGACGAAGGAAAGGCAGAGGACTGCGACAACATCCGTCTACAGAAACGCACTCTCCTTGAGAAGAATCTCGAGCGTACAAATAATGATCCGAATAACTGAGACAAAGATAAAGGGAAAATGCTCGAAGAGATTGCCCCTGATGAAGAGGTGGCCAAAGAACTTGCTGCCAAGGATCTCCCTAAGAAAAATAAGATGGACTATAATGTGTTAGCCCACCTGAAAAAGTTACCTTCGCATTTGTGCATATACGATGCTCTTCTTTTGTCAAAGGAACTGGGAGAGTCTTTAATTAAGGCCTTCGAAGAACCAGACCACTTCCAAGCACTTTTTGTAGAGGAAGCGATGAAAGATAAGATGATGGAGGTATACACGACCGACATCTCCTTCAGTGAAGAAGATCTCCTCCTGGGGACGTTCGAGAACAATCGGCCATTCTACATTGACGGGTGCTGCGATGATCAGAGGATAAATAAAATCCTCGTCGACAACGGTACCTCGGTCAACCTCCTTAATGTTAAGGTGTTCAAGCAGCTGTCCATGGACGTACTATACCTTGGCTGAGAGAAATTCACTATCTCCGGATTCGACTCCCAGCCTTCAAGAACGTTGGAATCCATAGTGTTGACACTCCACTTAGGACAACTCATCACCGATGTCAAATTCCACACCATTGAAGGCAAGACCTGCTATAAAGCTTTGTTGGGTAGACTTTGGCTACACCAGTATGGTGTCATCCCTTCTACACAACATCAGTGTATGAGGTATTTCAAAGATGACCAGGATCACACCATCACAGGAGAGCTCAATCCGTTCTCGGTAAATGAGGTACGGAAATATGAAGATGCGAAGTACTTCTCGTTGGACTATGAAGACATAGAGAAGTGCAGCAAGCCCAAGGACAAGCAAGTTCACGCGGCGATCATTCCTGTCTTTGGAAGCGACTCCGAGGAAGAAATAGTACTTATGGGTCAGCCTCTGAAGGAAACTGATAAACCAAGCTCGTCAAATCCTATCCCGATCTTTGGCAGTGACTCGGAGGAAGAAGCTAATACGGTTTTCTCCATTCATCCGCGGGTAAAAGTCCCTGATGAAGCCGATCGAGCCCTGTATATTACAATGGCTCCGCCACATCACTATAAAGAACTCGATGCGCTCAGCACCTACCGCGTGCAAGAGTTAGTAACCTTCCACGTGCTTCCCAGATATAAAAGTGAAAAGACGATTCTCTTTTATAAGTCACAAGAAACCAAGGTGGAGAAAGAGGTTTGGCACAGACTCGAGCCGAATCTCGATAGGTTACAACCCATATCCATGTTGAGATATTATACAAAGAGCCTGAGGGAACTCCTTCACCAGCAGGGAGTACCGTTCGAACAGACTGCCCGTCAGGCTCAGTATTTCAAGAAAATCTAGGAAGTGCTAGGGACCTACCAACCAACGGCCCATGGAAAGTTTGATACTACTGGTCTGGGCTATGTCCGACCAAAGAAGAAGAAGCGAGCTCACAGTTGCTATGCCTCAAGCAAAAGGGAACATGCATGGATAGCAGACAACTCAGCCGAGTAAAGTATCCCAACCGCATCAGCTAAACTGCCGCTTGAGTCACTGATGGCCTTATATATTCAATTATCTTCGGGCTGTAGATATATTGAAGCTCCGAAAAATATTGCGACTCTGCCAACAGAGGACTTGACTGAGAAGCTGATGAGAGAAGCTTATCAAATGGGTCAGACAACTCTGTGTGAAATAGCCAGAAGCTCGCACCCAAGCAAGCAATCCATGAGAGAGACGAGTCGTGATCCTTGTTCAGTCGAAAATAATGCAATCTGTAACACATCAATTTTCTCATTATTCTAATCATCTAAGGATAGTTGATATAAATATAACACATATTACCAGTTTGTCTGGAAAATATCAAATACCACGTGATGTATATATATTCAACATTCTGGAGGGAAATTGTGTGTTTATTACTTCACGCATGATATTGTATATCTCAACATCCTTCATTAAGATCTTGTGCAGAAATCATTTCAGGACAGATATCGGAATCACAAATTTGCCGATAAAATACAGCAAGTCAAAGAGACAAAATCTGGCAGAGATTTAGAAGAGATAAAAAGATTTCAGATATCAAATATACATTCGAGACCAACAGAAGAAGACAACAGAAAAATGATGCAGTGATCTCTTCAAACGGCCGTGGATCCGCGGTCGAGTCAGGCCGATCCGCCGCGGATCCGCGGCCGAGTTAGGGCATGGGCGATCAAGAATTCTTTAGAAGGCTCCTTGTAACAGCCTTGTTCTAGAAAGCTCCTTGTAACAGCCTTGTTCTAGAAGGCTCCTTCTAACAACCTTGTTCTAGAAGGCTCCTTGTAACAACCTAGCTTATGAGGGAAGTTTGATTTGAGATCTATAAAAGGGATCTAGATCTAGGGTTGTTGGGTGGGTGGATGGTGGTAAAATTCTAGCACAAATCCAAATCAATTCAAATTCTAAATCAAATCAAGATCAATTGAGAGCATAATCAAGCGACTACTTCAAAGATCCTTTATCGCAACACCGATCGTCATCAAGAGCAAGAGATCCGCGACGATCCACGTCTCACGGCGATCGAGCCACGTAAAGATCGACGACAAATTCCCTTTCAAAAGAGTGATCGAGAGCTAGTCTTGTAATCTCAAATTGAGAGGTGTAATTTGAAAAAGATTTAATAAAGGTGATAAATTGTTAATTCTCGCTTTCTTTACATTCTTGCATTATGAAATTTCTCATTCTTGATTCTTTAATTTTCATAATGTGTGAGTGAAATCTCCGCTTGTAAAGAATTCGAGAGAATTGGTAGATCAAATGATGATGAAATTCTTTTACTAATCTTAAGTCTTATGAGAATTGTGAACTTTAGGAAAAAGAATAATCAATGACTTAATTTGGAGCGAGATCACCATTCTTGATAATTTCGTTGCAAATTAGGGATCAAATGATTGATGATATTCTTTGCTAGAGGCTAGATTTGAATGATGATCAATGAAAAGATAAGGGATAGTGAAGGAGAAACCTTAGTTTCTTCAATAGATCCCTAATGTTCATTCATCACCATCGATCTAGCTACAATTTATCAATAGATAAGATTAGTCATTATTAGATTCATCATTGCTACTAATTTGATCGAATCCTACAAGCTTTTCTACATTCTCTTGATAACCGATATTGATCTTGGATATATTCTTAATCTTTCTTAAATTCTTGAATGTTTTCTTGATTTTCTTGAAATGACAACTCAATTAAATCATGAATCTCTTTCATGATTTTTTTTACTATTTTCTTTCAATTCATCTAAAACAAGATCGATCAAATACACGAATTTCACTGGACGACCTGTGCTCACTAACGATCGCTTTAAACGACACCGTTATTGATTGCGGTTTACAAAATTCTTTGGTTGTGAATACTTTATATTTTACTAAACAACATCGAGAATTTAGATCAATCAAATGGCGCCGTTGCCGGGGACGCGTGCGTAATTTATTCTTTCTTGCTATTTGAGTTGAAAATTTATTATTCCATCAAATTTTAATTCAAGAATTGCTTCAAGTACTTAACGATTAGTGTTTGAATTTTTTGCGAGAGAATCTGGAATCATTTTAGCAGTGCGATCAAGATTCAGAGAAAATCTACAGATTCCATAGGAGTACAGGAAGTTACAGGAAAATTTTCGAAACCTATTTCCTCCTTTCCACCGCGGAACCGCGGCGGTTTTCTGGTTTTTGCGGCGGTTCCGCTGCCGTTTAGGTGGTTCACTGCTTCAGATTTTTGTGATATATTCTCTGTTCTCTTCTCTTCTCTCTGATCTTGTCCAACAACAACTTTTCTGCAGGATTCTTTGCAAAAATTCGCAGCGCTTTAAAAAAAAAATCTTGTTGCGTTTCTTGAAATTGGTTGTTTTGTGCATATTTTAATACGGAAATTAAGGGGTAAAGACCAAATTCAGATTAGGTAGGGATTTTATTACCCTTCCTAAGCCCCAAAAATCACAAAACTAGCATCCGCATGACCCTTCATTAACTAAAAAATATCTAGACAAGACTCTAAGGACCGTCGCGCTCAATTAGGACAGAAGAAGGTCATGGGTAATCTATTGTTTATCCGCATTTCTTTTGTGGTATCTAAGGCAAGTGTGTCTAAGGCAAGTGGTTACTTAATTAGGCCCGCTACTTACGTAGCGGATAACCTCCCACTTACCTGACACTTACCTGGCCACGGAAGGGATAAAGAGGCAGTAGAGGATTTATCCTGTGATTTGTTTTCTGGAAGTTTAGGAGCGGTCTAGTGACTTGACTTAGGTGACCATTAGATCTAGGGTTACTTGTGCATTTTTTGTGTGATTTTTTTTAAATCCGTCTTTTTCAAAACAAACCAATTATTTCTTTCTCCTTTTTACCCTTTCCCCTCTTCCCTTCTGAAAATGGGTAACCCAAACAGACGAACTCTTGCCAAGCTTTGCTATCCACAACCAGATATTTCTTGTCTTCATCGCTTCGGTATACCATCCGACTCTCTCATGTCTTTAAGAGATCGGATAGCAAAAGCGGATAGAAACAGTTGGCCACCTCAGTCCAGGTCTTATCAACCATATCCTAATTCTACATCTGTTTCAATTGATACTCCGAGTGAGGATGCCCCTCGACGCATGTCCATTGCTGAGTATATAGCTAGGGCTAAAGGCCAAAGTTTCAATCCGGACCAATATCAACCATCACCTCCACTTTCTAAAGAAGAATTTCACAATCGGTTTGTGGCATATATGATGTCTATGGAAAATAGTCAACCAACCAACCGATATCAATATTATTCTTATCATAATGTTGATCCTACTCCTGCTCAATTTTCGCAACCATTCTATTCCTATCAATCAAATCCGACTTTTCCACCTTCTCTAGACAGTCCTTTTAATCAGTCATTTGAGAGTTTTAATTGTCCATAAGAATTTCAATCTTATACTGAAACTCCTTATCAACCCAAGTCTAGTTTTAAGCGGAAATTAGAAGAAGGTATAGTGATGATGAACCATATAAGAGAGGAATGGAAGGAAAGCATGGCTAAAGATGAAAGAGCAACTAGTTCCAAACCAGTCCAAATTTTTTCAGTATATAATACGGGCATAGGAAAAATTGAGAATTTGGGTAGTGAGACAGAACTGTACACCCTTCCTAATCAAACCTTTCCTTTCCAAACTGAAATCCACAACTCCAGTTTCACAGATTCATCGAGTACACCAAATAATTCACCAATTGAAAATAGAATATCTGATAAGTTGTGTGATTTTGAAGTGTTTGATTTACCCAATTATGAAGGGTCCATTTCAAGTGAAACCATACGTAACCCTTGTGATCTTTACACCTCCACTCTTGAACCAAAATTGATTGAAAACCATACTTTTAATGAGGTGTTTGAGAATTCCAACCTTCACTTGAATGAGGAGATTGACGTTGGGGATATATTGAATGATGAACCCGAAATTTTGGATGAGTTTGTCCCACCAATTCATCAGATCCTTTCACTTCCTTGTGGTCATCATCTTGAGCCTTTAATTATTCTTCCCGAACTCCAAATGCATCTTGAAGTTGATGATAATCGTATAACCGAAGAGCAGACCGAAATTCAGCCTTCCTCTCCCACATCTGGTTTAGCGATCCTCGATACACCAATTTGTTTACCCATTTCACCTTCTACTTTCTCAGGTTCTTCTTCTATTCTTCTTATAACTTCAATGAGTGTTGATGAATCACAATCTGATAATTCAAGTTCGATAATACCAGAAAGTCAACTTGATTTGGATACTTTTGAAAATGAGATAGATGAGTTTCTCGAGTCTCCTACCTTTATAATTTTTGACAAATCAAGTATGATAAATTCTGGCACAAAACTTATTGACAGCAAAATGTTCAATCACACCATTGATGAAAGTTTTGAAGAACTTTTTGCTGACGAACTTGCATTTCTAAACAACACGGATTTTGTGATTAATCAACCTCCACATATATAAGTTGAACCGCCACCACTTCTTCTTATAAGATACGAGAATGCAAATGTTCCGCTCATTCCTAATCATTCACATTCTTTCTGTCATTCATCCTCATTCTTTCATTTCTATAATTTAAGACTCAAACCCGTTCTATCACACCATTTATCTCTTCCCCACTTCTTCCTGGCTCTCTACAACATGTTCTTCCACCAACCGGTTCGTTACACTGATAAAATCTTCGAATGGTTGGTGCAGACTTTCGGTCTTTGTAAGGCTTTGCATTGTCCAGTCACTTTGACCCCCTCTTGTGATTTTAAAAACTTAACATTGTTTAACTCAAGTTTGGGGGGAGGTATATTTTTGGCTCTTGAAAATAAAATTTGTCCTCAAAATTGTGAGCCAAAAATAAGTTTGGGGGAGGATTTCATTTTCATTTAAACTTGTTCCCGTTAATAACTTTTCCTCTCAAGCCTACAGGTTTTCGAGATTTAACAGATGGCAACAGTGAGGACACTGTTATAAACAAGTTTGGGAGAGGTTTGTGCTTATTTACGCATCACTTTACATATCACTTTGCATAAGCACAAAACATAAAAAATAAAAAAAATATTTTTTTTTATAATAAAAGATTAGAAAGTGAAAAATTGCATCTAAAAGATGGGAAAAATTTAAGAAAACCTAGAAAGTTAGAAGTTTTTTTAAACGAACTAGTAATAAGTAGTTATGAGCCGTTGTCCCAAGGGTTAGTAAGATGAAAGAAGTCACTAATCTGCGGATAAAAATAAGTCTAAAAAATAGTTCCTATTTTGAAAGCCAAACACTTGAATGTTGATACCCTACTATATGCACTTACACACGTCTTGAAACTCGGGATAGTAGAGGATACCTTGAAATGCTCTTGTCTGAAAACCAAAGTACGAAGAAAATAAATGAAGAATAAAATACAAAAGGGTGTAAAAAAATGAACACTGGTTTTGTAAACACCAAGGCAGCATAAAAATAATAGCGAGGGTGCTTCATCACCTAGTGCCTTAGACCAACTGGTTTGGGAGTCACTGCTAAGCCTTAGGTGTTGCAAGACGAGAAAAATACTATTTACGCCTAATCAGCAAGCACATGAGTAATCGGTCGGTTAGTACCTCAAGAAGTATTAACGGTCGCATGAAAAATGTGTGAGCAAATCCATCTAAATATTCACCGATTAAAAAGTACTGAGCTAGATGGACAAGAGTATGATAGCTTGAATTGAATTCTCCGAGTGTAGGGATGTCCTTTACACACACGTAGGGGAATATGATCAGTGTTTGGAAGAAAGGTAGGAATGAAGAATAAAGACGATATTTTATTGAGAGATGATGTGATTTCTAACATCTTTTCATGACTATAAGATAGGGGTCATAGCAACCGAAAAGCTAGTGTAGTTGGAAACTCCGATTTTCAAAGTCTTTCTTTTACAATTCTTATCTTTATATGTAACTTTCACAGTCTTCCTTTTATTATAGGATTTTGTGGGTGCAATCCGCTAAAAACCCTAAGGAGACAACACTTCTCCTACTAGGGACACCTAGAGGTTTAAAGGCTTGTTGCACATGCTCAGTGCAATCGTGTTGCCTACGAAAGTGTGCTAGTTAGTTTTTCTTTATTTTCTCCTTCTCTTGAATAAAAAAGTTTGCTCGAGACAATCAAAATCAAGTTTGGGGGAATTCTCATCCTCGACAGCTGCCCACACCTTCCTTTAAAAATAAAGGAGTTTAAGGTGGCCACATCGAAGATAGGACATCATCCACGGCCAAGCTACAAAGTTGCCTATCCATATCTCTTGAAAAAAGGATTGGACGAGAATATTCTTTTACCCGAGCAAAGTGAGGAAAATATTTAACCTCGCCACGAAGCACCAGATAATAACACTGCCCAAGTGCAAGCGGCCTCATGAAGCTAATGCTCTGGGTCATCCTGATTACTGCCGCTACCATCGGGTCATTGGTCATCCAATTGAAGATTGCTTCGTCTTCAATAATTGATCGGAAGACCAATACAGACAAAGCAAGTTTATGTTGAGTGACAATTAGAAAGTGAAACCTCCATAAAAGCACGAGCCAATGCGGGAGAACCCCGTCAAGTCAGAGCGTAACCAATCCAAGGTGCGGAAGCTCACCCATGCTTGCCACATGATAAGGCTCCTCGATGAAGAGGAGGATGAAAATACGCTTCAGTGCCTCGATTGCTTCACCAATGAAGAAGAGGGAATCTTGGAGCTGTCGCCAGCACCTAGGGGTTGGAAGATGGAGTCCATATCACTGCCGACGAATTGAAAAAGATAAACTTGGGAATCGAAGAAGATTCTCGACCCACATTCGTCAGTGAGCTGCTGACAGATGAACAAGTAGCTGGTCTAAAAGAAGTACTCATGGAGTATAAAGACTGCTTCGCGTGGAATTACTCCGAGATGCCAGGTCTTGATCTAAGTGTCGCAGTTCACAAATTGGCCATATCACCGAAAATAAAGCCGGTCAAGCAAGCGCCAAGAAGGATGCGGCTCGAACTCGAGATGAGCATCAACGTCGAAGTCAAGAAGCTCATACACTCCAGCTTCATTTGGGAGGTCCAGTACCCCGATTGGATCGCCAACATCGTCCCCGTGATGAAGAAGAACGGGACCGTCCGGATCTGTGTGGACTTTCGAGGCTTCAATAAGGCGTGTTCGAAAGATGACTTCTCCGTGCTAGTCACAGAGTTGATGATAGACAATATGTCTACTAACGAGGCCTTCTCTTTTATGGACGGATCTTTAAGGTACAATCAGATCAAGACGGATCCCGAAGACCAGAAGCATACAGCCTTGTTCCCGCTAAAATTTTTGGCCCAAAGCGTACATTTGTTCCCATATTCAAGTAGTGTGCATCTATACATGCGCACTTGGCAAGATTGCCTGATTGTATCACATATGCGACGTGCAATGCACGTGCGCAAGAGACAAATGATTCTGCCCAAGTTATGCGCACGAGTCAAATGATTCTGCCCAAATTGTGCGCACCTATACATGGCAGTTGGCAAGATTGCCAAGTTAAATTATATGTGCGACGTGCAATGTATGTGCACATGTATCAAAGGTCACAAGTACGCAAGTACATTCCTTAAAGCAAACGCTTCTAACAAGAACATTTGTTCCCGCAAAAATTTTTAGTCCAAAGTGTACATTTATTCCCGTATTCAAGTAGTGTGCACCTATACATGCGCACTTGGCAAGATTGCCAAGTTGTGTCACATGTGCGACGTGCGATGCACGTGCGCATGAGTCAAATGACTCAGCCCAAGTTGTGCGCACTTATACATGCGCACTTGGCAAAATTGCCAAGTTGAATCATATGTGCGACGTGCAATGCACGTGCGCATGTGTCAAAGGTTATAAGTGCGCAAGTACATTCCTTGAAGCAAACGCTTCTAGCAAGAAATAAATCTTGTTAATAAGGAATTAAGTACTGAATTGGAAGAAAAATCTTCTGTTAAGATCCATGATCTCTATCCAACGGTGATTAAAGATCATCACTTGATTATGAAATCAATTGATATCTCTAAATGAGAGATTCTCTCAAACTAATTGATTTTTTCTCATGCCTTATATAAAGGACCCATGAGATCAAATCTAAAAAAGAGCAGGCCCATCCAACAAAGTACTACAAATGAAGACATAAGCTTCTGCAAAAAGAAAACTTATCTCCTTCGATCAAAAAAAAAGAAAAAAAGGCAAAGATATAAAAAGAGAAATATTTCTCTTTCATCACAGAAGCCATTGCTTCTTTCATAAAAGCTTTCGCTTTTCATCGAATCCATTGATTCATCACAAAAGAAATCAAAGGATTTCATGTTCGATTGCTCTCATATAAAAGTTCATATTTTTATGAGAGATCGATCTTAAAGATCTGATATCCTAATCAAAATACGACTCGGCCATGAACATAAAAATGGTCTTGTGATGATATCATCGCCAGAAAATCAAAGAACATAAACCATTGCTTCTTTTGAAATCCTTTTCTTTATGCAAACATGTGCATTTAAACTAAGTGCGCATGTGATAAAAATTGTCTACGCAGACTTGCGCATTACGTGATATCCACGTGTGCGCACTTGACGAACATTGCCTATGAAGGCATTGTTAGTGATATATGCCCTAAATGCCATTATTGTATAGTACTGGTTTGTATATTATATTTTGGAAGCTTGGGATATACACAGATATAATAACAGTCTTACTCAAAATGTTAGTATGCTACTTGGTTTGATTCTATCTCAATTTGTGTATATGTTTCTTTTAGCATATCGCTAATACATATTGGTAGAGTTCTTAGGATCTTTCCTTGACTACCAGCGTTGTGATGGCAGTCACACTAGTGGGGGCTGGACAGTCTATAAGCACATTCTTATACAGGTCCTTAGTCGTAGGATTATTGAGACGGGGCATCGATATTCCAGAGTAGACTAGTGTATACGCTTCTCATCCCAGCAGGGGATATGGTCTGTCCCACGACCATTGGTATGTTGTACCGGAGATAGTATACAGGCGCTCATTGGGTTATGAGTTACACTGGACGGACTCGTTGGGAACTGCTGGTTGGTATTATACTTATCGTCAGGTAGTAGTTCCCGGATGGCATGAGTACAGGTTAGTCCGTTGACTTGACATCACTATTCGTCTCGAGTGTGTTCCCACTGTACTTAGATTACTACCCTACCACGGCTCAAAGGAGTCATGCAAACATGTAGTAGTTGGGTGCAGTCCCGAATCACTGGGAGGCAGTAGTGGTTAGATAGGATTCGTCTCTCCCGGTATTGGGGGTTGATATCGCGCTGTGTTCAGAAAGCCATTACATAAAGTCCCTGGCCAGGGCAAGCGAGATTTACTGATAGGTACTCCACTAGTTTCTCAGGGTGTATTGGGCTCTATCTCGGCATGACTTATTGCGCTATTAGGGATCTGACGGTTACCATCCTCTTAGGCGCGATATGCGAGTATCTTAGACGAACAGACCGGACTGTACGGAGATTGTCACAGATAGGCTCAGTAGGAGTTCGGATGAGTTTGTTTATCGGCCTTCTTATCGACAGATACCTGGATAGTCGCTACGTGCAACTAGTATCGCTGACGGACTTGTGGTTAAACCCACTGCCAGCGTGCTGTCGAGTTTTTAAAGTCCCACACAGAGAGTTTCCTTGCTACGGGCGAAACGATATAGAGTATGGTTTTACGGCAGGGTTCCGATCATATACGTGTATTGGCTGCACGGATGTTGTTCGGACGGATAATACTAGTGGGTTTTGGTTTAAGCCGGATTCTAGTATTATATTATTGGATTATTATTTAAGCCGGTCCTTGAAAGAGCGTCATCAGTCTAGCTTCGTATTTTTCGGAATACGAATACGAGTGTGTATATACAGTGAGGGCATTCTTGTAATTTCATAAGAGATGCTTCTAGAAGGGGACACCTCATTATTTGGATTTATCTATTTTTAGAAATAGATTAATGCGGTGGAAATTGGAGATATTTGTAGGATTGTGAAGCATGGCTCATATGATTTATTTATTGGTTTGTGTTTACTATTGAAGCATGGTCGTTATTTTCTATGAGAAAATAATCCATGCTTCATGTGAGAAGTGTATGAGCCATTCTACACCAAGACTTACCCTAGTTCATTTGCTTTCTCTCTCCAAATTTTCTCTCCTTCTTTCTCAAGCCCTAAAATCTTCACATGTGTTGTGAATCATTAGGTCTATTGAGATTTAATACTCTATTAAACATTCTACATCTTCTAAGCTACCTAGCTTGGCAAACTAGGTATCTTAGTTATCTCGGTTTAGAGGTTGGAGCTTGGGGTATAGACTCTCGGGTGGATCATCTTCGACACGAGGAGGCCGACGATCAAGCGCGATCCGGATCATCGAGAAGCTAAAGAAGAGGAGGAGAAGAAGAATACCCGAAGGACTTGTTAACAAGGAGGTATAAAATCCTAATATAGTAGTTAGAACCTCTTAGTAGATATAGCTAGTTAAGGTTTCTGTTAAGATCCTGGAGTTTAGTCGGTGTTGCAAAGTATGAAAAAATCGTTTTTTTTTGTAAATTCCGTCTCCCCACAAGTGCGTGGGGTGTACGACACCGACTTACAGTGGTATCAGAACCTACTAAATCTTAATTAGCTTGTTAGCAAGTGATTAGAACTTCGATTGACGAAAAAATACCCGAAATTAAATTTCCGAGATATGCTTGCTGTCGATTTTTTAAAAACTGTTCAAAAAATTATTTCAGTGACCTTAAAAATACATGCAGTCATTTCTAAGACCAAAAAAAAAACTGAGCATCTAACTCATCAATTTTGCAGCGGAACCGCCGCCAAATAGGTCATTTGGCTGCGGAACCGCCGCCAAGTTGTGGCCGAGTTGCTTCCAATTTTTTCTGTGGTTTTGGTTCTTAGAATTATGATTTTTGGTATATTTGGTTTTTACCCAGATTGTTTTTGTACTGGTTTGTGCATTGGGTAAACACGGATAAGTATTATCGATCGAAATTCTAAGTTTTTGGCTAATCGGTGTTTCTGTGTTTATATATGTGTTGGTAAACGTCTGCTAATCGCTATATGTCGATTAGTGGGGTTTGCGCATATCTGTATTATGATAGTTTGTGTATATGAAGTATTGGATCATCGTGGATGAATAGTCAGGGGATGTGAGAAGAGTGTTTTCTTTTTTTTCATTCATGTAAATTTGTAAATTGATATAATATTATTTTTGCGGGGCACATCCGGGTTGAGGTTGTAGCCACCGTTGTATTATTTCATTTACTTTTTCTTGCACTTAGGATAGACCCAAGGTGGGGTGTGCAAACTACCGGGTTCTTGAAGTGCTGAGTGGCTTACTCATTTTATTGAGGGAGGTTGCTTCACTTCGGGAATTTGGCGGGTAGTTTGCCGCACCCGTAGGGGTCTAAGGTGGGGTTTGGTTATTCATCACGACCGTGGAATCCGTCTTTCGTTCTAGGCTAAAACGAAACATGGAATTCCTAGTATATCCAATATATTCATCTGTGATCTGTGATCTGGAATGTCTATTATTGCGTGAAACGAATGACTATATATATTATATATAATAAACGTTGCTTATGTTTTGCACCCGTGCTAGTCCAGCCCCCGCTCTGCTGTTAGTTAAGTAATCTAACGGTGCATAACGGGGCCCCGTGGCGAATGCGGATGGCATAAGCGTACTTCTATTTTCGTTTCTTTTCTGCAATGAGAGGGTTAAATGATGTGATCGCATTAATATTGATTAATGCAAGGAAAACAAACCAAAGTTTAAATTGTTGGAACAATTTCAAAACCACTCGATTTTCTTGAAAAACAACTTTTAAATGCGGAGCCTAAACTACTCATTTTAAAAGCTATCATGGTTCCTTCGACTATATCAAGTTCATTACGTTCACGGTTTCGCCAAAACCATCCGTAGCCCTCCGTCATTTCAGATGGGTATTCAGTAGTATTCAAGCTATATATTTTGCCCTTCGCAAAGGCATAGTGATTGGTAGCTGCTGGGTATTCATCTGTAGCATAGATAGATGCGTTGATTTAGGACAGTCGTACAGCTATTTTGGCCTTCATCAAGGATTTGTACGGATGGGTTCAAATTAACCTGGATAATGACGGGTAGAACTTGACTTGCGTCTTATGATATGTTGGTCTTCGTCAAGGTCATAAGCGCCTGAGGCAAAAATCCACATCGGGAGTTTCAAAGGAAAATGAAACCTGCTAGTGTTGCATACCATTTGGAGTGTGATGATTTTGGTAGGATTCCTTCAAGGTTGTGACACGATAATATTTGGATCCCGATCCTACTGTGAGTATCTGCTACTCTTCGGGATTTTTTTTTACAAAACAATCAATGCTATAAACCAAGTAGGTGCCTAGAACGGTGTTAGCGGGGCTATGCCTCCAGGAAAAAGAGGTTATGTAATTAAGGAACTTCGCGAAACCGTTGGAAAACCTTCCTCGAAGTACCAACACTAGCCTGGCCGAAAGTTTAAGCAAGAATTGTAGGGTGAGATTAATTCTGACCAATTCTTCTTTTATAGTTTGAAGGAGAATTCGAGGAACAGTGGGAGCCATCCTGTTTAGATAAACTAATAACCAATCTAAACCTGCAAGAGCATCATGCTGAGTGTTTCTTCTCTCTCTTCTAATTGCAGCGACCAAAATGAGACCGGGCTTAAGTTACTGCTAGATAATAATAAATTGACTGGGCCAAACTATAAAGATTGGTTAAGAAATGTCCAGACGGCCATTACCTATGACAAGCTGGGCTACCTCCTTACTATCAAAGCCCCCGCCGTCTCAGGTCCAGATTCCACCGTCACGGATGTTGAAATCCGTAAGACATGGGAAATAGACTGTGCGAGAGCCAAGTGCCTCGTGTTGGCCTCAATGGATAATGAATATCAGAGGCGGCACGAGAAGATGGATTTAGTTTTCATCTTCCTCCATACCAAAGATTTATATGGAGAGCAATATCGTACCGTAAGATATGAGACCTCGAAGAAATTGTTTCAAACGAGGTTGGTTGTCGGGTCATCTGTAGGGGACCACGTCCTTAAGATGATTAGCTATATTGAAGAGCTCGCGGACCTTGGGATCACGTTGGAGAACGAGTTATATACTGACTTGATTTTACAGTTCCTCCCTTCTACCTACGTCCAGTTTATCTTGAATTTCAACATTCAAGGGAATGAAGTTTCACTTCTAGAATTCCTCAACATGTTGAGGAGTGCTGAGTGTAGGGTTCCTAGGCACACTAATGAGGTCTCACACGGCATCAACCATGCCAATTTCAAATTTTACGGTGCCGAGAAACCCTAGACTAGATCGTTAACTAGAATTTTAGGCGACAAAAGCAACTAGTTAACAAGTTAACTAAGTGAACGGAAATACAACCTTTGTAGATCCGGTGCTCCACCTCCATAGCTCCGCGATGAAGTCTCCTCGCTGTCCAAATCAAATCCCGGGCTCTAGCGTCGGCTTCATCGGAGAAATGGGCGGGCAAGGTCGTCGGCTTCGTGCCGAAGATGACCTACGTCGAGGCATCACAAGATCAAGCTCCACCTTCACCAAGCCATGAAAACTTGTGAAGGAAACACCCTATACTACTTGGCAAGAGGTAGAGGATAAAGAAATAGGAGGTGGGTTCACTTTAGATTTGGATTTCTCACTCTTTTTCATCAATCACCATTGATGGAAACTTGGTTTTCTTCTTGAAGGAGAAGAAGAAGAAGATGAATAATATGATAAGTTATTATAAATTACAAAAGAAAATGAATACTTATCATAATATAAACTATGGTTAAGTGTAGAGAGTGAATCATGGTTAAGTGGAGTGGTTAGGGTTAAGCATGAGACAAAATGGTCACTTAGTCAAAGCTTCATGAAGCTTCAAAATCAAACAAAATAAGCCACCATTTTCTTTCATTATCATTTTCTTTTGCCAAAATGAACAAAAGAAATAAATAAATGAATAAGTAAATAAACAAAACCCTAACCACTCATATAACCATGATTTAATCTTTACACAAACTCAAGTAAGCATGTATCATCAAACATGATACAATCAAGTGCACAAAAGTATATCACATATACAACTTGTGAACTTCAAGTGAGAAAAACCATTTAAAGTGAACCAATACTAGTTAATGCAAAGTAATATATCAAATATATAATTATGCATTAAATCATTAAATCAACACTTGATTCAATGATCCGGTCATGTCGCACACAACCGACTAGTATACAATGTATCGTTTTATCGAATCAATCCTTGATTCGATAACTAGGTTATATCGCATACAACCATTCGACACATTCATCGCGAGAATGAAATACGGTATCACATACACGCATTATTCTCGGTCCCGCACATATCTCATATGCGTTCCTATTTCGTTTCGCTTGAGCCAGGAAACCTCTGTGTAGGACTCTAAAGACTCGTCAATACGCCGGTAGCAGATGATGATCATATCAAACACCCACAAGCCGCAAGCGGTCTGCTAAACGTAACGGCCACCCGGGTATTGAGCGATCAGAAGATCGACGAGCAAGCCCGCTCACACTCCTGTGAATCCAACCAGTAACACTTACCGTACAGTCCGGTCTCGTCGTCTGATATGTCGCATATCTCGCCTAGGGGTGGTAAACGTTAGACCCCAATAGTTCGATAAGTCGTGTCGATATGAGGTCTATAACAGTTCGAGAAACTACAGGTAACACTTACCAGTAAATCTCAGCAACCCTGGCCAGGGATTTCCGGTTATAGTCAATCGAACACAGCGCAACATCAACTCCCTATACCGGGAGAGACGAATCCCCTCCTATCGCTCATTGCCTCCATGTGACTCGGGACTGTACCCAAAAACCACCGTTTTGCACGCCCTCTTGGACGTGGTAAGGTGGAAATCAAAGCTCAGTGGGAACCACACAAGACTCTATGACGATCTCGGGTCAACAGACTACTCTGTACCAGTGTCACCAGAGAACTGCCATCTGACGTGAGGTATAATACCATCTGGGAGTTCTCGGCGAGTCCGTCCAGTGTACCCAGTCTCCACTGAGCACCCGTATATCATCTCTGATGTCAAACACCAATGGATATGGGATCATCCATCGCCCATCTATATGGGTCGAGAAGGTATACGCTAGTCTACTCTGGTATATCGATGCCCCGTCTCGATATACCCACGACTAGGGACTTTGAAGGATGTACTTATGGACTACCCTGATCCGCATCATAGTCCAGGTAGTCAAGTACACATCCTAAGGGCTTTACCAACATGTAACAGAGAGACAATCAGTGTACACGTTAAGGTAAAGAGTAACCAGATAGCATACTATCATGTCGAGCGAGAAAGTCCTCCCTATATATGTCCCAGCATCCACTACAATATACATCCTATGTATAGTAATGGCCTCTAGGGCATACATATAACTAACAATCTCCCACTTGCACTAGGGCCATCTGATAGCAGTGGTTGCAGTATCTCATACTCAACCATCCCATAAAAGTCTCTCTCTGGGAAAAGGCCTTTGTGAGTGGATCCGCCGTGTTGTCCTCTGAGTCTACTCTCCTAACCTCGATCACCCTGGAGATCAACCATCTCCATGATCAGGTGATACTTCCTTAGAATATGTCTGGATCACTGATGGGACGGGCGTTCCTTGGCATAAGCCACAACTCCATTGTCACACAATGGGAGGAACTAAGTTCATCTCATGAACCAATATACATCCAGACTGCCTCTTTGGTAGCATCTTAAGTAGCGATGTATCGAGCCTTTATCGTCTAGTATGCCACGGTATCTAGCTTGGAACTCTTGCAACATACCGTCCCTTTACTGAGGGTAAAGACAATGCCTGCGACTGACATTCAGTCGTCCTTATCACCCTGGAACCCTTCCAGTGATTCTCCCCAAGATCAGTTGATACCATCTCACTACAACTAGTGAGAATCCTAACATTCAATTAGATCTATCTCATAGATCCAAAACCCAGGATTTAGGAGGTATCACTTTGATCCTATATGGAGAATCATTGTGATAAGCGGAGATTGACCGAGCGTAGCATAGGAAACTCCTTTCTTATCAAGAGCATGACATCGACGTACTCTACGAGGATCACCACCATACTTCCTACTACCTTTTTGTTTATACAAGGTTCATCTACCATTTTGATGATGTCAAACTCTTTGACTTATCCATCAAAACAGATGTTCCAACTCCGCGATGCCTGCTTTATCCTATAAAGCATCTTGTACACGTTTCCGCTGCTCCCACTGTCTACGAAGCCCTCTGGCTTTGTACTTATAGACTCTCTCTTCTAAAACATCATTTAGAAAAGCAGTCATGACACCCAACCGCCAGATATCGTAGTCATGGTATGTAGCCGTGGCAAGTAGGATCTGGATGGACTTAAGCATAGCTACTTGAAAAGGTTTCATCATTATCCACGCCTGGTCGATGACGGAAACCTTTAACAAGTCAAGCTTTGAAAGTCTCAACTGTTCCATCTACACCAAGTAATCTTCTCAAGATCTACTTGCTCCTGATGGGGATTTAACCCTTCAGAAATAGCAACCAAAGTCCATACTTTGTTGGTGTATAAGGATTCCATCTCAGATCAATAATCATCCAGCCATTCTTACAGAGTCCCACCCCTGATGGCCAGCTCGAAACTGGTTGGGTCATCATCTCATGATGCAATCCTCGCTCCCACTGTCATAGAGGAACCGAAGTATCTCTCAGGTGGGTGAGGAACCCTACTAGATCGGCGGAGAGGCTGAGGTTCGTTGGTCTCTACTGAATCCTTTGGTTCTATCAAATCATCAGCTGTAGTTTGTATAGCTGGAACATTTCCAGTTCTACATAACAGATCTTGTTTCGAGCTTGTCCGGATTTTGCTTTTAGACATAGGCCGGACAACCCCAAATCTTAACTAACTTAAGATATGGGCTCTTCCCTTTCCATATCACATATGAAATGGTAGGTAACTGATTTGATTTGAACCCTATTCAATAGGTATGCAACTTCTCAAGTGCATAACTCCCAAAAAGGAAACAGGTAACTCAGTAGTACTCATCATAGAGCACACCTTATCATATAGGGTGAGATTGCTCTGCCCCGATATACCATCGTGCTATGGTGTATACGGAGGAGTAATGCTGAGAGAGAATCTCATTCTCCTTTTAGAATAGTCCAGGAATTCCGTGCTCAAGTATTCTCCTCCCTGATCACATCAAAGGACATAATACTTATACCCTTATTGGTTCCCTACTTCTAGCTTATATTCTGTGAATATCTCAAAAGGTTCGGACTCATGTTTCAACAGGAACATATGACTGAATCTTGAGAGATTATCAGAGAACGTAATGAAGTATAAAAAACCAGTCCTGGCATGTGTAGACAGGGGACCTTACATACATCAACATGTACTATCCCAAGAGTTTACCAACTCTTTCTCTGTTTCCAAAAAACAGAGCTATGGTCATCTTATCTCTGTGACATGACTGACAAGTTTCATAAGATGTAAATTCAAACTTATTTAAATATGCATCTAAAATGTAACTTCAGCCAGTCGGATCGCATTGATATGACCTAGTCTACAATGCCTCAAGAAGGATTCGTTCATTTCTGAACTTTTCCTCTTGTGTGTGTTCCATATACTAAGAACTGTAGTTTGATTTAGAACATCAATGCTTTTAGATAACGTGCCTGAACCGATCAACTTTTGATATAGGAAATGTTCAAAACATTATCCAACTATACAAAATTTTATCATTTCTTTATAGATAAAGAGACTGATATGATTTTGTATATCAGGTTCGGTATCTAATAACATTCGTTCAGAATCAATGTATTTGGAATACAGGGTGACAGTGACCAACAGACTTGGCTGCAACACTTGCCCCGTTTTCTGCCTCATGAAACTTATCACCCGTTCTCAGTTTTTCTACCTTTCTGTAGCCCTATGTAACAGGTTACATATCTGGGATCCTGATCTGGTATCACATACCCAGGACGTAGAGGATACAGAGAATCAGTTCTTTGTAACGAACACACCCGAAGATGATGCATCAGCATGCACTCTCTTCGTTTGGGCGGCACGGGAATTCTGGTAATCCCCAATTACCTGCTCTGTCTTATAACAATTATAAATTGGAGTGGGACCAACGTTCCCCAGCTCAGTATAACAAGCGGGTTCGGTCAAATATCCGTATTATTATCTTGATTAAGGCGTGATATGGTCGCTACCTGGAGAGAGAGAGAAGAAAACACTCAGAGTGCGCTCTTGCAAGAATAGATTGGTTATGATTTTATCTAATCAGGATGGCTCCCACCGTTTTTTATCAAATCTTCCTTCAAACCCTAAAAGGAAAGACTAGCCGGGATTAATTACACACTACAAGTTCGCCAATCTTTCAGCCAGGCCAGTGTCGGTACTTTGAGGGAGGTCCCTCGTGCTTTCGCACGAACCTAATTAATGTAAACCTCGTTTTCCCAGAGGCGTAACCTCGTTAACACCTTTCTAGATACCTACTTGATCGGCTAATTGTAATGTGTAAAACTCTCCCAGGAGTAACTTTTACTCGCAGCGGGTATCGGGATCCAACTATCTCATAGAAGGTATGCAATCTCATTGTAAATTTCAACACTTGAAATTCCCGATAATATTTTGCCCCTAGCGTGCTATGACCTTGACGCATGCCAAACAACCCATAGTCCGCTAGTCAAGTTCAACCCGTACATTTCTTGATTGAATTAAACCCACCCGCATGACCCTTGACGCATGCCAAACAACGCCGTACGAATACCCTAATCCAATCGCATCATATGCTAGCAGATAAGCACTAGTTAGCTACCGTACACTACGCCTTGACGCATGCTAAACAACCGCAGCACGAATACTAACTAGTACTTATCTGAAATGACGGAGGGCTACGACAGGTTTTTCTGAAAACCTATTGCGTAATGAACTTGAAATCATTGTAGAATCAAATGATTTTAAAAATGGAGTGCTTTTGAGGCTTTTCTAGTTTTGCTAAAGGAGTCACTCCCGGTGAAGGGATCGTCGGTCCTTTCCTTGTCGAATGAGGTGCGGGATATATCATATATATCACTGTGCAAAGCAAAATCTCTTAAAAGCAATTAAAAGACAAACCGAGTGTGTAGCATCTGCCGGTTATTGCTAAAGGAGTCACTCCCGGTGAAGGGATCTCGGTCCTTTCCTCATCGAATAAGGTGCAGGATATATCACATATACCGCTGTGCAAAGCAAGAACTGTAGCTACCTGTTTTATTTTTGAAATTCGACTCTACAACATCTTAGGTTTCTTTTATTTCATTAATCACATTAATGAAGTCCCATCATTAAAGTTACCTAAACATCACAGATAAATACGACGTACACTTATGCCATCCGCATTCGCCTCGATGTCCCCTCGTGCACCGTTAGGTTAGGTAACTAACGACAGAGCGGGGCAGGGCTAGCGCGGGTGTAAAACATAAGTAACGTCTATATAATATATCATATATACTATATACTGTATCTATCACAGAACATCACATGATCATATCACAGATATCGCAGCAGAAGAATCATATGAAATATTGGATATACTAGGACGTCCGTGTTTTCAATACGAGCCAGTATAAAACACGGATTCCACGGTCGTGATGAATAGCCAAACCCACACCCCTAGACCCCTACGAGAGCGGCAAGCAACCCTACCAATTCTGGAGTTAGGAGACCCGGACTCGACTCCTCGAGTTGGTCTCCCACTGGACTCCAGAACCCGGTTACTTGTGCTCCCCTCCTTGGGTCTACCTAGTGCGGAAAAGTAAATAATATACAAAAGGTGACATCTTCCGCAACCTGGAAGTGCCCCAATAAAAGAATATTACATACAAGTTTTTACATGAATGAAAATGAAAAACACTCATCTCACATAAAAACCCCCGGCTATTCAAACACGACGATCCAATATAACATATCCATTAACACATAACATCACATGTCATCAACGTAAGTAAATATGCGCATCCCAATTGTCGTTGACATATAGCAACGAAACCGGCGATATCACATATTACACTTACGGTCACAGAAAAGAAAGTGTAAAACTACAACAGTTGGAATCCGCAATCTCTTTAGACATCGCATGCCTAATCAAATGAATTACTTAGACATCACATGCCTAACAATTATAAACCCCGCATTTTAGTCTCAGTTATCGAAAATTCTTTTCAATATCAAGTCGGGCAATTCAACAAGATTCCCGACATCCTGATCGAATGCTCGTCGCAAACTTCAGTAGACGGCCGCACCCCCGATACCGTTGACGAAGTGCACCAAGGCGGAACACCGCTGCCACGAGCACCCGAACGGATGCTTTCGGCGACGGGGTTCTCCTACAGTCACTTGGTCGGGGCTATGGAGTGAGGCTGTCTATTAAGTTTACCCGGCGAGTATCCGCGTACCCTACGTGATTGCGACAGACTTTTGATCACATCAAAATTCCGTGGCAACCGATCAAGTGAGACTAAAGTGCTACGTTTATAACATTCATTCAGTTATCTTATAACAACTTGTGAATTCCAATTATTGTATCCCATTCCAGATAAATAGAAAATGTTAAACTTTCCGATCGAACAATCGAACACTCAAGTTTTACCGATACAGATCAACACATGAAATAAGTTTTAAAAACATTCAGTTCATGCCTCAGTACCAACGGTCCAGCCGTAGAAGGGTCAAGCCAACGCCTCACATGTGGCACGCCGTACTGCCCCAAACCCTAAGGTTCAAAGGGCAGTTCAAGACGGTCACATAATCGAGTTAAGGTTTGTTGTCTTCTAGAGGGACCATCGCGTTACTTGCACTACTTAGAACGTCTTTAAACCACGGAAAAATCCAACACTTGGAAATTTTCCGGCAGGGGAAAGATTGGGTATTTATATCCGGTCGAACTTTTTAACATATTCTAAAATATCTGGAAAGCCACATAGATAAAATCTGATAATCCGATCGAACATTCGAATCCCCAAAACAACCCCAGAAAATTCAATTCTTGAATAAATATTAAAAATACCCATAAAACTCAGCACTGTTAAATAGGAGTTACTGTGCAAAGGTGGAGGGGTGACGTCACCAGAGCGCCGCGGAACCGCCGCAGAAGCAGGGCTTCTGCCGCGGTTCCGCCGCAAGTTTGAGGAATCTTTTGTCAAATTTTGCACCGTAATTCTTAGAATTCCCTGCTGAATTTTTAAAGCATTTTTAATCTGGAAAAATCCCAGTTTTTAGAAAAAGTCCAGAGAGCTAATTGGTTTTAGGGTTTCGGTTGGATCGGGTTTCAAACTTCGTCTACGCATCGCCTAAGGCTCTAGCTAGGCTCTGATACCACTGTAGGGTTCCTAGGCACACTAATGAGGTCTCACACGGCATCAACCATGCCAATTTCAAATTTTACGGTACCGAGAAACCCTAGACTAGATCGTTAACTAGAATTTTAGGCGACAAAAGCAACTAGTTAACAAGTTAACTAAGTGAACGGAAATACAACCTTTGTAGATCCGGTGCTCCACCTCCATAGCTCCGCGATGAAGTCTCCTCGCTGTCCAAATCAAATCCCGGGCTCTAGCGTCGGCTTCATCGGAGAAATGGGCGGGCAAGGTCGTCGGCTTCGTGCCGAAGATGACCTACGTCGAGGCATCACAAGATCAAGCTCCACCTTCACCAAGCCATGAAAACTTATGAAGGAAACACCCTATACTACTTGGCAAAAGGGAGAGGATGAAGAAATAGGAGGTGGGTTCACTTTAGATTTGGATTTCTCACTCTTTTTCATCAATCACCATTGATGGAAACTTGGTTTTCTTCTTGAAGGAGAAGAAGAAGAAGATGAATAATATGATAAGTTATTATAAATTACAAAAGAAAATGAATACTTATCATAATATAAACTATGGTTAAGTGTAGAGAGTGAATCATGGTTAAGTGGAGTGGTTAGGGTTAAGCATGAGACAAAATGGTCACTTAGTCAAAGCTTCATGAAGCTTCAAAATCAAACAAAATAAGCCACCATTTTCTTTCATTATCATTTTCTTTTGCCAAAATGAACAAAAGAAATAAATAAATGAATAAGTAAATAAACAAAACCCTAACCACTCATATAACCATGATTTAATCTTTACACAAACTCAAGTAAGCATGTATCATCAAACATGATACAATCAAGTGCACAAAAGTATATCACATATACAACTTGTGAACTTCAAGTGAGAAAAACCATTTAAAGTGAACCAATACTAGTTAATGCAAAGTAATATATCAAATATATAATTATGCATTAAATCATTAAATCAACACTTGATTCAATGATCCGGTCATGTCGCACACAACCGACTAGTATACAATGTATCGTTTTATCGAATCAATCCTTGATTCGATAACTAGGTTATATCGCATACAACCATTCGACACATTAATCGCGAGAATGAAATACGGTATCACATACACGCATTATTCTCGGTCCCGCACATATCTCATATGCGCTCCTATTTCGTTTCGCTTGAGCCAGGAAACCTCTGTGTAGGACTCTAAAGACTCGTCAATACGCCGGTAGCAGATGATGATCATATCAAACACCCACAAGCCGCAAGCGGTCTGCTAAACGTAACGGCCACCCGGGTATTGAGCGATCAGAAGATCGACGAGCAAGCCCGCTCACACTCCTGTGAATCCAACCAGTAACACTTACCGTACAGTCCGGTCTCGTCATCTGATATGTCGCATATCTCTCTTAGGGGTGGTAAACGTCAGACCCCAATAGTTCGATAAGTCGTGTCGATATGAGGTCTATAACAGTTCGAGAAACTACAGGTAACACTTACCAGTAAATCTCAGCAACCCTGGCCAGGGATTTCCGGTTATAGTCAATCGAACACAGCGCAACATCAACTCCCTATACCGGGAGAGACGAATCCCCTCCTATCGCTCATTGCCTCCATGTGACTCGGGACTGTACCCAAAAACCACCGTTTTGCACGCCCTCTTGGACGTGGTAAGGTGGAAATCAAAGCACAGTGTGAACCACACAAGACTTTATGACGATCTCGGGTCAACAGACTACTCTGTACCAGTGTCACCAGAGAACTGCCATCTGACGTGAGGTATAATACCATCTGGGAGTTCTCGGCGAGTCCGTCCAGTGTACCCAGTCTCCACTGAGCACCCGTATATCATCTCTGATGTCAAACACCAATGGATATGGGATCATCCATCGCCCATCTATATGGGTCGAGAAGGTATACGCTAGTCTACTCTGGTATATCGATGCCCCGTCTCGATATACCCATGACTAGGGACTTTGAAGGATGTACTTATGGACTACCCTGTCCCCACTGGTATGATCCGCATCATAGTCCAGGTAGTCAAGTACACATCCTAAGGGCTTTACCAACATGTAACAGAGAGACAATCAGTGTACACGTTAAGGTAAAGAGTAACCAGATAGCATACTATCATGTCGAGCGAGAAAGTCCTCCCTATATATGTCCCAGCATCCACTACAATATACATCCTATGTATAGTAATGGCCTCTAGGGCATACATATAACTAACACTGAGGGCTCCCTACAGAAATCTAGGTAGACACCCGCTTTGCTTATTGGGGAATCTTCTTCTTCTAGATCCAAGGCGAAAGCCAAGGGGAAGAAGAAGAAGGCCTCCTCCAAGCCGAAAGACGATGTTAGTAAGGTAAAGGGAAATGGCAGGTCAAAAGTTTCGGGGCTGACAATAGGGAAGGAGAAATATTTCTATTGTCACGGGAAAGGGTATTGGAAGAAGGGTTGCAGGGCTTGGAAAGTCAGAAACCAGGATTCGAAGTACGTTGTGGCTTCGGCTTCAGGTGTGTTTATGATTGAAAACTGTCTGTCAATTAACTTTACTTTCTGGGTACTAGATACCGGATCATGATCTCATATCTGTAATTTATTGCAGGCTCTGAGAAACCGTAGAGTTCTCAAGACAGGTGATATGACTCTCAGGGTTGCTAACGGACTGAGTGGATGCTGTATCTGTAGGGGAATATCACCTAAGATTGACAAGTGGGCAGATTTTGATTTTGCGTAACTGTTTGTGTGTACCTAGTTTGACATGTAATATCATCTCTGTATCTTTACCATCTAAAGAAGGTTATGATTTTATATTTGTAAGCGATGTTGTCCATATCCACCTTAATTATGCTTTGATTGGGTCAGGTACACTGGATAACGGTATATACGTGTTAAATCAAGCTCATGTTTTCAATGTCCAGAACACACTTAAAAGAAAGTCTGCAGAATTAAATCAGGTTTTCTTATGGCATTGTAGATTGGGTCACATCAATGAAACACGGTTGACGAAGTTACATAAAGAGAGATATTTGGATCCGTTTGAATATCTGTCTTATGCAATTTGTCAATCATGTCTCAAATGAAGGATGATAAAGACTCCGTTCACTGGACACGGAGTAAGAGCCAGCGAGCTCTTGGGACTCATACACAACGGCATGTGTGTTCCAATTTCTACACATGTAAGAAATGGTTATTTTGAACAAAGTTCCTACTAAGTCAGTACTTACCACATCATGATCTTTTGAACAAAGTATTCCGTGATCCTTTGAACAAAGATATGGTGTATTCCGTGATCCTTCTGGGGTTATGCACTAGAATTAGCTGCATATCTTTTGAACAAAGTTCCTACTAAGTCAGTGCCTACCACATCATATGAAATGTGGAGTGGGAAGAAACCTTATCTTAAGTATCTAAAAATATGGGGATGTCCAGCTTTTATAAAAAAGCAGCATGCGGACAAGCTCGAGACACGCTTAGTACTGTGTAAGTTTGTGGGATACCTAAAGAACTCCAGGGGGTATTTTTTCTATTACGTGGAAGAACAAAGGTCTTTGTTTCTCAGCATGCCCATTTTTTGGAAACTCAATTTCTTGAAAAAGAAATAAGTGGGAGCGCAATAGAACTGGAAGAAATTCCTGAACCACAAGCTATTACTGAAAGCATGGCGGAACCAGAAGTTTCGAAAGAACCGGACATCCCCGCGCCACTCCGCAGAACTAGTAGGCAGTCTATGCGCCCGAGAGATACTACGATTTTCTCATAGACGGGGATAGAGAAGATTGCATCATCGACGATGATGAGCCAACTAGTTTCCAACAGTCATCAGGAGCAGAGACTCGGTAAAATGGCTGGATGCAATACGGACCGAAATGGAGTCCATGTACACCAACAAAGTATGGACTTTGGACATTGCTCCAAAAGGGGTAAAACCTGTAGGCTGCAAATAAATCTTCAGAAAGAAGATTGATGTAGATGGACAGGTTGAAACCTATAAGGCTAGACTTGTTGCAAAAGGTTTTCGTCAAAGACCTAGTTTGGACTATGATGAAACCTTTTCTCCTTTGGCTATGCTCAAATCCATTCGGATCTTTCTTGCCATTGCTGCCTTCTACGATTATGAAATTTGGCCGATGGACGTAAAGACCGCTTTTCTGAATAGAAATTTGGAAGAGTGTGTTCATATGGATCAGCCGGAGGGTTTCATAGAGAGTGGGAGTAGCAGAAGAGTGTGCAAGTTGCTTAAATCCATTTATGAATTAAAGCAGGTATCGCGGAGTTGGAATATCTGTTTTGATGAGACGGTCAAGGAATTTGACTTTATTAAAAATCCAGATGAACCATGCATTTATAGTAAAATTGTAGCGAGAACTGTGGTATTCCTTGTCTTGTACGTGGATGACATTCTCCTGATAGGAAATGACATTCCTATGCTACAATCAGTCAAAGAATTTTTGTCACAAAGGTTCTTTATGAAGGATCTGAGTGATGCCTCCTACATTTTGGGGATCCAGATCTACCATGATAGATCTAAAAGGATATTGGGACTTTCACAGTCAAGATACATCGACACCATATTGAAAAGATATAGTATGGAAGATTCAAAGCGCGGTAATCTACCGTCTTGTCACGGAATCACCCTCCAAAGAGATGTCTCCCAAGACTGATTTGGAAAGGGATCGCATGACTATTATACTCTACGCTTCTGTAGTAGGCTCTATAATATATGCGATGTTGAGTACCAGATCAGATGTAGCTTACGCACTGAGCGTTGTAAGCAGGTATCAGTCATACCCAGGGGAGAAGCACTAGACAACGGTTAAGAACATTCTCAAGTACCTGAGAAGGACTAAGGAGATGTTCTTGTTGTACGGCAGTGAAGACCTCCAGATCGAGGCTTTCGCCGACTCCAGCTTCCAGAGTGACAAGGGTGACTCCAGGTCCATGTCGGGTTATGTCTTTACCCTCAATGGAGGGGCGGTCTGTTAGAAGAGCTTCAAGAAGGACACCGTTGCTGACTCGACGATGGAAGCGGAGTATATCGCTGCATGTGACGCCGTGAAGGAAGCAGTCTGGATGAAGAAGTTCATTACAGAATTTCAGGTGGTTCCGTCTGTTGTTGATCCAATACTTCTGTATTGTGACAACAACGGGGCTATAGTTTTAGCAAAGGAACCAAGGTCCCATCAGAAGTACAGATATATCTTGAGGCGACACCACCTGATCAGGGAGATCGTTGATCGCCGGGAGATCGAGGTGCGGAGAGTAGAGACAGAGAACAACACTGCAGATCCACTCAAAAAGGCCAACCCTCAGACGCAGTTTGAGAGGCTAATCGAGATGATAGGTCCGCGATATGCCATTACATGACCCTAGTGCAAGTGGGAGATTGTTAGTGATATATGCCCTAGAGGCCATTATTGTACAGTACTGGTTTGTATATTATATTTTGGAAGCTTGGGATATACACAGATATAATAACAGCCTTGCTCAAAATGGAAGTATGCTATTTGGTTTGATTCTATCTCAATATGTGTATATGTTTCTTTTAGTATATCGCTAATACATATTGGTAGAACCTTTAGGATCTTTGCTTGACTACTAGCGTTGTGATGGTAGTCACACTAGTGGGGGCTGGATAGTCTATAAGCACATCCTTATATATGTCCCTAGTCGTAGGGTTATCGAGACGGGGCATCGATATTCCAGAGTAGACTAGTGTTTACGCTTCTTATCCCAGCAGGGGAGATGGTCTATCCTACAACCATTGGTATGTTGTACCGGAGATAGTATACAGATGCTCATTGGCTAATGAGTTACACTGGACGGACTCGTTGGGAACTGCTGGTTGATATTATACCTATCATCAGGTAGCAGTTCCCCGGTGGCATGAGTACGGGTTAGTCCGTTGACTTGACATCACTATTCGTCTCGAATGTGTTCCCTCTGTACTTAGATTACTACCCAACCACGGCTTAAAGAAGTCATGCAAACATGTAGTAGTTGGGTGCAGTCCCGAAGCACTGGGAGGCAGTAGTGGTTAGACAGGATTCGTCTCTCCCAGTATTGGGGGTTGATATTGCGCTATATTCGGAAAGCCATTACACAAAGTCCCTGGCCAGGGAAAGCGAGATTTATTGATAGGTACTCCAGTAGTTTCTCAGGGTGTATTGGGCTCTATCCCGGCACGACTTATTGCGCTATTAGGGGTCTGACGGTTACCATCCCCCTAGGCCCGATATGCGAGTATCTTAGACGAACATACCAGACTGTACGAAGATTGTCACAAATAGGCTCAGTAGGAGTTCAGATGAGTTTGCTCATCGGCCTTCTTATCGACAGATACCTGGGTAGCCGTTACGTGCAGCTAGTACCACTGACGGAATTGTGGTTAAACTCACTGCTAGCGTGCTGTCGAGTCTTTAGAGTCCCACACAGAGCATTTCCCTGCTTCGGGCGAAATGATGTAAATGCCATATGGTTTTACGGCAGGGTTCCGATCATATACGTGTATTGGTTACACGGATGTTGTTCGGACGGATAATACCAGTGGGCTTGGTTTAAGCCGGATTCTAGTATTATATTATTGGATTATTATTATCTCATTGTATTCGTATTTTTCGGAATACGAATACGGGTGTTTATATACGGTGAATGCATTCTTATAATTTCATAAGAGATGCTTCTAGAAAACCCGGCTTAAACCAAAGCCCACTAGTATTATTCGTCCGATCATGATCCATGCACTAGTGCACGTATATGATCGAGCCCTGCCATAAAACCATACGGCCTCTACAACGTTTCGCCCGAACCAGGGAAACCTTCTGTGTGGGACTCTAAAGACTCGTCAATACGCTGGTAGTGGGTTTAACAACAAGCATGTCAGTGGCACTAGCTGTACGTAACGGCTGCCAAGGTATTAAGCGAAAGGGAGGCCGACGAGCAAACTCATCCTGAAACCCTACTGAGCCTGACAGTGACAATATCTGTACAGTCTGGTCCGTTCGTCTATGAGTATCGCAGATCGAGTCTAGGGGGTGGATAAAGTCAGACCCCTAATAACTTGATATTCAGTATCGGTATGAAGCCCATCACCACCTGAGAAACTACTGATCCGAATCAGTAATTCTCGACTACCTTAGCTAAGGATTTCTGGTGACGTCCACCCGTGCACAACGCGACATCAACCCCCAATACCGGGAGAGACAAATCCCCTGACGATCCGCTCATTGCCTTCATGTGGCTCGGGAATGTACCCAACTAAAACCTGTTTGCACGACTCTTTTGAGCCGTGGTAAGGTAGTAATCAAAGCACAGTGGGAACTCACACGAGACAAATGACGATCTCAGGTCGATAGACTAACATGTACATATGTCACCAGGGAACTGCTATCTGACAATAGGTATAATACCAACTAGCATGTTCCTGGCGAGTCCGTCCAGTGTACTCATAACCCAATGGGCACCTATATATATCTTAGGTGAACCAACTGACACCAATGGCTTGTGAGACCGGCCACCGCCCCTCGTCGGGGTCTCGATCCGTATACACTAGTCTACTCTTGGAGTATTGATGCCCAGTCTCGAAACTCCCACGACTAGGGATATTTTAAGGATGTGCTTATAGACCACCCAACTCTCACGTATATGATCGCCATCATACTGCTGGTAGTCAAGTAAGAATCCTATGGGCTCTATCAACATGTAATAGTGATATGTAATGCCACCTAAAACATGTACACGATGATAAAGACAAATCAGATAGCATACTATCATCTCGAGTATGACTGTTCTACTGATATAGGTCCTCCCTCAATCATTGCAATCACGTTTCTGCGATCCAATAATTGACTTGAGGGCAATATAGCCAACAATATTATATATATATATATATATATATATATATATATCATCATCATCATCATATATTTTTTAATAGCCACAAGTTAAGGATAATTAATATTTTGTTAACTATCATCATATAGTTGTCATCCCATATCTTATTTTGTTTTTATCTTTTACATTTAAATCTCAAGATATCTAATATCAAATATTTATTAAATCTAGATATATTTTTAGAATCCTTTTCAATCTTAAATTAGGGGTATGAGTTATTTAAAATATATTCTTGCATTATGGTTGAGAAGTTTACGTATACGAATTATTTTCCAAAATATATTTTTGATGAGATTTTGGTGGAGATTGGTTGTAGTTTGATATTATCTATATACATTAAAACTAATATATATTTATAACCAAATTTAAACTATACTATATATTTTTATATTAAACACAAAACCATTCTTTCTCTGTCTCTCTCTCCCCTCTAACTAAATCTCTTCCTCATCAATTTATATATTCTCTTTCTTCGTTCTTCAAGCCCACACCCATTCTCGCCGACGCAATTCCAGCCGCATCCTAGAACCTTAACCGAGCCATCAAAATTTGGTATTGATTTGTATAGCGTCGTGTTGCTTCCGTTCATTGCGTTTGTTTCGAGGCAAGTATACAACTTGCTACATACTATGCTTTACGTAATTTACTTATATGTTGTCGTACTACTACTATTATTATTATTATCATACAACTATATGTATATAATTTATACACCGTAATTATTTAACATTAATCAGTTTTATAATATACAGTATATGCAAGTTTACAACTTACGACATACTATAATTATATCTATAAATATATATATCGTCGTAATATTTTTTATTATTATCATTATACCGTTTATACCTATATCATTCGTATATCATTAATTAGTTTATAATATGCATTTTATAACGTTATGCAAAATATTGTTTGAAAATATTATAGTTTACACATGAAACGTCGTCGCCAAGCGGATACGACAAATCTGAAATTTACTGTACACCTTACCTTATAAAATTCATCATAAATCATAGAAAAATCATTAGCACATGTTCTTTAGTTCGTTACGAAACTAACTCAGAATACTGTAACCCTGTAAAATATTCACTTGCAAAATAAATTGTTTAAATAACGTAAACTGTAAATGAAAGTACCTCTGAACTGCTGTTCAGGGAAATTCCAGCAGCAAACTTTCAATTTAGAACGTTCATAACTTTTTTAGGAACAACCTGAATTACTTTAAATTATAAAAATGAAAATCTTATTGAATTATCATTGTGGTATATAACACATCTCTTTTGGAGAACGTTTGTTATTTTTAAGTTATTTTACAAATCATGGTGACGCTGAATTTCTGAACGGAACTTTCTTGTGCATGGTTAATCAATACCACTTTTATAGTTATTAATCGGATTGAATATGTTATCCCTATTAATGCTATTATCTTAGTCTTGTACATTATATGATTATATTATCCTTGACATATTTGTAACTTACCAAACTGTACTATTTTTGTTATCATGTTAATACATGTTGCCTGTAATACTTACCGATGCCAACAATCTTGACTTATTATCTTGATTGACTTGACTTGTTGTCTTTCTAGACAAGACCAGTACATGATTGCTCCTGTATTGGTATTAGGTAGACATTCTATTAATATCTGACTTGAACACAACCTGGGGAAAATGGGAAATCAAGAATGTAACCGAAACGTAACTCAAGAGAATATTATTATTGTTTGTCATGATTTCGGGCGTGAACGGAATAACCATTTTTTATTGTGCCGTGGTCCCGTGGGGGTATAAACGGGATATATTGTGCCGTAGTCCCGTGGGGGTATGAACGGTATATTACTGTTGAGTTACGATGAAAATTATATTAATTGATTTCAAAGACTTGTAGAATAGATAACCTAAAAGTACAGACTTTAGAATACACGTGACATACCTATAACTCATTGTTTTACATCTGCGATAATTATTTATACTCATGTTTCATCATAGCTTATATTTTGGTCATTATTATCGTTATTGATATTTATGACGCACTGACGTCTGGGTTTTGCATGACCCAGTTTCTTTGATCTTGTCGCGGGAAGATCAAGAGTATTTTAACAAGCAAGCTGAGCAGTGAGGAGCTTGATGATTAGATTTAGATATGCTTAGTTATTTTATTTCTATAGTTTAAATTTATCGATGTGATCCCATAAAAGACGTGATTAGGATATTATTCCTTTATTGGATCTTTATTCATTTCCGCTATATACATTTCTTGATTTTATCTATTGTGGCAGATGGACATGTGTTAGTTAGATTTTATTTACTGTTCTTGATATCCGATTGACAACCTTAACGTGATTATGGAAGGATGTTTCCTTACCATAGGTAGCATGGCTGGTTTTGTTACGTACCGTATTTAAGTACTTTGGGAAGCGAGGTATGACAAGGTTTTGTTGGTATCAGAGCGTAGGTTTTAGGTTAGCTGGGCTTGGTTCAATTTGTAGTTGGGTATGGTATTCAATACATTGTCCTTAAGACTCAGAATTTTAGGAATATGTCCTGCCACATTATTGTCTTGTCATTTAAATTCTTGAATCTTATCATTCCCTTAAACTCGTTTATCTCGACGATATGGAAATGACATTGCACCTCAGCTTGGAATCCTCTTGATTCCTTATTATTTCTCCCTTCTTATTCCTTCGATTCTGATAGTAGGATTTAGGCGACTTGAATGGAGTTATGTTATTGTAACTATGTACCGCAGTATGGTCATAATGCGGTACTCTATTTAGGTAACCTAGAGTCCTATTTCGATTCATTTTCTTGACTTATGTTCGTTGTACTACTTTGGTTCTCTCGGTTTCATTGCTTACAAATTTATGCCTTATCACGAACTTGAATCCAACGACCACGATATATCTTTCCCCTTATCCCGTAGTGACCAGTCCGTTTGCATTTTAAAGAACAAAGAGAAATACAGGAGAGCATATGATGATTGCAGTAGTTTGAGATTAACCCCAGTGGGAGCTGATATAAACCGCTTCAAGGCCGATCAGATGTAAGGTGTTTTGATTAAAGAAGTTCTGACGAACCCGCTTCAGTTTATCAGAGTAGCGCAGCGGAAGTGTGGTTGGCTGTTAACCCACGAGTCGTAGAACATACCTGTAAATTCATGGTGAAGGGAACTGTGTGTGTGTGTGTATGCCGGAAGGTGAAATTCGTAAACAAGTTACAGAAAAAGCGCTGATAGCAGTTCGGAATTTCATGGATGCGTTCAAGAACATCTTGAGTTTACCGTCAAAACGAGATGTGGAGTTCGCAGTTGATCTTATTCCTGTAGCAGCGCCAGTTCAAAGCCTTTTATCCGATGTCACTAGTGGAACTGGAAGACGTAAAGAGTCAAGTTTCTAAGTTATTAGAAAAGGGTTGGATTCACAGCTGTGGTTCACCATGTGGAGCTCCAGTTCTTCTAGTTGAGAAGAAAGATGCCACGCAGAGGATGTGCATCGACTATCGAGAGTTAAATCGGGTGACTATTAAGAATAAATACCTAATCCCTCGCACAGGTGAATTATTCGATCAACTTAATGGCGCGAGAGTATTCTCGAAGTTGGATTTATGATCAGGGTATCATTAAGTTCAAGTAAAAGAAGAAGACGTTTGCAAGACAGTGTTATGAACTCGATATGGGCATTACGAGTATTTAGTGATGTCTTTTGGAGTTACTAATACACCAGCAATATTTATGGATTTGATGAACGGATCTTTTCACCATTTCTATATCAGCTAGTGGTAGTAATCATTGATGATATTCTGGTATGTTCAAGGACCAAAGAAGAGCATGAAGAACACTTGAGAGTCGCACTGGAGACGTTGAGACAAGGAGAATTATATGCTAAGATGAGCAAGTGTGAGTTTTGGTTCGAAGAAGTGAAGTTCTTGGGTCATGTTGAATCCGGAGATGGAATTGCAGTTGACCCCGAAAAGATTGCATCTATTCACGATTGGCCAATTTTAAAGAATGTAGGGGAGATCAGAAGTTTTCTTGGGCTTGTTGGATACTATAGAAGGTTTGTGGAGAACTTCGCTCGAATAGCAGAACCCTTGACCAAGCTAACACAAAAGGAGGTACCGTTTGTTTGGACCGAGAAGTGTGCGTCAGTTTTTGAAGCACTGAAGCAAAGATTGACAACCGCTCGTATAGTAACAGTGCCATATAGTTTTGGAGAATTAGTTATTCACAACGACGCATCTGGGAAAGGCTTGGGATGTGTTTTGATGCAGCATGGAAAGGTTGTAGCTTATGCATCGAGGAAATTGAATACTCATGAGAAGAACTACCCAACTCACGACTTGGAGCTAGCAGCAGTTATTTTTCGCTGCGGATTTGGAGACGCTACTTATTGGGCGAACGGGTAGACGTGTTCACTGATCACAAGAGCCTAAGGTACGTGTTCACACAGAAAGAGCTCAACATGAGATAACGTAGATGGTTAGAGCTGATGGTTGACTATGATCTTAATCTAAAGTATAATCCGGGGAGAGTTAATCTAGTGCCGGATGCTTTAAGTTGGTTGCCAGTGATACAGATGTTGACTGTACGGAAGGAGATTATAGCTGATCTTCAGAGGTTCGAGTTAGAGATCGTACTACCAGATTCTTCGGGACAGTTGATGCAGTTGCAAGTACAATCATCCTTGATCGATAGCATTAAAGCAACACAGTCGCGTGACCCTAAATTGCAGAATTTTCGAGGACAAGTGAAAGCGGGACTTAGAACATATTGGTTGATTCATGAAGATGGCTCGTTAAGATATGAAAGTCGGTTATATGTGCCTAAAGGAGATGTCCGTGAAGAAGTCATGAAGGAGGCTCATAGTTCCGCATATTTAGTACATCCGGGAGGCACGAAGATGTATAGAGACTTGCGACAACATTTCTGGTGGGAAGGCATGAAAAGAGAGATTGCTCGCTACGTATCGAGGTGCTTAATGTGTTAGCAAGTCAAGGCTGAATATCAAAGGGTAGCTGGTTTGTTGCAGCCACTTCCGATTCCTCAATGGAAGTGAGAACATATAACTATGGATTTCATGATAGCCTTACCATGGAGTCCAAAGGGCAATAATGCAGTTTGGGTGATTGTCGATCGATTGACCAAAACAGCTCATTTCATACCATTTCGAGTTGGTCAGTCGACGGAGGCGTTGGCAGAGCGGTACATATAGGAGATTGTAAGATTGCATAGAGTACCGGTTAGTATCATTTCTGATCGTGATACTCGGTCCCAATCACACTTTTAGAGGAGTCTACAGGAGAGTTTGGGAACTCGTTTGAAGTTTAGTGCGGTTTATTATCCTCAGACAGACGGACAATTCGAGAGGACGATCCAAACTCTTGAAGATATGTTGAGAGCCTGCATGTTAGACTTCCAGGGTTCGTGGGAGGATCATTTGCATTTAGTAGAGTTTTCTTACAATAACAGTTTTCAGGCGACCATACAGATGGCTCCATTTGAAGCATTGTACGGTCGAAAGTGTCGCTCGCCTGTCTGTTGGGATGATGTTGGAGAAAGAAAATTATTGGGATCGGATCTCATTGTGCAAAATATGAAGAAAGTTAGCTTGATCCGCGATCATATGAAGGTGGCACTGGATCGACAGAAAAGTTGGGCTGATACTGGAAGAAGATCTTTGGAGTTTGCTGTTGGTGACCTTGTGTTCTTAAACATATCACCGACTAGGGAAGTAATCCAATTTGGTAGTCGATGCAAGCTCAGTCCTCGATTCGTGGGGCCTTTTGATATCATTGAGCGTGTCGGAGCGGTGGCTTATCGATTGGCTCTACCACCATCCTTGGCAGGTGTTCATGACGTGTTTTATGTATCTCAACTCCGCAAGTATGTTCGAAATGAGACACACGTCCTTGATCACTCGGAATTGATAGTGAGAGAAGATTTGACTTATAAAGAGCAACCGATGGCGATTGTGGATCGACGAGAAAAAGTTCTCAAGAATAGGGTGATCCCTCTAGTGCTTATTTCGTAGGGAAATCGTTCGCATGGAGAATCTACTTAGGAACGTGGATACGAGATTCGACAAAAGTTTCCTCATCTCTTTCCTTAGATCCGTATCTTCTTATCTTTTCCTGTTTCGTGAATTTCGAGAACGAAATTCTTTTGTAGTTGGGTATAATGTAACATCCTAGTAGGGTTATACAACATTAATTGGTATTTTAAAACTTGCTTTATATTTCTTCTATTTAATTCTTTTGGGTTGCGATTCGAATAGTAGTAGTGGTTATTCGACCCGACTTACATGTGTGAAACACAGTATGGTGCTAGATTATATCTGATATTTATCAGTAAACTGAATCTATGTGAATCTAGTATGTATGTATGTATGTATGTGTGTGTGTGTGTGTATATATATATATATATATTAGTAGCCACAACATAAGGATAAGTTATATTTTGTTAACTGTCATCATATGGTTGTCATCCCATATCTTATTTTGTTATTATCTTTTACGTTTAAATCTAAAGATATCTAATATCAAATATTTAATAAATCTAGATATATTTTTAGAATCCTTTTAAATCTTAAATTAGGGGTATGAGTTATTTAAAATATATTCTTGTATTATGGTTGAGAAGTTTACGTATGCGAATTATTTTCCAAAATATATTTTTGATTAGATTTTGGTAGAGATTGGTTATAGTTTGATATTATCTATATACATTAAAACTAATATATATTTATAACCTAATTTAAACTATACTATATATTTTTATATTAAACACAAAACCTCTCTCTCTCTGTCTCTCTCTCCACATAACATATCTCTCCCTCATCAATTTATATATTCTCCTTCTTCGTTCTTCAAGACTACACCCATTCTCGCCGATGCAACTCCAGCCGTATCTTAGAACCTTAATCGAGCCATCAAAACTTGGTGTTGATCTGTATAGCGTCGTGTTGCTTCCGTTCATCGCGTTTGTTTCGAGGCAAGTTTACAACTTACTACATGCTATGCTTTACGTAATTTACTTATATATTGTCGTACTATTATTATTATTATACAACTATATCTATATAATTTATACACCGTAGTTATTTAATGTTAATCAGTTTTATAATATACAGTATATACAAGTTTACAACTTGCGACATACTATAATTATATCTATAAATATATATATCGTCGTAATATTTCTTATTATTATCATTATACCGTTTATATCTATATAATCCATATATCATTAATTATTTTATAATCTGCATTTTATAATGTTATGCAAAATATAGTTTGAAAATATTATAGTTTACACATGAAACGTCGTCGCAAAGCGGATACGACAAATCTGAAATTTACCGTACACCTTACCTTATAAAATTTATTATAAATCATAGAAAAATTATTAGCACATTTTATTTAGTTCGTTATTAAGCTAACTCAGAATACTATAACCCTGTGAAATATTCACTTGTAAAATAACGTAAACTATAAATAAAAGTTCCTCTGAACTGCTGTTTAGGGAAATTCCAGCAGCAAACTTTTAATTTCGAACGTTCATAACTTTTTTTAGAAACAATCTGAGATATTTTAACTTATAAAAATGAAAATCTTATTGAATTATCTTTGTTTTGGTATATGACACGTCCTTTTTGGAGAACGTTTGTTATTTTTAAGTTATTTTACAAATTATGGTGACGCTGAATTTCTGAACGAAACTTTCTTATGCATGGTTAATCAATACTACTTTTATAGTTATTAATCGGATTGAATATGTTATCCCTATTAATGCTATTATCTTGGTCTTATAAATGATATGATTATGTTATTTTTGACATGTCTGTAACCTGCCAAACTGTACTATTTTTGTTATCATATTAATACATGTTGCCTGTAATACTTACTGATGCCAACAATCTTGACTTATTATCCTGATTGACCTGATTTGTTGTCTTGCTAGACAAGACCAGTACACGATTGTTCCTATGTTGGTATTAGGTAGACATTCTATTAATATCGGACTTGAACATAAAATCTGGAGAAAAGGAGAGATCAAGAATATAACTAATTCAACAGGATATTATTATTGTTTGCCGTGATTTCGGGCATGAACAGAATAACCATTTTTTATTGTGTCGTGGTCCCGTGGGGGTATGAACGTGATATATTATGCCTTGTTCCCGTGGGGGTATTAACGGGATATATACTGTTGAGTTATGATGAGAATTATATTAATTGATTTCTGAGACTTGTAGAATAGATAATCTAGAAGCACAGACTTTAGAATACACGTGGAATACTTATAGCTCACTGTTTTACACCTGCGATAATTATTTATACTCATGTTTCATCATAGCTTTCTATTCTGATTATTATTACGTTATTGATATTTATGACGCATTGACGTCTGGGTTTTATATGGCCTATTTCTTTTGACCTTGTCGCAGGAAGATCAAGAGTGTTTTAACAAGTAAGCTGAGCAGTGAGGAGTTTGATGATTAGATTTAGATATTCTTAGTTATTTTATTTCTGTAGTTTAAATTTATCGATGTGATCTAATAATGGACATGATGAGGATATTATTTCGTTATTGGATCTTTATTCGTTTCTGCTATATACATGTCTTAACTTTTATCTATTGTGACAGATGGACATGTGTTAGTTAAATTTTATTTACTGTTATTGATATCTGATTAACAGCCTTAATGTCACGACCTGAAAGTACGGAGCATGATCGACACTTAGACTACGAACGTCTCAAGGCGCACGTAAGCTAAGTAAGCCGAACCCAGAAATCCAAACCAAGAGAAGTAGTAGAGTGTAGGAAGAACCATATCAAACAACCTGTATGCAACATAATATACAACGCCTAAAGGCGAGGATCACAACAGAAAAAGAAACTCCAACCAGCAAGAAACCCATAGAGATATAATACGCGACTCTAAGGTCGAAAGGATAAACATCACTGGTCTCTATCTCAAATAAGTACATGTTTGGTTGATGGAACTTCTAGATACAACTGAATATAATATACAATGTATAATGATGGGTATGATACAAATAACCCACCTACTAGCAAATCACCTGAAAGAAGCTGTGCCCGCAAAGCCGTAATGAAACCCGTACGGCAACACCTGCAAGAAACTGGGGCACAACAGGGGTGAGTTGCCAACTCGTGAGTAGAAAAAAATCTACGAACAGAAAATCGCATGTATGACGCAATCCTAGGTCATACGATCAATATATATAATCCTCAAGTATATAACCAGCAATCTCTAACCATGGCTAGTGTAAATATCTAACCCAAGTGTAAACCCATGTGTCTGTGCCAGTGCATCAGGTGGCAATATATATCATATGAATGATGTAAGAATGCATGAACCAGAATGCATGTACTGAAGAAAACTGCTTTCATAACTTGTGAGATTTCCGTATTTTAAATGAGGTATCATAATGAAATCAGCATAAAACAGTGCCTAGCATCGGCACAAAACATAAATCTCAATATCTCGATATCACTGTATCACAATCTCTGTACCTCAATATCTCAAATCTCAATGTCTCAATCATAATATCCAGGGCGCCGTCAGTCCAGATCGGCCCCTACCATCCATCTCATGACTACGACGGTATCCTCCGGATATCCGACGTGTCGGGTAATATCACCGGTCGGTCGTGCTCCCCTGCCAGGCTCAACGCCATCTCCTGCGATCTTCTTGCCCCGGGCTACCGCACCGGGCCCACCATGTACCCGAAACGGTTCATCCGCCTCCTCGAATCGGGTCTCGAAATCCATCAGCAAACTCATGGTGGACGACTCATACATCATGGGAAAACCGCATTTTTATTTAAAAAAGAGAAAGCAGTTTATATATATGTTTTGCGGTTTTCCTCCAAATCCAGAAAATCTCATGAAAACCCGAATCCAAATCATCAATAGCATGTGAAACCATGAATATAAGCATGAGAATCCATGAATGCAGCATATAATGAATAACAGTATGCATGAAGTGACAAGTGATAGCTACAATGTCAAGCTAACATATAAAGCAAGCATACTAATATCATGTCACTACTAGCTAGCAAGCTAAGTCAAGCAATAATATTTTCTAAGTGTTCGTGACATGGCAATTACCGATGAAGATGTGTGTGAGCCGGCAAATAAGTGTACGTGGTACATACGCATCATCGGTAATGGTGCCGGTGTCCTAACAGCAGGATATCAATAATGAAATATGAATCATAACAGTATGCGATGCAGAGCAACAATGATAAAGTGCGGGAGCTGAATACTAACACAATGATGGCTGAACTGCATCTAATGTCATAAGAATCCTATAGCTACACCAACCATAAGGCTGAGCTAAAAGGTTAACTGCAGGTAAGGTAAACCGCCTAACCTTTGAGTCGATATATGTATAAGTATATATAGTCGGTGATCCGCCTCAATAATATCACATTCGATAACATATCTCTATAATCAATTATTCCCAAATCAAGAGTGCGGATCAAACGTCAATTTATAGCTCGTACGTAAATCCGTCGTACGGCATCCCCAAATCTGGGTACGGGTCAATATCACATTTGTCATATTATTCATCAAGTATTCTCTTATCAAATATCATTATCTGGGTACTGGCCTATGTCTAGTACAATGCTAACATCATCACTATAATCAAGATCTGATCACTGATCGACAGTCTCGTATAAATCAATATCATCATCATATATCGTCAATTTAATCATAATCCAGCTTCTGATTTACAGCCTCTAGCAAAAATGATATTATCAGCCCAAATCATCTCAAGGAGTATACATCGCCCAAGGCGGCCTATCGCAAATATCCCATCATATCATATCACATCCTATCTCGTATCATAATCACATGTCGATCATCTAAAATATTTATATCTCCATTCCTATTTATCATCCCCAAAATCCTCTAAATCATCAAAAGTATCACAAGTATGAATTTTACCGTATCACTGATATCATAATCTCAGCTCAACTCTCATCGACTCATTTAAATCCCAAGTATCGTCCTCAAATCTGTATGTGAACATAAAGTCCCAAACCCGTGTGAACACATCTCGATATAGAATCCCATAATCACATATGAATAAGGAGGAATGCAAGTATGTATGTGTGTATATGTATGTGTAGTGCACCCACTACCTAGGGTTTCGTAACATTTCACCATTCCAACATACCAATATCCATTTAAATATCAATAATTAATCCCAACATCAAATAATAAATTGTTGGTGTGTATACGCATCCGTATACATCACCACGGACTGCGGGGGTGCTATACGCCATCCACCCGACTTCTCCCCGTAGATATAAATCTACTCACCTAGATATGTGTGCCGGTGCCGATGTCGCCGTTTGCATCTCCAACGCCTCGACGCCACGTGGGGTACCTACAAGGATATCACACGCTAAAACTCATGAAAATCATTTCGGAAACCAAAATGGTGCACACTACGCCCATAGGTAAAAACCTGTGGCCTTGTGTGCAAACACAGCCAATATCCTCTGTCGTTGACGTCCAAACGCCACCCGACAGAAACGAATCATCGAATACCAAAATCCATACGAAAACATGTCGTAAATCATACGCCAACTCATGAAAAACAACCCAGATTTTACCCTAACAGGAAACAGTCAAAACTAGACATACAGGGGGTCAAGTTTACATGAAATGGGGCTAATGTGCTGATGTGGCTGCTGTTGCAGCAGCAACTGCTATTGCTTTGTGGATACAGCTGCTGTTGTTGGTTACAAGGATGCTGCTATGGCTGAAATGAGGGGTTTTGATGCAGTTGCTGCAGATAGCTTGGGACTGGTTTGGCTGATGCAGGTGCTGCTGTGGTTTTGTTGTGTTGAGGGCTAACTTTGTAGTATATGATGGTGTGGGTAAGTGAGTGAGCGATGTGAGTGTTTGAGAGGCAAAAAGCTTACAAATGACATGGGGTGATTGTGAGAAAACCTAGGAGCCTCCCTTCTCTTTCTCCAAATAAGATCTCAACCATCATGTCTCTCTCTCTCTCTCTCTCCTTGACACAATTCAACATAACCCTAATCCAATTGTAAACAAAGCCACACCCTTAATTAACCCCACTAATCTAACCAATTGGTTCAAGTCACTAAGGTCTTCTATGCATGGTTCACCCTAGGCTTATCATGAGTCCAAAACATGAGATAAGTATAATAAGTGTAGAAAATGTCATGTGCACATTTTTGCACAAAAAGCCAAAAATCCACTTAGCGATTTTTAATCGCGATTAACACCCAAAATCACATATAATCCATCATAAAAACTGAAAAATGGCATATGTCCACAAAATAAGCTATTTTAGAATTTCTATAATTTTCTCCAGAATTTCCACCATTTATCGGTATTTAATTATACCGACTATTAAAATATTCATTAAAAATTAATATTAAATTCTGAAAATTCCCAAAAATAATATTTTATTTTTTTGAAATGTTACAGTCTTCCCCCCTTAAAGAAATTCGGTCCCCGAATTTAAATTTAAACCCCCAAATCCTAAAACATTTCAATAAAATGTCCAAGTCCACGGGGCTCCGAAATCATCAATACATAAAAGGCATCATAGCGCAATACATGCGCATGAGTAACGAGCAGATAACTCGAGATCAAAACTCCGTCAAGCATCTCGCAATCATCGGAGTCAAGATAAAACACGAATGCCAAATCTAAGGCAAAGCCAATATGCTATAAATCGGAACTATGCAAAATATATCCAGGCACTGTCCTCTGACTAGTCCTGCTCAGTATGAAAACAAATCGCAATATCATAAAAACGTACTACTCCATAGAACTCAATCCCAAAAATGCATATGAAAACCCTGTGCGTCTGGTGCGCACGGAAATCAAAATCCATACATGTGCCAAGCAGGTGCACAAAAACAACATCAAGGTGCAACGGTGGTGCACACAACATCGGTCATAGGTAACGTGCGTGCCTGACCGCAAAATCAGGTGCATCTGACATGCACGAAAAAGCCCAATTCAGTGCATCTGGTGTGCACCAAATCGCATCTCATAACCTGCGCTCAACATGCGCTACAAACCCAAATCCGGTGCATCCATCATGCACGAAATCATGAAATCCAATATCAAGCGCCAAACACGCGCAAAATCCAATCAGGTGCATAAAGTGCACAAAACGAATATCGAACATCACCATCGAAATCGAAGTCCAGTGCATCCAAGTGCACAAAATACGAAACACTGCACTGCAAGCATATATAAACTATACAGAGTGCAGGAACCAACTCGTGTGCGTGCATACGCACAAAATCAACTCAAATGTCTAAACCTCATAAAATCACAAACATGTGAAATCAAGGCACAAAAACGATATCAAGTGCAACAACTGTGCAAAAATCGTAAATCCTCAATCATCAAAATCAAATCATGCGAATAAATCGCCAAAATACCGAAATCAAGTATGGCGGAATAGTTCCGCTCAAGCACATCCTCCACGAATCTCTGGCCAATTGTCGTGATTACTCATAGCATATCTCGTCAACGATCCTGAACTTTGGCTTGCTGGTGTGCGTAACATGACCACTCCTGGGTCCAAGTCTTCTCTGTGGATTACCAATCTCACGATCCACCGGCTCATCGGCCCTGTCAGACGTGCTAATGGGGACGATTCCGTTTTGGTACTTCTCTGGCCATCTCTCGGTCAATCATCACGACCACTCGTAAAGCAGCATGTCACTGGTGTCGGCCTCTGGCTCTCTGAATGCACGTGACTCATCTGATCATGGTGCAATTATCATTGCAGCAGCATCCTGGAAGGAATCCTGCTCAAGGTCTCTCCCAAGTCTCATCTCTGCCAACTGTCCGGAGTCATCGCCCTTGGCTATATCTGTTTCTTGTTCTGGAACGGCTGCATACTCCTCGCGACTCCTTCTGGAAGGTATATCCAGTACTATGCCTCGGCATGCACCTCGCATCTCTGGTGTCGGCGGAGTGGAACGTCGTCTTATCCCGATCTGGTACGAACCTCTTACTCCACTTTTTTCTAATGTCGACTGCTTCGGACTCGTCTCGTCGTGGGTGCATGGACTGAGCTCCAACGGCTATCCTCGTATCTGGAGTCTCCCAAGAAATGTATCTCACCACCTAGCATCCGAATTAAGTCGAACCATCCGATCGAGTCGTCAAAACCTCATAATCCCCCAAGAGCTCAACATCTTGGGTACAGTATAATAGTATCGAGTACATACCACAGTATCGGTGGTCCAACCGTAGAAGGGCAAACCCAAGCCTCACTAATGGCGCCGCATAACCGCCGCAAACCCGAAGGTTCAAAGGCTTTCATACGGTCATTAAGTCGAGTTAGGGTTTCATTCTTTTAGAGGGACCATAGAATTGCCTGCATGTCTTTCCGAATACTTTAACCTTGGAATAATAGGTTTCAGACATTCGATCGTCTCTGTCGACTCTCAACGTCTCCAGGTGAATTCGTCTCTAGCTGGAATCAATCTATCTGATGACCTCGCATCGGGGTAGCGAACAATCCACATATCCTAGTCATTCATCCTCGGTGACTAGCAACCTTCTATCATCTCTTAGTACAAACTCGTACTGCCATAGCTCCAACATCTGGGGCGATATCCCGTCGTTCGCAGCAACAACTGGCTCACTCGTCTGCATGCTGAACAGTGCCTCAATCATCATGAATGAGCAATACATCAACGATCATCAATATCTGGCCGGCCTCTGTCAGTGGCTCAATCCTCTGGTGCTGATCTGCACATCCGAGTAACCTCGTACATCGATCCATCCAACGCTCGTGGCGTGAAAACATCATAAGAAGACACATCTCTGCAATCATGTGTCGCCGGAAATACGTCCTGGTCAGTCCTCGTTCGTAACGAGCTCATGCTGACCGCAACTCTATCCATAGCTCTCCCTGCCCGTAATCGTGGCAGCAAAACCATAACTAGTACCGATGAGGCTAGATCAGGAATGTATATGATACTGAACAAAGAATTGTACATCCTAATGCTCCTTAAGTGGAGTGGCGTATCGTAACTATGCCGCGGACATACCACGGTACGTCACTCTACTTTAGTCACCTATTCCATCAACCAAGGGTCATCTATACTCTGAAGGTAAAACCTAACGCTCTGATACCAACTTTGTCATGACCCGAAAGTACGGAGCATGACCGGCACTTAGACTACGAACGTCTCAAGGCGTACGTAAGCTAAGTAAGCCGAACCCAGAAATCCAAACCAAGAGAAGTAGTAGAGTGTAGGAAGAACCATATCAAACAACCTGTATGCAACATAATATACAACGTCTAAAGGCGAGGATCACAACAGAAAAGGAAACTCCAACCAGCAAGAAACCCATAAAGATATAATACGCGACTCTAAGGTCGAAAGGATAAACATCACTGGTCTCTATCTCAAATAAGTACATGTTTGGTTGATGGAACTTCTAGATACAACTGAATATAATATACAATGTATAATGATGGGTACGATACAAATAACCCACCTACTAGCAAATCACCTGAAAGAAGTTGTGCCCGCAAAGCCGTAATGAAACCCGTACGGCAACACCTGCAAGAAACTGGGGCACAACGGGGGTGAGTTGCCAACTCGTGAGTAGAAAAAGATCTACGAACAGAAAATCGCATGTATGACGCAATCCTAGGTCATACGATCAATATATATAATCCTCAAGTATATAACCAGCAATCTCTAACCATGGCTAGTGTAAATATCTAACCCAAGTGTAAACCCATGTGTCTGTGCCAGTGCATCAGGTGGCAATATATATCATATGAATGATGTAAGAATGCATGAACCAAAATGCATGTACTGAAGAAAACTGCTTTCATAACTTGTGAGATTTCCGTATTTTAAATGAGGTATCATAATGAAATCAGCATAAAACAGTGCCTAGCATCGGCACAAAACATAAATCTTAATATCTCGATATCTCTGTATCACAATCTCTGTACCTCAATATCTCAAATCTCAATGTTTCAATCATAATATCCAGGACGCCGTCAGTCCAGATCGGCCCCTACCATCCATCTCATGACTACGACAGTATCCTCCAGATATCCGACGTGTCGGGTAATATCACCGGTCGGTCGTGCTCCCCTGCCAGGCTCAACGCCATCTCCTGCGATCTTCTTGCCCCGGGGTACCGCACCGGGCCCACCATGTACCCGAAACGGTTCATCCACCTCCTCGAATCGGGTCTCGAAATCCATCAGCAAACTCATGGTGGATGACTCATACATCATGGAAAAACCGCATTTTTATTTAAAAAAGAGAAAGCAGTTTATATATATGTTTTGCGGTTTTCCTCCAAATCCAGAAAATCTCATGAAAACCCGAATCCAAATCATCAATAGCATGTGAAACCATGAATATAAGCATGAGAATCCATGAATGCAGCATATAATGAATAACAGTATGCATGAAGTGACAAGTGATAGCTACAATGTCAAGCTAACATATAAAGCAAGCATACTAATATCATGTCACTACTAGCTAGCAAGCTAAGTCAAGCAATAATATTTTCTAAGTGTTCGTGACATGGCAATTACCGATGAAGATGTGTGTGAGCCGGCAAATAAGTGTACGTGGTACATACGCATCATCGGTAATGGTGCCGGTGTCCTAACAGCAGGATATCAATAATGAAATATGAATCATAACAGTATGCGATGCAGAGCAACAATGATAAAGTGCGGGAGCTGAATACTAACACAATGATGGCTGAACTGCATCTAATGTCATAAGAATCCTATAGCTACACCAACCATAAGGCTGAGCTAAAAGGTTAACTGCAGGTAAGGTAAACCGCCTAACCTTTGAGTCGATATATGTATAAGTATATATAGTCGGTGATCCGCCTTAATAATATCACATCCGATAACATATCTCTATAATCAATTATTCCCAAATCAAGAGTGCGGATTAAACATCAATTTATAGCTCGTACGTAAATCCGTCGTACGGCATCCCCAAATCTGGGTACGGGTCAATATCACATTTGTCATATTATTCATCAAGTATTCTCTTATCAAATATCATTATCTGGGTACTGGCCTATGTCTAGTACAATGCTAACATCATCACTATAATCAAGATCTGATCACTGATCGACAGTCTCGTATAAATCAATATCATCATCATATATCGTCAATTTAATCATAATCCAGCTTCTGATTTACAGCCTCTAGCAAAAACGATATCATCAGCCCAAATCATCTCAAGGAGTATACATCGCCCAAGGCGGCCTATCGCAAATATCCCATCATATCATATCACATCCTATCTCGTATCATAATCACATGTCGATCATCTAAAATATTTATATCTCCATTCCTATTTATCATCCCCAAAATCCTCTAAATCATCAAAAGTATCACAAGTATGAATTTTACCGTATCACTGATATCATAATCTCAGCTCAATTCTCATCGACTCATTTAAATCCCAAGTATCATCCTCAAATCTGTATGTGAACATAAAGTCCCAAACCCGTGTGAACACATCTCGATATAGAATCCCATAATCACATATGAATAAGGAGGAATGCAAGTATGTATGTGTGTATATGTATGTGTAGTGCACCCACTACCTAGGGTTTCGTAACATTTCACCATTCCAACATACCAATATCCATTTAAACATCAATAATTAATCCCAACATCAAATAATAAATTGTTGGTGTGTATACGCATCTGTATACATCACCACGGACTGCGGGGGTGCTATACGCCATCCACCCGACTTCTCCCCGTAGATATAAATCTACTCACCTAGATATGTGTGCCGGTGCCGATGTCGCCGTTTGCATCTCCAACGCCTCGACGCCACGTGGGGTACCTATAAGGATATCACACGCTAAAACTCATGAAAATCATGTCGGAAACCAAAATGGTGCACACTACGCCCATAGGTAAAAACCTGTGGTCTTGTGTGCAAACACAGCCAATATCCTCTGTCGTTGACGTCCAAACGCCACCCGACAGAAACGAATCATCGAATACTAAAATCCATACGAAAACATGTCGTAAATCATACGCCAACTCATGAAAAACAACCCAGATTTTACCCTAACAGGAAACAGTCAAAACTAGACATACAGGGGGTCAAGTTTACATGAAATGGGGCTGAAAGGTGTTGAATTGGGGCTGATGTGCTGATGTGGCTGCTGTTGCAGCAGCAACTGCTATTGCTTTGTGGATACAGCTGCTGCTGTTGGTTACAAGGATGCTGCTATGGCTGAAATGAGGGGTTTTGATGCAGCTGCTGCAGATAGCTTGGGACTGGTTTGGCTGATGCAGGTGCTGCTGTGGTTTTGTTGTGTTGAGGGCTAACTTTGTAGTATATGATGGTGTGGGTAAGTGAGTGAGAGATGTGAGTGTTTGAGAGGAAAAAAGCTTACAAATGACATGAGGTGATTGTGAGAAAACCTAGGAGCCTCCCTTCTCTTTCTCCAAATAAGATCTCAACCATCATGGCTCTCTCTCTCTCTCTCTCTCCTTGACACAATTCAACATAACCCTAATCCAATTGTAAACAAAGCCACACCCTTAATTAACCCCACTAACTTAACCAATTGGTTCAAGTCTCTAAGGTCTTCTATGCATGGTTCACCCTAGGCTTATCATGAGTCCAAAACATGAGATAAGTATAATAAGTGTAGAAAATGTCATGTGCACATTTTTGCACAAAAAGCCAAAAATCCACTTAGCGATTTTTAATCGCGATTAACACCCAAAATCACATATAATCCATCATAAAAACTGCAAAATGGCATATGTCCACAAAATAAGCTATTTTAGAATTTCTATAATTTTCTCCAGAATTTCCACCATTTATCGGTATTTAATTATACCGACTATTAAAATATTCATTAAAAATTAATATTAAATTCTGAAAATTCCCAAAAATAATATTTTATTTTTTTGAAATGTTACACTTAATGTGACTATGGAAGGATGTTTCCTTACCGTAGGTAGTATGGCTGACTTTGTTACGTACCGTATTTAAGTACTTTGGGAAGCGGGGCATGACACGGGGAAATGTCGTCCGTATAGCCATCTAATGAAGAAAGGTACCCCATTTATATAGGATCAGAAGTGTCAACAAGCACTGGAGGAGATCAAACAATATTTGCAGAATCCACTAGTCTTGGCTGCTCCAGTTAAGGGTAAGTCCCTTATCCTCTATACAACTGCCTTGATGGTTCTCTAGGCGTGCTTTGGGCACAAGAGAATGACCAAAGAAAGGAGAGGGCTCTATACTACTTGAGTCAAGTCCTACTGGAGGCAGAAAGCAACTACTCTCCCATCAAAAAGTATTGCCTGTCATTGATCTTTTCTGTTGCAATGCTCAGACACTACGACTTGACACACGAAGTCCATCTCATATCGAAGGTGGACCCTCTCAAATACCTCATGTCTAAAGCTATGCTGACCGGGAAGCTCGCCAAGTAGACCCTTCTGTTGATGGAGTTCACAATTATTTATCGCCCACTCAAAGCGGTAAAGGGTTAAGCCATCACCGACTTCCTCGCGGAGCATCCAATTCCAGCCGACTCTCCGTTGAATATCGAACTGCCGGGTGAATACACATTTAGCATAAGTGAAGAGGTAGAAGAAGCCGGAAAATACTGGTGGGAATTATACTTTTACGGAGCATCTTCAATGAAGGCCCAGAAGAGGAATACCCCGATAATCAAAGCCGACGTGGGTCTTATCTTTGTGACTCCCCAAGGAGGAATACTTCGCTATTCTTTCTCGTTGACAGAACCAAGAACCAACAACGAGGCTGAATATAAATCTTTCATTGTCGGTCTCGAAATCGCGATCGACATGCGCATCAAGGATCTCGTGATATATGGAGATTCATAGTTAGTCATCAATCAAGTGAATAGCGACTACAAGACATGTAAGCCGGAGCTGATAAAGTATAACGAAAGGGTGCAGCAAATGCTGATGCAGATTCTCTTTTGTGTATTGAAAAGCGTATTGCGAGTGGAAAACAACAAAGCAGACGCATTAAGAAAACTTGCTAAAGAATTGGCAGATGAAGATCTCGATGAGGTAAGGATTAGTGTCCGAAGCCACAAGATCCTATCGCCAACAAAATTTCCTTCGAAGTCTCCAGTAGAAATGCCCGAGGAAAAAGAAGAGATACTTGGGGAGAAGGTTCTTCAATCCTAAGAAGAAGAAGATGAAGATTGGAGGGAAGTCTTTATAGACTACTTCAAGTCCCAGCGGACGCCTAAAGATGCATCGTAAAAGCACCAGCTCATTAAACGAGTGTTGTCTTTCGCTCTAACCGACGGAACTTTATACAAAAGGTCCTTCGATCGTATATGGCTAAAGTGTCTAGGTCCATAAGAAGCCAAAAAGGTCATCCAAGAAATCTACGACGGTCTTTGTGGGTCCTATCAAGCGAGCCCTAAGATGAAATTGAAGATCAAGAGAATGTGTTACTACTGTCCTACGATGATGTAAGACTGCATCGAATATGCGAAGTGCTGTCATGTATGTCAAATTCACGGGGATTTCATATATCAGCACCCTAATCCGCTGCATCCGACCGTATCCAGTTGGTCGTTCGAGATGTGGGGAACCGATATCATCAGCCCCATTGAACCGGCATCATCAAAAGGGCATCGATTCATCTTGGCGACAACCGACTACTTCTCTAAATGGGCGGAGGCGATACCGCTAAGAGAGGTCAAAACGGAGAACATTCTCCACTTCTTCAAAACGCATGTGATATACCGATTCGGAGTTCCACGACGTATAATCTCGGACAATGAACCATCCTACAGGAGCCATAAAATAAGCCGCTTCGCCAGGAAACACAGGATAGACTGGAGGTGTTCTTCTGTCTATAACTTTCGAGCCAACGGTCTAGCTGAAGCCTTCAATAAGACGTTGAATAAACTCAAAAAGATGATAGTGTCCAATAATAGAAAGAACTGGCACGAGAGGCTGCATGGAGCTTTTTGGGCATACCGAACAACGTTCAAGACAGCTACAAAGACAACGCCTTATGCCTTAGTGTTTGGAGCCAAAGCAGTGCATCCACTGGAAATAGAACTCTCCTCGTTAAGGATGACAGTTCACCATGAGCTCACAGATGATGATAACTCTCACCTCCGGCTTGAAGAACTCGACGCACTTGACGAAACCCGTCTCGCGGCACAGCAAAGCCTGGAAGCCTATCGAGTGAGAATGACCCAAGAATACGAAAGACTGACCAGACCGAAGACATTCTGCCAAGGCGAACTCGTACTGGTTGTCAAATGACCCATGATCCCTAACCGCGCAAAGCGTGGGAAGTTCGAGCCAAACTGTGAGGGCCTGTATATTATAGAGGAAGTCTACCAAGATGGAGCTTACCAACTCATGAATATGTATGGAGAAAGAATATATCGACCAATAAACGGTTGATTCTTCAAGAAATATTATGCTTAAGAGGTTACGACTTAGGTCGATGATAAATGACAACGCTGAAAGTCTACCATAGCACCATCATGAGGTCCAAGTGGCATCAAGCATGCCAAATTCAAATTTTTCATGGTGCTAAGCTAGACTTTAAAAGTTCGTTAGCTAGTTCATTAGGGTTTTAGTTTGATATCAATGAAATTATAAGAAGTGAAAGATGGCTATACTCTCGTAGATCGAGTCCTTCACTTCACATGCTCTGTGTAGTAGTCTCGTGACTCCACTAGGCTCCACTTGAGGCTTTGGACGAGCTTCCTCTGATAACCTATGTGCCGAAGATGATCCACGCGAAATCCCTCCAACTTAAGCTACCACTACACTAAACTCTTTAGCGTAGTAAACACGCTACACTTGATCGCTAGTCAAGTGTAGGATGGTGAAGTAGGGGATGTTAAAACTCACAAGTTTGTGTTCAAGCTTCATGATTCACATCTTTTGTGAGGGTTGAAGCTTGAATAATAGCATTAAGGAAGAAGAAGAAGCTAGTAAGCAACCATGGGAGCAACTAAAGAAAATAGCTAAGTGTTGAATGAGATGAAGAATGACTCATCTAAAACCTCACTCATTGAAGCATACAAATATCCACAAATAAAATATGGTGCCATGCTTCGATAGTAAGTCAAGATGAATAAAATATATTATGTGCCATACCTCACACCATTCCACTTCAATTTCCACCTCATTTCTATTTTCACAAAATAGAATTTTATGCCATGCTTCATTATTATATATATATATCATATATATTAATATATTTATAATGAAGAATAATTAGTGAGCTAATGATATTAGTTAAAATATAATTATATCACATATAATATATATCACATTATTAAATCAACACTTGATTTAATAATCCGGTTATATCGCATATGACCGACTAATATCATTTATCTGAGTATCACATTATCAAATCAACACTCAATTCGATAATCTGGTTATATCACATATAACCTAACTTGATAACAGATAACTGCCAGATTACAATACGGTATCTATTTAATCAGGCCCACACACAAATCACATATGTGTCCTACTTCGTTTTGCTTGAACCAGGGAACTTCTGTGTGGGACTCTAAAAACTCATCAATACGCCAGCAGTAGGTGATGATCACATCAGTCACCTACAAGCCGTCAACGATACTAGCTGGACGTAACGGCTATCCGGGTATTAATTAATATGAAGATCAACAAGAAAGCCTGTCCATACTCTTCATGAAGCCTATCAGTAACACTACTGTACAGTTCGGTCTCTTCGTCTGATATGTCATCATGTCTAGGGGCGGTAAACGTCAGACCCCAGTAACGTGATTAGTCATGCCGATGTTTGGCCTATAACGGTTTGAGAAACTACTGATAACTCTTATCAGTAAATCTCAGCAGCAGCCCTGGCCAAGGACTTCCAGTTATAGCCAATCGAACATAGCGCAACATCAACCCCCAATACCGGGAGAGACGAAATCCCTCCTATCGCTCATTGCCTCCATGTGACTCGGGACTGTACCCAAAATCCACATGTTTGCACAACTCCTCTTGAGCATGGTAGGGAGAAAATCAAAGCACACTGGGAGCCACACAAGACTCTATGACGATCTCGGGTCTATAGACTAACATGTACCAGTATCACCAGAGGACTGCTATCTGACGATAGGTATACTACCAACTAGGAGTCCTCGGCGAGTCTGTTCGGTGTACTCATTCTCCAATGAGCACCTGTGTACAATTTTTGATGTCACACACCAATGGTTGTGGGATCAACCATCGCCCTCTAAGGGATAAGAAATGTACACACTAGTCTACTCTGGAATATCGATGCCCTAGTCTCGATATTCTCTCGACTAGGAACTGATTAAAGGATGTACTTTTGGACCACCCTGGCCCCACTAGTATGATCTCATCATAATCTTGGTAGTCAAGTACATATCCTAAGGGCTTTATCAACATGTAAGAGACAGACAGTATAAACACCAGTCTATATGTTAAGATAAAGGTAACCTGATAGCATACTATCATATCGAGCAAGAAAGTCCTCTATATATATGTCCAAGTATCCACTATATCACAATAATGGCATCTAGGGCATACATATTCCTAACAATCTCCCACTTGCACTAAGACCAGTTGTTGTAGTATCTCATACCCAACGTCCCAAAAGTATCTCGAATAGCATCTGGGGGATGGCCTTGGTGATTAGATCCGCTGTGTTATCGTCTGCGTCAACTCTCCTGACCTCGATCTCCCGAAGATCAACTATCTCCCTGATCAGATGATACTGTCTAAGAATATATCTGGATCACTGACGGGACCGGGGTTCCTAGGCCAAAGCTATAGCTTCATTGTCATCTCAATACACAGGTACTGGATGCCCAATGGTAGGAACCAAGTTCATCATATGAACTTATTCATCCAAACAACCTCTTTGGCCGCATCGTTGGTAGCGATGTAATTAGCCACTGTCAACGAGTCTGCTACGGTATATAGCTTGGAACCCTTCCAACATACCGTCCCTCCACTGAGGGTAAAGACAAAATCCGAGATGACTTTCAGTCGTCTTTATCACTCTGGAAGCTCTAATCGGTAAAGGACTCCATCTGGAGTTCACCGTTGCCATACACCAAGAACATCTCTTTAGTCCTTCTCAAGCACTTAAGAATGTCGTCATAGCTGTCCAGTGGTTTTCCCAAAGATCTGTTTGATACTTACTCACTACACCTAGTGAGTAAGCTACATCTGGTCTGGTACATAACATCGCATACATGATTGACCCGTCTGCCAAAGCATAGGGTATCCCTTGTATGCGAGCCCTCTCCAAACCAGTCTTGGAAGACATCTCTTTGGAGAGAGTGATTCCTGAACAAGCGGGTACATTATCACGCTTAGAATCTTCCATACTAAACCCTTTTAGTATGGTGTCTATGTACCTGGATTGGGACAATCCCAAATCCACTTAGATCTATCTCTATAGATCTATATCCTCAGGATGTAGGAGGCATCAGTTAGATCTTTCATGGAGAACTTGTGTGATAAGAGGAGCTTGACCGAGTGTAGGATAGGAACATCGCTTCCTATCAAGAGTATGTCATCCACGTACAATACGAGGAAGACAACCATACTCTCTACAACCTTCTTATTTATACATGGTTCATCTACCTTATTGATGAACTCAAACTCTTTGACAACTTCATCAAAACAGATGTTCCATCTCCGCGATGCCTGCTTTAACCCGTAGATGGATTTAAGCAGCTTGCACATGCTTCCGCTGCTCCCACTGTCTACGAAGCCCTCTGGCACTGTCGTATACACGCTCTCTTCTAAATCACCATTTAGAAAAGCGGTTTTGACGTGCAGTCTGCCAGATTTCGTAGTCATGGTATGCATCAATGGCAAGTAGGATCCTGATGGACTTAAGCATAACTTTGAAAGTCTCAACTTTTCTATCTACACCAAATTATCTTTCTCAAAGATCCTTTTGCTCCCGATGGGTTTTACCCCTTCAGGAGCAACTTCCAAAGTCATCACTTTGTTGGTGTACATGGATTCGATCTCAGATCGCATAGCATCCAGCCATTTCACATAGTCTCCACTTGTGATGGTCTGCTCGAAACTTGTTGGGTCATCATCTCCATGATGCAATCCTCGCTCCCACCGTCTATAAGAAAACCGTAGTATCTCTCAGGTGGATGAGGAACCTGTCACGTCCCGAAAAGATGGAACATGACCGGCACTTAAACTACGAAACGCCTCGAGGCGTACGTAATCTAAGTAAGCCGAAAACCCAGAAATCCAAACCAAGAAAAGTAGTAGAGTGAAGGAAAACCAATTTAAATCAAGTAATTTTAATAACATAAGCCGAATTATGCGGTTTTAAAAAAAAACATCAAGTATTTCCTGAAAATTTCGGCAGAGTCTCCTTTGTAAATACTGGCTCCCAAACGGGATACAACATGAATAGTATACGAAATCAATAAAAAGGCATCCCCAAGCGGGAGCTAGCTCTTCGTCAAACGACGGTCACAACCACACAAGCAATATAATATACAACGCCAAGGGCGAGGATCAAAACTCAAAAGGAACTCAAAACAACAAGAAATCCACAGAAATACAACGCGCGACTCTAAGGTTGAAAGAATAACCTCATTGGTCTCTATCTCAAAAATAAATACATGTTTGGTTGATGGAACTTCTAGATACAACAGAATAATGATATACAAGATATATAATGGGGGTACGATACAAGTAAACCCACCTACTAGCAAATCACCCGAAGGAAACTATGCCCGCAAGCCGTAATGAAACCTGTACAGCAAACCTGCAAGAAACTGGGGCACAACGGGGGTGAGTTGCCAACTCGTGAATAGAAAAATATCTACGCACAGAAATCGCATAAATAACGCAACCTAGGTCAATGATCATAATATATCCTCAAATATATGAATAACATGTAGCCTATAACAATGGCTAGGGTAATATCTAACCCGAGTGTGATCTCAAGTGCCCGTGTCAGTGCCTCAGGTAGCAATATATCATATGAATGAGGTATGAATGCATGAAAACAGAGTACATGTAAATGAAGAAACTGTTTTCATAAATTAGTGAGATTTCCTTTGTATTTTTAAAATGAGGTATCATAATTAAATCAGTATAAAACAGTGCCTAGCATCGGCACAAAACGTAATCCCAATATCTCGATATCTCTGTATCACAGTCTCTGTACCTCAATATCTCAAAATCTCAATGTCTCAATCACAATATCTAGGGCGCCGTCAGTCCAGACCGGCCCCTACCATCCATCTCAAGACCACGACGGTATCCTCCGGATATCCGACGCGTCGGGTAAAATCACCGGTAGATAGTTTCCCCCTTCCAGGCTCATCGTCATCACCATGAGCTTCTTGCCCCGGGGTACCTTACCGGGTCCACCATGTACCCGAAACGGTTCATCCAACTCCTCGAATCGGGTCTCGAAATCCATCAGCAAACTCATGGTGGACGGCTCATACATCATGGGAAAAACCGCGCTTTTCATTTAAAAAGAGAAAGAAGAAGTTTGTATATGTTTTGCGGTTTTCCCCAAATCCAGAAAATCTCATGGAAATCAGAATCCAAAACCTCAATAGCACGTAAAAAGTGAATATATGCATGAGAATCTATGAATGCGGCATAACAATGAATAACGGTATGCATGAAGCGACAGTAATAACTACAATATCTAAGCTGGCATATAAGGTAAGTACACTAATATCATGTCAAACTACTAGCTATCAAGTGAAGTTAGCAATAATATTTTTTAGGGTGTGCGTGACATGGCAATTACCGATGAAGATGCGTGTGAGCCGGCAAGTAAGTGTACGTGGTACATACGCATCATCGGTAATAGTGCTGGTGTCCTAACCACATAATATCAACAATGCAATATGAAATAACAATGTAAGTATACGATGCGGAGCGAGCAACCATAATGAGCGGGAGCTAAATATTAAACAATGGTGCCATTTGAAATAACACGAATCGCGGGGTTTTGAAAATAGGGGCTACGGTGGTTTTTTAAGAAAGGATACGTCTTTTGAAATATCCGTAGATCCCTTGACCTATCTTTTAAAATAACCACGATCCGCTAGTTTTGAAATAGGTAGGAGTCTAATCTAATCTAATAACTACACTAAAGTATACGGCTGAACTAACAAGCTGAACTACAGGTAAGGAAACCGCCTATCATCGGAGTCGATACATATACATACCTGTATATGTATAGTCGGTGATCCTGCCTCAATAATATCATATCCGATACCATATCTATAATCAGTCATCCTAAGTCAAGAGTGCGGATCAATCATCAATATAGCTCGTACGTAAATCCGTCATACGGCATCCCAAATCTGGGTACAGGTCAATATCATATTCCTCACACTACTTCTCTGGTATCCTCTTTATCTAAGATCATAGTCTAGGGTACTGACCTATGTCTAGTACAATACTAATATCCTCAATATACTCATGATCTGACTACTGATCGACAATCTCGTACAAACCGATATCATCAGCACATATCATCATCAAGGGGTATACATCGCCCAATACGGCCTAGTATCAATATCCTAGCATATCATATCTCATATCACGATCACATGTCGACTATTTTATTAATAACACTATTCACCCGCATCGTCGTCCCAAGATCCGCTATAACACCAGGACGTACCTGAAGTACGAATCCTGCCATATCACCGATATCACAACCACAAAACAAATCTCATCGACTCAGCTCAATCCCAAGTATCATCCTCAAATCCGTATGTGAACACATAGTCCCATACCCATGTGAACACATAACTATAAAGAATCCCATGAGCACATATAAATAGAAATGTATGCAAGTATGTATGTGTGTATGTGTAGTGCAACACTACCCTAGGGTTCGCAACACTAAAATAATCCAACACACCAATATCCATCCTAAACATCGTTATTAATCCAAAATAACATATAATAATTGTTGGTGTGTATACGCATCCGTATACACCACCACGGACTGCGGGGGTGCTATACGCCATCTACCCGACTTCTCCCCGTAGATATAAATCTACTCACCTGGTCCTCGCTCGCCGGTGCCGACGTCGCCACTCGCTTGTTTGTCGTCTCGAAGTCCACATGGGGTACCTACATATCAAAACGCACCATATCGCATTAAAATCCGACTCATGACCAAAACGACGCACGAATACCACATAGGTCAAAACCTATGGTTTGCTTCTACAAATCAACCTAAAAACGCTCGACGTCGGCGTACAAACGCCAAACCATCGAGAAAAACCCAAACACACCCATTTATACATTCAAAAACATTAATTATAATATGAAATAGGTTGCAATTCACAAAGACCTCAAACTCACTTTAAAAGCTATTTTTCCGAAAATCTAGCAAGCAAAATTAACCGTTTTAGTACAAAACTCGATGTTTAAAAAAATTTAGCGGCCACAATATCCACTAAATATCATAACTAAGTCATATAAACCATTTCTATAATTTATTCTCATAAATTTGCATAATTTCCAAAATCCTAGTTTGCAAAAATATCAATTTTTAACACCTTTTATAGCAAAATTCCCAATTCATCAATTAAGCTTGGTTTTGCATGATCTAAATTGCTAAACAACAAATTAAAATGTTAATAAAGTCATCAAAACCTTAATTAGATTTTAAATCACCCATTTGGAACCAAAAGCTAAAAACTAGTTTGCTTAAATAAAGCTAAATTGGATATTTTAATGTTACAATTAGCACTAAGCAACAAGATTACATTTTGCATGCCCTAAGATACAAAAATACATCACATAACCATGCACAATTGATCACCATTCAACTCCAAAACAAAACCTCACTTCAATTTCATAAACCCTAATCTTGAATTTGGACTTGAAATTTAAAATCTAAACTAAACCCTTCATAAACATAATTTGAAGTAATAACAAACAACTCAAAAAAAAGAACAAGATTTATACCTCACAACCATCTTAAGACCAACATGAAACTTGACCTCCAAATTGAAATCTTTGCACCAAGATCCATGCTAAAAGAGGTAAGGGAAAATGGGTAGGGCTTTGATTTGAATTTTTGCTTTGATTTTTGATAAAAATTGGTGATTTTTTTATGGAAAATGAGAGGAGAAGATGGGAGGAGGGGCTGCTGCAGTGAGAGGGAAGGGTTTCAGCCAATTTGGGGGAGGGGGGGGGTGAGGAGAGAGGGAATGGGGTGTTGAAAGTCAAAGGCAACAAGGCCCATACTTACATGTTCATTCTTTCATTTTAATTCATTGTTTTCTTAACTTTTAAACTTGCATTTGGGGAAAACTTTGGGGGGGAATTCTGCAGATTTCGGCCAGCCATGGTGGGGGGGGGGGTGAGTGTGGGTGTGGGTGTGGGAAATTTCAAGTAAACAAAGCCCAAAGCTCAAACAACAAGCCCATGTTTCATATTCCTTATAATAACCTTTAATTTTCCCTTTTCCATTTAGCCTTTTCCTTTAAATTTTTAGAATCAACATGGAATTTCTTTTCATTTCAAAAAATAATATTTTCCAAGCTAGTTAAATATGTCATGATGCACAAAATTTGTTTCAACCCATTCCAATTTGTAATTTTCCCTAATTAAATGTATTAGTGATAGCTTAAAATAATATTAAAATAATTAATTTCGGAAAATTTTTCAGAAAATTAGAAATTTTACCAGTGGCTCAATAAACACCAAATACTAGCAATTACATAGTTAGAATATGTATATTTAATTTTATAATAAAGATATTTGTATTTTGACTTTTTACAGAAAACCCCCTTATTTTACCGATTTTTCCGAAATTTCACCGAAACGATTTTCAAAACGTTACAGAACCCTACTAGATCTGCGGAGTGGCTGCGGTTCTTCGGGGACTATTGAATCCTCCGGTTCCACCAAATCGTCAATTATAGTTTGTATTGTTGGAACTTCTTCTAGTTCTACCTCTTTGCCACTAATTTCTTTCACAAGAAATTCCTTTTCTAAAAAGGTGGCATGTCGAGAAACAAAACACCTTTGTTCCTCGGTGTGGTAGAAAATATACCCTTGCGAATATTTGGGATATCCTACAAACTTGCACAGAACTGATCTTGCCTCAAAGATTGTCCGGATTTTGCTTATCAACATAGGCCGGACAACCTCATATCTTAACTCGTTTAAGAGATGGTCTCTTCCCATTCCATTTCTCATATGGAGTGGTAAGCAACGGATTTGGTCGGAACTCTATTCAATAGGTATACAGCTATCTCAAGTGCATATCCCCAAAAGAAAATAGGTAAATCAGCAGTACTCATCATAGAGCGCACTATATTTCATAGGGTGCGATTCCTCCATCCCGATATACCGTTGTGTTGTGGTGTATACGGAGGAGTAAGCTGAGAGAGAATCTCATTCTCTTTTAAGTAATCCCGGAATTCCGTGCTGAAGTATTCTCCTCCCCGATCATATCGAAGGATTTGAATACTTTTACCCATCTGGTTCTCAACTTCGTACTTATATTCCTTGAAATTCTCAAAAGATTCAGCTTTGTGTTTCAACAAGAACACATGTCCGTATCTTGGGAGAACATCGGTGAATGTAATAAAGTACGCGGAACCATCCCTGGCATATGTAGACACAGGACCGCATACATCATTATGTATATGTCTAGGAGTTCAGTAGCTCTTTCTCCGTTTCCAGTAAACGGAGATTTGGTCACCTAGTCTTTGAGACATGACTGGCAAGTTTCATAAAATGTAAATTCGAACAGATTCAAATATGCATCCTTATGCAACTTTAGCTAGTCTTGTCGTATTGACATAACCTAGTCTATAATGCCACAAGAAGACTTCGTTCATTTCTGAACTATTCCTCTTGTGTGTGTTCTGTACGTTTAGAACTGTAGTTTGATTTAGAAGGTGTACATTGTTATACAATATACCTTACCCAATCAACACTTGATTTAGGAAAATATTCACAATATTATTGGTACGAAATAACAGTCGCTCAGAATCATTGTATTACCAGTTGGTAACACTAGGTGATATTTGCCAACTACTTTGGCTGCAACAATTTCACCATTCCCTACTACTAGAGATATATCACCCTTTCCCAGTTCTCCACCTTTCTATAGCCCATGTAACAAATTACATGTGTGGGATCCTGATCCGATATCCAATACCCAGGACGTAGAGGTAACTGAGAAACAGGTCTTGGTTACGAACACACCCGAAGACAATACATCAACATGCTTATTCTTCGTTCGGGTGGCGTAGGAATCCGGATATTCTCTTATTCCTTGCTCAGACTTATAACAATTATAAGATAGAGCGGAACCTAGCCCAGTATAATAAGTAAGTTCGATCAATACATCAATATTATTATCTTGATTAAGGCATTTCATTGGTCGCTACCAGAAGAGAGAGAAGGATAATCACTTTTCGTGCGCTCTTTGCAAGATTAGATTGGTTATTTTATCTAATTAGGATGGCTCCCACTGTTTTTTATCAAATCTTCCTCAAACCCTAAAAGGTAAGATTAGCTGGGATTAATTACACCCTACAGGTTTGCCAATCGTTCGGCTAGGCAGGTATCGGTACTCCAAGGGAGCTTCCCCGTACTTTCGCACGGACCTAATTAAAATAAATCTTGTTTCCTTAAAGGCATAACCCCGTTGACACCTTTCTAGACTCCTACCTGATTAGCTAATTGTAAAGTGCTAAACTCTTCCAGGAGTAACTCTTACTCGCAGTGGATATCGGGATCCAAATATCATATAGAAGGTATGCAATCTCATTGCAAATTTCAACACTTGAAATTCCCAATAATGGTTTTTACCCCTACCTTCCTATGACCTTGACAGGGGTCAACAAACCATAGGCCGCTAGTCAAGTCCAACCCGTACATTTCTTGATTGAATTAAACCCACCCGCACGACCCTTGACGGAGGTCAACAAGGCCGTACGACTACCCTAATCCAATCGCATCACATGCTGCAGATGAGCATTAATCAGCTACTGCACACTACGCCTTGACGGAGGTCAACAAACGCAGCACGAATACTAAATAATACTTATCTGAAATGATGGAGGTCTACACAGGTTTTTAAGAAAACCATGAGCGTAATGAACTTGATATCGTTGTAGAATTTAATGATTTTAAAAGGGAGTGTTTTTTAGGCTTTTACTAGTTTCGCTAAAGAGGTCACTCCCGGTGAATGGATCTCGGCTCTTTCCTCATCGAATGAGGTGCAGGATATTCAGGAATACCACTATGCAAAGAAAGAACTAGAGAAGCTATAAAAAGACAAAACCGAGTGGGTTGTAGCATTTGCTAGTTTCGCTAAAGAGGTCACTCCCGGTGAAGGGATCTCGGCTCTTTCCTCATCGAATGAGGTGCTGGATATTCATCAAGGAATACCACTATGCAAAGTAATAACTAGAGCTGCCCTTTTTGAAAATTTGATTTTACAACATATTTAGGTTTCTTTCTTTTCATTAATTTCATTAATGAAGTCCTATCAATTAATGTTTCCTAAACATTACAGAAAAGTGAAACGAAAATAGAACGTACGCTTATGCCATCCAAATTCGCCACTGGGCCCCGTCATGCACCGTTAGGTTACTTAACTACCGGCAGAGCGGGGGTTGTACTAACGCGGATGCAAAACATAAGCAACGTTTATTATATATCATATATATAATAGAACATTCGTCTCACGCGGTTATATGATCAACATCACAGAACCAAGCAGCAGAAGCAACATATGAAATATTGGATATACTAGGATTTCCGTGTTTTAAATTTAGCCAGTAATGTAAAACAAGGATTCCACGGTCGTGATGCATAGCCAAACCCACATCCCATAGACCCCTACGAGAGAGGCAAGTAACCCTACCAATTCTAGAGTAAGGAGACCCGATCTCAACTCCTTGAGGTGGTCTCCCACTGGACTCTAGAACCCGGTAACTTGTGCTCCTCACCTCGGGTCTATCCTAATGCGGAAAAGTAAATAATATACAACAGTGGTGATATCATCCTCAACCCGGAAGTGCCCCAACAAAAGAATATTACAAACAAATTTTACATGAATGAAAATTGAAAAACTCTCATCTCACATAAACCCCCCGGTTATTCAATCACGACGATCCAATAAAACATATCACCAGCAACACATGATATCACATATCATCAACGTAAGCAAATATGCGTATCCTAAATTCTGTTGACATATAGCAACGAGATTTGCGATACTCCATATATTACACTTACGGTCACAGAAAAGAAATGTAAAACTGTAATAATTAGAATCCGCATTTCCTTAGACATCATAAACCCGGAATATCTCATATTCCGGATTTCATGCCTAACCTGATAAATCTTGTATTTTAGTCTCAAATTGAAAACACTTTTCAATTAGTTAGTCGGGGATTCAACAAGATTCCCGACTACATTATCGAACACTCATCAGAAACTTTAGTAGATGGCCGCACCCCGATGCCGTTGACGAAGTGCACTAAGGCGGAACATCGTGGCCGCAAGCACCCGAGTGGATGCTTTTGGCAGCGGGGTTCTCCTACAGTCACTTGGTCGGAGCAATAGGGCGTGGCTACCTAGCGAAGTTATTTGGCGAGTATTCGCGTACAATAAGTGATTGCGATGGGGTTTTGATCTGAATCAAGACTCCGTGGCAATCGATTTACCGAGACTAAAACGCTAGATTTATAATCATTAACTAGTTTTCACAAAACCAATTAAATGTGGATCCTCACTACTGCATCCATATCAAACTAAACCCGAAACGACGTAACAATTACGACTACGAAACACTCCGTATTAGCCCCAATAAAACTGTTAACATCACATGAAAACTGGGCTAATCAAACAATACATGAAACCCCAAAATCAAGCCTACAGAACACCAAAAAATTTCGAGCCAAAAATGAAAATATCGAACCGGTGAGGCCAGGAAATATTGGGTTCTCGCTGGGTCAACAATGTTATTTTGGCCTCAAATTTCTCAAGTGTTCAAGTTGCATCACATACAACATTCTGCGGTTGGTTAAATAAATTTTACAGATCATTTGAAAATCGACAGAAACTTGATTTTGGGTTTCGTTGTTTCGGAGTTTTTCGGTTTCGTGATTCTAATTACATCGTATAATCTTCTAGCTTAGGCTCTGATACCATGAAAGTCTATCCTAGCACCACCATGAGGTCCAAGTGGCATCAAGCATGCCAAATTCAAATTTTTCATGGTGCTAAGCTAGACTTTAAAAGATCGTTAGCTAGTTCATTAGGGTTTTAGTTTGATATCAATGAAATTATAAGAAGTGAAAGATGACTATACCCTCGTAGATTGAGTCCTTCACTTCACATGCTCCGTGTAGTAGTCCCGCGACTCCACTATACTCCACTTGAGGGTTTGGACGAGCTTCCTCCGATAACCTTCGTGCCAAAGATGATCCACGCGAAGTCCCTCCAACTCAAGCTACCACTACACTAAACTCTTTAGCGTAGTAAACACACTACACTCGATCGCTAGTCAAGTGTAGGATGGTGAAGTAGGGGATGTTAAAGCTCACAAGTTTATGTTCAACCTTCATGATTCACATCTCATGTGAGGGTTGAAGCTTGAATAATGGCATTAAGGAAGAAGAAGAAGCTAGTGAGCAACCATGGGAGCAACTAAAGAAAATGGCTAAGTGTTGAATGAGATGAAAAATGGCTCATCTAAAACCTCACTCATTGAAGCATACAAATATCCACAAATAAAATATGGTGTCGTGCTTCAATAGTAAGTCAAGATGAATAAAATATATTTTGTGCTATACCTCACACCATTCCACTTCAATTTCCACCTTATTTCTATTTTCACAAAATAGAATTTTATGCCATGCTTCATTATTATATATATATCATATATATTAATATATTTATAATGAAGAATAATTAATGAGCTAATGATATTAGTTAAGATATAATTATACCACATATAATATATATCACATTATTAAATCAACACTTAATTTAATAATCCGGTTATATCACATATGACCGACTAATATCATTTATCTAAGTATCACATTATCAAATCAACACTCGATTCGATAATTTGGGTATATCACATATAACCTAACTTGATAACAGATAACTGCCAGATTACAATACGATATCACATACACGTATTTAATCAGGCCCACACACATATCACATATGTGTCCTACTTCATTTTGCTTGAACCAGGGAACTTCTGTGTGGGACTCTAAAGACTCGTCAATACGCCAGCAGTAGGTGATGATCACATCAGTCACTTACAAGCCGTCAGCGGTACTAGATGGACGTAACGGCTATCCGGGTATTGATCGATATGAAGATCAACAAGCAAGCCTGTTCATACTCTTCATGAAGCCTATCAGTAACACTACCGTACGGTCCGGTCTCTTTGTCTGATATGTCGCATATCATGTCTAGGGGTGGTAAACTTCAAACCCCAGTAACGTGATAAGTCATGCCGATGTTTGGCCTATAACGGTTCGAGAAACCACTGATAACTCTTATCAGTAAATCTCAGCAGTAGCCCTAGCCAGGGACTTCCAGTTAGAGCCGATTGAGTATAGCACAATATCAACTCCCAATACCGAGAGAGACGAAACCCCTTCTATCGCTCATTGCCTCCATGTGACTCGGGACTATACCCAAAATCCACCTGTTTGCACAACTCCTCTTGAGCGTGGTAGGGAGGAAATCAAAGCACAGTGGGAGACACACAAAACTCTATGACGATCTCGGGTCTACAGACTAACATGTACCAGTGTCACCAGAGGACTGCTATCAGACGATAGGTATACTACCAACTAGGAGTCCTCAGCGAGTCCGTTCGGTGTATCCATTCTCCAATGAGCACCTGTGTACAATCTTTGATATCACACACCAATGGTTGTGGGATCAACCATCGCCCTCTAAGGGACAAGAAACGTACACACTAGTCTACTCTGGAATATCGATACCCCAGTCTCGATATTCCCTCGACTAGGAACTGATTAATGGATGTACTTTTGGACCACCCTGGTCCTACTAGTATGATCTCATCATAATCCCGATAGTTAAGTACATATCCTAAGGGTTTTATCAACATGTAAGAGACAGATAATATAAATACCAATCTACATGTTAAAATAAAGGTAACCTGATAGCATACTATCATGTCAAGCAAGAAAGTCCTCTATATATATGTCCAAGCATCCACTATATCACAATAATGGCCTCTGGGGAAACATATTCCTAACAAACGCCCATGTCCGCTCTTTATCTTCCTAAGTCGGAACTTTGAGAGCTAGTCATTTCTTCCCGAACACGGGAATGTTGGACCGAAATGTCCCTAAAACAATCATTTCGTCCCGAACACGGGAATGTTGGATCAAGATGTCCCTAAACTAATGTTGGACCGAAATATACCTAAAACTATCATTTCGTCCTGAACATGGGAATGTTGGACTGAGATGTCCCTAAACTAATATATCGCCCCATACATGATGATGTTGGTCCGAAATGTTCCTAAACTATTATTTCGTCCCGAGAATAGGAATGTTGGACCGAAATGTCCATAAACTATCTCGTCACTCGGTAAATGATAATATTGGATCGAAACGTCCCTAAACTAGCTCGTCGTCCTAAACACGGGAATGTTGGACCGCGATGTTCTTAAACTAATGTGCCCCCTTAAGATCGACATTGCAACTTAAGTCCCACTGAAGAAGATTGCAACTTAAGTCCCACTGGCGAAGATTGCAACTCAAGTCTCGCCTGCGAGGCTGCATCTCAAGTCCCACCGGATATGAAGCTTCCTTGATGATGCAGTCCTCTAAGAAATATTTTGCTACCCTACGGAAAATCTCCGAATTGACTACCGTACACAATCCATGGGCACAAATAATCTATATCATACCCAAGTCTCACCGGCAAACAGTTGGGTCACCTACGGCAAAACTTCTCTTGAGAATCCCGCCAACAAGCGACATTGAAACACTATCTATGAAGCTCTGTAAAAAAAAGATATGTTCATAAGCAAAAAAGGCACAAAACTCGAAAGGGCGCCGTGAGTAAAAACAGCAGGATTGCTGGCGAGCTTGTGAAAACCAGAAAGGGAGCAAACTCGTTAAAAATAATATTGTAACAACTCTGTTTTAATGTACAAAATTTTCTTAAAGTTAATAAACTAAATAGAGTATTTGCAAGGCTGAGTATACTTTAAATATTATTTTGTTTGAAAAATAACAAGAAAGCACTTATAGCTCATTGGTAAAGCCTGCACTGCTGTGACATAGCCCTATATTCAAATCCCCCCAGCCACATATTATTTTAATGATTTTTCTTTTAAACTTTTTGGAAGCCCAAAAGTTTACACGTGCAATACATGTAAAAATGAAAAGTCAGATTAAATAAACATGTGGAATATGTCATATGAACAACCCTGACACGTGGCACTAATCCAAGCCCCAACCCACCCCTATCGACCGGCGAGATGTGAAAAAGGGCTGGCGCCGCTGGGCTTGCCCATAGGAAATGCCCCCATATTTTGAACCCTAGTCGTTTGGCCTACCCCCTCTACTCCTCTTTTGTTTGTTTTTCATGAAATTAAACAAAAGATTAAAATGAGCATTAATCTAAGTTTAAATGCATTTTTAATTCTTCTTTTCAATTCTCAAAACCCTAATTTCTCCTATAAATATCACATCACATCCTAGCCATCTCCACTTTGAAATCCATTATCAAAAATCCTCAAATTTTTCCAAGTCAAAGAAGTGTACAAGTGGAGTTAGCCCAAGGTCACTTTCCGGCGACAATTCGGGACAATTCCGGTGACACCGCGACTCCACGAAGTTTCCATCTTGTTCCCATACCTCCTCTCTTTCTTTTCAAATCGTAAGTCCCCTCTCTTCTATTCTTTTCACATCTCAAAACTATCTCTTTTCAAATGACGTCGGTAAGTGGAGTTACCGACTTTTAAATTCTATTCTCTTTAAAATAACAATTTTTCTTAGGAAACAATTATTCAAATTATTATACCTTGCTTATTAAACATTAACTAAAATCTTAGAAACCAATTTCACTATAAAACTCCACATAAAACAATTTCTATTACACTTTTACGGTTATATACCACAAACTTTATATTCGGCATCTTTTATCATATTTGCTTGTATTACCTTTAGAAAAATATCACGAGGTAATGACCTATCTCTCACAACACACATCTTGACATGGCACGGTTGTTTGAGAACAATATTTTTTGGACAAATACGAATTTACATTTAAATACCATAAACTATTAAAAATCGTATTCTTTGAATTGTTTTAAATTAAATTTCTTACGATTATGTCTCTACAACCCACTTTTGGGGAATTCGATTTGATTGGTGCGGGTTATCGCACATCTATCGGACTAGTAGGGCGAGATACAGACCTCTTCATGGAGCATACGATCTCGATGGAATTTTTAATACAATTTTTAAGAAAACATGATTTTCTATTTAATAAATAAATTCTATTTTTAATAATTATATATATATAAATATTATCAAAACATCTATTTTATATTTATATAAATTCCATGAATCCTAAACACAAGAATCACAAGTTTCATGAAAATACCATCAAGAATCCAAACAAATCAAATTTACACAAAAACACCATATATTATTCAAGCTAGGTATTTATTCACTAGAATACCTCACTTTTAAAATTTACATCCAAGAAAAACATAAATACGATAAATAAATACTTAAGGGTTGTTTTGAAATTATACTAAAACTATTTTTCATAAAAACCCCTCAAGTTATATTAATTTACATTAGGGACCCTAATAAATATGGGTTTAACCGGGACCAATTATCTTGAGCCTCAGGGAGCCGGAGAAAGTGGGTGCTTGCCTATTTAAGGTAGAAAACTAAAACGGGGTTATCAATAGTAATTGACTTGGAAAAAGTCACAAATCCTGCCGTCCATGTGCAGCAGTTACCGATAACTCCAAAACCTAATTCAGAAATCCAATTCTGTTTAAGTGTCTAACTCAGTCAAAGTCTCAGTCTAATTTGAATACAATCCATACATGAATACAATTCAAATATAACTCCAATACAACATAAATCCATATATACTGGAACTTGAACATGAATACCAGAATACTATCAAATATCAACATGACTCGACTGGACCGAACCATGGATATATATTGACTTGACTACATGACTATCCGTTTATATCCTTATCCGTTTACATGAACAATTTAAACCATGGTTTCGGAAAGTCTTATACAACAAATCATTACAATCAATATAATATGCATTACGGGGTTTCTTAAGGGGTAGACTGGTACGGAATGTGTTAAAAGCGGCACGATGATGGTCATTATAATACACTTAACCTAAACATCCGTTGCCGTTGTCCCGTGGGTTTTGACGGGGCCTTGTACTCCATATACTTTAGTCCACGGAGCAAGTTAGACTCTTCTCGTATACACTGGCACATTATGTACCAAGGTACAAACAATTACGTTAGCATAACAAACATACATTATACAGTTATATTCTCCTTAATTGTCTGATTGATCTGTGTATAAAGAAGTGTTTGTAGAATAACCACAATCAATAACAGTGTCGCGTGTAGCTAGACCGAGATGAGTACGGGTCGTCCTCAGGGAAACGTTGAGTCTTTCAATCTTACTTTAGACGTGTTGAAAAAGAAGAAGAATAGAAGAATAAAGAATAGTGGAGAATAGTTTCTAGATCTACGTAAAAATACGGATGTAGAAAGTAAATTTTGTTTAAATAAAAATGTAGATTTTATATCAGAAGAAGTCTTGTAGGGTTCGTTCGGATTTAGTGGTAATGGATGACTAATAAAGATAACTCATTTTATCTATTGATATATTTAAAACTATATTGATAGTGATGAATGAGAATTAGGGTTTTTTGAAGAAACTAGTGTTTCACACTATTGACCCTTGTCCTTTCATTGATCTCTATTCATTTCTAGCCCTTAACAAAACAATTGTTAATCTAATCTCGAATCGCGGTCAAGACTATCAATAAATTGATAGCGCGCCCGATTAGGATGTTAACATTTATTTTGCTAAAGTTTATAAACTTCATAAGACTTAAAAGAAGTTAAGAAATTCTTCATCTTCCATTGATCTACCCTAATCCTACGAACCCTATCAAGCGGTGAATTACTCGCGCATGATGGAGATAGAAGAACGGATAGAGATCATGATGTAAATAAAGAAAATAAATGCAATAAGAATAAAACAACTACCTTTATTAATCAACTTGATCAATTACACTTTTTGTTCCTTTAGAAAGTGGAATAGAAAACCCTAGTTTGCTTCTCGATCTATCTTGAAAGAGGTAAATGAATAGCCGATTGATCAACCTGAATGCGTGAGTCAACTTGAACTTCGTGATCCTTTCGGTTTGATGATCTTCCAAGAGGGGCTCTTGGTTCTATTTATAGTCACAGAAGTTACAATCTCTATATTACATAAACTAGGGTTTGTTGAGACGATCCTACACAGAAAATCCCAAATCCCAACTCCCCCATATAGCCACGGATCCGCCACATATTATAAGGTTTAGCCGCGGTTAGGCTGCACTTTGGTGGGGTCTTGGATGCAAATTTCTGGAGGTTCATCTAGTTGACATGTGGTGATCTTTTGGATATCTGGATTTTGGAAATCTTCTCTAAGTCTCTGTCAGAATTGATTTCTTCGATTTATTTTAATATTTCGGCAGATTTGATCTCGATATCTCGGATTTTCTTGATTCCAATCCTGATATAATTTCTGCACAATATCTCAACAAATAATGTTAGTAATATTTGGTATTTTTGTGATATTATCCTAACCATTTTATATGATATTATATTTTAAAAATATTGATTAAGAATATTTGATATGATATGCATATTTAAATTATCAAAATATTATATAAATATTATATGCATATATTTTCCTTCATAATGTTAATTATAATATATAAATATATGAGAATAGTATTTTTTTACAGATAAACCCTCATATGTGTCATATTTATAATAAACACCTTTAGATATTTAAAAAAAGTAAGGAAAATGTCATATCAAAAGTGCAGTTTTATCGACTGTATAAAAGAAAAACCTAAATAGCACACTTTCGTAGGCAACACGATTGCACTGAGCACGTGCATCAAGCCGTTAAACCTCTGGGTGTCCATAGTAGGAGGGGTGTTGTCTCCTGAGGGTTTTCAGCGGATTACACCCACAAAGTCCTATAATAAAAGAAAGTTGATGAAAGTTACATATAAAAATAGGAACTATAAAAGAAAGAATTTGAAAAGAAGAGTTTCCAACTACACTAGCTTTTCAGTTGCTATGAGCCATATCTTAATGGTCGTGAAAAAATGTTAGAAATCACATCATCCCTCAATAAAACATCATCTTTATTCTTCCTCCCTATCTTTCTTCCAAACATTGATCATATACCCCTACGTGTGTGTAAAGGACATCCCTACACTTAGAGAATTCAATTCAAGCTATCATACTCTTGTCCATCTTCCAAAATACTTTATACTTGGTGAATATTTTCGATAAAATTGCTCACACATTCTTCATGCGACCGTTAATACTTCTTGAGGTACTAACCAACCGATTACAAAATGTGCTCGCGCATTTAAGCGTAATTTCCTCGTCTTGCAACACCTAAGGCTTAGAAGTGGCTCCCAAACCAGTTGGTCTAAGGCACTAGGTGATAAAGCACCCTCGCTATATTTTTTTTATATGCTTCCTTGGTAATTACAAAACTAGTGTTCATTTTTTTTCTTCACCGCTTATATATATATATATATATATATATATATTCTTCATACTAAGTCTTTTAGACAAGAGCATTTCAATGTATCCTCTACTATCCAAAGTTTCAAGATGTGTGCAAGTGCGTATAGTAGGGTATCAGCATTCAGATGTTTAGCCTCAAGAATAAGGACTATTTTTCAGACTTATTTTTATTCTCAGATTAGTAATTTCCTTCATCTTACTAACCTTTGGGACAACGGCTCATAACTATTTATTACTAGTTCCGTTTAAGAAAATATCTAACTTTCTTACTTTTCTTAAATTTTTCCTATCTTTCATATGTAATTTTTCACTTTCTACTCTTTTATTATCAAAAAAATTTGTATAGTACCAAGTGCCAAAAGATAATTTAGTGAATACAACCCCTCCCCCCCCCAAAAAAAATCTGTTTTCAGCAGTGTCCTCAATGATGTTGTTCTTTGAATGCATAGACTTGTAGACTTGGGGAGAGAAAATGATAGGGGTAAGATAATAGTTAAATGAAAACTACCCCCAAACTTATGCTTTGGCACGCACGGATATTCAATTAAGTCTTTTTTCACTCACCTCCATTCTTAAGATGAGACAATGTTACCGAGACATGGAGGTGAGGCGGAGGAGTTTTAGTTATGATAAAGCGGCTCCTATAAAAACAGGAGCTCCTCCGCTGGGTCAGCAGAAAAATACGGTTTGAATCTATACCCATTTACTTTAAAAATTGAACCGTTTTTAACATTTTCAACTTCTACTGCCCCGTGCGGATATACATACCGCACCACAAAAGGCCCTGTCCAACGAGATTTTAGCTTACCCGGATGAAGATAGAGACAGGAATCGTAAAGAAGGACTTGTTGTCCCGGTGTGAAGGTTTTTTCTAAAAAGATTTTTATCGTGGAACACTTTAGTCCGGTTCTTTATTATAACCGCATTATCGTAAGCTTCATCATGGAGTTCGCTTAGCTCATTTAATTGCAGCTTCCGATAGTTGCAGGCTTGATCAAAATCGAAATTAAGCTCTTTAATAGCCCACATTGATTTATGTTCGATCTCGACAGGAAGGTGGCATGCCTTTCCAAACACTAGGCGGTATGGAGACATAGCAAGATCGGTCTTATAAGCGGTACGAAATGCCCAAAGAGCATCCGTCAATTTGGTTGACCAATCTTTACGGTTTTTAGAAACGGTCTTCTCCAAAATTTGTTTTATCTGCTTATTGGAAATCTCAGCTTGCCCGCTCGTTTGGGGATGATAAGGCGTAGAAAGTTTGTGGTTGATTGAATATTTCCGTATCAAAGCCTCGAAAGACCGATTACAGAAATGCGTCCCGTTGTCGCTAATTATAGCTCGAGAGTGCCCGAATCGCGAAAAGATATTTTATTTAAGGAATTTAATAACAACCTTGTTGTCATTAGTGAGACAAGGTATTGCTTCCACCCATTTTGAGACATAATCAACCGCTAACAAGATATATAAATTCCCAAAAGAGTTGGGAAAAGTGTCCATAAAATCAATAACCCAAACATCGAATATCTCCACAACCAAGATAGGTTGGAGCGGCATCTTAGTTCTTCGTGAAATCCGACCTATGTGTTGACACCGATGACAAGTTTTTCAATGATCATATGCGTCTTTAAATAATGCTGGCCAATATAAGCTACATTGCAAAATTTTCTCCGCCGTTTTATGTGGACCAAAGTGACCGCCACATGCTTGATCATGACAAAAAGACAATACACTCTTGAATTCATCGTTAGGGACACATCTGTGAATGATTTGATCGGAACAATACTTAAACAAATAAGGTTCATCCCAGTAAAAGTGTTTTACTTGGGATAGAAATCGAAGATTGTCTTGTTTCGACCAATCTCTAGGTATAAGTCACGTCGCTAGATAATTCACAATATCCACGAACCAAGGTTCGCAGGATACGGTCAAGAGTTGTTTGTCTAGGAAGGATTCGTTTATTGGCACAGTCAACGTTGGTGAAGAATTGATGCGTGAAAGATGGTCGGTTACAACGTTTTCACATCCACTCTTGTCTCGTATGACAAGATCAAATTCTTGTAACAACAGGATCCAACGTAATAGCCTGGCCTTAGCATCCTTCTTCGATAAAAGGTGTCGTAGGGCGGAGTGATCGGTGTAAACCACTATTGCCGAGCCAATCAAGTAGAGCTTGAATTTTTCTAATGCAAATACAACTGCCAAGAGTTCTTTCTCGATAGTTGTGTAATTAATTTGGGCATCGTTCAAGGTCCTACTTGCATAGTAAATTACATGCGGCATCTTATCAATGTGTTGTCCTAAGACTGCACCAATAGCAAAATCCGATGCATCACACATAAGCTCGAACGGGTGGTTCCAATCCGGAGATGATAGAACGGGGGCTGTAGTAAGAGATCTTTTAAGCGATTCAAAAGCAGCCTCGTAATTCGAATCGAAGTAAAATGTTGTATCCTTGGCCAAGAGAAGAGTTAAGGGTCTAGCAATTTTGCTAAAGTCCTTAATGAATCTCCTATAAAATCCTGCATGACTAAGGAAGGATCGTATATCTTTGACGCATTTGGGACGAGGAAGGTTATGGATGACATCAATTTTAGCTCTGTCTACTTCAATGCCTTTTCATGAAATAATATATCCAAGGACAATACCTTCTTGGACCATGAAATGACATTTTTCTCAATTCAAAATTAAGTTCTTATCCTTACAGCGGGTAAGAACCGCGTCAAGATGACGTAGGCATTCCTCAAAGGAGTCCCCAAATATGGAGAAATCGTCCATAAATATCTCCAGAAAATTCTCAACCATGTCTGAGAATATCCCCATCATACACCGCTGAAATGTAGCGGGAGCGTTGCATAACCCAAAGGGCATGCGTCTATAAGCAAAAGTATCGAAAGGGCAAGTAAATGTTGTTTTATCTTGACCCTTTTCGGTGATGGGGATCTGGTTATACCCAGAGTATCCGTCCAAGAAACAATAGTATTCATGTCCAGCTAATCGTTCTAACATCTGGTCAATGAAAGGTAGATGGAAGTGATATTTTCTCGTTCCGGCATTGAGTTTCCTATAATCAATACATACGCGCCACCCAGTTTGGGTGCGTGTTTGGATCAACTCATTAGCCTCATTAGTTATGACCGCGATGCCAGACTTTTTTGGGACCACATGAATAGGACTTACCCATTGGCTATCAGATATTGGGTAAATTATACCACTATCTAGGCACTTGACGATTTCCTTCTTTACCGCCTCCTTCATAACGGATTCAACCGTCCTTGTGGGTCTCGGGTTGGTTTGGATTCATCCATCAGATGTATATAATGTTCAACAATTAAGGGACTAATCCCTTTGATGTCGGCCATTGTCCAACCAAATGCTTGCCGATTTGATCTTAATACCGCCAAAAGTGCGTTCTCTTGTTCTAAAGCTAGAGAAGCGGATATGATTACGGGCAAAGACTCATTCTCTCCTAAATATGCATATTTAAGATGAGAAGGTAGCGGTTTGAGATCTAGTGTCGGCGGAGAGACTATAGAAAGTGGGGTAAGGGAGTGATACTCGAACTCCCTAAGAGGTTCATAACTTGCGTAGAATATTGACTCGGAAAGCGCTACTGACTTTTGCGAAGAGTCAAAAGATTAAAACTCAGGGATGAACTCATCTAAGGTATCTTCACTATAATATTTTGCTAGATCAAATAATGTCGCACTGGTGTTGTCGAGATCATCATAGCAAAGTACTTCAGCTTCGCAGTTGTCGGAAGCTATCTCGTTGATGGAATAGACATCGATTAAATGAGCAGAAGGTTCAGATGGTTGACTTCCTAGCTTGTAAATATTAAGCTCAATTGTCATCTTCTCAAAAGATAAGTTCATAGAATCGTTATGACAATTAATGACAGCGTTGGAAGTTGCTAGGAAAGGTCGACCGAGTATCACTGGGATTTGATTACGTAGGTCCGCCATAGGCTGTGTGTCTAAAACAATAAACTCCACAGGGAATATGAATTCCCCGACTTTGATTAACACATCCTCTAGTTCACCCCTAGGTTGGGCGATAGATCGGTCTGCCATCTGGAGAGTGCAGTGGGCAGGTTTCAACTCTCCTATACCTAGCTGCTCATAGACGGAATATGGAAGTAAGTTAACACTAGCGCCGAGGTCAAGTAGAGCACGATCGATGCTTTTACCCCCAATAGTTATAGATATTGTAGGACAACCGGGGTCCTTACGTTTCTTAGGCAATTTTTGGGTAAAAGCTGTGCTCACGTTACTTGTTATGAATACCTTTTTCGGCACTTGAGTTTTTATCTTCCTAGTGCACAATCCTTAAGGATTTTTGCATAATACGGAACTTGTTGAATAGCATCTAGGAGAGGGATATTTATGTTAACTTGCTTAAACATTTCCACAATCTTCTCCATTTGTGCGTTAGGTTTGTTGGCCCTCAACCTGTTTGGAAACGGAGCTTTATCAATAAGTTTTGGGTCCAACATTTGTGGAGAACTTTGCGGGGATGGAATCGATCCCGAAATTGGAGTTAGGATCGTTTTAGGTTGACTCGAGGAAGTGGACTGGGTGTTCGAGCCATGGGAAAAATGGAGAATAGGCTCGGAAGAAGGTGGGAGACTAGACGAAATAGGGCAAGAAGTGGAAGCCGGGGTTTCAATTGATTCCTCATCATCAATCTTTTCACCCACTTGGTTGTTCAACACTCTTCCTGATCTCAACGTGGTAACGACACTCACATTATGATTTTGTGAGTGGCCAGGATTCAGTAGGGGTTGAAATGGAAGTTTCCCTTTTTCTCTCGCTCTCATCGCGGCATTTATTTGTGCAAGTTGTGCTTCTATCGATTTTATACTTTCACCGTGCGAGGTGGTGTTTCGCCCAATCAGAGCAAAGCTCTGTTTGAATTCAAAATTTAAATATTTGAAGCAACGCTTCAGATCCTTTGCGCTGCGCGCTCTGCGCCACGTGTCCAGCGCAGATACATTAGCGCAGCACACCCAATCAGAGCAAAGCTCTGTTTAAAGGAAGCAACGCTTCAGATCCTTTGCGCTGCGCGCTCTGCGCCACGTGTCCAGCGCAGATACATTAGCGCAGCGCACCCAATCAGAGCAAAGCTCTGTTTAAAGGAAGCAACGCTTCAGATCCTTTGCGCTAGCGCTCTGCGCCACGTGTCCAGCGCAGATACATTAGCGCAGCGCGCCCAATTAGAGCAAAGCTCTGTTAAAGGAAGCGCCGCGCTGCGCTCTACGCTGTGCGACACGTGGCAACACAGTTGCGCTGCGCGACACGTGTCAGCGCAGGTGCGCTAGCGCAGAAAAAGGGGCTAAGTGCCAAAGGCAATTTAGCCATGCAAAATTACATGCACTTGATAACAACAAATTAAAATACGATGCACAAGCACAACAAAGAGTTCAAATAAAGGAACACTTAACAGATAATAGAATACTTAATCAAAACATTTATTTATTATTAAATTTAAAAAAGATCACCGAATACGGGATCAGAGAGACAAGGGTTCACAAAAACGAAAAGAAAATTATTCAGCTCCCTCTCCGCCTTCTCCATCGCGTCGAAGCGGCGATCTTCCCAAGGAGTGGCCATCCAACGGTCGACGCCGCATTCCTGGGAGAGAGTGGCGATAACGACTCGACGAGCCCGTATCTGGCTCAGCAAGTGGAAAGAGCAGTCCCTCAAAGGTTTGGTGATCAAGTGCGCTTCGAGAAAGCACTCAATCTTATCTTCGGCGGCATCCAGCATTGCTGAGGACATCTCTGCTGGAGGAGGGGGAATGTCGGCAAGCGCCGAGGCAAGGATCATCCGAAGCCAAATGGAATTTGGAGGGAGAGGAGACCCCACACGAGTCAGAAGCTCGTGCATTGCAGCGTCGCATTGCTCGTCCGAGAGAGAAGGGTCCACCAGACGTGCAGCAAAACGAGGAACGATGTCCCGGATCGGCACCTCCCATGGTTGTCGGCGGGCATGAGGGCGGTTGCAAGCCATGATCGAAGAAGTTCTCTGAAAATGAGAGAAGAAAAGGCTCAGCCTTGAGTTATATATATAGACCCAAGCACAGAAAATTCTGTGCACAATGAAATCGTTGCCAAGGCCCGGGAAATCAGAATTTTGGGAATACAAGTTTGACTTGAAAAGAGGAGATGAAGCGGCGCTTCTGATTCTCAAAAATTTAATAAATGAAGCAACGCTTCAGATCCTTTGCGCTGAGCGCAACGCGCCACGTGTCAGGCGCAGATGTATCAGCGCTGCGCCCAAGAAGACGCGCCCAATCAGAGCAGAGCTCTATTTGCCTGAAGCAACGCTTCAGTTGCGCTGCGCTCTGCGCTGCACGACACGTGTCAGCGCAGATGCGCTAGCGCAGTTGCGCTACGCTCTGCGCTGCGCGACACGTGTCAGCGCAGATGCGCTAGCGCAGTTGCGCTACGCTCTGCGCTGCGCGACACGTGTCAGCGCAAATGCGCTAGCGCAGTTGCTCTGCGCTGCGCGACACGTGTCAGCGCAAATGCGCTAGCGCAGTTGCGCTGCGCTTTGCGCTACGTGACACGCGTCACGCGCTGGGGCATCTGCGCCAAATTAAATTAAGATTTTTAAGAAATCTTTTCTGTTCTTGTTGAAACAAGAAGATTTTCTTCTGCGAAGCAGAAGCCCTTGGATTAAAGATCCAACGGTAGGGAAAATTCCCCAAATCACTCAGAGGATGATCTCTTTAACAAATTTAACTAATTTGTGAGCACTATAAAAAGGACCTTAGGCCTCAATTCAAAAAAAGGAGTTTTTTCTTGAGAATTCAAGAACCTTAAACAGAAAGAACTCCGAGAAGATTTCAAGAAAGAGGTAAAGAACCTTCGTGGATTAGAAGAAATTCCTTCTAAAAGACCATTAGTCTAAAAAATATATATATATATATATAAGATCAATGATCTTTATATAAAAAAAAAAAAGAAAACAGTGCTTTGCACTTCTTGTGAACCTTTGGTTCTTTAAAAACAATGTAAAAAAATAAAAGAATAGTGCTTTGTACTTTTGCGAACCTCTGGTTCTTCGAATAAAGAAGAAATTTATTTTTCTTTGATCTGATCTAGATCAAGAACTTAAACAGTGCTTTGCACTTCCTTTCTGGAATCTAAAAGGATTCTTAGTGCTTTGCACTTCCAAGTTGCGCCGCTGCGCTCTTGAGAGAGCGCCACGTGTCGGCCATAAAACCACTTGTGCTAAGCGCCCTTGAGATAGAGCTTTGCTCTCTGGAATTGGCGTAACTCGCTGAGAGCGCGCCACGTGTCAGCAGCGCAACAGCGCATTGCACTGTGCTGGTACGCTTGCGCTCATCAAAGCACGACACGTGTCATCACCATATGGACTTGCGCTCATTACTTAGCGCAAACGCAGATGCATTAAAAAAGGGCCAAGCCCAATTAAGAGAAGGCCTAACAGGCTCAACAAAGCGCAAATGCATTATTTTAAGGGGCAGAGCCCAAACAAGAACAGATGCTTTGCATCATTTATAAATGGGCAGAGCCCAAACAAAAATATTCAGAATGCTATGCATTTAAAAAAAAGGGGCAAAGCCCAAACGAAGTAGATACTTTGCAAATGGGCAGGGCCTAAAATAAACTGATATCCTATGTCTTCTGTGGGTAGAGCCTAAATAAAAAAATGCCATGTTGAAATGGACTTAGCCCAATCGTGGCCATAAGTCCTTAAATTAAATTGACTGAGTACAGCTGCTCTCCTAAATCAATTTACATCCGGTTCGAGGGTACATCTCCGAACTCCTTTGACATCCGTCGTTGTAATTCCTCAACGACGTCAGAGAGGTGACGGGTCCCAACGACCACACATCGCTATGGACTGCGGGGTCCTTAAACTCGTGGACCGAAACGTCCTTAAACTAATGATGGACCGAGACGTCCCTAAACTAATATTGGACCGAGACGTCCCTAAACTAATGATGGACCACTACGTCCTTAAACTGGCGGTGGACCGAGACGTCCCTAAACTAATATTGGACCGAGACATCCTTAAACTAATATTGGACCGAGACGTCCCTAAACTAATATTGGACCGAGACGTCCTTAAACTAATATCGGACCGAGACGTCTTTAAACTAATATCGGACCGAGACGTCCCTAAACTAATATCGGACCGAGACGTCCCTAAACTAATATCGGACCGAGACGTCCCTAAACTAATGATGGACCACTACGTCCTTAAACTGGCGACGGACCGAAACGTCCTTAAACCAATGATGGACCACCACGTCCCTAAACTGGCGACGGATCACCACGTCCCTAAACTGGCATAATAGAGCCCGAATGCTCTTTCGTCGGATCCAAACGGTCCCGTCTAAGTTGATCTTAGCCCCAAATACGGTTAATGTGTCCTTAGATCTTTAAATAAACAATAAAACCCAAAATCAACTTTGGTTCAAGGGTACATCTCTGAACTCCTCAGACGTTTGTCGTTGTAATCCCTCAACGACGTCAGAGAGGTGACGAGTCCCGACAGCCAGATAATTAAATCAATCACTACATTAAGTTGATCTTAGTCTAAAATAGGACTAACGTATCCTTAATGAACGTTTAAGTTGATCTTAGCCGCAACGCGACTAATGCATCCTTAAACTGAAAACACCAAACCCAAATCTAAGTAAATACGGATTTGGACTAATCCACGTCCTACGGGCGACGGCATTACTCAGTCTCCGTATACAATCCACGGGCAACCACAAACAAAACAAACACACACGACACGAAGTGAAATTCTGGAGAAGGAGAAAGTTGTTACCGCGACGCGGTAGCGTAATTAACTGTAGGGGCTTGCGCCTGCAGGGAAGAGCGTCCCCACAATCAAAAACCCCTCACCCTGAGGGGGAATCTGACGAAGTCTGCTACATCGGTCGCATCCGTCTAAACCTCCGATATACGGTGCCGTAAATCAACTCGGCATCTTCGGAGAGATAGACGGATAAAACTAAATAGCATCTGCCCCGAACTTCAGGCAAGACGTCTTCACGTCGTCGCCGTCTTTCGGAGGGGAACAGGTGGTGGTCTGTGTTAATGCTCGGATAGAAGACTTTATTTCATCCGTAGATTGCATGGAATGTTTAATAAACATATCCACGCTTCGTTCGAGTGCAGATGAGTTTTCATTACCGGCCGTTTGGAAAGAATTATTATAAGGTGTAGAATTGTTGGCCGGATTTTGAAAAGGTTGCGATTGAAAGGGGTGCTGACTCTGTGAGTGTGGTTGCTGCTGCTGTGGAGGAGGTCTTTGATAATTGCTTTGGAACTGGTTTTGATTTTGGGTTTGGTTTTGGTTCTAAGCAAAATTAGGATGATTCCTCCATCCCTGATTGTACGTGGAAGAATAAGGATCGTTTCTAGGTCGCTGCTGAAAAGTAGTATTAGTGTGTTCTTGACCTTGAAACAGTGCATTCACAGGATATTCTTCCGTCAAATGTGATGGATCGGAACAACAACCACACACGGCCTTAGGAAGCGTAACCTGGTTTAGGGAGATTGATGAGAATTTGTTTTCCATAGCATCGAGTTTCTTTTGAATTGCTTCCATTTCGGCTTTTACTGCGATGGAAACATCGAGCTGATGGATACCTCCCCTAGATGATGGTCTAACGCTTTCCCACTGCAAAGTGTGTTTGGCAAGATCTTCCAGAAATTTCCAAGCTTCACTATCGTCTTTGGACATGAAATTGCATTGACACATGGTTTCAAGCATCTGCTTTGTCGCTGGAGTAATGCCCTCATATATAATCCGGCACAGATCCCATCTATGTATTCCATAATGAGGACATTGGACAAGCAGATCCTTAAACCGTTCAAAGCATTTCCAAAATGGTTCATTGGGAAGCTGAGTAAACTGGTTAATTTCACTCCGAACACGGGCGGTCCTATGATTGGGGTAAAATTTCTTAAGGAATGCTAGCACGAATTCATCCCAATCGGTAATAGAGTGTGCGGCAGTATTATAAAGCTATTTTTCTGCTAAATCGCACAAAGTGAAAAGGAGAAGACGTAAGCGCATAGCATCCACAGACAGTTGTGACGTACCCATCATTGCGCATACGTTTTTGAATTTGGTGATAAAAACGTATGCGTTTTCAGACTCAAGCCCGTGAAATTTGGGCAACAGGTTGATGAAGTGGGGTTTAATTTCAATATTATCCCCATTGGCTGGTGGAAGGGATAGACAGGTAGAAAGGGGACCGCGTATAGGATAGCATCTCTCTTGGAGAGAAATGCGCGGTGGATTATGCGCACCGATAGGTGGTGGAAGGGTGGTGTTATAATCTGATGGAGAACTGTCCATCTCGGTCGATGTGGTGGGTGGAGGGGAAACAGAAGATGAAGAAGTCCGACTTCGGAGTCGATAGCAGGAACGCGGACAAGACGGGCACTAGAATCCCGTGTCCAGCCGAGCATGCACTAAGCGGGTTTAGCGCAAGTGGCAGCGTGTGTGTGATTTAAAATTGGTTTGTTTTGAAAAGTGTCGGACGTGAGACAAATCACAAAAAATGCACAAACAACCCTAGAACTAAGGTTACCTAGGTCAAGTAACTAGACTGCTCCTAAACTTCTAAAGGACAAGCCGCAGGATCAATCCCCTACCACCTCTTTATCGCTCTTATGGCCAGGTAAGTGTTAGGTAAGTGGGAGGTATCCGCTATACGAATCACCGAAAATAGTAGGCCTAATTAAGTAACCACTTGCCTTAGACACACTTGCTTAGACACCACAAAAGAAATGCGGATAAGCGATAGATTACCCACGACCTTCCTCTGTCCTTAATGAGCGCGACAGTCCTTAGAGTCTTGGTCTAGATATTTTTTAATTAATGTAGGGTGATGCGGATGCTCGTTTTGTGATTTGTGGGGTCTAGGAAGGGTGATGAAATCCCCACCTAATCTGAATTTGGTCTTTGCCCCTTAATGTCCGTATTAAAATATGCACAAACCAATTACAAAACACGCAAAAAGATTTTTTTTAGCGGCGATATTGTGCAAAGAATCCTGCAGAAAAAATATATTATTAGATTTTTAAGAGGAAAGAGAAAGTATAGAGAAAGTTACCAGAGAAAAATGAAGCCCTAGATCCCCAACTTTGTCGCCGTTCCGCCGCGGATTTGAGGGATCGCTTGAAAAATTTTTGTACTGTGGCCTCCTTTGCTCCTATTGTCCTCTCTGAAGGTCTCTGAATCTTTGTTTTCTCATTCTATTGTTTTCAGATTCCCTCGCAAAAATCGCACACTAATCGTTAAATACACAATTTGCTGTTTTGTTTTATTTATGATATTGATCGAATAAGAATTCAATACGAATAGTAAGAAAAAAATATTACGCACGTATCCCCGGCAACGACGCCATTTGATTGATCTGTATTTAAAGAAGTGTTTGTAGAATAACCGCAATCAATAACGGTGTCGTGTGTAGCTAAACCGAGATGAGTATGGGTCGTCCTCAGGGAAACGTTGAATCTTTCAATCTTACTTTAGACGTGTTGAAAAAGAGAAAGAATAGAAGAATAAAGAATAGCGGAGAATAGTTTCTAGATCTACGTCAAAATATGGATGTAGAAAGTAGATCTGGTTTAAATAAAAATGGAGATTTTATATCAGAAGAGGGCTTGTAGGGTTCGCTCGGATTTAGTAGTAATGAATGACTAATAAAGATGACTCCTTTTATCTATTGATGGATTTAAAACTAGATTGATAGTGATGAATGAGGATCACTATTGGCCCTTGTTCTTTCATTGATCTTTATTCATGTCTAGCCCTTAACAAAACAATTGTTAATCTAATCTCAAATCGCGGTCAAGACTGTCAATAAATTGATAGTGCGCCCGATTAGGATGTTAACATTTCTTTTGCTAAAATTTATAAACTTCATAAGACTTAAAAGAAATTAAGAAATTCTTCATCTTCCATTGATCTACCCTAATCCTACGAACCCTATCAAGCGGTGAATTATTCGCGCATGATGGAGATAGAAGAACGGATAGAGATCATGATGTAAATAAAGAAAATAAATGTAATAAGAATAAAACAATTACCTTTATTAATCAACTTGATCAATTACACTTTTTGTTCCTTTAAAAAGTGGAATACAAAACCCCAGTTTGCTTCTCGATCTATCTTGAAGGAGCTAAATGAACAGCCGATTGATCAATCTGGATGCGTGAGTCAATTTGAACTTCGTGATCTCTTCGGTTTGATGATCTTCCAAGAGGGGATTTGGGTTCTATTTATAGTCACAGAAGTTGCAATCTCTAGATTCCATAAATTAGGGTTTGTTGAGACGATCCTACACAGAAAATCCCAACTCCCCCATATAGCCGTGGATCCGCCGCATATTATAGGGTTTGGCCGCGGTTAGGCCGCACTTTGGTGGGGTCTTGGATGCAAATTTCTGGAGCTTCATCTAGTTGACATGTGGTGATCTTTTGGATATCTGGATTTTGGAAATCTTCTCTAAGTATCTGCTAGAATTGATTTCTTCGATTTACTTTAATATTTCGGCAGATTTGATCTCGATATCTCGGATTTCCTTGATTCCAATCCTGATATAATTTCTGCACAATATCTCAACAAATAATGTTAGTAATATTTGGTATTTTTGAGATATTATCCTAACCATTTTATTTGATATTATATTTTAAGAATATTGATTAAGGATATTTAATATGATATGCATATTTAAATTATCAAAATATTATATAAATATATTTTCCTTCATAATGTTAATTATAATATATAAACATATGAGAATAGTATTTTTTACAGATTTACTTTGAGATATTTAAGAAAAGTAAGGAAAATGTCATATCAAAAATGCAGTTTTATCGACTGAACATTGTCCATTCTATTTTCTCTCTCTCTCTTTTGGGACTTATCGATCGATTGTTCGCTGACGACATTCCTTTTCTCTTCTTTCTTGGAATATTGTCAGGAGGACCCGACTCTCTGGAGATCGAGCCCAGTCAAGACGATTTGGAGCAGTTCATTGAGGACCCATAGCTCTAGTTCACTTATATATACTTTTAATTTCAGTTCATGCCATTGTTTAGGCATTGCTTTCCAGTATTGTATTTACTTTCCAGTTGTATTGTAAAGAATGTTTAATCAATAAAATGGTTGCTGTTTATTTATATCTCTTGTCATTTCTTGTGTTCATTTATTATATTGCTTATTTATGCTTAACGTGTTTACTTTTGAGTAAATATGTCGCGTCCTTACCACGTCTCCTTACCCGTACTCTGGGAAGTAGGGCATGATAAATATACTTGCAAAGTCCTCTCGATATGTAAGGAGAACACCTAAGGGAGATCCTTACGACTCACAAAGGTGGGAGACACTTAGAAATCCCCACAATTTCCAAGGAGAATATACACTTACGAGATCTTTCTGACTCGTAAGGAGAAAACACCCCTTTATGAGACCATCAGGACTTATAGAATTCAAAAGCCTTAGGTTACAGATCAGACCATGTACCTAAGCCATCATATAACCCTCTAAAATAGCCCTACAAGTAGTTTGATCTCAACTCTTGCACACAATCCACGGGCACAAATAAGTATAAATAAACCCGAGTTCCACATGGTGGACAACTCTTGTAAGTTCTTTCGACTTCAAGGAGAAAAATACTCTTGTACAATCCTTACGACATATAAGATTCACTTTGGAATCCTCGCAATTCTTAGGAAGAAAATGCACCTATGAAATCCTCTCGACTCATAGGGAGAAGATAACTTTACAAGACCCTCACGGCTTGTAAATATTGAGAAGCCTTAGTTGATGGAATCCTAACTCCGTCTTCTAAGCCATCTTGGCCCGAATAGGCAACGGCATATGATAAGTCGCTCCTGACATTATTCTAGTTATAGATGATGCCAATACTGGTATCAGACTCAAAAAAATACATATGAAATATAGCCGAAATGATTGGGCACCACGAATAAATAGCCGAAATGATTGAGCAATCGCGATTTTCACGATATGAAAAGCTGAAATGATAGAGTATCGCGGAGAATAAAAAAATGATAAAAAAAATCTGCCCTGAAGATGGTTCGAATCTCGACTTCTGTAGGCAGTTTAAGGGCGTCCGACTCACTCCGGTGAATTGCGATTACGACGTCAACAAAGACCAAAGGGTCAAGTTAAAGCGGAGTAATGACAAAGTCCTAGCTCCAGATCTCGATGGCAACATCTACATCCTAAAAATTATCTCGACATTCCTCCAGCTTTGAATAAACACGTGGGATTAAACAAGAAGATAATATACAAATCAAAATATCTTTTTATTCATCTATCAAAATTAAAGGGAAAATACAAATCCATTCGATAGTTACAGCAGTAGCAAGATGCCATCACTAGCATATTGGTTATGGAATTCAAAGACGAGATGTTCCAATGCTTCCTAAGCAGCGTTCACTCTCTCCTTACACCTCCTTTCACGAATGCGAGCACCAGGAGTGTCGCCAATTTCTTCATTCCCCGTGTGCAAATATATGGTCACCTTTTGCTGGTAGACCCGGCACATGATATCTATCGAATGGTCCTTCCGGTTTTTAGAAATTAAGCACACCATATAGACTGAATGCGGTTTACCCTTGGCTTAATCCAGCGCATGTTGCGGCATCGCCTTAAAAATCTTGGGTGTAGCTTTCCATATCGCGCGAAAGAGTAGCTCCAGAAGAGAGGATCGACGTGTAAGCAACCGCTCGCAATGATCCTCCAAACGATGAATTACAACCCTGCTTTGAATTGCGGAATAGCTGGGATCATACCAATAGACATCATCATGAGAAACGATATCCTTGACAGAATACAAATGATCATCCATTGACCCGAAAAAGGACAAAAGAAGTATCAGCAAAAGAACATAAGTTCATTTTATGGAGCTACTAGCTCCAAAGCTAGTGGATCCCACAAAATCGAAGTGGCGGCCTACTAATGATGGAACATGTGCCCATTGTGGGAATCGAAAAGGATTCTCATTAAATGAGCAGATAGAGTTAAAATTCCCAATGTCCCAAAAGTGGGTCCATTTTAATAACAAAAAGTTCAAATCTGTGAAACAGAGATTTAACCCCTAAAAACCCAGAAGAATATATATTGAAGAATAGGAAAGAAAATCAAAATAGAATTAAATTCCCAAGATTCCTAATAAAGGTAACTTTTCAAATTATCGAATCAGAGCTAAGCACTGCAAATGAGAAAATAATGATGGGATTAAATCCCAAAGTTCCCACTTAGGAAGCACATGGGTTGAACAAGGGAATTAAATTCCAGAAAATCTCCAAAACGTCAAGATTGACAGCGGAGTAAAATCCCAAAAAAAGAAAAAATCAGAGTTAAACTCAAGAATGTCCATCGATTTGAACCCTCAATCAGGACATCAAGATCTATGATGTACAAAAAAAGTTTTTTTAAGATTTCCAAGAGATTGGTTCGAGATCAAGAGCCATGCTCTGATGAATGTGTTAATGGATTCAAAATCCGAAAATGTCCAAAATATATTTAGAGCTAAGCTCTGTTCATGGTCCTTACTAAAAATTTGGCAGAGTCGACTTCTTTCGAAAGGATTTTTGAAGGCAGAGAATTAAGCTCCGAACTACAATTAAATTCTCAAGAAAAAGAAAACTCAATGAAGAAGATGAACAAGCAGTGGTCACTTAAGAGCCAAAGGCTTTATTTATAGGGCATGATGGGATCGGTTCGACTCCCCCATTTCCCAAGGTGATCCAACGGCTGTAAGGCTGACACCGTTGCACTCACGTGCAAGGTACGCGAGAGAAATGTTTGGGGGCATATGTTCACTTATAAAAAACGGGAGAGAAGAAAAGAAAAGATGAAAGGAAGCTCTTCCACATGTTTAACATGTGATCGCTCATATGCGAAGCATGTGACCACCGGCTTCAAGAAGGATTCAATCCTATGATATAGCCTCCAGCTGTAGAACACGTGAGCGTTCACATGCAAAACATGTGAGTGCTGAATTCAGATAAAATTAAAACTCATACGGGCCCCACGTGTTAAACACGTGAGCTCTCATGTGCAAAGCACATGAGCGTTGGTGCAATATATATACATGACAGTCCTCACGTGAAAGCCACATGAGTGCATTAGTTTAAAGCGCTAGCTTCAGATAGAATTAAATTTTAGTTAGAATTAAATTCTATTTGGGAAATATTTACTCCTAATCTTTCTAATACTAGAAAGATTTTCTCTGTTAAACAGAGAGCATCTGGATTCAAAATCCAATGGTGATTATAATATCACCGACCAAATCATAAGATAGAATCGAACTCTTTATTTGGAAAATATTTTTCTAGTCTTGCTAAAACGACATAAAATATTTTCTGTTAAACAAAATTCTCTGGATGTTAGATCTAACGGCGGCGGACATAATTCTCCGAGTGATTTTTGAGATCAATTAGATCAGCCAAGATCTCTAAATAAGAGTTTCTCTTAAACTAATTGATATTTTTCCCCTCCTATATAAAGGACCCGAAACTTCAAGTCTCACAGAGACACACAGATATACACACAAGATAGATAGATAGAGAGAGATACATAGACGCGATAGAGGAGACCCCCCATAAACTTATGCAACAGAGAATTTAATTCTCTTCGAAGAAAGATCATCTTCCTCCTCCTAAAAAGCCTAAGTAAAAACATAGATAAGAATATCTCCTTCTTGCCTATTCCATACATGATATAAGGGTTCAACCCTTTTATAAGAACTTAGTTCTTCCTCGGAATCTAAGATCCACAAGACAAATCTCTCACAATGTGAGAATTTAATTCTCATCGAGAAGATCTTGTTCTTCAGATTGAAGATCCAGGGGAGAACTATGGCGCTTTACCCTTTGCACATAAAAAGAGAGAACATGGAAGAACATAACATGGAATTGATATTCCAGGAACTTAGTTCCTCAAAAATATAATAGGGTTTTATCCCAATAAGAACCTGGTTCTCAGAAAAAAGGAGGAATTTGGTTTCTTGCAAGATTTGCAAGACTTTTAGAGTTTAACTCTAATTTTTATAGTTAATCTCTGCATGAACATGAAAAGGATCACGTGGAAACCACGTGAGAATCTTAGAAAATGAAGAACGAAATCTCACGTGAGAATCAGATGAGTGCTCAAAGGAGCCCTGAAGATGGACCTCACGTGCAAGACACGTGAGCTCTGAGAATTTAGTGCTTAGCACTACTCACGTGGAAGACACGTAATCAATCATGAAGATAGCAGTCCACATGCCATTCACGTGAGCATTATGCAAACCAGTGCTCAACACTACTCACATGGAAGACACGTGAACACCAAGAAACCGGGCTTCTTACGTGAAGAGCACGCGACACTGAAGCGGGATCTATTATGAAGCTTAAGCTTCTGGGCCCAGTGCTTGGCATTGTTGGGTTATCTAAAGCCCGAAACAAAATGTTTGACCTAGTGCTTAGCATTGTTAGGAAACATAGCCCGATATTTAGTCTAAGATTAGACTAACTCTCTGAAGTTTCGAACTTCTTTGATTTTCAAAGGAAAATAAACTCTGATTATACATATTTTAAGTCAACCTTAATCTAAAAAAAGATTAACGGTCTTTAAATACATTTTTAGACGATCTTAATCTAAGGCTAGATTAATGATCCTTATAGACGTCATTTATATGAGATCTATGTTCTCAGTTCAAAACCTCAAATCCAATGTACGGGTTTGGACTAATCCGCGCCCTACGGACATGACAAGGTTAGTTTCCGTATATAATCCAAGGGCAACCCTATAATAAACAATATATAACACGACAGGAAGTGACCTACCGGAGAAGGTGAAAGTTGTTATCGTTCTGCGATAACGTAATTAACTGCAGGGATTTGCGCGTGCAGAGAAGAGCGTCCTCACAATCAAAAACCCCTTATCATTGAGGAGGATCTGATAAGTCAGCTACATCGGTCGCATCTATCCAAACCTCCGATATACAGTGCCATAAATCAGTTTGGTATTTTCGGAGAGGTGAATGGATATGTTCCATATAGCATCTGCCCCTAAATTCATACTAGACGTCTCCAACGCCTCAGTCTAGTCTTCGGTGGTAAACAATATATTTTGGATATCGGTTGTTATATATGATGATTATGATCATAATTTAGAGTGCTTTTGTATTGTGTATGTTTATTTCATTATATATTATGCGTGAGATTTTGTTGATATATATTTTTGTATTTGGATATATGATATAGTGTGTGATATATTATTGTGTACAGGATGGATAAAAAAAAGAGGCAACATTTTAAATAAATAAATAAAAATGTTTGCCCCTACGGTTCCCACAATAGGGGCATATATTTGCCCCTACATTTCCAATCGTAGGGGCATATATATTATCAGTTTTTATTATTTTTACAAAAAAATAATAATTTGCCCCTAACGTTCCCACTGTAGGGGCAAATATATGCCGTAGGGGCAAGATATATCAATTTTTAAATTTTTTTTAAAAAAATAATTTGCCTTTACGGTTCACAATGTAGGGGCAAATATATGCCCTTACGGTGGGAACGGTAGGGGCAATATATTATCAGCTTTTTTATATAAAAATAATAAAAAATAATTGCCCCTAAGGTTTGAACCATAAGGGCATTTATCTTCCCCTACGGCGTTTGCTCCTACGGGTCATTTCTCTGCTCCTACGATGGGAACATGGGGGCAGTGGTTTGCCCTTAAGGTTCCAATCGTAGGGGCAAGCCATCTTTGTAGCAGTGATCATCCATTAGTTATTCTTCGGCATAGGGAAGATTGCCATCATCAATAGTGGTTCTTCAACGACTCGGACCTCATCTCTAGGTTGTGTTTGGTCAATCATCTAAACCTCGGAAGATGGAGGTGCCGAGTTGTCAACCAATAGGTGGGCCTGAGGTTCTAAAGAAGTCCCTGTGTCTGAGTCTTAGCGTGAATATCGCGCCATAAACGAGTATGAAGCAAGCTGGAATCTTCCTCGTCCAACCCCCAATGACTTGACGACTGTAGCTATGGTCACTAGTGGGGATTGGGGAAGAACCACCTTTGAGGCCGAAAGCGCCTTGGTCAGTCCTTTCTTCTGACAAGCTATTTTTTTCAAAAAATTTCTCCACTATTTCGGTATTCTGCTTTGGATAAATGGTTATGATCGCATCATCAGTCGCATCGTCGGGTGCACGATGTAAAGGTTATCCGTGAGGGAAGGCTTCATTCTATCTTGGGCTAGACAGCCATAATTCAGATACATAGAATGAAGGCATTAGAAATCTATCCTAAGGACAACATCTAAAGATGCGCCTTGATAAGATTTCTTGTTTCTAATTTACTTTCCACTACTACAGTAATCGCTTGCTCCTACGGATTTAGCCGTAAGGGCAAACCACTATCCCTACGGATATATCCGTAGGGACATAAAATTTCTCCGTAGGTCCAAAGGACACAGGTGCAAGTTTTCGCCATGAACATGCCCATACGGAGTAATAATTGCCCCTACGCCTTACTCCGTAGGGACATTTATCCCTACGGATTATTCCATAGGAATATAATCATTATTTAATTTATTGGTTTATATAATAAAATACTTGTACCTACGGATTTATCTGTAGGGCCTGATAAATGCCCCTACGGATTTATCCGTAGGTCCTGATAAACGCCCCTACGGATTTATCTGTAGGTCCTGATAAACGCCCCTATGGATTAAATCGTAGGGGCAAGTTTTACCCCTGTTACTGAGTCCATAGGGACAAAATATCAGATATTCTGATATTTTGTCCCTATGGCGAAATGTGTAGGGGCAAACCTTGTACCTACGGATTAATCCGTAGGTGCAACAGTTGTCCCTACGGATTAATCCGTAGGGACAAAATATCAGGGCTTTTTTTAAAAAGGGGCTTCCCGTTTTTTCCCCGCCCTGTGCACATTAATAAATACATCATATAACAAAATACAGAAATATTCATAATCAACATCTCAAGCATAATATATAAAAGAAATAAACAAACAGAATACGATATCAATCTAAATCATCGTGAACAAGCAAATAACCACCAATATCGTCCAAGATATAAACAATATGTATCAGATAAGTACATACATCCTCAAAAATATAAATAAAGTTATCCTAGCTCGGTCCAGCTCCTCCACCTCTAAAAATCGCCGTAATCTGGTGCATCTGCTCCTCGGTGCAGCCCTGAGTCATCAAAAACTCGACTAATGAAGGAGCAGACTGTGCGGGAGTCTAAGAGGGCTGTGGAGCTGTAGGAGTGGTCTACATAACCGCAGCCGAGTTAGTGGTTGTGCGGGAGTCTGAGCGGGCTGTGGAGCTGTAGGAGTGGTCTGCGTAACCACAGCTGAGGTAGTGGCTTGCGGAGCCGCAGCCGAAATAGCCTGCCGAATCTGTAAAATTTTGGGTGTAATAAACGAGTAAGAACGGTGTATTAAATTTTAGTCGAATTCGTATCATTATCAGATTATTGCGAAACCCCAATCTAAGAATACTTAGGTACTTAGACCTACTTTGGGTATCTAGTTTGGAAAACCGTAGTTTATTTTAATTAGATAGTTTTATGTAAGTATGATTAATAAAAGCTAAGTCTACAACCAAATCAGCTCAGGCTACTAATATTGCATATGTTACTATCTATAATGTGATATAATATTTTACTATTAAGTAATATACGTACCGACATCTCCTTCAACTTCTCGACGATGGTCTTCAAGGCGGCAACATCATGCTCCAGACGTCGCTCACGGGGGGTAGGGGAAGTAACTGCTGGAGTGGAGACCAACCTTATATGGGCCCTGCAAGGACCCAGTCCCCGGCCTCTCTCCTAACCTCTGTGGTGCCCTCCGTGTGTGATGTCTAAGACTAGGGTCAGTAGCATCGGATCGGTCTGTCCACTAAAATCGATCCCCAATGCCTCTGTCTGCTCCACCACCTGCTCCTACACCCACATTAACCATTAAAATATAAGTATATCATTTAAATTTGAACTTATCAAAACAAAAATTTCATTCGAATTAGAATAAATATTAATACTTACGTAATACTCCTGGATAGCGGTGTCTGGGAATCGAAGCTCGCCCATGGCGGGATCTGTCGAGGTGCCGTGGACGGTAAGATACGCGGTCAACACGCTCAGTGTACCACCCTGCGCCAGGGTCTGAGCTCTCTGCAATTTGCCAAAAATTTACATATATTATAAAATAACTCTTAATATTGCATTATATCAAAATAGATCTATTGTAATTTACCGATGCCTCTATGGCACGAGTAATGTTCCTCGAGTCACCTGTATAAGTGGGGCGACCCCTCTTTGCTGACTTTCTATTCTCCTTATTTTGATCGGTCTGTTTCTGCATAACACAATCAAATTTAGTTTTCTAATTAAGAAACACAAAAAAATAAATTATATACTAAACAATGAATTACATTTAAATTACAAACATGTTTGCGCTCAGAGTCGTAATATTGGCACAAGAGAGGCCATGTATCTACGTCGACTCTGGCAAAGGCCGGAGTATGTAGGAGAGCCGCTCTCTCTGCTTCGGGGGTCACCAGCTATACCGAATAGCAATCAATCTTCAGCTCATTCATATTGTATCGGATCTTAGATTGCATGTTCTTCATCAGGCCCAGGTACAGAGCGTGAAGATTGAGCGCTCTCTCAGGGTGATCAGGGTCGGGTACAGGCTGAAAGTCGTAATCCAACTGCAAATACAAAAAAATAATGTATTTAAATTACAAGTGTTAAATAATAATAAATTTATTGGATAAGTCAAATGAAAATATATATTAATACCCGAGCCTGATCCCAGAAGAAGGCAAATGAGCGCTGGTGCTGATCGCCCCCACTCAACATGAAGTAGATACTTCTTTTAGATGCAGCTCTCATCCCCCATATGTTGGGGTTCCTAGCGCTCTGGCCATCAACCGTAGCCGATTGCGGAACAAAATTTTTGGCGTTTAAAGAACTTGGCACTAGAAACAACTACCTAGAATCGAATCCAAACATGAAACTATCAATCTAAAAGGGTCTAACTATTGTGATAGAGTGTTATACCGAGTGAACCATATCCTTTGGTCTTCTACCATCTCCCTTAGCTCCTTGTAGTCTTTTGGATCGAGCTTGGCCGCCGTTCTTCCTCCGTCGAAGATGATCCACCCAAGGGATGTAGCTCATAGTTCTTGCTCCAATAATGAAATAAGTGAAGCAACTAGGGATTCTAGATGGCTAGTCTAGAATTCCTAGGATGTATTGGAGTGTTCTAAGTGTATCTCTACCTCACATCCTCTCTTGATTCTCAACACATGAGAGGGTGGGGAGGAGGTTGAAGATGAAGGTGGAGGAACTCAAGAAAAGGAGTGAGGGAATGAAGCTAACGGTGAGAACGAATACAGCATGCTAAAAAATAATGAACCATCCAACTCTTTTTTTTTCCATCTTTCATCAAGTGACCAAGTGAAGAATGAAGCCATGTTTTATAAAACACAATTTTCCAATTTAATATTCAACCCATGCTTGAATAGTTTGCACAAATGAATTAATAATTCATTTGTGCACACTATGCAAGCATGGTTCTCACCATACGCCCCTCTCTCAATTATCCACCTCATTATCCATTTAAAATAAATGTCAAATCCAAAATAAGGTGTCCACCTTCTAGAATGTTTTCCGGATAAATACGGATTATATTCTACTGTATATACATACATGTATTCGTACCGAAATACGAATACCTAAAGAAATAGAATAACACAAAGAATATAATACTAGAATATACATATCGAAATACATATACGTAAATTATTAAATCAATACCTGATTTAATAATCCGGCTCAATCCCGAGCCGGCTAATATTATCAACTGTCCGATCGAAAGTCCGGGTACATAGTTTGATCGATCGATCGGAACCCTGCACATATCCAATACGGCTACTACATCGTTTCGCCAGAACCAGGAAAACCCTATGTATGGGACTCTAAACACTCGTCAATACGCTGGCAGTGGGTTTAACCACAAGCACGTCAGCGGCACTAGCTATACGTAACGGATGCCCAGGTATTGAGCGAAAGGAAGGCCGGCGAGCAAACTCATCTGAACCCCTACTAAGCCTGTCCATGACAATCTCCGTACAGTCCGGTCTATTCGTCTAAGAATATCGCATACGAGTCTAGAGGGGTGGATAAAGTCAGACCCCTAATAACGCGATATTTCGTGTCGGTATGAAGCCCATCACCACTGAGAAACTACTGATCCAAATCAGTAATTCTCGTCTACCTTGGCCAAGAATTTCTGGTGATGGCCACCCGTGCACCGCGCGACATCAACCCCCAATACTGAGAGAGACAAATCTCCGACGATCCGCTTACTGCCTCCATGTGGCTCGGGGATGTACCCAACTAAAACTTGTTTGCACGACTCCTTTGAGCCGTGGTAGGGTAGTAATCAAAGCACAGTGGGAACTCACACGAGAAAAATGACGATCTCAGGTCGACAGACTAACCTGTGCCCATGTCACCTGGGACCTGCTATCTAACAATAGGAATAATACCAACTAGTATGTTCCCAGCGAGTCCGTCCAGTGTACTCATAACCAAATGAGCACATGTATACTATCTTAGGTGACTGACTAACACCAATGGCTTGTGAGACCGGCCACCGTCCCTCGTCGGGGTCTTGATAAGTATACACTAGTCTACTCCGGAGTATCGATGCCAAGTCTCGATACTCGCTCGACTAGGGATATTTAAGGATGTGCTTATAGACCACCCAGCTCCCACGTATATGATCGCCATCATAATGCTGGTAGTCAAACAAGAATCCTATGAGCTCTATCAACATGTAATAGTGATCTATAATACCATATAATGCATGTACATGATGACAGAGACAAACCAGATAGCATATTATCATCTCGAATAAGACTGTTCTATCCGTATAGGTCCTCTCTCAATCATCACAATCGCGTGCTTGCGATTACAATAATTGACTTGAAGGCACTATAGCCAACAATCTCCCACTTGCACTTAAGGATAATTCTTGCGGTGTTGCATACTCACAGGTCGTGTGATACCGAACACCCAACTTCTCTACTAATCAGTCTCGCAAAGCTCATTTGTGAAACTATTGCGTTCAAGAAATAACCTCAGCGAGTGGATCCGCTCCAACGTTTCTATCTTTATCTCTCTAAATCTCAACTTCGTGGAGAAAGACTATCTCCCGAAATGAGCAATACATATCTTAGAATTTGTCTGGATATCTGATGGGACCCAGTTCACAAATGAACTCCAAATCAAACGAACTTCTTAGACCGTATCTTCCACTGAATTTAATCAGTATCCGCTTGGACCACCTGTCCAACATAATGCCCCTCAATAGAGTGAAACTATAAGTCTAATAGCCACTCTGTCATTCAGGTCACCTTGGAAGCCTGAAACGATAACCGCCTTTTGAAGGAGGCTGCCGTTATCATATACCAAGAAAATCTACTTATGTTCATAACTGTTTCCCAACGTTTCTCCAGGATTGGATTAATATATATGCTTATTGCAGCTAGTGCAAAAGCAATATCTGGTGTGGTACTTGACATCTCATAATTGACTCAATTGCCTAAGCAAGAGATATACCAATTGTTGGGGTCAAAATTTGCACCCCCGGTTGACCGAGCCAAAGTCAAGGTCAACCCCAGGCCAGGTGGGCCCAAGCCCAGGTCAGGCGGGCCCATGCCCTAGTCGAGCTCGCGGCCAGCCTCCTCCATGCCAAAATATAGATCATGTAATAAATAATTATTATGTAATTTTTTATGCATGAATGTATGCAAAATGGGCATAAAGCCAAATTTTTGTAAAGCCCATGGCTTATATGCAAAAAGAAATAACACATGAGACATGGGATGAGCAAAATGCCATTTTGTAAAGCCCAAGGGGCTATATGTAAATGTGTAAGCCTATATAAGGCAACATGATGATGAATAAAGACAGACAATTTTCATCCCCAAAAAAAAAAGTAGGGTTTGTGTCTCCTTCCCCTTTCTCAAAGGTCTAAAACCCTCTTCCTCTCATTTCAATTAAATCAAGAGTTTAACTCTTCCTTTCTTAAAAATAAATAGTTTTTCACCACAAAACCCACAAAGGGGAGCTCGGATCTCCAATCAGATCTCGAAAAGGGGAGACTTTTAAGTCTCATCCCCTTTTCTCCAAGATCCCGCAGATCAAGAGAAGGAAGAAGGATACCCATCTCCAAAAATCTAACTTTGAACAGATCCAAGGCTCAAAAGAAGAGCAATAAATCTTTTGGAGTTTAACTCCTTTCTAGATCTTTTGGAGTTTAACTCCATAAATTAGTTTCTGTTAGGAGTTCAACTCCAAAAACTTCTTAGGAGTTCAACTCCCCAGCCTAAGGGCTAGGCCCCTTCCCGTGGGTGTTTCCCGTGATCACGTGAGCGCCACGTAACCCCAGGACGCTAAGGCACCCGTCGGTCACGTGTGCGCCACGTGACCCTGGGGCGTTAAGGTGCCCAGTGGTCACGTGTGCGCCACGTGACCCCGGGTGCTAAAGCGCCCAGGGTCACGTGTGCGCTGCGTGACCCCGGGGCGCTAAGGCGCCCATCGGTCACGTGCGCGCCACGTGACCCCGGGGCGCTAGGCGCCCAATGGTCGCGTGTGCGCCATGTGACCCTGGGCGCTGAGGCGCCCAATGGTCACGTGTGCGCCACGTGACTGTTCATACTATAATATTGCATTATTGTACTACCCATTTTTATTCGTTTTATAAATAAACAGGTACTCTTAACGCACGTTTGTTGCATATTACAGGATACAGGTTCTTGGAGCAAATACAGTGAAAAAGACGAAAGTTGATACAGAAAGGGACTTTTGACCAACAAGTAGAAGGACCCTAGTCAAGCCTAGACAGAGAACAATTCACAAGTGTACAAGGCAATGCATGGTCCGAAATGTCAAAGTGAACGGTCAAAAGATCCTTACAAGTTTTCACTGAAGATCTAGAAATGACCAAAACCCAAATAGAGAAAAGTACTGAAGAAACAGAGAGGAAAAGACACCAAGATTCATACCAAGAAGTTTGGTGAGCTGAGCTTACCAAAGGGCCGCGGAACCGCGGCCCAAGGCCTATCATTGCCGCGGTTCCGCGGCCATTAAGTGCGCACGTCGGTGGATTTTTCTCGTGTCGGTGCGTCGGTGCGGGTGTTGGGATTTTCCGTGGGCAAATCTGTAATTGCACATGTGCGAGAGTCTGTAACCCTAGTTTTCATGTTTTCCTATAAATTGTAATCACAGATCTGTAAAACTCAAGCCTCTTTTCAATAAACAAATTCAGATCTTTCTGTATTCTTGCTTGGAGGGAGCCATCAATAAACTAGTAAGTTCTTTTTAATTCTTTGTTTTAATTCTTTATTAAGTAGAATGTCTTTTAATCCCCTAATGAGCGAGTAATCTCCTCGCTTGTTAGGGTTAGCCTTAGGGAAATGTTTGAGAGATGAGATCTCTCACCCCTTTCATGCCCTTTCACAACTAAGAATTAGAACTCCATGCATGCACGCACAACCGTCCCCTACGGCACCCTACCCCTCGAGGTAACGGTGACACCGTAGTATAAAGGACCGGTTGCGCGTGTTTTCCATGGAGGTTAGGGAAATTATCGATAAAGGAAGGATAAGAATCTAGAGGAAGAAACATCTTCCCAACTCTAATCCACTTTATTGATAATTACCGTAACATCTAATAGATCAAAAAAAATAAGGCATTGAAAGCGGTGAGGAAACCTTTAATCTCCAAACTTCCCCTAAACCTAACCCTAGCAAGACTTTAAATTAGATTAATTTAGTTTATTGATAGATCTAGGTTTTTATAGATTTAATAAACCAACCAAACAACATTTGGAATCAACTCGTAAAAACACATTAAGGAAATTACCCATCTCTGTGGATCGACCCGTATTCACCGGCTAGCTGCAAAGCGACGCCGTTTCTGATTACGGTAAATACAAATTTTTGGAAAAATCAAATGGCGCCATTGCCGGGGATGGCGTAATTTTTCTTTTGTGTGATTTCGGGTTGATATAAATTTTAAAAATTATAAAAATCTAAAAAAAAAATTCAAAAAAATTCATCAATTTTTATCTGTTTGAAGGGTGTATCTTTTGAATTTTGCAGGAATAGCGAAGATTCTCGGATCTAAAACTTTACAGAGGGTAAACCAGAAAAAATCATATCAGAACAGAGAGAAAATATCATAATAGAGGAGTAGAAAATTTTTCAGAGCCTGATCACTCCAACAGACCGCATTTCCGCGGCAAAGGTGGGCCCCAGACCGCGGATCCGCCGCGCCTTGGCCACGTCAGCACCTGAAAATTTGCTGGTTTGTTTCTGTCTTCTCCCCTCTGTCAACCACCATATATCTTTTGTGAAAATTTTCTGCAGGATTTCTTTGCGCTAAAAATCTTCTCTCTCCTTCTAAATAACAGATTTTCTGCAGGTTTCTTTGCGCCGCGCTAAAAAAAATTGATTGCAAGTGAACTTTATTGTTTTGCATAATTTAATCGGATTTTAAGGGGCTAATTGACCAAACTCAGATTGGGCGGGGATTTCATCACCCTTCCCAGGACCCCAGAAAACACTTTAAAGCATTTGCATTGACCACAATTAATAAAAAATATTAGACTCAGCCCTAAGGACGTCGAGCTCAATAGGAAAAAGGACTAGTATAGGCATCGACCGTTTATCCTAACTGACTTTGCGGTGTCTAGGCAAGTGTGTCTAGGCTAGTGGTTTTTAATTAGGCCCACTACTGTGGTTCCTTCCCACTTACCTGGCACTTACCTAACCGCAATTGTCGGTGAAGAGGTGGTTTGAGGTCCTATTTCTAGCCCTAGTTAGGAGCTGTCTAGCAGACCTAGGTGACCCTAGATCTAGGCCTGATTGTGCATGTGTGGTTGATACATTTGTGTCACAAGTCCCTTTTCTAAAACCACTTTGCAAAACTCTCACATAAATAAAAAAAAAAGAGGGAAAATCTTTTCAAAAACTTGCAACTTGTCGCTAAAGAAATCTTGCACCTCACTTCCACCACTTCTTCTCATTGACGTTATCTTACCTCCACATTCTGTCTTTCTTTTTACTGACTACACTACCCCTTTAGTGTATGTCACTTTGGACTAGGGATACTAACGCCCGATTAGTCCGTGTTTCGTTGGTACCGACCGACGAACCTTTCGACACCGAAGTCGAAATTCCCTCCATTTCCTTACCTCCACCTTCAAATTCTTCTTTCGAAGGTATGTCGGGACACGACCCCAACGATACCTTACCGACGGGAATGATTCCACCTCCGTTAGGTGCGAATAACCCGAATCTTCCGCCTGTTGTAGCGCCCGCACGAGTTGCGCTCCAGGATCTCTTCTACCCCGTCCGCACTTCTTTACCTACATGTCTTTCACCCCCATCGGCAAATGGGGACAATTTTGAAATAAAACCACATTTTATCAATATGCTGCCAAAATTTCATGGTTTGGAATCCGAAGATGCATATATCTTTATCAATAAATTCCAAAACGTTTGCGCCATGATGAAAACTACCCAATTAAGTGATGACGCTATAAGGCTAAGGGTCATTCCTTTTACCTTATGTGACCTAGCCGAGAAGTGGCTATATAGCACCGCATCACATTCCATTAGAAATTGGGACGAGTTTATGAGAGCTTTTCTGAAAAAGTTCTATCCTCATCACAAAACTACTAGAATCCGTAACTAGATTATACAATTTTCACAGCTTCCTTCCGAACCATTTTGGAAGTGCTTCGAGAGATTTAAAGACCTACTCGTTCAATGCCCTCATCATGGGATCGAAAGTTGGCAACTTTGCCAAACATTATACGAGGGATTGAATTCGGCAACGAAGCAGTTGCTAGAAACCATATGTCAAGGTCATTTTCTCTCCAAGTCTAGTGACGAAGCGTGGCAGTTTCTTGAGGATCTTAGTGAGCAAACAATTCAGTGGGAGAGTACCAAGACCACATCATCTTCTTCTGTTGGTCAATCTAGGGCAGGCATACATCAAGTAGATATGTCAATTGCTATGAAGGCCGAGATGGCCGCACTTATGAAAAAGCTAGAAGCCATTGAGACCAAAATCGCACCGTCTTCTCCTGCCCCTGCTTTACCTCCACGAACTGTTTGTGCTTGTTGTGCGAATCCATCGCATCTAACCTAAGAGTGTCCTTATAATGCATCTACTCAAGGACAGGATCAAGTCAATGCTGCATTTCAGCAACGACAAAGAAACGATCCATACTCTTCGACATACAATCCGGGGTGGAGAAGTCACCCAAATTTCGCTTGGAACCAAAATCAACAATTCCAAGAAAATAACAATTTTCAAAGACCTCCTCCTCCACAACAACAACAAGCACCTTCACAAACTCAAAACCAGCAACCTTTCCAACAACAACCTTATACAAATCAAACGAACAATTTGGTTCAACCAAATGATGATAAGGTTATCTCGCTCGAAAAAAGTCTAGATGCGTTTCTCAAGAAATCTACAGAATCCGCAGCAAGATTTGAAAATTATGTTCAGTCTTTGATGCATAACAATGCCTCACACGATCAAAGTATCAAATCTATTGAGGCACAAATTGCACAATTAACTGCTGCGTTGAGCGAGAGAGAAAAGGGAATGCTCCCGTCTCAACCAATGCCAAATCCCGGTCACACACAAAACGCATATCACAATCACAATGTAAATGCAGTGACCACGTTGAGATCCGGAAGAGAATTGCAAAATAATGTGGGAACTAATGATGACATCCCCGCCGGTGGTTCTTCTTCTTCTCTTTCTTCTTCTTCTTCTCCATCGTCACCTTCCCCTTCTTCATTTTCTTCACCTTCTTCTTCACCTTTTTCTTTAGAGCCTATTCTCCACCCTTCACACGGCTCTACTTCTCCTAGTTCGAACGGACCCATTTCTCACAACACGAACACATCTACACCGGGATCCGTTCCTACTCCACATTCTACTCCACAAACATTTGACTCAACAAATTTTCAAAATGCACCATTTCCAAACAGGTTAAGTCAAAATAAACCAACTGCACAAGTGGAGAAGATTGTGGAATTATTTAAGCAGGTTAGCATAAATATACCTCTCTTAGATGCTATCCAACAAGTCCCTTCATACGCGAAAATCTTAAAGGGCTTATGCACCTCGAAGAGAAAGGCATCTCAAGTATCCAAGAAAGTGCTAGTGGCTAGTGCAGTGAGCAATGCTATTAACCACACTCAAACCTTACCCCGAAAACGAAAGGACCCCGGCTGTCCTACGATTTCAATCACAATTGGGGATAAGAACATTAATCGAGCACTTTTAGATCTTGGGTCTAGTGTTAACCTGCTTCCCTACTCCGTGTACGAACAATTAGGGGTTGGAGAGTTGAAACCCACTCGTTGTACTCTCCAAATGGCTGATCGATCAATCACCCATCCAAGGGGTGAGCTAGAGGATGTGTTGATCAAAGTTGGGGAGTTCATATTCTCAGTTGATTTTATTGTTATGGATATACAACCTGTTGCTAACCCACGAAACCAAATTCCGGTGATCCTCAGTCGACCATTTTTGGCCACTTCCAATGCTGTAATAAACTGTCGCAATGGCTCCATGACTCTATCCTTTGGGAAGATGTCTAGTGAGTTCAATATTTATAAGATGGGAAGTCTGCCCCCCGTGCCTAAAGCTAGTACACGAGAAGTTTGCTCTGTTCACGAAATCACGCAGGAGGACTGCGAGCTTGAAAGATTCTTGTTTGATGAAAACAGTTTTGACGCCACTAGTGCGTCCCTCCTTGAGCCTACCACCGTTGACACAACCGATATGGATTATGAATGTTTCACTTTTTCGGATGATGACGACTCACAGCCCGAATATGAGTTTTTTAAATTTGTGGATGAGTTAGTTGAACCATCCAAATTGGTTGTTTGCAGTGATTTCGAACCTGTGTTGGAGTCCTTTGAGTTTGAGGTAGATTCCGCAATGATTCTTTCACCTCCGAAACGCGAACTCATGTCCTTACCGCCTCACCTTAAATATGCTTACATAGGTGAGAATGAGACCTTTCCCATTATCATATCGGCTTCTCTAGCCCTTGAGCAAGAGAACGCCCTTTTAATGGTCTTACAAGATAGGCGGCAAGTTTTCGGTTGGACTATGGCGGACATCGAGGAGATCAATTCCCTTATAATTGAATATCATATGCAATTGATGGATGATGCCAAGTCAATAGAGGACCCAGAGGAACATTTTGGGGGTATTGTGGTTAATCAACCTCCTCCTTTAGAAGTTGAACCACCCCCATTTCTTTTTAGAAGCTACGAGAATGCCAACATTCTACTGATTGCTGATTATTCGCATTCTCGTTTTGATTCATCACCACCTCCTGTCTATTCACCTCCATACATTCCATACCACCACTTCTATCTTCCCCAATTCTTTATAGATCGCTACGACCTATTCTTCTACCAACTGATACTCTTTACTGATAAATTTTTCAACTGGTTGGTATTAACGTTTGGTCTATGCAAGGTTTGGCAGTAATGTCTAACATAGTTTGGGGGAGGGCCTTTCTGTATATATTGTTGTTAACAAAAAAAAAAATTTATAAATAAATAAACAGGGAAGTGCCGGTATTTTGACCCTCTTGGTTTAGCATGACAGTGAGGACACTGTCAAGTTCAAGTTTGGGGGTATACTCGGTACGTCTTCTTCCTTCGCATTCATTTGTACATATTTTTGCATTTGCATACTTATTTGAAAACCCATAAAAATTGAAAAATTTTGAAAAATTATAAAAATAATTGTATTCAATTTTGGCCTTATTTGACTAGAGTTTGACATATAGGTTAACTAGTTAGGAGTAACTAGATCTTAAACTTAGTGAATTAAAAACCCTAAAAATAACATTCCTTAAAGTTTAACGGTAGAAAGTATATGCCTTGTAGTTTATTTAGAAATAGGCAAAATTTTGGGTTCACTTCTTGGGCTAAGTCAAAACGAAGAAAAAATATTGAAGCTTTTATTAGAATATAAGTTTGAAAAATAGTTCCTAGCTTAAGTCTAGATTCTGAAAATGTATATCCTACAATTTGCACAATCACGTACCTTGAAACTTGGAATAGTAGAAGAGACCTTGAAATGCTCTTGTCTAAAGTCCTTAGTACGAAGAAAATAAATGAAAAAAAAAGTGTGAATAAAGAATAAAAAAATGGACACTGGTTTTTGTGATTACTTAAGACTGCAAAAATAGAAAAATATTTAGCGAGGGTGCTTCATCTCCTAGTGCCTTAGACCAACTGGTTTGGGAGTCACTGCTAAAAGCCTTGGGTGTTGCAAAACTAGGAAGTACGCTTTAAAGTGCTAACGCATCTTGTAATCGGTTGTTGGTACCTCAAGAAGTATTAACGGTCGCATGAAGGATGTGTAAGCAAAATTCTATTAAAAATTCACTAAATTAATAAGTACTTTGGACAACGGACAAGGGCATGATTGCTTGATTTGAATTTCCAAGTGTAGGGGTGATCTATACACACACGTAGGGGTATGTGAATGAAATTTAGATAAGAGAGAGGAATGAAAGATAGAACTTGTATCTTTAATAGAGTTGATAGAAATTCCTAAGTGGAGATGAAACCCTAGAAGGAAGACTTAAGAGATGCCGAAAGCTAAGTAGGACTACATAACATATATAATCTTAAGTTAAATAATGAGGAAGTGTGAAGAATGTGGGTGGATAATTTGCGAGTCAAAAGATAATAGAATTCCTTGTTAGAAAACCTAATTGGAGAACAAAAGTCAATGGGCCGAGTTGATAGGATTTTGTGGGTGTAATCCGCTGAAAACCCTCAGGAGACAACACTCCTCCTACTAAGGACACCTAGAGGTTTAACGGCTTGTTGCACGTGCTCAGTGCAATCGCGTTTCCCTGTGAAAGTGTGGTTAGGATTTTAGAGAATAAAATAATAAGTTTGCTCAAGGACGAGCAAAATGTAAGTTTGGGGGTATTTGTTCATACTATAATATTGCATTATTGTACTCCCCATTTTTATTCGTTTTATAAATAAACAGGTACTCTTAACGCACGTTTGTTGCATATTACAGGATACAGGTTCTTGGAGCAAATACAGTGAAAAAGACAAAAGTTGATACAGAAAAGGGACTTTTGACCAACAAGTAGAAGGACCCTAGTCAAACCTAGACAGAGAACAATTCACAAGTGTACAAGGCAACGCATGGTCCGAAATGTCAAAGTGAACGGTCAAAAGATCCTTACAAGTTTTCACTGAAGATCTGGAAAAGACCAAGAACCCAAATAGAGAAAAGTACTGAAGAAACAGAGAGGAAAAGACACCAAGATTCATACCAAGAAGTTTGGTGAGCTGAGCTCACCAAAGGGCCACGGAACCGCGGCCCAAGGCCCACCATTGCCGCGGTTCCGCGGCCATTAAGTGCGCACGTCGGTGGATTTTTCTCGTGTCGGTGCGTCGGTGCGGGTGTTGGGATTTTCCGTGGGCAAATCTGTAATTGCACATGTGCGAGAGTCTGTAACCCTAGTTTTCATGTTTTCCTATAAATTGTAATCACAGATCTGTAAAATTCATGCCTCTTTTCAATAAACAAATTCAGATCTGTTCTGTATTCTTGCTTGGAGGGAGCCATCAATAAACTAGTAAGTTCTTTTTAATTCTTTGTTTTAATTCTTTATTAAGTAGAATGTCTTTTAATCCCCTAATGAGCGAGTAATCTCCTCGCTTGTTAGGGTTAGCCTTAGGGAAAGGTTTGAGAGATGAGATCTCTCACCCCTTTCATGCCCTTTCACAACTAAGAATTAGAACTCCATGCATGCACGCACAACCGTCCTCTACGGCACCCTACCCCTCGAGGTAACGGTGACACCGTAGTATAAAGGACCGGTTGCACGTGTTTTCCATGGATGTTAGGGAAATTATCGATAAAGGAAGGATAAGAATCTAAAGGAAGAAACATCTTCCCAAAAGACTCTAATCCACTTTATTGATAATTACCGTAACATCTAATAGATCAAAAAAAATAAGGCATTGAAAGCGGTGATGAAACCTTTAATCTCCAAACTTCCCCTAAACCTAACCCTAGCCAGACTTTAAATTAGATTAATTTAGTTTATTGATAGATCTAGGTTTTTATAGATTTAATAAACCAACCAAAACAATATTTGGAATCAACTCGTAAAAACACATTAAGGAAATTACCCATCTCTGTGGATCGACCCGTATTCACCGGCTAGCTGCAAAGCGACGCCGTTTCTGATTACGGTAAATACAAATTTTTGGAAAAATCAAATGGCGCCGTTGCCGGGGATGGCGTAATTTTTCTTTTGTGTGATTTCGGGTTGATATAAATTTTAAAAATTATAAAAATCTAAAAAAAAAATTCAAAAAAATTTATCAATTTTTATCTGTTTGAAGGGTGTATCTTGTTCCTCTCCGAACGGCGGCCAAGACATGGGCGTCTTGCCTGAGTTTCGGGGCAGATACTATTTGGTTTTTTCCGTCCACCTCTCCGAAGATGCCAAGTTGATTTATGGCACCGTGTATCGGAGGTTTAGACGGATGCGGCCGATGTAGCAGATTTCGTCAGATTCCCCCTCGCTTGAGGGGTTTTTCATTGTGGGGACGCTCTTCCCTGCAGGCGCAAGCCCCTGCAGTTAATTACGCTACCGCATCGCGGTAACAACTTTCTCCTTCTCCAGAAATTGCACTTCGTGTCGTGTGTGTTTGTTTTGTTTGTGGATGCCCGTGGATTGTATACGGAAACTAAGTTATGTCGTCGCCCATAGGACGTGGATTAGTCCAAATTCGTATTTACTTAGATTTGGGTTTGGTGTTTTAGTTTAAGGATACGATAGACATATTGAGGCTAAGATCAACTTAAACGTTCGTTAAGGATACGTTAGTCTGATTTGAGACTAAGATCAACTTAACGGAAAGAGTATTTAGGGGGCTCTATTGTTCCAGTTTAGGGACGTAGTGGTCCATAGGTAGTTTACGGACATTGCGGTCCATTGCCAGTTTAGGGACATGGTGGTCCATTGCCAGTTTAGGGACATGGTGGTCCATTGTTCCCGTTTTGGGGACATATGTTGGTTTAAGGACGCATAAGTCCATGAGTTTAAGGACCCCACAGTCCGTATTGTTGGTTTAAGGACGCATAAGTCCATGAGTTTAAGGACCCCACAGTCCGTATTTTGGTTTAAGGACGCATAAGTCCATGAGTTTAAGGACGCATAAGTCCATGGGTTTAAGGACCTCACAGTCCGTATGGGTGTGTTTAAGGACGCATTAGTCCACGGGTTTAAGGACCCCACAGTCCATATTGTTGGTTTAAGGACACATAAGTCCATGAGTTTAAGGACCCCACAGTCCGTATTTTGGTTTAAGGACGCATAAGTCCATGAGTTTAAGGACCCCTCAGTCCATATGGATGTGTGGTTGTCGAGACCCGTTACCTCTCTGACGTCGTTGAAGGATTACAACGATAGGTGTCAGAGGAGTTCAGAGATGTACCCTTGAACCGGATGTAAATTGTTTTAAGAGAGCAGTCGTGCTCGGTCAATTTAATTTGAGGACTTACGGCCATGATTGGGCTAAGTCCAGTTGAGAATATTTAACGTTTTTATCTTTGGCCTATTAGGCCTGTGCTAGGGCTTTGCCCCTGTTTAATAATGCACTGCATTTTCTTTTGGCCTGCTAGGCCTTTTTGATTTGGGCTCTGTCCTTTTTAAATGATGCACAGCATCTTTTTTTTGTTTGGGCTCTGCCCTTTTTAAAATAATGCATTGCATTTAATTTGGCCAGTTAGGCCTTTTTTAATTGGGCTTGGCCCTTCTGTAAATAATGCAGTGCATTAATCAAACTGACAGTGGCCATGTGGCCTGTCAGGCGCTTTGCGCCAATTATTGAGTGCAAGCGCACGTGGAGGTGACACGTGTCACTCTCTGGTGAGCGCAAGCGCAGTGCGCTACGCCAGTGCGCTGCGCTGTTGCGCTGCTGACATGTGGCGCGCTCTGGTGAGTTGCGCTAACTTTAAAGAGCAATGCTCTATTTTTTAAGAGCGCATAGCGCAAGTGGTTTATAATTGACACGTGGCGCTCTCTGGTGGCTTGCGCCAACACAGGAGCGCAACAGGGCAGATTTGCAAGTGCAAAGCACTGTTTTAATAACTTAATCCAATTTTGGATTTAAGAGAAGAATCTTTAAGATTCCAGAACTAATGGTTCATAAAAAAGTGCAAGGCACTGTTATTATTATTTTTTTTATTGAAGATCATTGATCTTGTTCTTAGATCAATGATCTATTCAAAAGAAATTCTTCATTTTTTTAAAAAGGTGTTTACCATTTTTTCTCTTTTTTTTGTTCTTCTCAAAATTCTTCAGAGTTCTCTCTATTCTCTATGTTGTTGTTTTTTATTTTGATCTCAATCTCTTTTGAATTGGGGTCTAGGGCCCTTTATATAGTGCCCATTAATTTGTTAAATTTGTTAAAGAGATCATTCTCTGAGTGATTTGGGGAATTTTCCCCACCGTTGGATATTTGATCCAAGAGCTTCTGTTTTACAGAAGACAATTTTCTTGTTTTAAAAAGAACAGAAAGATCTTACTGGAATTTTAATTCTGTTTGGCGCAGATGCACCAGCGCTTGACACGTGTCGCGCAGCGCACAGCGCAGCGCAACTGCGCTGACACGTGTCGCACAGCGCAGCGCTTGCGCAACTGCTCTTGCGCAACTGCGCTGACACGTGTCGCGCAGCGCAGCGCTTGCGCAACTGAAGCGTTGCTTCATTAATTAAAGTTTGAATTTTAAACAAAGTCTTGCTCTGATTGGATGCGCTGCCTTGGGCGCTGCGCTCTCTGCGCTGGCGTGTCTGATTTTGACACGTGGCGCTCTGCGCAGCGCAGGGGATCTGAAGCGTTGCTTCATTTATTTTAACTTTAATTTTCACTTTAATTTCAAAACAGAGCTTTGCTCTGATTGGGGGAAACAGAAGCGTTGCTTCGTTTCCCGTCTTGGAATTTGAACAGAGGTTTGCTCTGATTGGGGTAAACAAATGCCCCCTCCCCCCCACCGTTGCGCTTACGTGGCCCCAAACGTGAGCGCAGCGGTGGCAGAATCCTAACCGTTGTGGCAACTTTTGGAAGTTGAAAGGGTTCTCAATGCCTATAAATAGGACCTTTGGTCCCTCAACAGATGATTATCATCTTCAAAATTTTACTTTCAGAACTCAGAGCCCTGCCCTTTATTTTCAAGAACTACAAGAGTTAAACTCTTAAAACTTTTAGGTGAAAATTTTAGTTTAAATTAATTTTCATTGACAGAGCCTTACTCTCAATAGATCCCTGATTTAAAGAAAACCCATTTAGGGTTTCACTTAGCAGAGCTTTACTCTAAATGGATCTAGAAAGAACTAAAGAGAACTCTATTAGAGTTCCATTAATAGAGTTCTGATCTTCTGAAAGGATTTTATTTATAATTTCTTAATTCATTAATGGGGTTTTGTTCCTTTTAAATCATATAGCAGAACTCTTCAGAGTTGCTAATTTTGTTGATTTTCTTTTATAGGAGTGATGGACGCCCACATGTACGATCTCGACGAGATCATCTCTTACGCGGACATCCACCGACTCGGCCGTTCTCAAAATCGAGAATTCACAAACGCGGAGTGTGCCGAAATCATGAGCCGCTTCGACGCATATAACGGTCAACTACTTCCCCGGCGTTCCTCTCTCCTGAAGCTTATCGTGGGAGCCATCTGGGAATCACTTCCTTTATTCTGTTCCGGTGTGCCGCTTAGAGCGTTGGATGCCGCTGAGGATAAGGTGCACTCGGTGTACCTGATGCACTTAATCTCGAAAAGACGACGAGACAATCTTGTCGATCTCCTGCACCAGGCCTTCCAACAGTCCTCCATACTCGCTGCTTATTGGAGGGAAGAGGACATCAGTGGGGACCCCGACGCTTGTGCTCGTGAAAGAAAGCACACTAGGATGGTTCGCCAGGCTTGGAAAGTCTTAGATAAGGTTACTTTCGAGTTCCTCAATCCATGTCCTGGGTCCGAGGTTATACCATTGTAAACATTTCAATAATGTTGTTATTTATTTCTTTATGATTGTAAGAACCTTTCGCAATATGAATGGAAAATTTTTATTTCGGCTTGTCTTATTTCTCGTTCTAAGTCTTTTGCACACGCATGAATGGATGTGTCTCGAACGTTTGATAAAATGAAAATCGGATGTTCTTTCTGTCGCTTTCCTCTTTCTTTTATTATCAGTATACTGCTTTAGTAAACATGGTTGACAGGTGATAGAGCGAGCATCTTGTCTTGGCTTCTTCAAGAGGTAGCGATGGCTTAGGCCGCAAGTTCAGATCTGCTGCTTAAGACTTTTCAACTCTATAAGCCGTGAGGGTCTCATAGAGACTTTTCTCCCTACGGATCGAGAGGATCTCGTAGGTGGATTTTCTTCTTAGGAATCGTGAGGATTCCTAAGTGTGTTTTCTCTTATAAGTCGTAAGGATCTTATAAGAGAATTTTCCCTCTTACGAGTCGAGAGGACTCGTAAGCGGTTGTTTCCCTCCTCGTCGAGATTCGAATTTGGAGAGTGAGACCCGTGGATAGTATGCAAGAGACCATTGTAGGCCGACTTGTAGGTTCCCAGTGCTTAGGAAACAAGTTTTTTAATCCCTGCCGCCTAAGGCTTTTCTTGCAAGTTGAGACGAATCGGAGTATTCCTGTGGAAACACTAATTTCTTTGCGGGCTGACGCGAATCAGGAAGCTCTTATCAAGGACGCTAGTTTCCCTGAATTGAGGTATTTGCCAAGGACACTGGTTTCCCTGGGGTTGAAACGAATCGATGTATTCCTGCAAAGACGCTAGTTTCTCTGCGGGTCGACGCGAATCAAGATGTTCTCGTCAAGGACACTGGTTTCCCTGAGTCGAAGTATTTTGCCGAGGACGCTGGTTTCCTCGAAGTTGAAACGAATCGGAGTATTCCTGCGGAGACACTGGTTTCTCTGCGGGCCAACGCGAATCAGGAAGCTCTCATCAAGGACGCTAGTTTCCCTGAATTGAGGTATTTGCCAAGGACACTGGTTTCCCTGGGGTTGAAACGAATCGATGTATTCCTGCAAAGACGCTAGTTTCTCTGCGGGTCGACGCGAATCAAGATGTTCTCGTCAAGGACACTGGTTTCCCTGAGTCGAAGTATTTTGCCGAGGACGCTGGTTTCCTCGAAGTTGAAACGAATCGGAGTATTCCTGCGGAGACACTGGTTTCTCTACGGGCCGACACGAATCAGGAAGCTCTCATCAAGGACGCTAGTTTCCCTGAATTGAGGTATTTGCCAAGGACACTGGTTTCCCTGGGGTTGAAACGAATCGATGTATTCCTGCAAAGACGCTAGTTTCTCTGCAGGTCAACGCGAATCAAGATGTTCTCGTCAAGGACACTGGTTTCCCTGAGTCGAAGTATTTTGCCGAGGACGCTGGTTTCCTCGAAGTTGAAACGAATCGGAATATTCCTCCAGAGACACTGATTTCTCTGCGGGCCGACGCGAATCAGGAAGCTCTTATCAAGGATGCTAGTTTCCCTGAATTGAGGTATTTGCCAAGGACACTGGTTTTCCTAGGGTTGAAACGAATCGATGTATTCCTGCAAAGATGCTAGTTTCTCTGCGGGTCGACGTGAATCAAGATGTTCTCGTCAAGGACACTGGTTTCCCTGAGTCGAAGTATTTTGCCGAAGACGCTGGTTTCCTCGGGGTTGAAAAGAATCGGAGTATTCCTGCGGAGACACTGGTTTCTCTGCGGGCAGACGCGAATTAGGAAGCTCTCATCAAGGACGCTAGTTTCCCTGAATTGAGGTATTTGCCAAGGACACTGGTTTCCCTGGGGTTGAGATGATCTCTGGTGGTCTTTCAGGTTTTATATAAGTTACCGTCAAAACCGTGAAGCTAGGACTTTGATCTTCGCTTCGTTTGCTGGCATTGCGTCTGCTGTATCGAGACGAATGTCACGGTTGTCTCTAGGTTGTTGGTGAACTGTCGAGATTTGGCTTCGCTTTCTGGCGGAGCCTATTGGGAATGTATGGTGCCCTCTTTGTTTGTGCCCTTGGATTGTATACAGGGATCGATGTGATCTCACCTGTAGGGCAAAAGTTTCATCATCATTTTTTTATTATTGTTTTATCCCCGTGATGCTCTATCATTTCAGCTTTTTATATCGCGAAGGTCGCGATTGCCCAATCATTTCGGCTATTTTTCGCGTGCCCAATCATTTCGGCTGTTTATTTTATTTTTACTCTCTGCTTTTTATTGCGAGTTGCCCAATCATTTCGGCTATTTTGTGTGCATACGTTTTTACTTGATGCTTTTTATTACAAGTTGCCCCATCATTTCGGCTATTTCGTATGCCTGTGCGGCCTACTGGCTTTTCGCCGTAAACCTGAAATTAGACACCGATTTCGGCATCAGCACCGCTACAACTGGGATATTGCCAGGAGCGAATCATCATTTGCCTCTGTCGATGTCGAACAAAGGTGGCTTAGCGAACAGGGTTAAGGTCCTGTCGACTAAGGCTTTTGACTTCATGAGCCGTAAGGATCTCACAAAGGTATTTCTCCCTACAAGTCGTGAGGATCTTGTAGGTGTATTTTCTCCTTAGAAATCGTGAGGATTCCTAAGTATATGTTCCTCTGTAAGTCGTAAGGATCCTACAAGAGGGTTTTCTCCTTGTAAGTCGAGAGGACTTACAAGGGTTGTTCATCATGCGAACATATCCCTAGTCACGGATGGGACTTGGTTAGGGAAATGTTTATTCGTGCCCGTGGATTGTATACAAGGGCCAGTATTGGACCACTTGTATGGCAATATCGAAGGTTGTGAGGGTTGCTTAAGCACATGTTTAGGTCTCTGTAACTTAAGACTTTCAAATCTTATGAGCCGTAAGGGTCCCATAAGAGAGTTCTCCTTACGAGTCGTGAGGATCTCGCAAGTGTATTTTCTCCTTAGGAATCGTGAGGATCCCTAAGTGTGTTGCTCCCTTGTGAGTCGTAAGGATCTCACGCGGGTGGTTTCTGCTTACAAGGTCGAGAAGACCTTGCAAGTGTCCTTTAACGAGGTTGCGCCCTTTCGGGTTTTCACAAATACTCGCCGGTAGCCCTGCTGTTTTTACTCACGGAGCCCTTTCGGGTTTTCATCCGTACCCATTTTGCTTATGGACATACCGTTTTTTTTTTCTTTTTTTGCTATTCTTTTTTCTAACGAGGTCGCGCCTTTTCGGGTTTTCACGAAAACTCGCCGGGAGCCCTGCTGTTTTTACTCACGGAGCCCTTTCGGGTTTTCATCTGTGCCCATTTTGCTTATGGACATACCGTCTTTTTTATTATTATTATTTTTTATATATATTTTTTATTCTCTTTTTTTTTTATCTTGTCAGCCTGAGGATGCTGCGGTAGTGGTTTAAAGACGTTTCGGTCGTCAGCTAGTTTTAGGACGTAGTGGTCCGTCATTAGTTTAAGGACGTCTCGGTCCGTCATTAGTTTAAGAATGTCTCGATCCGTCATTAGTTTAAGGACGTCTCGGTCCGTCATTAGTTTAAGGACGTCTCGGTCCGTCATTAGTTTAAGGACGTCTCGGTCCGTCATTAGTTTAAGGGTGTTTCGGTCCGTCATTAGTTTAAGGACGTTTCGGTCCGCTCGGGAGAAGGCCGGCTACTACTCATAGAGTTTGGGCTTAGGAAGATAGCGAGCGGACATAGTCGTCATCATCTATCATTGACCTAGGCTGTGACTCGTTAGGCGTAGTATTTCTTCAGGAAGCGACCGTTTATTGGCCTGAAAGGCCTTTCACCGTGCATATCCATGAGTAGATAGGCTCCACCCTGGTAGACCTTGTCTATGATGTACGGGCCTTCATAGTTCGACTCGAATTTTCCCCGCTTAGCTCGATTGGGGATCATGGGTCTTTTGACCACTAGCACGAGTTCGCCTTGGCGGAATGTCCTCGGCCTGGTCAATCTTTCATATGAGCGTGTCATCTTTGCTTTGTAAGCCTCCAGATTTTGTTGCGCTATGAGCCGGGTTTCATCAAGGGCATCAAGCTCCTCAAGCCGAAGGTAAGTATTTTCTTCGTCCGTCAGCTCGCAGTGGACTGCAATTCGTAGAGAAGGTAGCTCTATCTCGAGTAGGAGTACTGCTTCTGTACCGAATACCAACGCATACGGCGCTGCGTTCGTGGCCATCTTGAACGTATTTCGATACGCCCAGAGAGCTTCTTGCAGTCTCTCGTGCCAGTCCTTCTTATTTCGGGACACCGTCTTCTTCACGATCTTTGTCAAGGTCTTGTTGAAGGCCTCAGCTAGACCGTTAGCTCGTGGATTATAAACTGAGGAATATCTCCTGTCTATATTATGTTGTTGCGCGAAGCGACTGATCTTGTGGCTTCTGTAGGCTGGCCCATTATCGGATATGATCCGTCGTGGGGTTCCAAACCGATATATGACGTGCGTCTTGAAGAAATGGAGGATATTCTCCGTCTTCACTTCCCTCAACGGTACTGCGTCTACCCATTTAGAGAAGTAGTCAGTCGTCGCCAAGATGAAATGATATCCTCTAGACGATGCTGGTTCGATGGGGCCGACTATGTCAGTTCTCCACATTTCGAACGGCCAGCTAGCCACCGTTGGATGTAGTGGATTTGGATGCTGATGGATGAAGTCCCCATGGATTTGGCACGAGTGGCATTGCTTCGCATATTCGAGGCAGTCCTGAATCATCGTGGTCCAGTAGTAACCCTTCCGTTTTATCTTCAACTTCATCTTCGGGCCTGCTTGGTGAGAACCGCAGAGTCCGTCGTGAACTTCCTGAACGACTCTTTTCGCTTCGTCAGGTCCCAGGCATCTCAACCACAGAGAATCAAACGACCTCTTGTACAGAGTATCATTGACGAAGGCGAAAGACAGAGCTCGTTTCATAAGCTGATATCTTGAGGACGCATCTTCGGGCGTTCGACGGTATTTGAAGTAGTCTATGAAGACTTCTCTTCAATCCTCAGCCTTTTCCCGGTCTTTTATTTGCAGGGTCGTCTGTTCAGTCACTCCCTTTTCTTCGGATGATTCCGCAGATATTTCTGCTGGGGCAAGCACCCGACGGCTTTGTACCATAATTCTGACGTCATCGAGATTCTCGTCAGCCAGTTCTTTAGCGAGCTTGGCTAATGCGTCCGCTTTGCTGTTTTCCGCACGCGGTATGTTTTCCAAAGTGTAGTAAGGAATTTGGGTCAACAGTTGTTGCACCTTTTCACCGTACTTCACCAACTCTGTCTTGCACGTCTGGTAGTCGCCATTTACTTGACTGACGACAAGTTGAGAATCTCCGTATATGAGGAGGTTTTCAATTCCCATGTCGATGGCGATCTCGATGCCTGCTATCAAAGCTTCGTATTCAGCTTCATTGTTCGTCCTCGATTCTGTTAAGGAGAAAGCAAAGCGCATTATCCCTCCTTGTGGAGTCACGAAGATAAGGCCTACCCCCGATTTGATTATAGGGTTACTTTGTTTGCGCTTCTTTATAGAAGATGCTCCATCGAAATAAAGCTCCCATCGGGTATCGCTCCCATCGATCGCGTCAAACGCATGTTTATCTGGTAGTTCTCAATTCAGAGGGGAATCGGCAGGTATCGGATGCTCAGCGAGGAAGTCGGCGATGGCCTGGCCTTTCACTGCCTTGAGAGGCTGATAGGTTATCGAGAACTCCATTAAGAGTAGGGCCCATTTAGCGAGTCGCCCCGTCAATATGGCCTTTGACATCAAATATTTAAGGGGGTCCACCTTCGAAATGAGACGGACTTCATGCACCAACGCATAGTGCCTGAGCTTTGTTATCGCGAAGATCAACGCTAGGCAGTGTTTTTCAATGGGGGAATAGTTGCTTTCTGCCCCCAGTAGAACCCGACTTAAATAGTAGAGTGCTCTTTCTTTTCCTTGGTCGTTCTCTTGCACCCATAATGCGCCTAAGGAACCTTCGAGGGTGGTCGTATAGAGAAGGAGGGGCTTTCCCTTCACCGGAGCAGCCAGCACTGGTGGGTTTTGCAAGTACTGCTTGATTTCGTCTAGCCCGCTTTGGCATTTTTGATCCCAGACGAACGGGGTCCCCTTCTTCATCAGGTGGCTATAAGGACGGCACTTGCCTGAAAGATTGGCTATAAATCGCCGTATATACGCGAGCTTTCCCTAGAGAGACCGCAGCTGTTTGAGAGTTCTCGGCGGAGGCATTTCCATGATCGCCTTAATCTTCGACGGATCTATCTCGATACCTCGGTGTCGGACGACGAATCCCAGGAATTTTCCCGAGAAAACTCCGAATGCGCACTTGAGAGGGTTCATCTTCAAGTTGTATTGTCGAAGGCGTTGAAATACGGTCTTTAGATGCTCGAGATGTTCCTCATACGATTTGCTTTTCACCACGAGGTCGTCGATATAACATTCGACGATTTCATGTATAAGGTCATCGAAGATCTTCGTCATGGTTCTCTGATAGGTGGCACCGGCGTTCTTTAGACCGAAGGGCATCACCTTATAACAGAATATTCCCAGAGGAGTCCGAAAAGCGGTGTGCTTCTGGTCTTCGGGATGCATCTTTATCTGATTATATCCTGATGAGCCGTCCATGAAGGAGAAAACCTCATGAGTGGACGTACTGTCTATCATCAGCTCGGCGACTGGCACTGAGAAATCGTCCTTCGGGCAGGCTTTATTGAGATCCCGGAAGACCACGCATATGCGTACTGTCCCATTTTTCTTCATCACCGGGACGATGTTGGCGATCCATTCAGGATATTGAACCTCCTGGATAAAGCCAGAGTCAATTAGCTTCTTGACCTCGGCATTGATACTCATCTCAAGCTCGAGCCGCATTCTTCTTGGCGCTTGTTTGACCGGCTTGACGTCCGGAGATATCACCAATTTATGCACAGCAATTTCTGGATCTAGTCCTGGCATTTCGGAATAGTTCCATGCGAAGCAATCTCTATGCTGCAGAAGCACGTCTTTTAACGCAGCTACCTTTTCTTCAGATAGCAGCTCGTTGACGAATGTCGGCCGCGGGTCGTTTGCCGTCCCCAACTCAATTTTCTTGAGGTTATCTGCAGTGGTATGTATTCAATCCTCCAGCTCTTTTGGCGCTGGCGGAAATTCTGAGATGACCTCGTCGTTGCTGCTCTCGAAGCACCAGGGAAGGTCATCCATGTTCTCAGATCCTTCTTTTGATATTGTTATCATGTGACAAGTACGAGATCGCTTCCAAGACCGATGTGGATCTGGTTCTGCTCTCGTAGCTTTGGGTTCGTGCTTCTGTGGCGGCATTACCCTCCAGCTGTCAGATAGGACGAACTTGCCGAGCTGATACTGATCTTCAACCCAGTTCTTGAAGGTGAAGCAGTCTTCGAGAGAATGCCCTATTACTCGGTGATAAGAGCAATAGTTTGGGTGCGAGACTTCGCCTGCTTGCTCTGGATGCTTGGACTCCGGCAGTGTAAGCATCTGGTATTTTATAGCTCGGTCAAGTATCTTCTTCGTCTTGTCCCGAGGAAAAGAGTATGCTCGACTCATCTTCTTTACAAGGGACAAATCTGGACGGCTCGATTCCCGCTTGTGTGGCTTCTTAGTCCCGCTTTGTTGTTATCGAGCGCCTTTTTCGCTTTTCGACTTGTTTCTGCTTCTGCGTCGAGCCTTTTTTATAATAGGTTGACAGGGAGCGGCATTTCCATCTTTCACGGCCTGTTGGAGGAGGCGTTGCGTTTTGGCTTTCTCGTAGATGGCCATTTCGCGGTTATGGTCGTCTCGGACTTTTTGACCAGCTTCCCTTATAAGCCTGTTCATCTGTTCTTCGAACGACGGACTGGGCACTTTTAGATCAGGAACTTTTACCGGTTCAGGATTAGCGTCCTCGCATTGAGCATCCGCTTCTTCATTGAAGTCATGTACGACGTAGCAATCGCGGAGTAGCTCTCGTTTCTTGGAACGAATGTATCCAAGCCCGATTATTTCCATCCTCCCATTAGGCAACTTGTGCTGAGTCCCGGGAACGTTCCAGACCCTATCATAGAACTTAGCTTTCCGAGCGGTCTGTTTGAAGGATATCCCCTGGCGCTTCAGCAGCCTCTTCAAGCCTTCTGTATAATATCTGGGCAGACGGATGGATTGAAGCCTGTCAAGCGTAGGACCCATACCGTGCCAGATTTCTTTCTCCACTTTAGTTTCTTCAGAGCGGTAGAATAGAATTCCCTTTTTGCCTTCTCGCCTGGGAGGGACATAGAACGTCCTCAGCTCCTCTACAGTGTAGGTATCGAGCGCATCCAGTTCTTTATGATGTTTAAGTGGAACCAAGGCGACTTGCAGACTCTGCTCTTCATCAGCGGATGTTTGTATTGAAGGCCGAGCAGAGAATATAGCGTGGACCTCATCTTCCGAATCACTACCAAAGATCAACGTAGGAGCGGATGGTCCTGGCTTGTTGTATTGGGGCGGACCCGAATAAACTATCTCCTCTTCCTCCTCGGTATCACTCCCGAAGACAGGGATGGTGGCATTAGCTTTGTTCTCCGGCTTATGACACCTCTCCGTGTCTTCGAAATCCGGTAAGAAGTATTTGGCGTCTTCATATTTGCGGACTTCGTTCACGGAGAACGGGTTCAGTTCTCCCGTCACGGTATACTCGAGACCATCCTTAAAATATTTCATACACTGATGTTGTGTAGAAGGAATGATGTTGTACTCGTGTAACCATGGTCAGCCGAGCAGAGCATTATAGCACGTCTTGGCATCTATGACGTGGAACTTAATGTCCATGACGAGTAGCCCAAAGCGTAGCGTCAGTATCACTGACCCAAGAGTTCGTGAAGATTGAGAGTCGAACCCGGAGATGGTGATCTTGTCCCGAGCGAGGTGCTGGACGCTGATGCAGATTTCCTTTAACACCAGCACATTAAGGAGATTAACGGAAGATCCATTATCGACCAGGATTTTTCCTATCTTTATATCATGGCAGTATCCTAAGACATAGAGGGGGCGATTGTGTTCGCACGTTCTAAGGAGAAGGTCTTCATCGCCAAAAGTGACATCGGCCGTGTGCACTTCCTCCAATTCATCCTTCATCTTTTCTTCGGCCAGGAAGGCTTGGAATTGCTCGGGGTCCTGTAGTGCCTTGATTAATGAATCCCTTGCCTCTTTTGATAGTAAAAAGGCGTTAAGAATGCTGAGCTACGAGGGTAGCTTCCTTAGATGCGCTAGAACGTTGTAATCCACCTTATTTTTCTTCGGCGAGTCCTTGGCAGTTAGCTCTTCCATGACTTGGTCATCTAGGGCAATATCCTCAGAGACCTTTTCTTTCCCTTTATCTTTCTTGTTTGAGGGTCCGAGATTCTTTTCCGGTAGCGTCCGATTACGCACCCGGATATTTTCGCAGACCTTCGGCTCTTCTTCTTTTCCCGAGGTGGACTCTCTAAACAGGGGGTTAAGAGCCATTTCCTCGTCAGAGTCGCTCCCGAATGTGAGCACTTGCGATCCCCCGGCGTTAACCATGCGACAATCACCGGTAGTTCTGTTAAGCCCTTCGGTCGTATTTTTCCGCTCCCGGCGAGTTTTGCGCTTTTCCCGCTTAAAATGTTGTCGGTGAGCAACGCATCCCTGCCACCATCTATTGAAAGCTTTGCACTCTTCGGTGCGGTGCGAAATCTTCCGATGATACAAGCAGTAGGAAGGGTGCATTTCTGCTTCACCAGCAATATTTCCTTCAGAAAGTGGTAGCTTCATACCCATTGATATGGCTTTAGAAAACCTTTTCCTCGTCTTGGATTTACTGTTATCTGCGGTGGATGTATTTTGCTCCAGCGGGAGTGTCTCAACTCTTTCGTCAAGTCGCTGGCGCTTGGCCCTTTCAAATATGACCGCCTCGCGTTCCCGATCAGCTTTACTTTTCAACAGAGCTTCGTTGAAGAATGCGTCAATTGTTTCATCCGATGGCTCCAGAATTTCCGGTCTAGGATCTGCCCCCAGCTTTTCAGTGCAAGGAGTTTCCTCATCGTTTGTAAACGAATGGGAAATCATATGACAGGTCACCACGTATTCCTCGGATTCATCTGACGAGCTCTCCCCCTCATCTTATTCTTGAAAGACGTGGTTGAGGAACTCTTGGAGTGTGATGGGAGTTCGTGCTTTCTGGTTGTACTCCTCCAGTGCATCAATCTGCTTTTGTAAGTCCTTGCATTTGTCACCAGGCTTCACGGGCTTCTTGGATTTCTTCTTCTTCTTCTTTGAAGATTTTGACGGCTGGTTGTGAGTGCTTGGGCCACCACTATCAATCTTTGGAGTTGGGCGCGGCTTTAGCATCCCTTCAATGATCTGAGGTTCCAACGGGTTCTTCCACCTAATCGCCGGGCAGGTTTGAAGATCATTCAGCATTCTCTTTGTTTTAGCTGATAGCACAACCTCCCATGGAGCTTCTTCGACGAGGGAGCACGTTTCCCCCGGCGTATTCACCCTTCTAGGGGTGTGAGGCTGCGGTGGGTTCACCTTCCATCTTTCGGACAACGCGAACTTGCCCTGTTGGTACTGGTCTTCAATCCAATTTTTGAAGACGTAGCAGTCCTCGATCGGATGGCCCAATACTCGGTGATAGGGGCAATAATTGGGATCATTGGCGTCGTTTGGCTGCGACGGACGTCTTGGATCCGGCAGATTTATGAGTCGGTTGCGCAATACCAGCTCAAACAGTCTTCTCGTTTTATCTTGAGGAAACGAGTAAGGACGTCCTAGCCTCTCCTCAAGGGGTACGCGTGGACGCATATTATTTTGACGGACAACCGGCTTCAAGTTGCTCGGTTATTGTTGAGCATTGGCGACAACGATCGCTTTTCCCTTCCCTTTCTCGTTTCGAGAGTCCGGCTTTGGAGGGGGTGGACTATGGCCCATCTGGTCCATTTGGGCTAGTTTGTCGATCAGACCCTGGAAGGTAGTCGGCTTGAAGAACATCATGAATTAGGATATGGTCGCCTGTGGATTGAGGGTTCCCACAAACATGCCTACTGCCGGAGCCTCTTCAATGCGTTGTTCGCATTTTGACCATAAGTTCCGCCACCGTATCGCATACTGAACCATGTTTCGCCTGGCTTCACCCTGGCATTAATCAATGCCGTTCTCGGGGTGCGTTCGCTGGCGCTTGCGAAACACTGGGTAAACAGCAGTTCCATCTTCGCAAATGTCTTGATAGAGTCGTTTGGGAGCTCGGAGTACCACTTGAATGTTGTATCCGATAAGCTACCGACGAACTGGCGAAGCAACAATTTATCATCACCGCCGGTGTTTCCCCAAAGCGCCCTGAACTGGGCAACATGCTGGTGGGGATTGCCCGTCCCCTTATAGACATGAAATTTCGGTATTGTATAGCCCGGTGGGTACTTGATCTGATCATACCAGCTCGGATATGGTCGCCCCGTTTTTACGACCTGACCGACTACCTCAGTCTCCTGATGAACCCGTATCTGCTGAGCTATATATTCGTCCAAGTCAGCTTTGGAGATTGTCTCCTCCTTGGCTGTTGACAGAGCCGGTGGAGGATTTGACGTTTCTCCCCTGTCGTCTTCAAGGACGATCGGAGGATCTTCAGTAGGAGGATCTTGTTGGATCATCATACCCACCATGTCCTGGAACAGGAGGGCCATTCGCTTTATGTTGGCTGCTTGTTCCGCAGCCTCTTTGTCCTTCTTCTCCAATATCCGACGAAGGAATTCAGCGTCAGTTTCTTGCTCCTGGCGTTGATCCGAAGACGCTTCGGGGCTTTCTTTTGGCCCAGTGAGTGCGGCCATCGCATTCATTATTTCCTGGAGCTTCTGCTGTTGCTCCTGAGCTTTGGTCACTAACCGTGTAAGCGGTCTATGACCTGTAGATGCACGGCTGTCCTCCTTCCCCGACGCCATGTATACAGTATGGACTACAATGCCCCCGGACTTAGGGCGTTTAGGCTCATCACCTTTGACATTTGCCGCAGGCGTGGGAATTTTCTCCGGCCTCCTTCTCTTGTGGGCCGTTGAAGTTGAAGGGGCCGTTGCAGCGGGCACCCTGGTGGTGGTCATCCTTTGCTGTTTGTCCGGACGGTTCTTTTCTTCTTGCACTTTTGCCCTTTTCTGTTGGCGAGAGTGATCTTGGTCGATTACCGAGTCTTGAACTCTCCGCCAGACTTTATAAATCTTGGAGGACAGCCGTTGAGGGGACTGCTCCAGCTTAGTTTCTGTAACTCTCTCCGCAGGTGGAGGAGATCTTTTTAGCATAGCAGTCGGAGAGTTCTTACGTACCCTCCTCAGCGGTTCAAAGCTGTTCCCAGTTGGAACAGCAGCATTAACTTCCACTACTGGAGCAGGTGGAGTTAGCCCTGAGGGGGAGTTGCCCTCGGCCTTCCTTACTCAGCGCCAGTGGCGACGTCGAGCGCGTCGAGCTGTTGGGACCGGCTCGGCGATAGGGATAGTTTCGTCTTGCCCCCTGTCCGGATGAGGCGCCACTGGTGTCAGCCTCTTGAAGACTGATGTTGTCTTTTGAGTGGCGATGTTCAATCTGTCAAAGACAGATCCTCGAGTAGGAGCAGGAGCCGGAATGGTCAGCCTTGAAAAGACCGACTCTTTAACAGGAGAAGCCGCCTTGACGACTTCAGGAGCAGAGGTGGCTATCTTCCTCGGGACGGCCATTTCAGGGTTTATGGGCTTCTTGGCGGGCCCATCATAGTTCTGGTTCAGCCTGGCAAAGACAGAGGCCGCCGGCTTGATATTGGACGACCCGTTGAAAGGGGTCGTTGTAGCAGTGAGCCGATTGAAGACCGACTTCTTGTGCGCTTCCGGTGCGGGCACTGGAATGGTGAAGCTTGCAGGCGGGAGCATGGTCCCGAAGAACAGACTGGTGGTGGCCTGCGTCACTTGTTCCACCGGCATGGCAAGGATGGAGGCCGCTTGAGGCCCATAGGCTACGCCTCTAGGTAAGGTGGAGCGTCGGTTGCATTGGCATTTGGAGCAGCTCGAGCAGTTGGAGACCATTGATGCTTGATTTCTGCGCCAGGAAAAAGACCTAATCTTAGTAACTTGAAACCCAAAGGCAACCATTAACAAACCGCGATTCTTTCGCGAAGACGACACACGAAGTGTGGAGTGGAAAGAGGAAAAGGTCCCACCGGGCGTTCCAGAATTTGTTCCCCTCCGAACGGCGGCCAAGACATGGGCGTCTTGCCTGAGGTTCGGGGCAGATGCTATTTGGTTTTATCCGTCCACCTCTCCGAAGATGCCAAGTTGATTTATTGCAACGTGTATCGGAGGTTTAGACGGATGCGGCCGATGTAGCAGACTTCGTCAGATTCCCCCTCGCTTGAGGGGTTTTTGATTGTGGGGACGCTCTTCCCTGTAGGCGCAAGCCCCTGCAGTTAATTACGCTACCGCATCGCGGTAACAACTTTCTCCTTCTCCAGAAATTTCACTTCGTGTCGTGTGTGTTTGTTTTGTTCGTGGATGCCCGTGGATTGTATACGGAGACTAAGTTATGCCGTCGCCCGTAGGACATGGATTAGTCCAAATCCGTATTTACTTAGATTTGGGTTTGGTGTTTTAGTTTAAGGATACGTTAGCCATATTGAGGCTAAGATCAACTTAAACGTTCGTTAAGGATACGTTAGTCTGATTTGAGACTAAGATCAACTTAACGGAAAGAGCATTTAGGGGGCTCTATTGTTCCAGTTTAGGGACGTAGTGGTCCATAGGTAGTTTAAGGACATGGTGGTCCATTGCCAGTTTAGGGACATGGTGGTCCATTGCCAGTTTAGGGACATGGTGGTCCATTGTTCCCATTTTGGGGACAGGTGTTGGTTTAAGGACGCATAAGTCCATGAGTTTAAGGACCCCACAGTTCGTATTGTTGGTTTAAGAACGCATAAGTCCATGAGTTTAAGGACCCCACAGTCTGTATTTTGGTTTAAGGACGCATAAGTCCATGAGTTTAAGGACGCATAAGTCCATGGGTTTAAGGACCCCTCAGTCCGTATGGGTGTGTTTAAGGACGCATTAGTCCACGGGTTTAAGGACCCCGCAGTCCATATTGTTGGTTTAAGGACGCATAAGTCCATGAGTTTAAGGACCCCACAGTCCGTATTTTGGTGTAAGGACGCATAAGTCCATGAGTTTAAGGACCCCATAGTCCGTATGGATGTGTGGTTGTCGGGACCCGTTACCTCTCTGACGTCGTTGAAGGATTACAACGATAGGTGTCAGAGGAGTTCAGAGATGTACCCTTGAACCAGATGTAAATTGTTTTAAGAGAGCAGTCGTGCTCAGTCAATTTAATTTGAGGACTTGCGGCCATGATTGGGCTAAGTCCAGTTGAGAATATTCAACGTTTTTATCTTTGGCCTATTAGTCCTGTGCTAGGGCTTTGCCCCTGTTTAATAATGCACTGCATTTTCTTTTGGCCTGCTAGGACTTTTTGATTTGGTCTCTGTCCCTTTTAAATGATGCACAGCATCTTTTTTTTGTTTGGGCTCTGCCCTTTTTAAAATAATGCATTGCATTTAATTTGGCCTGTTAGGCCTTTTTTAATTGGGCTTGGCCCTTCTGTAAATAATGCAGTGCATTAATCAAACTGACAGTGGCCATGTGGCCTGCCAGGCGCTTTGCGCCAATTATTGAGCGCAAGCGCACGTGGAGGTGACACATGTCACTCTCTGGTGAGCACAAGCGCAGTGTGCTACGCCAGTGTGCTGCGCTGTTGCGCTGCTGACACGTGGCGCGCTCTGGTGAGTTGCGCTAAGTTTAAAGAGCAATGCTCTATTTTTTAAGAGCGCATAGCGCAAGTGGTTTATAGCTGACACGTGGCGCTCTCTGGTGACTTGCGCCAACACAGGAGCACAACAGGGCAGATTTGCAAGTGCAAGACACTGTTTTAATAACTTACTCCAATTTTGGATTTAAGAGAAGAATCTTTAAGATTCCAGAACCAATGGTTCATAAAAAAGTGCAAGGCACTGTTATTATTATTATTTTTTATTGAAGATCATTGATCTTGTTCTTAGATCAATGATCTATTCAAAAGAAATTCTTCTTTTTTTTAAAAGGTCTTTACCTTTTTTTCTCTTTTTTTTGTTCTTCTCAAAGTTCTTCAGAGTTCTCTCTATTCTCCGTGTTGTTGTTTTTTATTTTGATCTCAATCTCTTTTGAATTGGGGTCTAGGGGCCTTTATATAGTGCCCATTAATTTGTTTAATTTGTTAAAGAGATCATTCTCTGAGTGATTTGGGGAATTTTCCCCACCGTTAGATCTTTGATCCAAGGGCTTCTGTTTTACACAAGACAATTTTCTTGTTTTAACAAGAACAGAAAGATCTTACTGGAATTTTAATTTTGTTTGGCGCAGATGCACCAGCGCTTGACACGTGTCGCGCAGCGCACAGCGCAGCGCCACTGCGCTGACACGTGTCGCGCAGCGCAACTGCGCTGACACGTGTCGCGCAGCGCAGCGCTTGCGCAACTGAAGCGTTGCTTCATTAATTAAAGTTTGAATTTTAAACAGAGCCTTACTCTGATTGGGTGCGCTGCCTTGGGCGCTGCGCTCCCTGCGCTGGCATGTCTGATTTTGACACGTGGCGCTCTGCGCAGCGCAGGGGATCTGAAGCGTTGCTTCATTTATTTTAACTTTAATTTTCACTTTAATTTCAAAACAGAGCTTTGCTCTGATTGGGGGAAACAGAAGCGTTGCTTCGTTTCCTGCCTTGGAATTTGAACAGAGCTTTGCTCTGATTGGGGTAAACAGTTCTGATGCAAAAGAACCCACCTACCAAAGCAAGTCACCCGTAAGGGAAGCAATGTGCCAGAAAAGCCGTAATGAAACCTGTACGGCAAAACCTGAAAGAAACTGTGGCACAACGGGGGTGAGTTGCCAACTCGTGAATAGAAAATATCTACGAGTAGAAATCGAATGCATGACATAACCCTAGGTCAATACGATCAGATATATATATAAACCTCAAAAGGTAAGTCTGAAGCATGATAAGGTGGCAATGTAACATCTATACATGTATGTTGTTGGATATATGTATGCCCTAGAGGCCATTATATGATAGTGGATGTATTTGTACATGTATATATATTCAGTATACATTCTTGCTCGACATGATAGTATGCTATCTGGTTCTTCTTTATCTGACATGTTGATTTGATCATGCTTTTATTCATCCATACATGCTGATAAAGCCCTGAGGATATCGGCTTGACTACTGTGATTATGATAAAGATCATACTAGTAGGACATCTGTAGTCTATAAGCATATCCTGGAAAGTCCCTGGTCGTAGGTATATCAAGACGGGGCATTGATATACCAGAGTAGACTAGCGTATATGATACTAGACCCATACGATGGGCGATGAATGTTCCCTCATTCATCGATATTTGACATCAAGATCATATACGGGTGCTCAGTGGTGACTGGGTACACTGGACGGACTCACCGAGAACTCCTATATGGAATTATATCTATCGTCGGATAGCAGTTCTCAGGTGACACTGGTACAGGTTAGTCTGTAGACCCGAGATCGTCATAGAGTCTTGTGTGTTCTCCCCACTGTACTTTGATTGCCACCCTACCACGGCTCTACTGAGTTGTGCAAACAGGTGGCCGTTGGGTACAGTCCCGAGACACACGAAGGCGATGAGCGATAGGAGGGGTTTCGTCTCTCCCGGTATTGGGAGTTGATGTTGTGCTTTGCCCGACTGGTTATATCAGTAAGTCCCTGGCCAGGGCTGCTGAGATTTGCTGATAAGTGTTATCAGTAGTTTCTCGATCTGTTGTAGACCAATCACCGGCACGACTTATTGAGTTATTGGGGTCGACGTGACCATCCCTAGGCTCGATATGCAGCATATCTGACGAAGAGACCGGACTGTACGGTAGTGTTGCCAGTTGGCTCGACGGGAGTTGTAGCAGGTTCGCTTGTTTTCTTCTGATCGCTCAATACCCGGGTGGCCGTTACGTTTAGCTGACCGCTTGCAGCTTGGGGGTGCTTGATATGATCATCACCCACTGCCGGCGTATTGAAGAGTCTTAGAGTCCCACAAAGGAGTTACCTAGTCCAGGCGAAACGTTGTGGTGCGCGTATGCGATATGCGCATGGACCCGATTAAAATGCGCGTATAGGATACCGTATATTGATCGGGCGGCTTGCTTTTGGTGGGGTCATATGTGATATGGCCGGATTGATAAATCAAGTGTTGATTTATCAATTAACCATTAGTTTTCTCACTTGAAATCTTTTCTTATACATGATGGATGTATGCATGCATGTTTACTTTCTTTCTTTTAGTTTCATGCACATATGGATGTGCATACATACATACATACATACATCATCTATCATGGTTGCTTATACAAAGAAATTGGTGGCAATATAAGACTCACACCATGGGTTTTTATATGGATTATTATTGTATTTATGCTAAAACAAAAAGGAAAGGAAAAAGGGTTAATTCATGCATTGTTTCTACACTCTTCTACATCTTACCATGCTCACCTACTTATTAACCCTTGGTTATTTTTCCTTAGGTGTTTTAAACTATAATACAATAATATCTTTTATCAACTAACCATGGTTTGATATGAGGATAAGAAAATATATATACATATATTTTCTTTTTTCTTCACAAGGGTTATCTTTTTCACTCTTGTTAAAAGAAAGCCATCATCTTCTTCCTCCTTCACCATTTGCTCTCTAGACTTTTGTAGTGAGCAATATACTCATCAAGTTAGGTTTTTGAAGTGAGAAAATCCACCACAACATCATTCTACACAAGTTTAGCCCACTTGTTTAGAGTGTTATCTTCATTTCTTCTCTTGAAAAGTGAAGTTGCAAGCTTGGACTAGGAGCTTCGGGTGGATCGTCGTGGACACTAGAAGACTTCAAGCGAACCCTCCTCCAACCCTCAAGAGGCCAAAGAGTCTAGCGAAGGGAGCTACAAAGGTTGTACTCTTGAAACCCTAGTCTTTGTTGCCTTTAATGTTTAGAAACCCTAATTTTCTAGGATAGATCCTTTGTATGCTTACTTAGCACCATAAAAATTTGATCTTTGTGATATGTGATGCTTCCAAACTCTACATAGGGTGCTAGGTAAACCTAACATTGGTATCAGAGCCGACCTAGAACATTAGGCGATACTTTTACGAAGTAAAAACTCCGATCGACCCAAAATACGACGTTTCAAGACCTTCTCTGGACAATTTTTAAAATCTGACATTTTTCAGAATTAAAAATACTTAAAAAATACAGCAGGAAAATATAAGAAATACTGTGAAATATGAACTCATGATCCGTACAATCCGCCGCGGAACCGCGGCCAATCCTTGCTTAGGCCGCGGCTCCGCAGCCGTACAGAGGCTTCATGTCTTCCTTTTTCCACAGTAATTCCTGCAACTGCTTGTATATTGTTTTTAGGTATGTTTAATCTGAATCTGGTACTGTATATTCTGGAGATGGTTTTGGACTCGACGATTCGATCGGAATTTTCATTTCGTTGTTCTTCCGGGTAAATTAGAAAGTATTGAAGTGTTCGAACGAGTATCATTTGCTCACTATTCACGGGGTTTAAATATTTTGGAGATACGTGCAAGTTTTGTGGTGGACCCTCTAGAAGACAACAAACCTTAACTCGATTATGTGACCGTCTTGAACTGCCCTTTGAACCTTAGGGTTTGGGGCAGTACGGCGTGCCACATGTGAGGCGTTGGCTTGACCCTTCTACGGCTGGACCGCTACTACTGTGTCACACTCTGGGTTTTTGAACTCCGCTCAAGTGTTGAGCTTTAGGGGATCTTGGGTGTTTGATTATTCGTTCGAAAACTTTAATACTGTCTGTTTATCTGGAATGTGATACAATATGTGGAATTCATATAGTTTAGGCATGAAAAACGAAGTATGTGATATTTCGCATTTATGATGTCTAAAGAGAATATGGATTCCAAATATTGTAGTTTTACACTTTCTTTTCTGTGACCGTAAGTGTAGTATATTCGATATCGCCGGTTTTGTTGCTATACATCAACGACAATCGGGGTACGCATACTTACTTACGTTGATGATATATGATATTATGTGTTGCTGAGATATGATGTGTAGGATTGTCGCGATCGAATAGCCGGGGGTTTTTATGTGAGATGAGAGTTTTATATTTTCATTCATGTAAATTCAAATGTAATGTAATATTCTTTTATTTGGGGCACTTCCAGGTTGAGGTTGCTGCCACCAGTGTTGTATATTATTTACTTTTCCGCATTAGGATGGACCCAAGGAGGGGAGCACAGGTGACCGGGTTCTGGGGTTCAGTGGGAGGCCATCTCGAGGAGTCAAGACCGGGTCTCCTAAACTCCAGAATTGGTAGGGTCACTTGCCGCTCTCGTAGGGGTCCATGGTGTGGGCTTCGCTATTCATCGCGACTGTGGAATCCGTATTTTCTATTCTGGCTAAATACTAAATACGGACGTCCTAGTATATCCCACATTATATCTATGTTTCTGCAGCCTGTGTTCTGTGATATCTGAGACGAATGACATATTATATATATGATATATAGTAGACGTTGCTTATGTTTTACATCCGCGCTAGTCCCGTCCCGGTATGCCGTTAGTTAAGTAACCTAACGGTGCATAACGGAACATTGCGGCGAATGCGGATGGCATAAGCGTACGTGTTATTTTCGTTTCTTTTCTGTGATTGGCTTAAGGACTTAAATGATGGGATTACATTAATGTGATTAATGTAAAGAAAATAAACCTAAAATGATGTTGTAGAATCGGATTTGAAAACCACTCGGCTATTTATGAAAAAGCTATATTTTAAAACTGCGGAGCTTAAGCCACTCCTTTTTAAAACCATTTGATTCTACAACGATATCAAGTTCAAAGCGTTAAAGATTTTCTTAAAAATCATCCGCAACCCTCCGTCATTTTAGGAAGTAGAGTACTTAGTATTCATGCTACGTTTGTTGACTATAGTTAAGGTGTAGTGTACGGTAGCTAAGTGATGTCTTCCTACATTGCATATGATGCAGATTAATTAGGACATTCTTATGACTTTGTTGACCATAGTTAAGGGTCATATCAATAGGTCTAATTAATCAAGAAATGACGGGTAGAACTTGACTGGTACTTATGATTTGTTAACCTTAGTTAAGGTCATAAGTACTAGGGGTAAAAACCACATCGAGAATTTCAATAGTTGAAATTTGCAATGAGATTGCATACCTTCCTCTGAGGTGGTTGCGGATTCCAACTGTTGTAGTTTTACACTTTCTTTTCTGTGACCGTAAGTGTAATATGTGATATCGCCGGTTTCGTTGCTATATGTCAACGACAATTGGGATGGACATATTTACTTACGTTGATGACATGTGATGTTATGTGTTGCTGGATATGTTATATTGGATCGTCGTGTTTGAATAGCCGGGGTTTTTTTTTATGTGAGATGAGTGTTTTTCATTTTCATTCATGTAAAAACTTGTATGTAATATTCTTTTATTGGGGCACTTCCAGGTTGCGGAAGTTGTCACCCTTTGTATATTATTTACTTTTCCGCACTAGGATAGACCCAAGGAGGGGAGCACAAGTAACCGGGTTCTGGAGTCCAGTGGGAGACCAACTCGAGGAGTCGAGTCCGGGTCTCCTAACTCTAGAATTGGTAGGATTGCTTGCCGCTCTCGTAGGGGTCTAGGGGTGTGTGTTTGGCTATTCATCACGACCGTGGAATCCGTGTTTTATACTGGCTCGTATTAAAAACACGGACGTCCTAGTATATCCAATATTTCATATGTTTCTTCTGCTGCGATATCTGTGATGTGATCATGTGATGTTCTGTGATAGATACAGTATATAGTATATATGATATATTATATAGACGTTACTTATGTTTTACACCCGTGCTAGCCCTGCCCCGCTCTGCCGTTAGTTACCTAACCTAACGATGCACGAGGGGACATCGAGGCGAATGCGGATGGCATAAGTGTACTCATATCTATCTGTGATGTTTAGGTACATAAATGATGGGACTTCATTAATGAGATTAATGAAATAAAAGAAACCTAAGATGTTGTAGAATCGAATTTCAAAATAAAACAGGTAGCTACAGTTCTTGCTTTGCACAGCGGTATATGTGATATATCCTGCACCTTATTCGATGAGGAAAGGACCGAGATCCCTTCACCGGGAGTGACTCCTTTAGCAATAACTGGCTGATGCTACACACTCGGTTTGTCTTTTGATTGCTTTTAAGAGTTTTTGCTTTGCACAGTGATATATACGATATATCCTGCACCTCATTAGACGAGGAAAGGACCGACGATCCCTTCACCGGGAGTGACTCCTTTAGCAAAACTAGAAAAGCCTCAAAAACACTCCATTTTAAAAATCATTTGATTCTACAACGATATCAAGTTCATTACGCAATAGGTTTACAGAAAAACCTGTCGTAGCCCTCCGTCATTTCAGATATATACTAGTTAGTATTCGTGCTGCGGTAGTTTGGCATTCGTCAAGGCGTAGTGTACGGTAGCTAACTAGTATTTATCTGTTTGAGCATATGATGCGATTGGATTAGGGTATTCGTACGGCGTTGTTTGGCATTCGTCAAGGGTCGTGCGGGTGGGTTTAATTCGATCAAGAAATGTACGGGTTGAACTTGACTAGTGGACTATGGGTTGTTTGGCATTCGTCAAGGTCATAGAACACTAGGGGCAAAACATTATCGGGAATTTTAAGTGTTGAAATTTGCAATGAGATTGCATACCTTCTATGAGATAGTTGGATCCCGATACCTGCTGCGAGTAAGAGTTACTCCCGGGAGAGTTTTACACATTACAATTAGCCGATCAAGTAGGTGTCTAGAAAGGTGTTAACGAGGTTACGCCTCTGGGAAAACGAAGTTTACATAAATTAGGTTCGTGCGAAAGCACGGAGGACCTCCCTCAAAGTACCGACACTGGCCTGGCTGAAAGATTGGCGAACTTGTAGTGTGTAATTAATCCCCGCTAGTCTTTCCTTTTAGGGTTTGAAGGAAGATTTGATAAAAAGCAGTGGGAGCCATCCTGATTAGATAAAATAATAACCGATCTATTCTTGCAAGAGCGCACGCTGAGTGTTTTCTTCTCTCTCTCTCCAGGTAGCGACCATATCATGCCTTAATCAAGATAATAAAACGGATTATTGACCGAACCCGCTTGTTATACTAAGCTGGGGAACGTTGGTCCCGCTCCAACTTATAATTGTTATAAGACAGAGCAGGAAATTGGGGAATACCAGAATTCCCGTGCCGTCCAAACGAAGAAAGTGCATGCTGATGCATCATCTTCGGGTGTGTTCATTACAAAGAACTGTTTCTCTGTATCCTCTACATCCTGGGTATGTGATACCAGATCAGGATCCCAGATATGTAATCTGTTACATAGGGCTACAGATAGGTAGAGAACTGAGAACGGGTGATAAGTTTCATGAGGCAGAAAACGGGGCAAGAGTTGCAGCCAAGTATGTTGGTCACTGTCACCCTGTATTACAATACATTGATTCTGAACGAATGTTATTAGATACCGAACCTGATATACAAAATCATATCAGTCTCTTTATTAGTAAAGAAATGATAAAATTTTGTATTGTTGGATAATGTTTTGAACATTTCCTATATCAAAAGTTGATCGGTTCAGGCACGTTATCTAAAAGCATTGATGTTCTAAATCAAACTACAGTTCTTAAGTATATGGAACACACACAAGAGGAAAAGTTCAGAAATGAACGAATCCTTCTTGAGGCATTGTAGACTAGGTCATATCAATGTGACCCGACTAGCTGAAGTTACATGTAGATGCACATTTAAATCAGTTTGAATCTACATCTTGTGAAACTTGCCAGTCATGTCACATAGATTTAATGACACAAGCTCTGTTTATTGGAAATAGAGAAAGAGTTAGTAAACTCTTGGGATGATACATGTTGATGTATGTAGGTCCCCAGTCTACACATGCCAAGACCGGTTCTTTGTACTTCATTACATTCTCTGATAATCTCTCGAGATTCAGATCTATGTTCTTGTTGAAACACAAGTCCGAACCTTTTGAGATATTCACAGAATATAAGCGAGAAGTAGAGAACCAATACGGGTATAAGTATTATGTCCCATGATGAGATCAAGGAGGAGAATACTTGAGCACGGAATTTCTGGACTATTCTAAAGGAGAATGAGATTCTCTCTCAGCATTACTCCTCTGTATATACCATAGCACGATGGTATATCGGGGCGGAGCAATCTCACCCTATATGATAAGGTGTGCTCTATGATGAGTACTACTGAGTTACCTATTTCCTTTTTGGGAGTTATGCACTTGAGAAGCTGCGTACCTATTGAATAGGGTTCCAATCAAATCAGTTGCCTACCACTCCATATGAGATATGGTATGGGAAGAGCCCATGTCTTAAGCTAGTTAAGATTTGGGGTTGACCGGCCTATGTCTAAAAGCAAAATCCGGACAAGCTCAAGGCAAGGTCTGTAATGTAGAACTGGAAAGGTTCCAGCTATACAAACTACAACAGATGATTTGATACAACCAAAGGATTCAGTAGATACCAACGAACCTCAGCCTCTCCGATGATCTAGTAGGGTTCCTCACCCACCTGAGAGATACTTCGGTTACTCTATGACAGTGGGAGCGAGGATTGCATCATGAGATGATGACCCAACTAGTTTCGACCTGGCCATCAGGAGTGGGACTCTGTAAGAATGGCTGGATGCTTAGCGATCTGAGATGGAATCCTTATACACCAACAAAGTATGGACTTTGGTTGCTATATCTGAAGGGTTAAATCCCCATCAGGAGCAAGTATATCTTGAGAAGATTACTTGGTGTAAATGGAAAAGTTGAGACTTTCAAAGCTAGACTTGATAAAGCTTTTCGTCATCGACCAGGCGTGGATAATGATGAAACCTTTTCAAGTGGCTATGCTTAAGTCCATCCAGATCCTACTTGTCACGGCTACATACCATAACTACGATATCTGGTGGTTGGGTGTCATGACTGCTTTTCTAAATGATGATTTGGAAGAGAGCATCTATAAGTACACAGCCAGAGGGCTTCGTAGACAGTGGGAGCAGCGGAAACGTGTGCAAGATGTTTTATAGGATAAAACAGGCATCGCGGAGTTGGAACATCTGTTTTGATGGATAAGTCAAAGAAGTTGACATCATCAAAATGGTAGATGAACCTTGTATAAACAAAAAGGTAGTAGGGAGTATGGTGGTGATCCTCGTAGAGTACGTGGATGACATACTCTTGATAGGGAAGGAGTTTCCTATGCTACGCTCGATCAATCTCCGCTTATCACAATGATTCTCCATATAGGATCAAAGTGATACCTCCTAAATCCTGGGTTTTTGGATCTATGAGATAGATCTAATTGGATGTTAGGACTCTCACTAGTTGTAATGAGACGGTATCAACCGATCCTGGGGAGAATCACTGGAAGGGTTCCAGGGTGATAAAGACGACTGAATGTCAGTCACAGGCATTGTCTTTACCCTCAGTGGAGGGACGGTATGTTGGAAGAGTTCCAAGATAGATACCGTGACATACTAGACGATAAAGGCAGGATACATCGCTACTTAAGATGCTACCAAAGAGGCAGTCTGGGTGTATATTAGTTCATAAGATGAACTTTGTTCCTCCCATTGTGTGACAATGGAGTTGTGGCTTATGCCAAGGAACGCCGGTCCCATCAGTGATCCAGACATATTCTATGGCAGTATCGCTTGATCATGGAGATGGTTGATCTCCAGGGAGATCGAGGTTAGGAGAGTAGACTCAGAGGACAACACAGCGAATCCACTCACAAAGGCCTGTTCCCAGAGAGAGACTTTTATGGGATGGTTGAGTATGAGATACTACAACCACTGCTACAGATGGCCCTAGTGCAAGTGGGAGATTGTTAGTTATATGTATGCCCTAGAGGCCATTACTGTACATATGATGTATATTGTAGTGGATGCTTGGACATATATAGGGAGGACTTTCTTGCTCGACATGATAGTATGCTATCTGGTTGCTCTTTACCGTAACGTGTACACTGATTGTCTCTCTGTAACATGTTGGTAAAGCCCTTAGGATCTGTACTTGACTACCTGGACTATGACGCGGATCATACTAGTGGGGACATGGTAGTCCATAAGTACATCCTTGAAAGTCCCTAGTCGTGGGTGTATCGAGACGGGGCATCGATATACCAGAGTGGAATAGCGTATACCTTCTCGACCCATACAGATGGGCGATGGATGATCCCATATCCATTGGTGTTTGACATCAGAGATGATATACGGGTGCTCAGTAGAGACTGGGTACACTGGACGGACTCGCCGAGAACTCCCAGATGGTATTATACCTCACGTTAGATGGCAGTTCTCTGGTGACACTGGTACAGAGTAGTCTGTTGACCCGAGATCGTCATAGAGTCTTGTGTGGTTCCCACTGTGCTTTGATTTCCATCTTACCACGTCCAAGAGGGCGTGCAAAACGGTGGTTTTTGGGTACAGTCCCGAGTCACATGGAGGCAATGAGTGATAGGAGGGGATTCGTCTCTCCCGGTATAGGGGGTTGATGTTGCACTGTGTTCGATTGGCTATAACAGGAAATCCCTGGCCAGGGTTGCTGAGATTTACTGGTAAGTGTTACCAGTAGTTTCTCGAATTGTTATAGACCTCATATCGACACGACTTTTCGAGCTATTGGGGTCTGACGTTTACCACCCCTAGGCGAGATATGCGACATATCAGACGATCAGACCGGACTGTACGGTAGTGTTACTGGTTGGATTCACTGGAGTGTGAGCGGGCTTGCTTGTCGATCTTCAGATCGCTCAATACCCGGGTGGCCGTTACGTTTAGCAGACCGCTTGCGGCTTGTGGGTGTTTGATATGATCATCACCTGCTGCCGGCGTATTGACGAGTCTTTAGAGTCCTACACAGAGGTTTCCTGGCTCAAGCGAAACGAAATAGGAGCGCATATGAGATATGTGCGGGACCGAGAATAATGCGTGTATGTGATACCGTATTTCATTCTCGCGATGAATGTATAGATTAGGTTATATGCGATATACCCTAGTTATCAAATCAAGGGTTGATTCGATAAACCGATGCATTGCATACTAGTCGGTTATATACGATATGACCGGATCGTTAAATCAAGTGTTGATTTAATGATTTGATGCATAATTATATATTTGATATATTACTTTGCATTAACTAGTATCGGTTCACTTTAAATGGATTTTCTCGCTCGGATGTGCGCATTACATATGCGATATGATTTTGTGCACTTGTTTGTATCATGTTTGATGATACATATCTTTTTGGTTAAGTGTAAAGATTTAAACCATGGTTAAGTGGATAATTAGGGTTTTACTTATTCATTTATTCATCCTTTTATTTTTGGAAAAAGGAAAAGAAATGAGAGAAAAATGGTGGCTTATTTTGTTTGCAACATGAAGCTTCATGAAGCATTCATTAAGTGACCATTTTTGTCTCATCTCCTTAACCCTAACCATTCTTTAACCTTGGTCAATTCTCTACACTTAACTTAGGTTAATATTATGATAAGGATAAATTTATTATTCTTTTGATAATAAAACTTATCATATCATTTCTTCTTCTTCTTCCTTGAACTCAAGAAGAAAACCTTGAGGTCATTAATGGTGATTGATGATAAAGAGTGAGAAATCCAATTCTAAATTGAACCCACTTCCTATTTCTTCATCCTCTACCTCTTGCCAAGTAGAGTGTGTTTTCTTCACAAGTTTCATCACTTGGTGAAGTTGGAGCTTGATCTAGCGATGCCTCGACGTAGATCATCTTCGGCACGAAGCCGACGACCTTGCCCGTTCTTTCTCCGATGAAGCCGACGCTAGAGCCCGGATTTTGATTTGGACAGCGGAGATGACTTCATTGCGGAGCCGTGGAGGTGGAGCACCGGATCTACAAAGGTTGTATTTCCGTATTCTTATAGTTAAGTGTTAACTAGTTTACTTTTCGCCTAGAAATCTAGCCAACGGTCCGTAGTCGGGTTTCTCGGCACCGTTAAATTTTGAAATTGGCATGGCTGATGCCTTGTGAGACCTCCTTGGGGTGCCTAGGAACCCTACAATTCCTATGTTACAGTCAGTCAAAGGATTCTTGTCACAGAGGTTCTCCATGAAGGACCTGGGCGATGCCAACTACATTCTGGGGATCCAGATCTATCGTGATAGATCTACGAGGATGTTGGAACTTTCACAGTCCAGGTACATTGACACCATACTGAAACGATTCAGTATGGAAGATTCTAAGCGCGGTAATCTGCCGGCTTGTCACGGAATCACCCTCTCCAAAGAGATGTCTCCCAAGACTGATTTGGAAAGGGCTCGCATGTCATCAATACCCTACGCATCTGCGGTAGGCTCTATAATGTATGCAATGTTGTATACCAGACCAGATGTAGCATACGCATTGAGCGTTGTAAGCCGGTATCAGTCAGACCCATAGGAGAAACACTGGATAGCAGTAAAGAACATTCTCAAGTACCTGAGAAGGACTAAGGAGATGTTCTTGGTGTATGGCTGAAAAGACCTCCAGATCGAGGCCTTTGCTGACTCCAGCTTCTAGAGTGACAAGGATGACTCCAAGTCCATGTCGGGTTATGTCTTTACCCTCAATGGAGGGGCAGTTTGCTGGAAGAGTTCCAAGCAGGAGACCGTTGCTGACTCAACTATGGAAGCGGAGTACATAGCTGCTTGCGATGCCGCAAAGGAAGATGTCTGGATAAAGAAGTTCCTCACGGAGCTTCAGGTGGTTCCTACCATTGTTGATCCAATACCGCTGTATTGTGACAACAACGACGCTATAGCTTTAGTGAAGGAACCCAGCTCCCATCAGAAGTCCAGGCACATTTTGAGGCGGTACCACCTGATCAGGGAGATCGTTGATCGCCAGGAGATCGAGGTGAAGAGAGTAAATATGGAAGATAACGCTGCTGATCCACTCACGAAGGCCTTACCCCAGACTCAGTTCGAGCGGCTGATCGAGATGATAGGTCTCCGATACGCCAGTACATGGCCTTAGTGCAAGTGGGAGATTGTTAGTGTATATGCCCTAGAGGCCATTACTGTATCATACTAGTTTGTATATTACTTAATGGAAGCTTGGGATATTCACAGTTGTATAGACAATCTTGTTCAAAATGGTAGTATGCTACTTGGTTTGTTTCTACTTTAATATGTGCATGTATTTCTTTTAGCATATCGCTTATACATATTAGTAGAGCCCTTAAGATCTTTGCTTGATTACCAGCGTTGTGATGGCAGTCACACTCGTGGGGGCTGGATAGTCTATAAGCACATCCTTATGCAGGTCCCTAGTCATAGGACTATCGAGACAGGGCATCGATACTCCGGAGTAGACTAGCGTATGCGCTTCTCATCCCAGCATGGGGAGATGGTCTGTCCCACAGCCATCAGTACGTCGTACTGGAGATAGTATGCGGGTGCTTGTTAGGTTACGAATACACTGGACATGACTCGTCGGGAACTGTTGGTTGGTACTATACCTATCGTCAGTTATCAGTTCCCAGGTGACATGAGTACAGCTTAGTCCGCTGACTTGACACTGTCACTTCGCCTCGAGTGTGTTCCCACTGTACTTTGATTACTACCCTACCACGGCTCAAAGGAGTCGTGCAAACAGGTAGTAGTTGGGTGCAGTCCCGAAGCACTTGGAGGCAGTGATGGTTAGACAGGATTCGTCTCTCCCGGTATTGGGGGTTGATATCGCGCTGTGTCTAGGAGAGCCATTACACAAAGTCCCTGGCCAGGGCAAGCGAGATATACTGGTAGGTTTCCAGTGTTATCTCAGGGTGTTCTGGGCTACACTCCGACACGACTTGTACCGCTATTAGGGGACTGACGTTTACCGTCCCCTAGGCCCGCCATGCGATATTCTCAGACGAACAGACCGGACTGTACGGAGATTGTCACATTCAGGCTCAGTAAGAGTTCAGATGGGTTTCACCTCGTCAGTCTTCTTATCGGCATCTACCTGGGGGCTGTTACGCACAGCTAGTGCCGCTTGCGGTCTGTGGTTAAACCCACTGCCAGCGTAGTGTCGAGTCTTTAGAGTCCCACACAGAAAGCTATTCGCCTTTAGGCAAAAGAGTAGAGGTCGCATGGTTTTGCGACAGGGTTCGGTCACATCCGTGCACTTGTGCACATTTGGTGTCCAGACAGTTATTACTAGCGGGCTTTAGTTTAAGCCAGATCCTAGTATACGTTTTGGGATTGGTTTTATCTCGGTTGTATTCGTGTTCTCCGGAACGCGGATGCGGGTGTGTATGCACAGTTGATAGAGACAGAGGCAGAGGATTCTCATTAGGATTGTTGACTGTTGACTTTTGCTAAACCCTAATGAGAATAAGAAATATGATTAATGATAATATTAATTAAGTATTATTATGCCATGGTTGGGTTGAAAGGTTGACTTTGTTGACTTTGTTGACCGGTTGACTGGGTTGGACTTGTTGACCATCATCATGACAATGGCTATCATTTCATGGCTTGACTTTTGCTTGCTTTTTATACTTTACAAAATGAGTGCATGAAATGATATTGCCATTTGATATGATATGAACCATCACATAATACTCAATTATTATTATTTGTTATGATTATTTTGGATTATGAGAGCAAGGGTGAGAAAAGTCTTGCTCATTCTATCATTCTCATTCTCTCTCATCCTCAAGCTCTCCCTCTTCCTCTTGCTCTCTCTCTAGTTCATGGTTCTATTGTCTCATGTGTTGAGAAGCAAGAACCATAGAGATAAAACCCAAAACACTTCTCTACTCATCCTAGTACACAAAGTCTAGCAAGCCAAGTGTTCTAGTTTCCTCTAGTTTGAGGTTGAAGCCAAAGGTAGAAGCTTTCAGGTGGATCCATCTTCGGCACAAGGAGACGACGAGGAGAGAACCATCCGACCACCACAAGGAGTCGAAGAGAAGGAGTTCAAGTTAAGGTATAACCCCCTAACCGAGTAGGTAAAACTCCTAGTTAGGTTGTTAGATAGTTGTTTAGCAAAGATTCGTATTTTGAGTCCATGTTACCCCAAAAGAAAAATCGTTTTTCATCATTTCCGCAACCCCAAAGAACCGGGGACGGGTAACGTGGACTTACAGACATACCTTATATTGATGATATGTTATTACCTGAGGCACTGGCACTTGCACTTGGCACTACATACATGTATAGATGTTACATTGCCACCTTATCATGCTTTAGACTTACCTTTTGAGGTTTATATATATATCTGATCGTATTGACCTAGGGTTATGTCATGCATTCGATTTCTACTCATAGATATTTTCTATTCATGAGTTGACAACTCACCCCCGTTGTGCCACAGTTTCTTGCAGGTTTTGCCGTATAGGTTTCATTACGGCTTTTCTGGCACATTGCTTCCCTTACGGGTGACTTGCTTTGGTAGGTGGGTTCTTTTGCATCAGAACCACCATTGTACATATATTATTCAGTTGTATCTAGTAATTCCATCAACCAAAACTTATATATTATTTCTGACTTGACACTAGTTATGTATTATTTCGACCTTAGAGTCGTGTGTAGTAGTATTACGGTTTTCATGCTGTTTGAGTTTCTTTTTTTTTTGAGTTTTGATCCTCGCCCTTCGGCGTTGTATATTATATTGCTTGTGTGGTTGTGACCGTCGATTGACGAAAAGCTAGCTCCCGCTTGGGGATGCCTTTTATCATTGCATATATATTATTCTTGTTGTGCCCCGTTCGGGGCCAGTAATTACAAAGGAAACTCTGCCGAAATTTTTAGAAAAGACTATACATTTTAAAATGCATATTCGGCTTGCTTATTTAAAAACCTTGCTTTTGAAATATGCTTTCTTCACTCCTAAAGACTATTTTTTCTTCATTTATTATTTTAAATGGTTTTAGATTTCTGGGCTTTTAGCTTACTTGGATTAGTTGGAGTCCTATAGACTTCATATGATTCAAGGGCCAGTCACGTGCTCTTTCGGGTCGTGACAAAGTTGGTATCAGAACGCTAGGTTAACCTTGGTTCGAGTCTAAGTTTGACTATGTGGAGCCTAGGGCGTTTATATATATACGGAACTTAGGCTTGACCTTACGGAACTTAGACTTAGTCGAGGGGGTATTATACCCGAACTTTCGTCGCGTAAGATGACCCTTGGTTGATGGAGTAGGTAGCTTGAGTAGAGGGACGTACCGTACGTATGTTCCGCGGCATACTTACGACACGCCACTCCGCTTAAGAAACCTTAGGATGTACATTTCCTTGCATAGTTTTATATTCATTCCTATGATCTATCTTCATTGATATTGGTTATGATTTTGCTGCCACGATTGCACGGGCAGAGAGAGCTACGGCTAGAGTTGCGTCAGCATGAGCTCGTCACAGACGAGGACTGACCAGGGCATGATTCCAGAGACATACGATTGCATATAGAGGCTTCGTTTATTTGTGTTTTCGCGCCATGAGCGTTTGACGGATCACTTTTACGAGATTTCTTGGACGTGCCAATCGGTACCAGAGGATCAGGCTACTGATAGAGGCCAGCAAGCATGTGATGACCATTGATATATCGCTCATTCAGGATGATCGAGGCGCTGTTCAGCGTACAGACGAATGAGCCAGTTGTTGCTGCAAATGACGAGATATCGCCTAGATGATTGGAGCTACTGCAGCATGAGGATATATTTAGAGATACGATGGTGAGTCGCTAGTCACCCGAGGGTGAATGACTAGGATATGTGGTTCATTCGCTTACCCCGATGCGAGATCATCAGATAGATTGATTCCAGCTAGAGACGACTTCACGCAGGTTCGTTGAGAGTCGATAGAGACGATCGAATGTCAGGAGCCCATTTTCCAAGTTTAAAGTATTCGGAAAGACATGCAAGCGATTCTATGGACCCTCTAGAAGAATGAAACCCTAACTCGACATAATGACCGTGTGAAAACCTTTGAACCTTAGGGTTTGCGGCAGTTCCGCGGCGCCATTAGTAAGGCTTGGGCTTGCCCTTTTACGGCTGGACCACCGGCGCTGTGGCATGTACTCGATACTATTAAACTGTACCCAAGATGTTGAGCTCTTGGGGGATTACGAGGTTTTGACAAATCGATCGGATGGTTCTACATCTTTCGGATATCATGTGATGGGACACATTGCTTGGGAGACTCCAGATACGAGCATAGCCGTTGGAGCGCCGTCCATGCAGCCACGATGAGACGAGTTCGAATCAGTCGACATTAGAGCAGAGTGAAGTAAAGAGTTCGCAAGAGATTTCGACGAGATGACGTTCCACTCCGCTGACATCAGAGATGCGATACACACGCAGAGGCATTGTATATGAATATATCTTCCAGAAAGAGGCGCGATGAGTATGCAGCCGTTCCGGAACAAGAATTAGCTTTAGTAAAGGACGATGACTTCCGGGCAATTTGGCAGAAAAGAGATTTGAGAGAAACATCGGATGGACTGTAGCCAAGGACATTGCATTGTGCAGATAGAGACGTGACGTCGAAGTGGACGATGATACAGACAAGCGGGACAAGAGGTACGTGCGAGACACTGATGAGCTGTTGTTACTCCCCGTTGAGATTAAAGGTCGGATATGTTTATAGAGACGTTGGGATGCAACTAGTTTCCGAGTAAATGCTGTACTGAGAATGCAGATGTCCAGAGAGCGAGAAAAGATTGTGTAAGAGTACCAGCCTCCGTACAGTTCGTCTTAGGCGAGATTGGAAGAGACATTAAGCAGGATTCCTTCCAGGACACTGCTGCAATAAGAATTGCCCCCAGGATCGGATGTGTGATGTGTATTCAGAGGATCAGAGGTCGGCGCCAGTGACGTGTTGTTTTACGAGTGGTCGTGAGGATTGACCGAGGATGACCAGAGAAGTGCCAGAACGGAATCGTCCCCGTTAGCACGCCTGACAGGGCCGATGAGCCGATGGATCACGAGATTGGTTATACACAGAGGAAATAAGGACCCAGAGATAGAGGACGCCAAACCGTGAGCAAGAGGCAAGTAGATATCTTGCGCTGCTAGCATTGGATGCACCGACACCTTCTTGACTGCGAAGGAGGATATATCGACGACGGTATTTATGATTTGTGATTTTGTGATTCGATTATCACGTATCCGTCACATGGATTTCGGTATTTTGGGCGTTCTATTTGCATGAATTAGTCTTGATGACTGAGTTTCATGATATTTGTTTTCGCGCACCATGGTTGCACCTACTGGGTATTTATATTTTGCGCATAGTTATTACGCTTGAGGTATTGATTGTGATTTCATGCCTATTTTATGCCAGTGATTTGATTTACGCTTCCAGCATAGTTTCATGCACTTTTAGTGTTTTGATTGATTTGTGCACGCTGATGCACACGGTTGTGAGCTTATACACGCGGTATACCTGATTCGGATTGAGCCGTATTGTATACCGTCGATTTTGATTCTGATATTGATATTGATTTCTTGCACTCCGTGCATTTGATTTGGATTTCCGCGTGTGATGAGCGCATGTTTTGAGATACGATTTTGGTGCACACCAGATGCACTAAATCGGGATTCTTCGTGCATGTCAGATGCACCTGATTTTGCTGTCAGGCACGCTCGTTGCCCTTGGCAGACGTTTCGTGCACACCCGTTGCACCTAGATGATGTTTCTGTGCACATGCATGGCACATATATGGATTTTGATTTCCGTGCGCACCAGGCGTACAAGGTATTCATATATACATTTTAGGATTGATTCCTTATGGATCAGTACGTTTTTGTGATATTTGCTATGTGTTTTCATACTGAGCAGGACTAGTCAGAGGACAGTACCTGGATATATTTTGCATGCATTTACTTCAGTTATTTACATGTATAGATTTGATATTTACATGTATAGTTCGGATTTATATCATATTGGTTTTGTTTTGGATTTGACATTTGTGTCTTTATCATGACTCCGATGATTGCGGGATACTTGACGGAGTTTCGATTTTGAGTTATCAGCTCATTACTTATGCGCATGCATTGCGCTATGATGCATTTTATGTATTGATGATTTCGGAGCCCGACGACTTGGATTTTTACTGAAATGTTTTAGTATTTGGGGGTTTAAATTTAAATTCGGGGACCGAATTTCTTTAATGGGGGAAGATTATAACATTTCAAAAAAATAAAATATTATTTTTGGGAATTTTTATAATTTAATATTATTTTATTGGATATTTTAATATTTCGGTATAATTAAATACATATAAAGGGGGGAAAATTTGGAAAAATTATGGAAAATTCTAAACTAGGGTATTTTATAGAATTATACCATTTTAAAGTTTTTTATGATTAATTATATACTAATTTAATGCTAATCGCGATTAAAAATCGCTAATCGGGTTTTTAGCATTTTTGTGCAAAACGTGCACATATCATTTTTGCTCTACACTTGTGCATTTCTACCATATCACTTTGGGTTTACTATTTGAGTGAGAAGGAATTTGGGGTTAAAGAAAAGGAAAAGGGAATAGAATATTAGGTATGGTGAGAGAGAGAAGGGGGGGTGTTTACCTTTGACTTGTGTGGACCATTCCTCCATTTTCTTCACCATTCCTCTCTCCCTCTTCTTTGCTTGCTGCTGCTGCTGCTTCCTTCACCTCCCTCTCCTCTTTCAACTCCTCAAATCATCTCAAAAACAACATCAAAACCCCACTCGCATTTCACAAAAAGTGTGCACAAGCTCTAGACCAACACTTTGGACCAAGAAAGAAAGGATTTTGGCCACTTGGGGCAACTCAAGAATTTTCTTGAGTTGCCAAATGAGGTATTTTTCTAGACCATTAGCTTAGTTTTTGCATTAATTATACCCCCATGCTAGATTAGAATCGATATCGTGTGATTTTGTGGATTTAGGAAAAACCTAGTTAGGGTTTAGTGGAATTTGTGAGTTGTGATATGAAATTGAGCTCAGTAGAGGTTATACAAATACCCTAGTGCATGAATTGAGACCCAAACCTGAGACTTGAAACCCGGAATACAGATTTAGAAACCGATATCGGGAGATTTGTGAAATCTGTGAAGGTTATATTGAATCTGAAAATTATTTTGGTTGGATAGTGATATGTGCAGGCACCCAGGAAGCTATCACCAAGACCCCAGCCCCTAACTCCAAACCTCGGCCGCAAATTTAATCCAATTGGCCGCAATTTGCGGCCTGGACCCTACCAAATTGGCTCGTTTTGGTTTTGGTGCCCTCTTATCAGTAGTTTAGACCCCTAGCATGTGCAAAATTGTCCAATTTGATCTAGGGTGGAATCTGGAGCCTTTTTCCTAAGTTGCTGTTTTGAATTGTGTTTCCGTATTCCGTATTTTGAATTCTGGATTTGTGTATCAGTGTTTTACCTCGAATACTTGGCGTTTATACGACGATATCGAGAATTGATTGATGGTTTTGAAAGCGTACTCATAGGTTCTAACCTATAGGCCCTTAAGCGTGTCGTTTTGGTTTTGATTTGGTTTTAATGCGATGCGATACGTGTGATGTGTAGGTACCCCATGAAGACTTCGGGACGACAAGCAAGCGCGTGGCGACGTCGACAAATGAAGACACAAGGTGAGTAGATTATATCTACGGGGGAAGTCGGGTGGATGGCGTATAGCACCCCTGCAGTCCGAAGTTGGTATACTATATATGTATATATTATATATGATAGTTTATAGTGTGTCGTGGATATTGTGTTAGGTGTACTATGGTTAGATTAGGACATAAAAGTAACTAGTGTAGTTCCTAGTCACGAACCCTAGAATAGGTTTACACCCACACGCACACCCTTGCATATTCATTATACTTATACTGTGTTGATGATGATAGTGGATGACATTGGAGATGGGTCGATGATATTGGGCATAGTGCCGTGAGATCGGTGATATGATGTGATTCGTATTTGGGATACGCCATGTGATTCTTATCGGGCTTTTGGACGTGTGTTTCACACACGCATTCATGCTTATATAGATGTTATCGATTTGTACTAGACTTAGATCAGTACCTCAGATTATGTGATATGACGACAAGGATACCAGATAATTGATGTGATGATTGTGATATTGACCCGTACCCAGCTATTGGGATGCCGTACGACGATTTACCGTGCGAGCTTTATATTGATGATAGATCCGCACTCATGACTCTAGGATGTCTTATGATATACTGTATTGTACGCGATACTATTGAGGCGGGATCACCGACTATTATATTTATATATATATCGACTCAGATTTAGGTGGTTTCCATACCCCTCCCGATTGACTTAATAGTTAGATATAGATTACTTAGTAGATATTAGACTAGACCCGAGTCATACCTATTTCAAAACAAACGAATCGGGAGTATTTCAAAGATAGGCAAAGGGGACTCTACGGACATTTTCAAAGATGCATCCTTTCTTAAAAACACCGTAGCCCTTATTTTACCAAAACCCCGATTCGTCTTATTTCAAATGGCATAACTGCATGACATATACATATGGATGTAGATTCCTTACTGTTGCGTTGATTATTCGATTTCCGCATATTCATGCAATTCGCATCGCTTTGCATGTGTAAATGTGTTTATTGCTATATTAAAACCATGCTGTTAGGACACCAGCACCATTATCGATGATGCATATGTTTCACGTACACTTGCTTTCCGGCTCACACACTTCATCATCGATAATTACCATGTCACTACACTGTAGTACTATTGCATTCAGGATATGACCCTTGCATGGCATACTTGTGTGCCTATATACTGTATATTTATACGTATTCGCACATACATAAATGATTCTGGCATTGATCAGAGATTTGGGAACCGCAAGATACTCTTTAAAAACTGATTCATTTTAAAAGAACGGTTTCCCTCAGTATGTGCATATTACTATTCCATGTTGCATGACATACTGATATGCTTGCATTTCTTTTACATGTCTCATACATCATGCTTTTGATTATACGCATTGAGACGTGTTGTTTCCATGATATTTCTGGATTTGGGAACCGTGGGAATTTCAAAGAGAGTATGTAATTGTTTTAAAAACCCGGTTACCATTGATATGATATTTCAGTGCGTCCACCATGTGTTTTCTCGGTGCTGAGAGCGACATGTGAAACCCAATTCGAGGAGTTGGATGATCCGTTTGCGGGTACATGGTGGACCCGGTATGGTTCCCCGGGGCAAGAAATGTTTTTCGTGGAGCAGACGATGAGCCTAGCAGGGTGTCGAGTACCTACCGGTGATTGGGTGGATCTGGCGGTTATCCGGAGGATACTGCAGAGTGGATAGATGGATATGGGACGACCCGTGCTGCTGGGGCTGAGGGCCGATACCGCAGACGGAGTCCGATATATGAGGATTTACGTGTCGATGCTAGGCACAGTTTTCATGATGTTTTCGAGTGTCGATGCTAGGCACTCAGGTTCCATGATTTTGATTATATCCTCACATTTCCATGTATATGCTTTACGATATTTTCATGCATGATGCTTATTGTCATTGGGTGACACGTGGACGGGATCGACATACATACAGACCTTGATTACTTGATCATACCTCATATGTATATATAACAGTGGATGAGGACGCCGTTATATATGCCCTTACACCAATATTAGTGGAATGAGACGCTAATATATGTGTATTGATATCAGTTAGATGCTTTATCATACTTATTCATGCAGACATACCTTATATTGATGATATGTTATTACCTGAGGCACTAGCACGAGCACTTGGCACTACATATGTTAGGTTTACCTAGCACCCTATGTAGAGTTTGGAAGCATCACATGTCACAAAGATTAAATTTTTATGGTGCTAAGTAAGCATACAAAGGATCTATCCTAGAAAATTAGGGTTTCTAAACATTAAAGGCAACAAAGACTAGGGTTTCGAGAGTACAACCTTTGTAGCTCCCTTCGCTAGACTCTTTGGCCTCTTGAGGGTTGGAGGAGGGTTCGCTTGAAGTCTCCTAGTGTCCACGACGACCCACCCGAAGCTCCTAGTCCAAGCTTGCAACTTCACTTTTCAAGAGAAGAAATGAAGATAACACTCTAAACAAGTGGGCTAAACTTGTGTAGAATGATGTTGTGGTGGCTTTTCTCACTTCAAAAACCTAACTTGATGAGTATATTGCTCACTACAAAAGTCTAGAGAGCAAATGGTGAAGGAGGAAGAAGATGATGGCTTTCTTTTAACAAGAGTGAAAAAGATAACCCTTGTGAAGAAAAAAGAAAATATATGTATATATATTTTCTTATCCTCATCTCAAACCATGGTTAGTTGATAAAGATATTATTGTATTATAGTTTAAAACACCTAAGGAAAAATAACCAAGGGTTAATAAGTAGGTGAGCATGGTAAGATGTAGAAGAGTGTAGAAACAATGCATGAATTAACCCTTTTTCTTTTCCTTTTTGTTTTAGCATAAATACAATAATAATCCATATAAAAACCCATGGTGTGAGTCTTATATTGCCACCATTTTCTTTGTATAAGCAACCATGATAGATGATATATGTATGTATGTATGTATGCACATCCATATGTGCATGAAACTAAAAGAAAGAAAGTAAACATGCATGCATACATCCATCATGTATAAGAAAAGATTTCAAGTGAGAAAACTAATGGTTAAATGATAAATCAACACTTGATTTATCAATCCGGCCATATCACATATGACCCCACCAAAAGCAAGCCGCCCGATCAATATACGGTATCCTATACGCGCATTTTAATCGGGTCCATGCGCATATCGCATACGCGCACCACAATATTTCGCCTGGACTAGGTAACTCCTTTGTAGGACTCTAAGACTCGTCAATACGCCGGCAGTGGGTGATGATCATATCAAGCACCCCCAAGCCGCAAGCGGTCAGCTAAACGTAACGGCCATCCGGGTATTGAGCGATCAGAAGAAAACAAGCGAACCTGCTACAACTCCCGTCGAGCCAACCGGCAACACTACCGTACAGTCCGGTCTCTTCGTCAGATATGCTGCATATCGAGCCTAAGGATGGTCACGTCGACCCCAATAACTCAATAAGTCATGCCGGTGATTGGTCTATAACAGATCGAGAAACTACTGATAACACTTATCAGCAAATCTCAGCAGCCCTGGCCAGGGACTTACTGATATAACCATTCGGACACAGCACATCATCAACTCCCAATACCGGAAGAGACGAAACCCCTCCTATCGCTCATTGCCTTCGTGTGTCTCGGGACTGTACCCAATGGCCACCTGTTTGCACGACTCAGTAGAGCCGTGGTAGGGTGGCAATCAAAGTACAGTGGGAGAACACACAAGACTCTATGACGATCTCGGTTCTACAGACTAACCTGTACCAGTGTCACCTGAGAACTGCTATCCGACGATAGATATAATTCCATATATGAGTTCTCGGTGAGTCCGTCCAGTGTACCCAGTCACCACTGAGCACCCGTATATGATTTTGATGTCAAACATCGATGAATGTAGGAACATTCATCGCCCATCGTATGGGTCTAGTATCATATACGCTAGTCTACTCTGGTATATCAATACCCCGTCTCGATATACCTACGACTAGGGACTTTCCAGGATATGCTTATAGACTACATATGTCCCACTAGTATGATCTCCATCATAATCACAGTAGTCAAGCCGATATCCCCAGGGCTTTATCAGCATGTATGAATGAATAAAAGCATAATCAAATTAACATGTCAGATAAAGAAGAACCAGATAGCATACTATCATGTCGAGCAAGAATGTATACTGAATATATATACATGTACAAATACATCCACTATCATATAATGGCCTCTAGAGCATACATATATCCAACAATCTCCCACTTGCACTAAGGCCAGTTATTGGCGTATCTCATACCCAACATCTCAAAAAGTCGCTCATGCTGCGGTTGAGGGAGGGCCTTGGTGAATGGATCCGCGGCGTTATTCTTTGTGTCTACTCTCCTAATCTCGATCTCGCGGCGATCTACAATCTCCCGGATCAAATGAAAACGCCTCAGGATGTGTCTGGACCGCTGATGGGATCTGGGCTCCTTGGCTAACGCCACAGCCCCATTATTATCACAATACAAAGGTATTGGATCAATAATGGTTGGAACTACTCCTAGCTCCGAGACGAACTTCTTCATCCAGATGGTTTCCTTGGCGGCATCATTCGCATCAATGTACTCAGCTTCCATCGTAGAGTCTGCAACGGTATCCTGTTTGGAACTCTTCCAACTTACCGCCCCTCCATTGAGGGTAAATACAAACCCAGAGATAGATTTGCTGTCGTCCTTATCGCTCTGGAAGCTCGAATCGGTAAAGGCCTCCATTTGGAGATCTCCATTACCATACACCAAGAACAATTCTTCAGTCCTTCGCAAGTACTTAAGAATGTTCTTCACAGCTGTCCAGTGATTCTTGTTCCCCTCCGAACGGCGGCCGAGACGCGGGACGTCTTGCCTGAGGTTCGGGGCAGATGCTAATAGGTGCTATCTGTCCACCTCTCCGAAGATGCCAAGTTTATTTATGGCACCGTGTATCGAAGGTTTAAACGGATGCGTCCGATGTAGCAGACTTCGTCAGATTCCCCCTCGCTTAAGGGGTTTTTGATTATAGGGACGCTCTTCCTTGCAGGCACAAGCCCCTGCAGTTAATTACGCTACCGCATTGCGGTAACCACTTTCTCCTTCTCCAGATGGTCACTTCGTGTCGCATGTGTTTATTTTGTGTTTAGTTGCCCGTGGATTGTATACGGAGACTGAGTTATGTCGTCGCCCGTAGGGCGTGGACTAGTCCAAATCCGTATTATCTTAGATTTGGGTTTGGGGGTTTTGGGTTTAAGGATACGTTAACCTCATTCGAGACTAAGATCGACTTAAACATTTGTTAAGGATACGTTAGTCTAGTTTTCAGACTAAGATCAACTTAACGGGATCGTTTAGATCCAACAATAAGCAATTAAGGAAGCCATGTTGTTTAGTTTAGTGACATTGCGGTCAATAAGTAGTTTAAGGACATTGCGGTCAATAAGTAGTTTAAGGATATTGCGGTCCATGGGTAGTTTAGGGACATTGCGGTCCAATGTTAGTTTTAAGACATCTCGGTCGAGGTTAAGGACGTCGTAGTCCGTGGATTTAAGGACTCCACAGTCCGATATTAGTTTTAAGACATCACGGTCAAGGTTAAGGACCTCATAGTCCATGAGTTTAAGGACCCCACAGTCCGTCGTTAGTTTTAAGACATCCCGGTCTAGGTTAAGGACCTCATAGTCCATGAGTTTAAGGACCCCACAGTCCGTCGTTAGTTTTAAGACATCCCGGTGAAGGTTAAGGACCTCATAGTCCATGAGTTTAAGGACCCCACAGTCCGTATTAATATGTGGTCATCGGGACCCGTCACCTCTTTGAAGACGTTGAGGAATTACAATGCCAAGTATCAAAGGAGTGAAGAGATGTACCCTTAAACCGAGGTAGATTAAATAATCTTTGGCCCAATTTGGAACCAAGACCAATTAATTATATTATGAGCCCATTGGCTCAGTTGAATTTGAACTGAGGACTTATGGCCAGCTTGGGCTAAGTCCAATCATATTTAGGATATTGGCCCTCTGTTGGTCCATTAGAGGAGAGGCTTTGCCTCTAGACACTTAGCCAATGGGGCTAAAGTTAGTGTTAAACACTAAAGATCAATCAGTGTTGAACACTGAGAATAAGATTGACAAGTTAGTGTTTAACACTAAAAGATAGTTAGTGTTAAACATCAGCAACAGGGCTTTCAAATTAGTGTTTATACACTACAACAAATCAGTGTTAAACACTGGCAATGAAGATTTCAAATTAGTGTTTAACACTAAGGCAGATCAATGTTAAATACTGGAAACAGGGTTTTCCAGGTTGGTGTTCAACGCTAAGAAAGTCAGTGTTAAACACTGTAAATAGATGTTTTCCAAATTAGTGTTTAAACACTAAGAAAATCAGTGTCGAACACTGGACACAGAGGTTTCAATTTTAGTGTTAAACACTAAGGCAAGAGGGGTCACGTGGTAGCACGTGAGAGCGCCCTCAATTCATTTTATTCTGCCAAAGGTATTGAATACTTTGGAGCATCACATTCTGTCATGTGATGGGAATTCTGGTGTTTGTCCGTTAAAGCTTCAGCCAAGGGGTCACGTGGTAGCACGTGATAGCGCCTTGTTTCCCTTTATTTTGTTCTACAGATAAGTGTTTAACACTTTTAATTCTGAAAGCCATCACGTGTGGGCACGCGATGGGGCCTGCGCTTTGATCTGTTAGACTGTTCATTAGGGGTCATGTGTCGACACGTGAGGGCGCCCTAAAACTCTTTTCTGTTTCTTTTCAGGGGTCACGTGGTAGCACGTGACCCTATTCCTTTGCCTGTTTGAAGATTTGTTTATCTTTTTAAGAATTGAATTCTTCATAGGGTTAAACCCTAGCAATAAGTTTAGAGGAATTAAATTCCTACTTTCTTTTAAAGAATTATATTCTTAAATAGGGTTAAACCCTCATTTCTTCTTTCTTGAAGGAATTAAATTCCTGTTATTTTAACAGAACTAAGTTCTTAACTAGGGTTAAACCCTGATTCTGTTTATTCTGAAGGAATTAAATTCCCATAACATAGGGTCAAACCCTAATTCTATTTTGAAGGAATTAAATTCCTATAGTTCTGTGAGAATTAAATTCTCGAGCTTCCATTCCTTCTCTATGCTTTGGATCTGCATGGCAGGATCTCAACCCATTGAGAATTAAATTCTCAATTCGAGGGGAGATGTGCACTTTACAGATCCTCCACTAAAGAGAGAACTATGTTCTTTTGTTTTATATCAGAGTTAAACTCTGTTGAGAATTAAATTCTCTTTTCCTTTCAAAAAGCCTTCCCTTTCTTACCTAGGGTTTTCTTTTGCAGAAGATCCAAATTCCTCCAAAGTATCAAGGTTCTCCTCTTTTTTTATGTATCGATTCCTTTCTGCATGTATCTCTCTCTCTGTGTGTCTCTTGGCTCCTATTTATAGGAGGGGCAGCCGAATCAATTAGTTTTGGTGAATCTTTCATTGAGAGATTTAATTTGTATTCACCATTCGTTTTGGACCTTTGGATTATTATGTGAATTTTAATCACCATTGGATTTTAAATCCAGAGATTCTCCTTTGTTATTTCGGTTAGATTTTAAGGGGAAATCTTTTCAAGTTCAGGCTTTTTCCATAGATAGGTGATTTTTAAGAATCTTTAAATCTTTAATTCAATCGGTTCCTTTGGAAAGATTTGAGAGGCCTTTCCTCAGAATTTAATTCTGTTAACAGATAGGCTTTGAAAGCCGGTCACGTGTGGCCACGTGACCCTTGGTCACGTGTGGGCACGTGACCCCCCTTGGAACGAGACCTCTTCTTCCTTTTTGCGCTCTGCTTTCTGGCTGCCGCCTAGCCGTCACGTGCCACCACGTGACCCCTGGTCACGTATGAGCACGTGACCCTCGTCTGGCGCCTTTTTCTTGTTTTAATCAGGGAGTTGAGTCTGCTGCTTTTGAGTGTCACGTGCCAACACGTGACCCTGGTCACGTGGGAGCACATGACCCTTTCTGAAGCCCTTTTCCTTGATTTGATTAGGGAACCGGTTTGCCTTTGAAGCCGCTTTTAAATGTCACGTGCCAACACGTGACCCAGGTCATGTGGGAGAACGTGACCCTTTTTGAAGCCCTTTTCTTTGATGTACACGGGAAGCTGAATCTGCCTTGCCGATGCCTTTAAATGTCACGTGCCAACACGTGACTGCTGGTCACGTGCTAGCACGTGATGCCTCCTTCGTAACCTTTCCTGATTTTAAATCAGGAAACAAATGCCCCCACAGCGTTGTTCTCACGTGTTTGCACGTGAGTGCAACGCTGTCACTTTTGTGACCGTTGGATTCCTCTAGGGATTTGGGGAGACGAAGCGTTCCCATCACCTCCTATAAATATTGGGATCATTTCAGAGACGCCTCCACTTTGCTTGTCTTTCTCCTTTGAGAACTTTCTTCTTTTGATAATTTAATTCTCTTTTCCCAGAGCTTAGTTCTCTGCCTTGAAAATCTTCCAGAGTTTAACTCCGTTCGAAAAGACTTTTCTCTTTAGGTAATGCTCTCGAATGAACGATGAACTCTCACATTCCTCTGGATTTTAAATCCAAAACAAGGGTTTTTACCCTTTTTTAACAAAGAACCCATTTTTCTTCAAGTTTCTTAACCAAAATACGAAACCATTTAACCTCCAACAGTAGATTTCTTAGGGTTCATATGATGATCTATGGAGTTTAACTCTGTTCACAGAAAAGGCCTTTTGGGGAATTTAATTCTCTTTTCTTAATAAGGAATTTAATTCCTGTGAAGAACTCGGTTTCTTCCTATGGGGGCTCCTTAGGGTCTCCTTACCCCTAGGTTGTCATTCTGTAATCAATCAGTGGAGAAGAAGCTTGTAATGATATTTTCCCCTAGGGAATGTCCATAGTCCACTACCCATCTAGACAAGCGTTCTTTTTGATTGGCTTGTCCACTATATTCTCATAATAAAATTTTTTTTATTTCAGATACTATGGCTGACCATTGGTATGATCTTGACGAGATCATTTCTTATGGAAACATTCGCGCGTTGGGCCGCAGCCAGAACCAGGAATTCACTGACGCTCAGTGTGCCGAGATCATGGGCCGCTTCTACGAGTATAATGGCCAACTACTCTCCCGTCGCTCTTCTCTTTTGAGGCTAATCGTACTGGCGATCAGGGAGGCACTCCCTTTATTTTGTACTGGTGTGCCACTTAGGGCATTGGACGCCGCCGAGGATAAAGTACACTCGGTGTATCTGATGCACTTGATCTCAAAGAGAAGGCGAGACAATCTTATTGATCTCCTGCATCAGATTTTTCAGCAATCAGCCATACTTGCCGCCTACCGGAGGGTGGAGGACATCCGCGAGGACCCCGACGCTTGTGATCATGAGAGAAAACATACTAGGGCAGTTCGAAATGCATGGAAGATCTTGGACAAAGCTACGTTCGAGTTCCTCAATCCATGCTCCGTGTCTGAGGTTCTATCGTTGTAATTGTGTCCTCTTTATTTTGTATGAACTTCTCAAAGTATGAATGATAAGTTTTATTATGTTTTTCCATGTTTGCATGCCTTTCTCTGGGATTTTATCATTTTGATACTGTTGTTGTTGATGCTTTTAATATGCAGGGTGCTACTCCATTTTTTTTAGTGCACATCAAGTTTGGGCCTCATGTGTTCTGCACGTGGGGTCCCTTGATGGGGCTGTTCACAAAATTTTCCCATGCCATATTTTCAGTGCACAATATCAGATGCAGAAAAGGGGCCTTGGAAATAGCTCCATCTCCCTGATTTTCGATGCCTTTCCTTTTTTTTGGGCCTTGAAAATAGCTTCATCATGCAAGATTTTCCGCGCACAGCACTTAATGCACCCCTTTATATCTGAGGCAGTGGCTTTCCTTTTCTCTTCACATAGAACTTTTATTCCCATTTTAACACGATTTAATTCGAGAACAACAAAGTGCCATGGCCTGCAACCGTCCGCACGCTCGTCGACAGCTATGGGAAGTTCCTATCGAGGAGATGCTCCCCCGCTTTGCCGCCCGGTTGGTGGATCCACTCCTTACCGATGATGAATGCGACTCGGCAATGTATGAACTCTCGATCCGTAGGGGGTCTCCCCTCCCAATGGGTTCCCTCTGGCTCCGGATGATCCTCACGGCCGTGCTTGCCGACATTCCTCCTCACCCGACAGAGATGACCCTGGCGATGCTTGATGCGGCTGAAGAGAAGTTCGAGGGTTTTCACGAAGCGTGCCTGATTACTCAGGCTTTGAAGGACTGTTCAATTCACCTGCTGAGCCAAATAAGAGCCCGGCGAGCTATTATGTTTGCTTTCGCGGACGAACATGGCACCAATCGATGGGGAGCGACTCCTCGCGAGAATCATCGCTTTGATGTGCTGGAGAGAGCGGAGAGAGAGATGGAGAATTTTGTTCTTTGCTTCGTTAACCCTTGTGCTACTGATCCTGTGTTTGGTGACCTTTTCCCGCTAGCGTAGAATATTTAAATTAGTCCTTTTTTTTGTATGCTTTATGCTGAACCTCCATGTAGTCTTGGTACTCGTATGTATGTTTTCGCTTGCATGAATAAACTTTGTGTTCTTTTTACGAAAACTTCCTCTAATTATCAACATTGTCATCATGTCGCATGCACATTAAAGCCTCGAATTTTATTTCTTTTTTGGATGTTCATATGATTGCGAACACATGCTCGATAGGATAAACATCGGAAATTTTCTCGTTGCTTTTCATACCAGGTGATGTGAGCGCGTTTTAGATCGATTATTGCTGTCGACCGGAAGCCCATTTATGTGATCTTGAGCGTGTATATCCCATTTCCAAGGTTGTGGTCACGAAAGTGAGCTTACATGGCCTGATAGGGCGACACGTGGCGAATATATTGTTGTGCGAGAAAAAGGGCTCGGCCGTAAATTCTCGGAGAGAGAACTGGCTTCTAAAGCGCTGAGTGAGCTTCAGGCGAGTCTTACTGCCAAGGCCAACAAAGTGTATGAACTCTGGCGGGTGCTTCAGGAGTCCATCAAAGAGGTGGTGGCTCTCGACAAAGCTGCCGCGTTCACTTATGAAAGGGTCGAGGCTCATAAAGCCACCGAGAAAGAGCTCGAAGCTCGGCTTGCTTCGTATCAGGCCCAGCAGGCGCAGGCGGAGGCCCATCTTCTGGAGATCTTGCGTCATGAAGCCGTGGCTCAGCAAAAGCAGGATGAGCTGACCAAGCTGCTAAATCGCCCGCCGGCTTGAGGACTTGTATCTTTTCTTTTCTCTTTTTGTACATACTCATGGATGAGAGTATCTTTTTTTGTTTCTTTCATGAATTGTACTTTGTATCCATTTTGGTTCATGAATAAAAGATACATTTTTCTTCTCAACGGCGTGTCTCTTTTATCGAATGCATTCCGCGAACAATTTATCTTGATCTCCTTGCAGGGCATCGGTGGTTTAGGATTCAGGGTTAAGATCTGCTTCCTAAGACTTTTGTACTTTATGAGCCGTGAGGATCTCATAAAGAGTTTCTCTCCCTATAGGTCGAGAGGGTCCCATAGGTGTAAGTTCTTCTTAAGAATCGTGAGGATTCTTAAGCGAGTTGTCCCTTGAGAGTCGTAAGGATCTCACAAGAGAGTTTTCTTCCTTACAGGTCGTGAGGACCTGCAAGTGCTGGATGTGGTCGCCCTTATCCGTGTTTCACAGGGTCAGGGGTCGCTCAAGGTATCGTAGTTTAAAGACGTCACGGTCAAGGTTAAGGACCTCATAGTCCGTGGATTTAAGGACTCCACAGTCCGATGTTAGTTTTAAGACATCACGGTCAAGGTTAAGGACCTCATAGTCCGTGGGTTTAGGGACTCCACAGTCCGATGTTAGTTTTAAGACATCACGGTCAAGGTTAAGGACCTCATAGTCCGTGGATTTAGGGACTCCACATTCCGATGTTTGGTTGCAGGGACCTGTCACCTCTTTGAAGACGTTGAGGAATTACAACGCCAGATATCAAAGGAGTGAAGAGATGCACCCTTCAACCGAGGCAGATTCCGTAGGGAATCAGGGTGGTTGATCGTTAGTTTTAAGACATTACGGTCAAGGTTAAGGACATCATAGTCCGTGGATTTTAAGGACTCCACAGTCCGGTATTTGCTCTGGATGCTTCACACGGGTTCACTGCCGTGCTTGGCGAGGACCAGGCTCCGCTCTGGGCGTTTTCCGCGGGGTCAAAGAGTGACGTTATCCGCGTTCCACGTAACCAGGAATTTTGCACTAGATGCTTCACACGGGTTCACTGCCGTGCTCGGCGAGGACTAGGCTCCGCTCTGGATACTTCACACGGGTTCACTGCCGTGCTCTGCGAGGACCAGGATCCGCTCTGGACGTTTTCCACGGGGTCAAAGAGTGACGTTATCCGCGTTCCACGTAACCAGGAATTTTGCACTAGATGCTTCACACGGGTTCACTGCCGTGCTCGGCGAGGACTAGGCTCCGCTCTGGATGCTTCACACGGGTTCACTGCCGTGCTCTGCGAGGACCAGGATCCGCTCTGGACGTTTTCCACGGGGTCAAAGAGTGACGTTATCCGCGTTCCACGTAACCAGGATTTTTGCACTAGATGCTTCACACGGGTTCACTGCTGTGCTCGGCGAGGACTAGGCTCCGCTCTGGATGCTTCACACGGGTTCACTGCCGTGCTCTGCGAGGACCAGGATCCGCTCTGGACATTTTCCACGGGGTCAAAGAGTGACGTTATCCGCGTTCCACGTAACCAGGAATTTTGCACTAGATACTTCACACGGGTTCACTGCCGTGCTCGGCGAGGACTAGGCTCCGCTCTGGATGCTTCACACGGGTTCACTGCCGTGCTCTGCGAGGACCAGGATCCGCTCTGGACGTTTTCCATGGGTCAAAGAGTGACGTTATCCGCGTTCCACGTAACCAGGAATTTTGCTAATTGTATCCGCATTTCACGGGATGGAGGTTTGACTGTTGGCGATATGTATACCACCGAGCCATGGAACTGGGAGTTGCCGCTGTTCCGCTTAGCTTAGCATTGTGTCCGTTGTTACGAGACGAGTGTTGAAACGATCTCCAGGTCTCCTTTGGCCCATCGAGACTTGGCTTCCTCTTCTGATGAAACCTGGGGGAGAAGTATGATCCCTTTTTTGTTTACGCCCTTGGATTGTGTACAGGGTGTGATGGAACATCACCTGTAGGGCATAAATTGAAACCCCCTTTTTTTTATATTTTATTTCTTTTTCTGCGATGCTCTATCATTTCAGCTTTTATATCGCGGAGGTCGCGATTGCCCTATCATTTCGGCGATTTTTCGCGGTGCCCAATCATTTCGGCTATTTTTTTCATTTTCACTCGCTGTTTTTTATTGCGAGTTTCCCCATCATTTCGGCTATTTTTCATGCATACATTTTTACTTGCTGCTTTTTATTGCAAGTTGCCCCATCATTTCGGCTATTTCGTATGCATGTGTGGCTTGCTAGCTTTTTCGCCGCAAGCTTGGATTTTAGACACTGATTTCGGCATCAGCACCGCTGCAACTGGGATGTTTCCAGGAGCGAATCATCATTTGCCTCTGTCGATGTCGAACAAAAGTGGCTTAGTAAACAGGGTTAAGGGTCCTGTCGACCAAGGCTTTTGACTTCATGAGCCGTAAGGGTCTCACAAATGTATTTCTCCCTACAAGTCGTGAGGATCTTGTAGGTGTATTTTCTCCTTAGGGATCGTGAGGATTCCTAAGTGTTTGTTCCTCTGTAAGTCGTAAGGATCCTACAAGAGGGTTTTCTCCTTATAAGTCGAGAGGAATTATAAGGGTTGTTCATCATATGGACATGTCCCTAGTCACGGGTGTGACTTTGCTGGGGAAATATTTAGTCACGCCCGTGGATTGTATACAAGGGTCAATATTGAGCCGCTTGTAGGGCAATATCGAAGGTTGTGGGGGATCTGCTTAAGAACAGGTTTAGATTTCTGTAACTTAAGATTTTCAAATCTCATGAGCCGTGAGGGTCCCATAAGAGAATTCTCCTTACGAGTCGTGAGGATCTCGCAAGTGTATTTTCTCCTTAGGAATCGTGAGGATTCCTAAGTGTGTTGCTCCTTTGTGAGTCGTAAGGATCTCACGCGGGTGGTTTCTCCTTACAAGGTCGAGAGGACCTTATAAGTGTCTTTTAACGAGGTTGCGCCCTTTCGGGTTTTCACAAACACTCGCCGGTAGTCCTGCTGTTTTTACTCACGGAGCCCTTTCAGGTTTTCATCCGTGCCCATTTTGCTTATGGACATACCGTTTTTTTTTATTCTATTCATTTTCTTTTTCTCCTTTTTTTTACGAGGCCGCGTCCTTTCGGGTTTTCACGAACACTCGCCAGTAGCCCTGCTGTTTTTACTTACGGAGCCCTTTCGGGTTTTCATCCGTGCCCTTTTTGCTTATGGACATACCGTTTTTATTTATTATATATATTTTTTTTCTCGTCAGCCTAAGGATGCTGCGGTATTAGTTTAAGGACGTTTTCGGTCCGCTATTAATTTAAGGACATTTCGGTCCGTCGTTAGTTTAAGGACGTTTCGGTCCGCTATTAGTTTAAGGACATTTCGGTCCGTCATTAGTTTAAGGACGTTTCGGTCCGCTATTAGTTTAAGGACATTTCGGTCCGTCGTGAAGAGAGCCGGCTACTACTTACAGAGCTTTGAGCTTTAGGAAGATAGCGAGCGGACATAGTCGTCGTCATCTATCATTGACCTGGGCTGTGGCTCATTAAGCGTAGTATTTCTTTAGGAAGCGGCCGTTTATTGGCCTGAAAGGCCTTTCACCATGCATGTCCATGAGTAAATAGGCCCCACCCTGGTAGACCTTATCTATGATGTACGGGCCTTCATAGTTTGGCTCGAATTTTCCCCGCTTGACGCGATTGGGGATCATAGGTCTTTTGACCACTAGTATGAGTTCGCCTTGGCGGAATGTCCTCGGTCGGGTCAATCTTTCGTATGAGCGCGTCATCTTTGCTTTATAAGCTTCCAGATTTTGTTGCGCTATGAGCCGTGTTTCTTCAAGAGCATCAAGCTCCTCGAGCCGGAGGCTAGCATTTTCTTCGTTCGTCAGTTCGTAGTGGACTGCCATCCGTAGAGAGGGTAGCTCTATTTCGAGGGGGAGTACCGCTTCCGTATCGAATACCAGTGCGTACGACGTTGTGTTCGTGGCCGTCTTGAACGTAGTTCGATAGGCCCAAAGAGCTTCTTGCAGTCTCTCATGCTAGTCCTTCTTATTTCGGGACACCGTCTTTTTCATGATTTTTGTCAAGGTCTTATTGAAGGCCTCGGCTAGACCATTAGCTCGCGGATTGTAAACTGAGGAATATCTCCAGTCTATATTATGATGCTGCGCGAAGCGGCTAATTTTATGGCTTCTGTAGGCTGGCCCGTTATCGGAGATAATCCGCCGTGGAGTTCCAAACCTGTAGATGACGTGCGTCTTGAAGAAGTGGAGGATATTCTCCGTCTTCACTTCCCTCAGCGGTACTGCTTCTGCCCATTTGGAGAAGTAATCAGTTGTCGCCAGGATGAAACGATGTCCCCGGGACGATGCTGGTTCGATGGGGCCGACTATGTCAATCCCCCCCATTTCGAATGGCCAGCTAGCCACCGTCGGATGTAGTGGATTCGGATGCTGGTGGATGAAATCCCCATGGATTTGGCACGAGTGGCACTGCTTCGCATATTCGAGGCAGTCCTGGATCATCGTGGGCCAGTAGTAACCCATCCGTTTAATTTTTAACTTCATCTTTGGGCCTGCTTGATGAGAACCACAGATTCCGTCATGAACCTCTTGAACGACTCTTTCTGCTTCGTCCGGTCCTAAGCATCTCAGCCACAGAGAATCAAACGACCTCTTATACAGAGTATCATTGACGAAAGCGAAAGATAGAGCTCGTTTCATAAGCTGATGTCTTGAGGATGCTTCTTCGGGGATTCGGTGGGACTTAAAGTAGTCTATGAAGACCTCCCTCCAGTCCTCAGCCTTCTCACGGTCTTTTATTTGTAGGGTTGTTTGCTCAGTCGCGCCCTTTTCTTCGTATGACTCGGGAGATATTTCTGCTGGGGCGAGCACTCGACGGCTTTGTACCATGATTTTGACGTCATCGAGGTTCTCGTCAGCCAGTTCTTTAGCGAGCTTGGCTAGCGCGTCTGCTTTGCTATTTTCCGCCCGTGGTATGCTTTCCAAAGTGTAGGAGGGAATTTGGGTCAATAGTTGTTGCACCTTTTCGCCGTACTTCACCAACTCCGGTTTGCACGTTTGGTAGTCACCATTTACTTGACTAACGACCAGTTGAGAATCCCCGTATATAAGAAGGTCTTCAATTCCCATGTCGATGGCGATCTTAAGGCCTGCTATCAGAGCTTCGTATTCGGCTTCATTGTTTGTCCTCGGCTCCGTTAAGGAGAAAGCAAAGCGCATTATCCCTCCTTGTGGAGTTACGAAGATGAGGCCTACCCCTGATTTGATCATTGGGATACCCTGTTTGCGCTTCTTTACGGAAGACGCTCCATCGAAATAGAGTTCCCATCGGGTACTACCGCCGCCGATCGCATCGAATGCATGCTCGTCCGGCAGCTCGCAGTTCAGAGGAGAACCGGCAGGTACTGGATGCTCAGCAAGGAAGTCGGCAATGGCCCGGCCTTTCACTGCCTTAAGAGGTTGATACATTATCGAGAACTCTATCAGGAGTAGAGCCCATTTAGCGAGTCGACCCGTCAATATAGCCTTTGACATCAAATATTTAAAAGGGTCCACCTTCGAAATGAGACGGACTTCGTGCGCCAACGCATAGTGCCTGAGCTTTGTTATCGCGAAGATCAACGCCAAGCAGTGTTTTTCAATGGGAGAGTGGTTGTTTTCTGCCCCGAGCAGAACTCGACTTAAGTAGTAGAGTGCTCTCTCCTTTCCTTGATCGTTCTCTTGTGTCCATAATGCGCCTAAGGAACGTTCGAGGGCTGTCGTATAAAGAATGAAGGGTTTTCCCTTGACCGGCGCAGCCAACACCGGAGGGTTCTGCAAGTACTGCTTGATCTCGTCTAGTGCGCCTTGGCATTTGTGATCCCAAACGAATGGAGTTCCCTTCTTCATCAGGTGGCTGTAAGGACGGCACTTGCCTGAAAGATTGGCAATAAATCGCCGGATGTATGCGAGCTTCCCTTGGAGAGACCGCAACTGTTTGAGGGTTCTTGGCGGAGGCATTTCCATGATTGCCTTGATCTTAGATGGATCTACTTCGATACCTCGGTGTCGGATGATGAATCCCAGGAATTTACCCGAGGAGACTCCGAACGCGCATTTGAGGGGATTCATCTTCAAATTATATTGCCGAAGGCGTTGAAATACAGTCTCAAGATGCTTTAAATGCTCTTCGTATGACATGCTCTTCACTACGAGGTCATCGATATAGCACTCGATGATGTCATGTATGAGATCGTCGAAGATCTTTGTCATGGCCCTTTGATAGGTAGCGCCGGCGTTCTTTAGACCAAAAGGCATAACCCTGTAGCAGAATATACCCAAAGGGGTCCGGAAAGCGGTGTGCTTCTGGTCTTCGAGATGCATCTTTATCTGATTGTACCCTGATGAACCGTCCATAAAGGAGAAAACCTCGTGAGTGGACGTGTTATCTATCATTAGCTCGGTTACCGGTACTGGGAAATCGTCCTTCGGACAGGCTTTATTGAGATCCCTGAAATCCACGCATATGCGTACCGTCCCATTTTTCTTCATTACCGGGACGATATTGGCGATCCAGTCAGGATATTGGACTTCTTGGATAAATCCAGAATCGATCAGCTTCTTGACTTCAGCGTTGATGCTCATCTCAAGCTCGAATCGCATCCTTCTCGACGCCTGCTTGACTGGCTTGATGTCCGGGGATATCGCTAATTTATGGACAGCAATCTCCGGATCTAATCCTGGCATCTCGGAATAGTTCCACGCGAAGCAGTCTTTATGCTGTAGGAGCACGTTCTTTAACGCAACCATCCTTTCTTCAGATAGCAGCTCGCTGACAAATGTCGGTCGCGGATCATCTGCCGATCCCAACTCAATCTTCTTGAGGTTATCTGCAGTAGTATGTATGCCATCTTCCAGTTCTTTCGGAGCTGGCGGAAATTCTGAGATCACCTCATCATTGCTGTTCTCAAAGCCCCAGGGAAGGTCATCAATGTTCTCGGGCTCTTCTTTTAGTATCGTAATCGTGTAACAGGTGCGAATCCGCTTCCAGGGCTGAGGTGGATCTGGTCCCGCTCTTGCGGCTTTGGGTTCGTGCTTTTGTGGCGGCGTTACCCTCCAGCCGTTGGATAAAGCGAATCTGCCCTGTTGGTACTGGTCCTCGACCCAGTTCTTGAAGGTGAAGCAGTCTTCGGTAGAATGTCCTATGGCTCGGTGATAAGAGCAATAGCTCAGATGAGAAGCCTTGTTAGCTCGCTCAGGGTGCTTAGACTCTGGAAGCGCGATAATTTGATGTTTTATAGCGAGCTCGAGTAACTTCTCCGTCTTGTCTCGAGGGAAGGAATACGCTCGACTCATCTTCTTCATGAGGGACAAATCCGGACCACGCAACGCCCGATCACATGACTCTCTAATCCTGCGTCGTTGTTGTCGGCTCCTCTTTCCGCTTCTTGATTTATTTCTGCCTCTGCGTTGGGCCTTTCGTACAATGGGTTGACAGGGATGAGCATCTTTGTCTTTTGCAGCCTGTTGAAACAGACGTTGCGTCCTGGCTTTCTCGTAGATGGCCATCTCGCGGTTGTGGTCTTCCCGAGCTTTTTGACCCGCTTTCCTGATAAGCTTGTCCATTCGTTCTTCAAATGACGGACTCGGCCCTTCAATCGCGGGATCTGGTTTTGATGAGGGGTTGGCATTTCCCGACAGGGCGTCCTCTTCTTCATCAAAGGTATATATGGCGTAGTTACTGTGGGCCCGTTCCCGTTTTCCGGTTCTCGCGTATCCAAGCCCAAGTGTTTCCATTTTCCCGTTGGGCAATTTGCGTTGAGTCCCAGGGATATCCCAAATCCTGTGTAGAACCGAGTTTGTCGAACAGTCTGTTTTAAGGGTACTCCTTGGCGTTTCAATAGCCTCTTTAGTCCATTTGTATAGTATCTGGGCAAACGGATGGGTTGGAGCCTGTCGGGTGTAGCATCCGCGTCATGCCAGATCTCCTTCTCTACTTTCGTCTTTGAGGATCGGTAGAATAGGATTGCCTTCTCACCCCTTTGCCTGGGAGGGACGTAAAACGTTTGCAGGTCGTGCACATTGTAAGCTTGAAGTGTGTCGAGATCCTTATAGTGTTCTCACGGCACCATGGTGATTTGCAAACTCTGATCATCGCTAGGGGGTGCTTGTATTGACGGCCGATTGGAGAACACGGCATTAACCTCATCTTCCGAGTCACTTCCGAAGACCAACATGGGGGCGGGCGTCCCCGGGTTGTTGCGTTGAGATGGCCCAGCATAAACTATCTCTTCTTCTTCTTCGGTATCGCTCCCGAAAACAGGGATGGTGGCGGCGGCTTTGTTCTCCGGCTTGCGACACCTTTCTGTATCCTCGAAATCTGGCAAAAAGTACTTCGCATCTTCGTATTTGCGGACTCCGTTCACGGAAAATGGGTTCAGCTCACCTGTTACGGTATACTCAAAACCATCTTTAAAGTACTTCATACACTGATGTTGTGTAGAAGGGATGATGTTGTACTCGTGCAACCAAGGGCGACCGAGCAAGGCGTTGTAGCAGGTCTTGGCGTCAATGACATGGAACTTGATGTCTATGACGAGTAGTCCAAAGCGTAATGTTAGTATTACGGATCAGAGAGTCTGTGACGATTGGGAGTCGAAACCGTAGATGGTAATTTTGTCAAGAGCGAGGTGTTGCACACTCATGCAGATTTCCTTTAACACCCGAACGTTAAGGAGATTGACGGAGGATCCATTATCCACTAGGATCTTGCCTATCTTGATATCATGGCAGTATCCAGAGACATATAGGGGAAGGTTGTGGTCGCACGTCCCGAGAAGGAGGTCTTCGTCACCGAAAGTGATGTCGGCCGTATGCACTTCCTCCAGTTCATCCTTCATCCTTTCCGCAGCAAGGAAGGCTTGGAATTGCTCAGGTTCTTGTAACGCCTTGATTAATGAATCTCGCGCTTCTTTTGATAATAGGAGGGCATCGAGAATGCTAAGTTGAGAAGGTAGCTTTCTTAGGTGCGCTAGGATGTTGTAGTCCACCTTACCCTTCCTGGGAGGGTCCTTGGTAGTCAGCTCTTTCATGACTTGGTCATCTAAAGTGATATCCTCAGTGACCTTTTCCTTTCCCTTATCTTTTCTATTTGCGGGCCCGAGATTCTTTTCCGGGAGCGTGCGATTGCGCAGCTGAATGTTTTCGCAGGCCTCCGGTTCCTCCTCTTTCCCTAAAACGGATTCTTTAAAGAGAGGGCCCAGAGCCATTTCTTCACCAGAGTCGCTCCTAAAGGTGAGAACTTGTGACCCTCCGGCGTTAACCATGTAACAGTTTCCAGTGGTTCTGTTGTGCCCGTCGGCAGTACTTCTTCGTTCCCGACGGGTCTTGCGTTTCATGCGCTTAAAATGTTGTCGATGAGCAGCATATCCCTGCCACCATATCCTAAAGGCGTCGCACTCCTCCGTGGGGTGTGAAATTTTCCGATGATATGCGCAATAATCAGGGTGCTTCTCCACCCCATTGAGCGTGTTTTCTTCTGAGGGTGGTAGCTTCATTCCCATTGACATGGCTTTGGCAAACCTTTTCCTCGTCTTGAATATCTTCTTGTCTGCCTCGGATGCCTTTCGATCTGGCGGGAGTACTTCAACTCTTTCGTTTAGTCGCATGCGTTCGGCTCCTTCCGATGCGGCCATTTCACGCTCCTGATCCGCTTTACTCTTTAGACGAATCTCGTCTAGAAAGACGTCGATCATTTCATCTGTTGGCCACACAAGCTCTGGTTCAGGTCGTGCCCCCAGTTTCTCAGTACCAGGAGTTCTTTCATCTTCCGAGTGGGAAATCACATGACAACTCGCCACATATTTCTCGGATTCATCCGACGAACTCTCTCCATCATCTTCCTCTTGAAAGATGTGGTTGAGGAACTCTTGCAGCGTGACAGGAGTTCGCGCCTTTTGATTGTACTCTTCCAGCGCGTCGATTTGCTTCTGCAAGTTCGTGCGCTTGTCTCCAGGCTTCACGGGCTTCTTAGATTTCTTCTTCTTTTTCTTCGAAGATTTTGACGGTAGGGCATGAGTACTTGGGCCATCACCACCGCTCTTTGTAGTTGGGCGCGGCCTCAACATTCCTTCAATGATCTGGGGTCCCAGCGGGTCCTTCCATTCGACCGCCGGGCACGCATGAAGGTCCTTCAGCATTCTTTTGGTTTTAGTTGACAGCACGACCTCCCATGGAGCTTCTTCAATAAAGGAACAGGTTGCCCCCGGTGTATCTTCTTTCTTAGAAATATGCGGCTGTGGTGGGTCCACCTTCCACTTTTCGGACAGCGCAAACTTCCCCTGCAGGTATTGATCTTCAATCCATCCTTTAAAAACAAAGCAATCCTCAATCGGATGGCTTACCGTTTGATGGTAGGGGCAATAGTTAGGGTTATTCACCTCAGTGGGTTGTGGCGGTCGCCTTGGATTTGGCAGGTTTATAAGTCTATTACGTACTGCCAACTCGAATAACCGTTTCGTCTTATCCCGCGGGAACGAGTAGGGACGCTTCATTTTCTCATTATAATACCGGCGTCTTTCTTCCAGTTGATCCGTCAGCTTTGGGGCATTGGGTTGCTGCTGGGCATTCGCGACGAAGGTTGCTTTTCCTTTACCCTTGTCACTCCGAGGCTCGGGCTTCGGGGGAGACGGTCTATGACCCATTTGGTCCATCTGGGCCAGCTTGTCGATTAGAGCCTGGAATGTGGTTGGCTTAAAGAACATCATGAACTGGGAGATAGTTGCGTGAGGGTCTAGGGTTCCCACGAACATGCCCACCGCGGGTGCTTCCTCAATGCGTTGCTCGCATTTCCACCACAAATTTCTCCAGCGTATAGCATACTGGACCCAAGTTTCGCCTGGTTTTACCCTGGCGTTAATCAATGCCGTTATTGGGGTGCGTTCGCTGGCGCTCGCGAATCGCTGAGTGAATAGCAACTCCATTTCAGCGAACATCTTGATAGAATCGTTCGGGAGCTCTGAATACCATTCGAACGCTGTTTCTGATAAGCTACCCACGAATTGGCGGAGCAACAGTTTATCATCACCGCCGGTGTTACCGCAAAGGGCCCTGAACTGAGCGACATGCTGGTGGGGATTGCCGGTCCCTTTATACACGTGAAATTTTGGTATTGTATAGCCCGACGGATATTTGATTTGGTCGTACCAGCTTGGATACGGCCGCCCCGTTTTTACGACTTGACCAGCTGTCTCAGTCGCATGATGAACCCGGATTTGCTGGGCTATATAGTCGACCAAATCAGCCTTAGAGATTGTCTCCTCCTTGGCCGTTGAGAGGGCCGGCGGTGGATTTGACGTTTCTCCTCGGGTCGTCTTCAAGAACGATTGGGGGATCCTCAGCGGGTGGATCCTGTTGGATCATCATTCCTATCATATCTTGGAAGAGGAGGCCCATACGCTGTATGTTGGCTGCTTGTTCAGCAGCCTCTTTGTCCTTCTTCTCCAATATTCGGCGAAGGAATTCGGCGTCGGTTTCTTCCTCCTGGCGTTCGTCCGAAGACGTTTCTGGGTTTTCTTTTGGCCCGGTAAATGCGGCCATAGCATTCATCATTTCCTGGAGCTTTTGCTGTTGCTCCTGAGCTTTGGTCACCGACCGTGTAAGCGGTCTATGGCCTGTAGACGCACGGCTGTCTTCCTTCCCCGACGCCATGTATACGGTATGGACCATCATGCCCCCAGACTTAGGGCGTCTGGGCTTAGTGCCTTTAGCAGTCGTTGCAGGCTGGGGGATCTTCTCTGGCTTCCTCTTTTTATGAGCAGTGGAAGTTGAGGGGGCCGTTGAAGTGGGCACCCAAACAGCCTTTCGTGGTTTAGCCTGGTGATTGGCTTCCTGTTGGATTTTCAGCTTCTTATGCTGGCGGGCGAAGTTTGGATCGATCATCGAGTCTCGGGCCTGCCGCCAGACTTTATAGATTCGGGAGGACAGCCGTTGAGGAGAGTGGGGCTATTCTGTTTTTACTTCCACAGCCTTTTTCAGAGGAGGGGAAGACCTTTTTAGCACCGCGGTAGGAGAATTCCTACGCACCTTATTTAGCATCTCAAAGCTGTTCCCAGTCGGAACAGCAGCATTAACTTCTGCCATCGGGGCTGGTGGAGTTAGCCCACAGGGAGAGTTGCCCCCAGCCTTCCTTACTCGGCGCCAGTGGCGACGTCGAGCGTGTCGAGCGGACGGCGTTGGTTCAGCGGTGAGGATGGCTTCGTCTTGCCCCCTGTGTAGGTGGGGGGTCATTGCTGGTGTTAGCCTGTTAAAGACCGATGTCCTTTGGGTAGCAGAAGCGGGAGCTGAAGCCGTCAATCTTGTAAAGACCGACTTTTTGGCCGGGGAAGCCGCCTTGGCGACTTCAGGAGCAGGACAGGTCACTTTCTTAGAAGCAGCCTTCTCTGGGATTGTAGGCCCCATTGTGGGTCCACAGGAGTCTTGGCCCAATCTAGAGAAGACCGAGGCACTGGTGTTGGGCGACCCGTTGAGAGGGGCCGTGGCAGGGGTAAGACGATCAAAGACCGACTTCTTGGGAGCTTCCTTTGTCAGCACCGGAGCGGTGAAGTTTGTCGGCGGGAGCATGGTCCCAAAAAACAATCCTGTGGTGGCTCGAGTGACTTGTTCCACGGGCATTGCGAATAGCAAAGCGGCTTGGGGTCCGTAGGCTATTCCTCCTGGCGAGGCAGAGCGTTGGTTGCAATTGCAGTCCGAGCAGTTGGAGCATTTCACACAAGTAGAAGCCATCGATTCTTTGCTTTCTGCAATAAGCAAGACGCCAAGTCTTAGTACCTTGCAACCCAAGGGCAACCATTAGCGAACCGCGATTGGTTCGCGAATCACGACACACGAAGTGTGGAGTGGAAAGAGGAAAAGGTCCCACCGGGCGTGCCAGAATCTGTTCCCCTCCGAACGGCGGCCGAGACGCGGGACGTCTTGCCTGAGGTTCGGGGCAGATGCTAATAGGTGCTATCCGTCCACCTCTCCGAAGATGCCAAGTAGATTTATGGCACCGTGTATCGAAGATTTAAACGGATGCGTCCGATGTAGCTGACTTCGTCAGATTCCCCCTCGCTTAAGGGGTTTTTGATTGTGGGGACGCTCTTCCCTGCAGGCGCAAGCCCCTGCAGTTAATTACGCTACCGCATTGCGGTAACCACTTTCTCCTTCTCCAGATGGTCACTTCGTGTCGCATGTGTTTATTTTGTGTTTAGTTGCCCGTGGATTGTATACGGAGACTGAGTTATGTCGTCGCCCGTAGGGCGTAGACTAGTCCAAATCTGTATTATCTTAGATTTGGGTTTGGGGGTTTTGGGTTTAAGGATACGTTAGCCTCATTCGAGACTAAGATCGACTTAAACGTTTGTTAAGGATACGTTAGTCTAGTTTTCAGACTAAGATCAACTTAACGGGATCGTTTAGATCCAACAATAGAGCAATTAAGGAAGCTCTGTTGTTTAGTTTAGTGACATTGCGGTCAATAAGTAGTTTAAGGACATTGCGGTCCATGGGTAGTTTAGGGACATTGCGGTCCAATGTTAGTTTTAAGACATCTCGGTCGAGGTTAAGGACGTCGTAGTCCGTGGATTTAAGGACTCCACAGTCCGATGTTAGTTTTAAGACATCACGGTCAAGGTTAAGGACCTCATAGTCCATGAGTTTAAGGACCCCACAGTCCGTCGTTAGTTTTAAGACATCCCGGTCAAGGTTAAGGACCTCATAGTCCATGAGTTTAAGGACCCCACAGTCCGTCGTTAGTTTTAAGACATCCCGGTCAAGGTTAAGGACCTCATAGTCCATGAGTTTAAGGACCCCACAGTCCGTATTAATATGTGGTCATCGGGACCCGTCACCTCTTTGAAGACGTTGAGGAATTACAACGCCAAGTATCAAAGGAGTGAAGAGATGTACCCTTAAACCGAGGTAGATTAAATAATCTTTGGCCCAATTTGGAACCAAGACCAATTAATTATATTATGAGCCCATTGGCTCAGTTGAATTTGAATTGAGGACTTATGGCCAGCTTGGGCTAAGTCCAATCATATTTAGGATATTGGCCCTCTGTTGGTCCATTAGAGGAGAGGCTTTGCCTCTAAACACTTAGCCAATGGGGCTAAAGTTAGTGTTAAACACTAAAGATCAATCAGTGTTGAACACTGAGAATAAGATTGACAAGTTAGTGTTTAACACTAAAAGATAGTTAGTGTTAAACACCAGCAACAGGGCTTTCAAATTAGTGTTTATACACTACAACAAATCAGTGTTAAACACTGGCAATGAAGATTTCAAATTAGTGTTTAACACTAAGCCAGATCAATGTTAAATACTGGAAACAGGGTTTTCCAGGTTGGTGTTCAACGCTAAGAAAGTCAGTGTTAAACACTGTAAATAGATGTTTTCCAAATTAGTGTTTAAACACCAAGAAAATCAGTGTCGAACACTGGACACAGAGGTTTCAATTTTAGTGTTAAACACTAAGGCAAGAGGGGTCACGTGGTAGCACGTGAGAGCGCCCTCAATTCATTTTATTCTGCCAAAGGTATTGAATACTTTGGAGCATCACGTTCTGTCATGTGATGGGAATTCTGGTGTTTGTCCGTTAAAGCTTCAGCCAAGGGGTCACGTGGTAGCACGTGATAGCGCCCTGTTTCCCTTTATTTTGTTCTACAGATAAGTGTTTAACACTTTTAATTCTGAAAGCCATCACGTATGGGCATGCGATGGGGGCCTGCGCTTTGATCTGTTAGACTGTTCATTAGGGGTCACGTGTCGACACGTGAGGGCGCCCTAAAGCTCTTTTCTGTTTCTTTTCAGGGGTCACGTGGTAGCACGTGACCCTATTCCTTTGCCTGTTTGAAGATTTGTTTATCTTTTTAAGAATTGAATTCTTCATAGGGTTAAACCCTAGCAATAACTTTAGAGGAATTAAATTCCTACTTTCTTTTGAAGAATTATATTCTTAAATAGGGTTAAACCCTCATTTCTTCTTTCTTGAAGGAATTAAATTCCTGTTATTTTAACAGAACTAAGTTCTTAACTAGGGTTAAACCCTGATTCTGTTTATTCTGAAGGAATTAAATTCCCATAACATAGAGTCAAACCCTAATTCTATTTTGAAGGAATTAAATTCCTATAGTTCTGTGAGAATTAAATTCTCGAGCTTCCATTCCCTCTCTATGCTTTGGATCTGCATGGCAGGATCTCAACCCATTGAGAATTAAATTCTCAATTCGAGGGGAGATGTGCACTTTACAGATCCTCCACTAAAGAGAGAACTATGTTCTTTTGTTTTATATCAGAGTTAAACTCTGTTGAGAATTAAATTCTCTTTTCTTTTCAAAAAGCCTTCCCTTTCTTACCTAGGGTTTTCTTTTGCAGAAGATCCAAATTCCTCCAAAGTATCAAGGCTCTCCTCTTTTTTTATGTATCGATTCCTTTCTGCATGTATCTCTCTCTCTGTGTGTCTCTTGGCTCCTATTTATAGGAGGGGCGGCCGAATCAATTAGTTTTGGTGAATCTTTCATTGAGAGATTTAATTTGTATTCACCATTCGTTTTGGACCTTTGGATTATTATGTGAATTTTAATCACCATTGGATTTTAAATCCAGAGATTCTCCTTTGTTATTTCGGTTAGATTTTAAGGGGAAATGTTCCCAAGTTCAGGCTTTTTCCATAGATAGGTGATTTTTAAGAATCTTTAAATCTTTAATTCAATCGGTTCCTTTGGAAAGATTTGAGAGGCCTTTCCTCAGAATTTAATTCTGTTGACAGATAGGCTTTGAAAGCCGGTCACGTGTGGCCACGTGACCCTTGGTCACGTGTGGGCACGTGACCCCCCTTGGAACGAGACCTCTTCTTCCTTTTTTGCGCTCTACCTTCTGGCTGCCGCCTAGCCGTCACGTGCCACCACGTTACCCTTGGTCACGTGTGAGCACGTGACCCTCGTCTGGCGCCTTTTTCTTGTTTTAATCAGGGAGTTGAGTCTGCTGCTTTTGAGTGTCACGTGCCAACACGTGACCCTGGTCACGTGGGAGCACGTGACCCTTTCTGAAGCCCTTTTCCTTGATTTGATTAGGGAACCGGTTTGCCTTTGAAGCCGCTTTTAAATGTCACGTGCCAACACGTGACCCAGGTCACGTGGGAGCACGTGGCCCTTTCTGAAGCCCTTTTCTTTGATGTACACGGGAAGCTGAATTTGCCTTGCCGATGCCTTTAAATGTCACGTGCCAACACGTGACTGCTGGTCACGTGCTAGCACGTGATGCCTCCTTCGTAACCTTTCCTGATTTTAAATCAGGAAACAATTCTCCCCTGGGTTGGATTGATACCTGCTTACAACACTAAGTGCATAAGCTACATCTAGGCGTGTACATAACATCGCATACATTATATATCCTACTGCCGAAGCATAGGTTATAACACTCATGCGAGCTCTCTCTTCATCGGTCTTTGGGCAAGAATCCTTGGAGAGAGTGACCCCATGGCAAGCGGGTAAGGCACCCCGCTTGGAGTCTTCCATACTAAACATTTTTAGGATGGTGTTAATGTACCTGGTTTAGGACAATCCCAATAACCTTTTGGATCTATCCCTATAGATCCTTATGCCCAGAATGTATGTGGCATCACCCAGGTCCTTCATGGAGAACCTTAGTGATAAGAAAGATTTGACCGACTGTAGCATCGGAATATCATTTCCTATCAGAAGAATGTCATCCACGTACAATACGAGGAATGTGACAGCTCTCCCTACAGCCTTCTTATAAACACAAGGTTCATCTGGATTTTTGATGAAATCAAACTCTTTGATGACATCATCGAAACAGATGTTCCAACTCCGTGATGCCTGCTTTAACCCATATATGGATTTAAGCAATTTACATGCTTTCCCGCTGCTCCCACTGTCAATGAAGCCCTCTGGCTGATCCATATAAACGCATTCTTCTAAATTTCCATTTAGAAAAGCGGTTTTAACGTCCATCTGCCAGATTTCATAGTCGTAGTGAGCAGCAATAGCAAGTAGGATCCGAATGGATTTAAGCATGGCTACGGGAGAAAAAGTCTCGTCATAGTCCAAACCTGGTTTTGACGAAAACCCTTCGCCACAAGTCTTGCCTTATAGGTCTCTACCTGCCCATCTACACCAATCTTTCTTTTAAAGATCCATTTGCACCCCACAGGTTTTGCCCCAGGGGGTACAACGTCCAAAGTCCATACTTTGTTGGTGTACATAGACTCTATTTCGGATCTCATGGCATCCAGCCACTTCACAGAGTCTCCACTCGTGATAGCTTGCTGAAAACTGGTAGGATCATCATCATCCATGATGCAGTCTTCTCCGTTACCATCAATGAGGAAACCGTAGTACCTCTCCGGTGGGCGAGAAGTCCTACCAGACCTACGGAGTGGCCGAGGTTCCTCAGTTTCTATTGCAACAATCGGTTCAACCAAATCGTCATTTGTAGTTTGTGTTTCTAGAACCTCTTCTAGATCCACCACTTTGCCATCATCTTTATCTGTGAAAAACTCTTTTTCTAAGAATGTGGCATACTGAGAAACAAACACTTTTTGTTCCTCTTTGTGGTAGAATAGATATCCATAAGAATTCTTTGGATATCCCACAAAGTTACACATGACTGACCGTGTCTCGAGTTTGTCCGGATTCTGCTTTTTAACATAGGCCGGGCAACCCCAAATCTTAATTCTCTTAAGAGATAGTCTCTTCCCATGCCATATCTCATATGGCGTGGTAGACACGGTTTTGGTTGGAACCCTGTTTAGTAGAAATGCTGCAGTCTCCAATGCATGCCCTCAAAACGAGACTGGTAACTCAGCGTCACTCATCATGGACCGGACCATATCTAATAGGGTCCTATTCCGTCGTTCTGACACACCGTTGTGCTGTGGTGTGTAAGGAGGAGTGAGCTGAGAAAGAATCCCATTCTCTTTTAGGAAGTTTGCAAATTCTGTACTGAGATACTCACCACCTCGATCTGATCGAAGCATCTTGATACTCAAGCCGGTTTGTTTTTCTACTTCTTGTTTATATTCAATGAATTTCTCGAAAGCTTCATACTTGTGCTTTAATAAAAATACATGACCGAATCTTGAGAAATCGTCAGTGAATGTAATGAAGTATGAAAAACCTCCTCTAGCCTGTGTATGACATTGGCCTGCATACATCACTATGTATGAGGCCTAGGAGCTCAGTAGCTCTTTCTCCGTATCCGGTAAACGGAGTTTTGGTCATTTTACCCTTGATACAAGACTGGCAAGTCGCATAAGATTTATATTCAAAAGAGTTTAAATATTCATCTTTGTGTAACTTGTTTAGTCTTGTTTCGTTAATATGACCAAGTCTACAGTGCCAAAGAAAAGTTTCATTTAATTCTGAAAGTTTTCTTTTATTAGTGCGTTGTATACTGAAAACTGTGTGTTGATTTAGGACGTATATCCCGTTATTAAGTGTACCATACCCAACCAACATTTGATTCAGGTGAATGTTCATAACATTGTTCTGCAATATAAAGTTATATCCTTCATTGTCTAACAAAGAAACAGATATTATATTACATAGCATACTTGGTACAAAATAACATGGGTTCAAAACCAATATACACTCAGATGGCAACCCCAAGTGATACTCTCCCACTGCGACTGTATGTACATTGGAACCATTTCCAACGCGGAGAGTATGGTCGCCTGTCTTCAAAACTTTGCTATTTCTCAGTCCCTGCATAGAATTGCAAATGTGAGAACCTGAACCGGTATCTAATACCCAGGAAGCAGAGTTTATTGAAAAACAGTTTTCTGTCACAAACACACCTGAAGCGGAAGCATCCCCATGCTTCTTCTTGAGGTTCAAGTACTCCGTACAGTTGCACTTCCAATGTCTTGTCTTGTGGCAATGAAAACATTCACCTTTCCCCGAGTCTCCAGCTTTGGACTTTTCCTTTCCCTTCACCTTTTTAACTCCACCCTTAGGATTGGTTGGCTTCTTCTTTTTCTTTCCCTTGGCCTTAGCTTTCGGGCGAGAAGAGGAAGACTGTCCAACAGTCATAACGGGAGTTTTTACTGACTTCATAGTGCTCTCTGCACTCCTTAACATATTAAGGAGTTCAGGTAGCTCCTTCTCCATGCCATGCATGTTGAAGTTAACTATGAATTGAGCAAAGGTGGAGGGGAGGGACTGCAGAATAATATCTGTATATTGTTCATTGTCCATAGTCCACCCAAGGTCCTCAAGCTCTTCTATAAGAGCTATCATCTTCAGAACATGGTCTCCTACTGGTGTGCCGGAGGCCATTCGCATCTGAAATAATTTCTTTGATGCTTCGTATCGCAATACGCGGGATTGCTCTCCATACAACTCCTTTGTATGGAGCAATATGGTTTGAATGTCCATATTCTCATGCTGCTTTTGATGTGTATTGTCCATCGATGCAAGCGCGAGGCATTTGGCCGTGGCACAGTCAGCGTCCCATGTCTTGCGGACTTCAATGTCCGCAACTGAGGATTTTGGACCTGGGACGGGCGGGGCTGAAACCGTGAGGACATATGATACTTTATCATAAGTCAAGGCTATTTTCATATTCCTCAGCCAGTCTTTATAATTGGTCCCATTAAGTTTGTTTTTATCTAGTAGAAACTTGAGTCCAGTCATGGGTATCTGCCATTAAGAGAGAGAAAAGAATACACTCAGCGAAAGCTCTTGCATAGATCAGATTGGTTATTATCTTGTCTAATCGATGTTTCCCACTGCTTTAATCGAGTTTTTCTTTCAAACCTTAAAAAGAAAAACTAGCCAGGATTAATTACAGTCTACAACTTCGCTAACCGTTCAGCCAGGCCAGTGTCGGTACTTGAGGGAGGTTCCCCGTGCTTTCGCACGGACCTAATTAAAGTAAATCTCGTTTTCCCAGAGGCGGAGCCCCGTTAACACCTTTCTAGACACCTAATGAGTTAGCTAATTGTAAACTGTAAAACTCTCCTAGGAGCAACTATTGCCCACAGTGGGATCGGGATCCAACCATCACACATCACATGCCTGACCAAATGAATTACTTAGACATCGCATGCCTAACAATTATAAACCCCGCATTTTAGTCTCATTATCGAAAACACTTTTCAATATCAAGTCGGGCAATTCAACAAGATTCCCGATAAACTGATCGAATGCTCGTCGCAAACTTTAGTAGGCGGCCGCACCCCTGATACCATCGACGAAGTGCACCAAGGCGGAACACCGCTACCGCGAGCACCCGAACGGATGCTTTCGGCGACGGGGTTCTCCTACAGTCACTTGGTCGGGGCTATGGAGTGAGGCTGTCTATTAAGTTTACCCGGCGAGTATCCGCGTACACTACGTGATTGCGACGGACTTTTGATCACATCAAAATTCCGTGGCAACCGATCAAGTGAGACTAAACTGCTATGTTTATAACATTCATTTAGTTATCTCATAACTTTTGTGAATTCCAATTATTGTATCCCATTCCAGATAATTAGAAAATGTTAAACTTTCCGATTGAACATTCGAACACCCAAGTTTTCCCGATACAGATCAACACATGAAATAAGTCTAACAGCATTCAGTTCGTGCCTCAGTAGCAACGGTCCAGCCGTAGAAGGGTCAAGCCAACGCCTCAAATGTGGCACGCCGTACTGCCCCAAACCCGAAGGTTCAAAGGGCAGTTCAAGACGGTCACATAATCGAGTTAAGGTTTGTTGTCTTCTAGAGGGACCATCGCGTTACTTGCACTACTTAGAACGTCGTTAAACTACGGAAAAATCCAACACTTGAAAATTTCCCGACAGGGGAAAAATTGGGTATTTATATCCGGTCGAACTTTTTAACATATTCTAAAATTTATCCGGAAAGCCACACAGACAAAATTTGATAATCCGATCGAACATTCGAATCCCCAAAACAAACCCAGAATGCTCAACTGTGGAGTAAATGTTAAAATATCCCAGAAAATACAGCACTAAGAATTAGGAATTACTGTGCAGATTGTATAAGATGACGTGGCTACTTAGCCGCGGAACCGCCGCATGAGCACTGCTCATGCCGCGGTTACGCCGCAGTTTAAACGATTTAGCCGACCGAATTGCACAGTAATTCTTAAAAACACCTGCTGATTTTTCTGCATATTTTTAATATTGAAAAAACCCATTTTTTAAAAAATGTACAGAGAGCATCTATGGAGTTAGGGTTTCGGATCGTTCGGATTCCAAACTTCGTCTAGACTTCGCCAAAGGCTCTAGCTAGGCTCTGATACCACTGTAGGGTTCCTAGGCACCCCAAGGAGGTCTCACAAGGCATCAACCATGCCAATTTCAAAATTTAACGGTGCCGAGAAACCCGACTACGGACCGTTGGCTAGATTTCTAGGCGAAAAGTAAACTAGTTAACACTTAACTATAAGAATACGGAAATACAACCTTTGTAGATCCGATGCTCCACCTCCATGGCTCCGCAATGAAGTCATATCCGCTGTCCAAATCAAAATCCGGGCTCTAGCGTCGGCTTCATCGGAGAAAGAGCGGGCAAGGTCGTCGGCTTCGTGCCGAAGATGATCTACGTCGAGGCATCGCTAGATCAAGCTCCAACTTCACCAAGTGATGAAACTTGTGAAGAAAACACACTCTACTACTTGGCAAGAGGTAGAGGATGAAGAAATAGGAAGTGGGTTCAATTTAGAATTGGATTTCTCACTCTTTATCATCAATCACCATTGATGACCTCAAGGTTTTCTTCTTGAGTTCAAGGAAGAAGAAGAAGAAATGATATGATAAGTTTTATTATCAAAAGAATAATAAATTTATCCTTATCATAATATTAACCTAAGTTAAGTGTAGAGAATTGACCAAGGTTAAAGAATGGTTAGGGTTAAGGAGATGAGACAAAAATGGTCACTTAATGAATGCTTCATGAAGCTTCATGTTGCAAACAAAATAAGCCACCATTTTTCTCTCATTTCTTTTCCTTTTTCCAAAAATAAAAGGATTAATAAATGAATAAGTAAAACCCTAATTATCCACTTAACCATGGTTTAAATCTTTACACTTAACCAAAAAGATATGTATCATCAAACATGATACAAACAAGTGCACAAAATCATATCGCATATGTAATGCGCACATCCGAGCGAGAAAATCCATTTAAAGTGAACCGATACTAGTTAATGCAAAGTAATATATCAAATATATAATTATGCATCAAATCATTAAATCAACACTTGATTTAACGATCCGGTCATATCGTATATAACCGACTAGTATGCAATGCATCGGTTTATCGAATCAACCCTTGATTCGATAACTAGGGTATATCGCATATAACCTAATCGATACATTCATCGCGAGAATGAAATACGGTATCACATACACGCATTATTCTCGGTCCCGCACATATCTCATATGCGCTCCTATTTCGTTTCGCTTGAGCCAGGAAACCTCTGTGTAGGACTCTAAAGACTCGTCAATACGCCGGCAGCAGGTGATGATCATATTAAACACCCACAAGCCGCAAGCGGTCTGCTAAACGTAACAGCCACCCGGGTATTGAGCGATCTGAAGATCGACGAGCAAGCCCGCTCACACTCCAGTGAATCCAACCAGTAACACTACCGTACAGTCCGGTCTGATCGTCTGATATGTCGCATATCTCGCCTAGGGGTGGTAAAAGTCAGACCCTAATAGCTCGATAAGTCGTGTCGATATGAGGTCTATAACAATTCGAGAAACTACTGGTAACACTTACCAGTAAATCTCAGCAACCCTGGCCAAGGATTTCCTGTTATAGCCAATCGAACACAGCGCAACATCAACCCCCTATACCGGGAGAGACGAATCCCCTCCTATCGCTCATTGCCTCCATGTGACTCGGGACTGTACCCAAAAACCACCGTTTTGCACGCCCTCTTGGACGTGGTAAGATGGAAATCAAAGCACAGTGGGAACCACACAAGACTCTATGACGATCTCGGGTCAATAGACTACTCTGTACCAGTGTCACCAGAGAACTGCCATCTGACGTGAGGTATAATACCATCTGGGAGTTCTCGGCGAGTCCGTCCAGTGTACCCAGTCTCTACTGAGCACCCGTATATCATCTCTGATGTCAAACACCAATGGATATGGGATCATCCATCGCCCATCTGTATGGGTCGAGAAAGTATACGCTAGTCTACTCTGGTATATCGATGCCCCGTCTCGATACACCCACGACTAGGGACTTTCAAGGATGTACTTATGGACTACCATGTCCCCACTAGTATGATCCGCATCATAGTCCAGGTAGTCAAGTACAGATCCTAAGGGCTTTACCAACATGTAACAGAGAGACAATCAGTGTACACGTTAAGGTAAAGAGCAACCAGATAGCATACTATCATGTCGAGCAAGAAAGTCCTCCCTATATATGTCCAAGCATCCACTACAATATACATCATATGTACAGTAATGGCCTCTACGGCATACATATAACTAACAGGAATATCATTTCCTATTAGGAGAATGTCATCCACGTACAAGACGAGGAATACTACAGTTCTCCCTACAATCTTACTGTAAATGCATGGTTCATATGGGTTTTGATAAAGTCGAATTCTTTGACGGTATCATCAAAGCAGATGTTCCAACTCCGCGATGCCTGCTTCAGTCCATAGATGGACTTGAGCAACTTGCACACTTTACCGCTGCTCCCACTCTGAATGAATCCCTCCGGCTGATCCATATAGACGCACTCTTCCAAATTTCCATTTAGGAAAGCCGTCTTTACGTCCATCTGCCAGATCTCATAATCGTGGAAGGCAGCAATGGCAAGAAGGATCCGAATGGATTTTAGCATAGCCACTGGAGAAAAGGTCTCGTTATAGTCCAAACCAGGTCTTTAACGAAAACCCTTTGCAACTAGCCTAGCTTTATAGGTTTCAACCTGCCCATCTACACCAATCTTCTTTCTGAAGATCCATTTGCAGCCTACGGGTTTTACCCCTTCTGGAGCAAAGTCCAAAGTCCAAACTTTGTTGGTGTACATGGACTCCATCTCGGTCCGCATTGCATCCAGCCATTTTACTTAGTCACCGCTCTGAATGGCTTGCTGGAAGCTAGTAGGCTCATCATAATCAACAGTGCAATCCTCTCTATCCCCGTCTATGAGAAAACCGTAGTATCTCTCGGGCGGATGAGACTGCCTACTACTCCTGCGGAGCGGCGCAGGAATGTCCGGTTTCCCTGAACCTTCTGGTTCTACTAAGGTTTCAGTAATAGTTTGTGGTTCTGGAATTTCTTCCAGTTCTATTGCGCTCCCACTTATCTGATTTTCTAAAAACTCAGTTTCCAAGAAGCGGGCATGACGAGAAACAAAGACTTTTTTCCCCTCTGCATAATAGAAAAGATACCCCTTGGAGTTTCTTGGGTATCCCACAAACTTACACTGTACTGAGCGTGCCTCGAGCTTGTCCACATGCTGCTTTTTGACAAAAGCTGGACATCCCCATGTCTTAAAGTGTTTAAGATAGGGTTTCTTACCACTCCACATCTGATATGGTGTGGTAGGCACTGTCTTAGTAGGAACTTGGTTCAAGAGATATGCAGCTGTTTCTAGTGCATAACCCCAGAAAGATCGCAGTAACTCAGCCTTACTCATCATGGAACAAACCATATCCAATAGAGTTCGATTCCGTCTTTCCGATACAACGTTGTGTTGTGGTGTGTATGGAGGAGTAAGCTGCGAGAGAATTCCATTCTCTTTTAAGTAGTCCAGAAACTCGGCACTCAAGTATTCTCCACCTCGATCAGATCTTAGTGTCTTGATACTTTTGCCTGTCTGTTTTTCAACTTCATTCTTGTATTCCCGAAATTTCTCAAAGGCCTCGGATTTATGCTTCATCAGGAAGACATGTCCAAACCTAGAGAAATCATCTGTGAAAGTAATGAAGTATGAATAACCACTTCGCGCATGTGTAGACATTGGACCACACACGTCGCTGTGTATGAGTCCCAAGAGCTCGCTTGCTCTTTCTCCGTGTCCAGTGAACGGAGTCTTCGTCATCTTTCCCATGAGACAGGATTGACAAGTTGCATATGATTGATATTCGAACGGATCCAAATATCCTTCTGTATGTAACTTCGTCAACCTTCTCTCATTGATGTGACCCAGTCTACAATGCCATAAGAAAGCCTGATTTGTTTCCGGAGACTTTCTTTTAAGTGTGTTCTGGACACTGAAAATCTGAGCTTGATTCAATACATATATCCCGTTATTTAATGTACCTGACCCAATCAGAACTTGATTTAGGTGGATGTGGACCACATCGCTTACAAAAGTAAAATCATATCCTTCCTTAGAAAGTAAGGATACAGATATGATATTACAAGTCGCACCTGGTACATACAAACAGTCACGCAGAATCAATATCTGCCCAGTTGTCAGTCCAAGATGATATTCCCCTACGGATTCAGCATCCATGCTCATTCCGTTAGCAACCCTGAGAGCCATATCACCTTTCCTGATAACCCTACGGTTTCTCAGAGCCTGTAACGAATTACAGATGTGAGATCCTGATCCGGTATCCAATACCCAGGAAGTAGGGTTAACTGACATACAGTTCTCTATTACAAACACACCCGAAACCGAAGCCACAACATGCTTCGAATCCTGGCTACTGGCTTTGCTAGCCCTGCAATCCTTCTGCCAATGTTCATTCTCGTAACAATAGGAACGTCCCTCTTTTACTACATCTAGCCCCGAAACTTTTGCCCTTCCCTTTCTTTCTTCTTCCCTGGTTTCCTTCAGGGTAGAAGGTAGAGACTGTAGAATCAAGTCAGCATCTGACCCGTTCTTCAACGTGGTCTTCAGGTCCGTGAGCTCAAAATAGCTGGTCTCTGTAAGGACGTTGCCCCCTACAGATGACCCGATAGCCAACCTCGCTTGAAGCAATTCGTTCAAGGTCTCATATCTTGCGATACGAGATTGCTCTCCATATAAATCTCTGTTATGGAGGAAGATGGAAACTAAGTCCATCTTCTCGTGCTGCCTCTGGTATGCACCATCAACTGAGGCCAACACGAGGCACTTGGCTTTCGCACAGTCTTTTTCCGATGTCTTACGGATATCAATATCCATGACAGGGGAAACTGGTTCTGAGACGGCAGGGGTTTGATTAGTTAAGAGGTGTCCTAGCTTGTCATGGGCAATGGACATCTGGACAGACCTTTGCCAATCATAACAGTCAGATTCAGTCATTTTATTATCTAGATGTAACCTATGTGTGGTCACTGGGTCGCTGCAATTAAGAGAGAGAAGAAAACACTCAGCATGACGCTCTTGCAAGTTTAGATTGGTTTTTAATTTATCTAAACAGGATGGCTCCCACTGTCTCTCGAATCCCTTCTCAAACCAAAAAAAGGAAGAATTAGTCAGGATCAATCTCACCGTACAATACTTGCTTAACCGTTCAGCCAGGCCAGTGTCGATACTTCGAGGGAGGTTTTCCAACGCTTTCGCGAAGTTCCTTAATTAAATAACCTCTTTTCCCTGAGGGCGTAGCCCCACTAACACCTTTCTAGACACCTACTTGGTTTATAGCATTGATCGTTAAGCGAGAAAGTTCCCGAGGAGTAGCATATACTCACAGTAGGATCGGGATCCAAATATCATCGTGTGATAAAACTGAAGGAATCCTACCAGAATCATCACACTCCAAATGGTATGCAGCGCTAGCAAGTTTCAGTTTCTTTAGAAACTCCCGATGTGGATTTTTGCCCCATGCTCTTATGACCTTGACTAAGGCCAACAAATCATAAGTCACATGTCAAGTTCTACCCGTCGTTGTCCAGGTTGATTTGAACCCACCCGTATATACCCTTGACTATGGCCAACAAAGTAATACGACTGTCCCAAACCAACGCATCTATCTATGCAACATATGAATACCCACCAGCTACCAAACACTGTGCCTTGACTAAGGCCAACAAACACAGCTTGAATACTGTTGGATATTGATATGAAATGACGGAGGGCTACGAATGGTTTTGGCGAAACCGTGAACGTAGTGAACTTGATATAATCGAAGGAACCTTGATAGCTTTTAAAAGGAGTGGCTTAAGCTCCGCGTTTAAAAGTTGTTTTTGAAAAGAAACCGAGTGGTTTTGAAATTATTCCAACGACTTTAACTTTGGTTTATTTTCTTGCATTAATTTTTAATGCGTCCCATCATTTAATCCTACCATTGCAGAAAACAACGAAAATATGACGTACGCTTATGCCATCCGCATTCGCCACGGGGCCCCGTCATTACCCATTAGGTTACTTAACTAACGACAGAGCGGGGGCTGGACTAGCGCGGATGCAAAACATAAGCAACGCCTAAATAGATATCATATATAGATATATACATTCGTCAGATGCAATGATAGCCATTCCAGATCACAGATGAACACATTGGATATACTAGGAATCCGCATTCCGTACGAGCCTGTAACGAAAAGCGGATTACACGGTCGCGATGAATAGCCAATACCCCACCCTAGACCCCTACGGGTGCGGCAAACTATCCGCCAAATACCCGAAGTGAAGCAACCTCTCTCAACAACGTGAGTAGGCCACTCGGCACTTCGAGGTACCCGGTAGTTTGTGCACCCCCTCCATGGGTCTATCCTAGGAGTAAAAACAGTAAAAGAAATTATACAATGACGGCTACAACCACATCCCGGTTGTGCGGCCAAATAAATAATATTATATCAATTACAAATTTACATGAATTGAAAGATAAAGAAAACTCTCATCTCACAACCCCCCGGCTATTCATCCGCGACAATCCAATGAATTCATATACACATACCATCAACATTACAGATCACAGATATATATATAACCCCCACTAATCGACGTATAGCGATTAGCAGACGTTCAATACATATATCACATCACAGATATATACCCGTCAGCTTAAGTCTTTAGAAGTTCAATCAAAATACGGATTTTTAAGCCCCAAAAACAAATTTTTCTTTCTAGAAAATCTGGGCAGAAAAATCATATTGTAAAAATCCCAAAACAACCCCAGAAACACACTGCAGGAAAACTGTGCCACGACCGAGTCAACTTGGCCGTGGATCCGCGGCGGGAGCATGCTCCTGCCGCGGTTCCGCGGTGCTTTGACCGAGTCGGTGGACCAGTTTTCTTGTGTGGGTTTTAAAAAGCCTGAGCCGATTTTTAGTGTAAGATTTATTAATTTTTGAACAGAAAACAGAATCGGCAGAAACTTGATTTTACGGGCATGTTTCGTGACTTTTTATCCGATCGAACTTCTAGTTACTTTTCTAACATGTTAGATAGTGTTTAACTAGGCTCTGATACCACTGTAAGTCCACATTACCCGTCCCCGGTTCTTTGGGGTTGCGGAAATGATGAAAAACGATTTTTCTTTTGGGGTAACATGGACTCAAAATACGGATCTTTGCTAAACAACTATCTAACAACCTAACTAGGAGTTTTACCTACTCGGTTAGGGGGTTATACCTTAACTTGAACTCCTTCTCTTCGACTCCTTGTGGTGGTCGGATGGTTCTCTCCTCGTCGTCTCCTTGTGCCGAAGATGGATCCACCTGAAAGCTTCTACCTTTGGCTTCAACCTCAAACTAGAGGAAACTAGAACACTTGGCTTGCTAGACTTTATGTACTAGGATGAGTAGAGAAGTGTTTTGGGTTTTATCTCTATGGTTCTTGCTTCTCAACACATGAGACAATAGAACCATGAACTAGAGAGAGAGCAAGAGGAAGAGAGAGAGCTTGAGGATAAGAGAGAATGAGAATGATAGAATGAGCAAGACTTTTCTCACCCTTGCTCTCATAATCCAAAATAATCATAACAAATAATAATAATTGAGTATTATGTGATGGTTCATATCATATCAAATGGCAATATCATTTCATGCACTCATTTTGTAAAGTATAACAAGCAAGCAAAAGTCAAGCCATGAAATGATAGCCATTGTCATGATGATGGTCAACAAGTCCAACCTAGTCAACCGGTCAACAAAGTCAACAAGTCAACAAAGTCAACCTTTCAACCCAACCATGGCATAATAATACTTAATTATTATTATCATTAATCATATTTCTTATTCTCATTAGGGTTTAGCAAAAGTCAACAGTCAACAACCCTAATGAGAATCCTCTGCCTCTGTCTCTGTCAACTGTGCATACACACCCGCATCCGCGTTCCGGAGAACACGAATACAACCGAGATAAAACCAATCCCAAAACGTCTACTAGGATCTGGCTTAAACTAAAGCCCACTAGTAATAACTATCCGGACACCAAACGTGCATAAGTTCACGGATGTGACCGAACCCTGTCGCAAAACCATGCGACCTCTACTCTTTTACCTAAAGGCGAATAGCTTTCTGTGTGGGACTCTAAAGACTCGACACTACGCTGGCAGTGGGTTTAACCACAGACCGTAAGCGGCACTAGCTGTGTGTAACGGCCCCCAGGTAGATGCCGATAAGAAGACTGATGAGGTGAAACCCATCTGAACTCCTACTGAGCCTGAATGTGACAATCTCCGTATAGTCCGGTCTGTTCGTCTGAGAATACGCATGGTGGGCCTAGGGGGCGGTAAACGTCAGTCCCCTAATAGCGGTACAAGTCGTGTCGGAGTGTAGCCCAGAACACCCTGAGATAACACTGGAAACCTACCAGTATATCTCGCTTGCCCTGGCCAGGGACTTTGTGTAATGGCTCTCCTAGACACAGCGCGATATCAACCCCCAATACCGGGAGAGACGAATCCTGTCTAACCGTCACTGCCTCCAAGTGCTTCGGGACTGCACCCAACTACTACCTGTTTGCACGACTCCTTTGAGCCGTGGTAGGGTAGTAATCAAAGTACAGTGGGAACACACTCGAGGCGAAGTGACAGTGTCAAGTCAGCGGACTAAGCTGTACTCATGTCACCTGGGAACTAATAACTGACGATAGGTATAGTACCAACCATCAGTTCCCGACGAGTCCTGTCCAGTGTACTCGTAACCTAACGAGCACCCGCATACTATCTCCAGTACGACGTACTGATGGCTGTGGGACAGACCATCTCCCCATGCTGGGATGAGAAGCGCATACGCTAGTCTACTCCGGAGTATCGATGCCCTGTCTCGATAGTCCTATGACTAGGGACCTGTATAAGGATGTGCTTATAGACTACACAGCCCCCACGAGTGTGACTGCCATCAGAACGCTGGTAATCAAGCAAAGATCCTAAGGGCTCTACTAATATGTATAAGCAATATGCTAAAAGAAACACATGCACATATTAAAGTAGAAACAAACCAAGTAGCATACTACCATTTTGAACAAGATTGTCTATACAACTGTGAATATCTCAAGCATCCATTAAGTAATATACAAACTAGTATGATACAGTAATGGCCTCTAGGGCATATACACTAACAATGTCTGCATGAATAAGTATGATGAAGCATCTAACTGATATCAATACACATATATTAGCGTTCCATTCCACTAATATTGGTGTAAGGGCATATATAACGGCGTCCTCATCCACTGTTATATATACATATGAGGTATGATCAAGTAATCAAGGTCTGTATGTATGTGGATCCCGTCCACGTGTCACCCAATGACAATAAGTATCATGCATGTAAATATCGTAAAGCATATGCATGGAAATGTGAGGATATAATCAAAATCATGGAACCTGAGTGCCTAGCATCGACACTCGAAAACATCATGAAAACTGTGCCTAGCATCGGCACGTAAATCCTCATATATCGGACCCCGTCTGCGGTATCGGCCCTCGGCCCCGGCAGCACGGGTCGTCCCATATCCATCTATCCACTCTGCTCGGTATCCTCTGGATAACCGCCAGATCCAACCAATCACCAGTAGGTACTCATCACCCTGCTAGGCTCATCGTCTGCTCCACGAAAAACATTTCTTGCCCCGGGGAACCATACCGGGTCCACCATGTACCCGCAAACGGATCATCCAACTCCTCGAATCGGGTTTCACATGTCGCTCTCAGCACAGAGAAAATACATGGTGGACGTACTGAAATATCATATCAAGGATAACCGGGTTTTTAAAACAATTACATGCTCTCTTTGAAATTCCCACGGTTCCCAAATCCATAAATATCATGGAAACAACATATCTCAATACGTATAATCAAAAGCATGATGTATGCGACATGTAAAAGAAATGCAAGCATATCAGTATGTCATGCAACATGGAATAGTAATATGCACATACTGAGGGAAACCGCTCTTTTAAAATGAATCAGTTTAAAGAGTATCTTGCGGTTCCCAAATCTCTGATCAATGCCAGAATCATTTATGTATGTGCGAATACGTATAAATATACAGTATATAGGCACACAAGTATGCCATGCTAGGGTCATATCCTGAATGCAACAGTACTACAGTGTAGTGACATGGCAATTATCGATGATGAAGTGTGTGAGCCGGCAAGTAAGTGTACGTGAAACATATGCATCATCGATAATGGTGCTGGTGTCCTACCAGCATGGTTTTAATATAGCAATAAACACATTTACACATGCAAAGCGATGCGAATAGCATGCATATACGGAAATCGAATAATCAACGCGACAGTAAGGAATCTACATCCATATGTATATGTCATGCAGTTATGCCATTTGAAATAAGACGAATCGGGGTTTTGGTAAAATAAGGGCTACGGTGTTTTTAAGAAAGGATGCATCTTTGAAAATGTCCGTAGAGTCCCCTTTGCCTATCTTTGAAATACTCCCGATTCATTAGTTTTGAAATAGGTATGACTCGGGTCTAGTCTAATGTCTACTAAGTAATCTATATCTAACTATCAAGTCAATCGGGAGGGGTATGGAAACCACCTAAATCTGAGTCGATATATATATAAATATAATAGTCGGTGATCCCGCCTCAATAGTATCGCGTACGATACAGTATATCATAAGACATCCTCGAGGCATGAGTGCGGATCTATCATCAATATAAAGCTCATACGGTAAATCGTCGTACGGCATCCCAATAGCTGGGTACGGGTCAATATCACAATCATCACATCAATTATCCGGTATCCTTGTCGTCATATCACATAATCTGAGGTACTGATCTAAGTCTAGTACAAATCGATACCATCTATATAAGCATGAATGCGTGTGTGAAACACACGTCCAAAAGCCTGCTAAGAATCACATGTCGTATCCTAAATACGAATCACATCATATCACCGATCTCACGGCTCTATGCCCAATATCATCGACTCATCTCCAATGTCATCCACTATCATCATCAACACAGTATAAGTATAATGAATATGCAAGGGTGTGCATGTGGGTGTAAACCTATTCTGGGGTTCGCGACTAGGAACTACACTAGTTACTTCTACGTCCTAATCTAACCATAGTACACCTAACACAATATCCACGACACACTATAAACTATTATATATAATATATACATATATAGTATACCAACTTCGGACTACGGGGGTGTTATACGCCATCCACCTGACTTCCCCCGTAGATATAATCTACTCACCTTGTGTCTTCATTTGTCGACGTCGCCACGCGCTTGCTTGTCGTCCCGAAGTCTTCATGGGGTACCTACACATCATACGTATCGCATCGCATTAAAACCAAATCAAAACCAAAACGACATGCTTAAGGGCCTATAGGTTAGAACCTATGAGTACGCTTTCAAAACCATTAATCAATCCTCGATATCGTCGTATAAACGCCAAGTATTCGAGGTAAAACACAGATACACAAATCCAGAATTCAAAATACGGAATACGGAAACACAATTCAAAACAGCAACTTAGGAAAAAGGCTTCAGATTCTACCCTAGGTCAAATTGGACAATTTTGCACATGCCAGGGGTCTAAACTACTGATAAGGGGGCACCAAAACCAAAACGAGCCAATTTGGTGGGGTCCAGGCCGCAAACTGCGGCCAATTGGATTAAATTTGCGGCCGAGGTTTGGAGTTAGGGGCTGGGGTCTTGGTGATAGCTTCCTGGGTGCCTGTACATATCACTATCCAACCAAAATAATTTTCAGAGTTCCGGGGTGATAGCAGATTCAATATAACCTTCACAGATTTCACAAATCTCCCGATATCGGTTTCTAAATCCGTATTCCGGGTTTCAAGTCTCAGGTTTGGGTCTCAATTCATGCACTAGGGTGTTTGTATAATCTCTACTGAGCTCAATTTCACATCACAACTCACAAATTCCACTAAACCCTAACTAGGTTTTTCCTAAATCCACAAAATCACACGATATCGATTCTAATCTAGCATGTGTTAGTTGTATGTATGCCCTAGAGGCCAGTATTGTACAGATGATGTATATTATATTGGATGCTTGGACATATATAGAGATGACTTTCTTGCTCGGTATGATAGTATGCTATCTGGTTGCTCTTTATCTTAACATGTACACTTGTCTCTTTAAACTGTCTTATAGTTACATGTTGGTAAAGCCCTTAGGATGTGTACTTGACTACCTGGACTATGATGCAGATCATACTAGTGGGGACATGGTAGTCCATAGGTACATCCTTCAAGGTCCCTAGTCGTGGGTGTATCGAGACGGGGCATCGATATACCAGAGTAGACTAGCGTATACGCTTCTCGACCCATGAGATGGGCGATGGATGATGCCATATCCATTGGTGTTTGACATCAGAGATGATATACGGGTGCTCAGTGGAGACTGGGTACACTGGACGGACTCGCCGAGAACTCCCAGATGGTATTATACCTCACGTCAGATGGCAGTTCTCAGGTGACACTTGTGCAGGTTAGTCTGTAGACCCGAGATAGTCATAGAGTCTTGTGTGATTCCCACTGTGCTTTGATCTCCACCTTACCACGTCCATGAGGGCGTGCAAAACGGTGGTTTTTGGGCACAGTCCCGAGTCACATGGAGGCAATGAGCGATAGGAGGGGTTTCGTCTCTCCCGGTATTAGGGGTTGATGTTGCGCTGTGCTCGATTGGCCGTAACAGGGAAGTCCCTGGCCAGGGCTGATCAGAGATTTGCTGGTAAGTGTTACCTGTAGTTTCTCGACCCGTTATGAGCCTCACATCGGCACGACTTATCGGTTATTGGGGTCTGACGTTTACCACCCCTAGACTTGATATGCGACATATCAGACGAACAGACCGGACTGTACGGTAAGTGTTACTGGTTGGATTCACAGGAGTGTGAGCGGGCTTGCTCGTCGATCTTCTGATCGCTCAATACCCGGGTGGCCGTTACGTTTAGCAGACCGCTTGCGGCTTATGGGTGCTTGATATGATCATCATCTACTGCCGGCGTATTGACGAGTCTTTAGAGTCCTACGCAGAGGTTTCCTGGCTCAAGCGAAACGAAATAGGAGAGCATATGAGATATGTGCGGGAACGAGAATAATGCGTGTATGTGATACCGTATTTCATTCTCGCGATGAATGTATCGATTGGTTATATGCGATATAACCTATATATCGAATCAAGGATTGATTCGATAAGCCGATACATAGGATACTAATCGGTTATATGCGATATGACCGGATCGTTAAATCAAGTGTTGATTTAATGATTTAATGTATAATAATATATTTGATATATTACTTTGCATTAACTAGTATTGGTTCATTTTAAAAGGATTTTCTCACTTGATGCACATTGTATATGTGATATATTTTTGTGCACTTGTTTGTATCATGTTTGATGATACTTGCTCACTTGGGTTTGTGTAAAGATTAAACCATGGTTATATGAATGGTTATGGCTTTGTTTATTTACTTATTTATTTATTTATTTATTCATTTTGGAAAATAATAGAGAATGGTGGCTTATTTTGTTTGTATGTTGAAGCTTCTTGAAGCTTTGAACAAGTCCACCATTCTTATCTCATCCTTAACCCTAACCATTCCAACTAACCCTAGTTTACTCTCTACACTTGACTATGGTTAGGATATGATAAGTATTCATATTAGTTTCTTTTTAAATAAGAGACTTATCATATTCTTCATCTTCTCCTTCTTCTTCTTCAAGAAAAACCTTGCCTTCATCAATGGCAACTTGAGCAAATGAGTGAGAAATCCAATTCTAAAGTGAACCCACCTCCTATTTCTTCATCCTCTACCTCTTGCTAAGTAGTATAGGGTGTTTACTTCACAAGTTTCACAACTTGGTGAAGTTGGAGCTTGATCTTGTGTAACCTCGACGTAGATCGTCTTCGGCACGAAGCCGACGACCTTGCCCGCGCATTTCTCCGATGAAGCCGATGCTTGAGTCCGGGATTCAAGACGGACAGCGAGAGGACGTCTACGTGGAGCTAAGGAAGTGGAGAACCGGATCTACAAAGGTTGTAGCATCTTTCTTTTAGTTAAGTAGTTAACTAGTTTCTCTTTGTCGCCTAAAATTCTAGTTAACGATCTAGTCTAGGCTTTCTCGGCACCGTAAAATTTGAAATTGGCATGGTTGATGCCTTGTGAGACCTCATGAGAGTGCCTAGGAACCCTTCAGTGGTATCAGAGCGGAGCTAGAGCCTTAGGCGAAGTCTAGACGACGTTTTAAATCCGGACGAACATCGAAACCCTAATCGTTCTTGCTCTCTGGACTTTTTTCAAAAACCGGGTTTTTTCCTAATTAAAAATGCTTAAAAAATTCAGCAGGGAATTCTAAGAATTACGGTGCAAAAATTATTTCCTGATACCTGTAAACCGCGGCGGAACCGCGGCAGAAGCCTGGCTTCTGCGGCGGTTCCGCGGTCACTTGATGGCATTAGACTCCAAACTTTGCACAGTAATTCATTTTTCCAGGTACTGAGTTTTCTGGGAATTTTTAATTTGCACTCAAGAGTTGAGTTTTCTGGGGTGTATTGGAGCTTCGATGATTCGATCGGAAATTTCAAACGTCGTCTATGTGTTTTCCGGATATTTTAGAATATGTTAAAAAGTTCGACCGGATGTAAATACCCAATCTTTCCCCTGCCGGGAAATTTCCAATTGTTGGACTTTTCCGTAGTTTAATGACGTTCTAAGTAGTGCAAGTAACGCGATGGTCCCTCTAGAAGACAACAAACCTTAACTCGATTATGTGACCGTCTTGAACTGCCCTTTGAACCTTCGGGTTTGGGGCAGTACGGCGTGCCACATGTGAGGCGTTGGCTTGACCCTTCTACGGCTGGACCGTTGGTACTGAGGCATGAAGTGAATGTCTTTGAACTTATTTCATGTGTTGATCGGTTTCGGGAAAACTTGGGTGTTCGAATGTTCGATCGGAAAGTTTAATATTCTCTATTTATCCGGAATGGGATACAATAATTGGAATTCACAAACAGTTATGAGATAACTGAATGAATGTTATAAATCTAGCAGTTTAGTCTCACTTGATATTGAAAAGAGTTTTCGATAATGAGACTAAAATGCGGGGTTTATAATTGTTAGGCATGTGATGTCTAAGTATTTCATTTGATTAGGCATGTGATGTCTAAAGAGGTTGCGGATTCCAATTGTTGTAGTTTTACACTTTCTTTTCTGTGACCGTAAGTGTAGTATGTCGATATCGCCGGTTTCGTTGCTATACGTCAACGACAATTGGGGTATGCATACTTACTTACGTTGATGACATGTGATGTTATGTGTTGCTGGATATGTTATATTGGATCGTCGTGTTTGAATAGCCGGGGGTTTTTATGTGAGATGAGTGTTTTTCATTTTCATTCATGTAAAAACTTGTATGTAATATTCTTTTATTGGGGCACTTCCAGGTTGCGGAAGTTGTCACCCTTTGTATATTATTTACTTTTCTGCACTAGGATAGACCCAAGGAGGGGAGCACAAGTAACCGGGTTCTAGGGTCCAGTGGGAGACCATCTCGAGGAGTCGAGTCCGGGTCTCCTAACCCTAGAATTGGTAGGGTTGCTTGCCGCTCTCGTAGGGGTCTAAGGGTGTGGGATTGACTATTCATCACGACCGTGGAATCCGTGTTTTATACTGGCTCGTATTGAAAACACGGACGTCCTAGTATATCCAATGTTTCATATGTTTCTTCTACTGCGATATCTGTGATGTGATCATGTGATGTTCTGTGATAGATACAGTATATAGTATATATGATATATTATATAGACGTTACTTATGTTTTACACCCGCGCTAGCCCTGCCCTGCTCTGTCGTTAGTTACCTAACCTAACGGTGTACGAGGGGACATCGAGGCGAATGCGGATGGCATAAGTGTACGTCGTATTTATCTGTGATGTTTAGGTGACTTAAATGATGGGACTTCATTAATGTGATTAATGAATGAAAAGAAACCTAAGATGTTGTAGAATCAAATTTTAAACAAAACAGGTAGCTACAGTTCTTGCTTTGCATAGCGGTATATATGATATACCCTGCACCTTATTCGATGAGGAAAGGACCGAGATCCCTTCACCGGGAGTGACTCCTTTAGCAATAACTGGCAGATGCTACACACTCGGTTTGTTTTTTTGATTGCTTCTATAGTTTCTACTTTGCACAGCGATATATATGATATATCCCGCACCTCATTCGATGAGGAAAGGGCCGACGATCCCTTCACCGGGAGTGACCTCTTTAGCAAAACTAGAAAAGCCTCAAAATCACTCCATTTCAAAACTTCATTTGATTCTACAACGATATCAAGTTCATTACGCAATAGGTTTTCAGAAAAACCTGTCATAGCCCTCCGTCATTTCAGATAAAGACTATTTAGTATTCGTGCTGCGTTTGTTGACCTCTGTCAAGGCGTAGTGTGCGGTAGCTAACTAGTAATTATCTGTAAAGCATGTGATGTGATTGGATTAGGGTAGTCGTATGACCTTGTTGACCTCTGTCAAGGGTCGTGCTAGTGGGTTTGATTCAATCAAGAAATGACGGGTTGAACTTGACTAGTGCACTATGGTTTGTTGACCTCTGTCAAGGTCATGGCACACTAGGGGCAAAATATTATCGGGAATTTCAAGTGTTGAAATTTGCAATGAGATTGCATACCTTCTATGAGATAGTTGGATCCCGATACCCGCTGCGAGTAAGAGTTACTCCTGGAAGAGTTTTACACATTACAATTAGCCGATCAAGTAGGTGTCTAGAAAGGTGTCAACAGGGTTACGCCTCTGGGAAAACGAGGTTTACTGTAATTAGGTTCGTGCGAAAGCACGGGGGACCTCCCTCAAAGTACCGACACTGGCCTGGCTGAAAGATTGGCGAACTTGTAGTGTGTAATTAATCCCGGCTAGTCTTTCCTTTTAGGGTTTGAAGGAAGATTTGATAAAAACCAGTGGGAGCCATCCTGATTAGATAAGATAATAACCAATCTGATCTTGCACAAGCATACGCTAAAGTGTTTTCTTCTCTCTCTCTCCAGGTAGCGACCATGTCATGCCCTAATAAAGATAATAATATGGATGTATTGACTGAACCCGCTTATTATATTGAGCAGGGGAACGTTGGACCCGTTCTTTCTTATAAGAGTTATAAGACTGAACAGGAAACAGGAGAATATCTGGATACTCACGCCACCCAAAAGAACATGCATGTTGATGTATCTTCTTCAGGTGTGTTAGTTATTGAGAACTGTTTCTCAGTTCACCCTACGTCCTGGGTATTGGATACCGGATCAGGATCCCATATATGTAAATTGTTACATGGGCTACGTAAAGGTAGAGAACTGGGAAAAAGGTGATCATTCCGTTCAAGTAGGGAACGGTGCAAGTATTGCAGCCAAAGCTGTTGGCGAATATCACCTTGTATTGCCAAGTCGTAATACACTGATTCTAAATGAGTGCTATTATATACCGAACATGATGTGCAACATTATATCAGTTTCTTTATTAAGTAAAGAAGGATATAATTTTGTAGTAAAGGATAATGTTATGAGCATATTCCAAAATCAAAAGCTGATTGCATCAGGCTCGTTACATAATGGCATATTCATTCTAAATCAGAATACAGTCCTCAATATACAAAACACACACAAGAGGAAAAGTTCAGAAATGAACGAATCCTACTTGTGGCACTGTAGACTTGGTCATATCAATGCGACACGACTGGCTAAGTTACATAAGGATGGTTATTTGAATTCATTTGAATTATCATCTTATGATACTTGCCATTCATGTCTCAAAGGAAAAATGACCAAAGCTCCGTTTAGTGGACACGGAGAAAGAGTTAATGAACTCTTAGGACTGATACATAGTGATGTATGCGGTCCCATGTCTACGCATGCCAGGAACGGTTCTTCCTACTTCATTACATTCACTGACGATCTCTCTAGATTCGGACATGTGTTCCTGATGAAACACAAGTCTGAAGCTTTTGAGAAATTCAGAGAATATAAGCACGAAGTAGAAAAACAAACAGGCAAAAGTATTAAGATCCTTCGATCTGATCGAGGAGGAGAATACTTAAGCAATGAGTTCCTAGATTATCTAAAAGAGAATGGGATTCTCTCTCAGCTTACTCCTCCTTATACACCACAGCACAGCGGTGTATCGGAGCGGAGGAATCGCACCCTATTAGATATGGTGCGCTCTATGATGAGTACAGCTGAGTTACCTATTTCCTTCTGGGGGTATGCGCTTGAGACAGCAGCATACCTATTGAATCAAGTTCCAACTAAATCTGTACCTACCACACCATATGAGATATGGAGTGGGAAGAGACCATGTCTTAAACGAGTTAAGATATAGGGTTGTCTGGCCTATGTCAAAAGGCAAAATCCAGACAAACTCGAGGCACGGTCAGTTCTATGTAAGTTTGTGGAATATCCTAAACATTCAAATGGATATTTTTTCTACCACAGTGAACAACAAAAAGTGTTTATTGCTCAACATGCCACCTTTTTAGAAAAGGAATTTCTTGCAAAAGAGATTAGTGGCTCTGAGGTAGAACTGGAAGAAGTTCCAGAAACACAAACTATAACTGAAGATTTAGTGGAACCAGAAGATTCGGTAGTACCCGACGAACCCCAGCCTCTCCGCCGATCTAGTAGGGTTTCTCGTCCACCTGAGAGATACTACGGTTTTCTCATTGATGGTGGAAGCGAGGATTGCATCATGGAAGACGATGACCCGACTAGTTTCGAGCAGGCCATCACGAGTGGTGACTCTGTGAAATGGCTGGATGCAATGCGGTCCGAGATGGAATCCATGTACACCAACAAAGTATGGACTTTGGAAGTTGCTCCTGAAGGGGTAAAACCCATTGGGAGCAAGTGGATCTTCAAGAAAAAACTTGGTGTAGATGGGAAAGTGGAGACTTTCAAAGCTAGACTTGTTGCAAAAGGTTTTCGTCAAAGACCAGGTGTGGACTATGACGAAACCTTTTCTCCAGTGGCTATGCTTAAATCCATCCGGATCATGCTTGCCATCGCTGCATATCATGACTACGAAATCTGGCAAATGGATGTTAAGATCGCCTTTCTAAATGGTGATTTAGAAGAGTGCGTGTACATGACTCAGCCAGAGGGCTTCGTAGACAGTGGGAGCAGCGGGAAGGTATGCAAGCTGCTTAAATCCATTTATGGATTAAAGCAAGCATCGCGGAGTTGGAACATCTGCTTTGACGTCGTTATCAAAGAGTTTGATTTCGTCAAAAACCCAGATGAACCTTGTATTTACAAGAAGGTGGCAGAGAGTAAGATAGTCTTCCTCGTATTGTACGTGGACGACATACTCTTGATAGGAAATGATATTCCTATGCTGCAATCAGTCAAGCTCTTCTTATCACAAAGATTCTCAATGAAAGATCTAGGTGATGCCTCATGCATATTGGGGATTAGGATCTATAGAGATAGATCCAAACGGATACTGGGATTGTCCCAATCCAGGTACATTGACACCATACTAAAAAGGTTTAGTATGGAAGAATCCAAGCGTGGGAACCAACCCACGATCTCTGGACTCACTCTCTCCAAAGAGATGTCTCCCAAGACTGATTTGGAGAGAGCTCGCATGTAAGGGATACCCTATGCTTCGGCAGTAGGCTCTATCATGTATGCGATGCTATGTACCAGACCCGATGTTGCATACCCACTAAGTGTAGTGAGACGGTATCAAGCAGATCCTGGAGAGAGTCACTGGACAGCTGTGAAGAACATTCTCAAGTACTTGCGAAGGACTAGAGAAATGTTCTTAGTGTATGGTAACGGAGAACTCCAAGTGGAGTCCTTTACCGATTCGAGCTTCCAGAGTGATAAGGACGACTCTAAGTCGCAGTCGGGATTTGTCTTTACCCTTTACGGAGGGGCGGTTAGCTGGAAGAGTTCCAAGCAGGAAACCGTGGCAGACTCGACGATGGAGGCTGAATACATCGCTGCCAACGATGCTGCCAAAGAGGCTGTCTGGATCAAGAAGTTCATTACTGAACTTGGAGTGGTTCCATCCATTGAGCATCCAATACCTTTGTATTGTGATAACAATGGAGCGGTGGCTTTGGCCAAGGAACCCAGGTCCCATCAGCGATCCAGGCATATTCTGAGGCGGTATCACCTGATCTGGGAGATAGTTGATCGCCGGGAGATCGAGGTCAGGAGAGTTGACACGAAGAACAACACGGCGGATCCACTCACGAAGGCCATTCCCCAGATACAGTTTGAGAGACTCTTCGGGATGCTCGGTATGCGATACTACAGCAGCCGGCCCTAGTGCAAGTGGGAGATTGTTAGTTGTATGTATGCTCTAGAGGCCAGTATTGTACAGATGATGTATATTATATTGGATGCTTGGACATATATAGAGATGACTTTCTTGCTCGATATGATAGTATGCTATCTGGTTGCTCTTTATCTTAACATGTACACTTGTCTCTTTAAACTGTCTTATAGTTACATGTTGGTAAAGCCCTTAGGATGTGTACTTGACTACCTGGACTATGATGCAGATCATACTAGTGGGGACATGGTAGTCCATAGTTACATCCTTCAAGGTCCCTAGTCGTGGGTGTATCGAGACGGGGCATCGATATACCAGAGTAGACTAGCGTATACGCTTCTCGACCCATGAGATGGGCGATGGATGATCCCATATCCATTGGTGTTTGACATCAGAGATGATATACGGGTGCTCAGTGGAGACTGGGTACACTGGACGGACTCGCCGAGAACTCCCAGATGGTATTATACCTCACGTCAGATGGCAGTTCTCAGGTGACACTTGTGCAGGTTAGTCTGTAGACCCGAGATCGTCATAGAGTCTTGTGTGATTCCTACTGTGCTTTGATCTCCACCTTACCACGTCCATGAGGGCGTGCAAAACGGTGGTTTTTGGGCACAGTCCCGAGTCACATGGAGGCAATGAGCGATAGGAGGGGTTTCGTCTCTCCCGGTATTGGGGGTTGATGTTGCGCTGTGCTCGATTGGCCGTAATAGGGAAGTCCCTGGCCAGGGCTGATCAGAGATTTGCTGGTAAGTGTTACCTGTAGTTTCTCGACCCGTTATGAGCCTCACATCGGCACGACTTATCGGTTATTGGGGTCTGACGTTTACCACCCCTAGACTTGATATGCGACATATCAGACGAACAGACCGGACTGTACGGCAAGTGTTACTGGTTGGATTCACAGGAGTGTGAGCGGGCTTGCTCGTCGATCTTCTGATCGCTCAATACCCGGGTGGCCGTTACGTTTAGCAGACCGCTTGCGGCTTGTGGGTGCTTGATATGATCATCATCTACTGCCGGCGTATTGACGAGTCTTTAGAGTCCTACGCAGAGGTTTCCTGGCTCAAGCGAAACGAAATAGGAGCGCATATGAGATATGTGCGGGAGCGAGAATAATGCGTGTATGTGATACCGTATTTTATTCTCGCGATGAATGTATCGATTAGTTATATGCGATATAACCTATATATCGAATCAAGGATTGATTCGATAAGCCGATACATAGGATACTAGTCGGTTATATGCGATATGACCGGATCGTTAAATCAAGTGTTGATTTAATGATTTAATGTATAATAATATATTTGATATATTACTTTGCATTAACTAGTATTGGTTCATTTTAAAAGGATTTTCTCACTTGATGCACATTGTATATGTGATATATTTTTGTGCACTTGTTTGTATCATGTTTGATGATACTTGCTCACTTGGGTTTGTGTAAAGATTAAACCATGGTTATATGAATGGTTATGGCTTTGTTTATTTACTTATTTATTTATTTATTTATTCATTTTGGAAAATAATAGAGAATGGTGGCTTATTTTGTTTGTATGTTGAAGCTTCTTGAAGCTTTGAACAAGTCCACCATTCTTATCTCATCCTTAACCCTAACCATTCCAACTAACCCTAGTTTACTCTCTACACTTGACTATGGTTAGGATATGATAAGTATTCATATTAGTTTCTTTTTAAATAAGAGACTTATCATATTCTTCATCTTCTCCTTCTTCTTCTTCAAGAAAAACCTTGCCTTCATCAATGGCAACTTGAGCAAATGAGTGAGAAATCCAATTCTAAAGTGAACCCACCTCCTATTTCTTCATCCTCTACCTCTTGCCAAGTAGTATAGGGTGTTTACTTCACAAGTTTCACAACTTGGTGAAGTTGGAGCTTGATCTTGTGTAACCTCGACGTAGATCATCTTCGGCACGAAGCCGATGACCTTGCCCGCCCATTTCTCCGATGAAGCCGATGCTTGAGTCCGGGATTCGAGACGGACAGCGAGAGGACGTCTACGTGGAGCTAAGGAAGTGGAGAACCGGATCTACAAAGGTTGTAGCATCTTTCTTTTAGTTAAGTAGTTAGCTAGTTTCTCTTTGTCGCCTAAAATTCTAGTTAACGATCTAGTCTAGGGTTTCTCGGCACCGTAAAATTTGAAATTGGCATGGTTGATGCCTTGTGAGACCTCATGAGAGTACCTAGGAACCCTTCAGCATGGGGGTATAATTAATGCAAAAACTAAGCTAATGGTCCAGAAAAATACCTCATTTGGCAACTCAAGAAAATTCTTGAGTTGCCCCAAGTGGCCAAAATCCTTTCTTTCTTGGTCCAAAGTGTTGGTCTAGAGCTTGTGCACACTTTTTGTGAAATGGGAGTGGGGTTTTGATGTTGTTTTTGCGATGATTTGAGGAGTTGAAAGAGGGGAGGGAGGTGAAGGAAGCAGCAGCAGCAGCAAGCAAAGAAGAGGGAGAGAGGAATGGTGAAGAAAATGGAGGAATGGTCCACACAAGTCAAAGGTAAACACCCCCCCTTTCTCTCTCTCACCATACCTAATATTCTATTCCCTCTTCCTTTTCTTTTCATTTTCTTTAACCCCAAATTCCTTCTCACTCAAATAGTAAACCCAAAGTGATATGGTATAAATGCACAAGTGTAGAGCAAAAATGATATGTGCATGTTTTGCACAAAAATGCTAAAAACCCGATTAGCGATTTGGAGAGTGAAACTACATACCGACAGGAACTTCACCGCTCGTCTAACAGCGGCAGTACTCCTGGTCAGTCTGCAACAAGGTAGAAGAATCTGGGCCATGCAAAACCCAGACGTTAGCGCGTCATGTCATCAAGCAATATAAATAAGCAGGGTAGCAGGCAATGCAAGTATAAATATGATTGAAAAGCAGGTGTAACAGTAATATAAATCAGGGCAGTGAAGGGTAGTGTGCAGTGAGTAAACTAAACTGTTCTATTGGGTTTTCTACTATAAAGTCTTTGAAATCAATTTGATGAATCATCGATATAACTCAATAGTATCCCGTGCATACCCGGGACCACGGTCAAGATTCTCGGGCTGAATCCGAGACATGCCGCTAGGCACTAAAACAGGAAATATGTACAGATGAATGATGTCAGCAGCATCATCCCAAGGCTGGCCTAGCCTCTAAAACTGATCAGTATAAGCGAGTAACTGTCGAGTTACAAGTCAGGATTTCATCATTGATTTCCTTATACCCCTAAGTTATATATGTCAAGTCAGGTATTCAGTAATCAAGAACTAATGCCAACACAGGATCAGGTAAGAGCGGGTTTGTCTGGATAGACAACAGGAACGGTCCGTAAGGACTACATGTCAGGTTTGTTGGCATTAGACACAAGATCAGGTAACAGGTCAAGCCATGGTACATCAAGTCAAGTCAAGTAATATACGGTACCATGTCGGGTCAAGTAATATGTGTGTAGCAAGTCATGTCAGGGTGTAAAAGATAGCATGTGGGTGCTCATAAACAGCTAGCATAATCATGGTTATAAATAATCAAGCATGGATACACAAATATTTATCAGGGATTATATCATGACTATGTAGGATGCACAAGATCAAGTATAGGATACCAATGTAACAGTAAAATGAAATAATATGGTCTCGGCGTGCAACTAGATATGTAATAAACCGTACGGATACAAACGGATACTATAAAACTGTAAATCGGTAAAATTTGCTGAATATTAAAACACAAGCACTATTATTTATTAAATTGATATTGATATAATAATATTAACATGGATAACATATTCAAGCCGATTAATAACTATAAAAGTGGTATTGATTAATCATGCAGAAGAAAGTTCCGTTCAGAAATACAGCGTCACCCTGATTTGTAAAATAGTTTAAAAATAACAAACGTTCTCCAAAAAGGACGCGTCTTATACCAAAACAAAGATAATTCAATAAGGTTTCCATTTTTATAAGTATAAACATCTCAGGTTGTCCCTACAAAAAGTTATGAACATCCGAAATTGAAAGTTTGCTGCTGGAATTTGCCTGGACAGCAGTTTAAAGACATATTCATTTGCATTTTACGTTATTTAAACAATTTATTTTGCAAGTAAATATTTCATAGATTTATAGTATTCTGAGTTATATTCGTAACAAACTAAAGAACGTATACTAATGATTTTTCTATGATTTATAATGAATTTTATAAGGTAAGGTGTACAGTAAATTTCAGATTTGTCGTATCCGCTTTGCAACGACGTTTCATGTGTAAACTATAATATTTTCAAATGTATAACATTATAAAATGCATATTATAAACTAATTACAGATAATAATAAGAAATATTATGACGATATATATTTTAAATGATATGGATGCGGTATAATGTAATCTAGTATATCACAAGATAAGTTTTCATGATCTAGATTTAAAATAATATAAACGGATGCAAACGGAACATCGAAACGTTATAAAATTAAACATGGGGTACTAGATTTAAACTATAGGTATGGTATTTATTTAAATAGGTATAAAATGAATTATATAGTATGTATCAAGATTAACTTGCCTAGACGGAACAAGAACGGATGTGTACGGAACGTCCTTCGTCGGCGAAATGTCGCGACATGCGCACGGTACACGAAACGGTTCCAAACAACGCACGAGGTGATCACGCAAATCAGGTACGTTCACTGGATCACTCGGATCGTCAGCGACGAGCACGGCTCCGGCGGTGATCACCGGAATCAAAATCAAGAAAAAGAAAGAAGAAAGAAGAAGAAGAAGTACGAAGAAGAGGTTGTGTATTAAATAAGGAAAGAAAAATTAAATAAATAAAAAATATATATAAATAGATATATGCAGAGGAGAGAGAAAAAGAGAAAGGGGTTGTTGGTTTGTTAGGAAATTAGATTTAAAATTTTAAAAGATTTTTAGATTTAAAATTTTAGATAAGAGGTTTCAGTTTGTTAAAGAAATCGTATGAAAATATTTAAACTAAATTTTAAAATTAAATAAATTGAATCTTGGAGGGATACAAAAATATTTCAAAACGCGCCCGGGTCGGGTTTAAAAATTCAGATTTAAAATACGAAAAATATGTGCGGCCTTCAAAATTCAAAATGAATGCTCAGGTAACGAAAATGCATACCCCCAAGAACGGATGCACGTACATGCACGTAGCCATCCAAACACGTCCGTTTCACTGAACGAGACGATAACAAGATGCGCGGATGCTACCACGGGGTTAGGGGTATTATGCAAGCTATGAAATGCAATTTTAAATTATTTTACATGACCTAAAATGTTATATGGTAAAAGATGCAATGCCAGGTAAAATGCCAGTATACAGTATACATGAGATGCACGTGTCTATGTAACAAGTTAGGTTAATCTATAAATATGAATCAAACAGGTTCAAGCAAGCGGGTCGGGTCGAATGCAATGTAAAATGTAAAATTACCATTCGCACCCAAAAACCCGTTAAATCAAGAAAATACCACAGATAAGTAAATACAGGAACTGGAATTGGTATAAATGAACTCGGTTGTTACAATTAATATGATCCTTTAGATCATTCAGTGAATTTTATTCACCGTTGGATTTTAAATCCAAAGATATTCTGTTTGTTATTTTCGGTGAGATTTAGGGGAAATCTTTCCTTGTCTAAGATTTTTTTTTCCATAAATTGGTGATTTTTAATCACCCTTGGATCTTTAATCCAACGGTCCCCATAATTCTTTTCCATTTGGAAAGATTTAGAAGCTTTTAGAATTTAATTCTATTAAACTGTAAGGCTTTCGAAGCCGGTCACGTGCTGACACGTGACCCTTGGTCACGTGTGAGCACGTGACCCCCAATTGAGTCATTTTCTCAGAGTTTATTTACGCTTCAGTTTTAACCATCACGTGTCAACACGTGACCATTGGTCACGTGTGAGCACGTGATACCTCATTGAGGTAATTCCTGATTTTTAGAATTAAGTTCTATTAAGCTGTAAGGCTTTCAAAGCCTGTCACGTGCTGGCACGTGACCCTTGGTCACGTGTGAGCACGTGACCCCCAATGGAGTCATCTTTCAGCCGTTTGTTTTCATTTCTGTCTGATGAGATTTTATCCATCACGTGTCATCACGTGACCATTGGTCACGTTTCATCACGTGACCATTGGTCACGTGTGAGCACGTGATACCCCATTGAGGTAATTCCTGATTTTTAATCAGGGAACAGTGCATAGCAAATTTGCTCATAACTTTTGATCCCGGATGAATTATGAAGCCCATAATATATCAAATCGAAGGGTTTTTCGAGACGCTTTCGATACCATCAGAATTTGGCTGTTTCTCATTTGGGAGTTTGTCAAAATACAGCCCGAAAAATACTGGTTCGCATTTTCTTAAGCATATCGCTGCCATTTGATATCTTGGGCTCTTTTATGCAGAAATTTTTGGCGGGAATAAATGCCCCCCACTATTTTGCCCACGTAAGTATGTACGTGGATGAAGTAGTACAGAGTTACGCATGGCCATAGAATTGATGGCTTAGGAGACAAGTTTAGGGTTCTTGTAACCTAAGACTTTTTTCATCTTCATGAGCCGTAAGGGTCTCAAGAAGGTTTTTTCTCCCTACAGATCGAGAGGATCCCGCATGTGTATTTTCTCTTTAGGGGTCGTGAGGAATCCAAAGTGCGTTTTCCCTTGAGAGTCGTAAGGATCTCACAAGAGAATTTTCTCCCTTACAAGTCGAGAGGACTCATAAGTGATTGTTTCCCTCCTTGTCGATATTTGACTTCAGGGAGTGTGGCCCGTAGATAGTCCATCTTCACCTCTTTGTAGGGCAGTGATGGCTTAGGAGACAGGGTTAGGATCTGCCACCTAAGACTTTTCAACTTTATGAGCCGTGAGGGTCTCATAAAGACTTTTCTCCCTACGAGTTGAGAGGATTCGTAGGTGTATTTTCTCCCTAGGAGTCGTGAGGACTCCTAAGTGTGTTTTCTCTTGAGAGTCGTAAGGATCTCACAAGAGAATTTTCCCGCTTGCAAGTCGAGAGGACTTGTAAGTGGTTGTTTCCCTCTTTGTCGGTGTTCGACTTCGGAGAGTGTGACCCGTGAATAGTATGCAAGAGTCCATCTTGGACTGACTTGCAAGGCCCCGGTGCTTAGGAAACAGTTTTTTTTAAATCCCATTGCCTAAGGCTTTGCCTTACGAGTCGAGATGAATCGAGAAGTTCTCGCAAGGATGTCCTAACGTCACAGTTAACCTCTGCTCTTTACGACAAAGGTCCGTTAGGGTCTGTGGTACTAGAATTTTGTCTGTCGTAGCGTCGTGTTGGCTGATGTATTCCTCGATAGGCAATCTTGCTGTTCGAGCAACCTTGCGACTGTCGTGTCTCTGATCCCTTCGGGGGCTGGACAAGACGTCTTCAAGCAATTTTCCTAGGCAGTTTGACCGTCAGAAGAGCATGCGTTAGGAATTTTGCCATGCCGCTTCTTACTTGAGGTTAGGCTCATTTTGGAGAGCCCCGATGAGTAATAACCACTCCGCGCTGGTGTGGGATGATCTCCGATAATCTTTCAGGTTTTATATGAGTTGCCGTCAAGATCCTGAAGCTAGGAATTTGGCCTTTGCTTCGTTTGCTGGCACTGCGTCTGCTGTATCGAGACGAATGTTGCGGTTGTCTCTAGGTTGTTGATGAACCATCGAGGTTTGGAACTAGGGATTTTGTCGTGGCTCCGTTGTTTGATTATCACGTCTGAATCCTACTGGAAGAAGAACGCTGTGGTAACATCTCATCTGCTGTATCGAGACGAACGTCAAGGTGGTGACCTCTCCATGTGGGATGATCTCCGGTAGTCTTTCAGGTTTTATATGAGTTACCATCAAGACCCTGAAGCTAGGAATTTGGCATTCGCTTCATTTGCTTTGGCGTGTCCAAATCTTGTTGGAGGAAGGATGCTGTAGTGACATCTCGTCTGTTGTATCGAGACGAACGTCGTGGTGGTGACCACTCCATGTGGGATGATCTCCGGTAGCCTTTCAGGTTTTATATGAGTTACCGTCAAGACCCTGAAGCTAGGAATTTGGCCTTTGCTTCGTTTGCTTTGGCGTGTCCGGATCCTGTTGGAGGAAGGACGCTGTGGTGTCATCTCGTCTGCTGTATCGAGACTAACGTCGTGGTGTTGACCACTCCATGTGGGATGATCTCCGGTAGCCTTTCAGGTTTTATATGAGTTACCGTCTAGACCCTGAAGCTAGGTTCATCTTGATACAGCAGACGAGATGACACCACAGCGTCCTTCCTGGACACGATGATCTCCGATTGTCTTTCAGGTTTTATATGAGTTACCGTCAAGACCTTGAAGCTAGGAATTTGGCCTTCGCTTCATTTGCTTTGGCTTGTCTGAATCCTGTTGGAGGAAGGACGCTGTAGTGACATCTCGTCTGCTGTATCGAGATGAACGTCGTGGTGGTGACCACTCCATGTGGGATGATCTCCGATAGTCTTTCAGATTTTATATGAGTTACCGTCAAGACCCTGAAGCTAGGAATTTAGCCTTTGCTTCGTTTTGACCGTGAGGTCTTTTGTTGACGTTGCGTCTGTATCCTGCTGGACTGCAAAGGAACGCCGTTGTTGACATTGCGTCTGGTGTAACAAGACGATTGTTGAGGTGGAGCTGGTATTTTGCCGTCACTCCGCTCTATTTCGACCATGGGGTCTTTTGTTGACGTTGCGTCTGCATCCTGCTGGACTGCGAAGGAATGCCGTTGTTGACATTACGTCTGATTTATTGAGACGAATGCTAAGGTGGAGCTGGGATTTTGCCGTCACTCCGCTTTGTTTTGACCATAAGGTCTTTTGTTGACGTTGCATCTGCATCCTGCTGGATTGCGAAGGAACGCCGTTGTTGACATCGCGTCTGGTGTAATAAGATGAATGCTGAGATGGTCTCTAGGTTGTGTGTGAACCGTCGAGATTTGGAACTAGGGACTATGCCGTGGCTCCGTTTGATGGTGTAACATCTGCGTCCTGCTGGAATGAGGAGGCACACCGTTGTTGACATCTAGGCTGTAGATGCGGCCATTGAGATTTGGAACTAGGGACTTTGCCATGGCTCCATTTCGTTGCAACTCTGAGGTCGGTTGTTGACGTCACGTATGCATCTGGTTGGAGTGAGGAGAAACGCCGTTGGTGATCTCTAAGTTGTCGATGTTGACGTCGAGACTCTGAAGCTAGGGATCTTCCTTTGCTTCGTTTGTTGATATTGTGTCTGCAATATTGCGACAAATGTCGAGGTTGTCTTTAGGTTGTCTATGAACCGTCGAGATTTGGCTTCGCTTTCTGGTGGAGCCTGTTGGGAAGGTATGGTTCCCTCTTTGTTTGTGCCCCTGGATTGTATACAGGGATCGATGTGATCTCACCTGTAGGGCAAAAAGTTTCATTCTTTCATCATTTTTTTTATTCTTTCCGCGATACTCTATCATTTCAGCTTTTTATATCGCGAAAATCGCGATTGCCCAATCATTTCGGCTATTTTTCGCGGTGCCCGATCATTTCGGCTAATTTTCTTTTTACTCGCTGCTTTTTATTGCGAGTTGCCCAATCATTTCGGCTGTTTTTTTTACTCGCTGCTTTTTATTGTGAGTTGCCCAATCATTTCGGCTGTTTTTGTATGCATACATTTTTACTTGCTGATTTCGTTGCATATTGCCCCATCATTTCGGCTATTTCATATGCATTTTTGGCTCGCTGATTTTTTTTATCGCTAGTGTGGAACTTGGAATCTGATGCCAATCTTAGCATCAGCATCGCTGCGACTGGAATATTGCCAGGAGCGAATTATCATTTACCATGAAAGGGCTTGGAATTTGATACCGATTTAGGCATCAGTATCGCTACAACTGGGATATTACCATGAGTGAATCATCATTTGCCTATGTCGATGTCGAACAAAGGTGGCTTAGCAAACAGGGTTAGGATCCCATCGACTAAGGCTTTTGACTTCATGAGCCGTAAGGGTCTCATAAAGGTGTTTCTCCTTACGAGTCGTGAGGATCTCGTAGGTGCTTTTTCTCCTTAGGAATCGTGAGGATTCCTAAGTGTGTGTTCTCTTATAAGTCGTAAGGATCTTACAAGAGTGTTTTCTCCTTGCAAGTCGAGAGGACCTACAAGTGTTTATTCACCGTGTAAACATATCCCTAGTCACGGATAGGACTTTGTTAGGGAAATGTTTATTCGCGCCTGTGGATTGTATACAAGGGTCAGCATTGAGCCGCTTGTAGGGCAGTATTGGAGGTTGTGGGGGCTGCTTCAGAACAGGTTCAGGTCTCTGTAACTTAAGACTTTTGAATCTTATGAGCCGTGAGGGTCCCATAAGAGAGTTCTCCTTACGAGTCGTGAGGATCTCGCAAGTGTAATTTCTCCCTAGCGATCGTGGGGATCCCTAAGTGTGTTGCTCCCTTGTGAGTCGTAAGGATCTCACGCAGGTGGTTTCTCCTTACAAAGTCGAGAGGACCTTGCAAGTGTCTTTTAACGAGATTGCGCCCTTTCGGGTTTTCACAAACACTCGCCGGTAGCCCTGCTGTTTTTACTCACGGAGCCCTTTTGGGTTTTCATTCATGCCCTTTCTGCTTATGGACATACCGTTTTTTTTTTCTTTTTTTTTTCCTTCTAACGAGGTTGCGCTCTTTCGGGTTTTCACAAGACTCGCCGGTAGCCCTGCTGTTTTTACTCACGGAGCCCTTTCGAGTTTTCATCCGTGCCCATTTTGCTTATGAACATACCGTTTTTTTACCACGTTAGCCTGGGGATGCCGCGGGTTGGTAGTAGTTTAACGACGTTTCGGTCATTTGTCGACGTACGATTACGCAGCTAGATTTTGCCGCAAATCTTCGCATGTTTTGTGCCGGAGGTGGATTCCTTGAAGAGAGGGCCGAGGGCGATTTCTTCGTCAGAGTCGCTTCCAAAGGTGATAACTTGCGATCCCTTGGTGTCGGCTATGTGATAGTTGTCAGCAGCTCTTTCGCGCTCATCTGTCATGCTTTTCTGTTCCCGACGAGCCTTGCGCTTCACTCGTTGAACGTGTCGTCGATGGGAAACATATCCCTGCCACTAGTTTTTAAAGGCTATGCACTCCTCGGTGGGGTGTGCAATCCTCTGATGGTACAGGCAGAAGTTAGGATGTATGTCCGCTTCATCAAGACGTATATTGCCAGGGGAATTTCCTTTGAGAGAAGGCAACTTCATTCCTATTGCCAGGGCCCTAGCGAATTGATTCCTTACTTTAAGCTTGCTTTTGCTGGCGATAGGGATGCTTTGCTCCAGTTTGGGGTGTCTCGAAATTTTCCTCCAGTCATCGGCGTTTGGCACTTTCAAATATAGCCAGTTCACGCTCTCGATTGGCTTTGCTTTCCTGACGGGCTTCATTTAGGAATGCATCAATCACTTCGTCTGATGGTCCTAGAAGTTCGGGCTCAGGATTTTCCCCTGTTTTTTCTACATACAAAGCTTCTTCACTGTTTATTAACGAGTGAGAGATCACATGACAGCTTACCACATAATCCTCAGACTCATCCGACGAGTCTTCACCATTGTCATCATCTTTGTCCACCAGGACGTGGGTGAGAAATTCTTGGAGTGTGACTAGGGTCCGCGCCTTCTGATTATATTCTTCCAATGCGTCAATCTGTTTTTGCAGGTCCGTGCACTTGTCACCGGGCTTCACAGGCTTTTTGGTCTTCTTCTTCTTCTTCGAAGACTTTGACGGCTGGGTGTGGGCGCTCTGACCATCACCACCAGTTTTTGGGGTTGGGCGCGGTTTCAGCATTCCCTCGATGATCTCGGGTTCCAGTGGTTTTTCCACCTGATCGCCGGGCATTTTTGGAGATCCTTCAGCATTCTTTTCGTCCTGGCTGAAAGAACGTCCTCCCATGGGGCTTCCCTTATGAATGAGTACGATGCCCCCGGCATGTCCACCTTTTTAGGGGCGTGAGGTTGTGGTGGGTTCACCTTCTAATTTTCGGATAACGCGAACTTGCCTTGTTGGTATTGGTCCTCTATCCAGCCTTTGAAGACGAAACAATTTTCGATTGGATGGCTTACTGCTTGGTGGTAAGGGCAGTAATTAGGATTGTTGACATCGCCTGGCTGCAACAGACGTTTTGGATCCGGCAGATTGATGAGTTTGTTGCACACTGCCAGCTCGAACAGCTTCTTCGTTTTATCATGGGGAAACGAGTAAGGACGTCCCAGTCTCTCCTCGAGGGATGGGCGTGGACGCACGTTGTTTTGGTGAACAACCGGCTTTAAGTTGCTCGGCCGTTGTTGAGTATTGGCAACGAAGGTTGCTTTCCCTTTGCGCTTTTCATTCCAAGACTCTGTCTTTGAAGAGGAAGGCCTATGGCCCATCTGGTCCATTTGGGCTAGCTTGTCAATCAAGGCCTAGAAGGTGATCGGCTTGAAGAACATCATGAATTGGGAGATGGTCGCTTGAGGGTCGAGAGTACCCATGAACATGCCCACGGCAGGAGCTTCTTCTATGCGTTGTTCGCATCTCGACTATAGGCTCCGCCACCGGATTGCATATTGCACCCACGTCTCTCCCGGCTTCACTCTGGCGTTGATCAATGCCGTGATCGTGGTGCGTTCGCTAGCGCTTGCGAACCGTTGAGTGAATAGCAACTCCATTTCTGTAAACGTTTTGACGGAGTCGTCGGGAATCTCCGAGTACCATTCAAAAGCTGTGTCTGCTAAACTACCGATGAACTGGCAAAGTAGAAGTTTATCATCACCTCCAGTATTGCCGCAAAGAGCCCTGAACTGAGCGACATGTTGATGGGGATTGCCTGTCCCCTTGTACACATGGAATTTGGGGATCGTATATCCCGGCGGGTAACTTATTTGGTCATACCAGCCCGGATATGGTCGCCCAGTTTTAACAACTTGGCCGCTCGTTCGCTCGGTGAGCTCGTATTTGCTGAGCAATATAATCATCAAGCGTGGCTTTTGAGATGGTCTCCTCTTTGGCTGCTGAACAAGCCGGAAGGGGATTTGACGTCTCCGCTCGGTCGTCTTCAATAATGATCGGAGGGTCTTCGGCTGGAGGATCTGGCTGTAACATCATCCCGACCATGTCTTGGAAGAGAAGCGCCATTTGTTTTATATTAGCCGCTTATTCTGCGGCTTCTTTATCCTTCTTTTCGAGGACTCTGCGAAGGAAGTCGGCATCGGTTTCTTGCTCATGACACTGCTCCGATGACACCTCCGGGCTTTCTTTTGGTCCGGTGAGTGCAGCCATTGCAGCCAGCATTTCTTGAAGCTTCTGCTGTTGTTGTTCTTGAGCCCTTGTTATTGATCGGGTAAGCGGTCGATGGACTGTCGAAGTGCGGCTTTCTTCTTTTCCAGAATCCATGTAAACAGTGTATACCATCATGCCCCCAGACTTGGGGCATTTGGGCTCAGCGTCTTTACGATTTGTCGCAGTCACAGGGGCTTTCTTCGGCTTCCTCCCTTTTTGAGCAGTTGAAGTCGAGAGAGGCGTCGTAGCGAGCACCCAGACAGCTGTTGCCTTTTGTGGCTTAGCAAGACGGTTCTCTTCTTGTTGAACCTTCGCCCTTTTCTGTCGACGAGGGTAATCTTGATCAACTACTAAGTCCCGAACTTGCCGCCAGACTTTGTAAATTTCGGAGGACAGCCGCTGAGAGGGCTGCTCCGGCTTCTTTTGTGTAGTAATCTCCATAGGTGGAGGAGATCTCTTCAGCACGGCGGTCGGAGAGTTCTTTCGCACCTTGTTCAGCAGCTCAAAACTGTTTCCGGTTGGAACAGTAGCATTAACTTCCACCGTTGGAGCTGGTGGAGTTAGCCCAGAGGGGGAGTTGCCCCTGGCCTTCCTTACTCGGCGCCAGTGGCGACTTCGAGCGTGTCGAGCCATTGGTGTTGGTTTGGTGATGGCTTTGTCTTGCCCCCTATCCAGGTGAGGGGCTGCTGCTGGCGTCAGCCTGTTGAAGACTGATGTCCGTTGAGAAGCAGTATCCAATCGGTCGAAAACAGAATTCTGAGCAGGGACAGGAACCATATCGGGAACCGGAACAACCCGTCTTATAAAAACTGATCCTTTGGTTGGAGAAGCCGCCTTGACGACTTCTGGGGTAGGGATGGCTATCTTCTTCAGAATAACCTTCTCCGGGATTGCAGGCTTCATCACGGGCTTACATGGACTTTGGCCCAATCTGGTGAAGACTGAGGCGCTGGAGCTGGACGACCCGTTGAGAGGGGCCGCGGTAGTAGCAAGACAATCAAAGACCGACTTCTTGGGAGCTTCCAGTGTTGGCACAGGAGCGGTGAAGCTCGTTGGCGGGAGCATGGTCCCGAAAAACAATCCTGTGGTGGCTTGAGTGACCTGTTCCACCGGCATTGTGAACAGGGAGGCTGCTTGAGGCCCGTAGGCTATGCCTCCAGACGAGGCAGAGCGCGAATTGCAGTTGCAGTTGGAGCATTTTGCACAAGTGAACGCCATTGATCCTTCGCTTTCTGCACCAAGCCAAATGCCAAATCTTAGTACCTCGAAATCCAAGGGCAACCATTAACAAACCGCGATTCGTTCGCGAACACGACACACGAAGTGTGGAGTGGAAAGAGGAAAAGGTCCCACCGGGTGTGCCAGAATCTGTTCCCCTCCGAAAGACGAGCAAGACGGACGTCTTGCCTGAAATTCGGGGCAGATGATAATTGGTGCTATCCGTCCACCTCTCCGAAGATGCCAAGTTGATTTATGGCACCGTATATCGAAGGTTTAAACGGATGCGGTCGATATAGCAGACTTCATCAGATTCCCTCTCGTTTGAGGGGTCTTTGATTGTGGGGACGCTCTTCCCTGCAGGCGCAAGCCCCTGCAGTTAATTACGCTACCGCATCGCGGTAACAACTTTCTCCTTCTCTAGATGGTCACTTCGTGTCGTGTGTGTTTGTTTTATTTTCGGTTGCCCGTGGATTGTATACGGAGACTAATTTATGTTGTCGCCTGTAGGGCGTGGATTAGTCCAAATCCGTATTTTCTTAGATTTGGGTTTGGGGGTTGGGTTTAAGGATACGTTAGTCTCATTTGAGACTAAGATCAACTTAAACGTTAGTTAAGGATACGTTAGTCTCATTCTAGATTAAGATCAACTCAACATTTGTTAAGGACACGTTAGTCTAATTTTAGACTAAGATCAACTCAACAGGATTATTTAGATCCAACAAAAGAGCATTTGGACTCTATTGTTTAGTTTATAGACATTGCGGTCGATTACCAGTTTAAGGACATGGTGGTCCATTACCAGTTTAAGGACATAGTGGTCCAATACCAGTTTAAGGACATAGTGATCCAATACCAGTTTAAGGACACGGTCAAGGTTAAGGACATCATAGTCCGTGAGTTTAAAGACCTCACAGTCAAGGTTAAGGACATCATAGTCCGTGAGTTTAAAGACCTCACAGTCAAGGTTAAGGACATTATAGTCCATGGGCTTAAGGACCCCCACAGTCCAGGTTAAGGACATCATAGTCCATGGGCTTAAGGACCCCACAGTCCAGTTTAAAGACGTCATAGTCTATGAAATGTGTGGTTGTCGGGACCCGTCACCTTTTTGAAGACGTTGAATGATTACAACGACAAATATCAGAGGAGTGAAGAGATGTACCCTTGAACCAAAGTGGATTAAGTGATCTGTAGTCCAATTTGGAACTAAGATCAATTAATTAGAATTATGAGCACATGGGCTCAGTTAAGTCTGAATTGAGGACTTATGGCCAACTTGGGCTAAATCCAATTGGATTTGAAGCGTTGGCCCTTCGTTGGACCATTAGACATTTGTCTGGGTTCAGCCCTCATTATTTAGCAATGCTAAACAAGAGTTTGAGGGCTCTGTTATCATTCTGGTCCTTGACTGAGGATTAAACATTATACTTCTGAGTTTTTACTCAATTTTGAGATTCAATTGAAGGGGAGGCTTTGCCTCTAGAAAATTAGCCAATTTGGCTAAAAATAGTGTTAAACACTAGGAAACAGCTGTGTTAAACACTGGAAATAAAGCTCTCAAATTAGTGTTAAACACTAGAGGATAACAGTGTTAAACACTGGAAATAGGATTCTTAAATTAGTGTTGAACACTAAAAGATAATCAGTGTTAAACACTGGAAATAAAGCTCTCAAATTAGTGTTTAAACGCTAAAGAAAAAGGGGTCACGTGGGGACACGTGAGGGCGCCCAAAGGTGGGGCCAGATCTCCTCACTTTGTTCTGCAAATAAGTGTTAAACACTTTTTATTTTATATTATCACGTGTTGACACGTGATGGAGATCTGTGCGCTGATTGTTAAAGCGTTTGCTAAGGGGTCACGTGGTAACACGTGAGAGCGCCCAAAACTTAGATTTCTTTTGCTTTTCTTTCTGTGTTTTGGAGATCACGTGGGAGCACGTGAGGCATTGCCTCGGAACTTTTTCCTTCTCATTTTTGGGGATCTCTTCAGGGGTCACGTGGGGCCACGTGACCTTGATTCTTTTTCATGCATGGAGATCTTTCAAGTCTCCTTATTTTATTTTGAGAATTAAATTCTCTGTAGGGTGGAACCCTAATCATGATTTTGGAGGAATTAAATTCCTATTATGAAAGAATTAAATTCTTATGTAGGGTTAAACCCTAATTAAATTCCCATTAATCTGAGAGAATTAAATTCTCAATTAGGGTTAAACCCTAGTTTGGTCCATCTTGAAGGAATTAAATTCCTATAGTTTTGGGAGAATTAAATTCTCATATAGGGTTAAACCCTAGTTTCATTTTGAAGGAATTAAATTCCTGTGAGTTTGGGAGAATTAAATTCTCATATAGGGTTAAACCCTAACTTTGTTTTGGGAGAATTAAATTCTCTAAACTCAATTCCCCTTCTAAGTTTTGGATCTGCATGGCAGGATCTCAACCCGATAATAATTAAATTCTCAACTTATGGGGAGATGTGCTCTTTGCAGATCTTCAACCAGAGAAAGAACTAAGTTCTTTTGTGCAGAAGAGTTAAACTTGTTAGTGTATATGCCCTAGAGGCCATTATTGTATCATACTAGATTGTATATTACTTAATGGAAGCTTGGGATATTCACAGTTATATATACAGTCTTGCTAAAAATGGTAGTATGCTACTTGGTTTGTGTCTACTTTAATATATGCATATGTCTCTTGTAACGTATCACTTATACATATTAGTAGAGCCCATAGGATCTTTGCTTGATTACCAGCGTCGTGATGGCAGTCACACTAGTGGGGGCTGGGTAGTCTGTAAGCAACATCCTATACAGGTCCCTGGTCGTTGGATTGTCGAGATAGGGCATCGATATTCCGGAGTAGACTAAGTGTATACGCTTCTCATCCCAGTTGGGGAAATGGTCTGTCCCACAGCCATCAGTACGTCGTACTGGAGATAGTATACAGGTGCCCGTTAGGTTACGGGTACACCGGACAGGACTCGCCGGGGAACTGATTGGTTGGTATTATACCCATCGTCAGTTAACAGTTCCCAGGTGACATGAGTACAGCATAGTCCGCAGACTTGACACTGCTACTTCGCCTCGAGTGTGTCCCACTGTTCTTAGATTGCTACCCTACCACGGCTCAAAGGAGTCGTGCAAACAGGTAGCAGTTGGGTGCAGTCCCGAGCACTTGGAGGCAGTGGCGGTTAGATAGGATTCGTCTCTCTCGGTATTGGGAGTTGATATCGCACTGTGTCAGAGAGCCATTACGCAAAGTCCCTGGCCAGGGCAAGCGAGATATACTGGTAGGTTCCAGTAGCTTCTCAGGGCGTAATGGGCTTCGCTCCGACACGACTTATACAGCTATTAGGGGACTGACGCTTGCCGCACCCTAGGCTTGACATGCGATAGTCTTAGGCGAACAGACCGGACTGTACAGAGATTGTCACATCAGGCTCAGTGGGAGTTCGGATGATTTACCTCATCGGCCTTCTTATCGACATCTACCTAGGGACCGTTACGTACAGCTAGTGCCGCTTGCGGTCTGTGGTTAAACCCACTGCCAGCGTAGTGTCGAGTCTTTAGAGTCCCACACAGAGAGTTTCCCTGCTCCAGGCGAAACGATATAGAGGTCGTATGGTTTTTACGACAAAGGGTTCGGACGCGTATGTATGTTTACACACTTACGTCGTTTGGACAGTTTTTACCAGTCGGCTTTGGTTTAAGCCAGTTACTGGTATCCGGTTATTGGATTTATACAGTCTAAAGTTTTTCCGTATTTTTGCGGATCGGAGGGGCGTTCTCGTAATTGTGCGAGAAGCTTCTAGAAGATGGTGACTAAGGAGGTTTAGGTGTCATATACATTGAATGGGTTATATGAGTCATGAGGGTGATTCATTCATCTCATTAATGCACATTAAATGCTTAATGACTCATGCTAATGAATCACCACTTGATATTTGTGAAGCATGATTATTCATCACTCTTTATTCTTTTCTTCATAAAAGAAAATGCTTCATATCTATTATGATACTCATAAGCTTTATTCATTTATCATTCTCACCTTCTCTCTCCTCAAGCTCACTCTCTCTTGAAACCCTAACCCTAACCTCTCATGTGTTGAGATCAAGGGTTAGATAGACTAAAACATCCATAACCTCACTCTATATCCTCTAGGTAGCTTAGATTAGCACTTTAAGCAACCTAGTTATCTCAAGTTTGAGATTAAGCTTGGCGTAGAAGCTTTCGGGTGGATCGTCTTTGATTCGAGGAGGCCGTGAAGTTGCCGATGTTCCAAGGAGCCTATGAGGAGTGGAGGACAGCGATGAAGACCCGAAGGACATATAACGTGAGGTATAACTCCGGTACCGAGTAGTTAAACCTCTAGTATAACGTTAGCAATGGTTTAGATTACGATTCATGCGCTCAAGTCCGTGTTACGAAGCTTTGACAATCGTTTTTCATATATTCCGCCTCCCCGCGAGTTAGTGGGGTGCGTGACATGGACTTACAGTGATATCAGAGCCAACTAAACCATTACTAGCTTGTTAGCAACTGATTAGAAGTTCGATCGACGGAAAACACGGAAAACAAAACCCTAATCCTTGACAGTTTCTGTAAATTTTAAAAGTGTCGCAAAATTTTTTTGACATACCTTAAAATTCATAGCAGGGAATTATAAGAAATCTGGGAAAATTCGAGGAGGCAACTCGACTAAACGACCGCGGTTCCGCGGCAATAGAGAGCTATTGCCGCGGAACCGCCGCCGAGTCAACGCCGAGTTGACTCGGAGTTTCACAGTAATTCATAATTTTGGGTTTTTTGTTTTCCTGTATATACTGTTTCTGCCCAGGTTGTCTCTGTGATGATTTGCTTTTGGGGGTAGACACGGATATAGGTAATCGATCGATGTTCTAATCAATTTGCTAATTGGATCTTTATCTGTAATGTTTTATGTGTTCGTAAACCTCCCCTAACTGCTAGTATGTCGGTTGGCAGGGGGTTGCACATATCTGTGATGTTATATATAACTGTTTGTGTATATAAATTGTATTGGACTGTTGTGGTGAATAGACGGGTTTTGTGATGGGTTATTTTATTTAATTCATTTGTTGTAATTGTAATAAGTTGTAATATTATTTTGCGGGGCACATCCAGGTTGCGGTTGTAGCCACCGTTGTATTATTTCTTTTTACTGTTTTTGCTCCTAGGATAGACCCAAGGTGGGGTGCACAAACTACCGGGTATTTTGAAGTGTTGAGGCAGACCGCTTCACTTCTGGTACTTGGCGGGTAGTTTGCCGTACCCGTAGGGGTCTGGGGTGGGGTAATAGCTATTCATCACAACTGTGTAATCCGTCTTTCATTGCAGGCTCAAAAGAAACGCCGATTACTTGCATATCCAATAAAGTTTATCTGTGATCTGGAATGCTTATTATTGTGTCTGACGAATGTACAATATCTATATATGATAGCTATTAGACGTCACTTATGTTTTACACCCGCGCTAGCCCAGCCCCCGCTCTGTCGTTAGTTAAGTAACCTAACGGGTGATGACGGGACCCCGTGGCGAATGCGGATGGCATAAGAGGACGTGGTATTTTCGTTGTTTTCTGCAATGATAGGTTAAATGATGGGACGCATTATTATAATGCAAAGAAAATAAACCGAAGTTTAATCGTTGGAACAAATTTAAAAAGAAACCACTCGGTTATTTTAAAAGGATCGGATTTTTTAATTGCGGAGCTTTAACCACTCCTTTTAAAAAAGTATCAGGTTCCTTCGATTATATCAAGTTCACTACGTTCACGGTTTTGCCAAAACCATTCGTAGCCCTCCGTCATTTCTTATGGATGGTCAGTAGTTTCAAGCTATGTTTGTTGGCCCTTAGTCAAGACATAGTGTCTGGTAGCTGCTGGGGTATTCATTTGTTGCATAGATAGATGCGTTGGTTTGAGACAGTCGTATTACTTTGTTGGCCCTTAGTCAAAAGTATGTACGGGTGGGTTCAAATTAACCTGGACAATGACGGGTAGAACTTGACATGTGACTTATGATTTGTTGGCCCTTAGTCAAGGTCATAAGAGCATGGGGTAAAAATCCACATCGGGAATTTCTAAAGAAACTGAAATTTGCAGAGAGGTGCATACCATTTTGGAGTTTGATGAATGTTGGTAGGATTCCTTCAACATTATCATACGATGATATTTTGGATCCCGATCCTACTGTGAGTATATGCTACTTATCAGGAGATTCGTCACTTAACGATCAATGCTATAAACCAAGTAGGTGCCTAGAAAGGTGTCAGCGGGGTTACGCCCCCAGAGAAAAGAGGTTATTTAATTAAGGAACTTCGCGAAAGCGTTGGAAAACCTCCCTCGAAGTATCGACACTAGCCTGGCTGAACAGTTAAGCAAGTATTGTGCGGTGAGAATTGTCCTGGCTAATTCTTCTTTTATGGTTTGAGGAGGGATTCGAGAAACAGTGGGAGCCATCCTGTTTAGATAAATTAAAAACCAATCTAAACTTACAACAGCATCATGCTAAAATGTTTTCTTCTCTCTCTCTTAAATTGCAGCGACCCTGTGACCACACATAGGTTATATCTAGATAACAAATTGACTGAATATGACTTATATGACTGACAAAGGTCTGTCCAGATGTCCATTGGCTATGACAAGCTGGACCACCCTATTACTTCTCAAGATCCCGCCGTCTCAGGTCCAGTTTCCACTGTCGCGAATATGAATATCCATCAGACAAGGGGAAAAGGAAAGAGAAAGGCAAAAGTTTCGGGACTGGATATAGTAAAACAGGGACGTTCCTATTGTTACAGGAATGAACATTGGCAGAAAGATTGCAGGGCTTTAGAAGCCAGTAACCAGGATTCGAAGCATGTTGTGGCTTCATCTTCGAGTGTGTTTATGATAGAAAACTGTATGTCAGTTAACCCTACTTCCTGGGTATTGGATACCGGATCAGGAACTCACATCTGTAATTCATTACAGGCTCTGAGAAATCGTAGGGTTATCGGGATAGTTGATATGACCCTCACAGTTGCTAACGGAATGAGCATGGACGCTGAATCCGTAGGGGAATATCATCTTGGGATGACAACTGGGCAGATATTGATTCTGCGTAACTGTTTTTTTGTACCAAGTACGACTTGTAATATCATATCTGTACCTTTACTTTCTAAGGAAGGATATGATTTTTCTTTTACAAGAGATGTGGTTCACATCCACCTAAATCAAGTTTTGATTGGGTCAGGTACATTAGAAAACGGAATATACGTATTAAATCAAGCTCAGATTTTCAGTGTCCAGAACACACTTAAAAGAAAGTCTCCGGAAACAAATCAGGCTTTCTTATGGCATTGTAGACTAGGTCACATCAATGAGAGGAGGTTGACTAAGTTACATAAAGAAGGATATTTGAATCCGTTCGAATATCAATCTTATGCTACTTGTGAATCTTGTCTCATGGGAAAGATGACAAAAACTCCGTTCACTGGACACGGAGTAAGAGCAAGCGAGCTCTTGGGACTCGTACACAGTGACGTGTGCGGTCCAATGTCTACACATGCGCGAGGTGGTTATTCCTACTTCATTACTTTTACGGATGATTTCACTAGGTATGGATATTTCTTCTTAATGAAGCACAAATTCGAGGCCTTTGAGAAATTCCAAGAATACAAGAATGAAGTGGAAAAACAAACAGGCAAAAGTATAAAGACACTGAGATCTGATCGAGGTGGTGAATACTTAAGTGCCGAGTTCCTAGGTTACTTAAAAGAGAATGGAATTCTCTCTCAGCTTACTCCTCCATACACACCACAACATAACGGTGTATCAGAAAGGAGGAATCGAACCCTATTAGATATGGTTCGTTCCATGATGAGTAACGCTGAGTTACCGTGATCATTCTGGGGATATGCACTAGAATCAGCTGCATATCTTTTGAACCAGGTTCCTACCAAAACTGTGCCTACCACACCATATCAGATGTGGAGTGGGAAGAAACCCTGTCTAAAACATTTTAAAGACATGGGGATGTCCTGCTTTTGTAAAAAAGCAGCATGCGGACAAGCTCGAAGCACGCTCAGTAAAGTGTAAGTTTGTCGGATATCCAAAGAACTCCAAGGGATATTATTTCTATTACGCAGAGGAACAAAAGGTTTTTTGTTTCTCGTCATGCCTGCTTCTTAGAAACTGAATTTTTAGAAAATCAGAAGAGTGGGAGCGCAATAGAACTGGAAGAAATTCCAGATCCACAAGCTATTACTGAAACCTTGGTAGAACAAGAAGGTTCAGGTGAACCGTACATCCCGACGCCACTCCGCAGGAGTAGTAGGCAATCTCATCCGCCCGAGAGATACTACGGTTTTCTCATAGACGGGGATAGAGAGGATTGCACTATTGATTATAATGAGCCTACTAGCTTCCAGCAAGCCATTCAGAGCGGTGACTCAGTAAAATGGCTGGATGCAATGCGAACCGAAATGGAGTCCATGTACACCAACAAAGTATGGACTTTGGACATTGCTCCAGATGGGGTAAAACCCGTAGGATGCAAATGGATCTTCAAAAAGAAGATTGGTGTGGATAGACAGGTTGAAACCTATAAGGCTAGACTTGTTGCAAAGGGTTTCCGTCAAAGACCTGGTTTGGACTATGATGAAACCTTTTCTCCAGTGACTATGCTTAAATCTATTCGGGTCCTTCTTGCTATTGCTGCTTTCCACGATTATGAAATCTGGCAGATGGACGTAAAGACGGCCTTTCTAAATGGAAATTTGGAAGAAAACGTCTATATGGATCAGCCAGAAGGATTCATTCAGAGTGGGAGCAGCGGTAAAGTATGCAAGTTGCTTAAGTCCATTTATGGACTAAAGCAGGCATCACGGAGTTGGAACGTCTGTTTTGATGATGCTGTCAAAGAATTTGACTTTATCAAAAATCCAGATGAACCATGCATATACAGTAAGATTGTAGGGAGAGCTGTAGTATTCCTCGTCTTGTACGTGGATGACATTCTCCTAATAGGAAATGATATTCCTATGTTACAGTCAGTCAAAAGATTCTTGTCACATAAATTCTCCATGAAAGACCTGGGTGATGCCACCTACATTCTGGGGATCCAGATCTATCGTGATAGATCAAAGAGGATATTGGGACTTTCACAGTCCAGGTACATAGACACCATAGTGAAGAGATTCAGTATGGAAGATTCTAAACGCGGTAACCTACCGGCTTGTCACGGAATCACCCTCTCAAAAGATATGTCTCCCAAGACTGATCTGGAAAGGGATCGCATGTCGATTATACCCTACGCTTCTGCGGTAGGCTCTATAATGTATGCGATGTTATGTACCAGACCAGATGTAGCATACGCATTGAGCGTAGTAAGCCGGTATCAAGCAAACCCAGGGGAGAATCACTGGATAGCAGTAAAGAACATTCTCAAGTACCTGAGGAGGACTAAGGAGATGTTCTTGGTATATGGCGGAAAAGACCTTCAGATGGAGGCCTTTGCCGACTCCGGCTTCCAGAGTGACAAAGATGACTCCAAATCCATGTCAGGCTATGTCTTCACCCTCAATGGAGGGGCGGTCTGTTGGAACAGTTCCAAGCAGGAGACCGTTGCAGACTCAACGATGGAAGCAGAGTACATAGCTGCTTGCGATGCCGCAAAAGAAGCAGTCTGGATGAAGAAGTTCCTCACAGAACTTCAGGTGGTTCCTACCAGTGTTGATCCAATACCTCTGTATTGTGACAACAACGGCGCTATAGCTTTAGCGAAGGAACCCAGGTCCCATCAGAAGTCCAGACACATCTTAAGGCGGTATCACCTGATCAGGGAGATCATAGATCGCCGGGAAATCGAGGTGAAGAGAGTAAAGACGGAGGATAACATTGCTGATCCATTCACAAAGGCCATTCCTCAGACGCAGTTCGAGAGGCTATTCGAGATGATAGGTCTACGATATGCCAGCTCATGGCCCTAGTGCAAGTGGGAGATTGTTAGTGTATATGCCCTAGAGGCCATTATTGTATCATACTAGATTGTATATTACTTAATGGAAGCTTGGGATATTCACAGTTATATATACAGTCTTGCTAAAAATGGTAGTATGCTACTTGGTTTGTGTCTACTTTAATATGTGCATATGTCTCTTGTAACGTATCACTTATACATATTAGTAGAGCCCATAGGATCTTTGCTTGATTACCAGCGTCGTGATGGCAGTCACACTAGTGGGGGCTGGGTTGTCTGTAAGCAACATCCTATACAGGTCCCTGGTCGTTGGATTGTCGAGATAGGGCATCGATATTCCGGAGTAGACTAAGTGTATACGCTTCTCATCCCAGTTGGGGAAATGGTCTGTCCCACAGCCATCAGTACGTCGTACTGGAGATAGTATACAGGTGCCCGTTAGGTTACGGGTACACCGGACAGGACTCGCCGGGGAACTGATTGGTTGGTATTATACCCATCGTCAGTTAACAGTTCCCAGGTGACATGAGTACAGCATAGTCCGCAGATTTGACACTGCTACTTCGCCTCGAGTGTGTCCCACTGTTCTTAGATTGCTACCCTACCACGGCTCAAAGGAGTCGTGCAAACAGGTAGCAGTTGGGTGCAGTCCCGAGCACTTGGAGGCAGTGGCGGTTAGATAGGATTCGTCTCTCTCGGTATTGGGAGTTGATATCGCACTGTGTCAGAGAGCCATTACGCAAAGTCCCTGGCCAGGGCAAGCGAGATATACTGGTAGGTTCCAGTAGCTTCTCAGGGCGTAATGGGCTTCGCTCCGACACGACTTATACAGCTATTAGGGGACTGACGCTTGCCGCACCCTAGGCTTGACATGCGATAGTCTTAGGAGAACAGACCGGACTGTACAGAGATTGTCACATCAGGCTCAGTGGGAGTTTGGATGATTTACCTCATCGGCCTTCTTATCGACATCTACCTGGGGACCGTTACGTACAGCTAGTGCCGCTTGCGGTCTGTGGTTAAACCCACTGCCAGCGTAGTGTCGAGTCTTTAGAGTCCCACACAGAGAGTTTCCCTGCTCCAGGCGAAACGATATAGAGGTCGTATGGTTTTTACGACAAAGGGTTCGGACGCGTATGTATGTTTACACACTTACGTCGTTTGGACAGTTTTTACCAGTCGGCTTTGGTTTAAGCCAGTTACTGGTATCCGGTTATTGGATTTATACAGTCTAAAGTTTTTCCGTATTTTTGCGGATCGGAGGGGCGTTCTCGTAATTGTGCGAGAAGCTTCTAGAAGATGGTGACTAAGGAGGTTTAGGTGTCATATACATTGAATGGGTTATATGAGTCATGAGGGTGATTCATTCATCTCATTAATGCACATTAAATGCTTAATGACTCATGCTAATGAATCACCACTTGATATTTGTGAAGCATGATTATTCATCACTCTTTATTCTTTTCTTTATAAAAGAAAATGCTTCATATCTATTATGATACTCATAAGCTTTATTCATTTATCATTCTCACCTTCTCTCTCCTCAAGCTCACTCTCTCTTGAAACCCTAACCCTAACCTCTCATGTGTTGAGATCAAGGGTTAGATAGACTAAAACATCCATAACCTCACTCTATATCCTCTAGGTAGCTTAGATTAGCACTTTAAGCAACCTAGTTATCTCAAGTTTGAGATTAAGCTTGGCGTAGAAGCTTTCGGGTGGATCGTCTTTGATTCGAGGAGGCCGTGAAGTTGCCGATGTTCCAAGGAGCCTACGAGGAGTGGAGGACAGCGATGAAGACCCGAAGGACATATAACGTGAGGTATAACTCCGGTACCGAGTAGTTAAACCTCTAGTATAACGTTAGCAATGGTTTAGATTACGATTCATGCGCTCAAGTCCGTGTTACGAAGTTTTGACAATCGTTTTTCATATATTCCGCCTCCCCGCGAGTTAGTGGGGTGCGTGACATGGACTTACAAAACTCTTATATTTGAGAATTTAAATTCTCTGTTTGAAGTTTTGATCCCCTTTCTTTTCTCACCTAGGGTTTTCTTTGTTGAGAATTAAATTCTCTTTTCTTTTCTCTCTAAAATTTCAAGATTCCAAAACTCTATATCCCTCCCTTCTCTTGGCTCCTATTTATAGGAGAAGGAAAAGAATCAATTTGTTTAGTAAATCTTTCATTGAAAGATTTTGTTTGTTTTCATAATTAATATGATCATTTAGATCATTCAGTGAATTTTATTCACCGTTGGATTTTAAATCCAAAGATATTCTGTTTGTTATTTTCGGTGAGATTTAGAGGAAATCTTTCCTTGTCTAAGATTGTTTTCCATAAATTGGTGATTTTTAATCACCCTTGGATTTTTAATCCAACGGTCCCCATAATTCTTTTCCCTTTGGAAAGATTTAGAAGCTTTTAGAATTTAATTCTATTAAACTGTAAGGCTTTCGAAGCCAGTCACGTGCTGAAACGTGACCCTTGGTCACGTGTGAGCACGTGACCCCCAATTGAGTCCTTTTCTCAGCGTTTATTTACGCTTCAGTTTTAACCATCACGTGTCAACACGTGACCATTGGTCACGTGTGAGCACGTGATACCTCATTGAGGTAATTCCTGATTTTTAGAATTAAGTTCTATTAAGCTGTAAGGCTTTCAAAGCCTGTCACGTGCTGGCACGTGACCCTTGGTCACGTGTGAGCACGTGACCCTCAATGGAGTCATCTTTCAGCCGTTTGTTTTCATTTCTGTTTGATGAGATTTTATCCATCACGTGTCATCACGTGACCATTGGTCACGTGTGAGCATGTGATACCTCATTGAGGTAATTCCTGATTTTTAATCAGGGAATAGTGCATAGCATATTTGCTCATAACTTTTGATCCCGGATGAATTATGAAGCCCATAATATATCAAATCGAAGGGTTTTTTGAGACGCTTTCGATATCATCAGAATTTGGCTGTTTCTCATTCAGGTGTTTGTCAAAATACATCCCGGAAAATACTGGTTCACATTTTCTTAAGCGTATCGCTGCCATTTGATACCTTGGGCTCTTTTGCGCAGAAATTTTTGGCGGGAACAATCGCATGATAACTTGATGGAAGCCATTCAAGTCACCACACTCCAGAAGGTATGCACATGCCTGACAAGTTTCATGTATGTTTGAAACTCCCGATGTGGATTTTGCCCCTAACGGTTTATGACCTTGACTAGGTCAACAAACCATAAACCGCTAGTCAAGTTCAATCCGTCATTTTCTTGATTGCATTAAACCCATCCGCACGTGCCCTTGACTAGGTCAACAAGGTCGTACGACTGTCCTAACCAGTCGCATTTACAATGCACAGAAAAGTACCACTTAACTACCGTACACTACGCCTTGACTAGGTCAACAAACGCGGCACGAATACTAAATAATACTAATCTGAAATGATGGAGGGTTACGGCTGGTTTTTGGCGAAAACCATTAACGTAATGAACTTGATATCATTGAAGGAATCGAGTGGTTTTACAAATATAGGTGACGTAAACTTTTGCTAAAGATGTCACTTCCTGTGAAAGGATCTCGGCTCTTTCCTCATCGAATGAGGTGCAGGATATTCCAAACTGAATACCACGATGCAAAGCAAAAGAATCGACTATAATGAAGTTATTACAATGACGTAAACTTTTGCCCAAGAGGTCACTCCCTATGAAAGGATCTCGGCTCTTGCCTCGTCGAATGAGGTGCTGGATATTCATAACCGAATACCGCTGTGCAAAGCAAAAAGAAACGTTGTAATAATAGTTTTCAAAAATTGGTTCCAACAACATCATTTAGGTTTATTTTTCCTTGCATAATCATAATAATGCAGTCCCATCAATTAATCCATATCACACCAGAAAAAGGAACGAAAATATAATATACGTATATGCCATCCGCATTCACCACAGGGTCCCGTCATGCACCGTTAGGTTACTTAACTAACGGCAGAGCGGGGGCATGACTAGCGCGGGTGCAAAACATATACAACATCTACTAGTATATATAAATATATATATAGCATTCATCTCAGGCATGATATAAGCAACATCACATAAAAGCGATAAGCAATACAGAATAACGGATAATCTAGGAGCCCCGGGTTTCCTTTGAGCTGTAAATGAAACCCGATGTTCCCCGGTCGTGTGGATAGCCTGTGCAATATAAACCTAGACCCCTATGAGCGCGGCAAGTTACCCGCCAATCCCAGAAGTGAGGCAACCCCAATCAACAAAGTGAATGGTCCACCCGGCACTTCACGGAATCTGGTAACTTAAGCACCCCTCCATGGGTCATCTTATACCCCCTACGAGTGCGGCGAATAGCCCGCCAATTCTAGAGTAAGCCCCCCTCCGTCTCAACGCCATAAGATGTGGGCCCGTTGCCTTCTAGAACCCGGCTATTCGAGCACTCAACCGCGGGATAATCCTAGTACAGAAAAGAAAAGAATATATACAATGGCGACATCGACCTCAACCCGGTCGTGCCCCAATAAAAGAATATACAATCTGGCAAAAATGTCAGTCCACATGTCAGACGCTCGCCCCGCAATAACGAATATATAAATGAATCTAAAATGTACAACTACCATTGCACAAGAGGCTAACCCACACGACAATCCGATCAAAGCCATCACAGATATCAACATCACAGCAGTATAAGCAAGTATGTGCAACTCCGTCTAAACGACATATACCAAATAGACGTTTGAAAAACACATACACCACATCACAGATATCAACGATGCAAAATTTCAAGTTTTGAAACTTTCCAAGTTCCCCCCAAAGCAAAGACAACACCAAGTGAAATCTAGGGAAAACAAACAAGACCAAAAACACCAATTTACAAAACCCTAGAAACTGGATGAAAACGAGGCCCATAAGTGAATAGTAAAAAGGTGAGGCCGGTTTTTTTAGGAATGTGGCCCGCCAAAATTAAATCAAATTGCCTCGTTTTCATTCTATGTCATACTCATGTCTAAACAAAGTCTCTGCAATTGTTTAAAAAAAATCCAGAGATCAAAAAATTTTTAGAACAGAGAGTGGGTTCTGAAATCGCAGTTTTCGGTTTTAAAACTAATGCATCGTCTACTACTAGTTTCTAATGTTTGGTGGCTCTGATACCATGTTGGGGTTCCTAGCGCCCTGGCCATCTACCGTGGCTGATTTCGGAACAAAAATTTTGGCGTTTAAAGAACTTGGCGCTAGAAACAACTACCTAGAATCGAATCCAAACATGAAACTAGCAATCTATAACGAACCATGTCTTTCGGTCTTCCACCATCTCCCTTAGCTCCTTGAGGTCTTTTGGATCGAGCTTGGCCGCCGGTCTTCCTCCGTCGAAGATGATCCACCCGAGATGTAGCTCATGGCTCTAGCTTCAATAATGAAACAAGTGAAACAACTAGGGATTCTAGAAGGCTAGTCTAGAATACCTAGGATGTAGTGGAGTGTTATAAGTGTATCTCTTTCTCACCTCCTCTCTTGATTCTCAACACATGAGAGGGTAGAGAGGAAGTTGAAGATCAAGGTGGAGGAACTCAAGAAAAGGAGTGAGGAGGTGAAACTAATGGTGAGAATGAAGATGGCATGCTAAAAAACAATGAACCATCCAACTATTTTTTTCCATCTTTCATCAAGTGACCAAGTGAAGAATGAAGTCATGTTTTATCAGACACAATTTTCCAATTTAATATTCAACCCATGCTTGAATAGTTTGCACAAATGAATTAATAATTCATTTATGCACGCTATGCAAGCATGGTTCTCACCATACTCATCTCTCTCAATTATCCACCTCATTATCCATTTAAAATAAATGATCAAATCCAACATGAGGTGTCCACCTTCTAGAATGTTTTCCGGATAAATACGGATTACATTCTACTGTATATACATACATGTATTCGTACTGAAATACGAATAGCTAAAGAGATAGAATAACACAAAGAACATAATAATAGAATATACATATCGAAATACATATACGTAAATTATTAAATCAATACCTGATTTAATAATCCGGCTCAATCCCGAGCCGGCTTATATTATCAACTGTCCGATCGAAAGTCCGGGTACATAGTACAATCAATCGATCGAAACCCTGCACGTACCAAATACAGCCACTACATCGTTTCTCTAGAACCAGGGAAACCCTCTGTATGGGACTCTAAAGACTCATCAATACGCTGGCAGTGGGTTTAACCACTAGCACGTCAGCGGCACTAGCTGTACGTAATGGCTACCCAGGTATTGAGCGAAAGGAAGGCCGGCGAGCAAACTCATCCGAACCTCTACTGAGCCTGTCCGTGACAATCTCTGTACAGTCCAGTCTGTTCGTCTAAGAATATCGCATATCATGTCTAGAGGGGTGGATAAAGTCAGACCCCTAATAATGCGATATTTCGTGTCGGTATGAAGCCCATTATCACTGAGAAACTACTGATCCAAATCAGTAATTCTCGTCTACCTTGGTTAAGGATTTTTGGTGATGGTCACCCATGCACTGCGCGACATCAACCCCCAATATCGGGAGAGACGAATCCCCGACGATCCGCTCACTGCCTCCATATGGCTCGGGACTGTACCCAACTAAAACCTATTTGCATGACTCTTTTGAGCCGTGGTAGGGTAGTAATCAAAGCACAGTGGAAACTCACACGAGAAAAATAACAATCTTAGGTCGACAGACTAACATGTACCCATATCACCTGGGAACTACTATCTGACAATAGGTATAATACCAACTAGCATGTTCCCGATGAGTCCATCCAGTGTACTCATAACCCAATGAGCACCTATATACTATCTTAGGTGACTGACTGACACCAATGACTTGTGAGACCGGCCACCGTCCCTCGTCGGGGTCTCGATAAGTATACACTAGTCTACTCCGGAGTATTGATGCCCAGTCTCGATACTCCCTCGACTAGGGACATTTAAGGATGTGCTTATAGACCATCCAGCTCCCACGTATATGATCGCCATCATAATGCTGGTAGTCAAGAAAGAATCATATGGGCTCTATCAACATATAATAATGATTTGTAATACCATATAATGCATGTACATGATGACAGAGACAAACCAGATAGCATATCATCTCGAGTAAGACCGTTCTATCCGTATAGATCCTCCCTCAATCATCACAATCGCATGCCTGCGATTATAATAATTGACTTGATGGCACTATAGCCAACACCGTATACCGGCTGAGCCACTCGGCATAATCGCCAGTATAGCGATAATCGGGGGTAAAGAAGAGGGGGAATGGTTCCACTCCCTAGCTCTATCGGGCCTTAGCCTGTGGGACTGATTCGGCCCTCGATTCCCCCTCTCGGGATGGGGTAGCCCCCTGCATCTACAAGAAATATCAAGGCATGCAATATTAAGACAAAACGGTATTAAGAAATTAAGGATTAACAAAAATTGAAGTGCGATATATACTACCGGCGACAGCAGAACGAGCCTGGGCCCGGGCAGCAGCATGAGCGGGATGATAGTTCCTCCGGTGAGGAACAGCCGGTGACCTGGACGTGGACGCATCCCCTCCAACTAGAAAATAAATATTGACGATGAAATTACATGAAGTTCATGTTTATTCTTAGAGGATATGTAAAATAAATAAATATTTTATATTTATTCATACTAACCTGCAGACTGAGCGGAAGGTACGGAAGTGGCGGGAGTAGCCTCTGCGCCAGACGTGGATGCACCAACTATAATTAGACAATTAAAAATAGATTATATAAGTAATTGCAAAAAGAATGTGTATATCTATAATATAACATTCTAAATCAATATGCATGCAATATAGGATATATAAACATACCCGCAGGTGCGGTGGTGGTTTCTGCCAGAGATGTGGAGGCACCACCTACAGCTAGACAAGCAAAAAATGATTATCTAAGTAAGCGAAAAAATAATGTGTATATATTTATGGTATAACATTCAAAATCAATATGCATGTACTATATGATATATAAACATACCTGCAGGTGCGGTAGTGGCCTTTGCCTCTGATGTGGACGCACCACCAACAGTTAGACAATTAAATATTGACTATATAAGTAATTTTGAAAAAAATATGTGTGTATATCTATAATATTACATTCAAAATGAATATGCGTGCAATATACCTGGAGGTGTGGCAAAGTCCATACAGAAGGAGTCATCTGAAAGGGATACCGATGGGGGTGCAAGACCAGCCCTCTGGAGCTCCCTACGCAGCTCCACAGACGGCAGAACCGCTTTGCCTCTGCCTCTGCCTCTACCGCGGCTGGTACTCTTGCTGCCCCTCGCTGCTCCGGGCGTTGTCATCAGACCTAGATAAGAGTACAATCATTACATATGCATGCAATATATGTATAGATTGTAGAAATGTGAAGTAACAATATAACATTACTGATAACCTTTTTCGTTTTGTATATCTATTTGGATTTCATCATCGATATCATTTCTAACCCACGTAACTTAACGATCAGCCGAAGACAACCCGTCTTTTGAAACAGACGGTCGGAGCACTCTAAGTCTTCTCTCTTCTTCATCCTCATCGCTGTCCTCCATACGATCCTCGAATTCTGGGACATCGTAAATATCTCTGGGTTTCCAACGGCATACGACACTCCATCCCCGATGCTTCAAGCACTGTGAGTAGTATACTTGGAACGCTTGGTTCGAAAAGATAAATAGATCGTCCTGACCGTAAAATCGAAGTGTGTTCACACTAGTCAATCCATATTCATCTTTCCAAGTCCCGAGATTGTTTCTCCACTTATCCGTATCGGTTCATGTATCGTACTAAATACACTGAAATATATAAAACGGTTCTAATCGTCCGGAATATTGGATGCCAAATATGCAATTTAAGTATCCATAATAAATCACACCATCCGATCCCACCGTCGCAATCCCACCATTCTGAGTAGTTCGAGATGTTTCTATGTCCTTAACTTCAAATTTGTATCCAAGGACACCGAATCCTTTATAATATGCAACCTCCATGCTAGGAAACTGAGCTAAACATCTTGAATCTCTCTCTAATGATGCAAACAAGTTCGGATCGTGGATCTGACAAAACAAATTTTACAGAAAATACATAACGATATAAGTTTAGATTAAGACTGGTAACAATAACATATTATTCGAACAACTTATATGATCTGCAACCCAAACGCAAAAATTATCCTGATGATATTTTTCCAATCGTTCATCATTCCAATCAGGATGCCCCTTACGTACCTCATCAATATGAATTCTGTTATTAACAATAAATTATGATATTAATATTATATTATTTCATACACACACAAACTCAAATATAACAATTAATCCAAAAAAACTTACTTTCTAATTTCTTCAAGACATACGCTATTGAGGAGGATAAACCGATATATCTTGTTGATAAACATAGTGTCCACTCTCTTATATTCAGCTTACCATATGACCCGTCCTGAATTCTCCGAGGCTGGTTAAGCGTCGTCTCAATGTTCTCGTCCAGATAGCGGGAAAAAAATATGGTTACTTCATCTAGAAGTCTAGAAGATAACCTTACATGATAAAACACTCTGGTCGATTTCTATTGCGTATATACTTTCTTAGAGTGTAGAGATACCTAAAGAAAAATATGTTAAATAAATAAATATGGAATATATCACAACAATAATTTTATAAATTGCATGAAACGAAAAATTCCACGTACCTTTTGACGGGATACATCGATATTGTACCGGTCCGGCAAACTTAGTCTCGGTTGCAAGATGGACTGTCGGGTGTATTATGATATCGAAGAACGACGGTGGGAAAATACGCTCAAGCTTGCAAAGTATCAATGAAATAGAATTTTCTAGATTCTCCAGCGTCACAACATCTAAAGTTTTAGCGCACAATTCTCTAAAAACGCAACAAAGGTCATTGATTACTAGACCAACCGATTCGGGAAGGGAAGTCCTGAGGGCTAATGGGAGAAGGTGCTCCATAATAACATGGTGATCATGACTTTTCAGCCCATCGATCTTGCCTTTCACGATTTTTATCTTCTTGCTAAATGATCGTAAGAAACCTGCGGGAACTTTCAAATCATGCAACACCTGCAGGAACCTTTTCTTCTCCGGTTGTGATATATAATACGCGGTATTGCGAAGTACAAACTTGCCTGGTTTATCGGCTATCGGTTTAGGATGCAATTCACTTCTAATTTCCCAGTCCTGAAGATCCATCTGAGCACGGAGGTTGCCTTTCGATATTCCGTCTTTACAAAGAAGCAAGTTCAGTATGTGCTCGGATACTCTCTTCTCTATGTGCATGACGTCCAGACAATGACGCACTTAATTTGTTGACCGGTACGAAAGCTCGTAGAAAATTCTTAACTTGTTCCAGTAGGGTGGTTTGACCTGTTTTTCCGGATCTATCCCGAAGGTCACATTATTGTAACCATCCCACTGAGTAATCACGTTCTTTCCGGACAATGAGGCTGGAGGCCCAAGAAGCTCCTGATGACCATTAAAGTGAGCAGCGTCTAACCTGTAGGGATGGTCTAGTGGTAGGAAACGCCGATGACCGCAATAACAAACCATCCTGCTAAAATTCAACCATTTCGATGTTGTATATTGATGGCAATAAGGGCATTCTTTGTGTAAGTCCACGTTGCGACCCCCGGAGCTTACGGGGAGGCGGAAACGGTATAAAAAAACAAATTTTTATCGCAAGAGGCAACATGGACTAAACAAGGTCGGGATCGTGTCTAAACTAAACTAACAAATACGCTAAAGGGAGTTAGCTACTCGGATGAAGGTTATACCTAAACTTGAACTCCTTCTTCTTCAAAACTTGTAGAGGTTGATGGTTCTCTTCTTGTCGCCTTCTTCCGTCGAAGATGGATCCACCTCGAAGGTTCGACCTTTGGGCTCTTCCTCGATCTTTGAGTGAACTAGGGTTTCCGGCTTGCTAAACCTTGAACCTAGAATGAGTAGAGAGTGACTAGGGGTTGCTTTTCTTTTTAAAGAGAAGGATTCTCAACACATGAGAAGGGTTCTCTTTTGCTAGAGGAAGAAGAAGATGAAGTGAGGAGAGAGAAGCTAAATGAGATAATGAGCTATCTTTTTCTTTCTTGCAACCATAATGCCAAAAGAAAAAGAATTATCTAAATAATAATAATTCAAAATAAGAATAGTTGATGGTAATTTGGAATGACCACTATCATGCTTCTTTAAATGAAATGTAAGCATGAATCAAGGAGGATCTTTCAAAGCATGATGGTGGTCAACATTCAACCATGGTCAACAAGTCAACCATGGTCAACAAGTCAACAAAATCAACCATAACAAAATTCTCATTTAATTACTATTATTAATAGATAATCCATAAATCCATTAGGGTTTGGAAAATGAAGACTGTCAACTGTGCATACGCACCCGTTCCGAAACCCTAATGAAATACCTCATCCTCCGCCTCAAGCAACTGTGCATACACACCTGCATTCTCGTTCCGAGGAACAAGAATACCAAGATATAAAAGCAACCCCAAAACATATACCAGTATCTGGCTCAAACCAGAGCCTGCCAGTATAATCCGTCCGGACTCCAAACATGCACAAGTGCGCGGATGAGAACGAACCCTGTCGCAAAACCATGCGACCTCCACTCTGTTTTGCCCAGAGGCGAATACCCTCTGTGTGGGACTCTAAAGACTCGACACTACGCTGGCAGTGGGTTTAACCACAGACCGCAAGCGGCACTAGCTGTGCGTAACGGTCCCCAGGTAGATGTCGACAAGAAGGCTGACGAGGTGAAACCCCATCTGAACTCCTACTGAGTCTGAATGTGACATTCTCCGTACAGTCCGGTCTGTTCGTCTGATACATCGCATGTCGGGCCTAGGGGGCGGTGAAACGTCAGTCCCCCAATAGCGGTACAAGTCGTGTCGGAGTGAAGCCCAAAACACCCTGAGATAACACTGGAAACCTACCAGTATATCTCGCTTGCCCTGGCCAGGGACTACTCGTGTAATGGCTCTCCTAGACACAGCGCGATGTCAACCCCCAATACCGGGAGAGACGAATCCTGTCTAACCGTCACTGCCTCCAAGTGTTTCGGGACTGCACCCAACCACCACCTGTTTGCACGACTCCTTTGAGCCGTGGTAGGGTAGTGATCAAAGTGCAGTGGGAACACACTCGAGGCGAAGTGCCAGTGTCAAGTCAGCGGACTAAGCTGTACTCATGTCACCTGGGAACTGATAACTGACGATAGGTATAATACTAACCTGTCAGTTCCCGACGAGTCCTGTCCAGTGTACTCGTAACCCAACGAGCACCCGTATACTATCTCCAGTACGACGTACTGATGGCTGTGGGACAGACCATCTCCCACACTGGGATGAGAAGCGCATACGCTAGTCTACTCCGGAGTATCGATGCCCTGTCTCGATAGTCCTACGACTAGGGACCTGTATAAGGATGTGCCTATAGATTACCCAGCCCCCACTAGTGTGACTGCCATCACAACGCTGGTAATCAAGCAAAGATCCTAAGGGCTCCACTAATGCGTATAAGTGATATACTGAAATAAACACAAGTACACATTGAAGTAGAAACAAACCAAGTAGCATACTACTATATTGAGCAAGATTGTTTATACAAGGTGAATATCCCAAGCTTCCATCAAGTAATATACAAACTAGTATGATACAGTAATGGCCTCTAGGGCATATACACTAACAATCTCCCACTTGCACTAAGGCCATGTACTGGCGTATCGAAGACCTATCATCTCGATCAGCCGCTCGAACTGAGTCTGGGGTAGGGCCTTGGTGAATGGATCTGCAGTGTTCTCTTCTGAAGCAACCCTCCGAACCTCGATCTCCTTGCGATCCACGATCTCCCTGATCAGGTGATACCGCCTCAAGATGTGCCTGGATCTCTGATGGGACCTGGGTTCCTTTGCTAAAGCTAAAGCCCCGTTGTTGTCGCAATACAGAGGTACTGGGTCAACAATGGACGGAACCACCTGAAGTTCTTTTAAGAACTTCCTTATCCAGACAGCTTCTTTTGCGGCATCAGATGCAACGATGTATTCCGCTTCCATAGTCGAGTCTGCAACGGTTTCCTGTTTGGAACTCTTCCAACACACCGCCCCTCCATTGAGGGTAAAGACAAAACCCGACATGGACTTGGAATCATCCTTGTCACTCTGGAAGCTGGAGTCAGCAAAGGCCTCAATCTGGAGGTCTTTTCCGCCATACACCAAGAACATCTCCTTAGTCCTTCTCAGGTACTTGAGAATGTTCTTTACTGCTATCCAATGTTTCTCCCCAGGGTTTGACTGATACCGGCTTACTACACTCAGTGCATAAGCTACATCCGGTCTGGTACACAACATCGCATACATTATAGAGCCTACCGCAGAAGCGTAGGGTATAATAGACATGCGATCCCTCTCCAAATCAGTCTTGGGAGACATCTCTTTAGAGAGGGTGATCCCGTGACAAGCCGGTAGGTTACCGCGCTTGGAATCTTCCATACTGAATCTTTTCAGTACGGTGTCGATATACCTGGACTGTGAAAGTCCTAATATCCTCTTGGATCTATCACGATGGATCCGGATCCCCAGGATGTAAGAGGCATCACCCAGGTCTTTCATGGAGAACCTGTGTGACAAGAAACCTTTGACAGATTGTAGCATAGGAATGTCATTTCCTATTAAGAGAATGTCATCCACGTATAAAACAAGGAATACTACAGTTCTCGCTACAAATCTACTATAGATGCATGGTTCATCTGGATTTTTGATAAAGTCAAATTCCTTGACCGTCTCATCAAAACAGATGTTCCAACTCCGCGATGCCTGCTTTAGTCCATAGATGGACTTAAGCAACTTGCACACCTTTCCGCTGCTCCCACTCTGAATGAAACCCTCTGGCTGATCCATATAGACACACTCCTCTAAACTTCCATTTAGAAAAGCGGTTTTTACGTCCATCTGCCAAATCTCATAATCGTGGAAGGCAGCAATGGCAAGAAGGATCCGAATGGATTTCAGCATAGCCACTGGAGAAAAGGTTTCGTCATAGTCCAAACCAGGTCTTTGACGGAAACCCTTTGCTACAAGTCTAGCTTTATAGGTCTCAACCTGTCCATCTACACCAATCTTCCTTTTGAAGATCCACTTGCATCCTACGGGTTTTACCCCGTCTGGAGCAATGTCCAACGTCCATACTTTGTTGGTGTACATGGACTCCATTTCGGTCCGCATTGCATCTAGCCATTTTACCGAGTCAATGCTCTGAACGGCCTGTTGGAAGCTAGTAGGCTCATCATAATCTATGATGCAATCCTCTCTATCCCCGTCTATGAGAAAACCGTAGTATCTCTCGGGCGGATGAGACTGCCTACTACTTCTGCGGAGCGGCATAGGAATGTCCTGTTCATTTGAACCCTCTGGTTCCATTAAGCTTTCAGTAATAGTCTGTGGTTCTGGAATTTCTTCCAGTTCTACTGTGCTCCCACTTATCTGGTTTTCCAAAAACTCAGTTTCCAAGAAGTAGGCATGACGAGAAACAAGAACTTTTTGTTCCTCTTCACAGTAGAAGAAATATCCCTTAGAGTTCTTTGGATATCCCACGAACTTACACTGTACTGAGCGTGCCTCGAGCTTGTCCGCATGCTGCTTTTTAACAAAAGCTGGACATCCCCAAGTCTTGATGTGACTGAGATGGGGCCTCTTCCCACACCACATCTCATATGGTGTAGTAGGCACAGTCTTAGTAGGAACTCGGTTCAATAGGTACGCAGCTGATTCTAGTGCATACCCCCAGAATGATCGCGGTAACTCAGCGTTACTCATCATGGACCGTACCATATCCAATAGGGTCCGGTTCCATCTCTCCGATACACCGTTATGTTGCGGAGTGTATGGAGGAGTAAGCTGAGAGAGAATCCCATTCTCTTTTAAGTAATTCAGGAACTCGGCACTTGAGTATTCTCCACCTCAATCCGATCTTAGAATCTTGATACTTTTGCCGGTTTGTTTTTCTACTTCATTCTTAAATTCCTGGAATTTTTCAAAAGCTTCGGACTTATGTTTCATTAAGAAGACATAACCGTATCTTGAAAAATCATCCGTAAAAGTAATGAAGTAAGAATAACCGCTTCGCGCATGTGTAGACATTGGACCGCACACGTCGCTGTGTACGAGTCCTAAGAGCTCGCTCGCTCTTACTCCGTGTCCAGTGAACGGAGTCTTTGTCATCTTTCCTTTGAGACAGGATTGACAAGTGGCATATGATTGATATTCGAACGGATCCAAATATCCTTCTGTATGTAACTTAGTCAACCTTCTCTCATTGATGTGACCCAGTCTACAATGCCATAAGAAAGTCTGATTGATATCTGGAGACTTTCTTTTGTGTGTATTCTGGACATTGAAAATCTGTGGTTGGTTTAATACGTATATACCATTGCTCAGTGTACCTGACCCAATCAGAACTTGATTAAGGTGAATGTTTACAACATTACTTACAAACGCAAATTCATAACCTTCTTTAGAAACCAAAGATACAGAAATGATATTACAAGTTGCGTTGGGTACAAAAAAGCAATTACGCAAAACCAAAACATGCCCATCTGACATTCCCAGGTGATAGTCCCCCACGGCTTTAGCATCCATGCTAGCTCCGTTCGCAACTCTGAGGGTCATATCACCTGCCTTCAAAACCCTACGGCTTCTCAACGCCTGCAAAGAATTACAGATATGAGATCCTGATCCGGTATCCAATACCCAGGAAGTAGAGTTTATAGAAAGACAGTTTTCAATAACATACACACCTGAAGCTGAAGCCGCAACCTGCTTCAGTTCCTGTGTCCTGGCTTTCCAAGCCCTGCAATCTTTCTTCCAGTGTCCACTTTTATGACAATAGAAGCACTCTTCCTTTCCAACAAGCTTCCCCGCAATCTTTGTTGCCTTTTCCTTTCCCTTCGCACCCACTTTACTAACACCGCCTCTTGGTTTGGCGGGGGCTTTCTTCCTCTTTCCCTTGGCTTTCGCCTTGGACCTAGAGGAAAAAGATCCTCCTACAAACAAAGCGGGTGTTTCCCTACCCTTCTGTAGGGTGCCCTCTGCGCTCCTCAGCAGGTTGAGGAGTTCTGAAAGTTCAACTTCCTTTTCTTGTAAGTTGAAGTTCAGTATAAACTGGGCGTAAGTGGATGGAAGGGACTGGAGAATTAAATCTGTATAGAGTTCACTATCCAACGTGGTCCCAAGTTCTGCGAGCTCCTCAGTGTAGCCAATCATCTTAAGCACGTGGTCCGCTACCGATGATCCGACGGCCAACTTTGTCGAAAACAACTTCTTCGACACTTCGTATCTTGCGATACGAGACTGCTCTCCATACAGTTCTTTTGTATGGAGAAATATGGACTCGAGGTCCATATTCTCATGCCTCCTCCGATGTTCGTTGTCCATAGAGGCAAGCACGAGGCACCTGGCCTTCGCGCAATCAATCTCCCAAGTCTTACGGATTTCCTTATCCGCGACTCTGGAGGTGGGACTTGGGATGGGGGGAGCTTTGGTGGTAAGAAGATACCCCAGCTTGTCGTAAGCGATTGCCAATTTGACATTCCTGAGCCAATCTTTGTACTTTGGCCCTGTCAGTATGTTTTTATCTAGAAATAACTTAAGTCCAGTCATTTCGATTTGGTCGCTGCAGGGGGAGAGAAGAAACACTTAGCACGATGCTCTTGCAAGTTTAGAATGGTTTTTAATTTGTCTAAACAGGATGGCTCCCACTGTCTCTCGAATCCCTCCTCAAACCACAAAGGAAGAATTAGTCAGGATCAATCCCACCGTACAATACTTGCTTAACCGTTCAGCCAGGCCAGTGTCGGTACTTCGAGGGAGGTTTTCCAACGCTTTCGCGAAGTTCCTTAATTTAAGAACCTCTTTTCCCTGGGGGCGTAGCCCCGCTAACACCTTTCTAGGCACCTACTAGGTTTATAGCATTGATCGTTTAGTGAGAAATTTCCCGAGGAGTAGCATATACTCACAGTAGGATCGGGATCCAAATATCATCGCGTGACGAAAATGAAGGAATCCTACCATAATCATCACACTCCAAATGGTATGCAAATCTAGCAAGTTTCAGTACTTGTGAAACTCCCGATGTGGATTTTTGCCCCATGCTCTTATGATCTTGACTTTGGCCAACAAATCATAAGTCACATGTCAAGTTCTTCCCGTCGTTCTCCAGGTTAATTTGAATCCACCCGTACATACCCTTGACTTTGGCCAACAAGGCAGTACGACTGTTCCAAATCAACGCATCTATCTATGCTGCACATGAATATCCAATAGCTACCAATCACTATGCCTTGACTTTGGCCAACAAACACAGCTTGAATACTATTGACTATTTATGTGAAACGACGGAGGGCTACGAATGGTTTTGGTAAAACCGTGAACGTAGTGAACTTGATATAATCGATGGAACGAGATAGCTTTTAGAAGGAGTGGCTCAAGCTCCGCATTTAAAAGTTAGTTTTGAAAAGAACCGAGTGGTTTTTCGAAAGTGTTCCAACGACTTTAACTTGGTTTATTATCTTGCATTAGTTCTTTTAATGCGTGATATTCTTGCATTAGGTCTTTTAATGCGTCCCATCAATTTAATCCTACCATTGCAGAAAACAACCAAAATATGACGTACGCTTATGCCATTCGCATTCGCCACGGGGTCCCGTCATCACTCGTTAGGTTACTTAACTAACGACAGAGCGGGGGCTGGGCTAGTGCGGCTGTAAAACATAAGCAACGCCTAAATAGAAAGCAATGATAGACATTACAGATCACAGATGAATACATTGGATATACTAGCAATCCGCAATCCTTTCGAGCCTGCAATGAAAAGCGGATTACACGGTCACGGTGAATAGCCAAATACCCCACCCAAGACCCCTACGGGTGCGGCAAACTACCCGCCAAGTACTCGGCAGTTTGTGCACCCCTCCATGGGTCTATCCTAGGAGCAAAAACAGTAAAAAGAATTATACAATGACGGCTGCAACCCCGACCCGGTTGTGCGGCCAAACAAATAATATTATTACATCAATTTACATTTACAATGAATGAAAGAAAAACAAAAGCTCATCTCACATACAACCCGGCTATTCACCCGCGACAGTCCAACAGATTCATATACACAATCCAATATCAAACACAGATCATGTATAACCCCGACTAATCGACTTATAGCGATTAGCCGACGTTCAATACATGCAAGCAACACAGATATAACCAACATAGCCAAAGTGCAGTGAAGTTCGGAAAAAATACGGAATTATAGGACCCCAAAAGTGAATTTCAGTTCTGGAAAATCTGGGCACATATAATACATCTGAAAAATCCCAAAATCCCACCAGAAGAACACTGCACGAAAAACGATGCAGAGAGGAAAACAAACAGCGGCGGTTCCGCGGCACATGCCTACCTCGTGCCGCGGAACCGCGGCGGTTTAAATGAATTAGGGCATCGTTTTTCTTGGGCGTTCAAACAAAACCCTGAGACGAATTTACAAGTATAAAGTTTTTCATTTAGAGCAGAAAAAAATTCAACAGAAACTTAGGGTTTTGGTTTTTCCGGTTTTGCGATTTTTCGGTTTCGAACTTCCATACACTTCGCTACCAAGCTAGTTTAAATTTAGTTAGGCTCTGACACCACTGTAAGTCCACGTTGCGACCCCCGGAGCTTACGGGGAGGCGGAAACGGTATAAAAAATAAATTTTTATCGCAAGAGGCAACATGGACTAAACAAGGTCGGGATCGTGTCTAAACTAAACTAGCAAATACGCTAAAGGGAGTTAGCTACTCGGATGAAGGTTATACCTAAACTTGAACTCCTTCTTCTTCAAAACTTGTAGAGGTTGATGGTTCTCTTCTTGTCGCCTTCTTCCGTCGAAGATGGATCCACCTCGAAGGTTCGACCTTTGGGCTCTTCCTCGATCTTTGAGTGAACTAGGGTTTCCGGCTTGCTAAACCTTGAACCTAGAATGAGTAGAGAGTGACTAGGGTTGCTTTTCTTTTTAAAGAGAAGGATTCTCAACACATGAGAAGGGTTCTCTTTTGCTAGAGGAAGAAGAAGATGAAGTGAGGAGAGAGAAGCTAAATGAGATAATGAGCTATCTTTTTCTTTCTTGCAACCATAATGCCAAAAGAAAAAGAATTATCTAAATAATAATAATTCAAAATAAGAATAGTTGATGGTAATTTGGAATGACCACTATCATGCTTCTTTAAATGAAATGTAAGCATGAATCAAGGAGGATCTTTCAAAGCATGATGGTGGTCAACATTCAACCATGGTCAACAAGTCAACCATGGTCAACAAGTCAACAAAATCAACCATAACAAAATTCTCATTTAATTACTATTATTAATAGATAATCCATAAATCCATTAGGGTTTGGAAAATGAAGACTGTCAACTGTGCATACGCACCCGTTCCGAAACCCTAATGAAATACCTCATCCTCCGCCTCAAGCAACTGTGCATACACACCTGCATTCTCGTTCCGAGGAACAAGAATACCAAGATATAAAAGCAACCCCAAAACATATACCAGTATCTGGCTCAAACCAGAGCCTGCCAGTATAATCCGTCCGGACTCCAAACGTGCACAAGTGCGCGGATGAGAACGAACCCTGTCGCAAAACCATGCGACCTCCACTCTGTTTTGCCCAGAGGCGAATACCCTCTGTGTGGGACTCTAAAGACTCGACACTACGCTGGCAGTAGGTTTAACCACAGACCGCAAGCGGCACTAGCTGTGCGTAACGGTCCCCAGGTAGATGTCGACAAGAAGGCTGACGAGGTGAAACCCCATCTGAACTCCTACTGAGTCTGAATGTGACATTCTCCGTACAGTCCGGTCTGTTCGTCTGATACATCGTATGTCGGGCCTAGGGGCGGTGAAACGTCAGTCCCCTAATAGCGGTATAAGTCGTGTCGGAGTGAAGCCCAAAACACCCTGAGATAACACTGGAAACCTACCAGTATATCTCGCTTGCCCTGGCCAGGGACTACTCGTGTAATGGCTCTCCTAGACACAGCGCGATGTCAACCCCCAATACCGGGAGAGACGAATCCTGTCTAACCGTCACTGCCTCCAAGTGTTTCGGGACTGCACCCAACCACCACCTGTTTGCACGACTCCTTTGAGCCGTGGTAGGGTAGTGATCAAAGTGCAGTGGGAACACACTCGAGGCGAAGTGCCAGTGTCAAGTCAGCGGACTAAGCTGTACTCAGTCACCTGGGAACTGATAACTGACGATAGGTATAATACCAACCTGTCAGTTCCCGACGAGTCCTGTCCAGTGTACTCGTAACCCAACGAGCACTCGTATACTATCTCCAGTACGACGTACTGATGGCTGTGGGACAGACCATCTCCCACACTGGGATGAGAAGCGCATACGCTAGTCTACTCCGGAGTATCGATGCCCTGTCTCGATAGTCCTACGACTAGGGACCTGTATAAGGATGTGCCTATAGATTACCCAGCCCCCACTAGTGTGACTGCCATCACAACGCTGGTAATCAAGCAAAGATCCTAAGGGCTCCACTAATGCGTATAAGTGATATACTGAAATAAACACAAGTACACATTGAAGTAGAAACAAACCAAGTAGCATACTACTATATTGAGCAAGATTGTTTATACAAGGTGAATATCCCAAGCTTCCATCAAGTAATATACAAACTAGTATGATACAGTAATGGCCTCTAGGGCATATACACTAACACTTTGTTACCATGTACGGACCAACTTGATAGCATTCCATACGCAGGAAAGTCATTAATTGTTCACATTAAAACCGCACGCATTGTGAAGGTTGTATCTGTTTGCATCGTTAGTCTCTACACCATCAATGAATAAAGATTTTAACTCATCGATCAGAGGTCGGAGATAGACGTCGATATTGTTTTCCGGTGAGTTTGGTCCGTCAATAAGAAGAGGCATCATAAAGTAGGATTGATATATAGCCAACCAAGACGACAGATTATAAACTATCATTACAACGGGCCATGTGCTGGGCTTCCAGCCATATAGTTGAATGGGCAGAAGCCACCACTAGCGAATCCGAGCCTGACATTGCGAGGATCATTACTGAATATTTGGTACCTCCTATCAAAATCCTTATATGCCGGTGAATCTCTTGAATAACTCATTTTTCCATTTTCGCTTGAAGCAGCACGGTGATGCCAAATCATTACCCCGGCTGTTTTCTTGCACCTGAATAGCCTCTGCAACCTCTGTGTTATGAGAAAGTATCGTGCTATCTTGACAGGTATATCGGGCTTCTTATCAGATTCTTTCGGCTTATACCTGGCCTCTCTGCATATTGGACACTCTTTCAAATCTGAATTCTCTTTCCGGTACAACACGCAATCTTTGGGACATGCATGAATTTTCTCACACTTCGGACCCAAATCAGATATCATCTTCTGGGCTTCGTACCAGCTGTTGGGCATGTTATTTCCCGGGGGTATAGAATCTTTCAGGAACTTCAGAAGTATCGTGAATGACTTGTTGCTCCATCCATTTAGGCACTTAATCTGGAAAAGTTGGACGAACTATCATAGAGTGGAATACTTTGCATTCTCATAAATTGGTCTTCTAGTGTCATTCATAAACTTTTCATACTTATCCGCACGCGGTCCTTAACCGGAAGGAATATCATCTTCGGTAGGAATACTATCATCGAGGACAACCTGTACCATATCCTCCATTTTTTCTCCTGGAAAGAAGTTATCGTCTTCTTCTTCTTCTACCGCATTACCATCTTCTCCTTCTTCTTCTTCTTCTGCCGCATTACCGTATTCTTCTTGTCCTTTCCCGTGATATAGCCAAGTTGTATAAAATCTAGTGTAACACCCGGCCCTTTTTATACCAAGTCCGTATTTTGTTATTTTAAAATTCTATTTTATTTTATTTATAATCTTAAGTGTTTTATTTAAGAAATTATTTATTTATCATAACCTCTTCTTTAAACCCCAAACCCTATTTTCCCCCTTCTAATTATACCAATCTCCCTTACTAACTTATAAGCGCAGCCCATCCCCTTTCTCATTTTATCTTTGATTTTCCGTTCATGGCCAGTTTCCATTTTCCATTTGATTTCTCCATTAAATCCTTCCTCAGCCATTTTTGGAAATATTAACAATTAAATTTGAACGGCCCAGTCTTCTTCTTTTCCCCCACAATTCTTTTAGTTATCCTCTAGCCCATCTCTTTATGGTTTCATAAATTTCCTTTCAGCCGCAACCCAGTTCAGCCCTCTCTAAATACTTAACTTTTCCCTTTTAATATTCGGCCCAGCTCACTCAGTTCACTCCCCATTCCTATCCAATTTCTTTTAAATTTAAACCAAAATTTTCTCTGGCCTGGCCCGTGTCTCCCACACCCCTTAAATTCTCTTTAAATATTTTAGCCACCTCTTCAACTCAGCTTGGCCCGGCCTCTTCTATTTACAAAAATCCTTTCCTTTTTCCAGCCCATTCAACTCAGCCGGCCCCCCTCAATTTATGCAACTTCTTTCTTTAAATTTCTTTTGGCCGGCCCATGTATTCTCTTTTCTTTTAATCGATTTTCCTTGCAGGCCCAGCCTTTCTTTGGCCCGCGTCCCCTCTCCAAGCCCAGCGCCCACTCCCCGCTCCACTGTTCATCTCCCCTCCTTCAAATCCCAACGGCTCTCTCCGCCATTCCCGCGCGCGTTTCCTCCGCCTTCTCTGCCGCGACTCGCGCCCACGCCCACGCGCTCGCGTACCGTTTTCCCCACGACGCGCACCCCGTCCCCTCAATCTCCTTCTCTCCTCCTTCTACCTCCCCTCACTCTTCCCCGCCACCATCGCCCCATACCCCAAAACCCATCACCGAGCCCCTGCGCCTCTCGCCGGCGAGCCCCTCTCCTCGCCTCATCGTCGACCGCTTCATCATCATCATCACCCTCATCAACGTCGTCGCATCATCTCCCTCACCACCACCCTCACACCCATACCCGAGCACCCCCGTCGAGCTCCCTGCACGCCAACCCTGCACCCGAGCTTGGCCGCCCCTGCGCCGACGACCAGCGAACCCCGTCATCATTGTCGTCACCGTCTCTACCTCTCTCCCCCTGCATCTCTCTAACTCTCTCTCTCGTTCCCCTGCCTTTCTCTCTCTCTCTTTCTCCCTGATATCTCTCTCGCTCTCCCTGACCTCCCTCCTCCTTACAAGATCCGTCGGCGTCGTCTCGACCTCCTTCACGCCGTCGTTTCACCACCTTCGACCACACCCAACCACCAACCCCTCCTCATCATCTACCACCACCGAGAACCCACTCCCTCTCCCAAGCTCCACATCTCACTGTCGCAAACCTTCACTGTCGACACCTTCTAAACCTCGCGCCGACGTGTTCACCTAACTCCAACCACCGGAACTCCGACGTGCCACCACCTGAGCTGCACCGGCGACCTTCAACTCCTCCGTACATCACCGGCACACACACCGCAGCAATCCCCGACGAAAATATTTCCAGAACAAAACCGACCCTAACAGTGGCCACAACCCACTGCTTTGGGCAGTGAGACACCATCTCCAGTAACCACGCCCTCGTCATCGCCTCACCTCTCCCCTGCTCCGGCCAACCAACGCCGCAACTTCAGTCGCCGTCGTTGCCGTCAAACGAAATTTGAGCCGAGGCCAAGATCATCTGTCGTGATCGCGTCTGGCCGTTTTGATAGACCGCATCACTGCCGTGCATCGCCTAGACGCCTCCAGGCAAGTTCTTACTTGCTTTCATGCTATTCCGTATATATTACAAATCAGAATCGTAGATATATTCCATGTTTGCTTGATGTTATATATTGTCACAAAACTGTTCGATGCTTGTTCCCATAGAAAATCATTATCGTATTTGACGGAACTGGACATATTATATTGGCCCTTGTAGAGATGATTAACGTGTGCAAATTTCATTAGAAAATACGACTGTTAACAGTTAAAATGACTACCCCCAAGTTTAACCGTAAAGCTGAAATTCTATTGCACCTGAAAACCGTTAAATTCACCATAAATCATATACATATTAGAATGGTGCGTTCGAGGGCTCAAATCGAAGATAACTCGATGAACTTTAACCCTATGCTAGTTTCCAGACATTCCTGTACTTAAATCGTGATGATAATTGTATCGGAGTATGACTCTGGACTGCAGTCCAGAGCTACTCAAATTGTTGGTTGCTGTACCATATTGGATACCTCAAGATTTGCTTAACCCTTAGGTTGCGGAACTCCGCTGCTTATTGTAGGTAACTCTGTTAGCTAGACAACACAATTAGTTTCATCCTGTTTCGTTATCATTTACTATTTAATCTGTAATTTAGAGGATCGGGACACACAACAGTCCCAGCAGAATCAGAATTGATACGTTGATATTAAACAGATTATAACTCCTAACGTACAGACGCGATTGAAGATCCGTTTGTTGCGTTGAAAACTTTACTGAAAACCCTAGAATTCATTCAACCGTAGTGTCGCTAAATTATGATCCCAATTGGGGTTAAAATGCGTTGCGAAATGGATTCCTGATTCTGAAACTGGATTTCCAGCCGCGTGCGCTTAAAATGAAACAGTTATAACCAATGATCCTGAAACCCGATTGACTTGAAACAAAATTCTATGGATGGATAACTGAACATACTAATTACTACCTGTTTATTGTTTCGCTAAATTATATACGTACGTTTCCTGATAAATCGTGCAAATGATAGACTATGGTTTTTATGACACCTTAATTGTGCTTCTTATACTGTTCATGCATCATGTCATACCTGTATCATTGTAGTGATAACCTAGTGATGTCGTGCATTCACCCAGTGTTAGATTTTAGTGATGATTGTGGCAAGTACGTCCGTATTCGTGTATTCGTGATTAAGTGAAAGTGATACGTACTTGTACACAATCAGTGTCCCTATTGTTCTATTGCATTGTCGACGTCTGTGGGATGCGTGTACGTGTGACTATAAGTGGTATGGGACACTTATGGAAGCGTTTGCACGGATGTCACAGATAAGGCATCCGACACTGCCGTTTATCTTAGGTATTGGTCGGGACGTGCTTGATGGAGGTCCTGCCTCCAGTTCTCGCATAGACTTGTCACGGACCGATTAATATTTAGGGTGATGGTTAGCGTTTGATGTAGAACACGGGGTGTGGGGTAGTTTAAGTGTGAGTTCAACAGAATCTCGGGAGTCCCATGCCGGCTTATATATTTAGGGAGTTATATGGAGCTTTACAGGGTATGTGATATATACACCGTGATATTCTCGTTACATGTTGGGCCCGTGGTCCCTTGCCCTTAGGTTCTACCCTTGGGTGGAGGACACTCGCGAGTGGTTGACTCTCACACTTGGACTGACGATAGTCTTAGTGACCTGTACAGTGAGACTTAGAGACTGATAGGGATACTGACATTTAGATTTCTTTTGTACTGTGTTGGCATACGTGACATATCGTTATACTGCTTTACTATTCCGCTGCATTGATTACTGCACATGCATATTCATGATGTCATTTATTTACTGCTTCACATACCTATTATCACTGTTAGAACTGTCACTTGATTTTATACATATTATATTGCTATTGTGTCGCTCTGACGATCTGAGTATGCATGCTCAGTGTGAGAAGACGATTTAGCCTGGACCAGTGCATCACAGACTTCCTGACTTGCCGTTCCTAGCTACATCCGTTTGTTCCACTTCAGGTCAGTTTACATTATTGTATCTTTCAGTTACTGCATTTCTCATTACCTGCGCATCGTTTACTGTTTACCATGATAAACTAGAAGCCGAAGTGTGACTACGGCAGGACTTTCCTTGACCGTAGGAGCATGGCTGGCCTTGTCTACCCCTCGTATTCCGTATTTTGGGAAGCGGGGCGTGACATCTAGTAAAACCATGTTTAACGATGTGAAGCTCTACGATTTCTACCTTCTGCCAGAACTTATTCCCACATCTATCGTACGGACAGAGAATCTTCTCTAACACGATCTTATTATGTACGCGTGCAAATTCAATGAAAGCAGCAACTCCTCCGACAAACTTAGATTGCATGCGTTGTTTCAAATCCACATGCATCCAGTCCTGAACTCTGATGTACTCATGGGCCATGTTAGACTGTATAACATATAAATTGTAGGTTATGGTGACTATATTGAGAAATCTAAGAACGAGATGGTTACTGAGAAAAAAGAAAATCCGTAGAGGCAGGTTTGTCATTGAAAAGAATAAATTATTGATTAACAAAGTTAGATTTGAAGATACCCAAATATGAGTTGTATTCTGTATATGTGTGTTTCAATTTATGATTTCGCTTACGTATAGGGTTGTTAGTGTGTATGTGCTTTGTGTGTGCGTTTGTTGTGTATTCATGTTGTATGCGTGTGTTTCGGCTGTCGGGGGTAAGTCTTCTATTCCATTAAGAATGTATAAAGCAGACATCCATTCGCTTGTGCTTTCATCCGTTTCGAGTAAATTTTGGCAGCACCTTCCCGCTGTTCTCCGAGTACACTGTAAAAGAATAGATAATCATTTCAATACTGTGAAACAATGTTGAAATGAACATCTAATCTATTTTTGTACACGGAGAACCAGCGGAAAAGTACCGACGAAATAACTCGAAACGAATGAAAACACAAGTGAATGCAGGTGTTTGCTTTATACATTCCTAACTTGTCCATACTGGACAAATTTATCGGTTATCAAACGATTGAATTTTCTCGTCACATAGACTACACGACGGTTGTTAGCACCAAACTATACCGTCCGATATTTAACAATCTTCATATAGTTCTATGTCACGACGAATACCGAATGTATGTTAACCGATAGACGGGGACTAAGTCGCACTTTGATTTTCACATATGAGTATCGATGAGAATATGAAAGTTTCATATTATCATCGAGTATCATATATTGGTTTTAATTTGAACATTTAACTTGAATCGGTTTTACGTTTACGTTTTGTTTTTAAGGGTTTGAGGTTTTTAGTTTAGGGTAAAGTTTTCTTACGTTTACAGTAAAGTTTTACGCTTTTGTTATTATCGAGCATCCTGTCGAAGGAACTAGTGAACCCTAAATCCTAACCCTAATTAACCCAAATTAATCTAATTAACCCTAATCATCATCCTAACTAACCCAAAATTAACCTAATTAACTCAAATTATTTTTAATTAACCCCAAATTAAACTAATTAAACCAAATTAATCTTAATCAACACTTTAACCCAAATAAACCCTATTTTACCTAATTAACCCAAATTAACCCTAACCCTAATCCTAATCATCACCTAAACCCTAACCCAAACCAAAATTAACACTAATTAATCTAATTAACCCTAACCCTAATCATCACCAACCCTATTTTACCTAATTAATCCTAACCCTAATTATCACCCAAACCCTAACCCTATTTTACCTAATTAACCCTAACCTTAACCCTATTTTACCTAACTAACCCAAATTAACCCTAACCCTAACCCTCATCCAAACCCAAACCCAAACCCAAATTAACCCGGCCCTATAACCCTAACCCTAACCCTAACCCTAAAATCAACAACAATAACACCAAAAACAACAAAATTATAAATTAAATTCCTAATCAATTTACTGAAATAAAAAACATTACTAATTAGGAAGATTCAAGCACTGTTTAAATATATAAACTCACCTCTGTCAAATACCGGCCGGCGGCAAAGAGCTCGAGGAGGTGGAGGCGGCGACGAGGAGCTCGATCGGCGGCGACGAGGAGCTCGATCGGCGGCGACGAGAAAGTCCACGACGAGCTCGATCGACGGCGATGGAGGAGGAACTCGCTGATGAGCTTGATCGGCGATGAGGAAGTCGACGACGAGGGACAACGAAGTTGACGACGCTTTCGACGACGATGGATTGATCGACAATCGATCGAGGGCACGGGAGAGATAAAAGGTTGGTGGGAATTTTTGGGGGACGGTGGGAAATTACTTAGCTTTATTTTTTTTTAAATAACCCTTTGCTGTCAGGGTTTTCTTTTGCGGCACCGTAGGACCAAATAAAGAGATCACATTTTAATATTTTTTAAATTATTTATGCCCCTACGAAGTAAACCGTATGTGCAATAAAAAGTTACCCTTGTGAATTTCTCTATCCGTAGGGGCAACTCTCATTGTAGTAGTGTTAGTATTCTTCGCATTTGAAATCTTTACTATTATAACTCGAACTCTTTGGATGATGATATCATTATTACATTATTTTGCAACAAAAAAAAGAAGAGAGAAAAAGGGGAAAAATGATGGCCCCATGCTTTTACCATGAGGTTGCCCACAACTCATCTCTCTCTCACCTCCTTAGGAAAATGTCAAAGGAATATTTAACTATCTCTTTCTGTAATCAAACCCTCACTCTACTCACTTAAAAAAAGACATGCATCTAAACTAAGAAAACTGAAACTTTTTTATTAGTACCTGTAACATTTTGATTTCTCATATATCATATTTTAGCCACTATTATTTGAGAATAAAAAATATGTAATGTATACAATTTATTTATTTCTTTAAAACATATTTTTTTAAAGAAAATCACACGGGTCATTTCAAATTTGTAATGTAAGCGCGCATCGGCAAAATGCTAGTTCCATTTGTATCATGCGCACAGCCTCTCAAAAAACTATTGAAAATTTATTCAAAGTCTACATGAAACATATTGCCAAACAACTCGAACACTCAAAAAACTAATGAAAATTTATTCAAAGTCCACACGAAACATATTGCCAAACAACTCAAATAAACACAAATTCAACCAAAGTGGTTATAATAAAATATATAAAAGAAAAAGGCTGACGCTGTTCTCTTTGCCTGAACGCCAAACCTCCATTTCTTCCTTCGCCTTTAAACACTCATAATAAAAAGGGAAAAAAATATATAAAAGAAATTAATTTCACAATAAAAGCGTGGAATAAATTCTTCCAAAATCTCAGTAGATCCGTTACATAATCCCCTTTAATTTCCTGCGATTCGATCCAATTCGATCCTAATCTCTCCCTCTTTCTCTCTCTTCGATGTCTCTACGTCCCTTTCTCTCTCTTCTCTTCTTCTCTCTCCTCGTTCGAAACCTCGACGCTCGAGCCATCGGCGACGCTGTCGCCGCCTCCGATGAAATCTCCGATGCCGCCGTTGATCTCAACAACACCATCTTCGACACTGTTCTCAAAGAATCTACGGCCAAGTTCGCCATCGTCGAGTTCTTCGCACACTGGTAACCAAATTATAATTTTTAATTTTTATGGATCATTTTGGGGGATCGATTTTGTGTACCTAATGCTTTTGCTGATCATTCTTTAATTGATTAAAACAAGTTTGTTGGAGCTCAATTTATAGGGAGCTAAAAGATGCACAGGTGCCATTTTTACATCATGTGTAATGCAATAAAATAATTGTTTGCCCATAACTCACAAGCTTAACCTTTTGCTTTTGTTGTTTCTACAATCCATATGTGGAACCATTGTGTGTGTTTGCTTCCAAGTGAAGAGGTTTGGGGTATAAAACAATTGTTCGCCCGCCGCTCACAAGATTAAGCTTTTAGGTAAAGCGGTTACAAACGAATATAGGAGATATGCAAGTCTTAATGCAAAAAATTGGCTTGTCATGAGTAATAGGAATTGTAGATGTTCTTTATGTTGCACGCAAAGTCTTCGCTCGAGTTCTCTATTTCTTTTTAATTATCATGCTCTTACAACTTAAGAAAATTCACTCAACCAACCGTTGTATCGGGATAGAATTGTTGAGGTTTGACCCATCTTATATCTTATACCCATGTACCTCTCATAGTTTTTCCAATGTGGCTATTATATATATATATATATATATATATTATTTTCAAGATAAAATTTATAATCACCTCCCTCGTTCTTGATCAATCGGGATCTAACAATACCTCTGAGAGAAGCAGTCTATAAGCACAAAAAATTGCCTCTGAGAGAACTAGTTCTACAAGTTTTGTTGTAATCCACATGACGACAACACCAAAAAAAGTGTCGGTTGCAAGTAAGGGAAAGTGTTGAGATGTGTGGATTAAAATAGTCTCATATTGGAAAAATTATGAGAGATACATGGGTATAAAATATAAGATGGGACAAACCTAGTGTTGAGATGCGTGGATTAAAATAGTGCCACATTGGAAAAACTATGAGAGCTACATGGGTATAAGATATAAGATAGGACAAAACTTAACAAGGCTCGAGTCTTATTGTTGGAACCCACTTATATCAAAATCCCATATACACTCATAAATAACATATATAATCGTTCTAATATGGTATCAGAGCCAATGGCTCGATCCAAAAGCTCAACAATATGTCTGAGAGAACCAGTCTATAAGCACAAAAAGTGCCTCTGAGAGACCTAACTTTACAAGTGTTTTGCAATCCACGTGACAACCATAAATAGTCTCACATTGGAAAAACTATGAGTTACATTGATATAAGATATAAGATGAGACAAATCTCAAGAAGCCTCAAATCTTATTGTTGGAACCCACTTATATCAAAAGCACGTGTACATTCATATAAAATAATATATATATATATATATATATATATATATATATATATATATATATATATATATATAAAGCGATGGTTGCATGTGGGGGGTGTTGAGATGTGTGCATTAAAATAGTCACACATTGGAAAAACTATGAGAGTTACATGGGTATAAAATATAAGATGGGACAAACCTCAACAAGGCTTGAGTCTTATTGTTGGAACCACTTATATCAAAAGCCCGTGTACACTTATAAATAAAATATATAATCGCTCCTCTCATCAGACCCCGGATCGATCGGGACCTGAGACCTCAACAATATCTCTGAGAGAAGCAGTCTACAAGCACAAAAAAGTGCCTATGAGAGAATTGGCTCTACAGGTGTTGTGCAATTCATGTGACAACCACATTAAAAAAAGTGATTGTTGCACGTGAGGGGGTGTTGAGATGTGTGACATTAATAAAAAAAAGTCTAACTGGAAATATAGTTTTCTTCTTTTTCATTTAATCAGAATACCAATGGGTACGAGGTCCATCCTTTTTGTAATGCTGTATTCCTATACTTATATATATGAGAATAATGGAGGAAAGAGGCCTAGGAGGCTTTTTCGTCGGGTTGCGTCAAAAAACTACACCCTCCACCGTTTTATTCGACGATCAGCACCCATCATCTTCATCTTTATCATCTAAGATGTGGATACACAGAATTTCATATGATGTTACCACTTTTTCACTGTTGAATTAGTGGGTGCAAAATTAACGGTTTACCGACAATATAACTTTTTACATTGCTAATTCAACGGTGAAAAAGTGGTAAAATCACATGAAATTCGGTGTATCCACATCTTCGATAATAAAGATGAAGATGATGGGTGCCGATCGTCGAATAAAACGGTGGGGGTGTGTAGTTTTTTGACGCCCCTGACGAAAAAGCCTCGTAGGGCCTCTTTCCTCCATTATTCACTCTCTCTCTCTCCTCTCTCTCTCTCTCTCTCTCTCTCTATATATATATATATATATATATATATATATAAATATTAATTAGAAACCTTGTTGAATTTTCAGGTGTCCTGCTTGCAGAAATTATAAGGTATATGAGCTTAATTTTTTAAGCTGCAAGCTTGATTCTACAACCCTGATATTTCAAGTACTAACTGTATCTTTTTCTGCCAAACAATTGTGCAGCCTCATTATGAGAAGGTTGCAAAACTTTTTAGTGGACCAAATGCAGTGCATCCTGGGATTATACTCATGACACGTGTTGATTGTGCAAATAAGGTATTAATTATGGGTTTTTAAATTAATAACATGCAATAGAATGTTCTTTGGATTTCATATGGAATAAGTACACGCCATGCACAAACATATCGGTTTTACGGTATAATGCTATGCACCATCACATGATCCCATGTCTGTGAGACGCATCCAACATCACATTTCTTGGATACTTGCTTGACACTCTCTCTTTTGTGTCCACAGTCGATAGAACGAATCTGACATGCCCTAAATTCTATAAGATATTTTCAACTTCAAATAAGATCTCTACTCTGTGGGTGCACTTTGACACCAAAAATATAGCTTCATAACCATGATGTGTATTGTGATATATTTTTCTTTCAATTTTCATGTTAAATTATATTGCTCATGAATGTATGTACATTTAGAGTAGTACCTTATTTGACCAAGACATGACATATTTTAGCCTCTTTTATTGGATGATACCCAGAAATTTGAAAGCATATACCAAATCCTATATATTTTATTGAAATTTCTCAATTTATCATATGCGATTTTTATTTTATTGTTGTCAGAAAACTTCAAATAATATTTTCTTTCTCTAATAAATGTTTCACACCCCTCCTTCTCCCTCTCCCACAAAAAAGAAAAAGAAAATAAAATAAAACAACACTCTCCACACGCACCTAGTGTCTATCCATGTCGTATTCTTATCTTATAGTTTTAAAGATTTATCGTATCGTTTTGGCATCTCGTATTCGTGGTTAATTTCACATGACTCTAGGTGATTATCTGACAGAAGTTTGTGTGATTAATGCCTCAATTTGTTTCAATGCTAAAAAGTTTTATAATATTATAGTGGCTGTTCTTGACCAGCAATTTGCAATGTATCCTATATTCCTTCGTATATATTTATATATGTACGAGTAGTATGTGCATGTGCATGTGCATCAATTATCACTGTCAAGTACGAGTCGTATGTGCATGTGCTCCACAAATCAAATTCAAGATTCTTCATTATTTTGTTTTCATGATGGTCAATTTAGTAGTATTTATAGTTCTTATCTAAAATACTAACAAAAATTATAATTCACTTTTCCTCTCTGTCTTATATCACTTCTTTGCAAATGCATTAATCACCTACATGGCTACGTGTATCCGCCCTTTTGAACTCTCTTCATCCCAAACCATTACATCTGACTTAGTTAGCTTCATGACTTATATTCCTTTGAGAAAGAGAGAGTGAAGAACTTGCAACAAATACAAACGAGAGAGAGAGAGAGAGAGAGAGAGAGCAGCAGCAGCAGATTGTCACCACTGCATAACAGACTATTGCTGCAACCTCTCTTGGGAGAAATAGAAAGGTTTTTGTAATTAGGTAAATGAGTTGAGCTTGACAATTCTGCATACATCACATTATCAGTGCCTTAGGGTTGAACATCCCTATGGCAGATCTAGCATCTTCTCCCTACCTTTAGACATTCCATTGAGTTTAGGAGAATTGGCAGGATGTACACGAGTCATCTAGGACTACGAAAAGTCCTCTTTTTGATAATTCCCTCTACCAAACGATTGCCGCTAACGCGCCAAGTGGTTGTTTGAAGTTTCGCATGCAAAATTTGGTGCAAACAAAAAAGAAAGGAAAAAAAGTCCACTTCCCATGCTTGGTTGGTAACAACATGAGTTGAAATTGGAAATCGAGTTGCAACATGTTGTTGCAACCATATTGGTTGCGAAAAATGTTGCAACTTTAATATATGTCTCTTGTCATTTATTATGGATGCCACATAAACTTATCATAAGCTACACCAGATTTCCACTAGTTTTTGGTTCAACCAATCAAAAAAAGTGATTTGGACTTGGAAACACGTCGTCATAAATTGAATACACCCAAACATTGTATTTGAATTATTATTGTTTTACCTTACAACAAATGTTGCATCCCCTACACCTACCTACCCCACCCCACCCACCCACCCCAAACAAAAATAAACCCTGTGCACACATTTTTCCATGTGCCTTGCTTCATAATTAACTTTATTTTGATGGAAAAAATCTTAGATGATAATGATAACTCATCAACTCGAAGCATTGAAGGTGTCCAAAACAAATCACGGAACAATCATGAAAGGTTATGTCGTAGTAATTGATGACTATTTGAGAGTAGTGTTGGTACATGCAGCCTGTCAGCAAAGAAAAGGCAACCTGAAACTTTATATATTGCAGTAAACCAAGGACTGAGTTCTGAGATACGAATAAATTTCTTTTCCTAGGGTTTTCAGTGCTTTTTTATTGTTTTAATGAAGCGCGGCCTTGAAGTGGCAGAGTTATTGCAGAATGATGGCCAGTAGAAAATTTTGTATTTTGAAATTAATAATTTTAATTTCGATACTTGAGTTAGTGTTTAGAAGAGGGGAGAGAGAGAGATGAGAGATGAGAGAGAGTGATATGGGGAAAATGAAATTGGATGGATAAGGGATTAGCCCCATATTGCTTTTTATACAGGAATTGCCATCTTTACAAATACATCCCTATTTAGTGCCTAATTAGTTAAAGACGGGTCTTCTAGAATATGTTAGAAGCCCATATACAAACACGTTTATTCTAACACTCCCTTCAAGCTGAGCATACATATCATACGTACCCAGTTTGGTATAAATAAAATGCACACTATTCCTTCCCAAATGTTTCGTGAACAAATCTGCTAACTGATGGATAGATTGAACATAATGAGTATCAATGGTCTTATCTTCAACCTTCTCTCGCACAAATTGGCAATCAATCTCGATGTGTTTTGTACGCTCGTGGAATACAGGATTCGAAGCGATATAAATTGCGGCTTTGTTATCGCAGTAGAGTCATATAGAAGAAGTGGGACCGAAGTCAAGTTCTCCAAGCAGAAAGCTAATCCATACAAGCTCACAGGTGATGTTCACTATGGCCCGATACTCTGATTCTGCACTGGAACGGGACAACTGGAACGGGACACTATACTCTGCTTCTTGTTTTTCCAAGAGACCAGGTTACTTCGTACAAATACACATTATCCTGTGGTTGATCTACAATCAGATGGAGGTCCAGCTCAATCTGCATTCGTAAATCCTGCTACCCGAGAGTGTCCATGATATGAATATAGTAGACTTTTTCCTGGAGCATTCTTCAAGTATCGAAGTATCCGAATCACCGCATACCAATAGGCAACTCGAGGGTCTGTTATGAACTGGCTCATAGTGTTGACAGAATATGAAATATCAGGTCGGGTGACGGTGTGGTAATTAAGCTTACTGACTAATCGACGGTATCTTCTGGGATCTTCCAGCCGATCACCTTGTTTCGGAAGCAACTTTGTATTGGGATTCATTGGAGCCTCTATAGGTCTGCACTCTAGCATCCCATCTTCAGTCAGCATGTCAAGCACATATTTTCGTTGTGAGATATAGATGTCATCCTTCGATCGAGCAACCTCAATACCTAAAAAGTATTTGAGACTCCCAAGGTCCTTGGTCTGAAATTTTGCTTGAAGATGGTGCTTAAGCTGAGCTATACCGGCTACGCCGTCGCCAGTAATCACTATGTCATCAACATATACCACTAACAGAATACCCAAGCCATTAGTGTTACGATAAAACACCGAATGGTCATGAGCACACCGTCTAAGGCCAAACGAAATAATCACCTCGATAAATTTTCCAAACCACGCTTGTGGAGACTTTTCAAGCCATATAGCGACTTTTGCAATCGACACACTAGGCCAAACTCCCCCTGAGCAACAAAATCAGGTGGTTGCACCATATAAACTTCTTCAGCCAACAATCCATGAAGAAACACATTCTTCACATCAAGCTTATGCAGTGGTCAATGGTGTGTAGCCACAAGAGATATAAGTAGGCGAATAGAAGTCATTTTGGCTATAGGAGAAAAATGCCGCTTCGTAATCAATATCAGAAGTCTGCGAGTAACCTTTCGCATCCAGGCTCGCTTTCAAGCGTGAAAGAGTCCCATCAGGATTAACTATCACAGTGTACACCCAGCGACAACCCACAACCTTCTTGCCAACCGAAAGAGGCACTAAATTCCAAGTCTGATTCTGCTCAAGGCCTATCATCTTGTCAATCATAGCATTAGTCCACCTTTATGGTAAGGCATGAGAATTAAGGGAGGAGATGAAGGTTCGGTACTCAGGAGATAAATAAGAACTCGTCACTTGATTGAGCAATAGAGTGAGAAGTGCAGCTTCAGACGTCTTTCCGTAAGGCAATAGGAAAATCAATATCAGTCGCCGACGGAGCTTGAGACTCTGGGATATTGACAGCAGGAGGCGTAAGATCAGTAGTTCGTTCCTTTCGAGTATATACCCTCGTAACGGGTGGTGGAGCGCCTGATGGAGATGAATCAGAAGTCGGTTCAACAATAAGAACTGTATGGGTGATCTCCAAAACAAGAGGAAGAGAATTAACTGACGCCGATGGAGTGCCATTAAAAGCTAAGACATGCGAGATGTCCAAAGGAAAATCACTATTCATGAAAGGTCATATCGGCTGATATAAATCGACGTCATAACGCAGGGCTGTAACACCGATACCTTTTTTGAGTTCGAGAGTATCCAAGGAAAACACACTTGATGGCCTTAAGGTCCAGTTTCGACCCCTGGTTGAAGATCGTGAACAAAACACACATCCAAAGACCCTAGAAGGTACAAGAAATGTAACGGCCGAGGGAAACAAAGTAGAGTGAGGAACTAGCCCATCTAATACAGACGAAGGCATACGGTTAATCAAGTAATTAGCAGTAAGTACTGCATCCCCCAATAATGCTTAAACAGTCGCATATGAAACAAAAGGTACGAGTGCCTCTATAAGGTGCCTATTTTTCCTCTCGACCACCCCATTTTGTTGAGCGGTATAAGGGAAAGATGATTCGTGTATAATATCAAGTTGCTCCATGTACTCTCTAAAGGGTGCACTGAAATATTCTCTTGCATTATCGCTCCTGAGAGTAACAATACTAATGCCAAATTGATTCTTGATTTTGGAGCAAAAGTTTTAGAAATGAGAAAATACCTCATTTCTAGATTTCATCGAGTACAACCATGAGACATGAGAAAAATCATCAATAAATGCCACGAAATAACGAAAACTCTCTTGTGCAATAACTGGACATGGCCCCCAAATATCTGAATGTACTAACTGAAAAGGTTTGTCAACCCTTTTATTAACACAAGAGAGATAGCTGGAACGATAATGTTTACCCATCTTACATGATTCACACTTTAGAGTAGACAAAAAACCAAAAGATGGAACTATCCTTTTCAACTTTTATAAGGGTGACCAAAATGGCCAGTGATTAAAAAACGGCAAAAAAGCGGTGCGGCCAAAGAATTTGGGCGCATAGACGGCCGCCTAGGCCTCATTGACATCAATTTAGGTGTATTTCGAGCTAATTTTGTCAGTTAAACTTATTTGTTAAATATTGATTCTAATTTAATTGTTAACTATTTTGGTTTCTTTTTTACTTGTAGAAACTGTCTAAATAAGCATTCTCAAAGATATTAATAATTAAATACAAGTTGATAATGAAGTAAATTCTGCCAATTTTTCAAAAATCCAAAAAAAATTAATTAAATAATTTATTTATTATCTAAGCTAAATCTCTTCAATTTTAAGTGCAAAAAAGCAAAAAAAGAAAATGCAAAAAAAATCCATTGTTGTCAAAAGCTTGAAATTCGAAAGAGCAATCGAAACTCGAAAGCAGTGTTGGTGTGCTTGAAGCTTGAAGTCGAAGGCGAGTTCAAAGTTGAAGATCGAACGTGAAGACAAGATTGAAGTTTTGAAGTGGAGATCTTGGTTAAAGTTCGATTTGGAGAACTTAGAAGCCAACGATGGTCGCAATCCCTCATTGTTCTCAAAATTCTCTACGGCTCTCAAAATCGGCGGTAGAAAGCCTTCATGGTGGCCCTCGATGTTTAATATGTAGGGTTTCAATTCAGGGTCGTGACGTTCACGGACCGCGGAGGAATTAGAAAACAATAATTTTGCAAACGTAGAACCAAAACCTAACCAAGATCATCAAATACATGCAATAGCAAAAAGAAAAAAGCAAGTCTATAGTGCTACAACCTTTGTAGCATGTCCGATCCATCGGAAGACCCAAACTAGACTTCGTGATCTCCGGAGACCTTACTAGCAGACCGCCTCTCCGTAAATGATCCACGGTGAACAGTGGCCATCCGAAACTCCATCTCCATCTTCTAGTGGAGAAACTCACACAATTAACTTGCTAAGTTAATGTGTGATGTGATGTGATCAAGAAAAACTCTCCTTTTGAATTCCACACTCATTTCTAACCTCCACCATTTTTGAAGAGAGGAGGAAGAAGATGAAGAACTCATGGAAAATATCAATAAGAATTAACACAAAAGAAAAGAATAAGAAGAGAGGAGAAGAAAATGAATAAAACAAAGAAAAGAAGAGATAAAAAGTAAGAAGTCCACCCTTCTTATTATTTCATTTCATTTCTAATCTTTTCTTTTCTCTTTATGTTTATTCTTAACATAAATCATTTCTTTACATTATATATATAAATACATTTATATAAAGAGAAGAAAACATGTATCAAATACATTTCCATATTACGTATCGTATACGTAATAATAATATATCAGTATCTCATACTCATATAATAAAAAAAGAGTGTGTATCCAATACACAATACTAGAAACCATATCAAAATGCGGTTATTAAGTCAACAATTGACTTAATATTCCGGTTTTTAAACCGGTTAGTATTTTTCGGGCATTCGATTAAGTTATACATTTGATCGAACTCAAGTATGTATCCTATACGCATGCTACATTAACATTTTGTCCGGGTAAGCATTTTCATTGTGGGACTCTAAAGACATTTCACTACGCTGGCAGTAGGTTATATATAGGATCATATCCGATTGAATTCGAAATACTTTCAGATCCAATCTCCTGACGGGATAACCCACATGCACGTTAGTGGCACTAGCTGTACGTAACAGCTACCAAGGTATAAGCAAGATAAAAGCAGGTTGATGAGCAAACTCATCCGGATCCTACAAAGTCTATAAGTGACAGTCACTATACAGCCCGATCTCTTCGTTTACGAGTATCACATATCGGGTCTAGGGTTTGAAATCAATTACACTCCAATAACACGATAAGTCGTGCGATAGATGACTCATAACCAACCAGAGATACAACCGATAACACTTATTATTTTATCTCCATTGCGGTGGCCACCGATTTGTGGTTGCAGTCATGTCCTGCATAGCGCGACATCAACTCCTTATACCAGGAGAGACGATTCCTCTCGATTGCTCACCGCCTCTACGTGCTTCAGGACTATACCCAACAAAAACCTATTTGCACGACTCCTTTAAGCCGTGGTAGGGTAGAAGTCTAAGTATAATGAGAACACACATGAGACACTATGGCGATCTCAAATCCTAGGGACTACCGTGTAGTCATGTCACCAGAGAATTGCTATCTGACATTGTATATTACCAACTAGGAGTTCTTATTGAGTCCGTCCGGTGTAACTCATCCAATGAGCACCCGCATACAATCCTCGGTGTCAAACACCAATAGCTATAGGACCAGCTAACGCCCTCCAACCGGGTTAGGAAATGTACACACCATTTTAAACTGGTGTACCGATGCCCAGTCTCGATACTCCTACGGTTAGGAATATTTAAGGATATGCTTGTCGACTACCCAGGCCCCACTAGTATGATCTCCATTATCGTCCTAGTAGTCAAGCAAAATCCCAAGGGCTTTATCTCATGTATTAACGATACGTGATAACTAGTAAAACATATTCACATGACAGATAAAGACAAACCAAATAGCATACTATCATCTCGAGTAAGATTGTTCTCCGTATAAGCCCTCCTTCAATTACAATAATTGCATTGAATGCACCTATATCCAACATAATGGTGCTAAAACAACTCCAATTTATTATATATTACACTCCAATTAACAAATAAAGAGAGTACCCATAAAAATACAAGCGTAAGCATAATTCCCGACTAAGCGGTTTAATGCGTGGCGCGACTCTTATACACGTCTAGGCGGCCGCCTTTTAAAACACTGAAAACGGCAATGAGTATCAAGAACTGATGTAAGGCTCAATATTTGACAGGCTATAGGGCATGGGTGCTCGTCAAGGTGGTACAACCTATCAACCTCTGTCTGTTGGATATTTATTTCCCAGAGGCCTTTATTGTATAGGATACTAGGGGTATGTATATACAGGACAATCTTGCTCAATATGATAGTATGCTATTTGGTTTGCATTTATCTTAACATGTGTATATGTTTTACTTATTATTTCATATCGCTTATACATGTTCATAAAGCCCATAGGATCATTGCTTGACTACCAGCCTTATGATGACAATCATACTTGTGGGAACTGGGTAGTCGATAAGCACATCCATAAATGTCCCTAGTCGTGAGAGTATCGAGACTGGGCATCGATACTTCAGTGTAGACTAGTGTATAAATTTCTAGACCCTGACGAGGGGCGATGGTTGATCATGAGCATCGAGAGCTGACGTAGGCTGACGTAAGGCGCAATATTTAACAGGCTATAGGACGCGAGTGCTCGTCAAGGTGGTACAACCCATCAACCTCTGTCTGTTGGATATGTATGCCCTAGATGCCTTTATTGTATAAGATACTAGGGGTATGTATATACAGGACAATTGCTCAATATAATAGTATGCTATTTGGTTTGATTTTATCTTAGTATGTGTATATGTTTTACTTGTTATTTCATATCGCTTATACATGTTGATAAAACCCGTAGGATCATTGCTTGACTGCCAGCGTTATGATGGTAATCATATTTGTGGGAGATGAGTAGTCTATAGCACATCTTTAAATGCCCATATCAAGACTGGACATCGATACTCCAGTGTAGACTAGTGTATACATTTCTAGACCCTAACGAGGGGCGATGGTTGGTCATGCGGCCATTGGTGTGATGCACCTAAGATTGTATATAGATACTCACTGGGGATGAGTACACTGGACGGACTCGCCGAGAACTGGCTAGATGGTATTATACCCATCGTCAAATAACAGTTCTCTGATGACATGAGTACGTATAGTCTGTCGACCTGAGGTCGTCATTTGTCTCATGTGAGTTCCCACTGCGCCTTCATTACTACCCTACTATGGCTCTACTGAGTCGTGCAAATAGGTTTTAGTTGGATATAGTCCCGAGCTACATGAAGGCAGTGAGCGATTGCTGGGATTCGTCTCTCCCGGTATACGAAGTCGATGTCGCGCTTTGTTCGGTTGGCCAATACCATAAGTCTTTGGCCACGGCGGGTTGAGAATTACTGATAGTTAGATCAGTAGATTCTTGGATGGTCTTGAGCCTCATCGGCACGACTTGTCAGGTTATTAGGGGTATGATATTTTCCTCCTCTAGACCCGGCATGCGATACTCTCAGACGAACAGACCGGACTGTACGGAGATTGTCACGGCAGGCTCAGTAGGAGTTCAGATGGGTTTGCTCGTCGTCCTTCTTTTCGACAAGTACCTGTGTAGCCGTTACGTACAGCTAGTGCCACTGACGTGCTTGTGGTTAAATCCACTGCCAGCGTACCGTCGAGTCTTTAAAGTCCCATACAGAGGGTTTTCCTGGTTTAGGCGAAACGATGTAGAGGCCGAATAGTTATACGTGCATGGTTCCGATCATATACGTGTACTAGCTACACGGATTTTTGTTCGGACGGATAATATCAGCGGGCTTAGGATTAAACTGCATTATTGAATCATGTATTGATTTAATAATGATCTAGCATTATATTATTGGATTATTTTTATTTCTTGGTATCGTAGTACGAATACGGGAATGTATATATGGTGGTGTGGTATTCTTGTATTTTCACTTGAATGCTTCTAGAAGAAAACACCTCATTTGTGTTAAATCTATTTGTTTAAGTAGATAATGAGGTGGAGGGATGATGTGTTATTAAAGTATGGTTTGAAGCATGGCTTCTTGTTTTATTCATTCATTTGTGATAACTATTGAAGTATGGTTACAATATTTTTATTGTAAATGAAATGCTTGATAGTTTTCATCGTTAGCCATTCTTCATCATTTTTGCTTTTCCATTCTTTTCATCCCTTTGAGCTCTTTTTCTTCCTCAAAACCCTAACCCTTTCATGAGTTGAGAAACCATGGGTTTATGAGATAAAAAAATCCAATAAACATTCTCTATATCCACTAAACCACTTAGATTAGCAAACTGGGTGCTTTAGTTACCTTACTTTTGAGGTTGGAGCTTAAACTATAGACTCTCGGCTGGATCGTCTTCGACACAAATAGGCTGATGATCAAGCTCGATCCCGACGGACGAGGAGCTTAAGAAGAGGATAAGAAGACCCGAAGGACTTGAGCACATAGGTATAAATCTTTTCATAGTAGATTAGAACTTATGTTAGTTTTGTTAACTAGGGCTTATGGTAGTTCTTGTGAAATTAGTCGATATTGCCCGTTTAAAATTGTTTTTTTTGTAAATTCCGTCTTTACAAACCCTGTGGAGTGTGCGACATCGACTTATATGGTATTAGAGCCACTCTATAAGCCTTAGATAGCTCGTAGTGACGTTAGAAATCGGCCATTTTTGCCGCGCATTAACCGCCGACAAAAACAATCTTTAAAATTGAAGTTTTGACATGTTTGCACCCCCGGTGGCTCACGGTTTGAACCGAGAAGCCACGGGGTGAAGCATGGACACCCCGGGAAAACCCTGAGGGGGACCGAAGGTCGTGCCCACCCCCAAGACCACTACAAGGTGGCCTTAGGGGGTGGTGACCCTAGAGCACCCCACTAGGGTGCTCTCGGGTCTGCCTCCTCTTTAGGGCCACCTCGTGTCAGCCTTCGGGGTGGGTCCCCTTAGTCCCCCAAGTCGATAGTTAGTTTTGTACCCTTTGCATCCGTGAAGCTTCGGACGAGTTTCGAGTTCGTTTCAACTTCCGGATTGGCTTAAAACAAATTTTTTGTGGACTTTAGTGGACATAATTTTCAAGTCTTGGAAAATTGGTTTCGCTCGCCAATTATGCGCTGAATTCTAACGTCGTGGTTTTCTTTACCTACTTTTGTGATGCGTATATGCGTTCTTAAATGTCTTCTAATCGCTATACGTCGATTAGAAGGGGTTGCACATATCTTGTGATGTTCGGTTGTGAATGGTTTCATGGATCGTCGTGTGAATGGCCCGGTGTGAATTTAAATGTGAGATGTGTGGATTTTTTTGTAGTTCATGTAATAATTGATGTATTTTTTTATTGGAGCACATCCGGGTTAAGGATGTAGTCACCGACTGTATATTATTTTTCATTTCCGTATCTAGGATTGATCCACGGAGGAGTGCACAAGCTACCGGGTTTTAGGATTCAATGGGTGGCCATCTCGAGAAGTCGAGACCCGGGTCACCCAATTCTAGGATTGGCGGATAGCTTTCCGCATTCGTAGGGGTCTAGGATTATTCATACTCGGCTATTCACACGACCGTGGAGGACTGTGTTTCATAGGTGGCTCAATGAAATACAAATGTTCTAATTGATCCATTTTCCCATTCTCTATGATGCTTATATCTGCCCGTGTTGCTTATCGATGCCTTGTGATATATATATATATATATATGTATGTATGTATGTATGTATGCATGTATAAATAAATGTTGTATATGTTTTACATCCGTGCTAATTCAGCTTCTGCTCTGCCGTTAGTTAAGTAACCTAACGGTGCATGATGGGGCCTCGTGACGAATGCGGGTGGTATATACGTACATTCTATTTTCGTTCTTTTTCTGGTGTGATAAGGTTAATTGATGGGACCGCATTAATCTCAATTAATGCAAAGCAATAAAACTAAAGTTTTGACGTCATTGGAACAATTGTGAAACCATTCGGTTTTACTTTTAAAAGCGGAGCTTAAACCACTTCTTTTCAAAAGCTATTCGGTTCCTTCGACTATATCAAGTTCATTACGTTCCCTGTTTTCGCCAAAACCAGCCGTAGCCCCCCGTCATTTTAGATAGGTATCAACTTGTATTCATGCTATGTGTTTTGACCTTCGCCAATGCATATTGTTTGGTAGATAGTGAGTACTTATCTGTAGCATAGATAGATGCATTAATCTAGGATATGCATACAGCTGTTTTGACCTTCGTCAAGGGTTGTATGAATGGGTCTAGATTAATCTGGACAATGACGGGTTGAACTTGACTTGTGACTTATAATGTTTTGACTTTCGTCAAGGTTATAAGCGCTCGGGGCAAAAATCACATGGGGAGTTTCAAACATACAGGAAACTTGCCAGTGTTGTATACCTTCTCGAGTGTGATAGTTTTGGTAGGCTTCCTTCAAAATTATCACATAATGATAGTTGGGTCCCGATCCTACTGTGAGTATTAGCTACTCTTTGGGAGAATTTTTCACTTTCCAATTAACTAATCAAGTAGGGCTACGCCTCTGGGAAAACAATGTTATTTAATTAGGTCCGTGCGAAATCACGAGGGACCTCCCTCCAAAGTACCAATACTGGCCTGGCCGAAAGATAAGCGAACTTGTAGGTGCGATTAATCCCGACCAATTCTTCTTTTAGGTTTTGAAGGGGAATTCGAGAAAACAGTGGGAGCCATCCAGTTTAGATAAACTAATAACCAATCTAAATTTGCAAGAGCGTATGCTGAGTGTTTTTCTCTCTCCTAATTGCAGCGATTATGACGTGACTTAAATTTATACTAGATAAAAATAAACTGACTGGGCCGAACTATAAAGACTGCCCGAGGAATGTCCACATGACCTTTATTTATGATAAGGTTGCATATGTCCTCATGGCTAAAGTCCCCTGTTCCAGGTTCAAAATCCTTGGTCGTGGACATTGAGGTCCGTAAGACTTGAGATCTTGATTGCGCGAAAGCAAAGTGTCTCGTGCCGACCTCTATGAATAATGAACATCGGAGACGGCATGAGAAAATGGACCTTGCTTCCATCTTTCTCTATACCAAAGACTTATGTGGAGAGCAATCTCGTATCGCAAGATACGGGACCTCGAAGAAATTATTTCAGGCGAGTTTGGCCGTCGGATCATCTGTTGGGGACCACGTCCTAAAGATAATTACTTTCATTGAAGAGCTCGTGGACCTAAGAACTACGTTGGAGAATGAGTTGTATACCGACTTAATTCTACAATCCCTTCACTCCACCTATGCCCAATTCGTATTGAATTTCAATATGCAAAATATGGAAGTTACATTTCCTGAGCTCCTCAATATGTTGAGGATGGCAGAGGGCATCTTGAAGAAATCCAAGGAAACACCCGTTCTGTTTGTCGGGGAATTTTCTTCCACTAAATCTAAGGCTAAGGCCAAGAGGAAGAAGAAGAAGGCCTCCACCAAACCAAGATGAGGTGTGCAGAAGGTGCAGGGAAAGGGAAAGGAAAAGATTGGAGGAGCAGCCATAAAGGAAGAATGTATCTACTGTCATAAGAAGGGACATTAGAAGAAAAATTGTCGGGCTTTGAAAGCTAAGAATCAGGATACGAAGCAAGTTGTGGCTTCGTTTTCAGATGTGTTCGTGATTGAAAATCGTTTCTCTATTAACTCTACTTTCTGGGTATTGGATACGGGATCAAGATCTCACATCTGTAATTTTTTACAGGTGCTGAGAAGCCATAGAGTTTTGAGGAAAGGTGATATGACCTTCAGGGTTGGCAACGGAACCAGTGTGAATGTTGTTGCAGTGGGAGAATATCATCTTGGATTGGCGAGTGGACATATTTTGTTGTTGCATAACTGCTTTTATGTACCCAGTATGATATGTAATATTATATCTGTATCTTTGTTATCTAATGAAGGATATAATTTTGCACTTGAAAGCAATATCATAAGCATTCATCTGAATCATGAAATTATTGGGTCGGGTACACTTAATAACGGAATATGCGTTCTCAATCAACATCAAGTTTTCAACGTCCGAAACACGCTAAAAAAAAAGACTTCAGAATTAAATCAAGCTTTCTTATGACATTTTAGATTTGGTCATATCAATGAAACACGATTGACTAACTTACATAAAGATGGATATTTAGATCTGTTTGAATATTAATCACATATAACTTATCAATCATGTATCAAAGGAAAGATGACCAAAACTCCGTTCATTGGATATGGAGAAAGAGCCACTGAGCTCCTGGGACTCATACATGGCGACGTGTGTAGGCCAATATCTACACATGCAAGAAGTGGCTATTCCTATTTCATCACTTTTACCGATGATTTCTCAAGATATGGACATGTATTCTTGATGAAATATAAATTCGAGGCCTTTGAGAAATTTCAAGAGTATAAGAATGAAGTAGAAAAGCAAACAGGCAAAAGTATCAAGAAACTCCGATCTGATCGAGATAGTGAATGCTTAAGTGCCGAGTTCCTGAAATATCTGAAAGAGAATGGAATTCTATCTCAGCTTACTCCTTCATACACATCACAATACAATGGTGTATCAGAAAGACGAATCACACCTTGCTAGATATGGTGCGTTCCATGATGAGTAATGCTGAGTTGCCGCCATCTTTCTGGGGTTATGCACTAGAATATGCTGCATACTTATTGAATAAAGTTCCAACTAAGTCCGTGCATACCACTCCATATGAAATGTAGAGTGGGAAGTGTCTTAAGTATCTTAAGATATGGGGGTGTCCAGTTTTTGTCCAAAAGATTCATCCGGACAAGCTAGAGGCACGCTCAGTATTGTGTAACTTTGTGGGATATCTCAAGAATTCTAGGGGGTATTTTTTCTATTACGGTTTTTGTTTCTCATTATGCTCGATTTATGGAAACTCAATTTCTTAAACAAGAAATTAGAGGGAGCGCGATAGAACCGAAAGAAATTACAGAACCACAAACTATTACTGAAGACTTAGTAAAAACTGAAGTTTCAATGGAATCGGACGTACCTACGCCACTCCGTAGATCTAGTAGGCAGTCTTATCCGCCCGAGAGATATTACAGTTTTCTTGTAGATGGGGATCGAGAGTATTGCATCATCGATGATGATAATGAGCCTACTAGTTTTCAGTAAGCTATCACAAGTAGAGACTCGGTGAAATGGCTAGACGCTATGCGATCTGATATAGAATCCATATACAACAATAAAATATGAATTTTGGATGTTGCTCCTCCTGGGATAAAACCCGTTGGATACAAATGGATCTTCAAAAAGAAGATTGGTATGGATAGACAGATAGAAACCTGCAAAGCTAGACTTGTTGCTAAAGGTTTTCGTCAAAGACCAGGTTTGGATCATGATAAATTTTTTTCACCAGTGGCTATGCTTAAATCCATTCGGATCCTACTTGCCATTGCCGCTTTCCATGACTATGACATCCGACAGATGGATATTAAAACCGCTTTTCTAAATAGAAGTTTAGAAAAGTGTGTTTACATGGATCAACCAGAGAGTTTCATAAACAGTGGGAGCAACGGAAATGTGTGTAAGTTGCTTAAATCCATTTATGAATTAAAACAGGTATCGCGGAGTTGGAACATCTGTTTTGATGAGATGGTCAAGGAATTTGACTTTATAAAAAATGTAGATGAATTTTGTATTTATAAGAAGATTGTAGAGAGAACTGTGGTATTTCGCATTTTATACGTAGATGACATTCTCCTGATAGGAAATGATATTCTTATGCTACAGTCGACCAAGCTCTTCTTGTCACAGAAGTTCTCTATGAAAGATCTGGGTGATGCCTCGTACATTCCGAGGATTAAGATTTATCGTGACAGATCTAAAAGAATGTTGGGATATTTCACAGTCAAGGTACATAGACACCGTACTAAAAAGGTTTAGCATGGAAGATTCCAAGCGTCGTAATTTACCCGTTTGTCACGGAATCACCCTCGCCAAAGAGATATCTTCCAAGACTCATGAGAAGAGGGCCCGCATGAGCATTGTACCCTATGCTTCGGCGGTGGGGTCGATAATGTATGTGATGGTATGTACCAGACTAGATGTAGCTTACGCACTTAGCGTCGTAAGCAGGTATCTGTCCAACCCATGTGAGAAGCATTGGATATCAGTAAAGAACATTCTTAAGTACCTGAGAAGGACTAAGGAGATGTTCTTTGTGTACGGTAATGGGGACCTCCAGATCGAGATTTTTACTGACTCTGGGTTCCAAAGTGATATGTATGACTCTAAATCTGTCTCGGGTTATGTGTTTACCCTCAACGGAGGGACGGTCTGTTGGAAGAGCTCTAAACAGGAAACCGTAGCAGATTCGACGATGGAAGCTGAGTACATCGCGGCTAACAATGTCGCAAAAGAGACAGTCTGGATGAGAAAGTTCGTTTCTGAACTTCAGGTGGTTCCATCTATTGCTAATCTAATACCTTTGTATTGCGATAACAATTGAGCCATGGTTTTAGCAAAGGAACCACGGTCCCATCAGAAATCCAGACATATTTTGAGGCGGTATCACCTGATCAGGGAGATCGTGGATCGTCGGGAGATCGAGGTGCGGAGATTAGATACAAAGTACAACACGACAGATCCATTCTCTAAGGCTATCCCTCAAGTCCAGTTCGAAAGACTGTTCGAGATATTGGGTATGTGGTACGCCAGCAACTGGCCCTAGAACAGATGTTGGGTACTCGATACGTCAATAACAGGCCTCAGTGCAAGTGGGAAATTGTTGGATATATATGCTATAGAGGCCTTTATTGTATAAGATACTATGGGTATGTATGTACATGACAATCTTGCCAAATATGATTGTATGCTATTTGGTTTGCCTTTATCTTAACATGTGTATATGTTTTACTTGTTATTTGGTATCGCTTATACATGTTGATAAAGCCCGTAGGATCATTGCTTGATTACCAGTGTTATGATGGCAATCATACTTGTAGGTGTTGGGTAGTCGATAATCATATCTTTAAATGTTCCTAGTCGTGGGAGTATCGAGACTGGGAATCGATACTCCAGTGTAGACTAGTGTATATATTTCTAGACCATGACGAGAGGCGATAGTTGGTCCCGCAGCCATTGATGTGATGCACCTAAGATTGTATACATGTACTCATTGGGGGTGAGTACACTGGACGGACTCGTCAAGAACTGGTTAGATGATATTATACCTATCGTTAGGTAGCAGTTCTCTGGTGACTTGAGTACAGATAGTCTGTCGATTTGAGATCGTTATTTGTCTCGTGTGAGTTCCTACTGTGCTTTGATTATTACTCTACTACGGCTTTACCGAGTCGTGCAAACATGTTTTAGTTGGATACAGTCCCGAGGCATATAAAGACAGTAAGAGATTGTTGGGGATTCGTCTCTCTCGAAATAGGGAGTCGATATCACACTGTGTTCGGTTGGCCAACACCATAATTCCCTGGTCAGGAAGGATTGAGAATTACTGATAGTTAGATTAGTAGATTCTCGGATGGTCTTGAGCCATATCGACACGACTTGTCAGGTTATTAGGGGTTTGACGTTTTCCACCCTTAGAACCGGCATGTGATACTTTCAGATGAACAGACCGGACTGTACGGAGATTGTCATGGACATGCTTAGTAGGAGTTTGGATGAGTTTGCTCGTCGCCCTTCTTTTCGACAAGTATCTGGGTAGCCGTTACGTACAGCTAGTGTCACTGACGTGCTTCTGGTTAAACCCACTTCCAGCATACCGTCGAGTGTTTAGAGTCCCACACAGAGGATTTCCCTGATTCAGGCGAAACGATATAGATACCGTATGGTTATACGCGCAAGGTTTCGATCATATACGTGTTCTAGCTACAAGGATTTTTGTTTGGACGGATAATACTAGCGGGCATAGGATTAAGCCGCATTATTGAATCATGTATTGATTTAATAATGATAGTATTATATTATTGGATTATTTTTATCTCTTGGTAGTATGAATACGGGTATGCATATACGGTGGGGGCTATTATTGTATTTTCACTTGAGCGCTTCTAGAAGAAGACACCTCTTTTATGCTAAGTCTATTTGTTTAAATAAATAATGAGATAGAGGGATAAGGTGTTGTTAAAGCATAGTTTGAAGCATGACTTCTTGTTTTATTCATTCATTTGTGATAACTATTGAAGCATGGTTACAATAGTTTTATTGTAAATGAAATGCTTGATAGTTTTCATTCTTAACCATTCTTCATCACTTTTGCTTTACCATTCTCTTTCCTCCTTTGAGCTTTTCTTCTTCCTCAAAACTCTAACCCTTTCATGAATTGAGAAACCATGGGTTTATGAGATAAACAAATCCAATAAATATTCTCTATATTAACTAAACCACTTAGATTAGCTAACTGAGTACTTTAGTTATCTCACTTTTGAGGTTGGAACTTGAACTATAGACTTTCGGGTGGATCGTCTTCGACACAAGGAGGCCGACGACCATGGTCGATCCTGGCGGACGAGGAGCTTAAGAAAAGGATAAAAAGACCCGAAAGACTTGAGCACATAGATATAAATCTCTTCATAGTAGATTAGAACCTATGTTAGTTTTGTTAGTTAGGGCTTATGGTAGTTCTTGGAAGATTAGTCGATATTGCCTGCTTAAAATTGTTTTTTGTAAATTCCGGTTCTACAAACCTTGTGGAGTGTGCGGCATCGACTTACACTGTCCTGGTGCCAATCGTTCGTCTCGTCTTAAGCTCCTGAAAAACATATCCTCCAGGGAAAAAGTTGGCATTACAATTCAACTGTTGAGTTAGTTGGCTACTAGAAAGCAAATTGAAGGAAAATCGAGATAGGTATAAAACAAAAGTCAGAGGTAATTGTGATGTAGCCAAAGTTGAACCTACTCCCTCTATAGAAGAGGCGGTACCATTTGCTAAAGTTACCGGAGTGCATCTAGGTTTCAACTTATAGGAAGACAATATATTTAGCTCCTGCCATGTGATCAGTAGCGCCAGTATCAATTCCCCAAGGACGTGGAGAATGTGTCAGCGAGAGGCAAGTTACATGATCACCTCTTGCTATAATCAAATTTGAAGATGCAGCTGATATCATCATCATAGCTATTCGCAAACACCAAACGTGAAAGGGGCGTCATTCAATTTGTCGAACACTTGGTGGGTGGCGGCTTAAGCTCACCAATTCTAACAACCAAATAACAAGAAATGGATCTCCAAAGATCTAACCTAAAGAATCGTAGTCTCCCACGATCCAACTTCTGATCTAATAACAAACACCAACCTGCTCAAGCTACAATTTCGGAACCAACTATAATCTATTATAGCAAAATAATGATGAGGACATCATGAATAAGGGGTGATAACGAAGGGGTAACTTGTATCATAGACGAGAAAATCCAAAGGAAATAATCCCTTGAAGCAACAACTCTTGAGATCACAACACTGCGAGGCAACAACTCTCGAAATAATGCTCGTATCTTCAAACGAGTTTGAATTCACACACCAAAAGAAAGATCTCCTAAGATTTCATCCAAATACAACCAAGAATTCCAATCAACCAACTAACGAAAGGAATCTATAAAAATTCCACCCAAAAATCGCGCTCAGCCTTCTAAGATCCGATCTTCGATCGCCAAAACAAACGAACACCCCACAAACCAACAATGGACCCAAAAATGGCATATGATAGCCCAATCATCGCAACAATACAATCTATTAAGAAAATTGAATAAATTTCAACTTGTGACATCATCGTCAAATGAATTGACTTGAGGCCTTAATCCAACTTCAAAGAGGGCCAAATTAAGCTAAATCCACCATTGAGTCAATTTATCGAACATCTATAGAGCCTCAAGCCAAAGACACCATTTAGTCAATTTATCGAACACCTAGAGAGCCTTAATTCAACTCACATGAGATGTGGTAGTGACGACTTGAAGCTCGAGAGCTAAAGACGAAGTCATGGAGGTGGCCAAGGAGATGAAGCTTGCAGGTGAACAATACCTGCGAACAGTGTTGTTACAGTACACGCGAACAGTAACTATGGTGGCTATGGTGGTAGGATCTCGGCAGTGATGAGGTCGAGGGAGATTGGCGGCGGTGGAATCTAACCTTGCTTTGATACCATGATACATGAGTAAGTGTTTAGAAGAGAGGGGGGTGAGAGAGAGAGAGAGAGAGAGAGAGAGAGAGATATTTGGGGAAAATGAAATTGGATGGATAAGGAATTAGCCCCGTCCTCCTCTTTATATATAATTGCCATCTTTATAAATACATCCCTATTTAGTGCCTAATCACTTAAAGACGGGTCTTCTAGAATACGTTAGAAGCCCGTATACAAACATGTACAAACACATGTATTCTAACAAATCTCATGCTCAATATGACTCGTGAAGCTGTGCATGCATTTGCTAGGTCTTTGCTTGTGTGCTAAATCGGAATCATACAGTTTATTGTGAGATTCATATTCAGAGTTGCACGTACTTGCTAAATTAAGTCACTGAATCTAGTCAGTTATTTGTTATATGCTTAAACTTATTGCTTTCCACTTAATAATATTATTCAATTTATGGAATATCCCACCTTAGTGATTAGTCCTTCAATTTAACTTTTTGGCAGCACAGATAAATACGGATCTTTGTGATAGATTTTCTGTTGCCCATTATCCCATGCTATTGTGGGCTCCTCCAATCAAATTTGCAGCTGGACAGTGGGACCCTAAGCAAGAGAAAAGTGAAATACTATCAATAGATGATGGAAGGACCGCTGAGCGCTTGCTTAATTGGATAAATAAACGAATAGGCAGGCAAGTACTCTATATCAACCATAATTCAGAATAGTCTGGTTAAGACATTTCCGTCTTCAAATGATATAATTTGTTTGTCTTCTATTACTTTATCATCGTTATTATTAATTTCTAGCTAAAACTAAGCTGCATGTGTTTTAATATTCTTTTCTATATGCAGCTCATTTAGTTTAGACGATGAACAGTATGAAAATGACAGTACACTTTCAGAGAGTGCCACTGATCCTGATCAGGTTTGTCAATATAAGGATATTTATTTATTATATATGTACATTTTCTATCCTGTTGTTTGAGGTGTTCTTTCTTATGCAAGCATCTAACTAGAGTTGTCCTCTTTTTCGTTGGTGAAGATTGCACGAGCTATATATGATGCTGAGGAAGCTACTGCAAATGCATTCGACATAATTGTGGAAAACAAGGTTAAATTTTTCCTCTCTTGGATTTAGTTTAGAATAAAAATGCAATATCTAGAAGAACTTCAGTGTTTATCTTTGTATAATTTGCAGATGATTAGGTCAGATACACGTGCTTCACTTATAAAATTCTTCCAACTTTTGGTGGCTCATCATCCTTCGAAAAGGTTAATCTTAGGTCTTCTGCATCTAAAATATGCAGCATTACCTACCTTATTCGTCACCCTTTTGTTTCTGTATTAGGTGTCGACAAGGAACTGCTGAAATGCTTGTGAATTTTGACGATCTCTGGCCTAATGATCTTTCTTCAGTCAGTTTGGAAGAGGTCAGCATATCAAATGAAAGAGACGCACTTAAAAGTTTTTGGATTTGCGGAAAGGAAGTTCCACAAGGATACTGGGTAAGGACATTGATTCCTCTAAAGTTGTCTTATATATATTATTGTGTTGATTAAGGATCCGAAATTAAGATATTCCAATCTTATTAATGAATTGGATGACTATTCCTGAAGCCTCCAATTCTTCATTTTGTTCTTAACTAACTACAATGAAAGGTTCATATATAAATAAGTTAGCGGGAGACTGTCCACTCGAATGCTGCGATGGTTGATTTCCAGTCTAAGGATCCCTGGATGGTCACCACCTGAAGGCTCCAAGGGGTTGCATATCACAGTCATTGGATTGATGATTACTTCAAGGAATCACCGATCTCTCAGCTGAAGTCTCAAACAATCGAGTGAAAATCAAAAGAGTTCATGTGGAAAATAAAAGAGTTCAAGTTCATTCTGCCACTCTAAGGTAATCACCACTTTAAGGCTCCAAGGATTGAGTGGCATTCTTTGAATCAATGATCTCGGCTTCAAGGGCTCGCTGATCCATCAATTGACCTCTCAACAATCAAGTGGATAAGAAAAGATATTTTAAGTCCTTTTTTTCCTATTAGAATGCTAATTATTGATTAAATCGCATAATCTTCCATATAAAGAATAGGATTCACCCCTAGATGGAGTGGGGAGTTTGCAATTGACTTGTGTTCGATAGGCAGAGAAATCCTCCAAAACTTATTTACTCTGTTATTGCTCTTGCTTCCTTAATCTGTATTTTTTTTGGCACTGGCTCGTAAGCCCTAACCTATGCACACAACACACCCATACACACAAGCACACAACACGCACCCAAGGGACCCACGAATATGGCCCGAAAGCGTTAATTTATGGCCAGTTCCCCGCCTGGGATTCAAACCCTGCACTTTCCCCAAGAGGGGAAGTGCTCATACCAACTGAGCTATTGCTCATTGGCTAATCTGCATTTTAAAATCAAGTAGATTCTGCAGAACTTTTGTTTGTCTTGGCTCTCAATAAATTAGTCCTTGAAATCAACTTCAAGTGAGTTTTACCATTCGAATTTCTTAAACAAACAGTGGGTAGCTCAAAAACGTCTCCCAAAGGAATAACGTGGTGCTGTACCCAACACAACAAAACCTGATCGTCGTCATCATCATCTAAGTCTTTCCCCACCCAAGTGGGGTTGGCAATGAAGCAAAGCTTCAGTAAAGATCCGACAAAGTTTCACAGCCGGCTGTCGGCCCTACATCAACCCTCTTAAAATAAAGGTCAAATTCCTGGTTCAAAAAACTATGATAAGAGAGAGACTTAGCATAGGCCTAGATAACCAGTTGGCATCCTCCAACTTCTCTTAGACTTTGTAGAAATCTAAAGAAGGGAAAAGATGATATATTTGGTATATGTAATTATGTTCAACTCTAAGGCTCAAATATAACCAAGAGCAAAATGGAACACATTCTATAACACGACAAAATCTGATATATGGCAAAAATGCATATGATTGCTATATGCAAATCCTACCATGATGCTAGTAGTAGCAACTTATACAAAACATTATACTCGACTGACATTAGGTTGTCTTTGGACTTTACACTCAATTAGTTCAGACATTGAACTATCCAGTAAGTGCTCATTTTTTTTAAACTCTGTTTGGAGTTGACTTCATGGGGCCACCATTCTTCCAAATATGGTGGTTTTAGTGTGTTTTGTTCCTTTGGACTATGAGAGCTCACCAATCTGTAGGAATTGCATCCTTGTTCACAAACTTTGTGTTGTTTGTATCAGTTGGTCTTTGATCTGCACTTAATAATGTTGGTGTTTGGGATCTCTATCTTGGTTCATGGGAAACAACTCATGCGGAACATAGCTTTTGAAACATATTCAACTTTTTCCTCCTGTCCTTTATCAAATAATTATCATCATCTAAGGTCTTATCCTCAAATGGAGTGGATATGAAAATACACTCGAGAAGGAAAAAATGGGAATGACAGTCATATGCCTGCTGGTAGACTCTTGTTTGTTCCAATTTCAAAACTACAAAGATATGAACCTATTATTTATGAAGAACAGACACGGACACGAGATACAACAAATTTGTAAAAAGGATGACACCGGAACACAACTATATTATTTATCAATATATTTAATTATGTGTTTGTGTATTACAAACGATTATAATATGGCTCATCTGTAAAAAAAAAAACTCCCATCAAGTTTCTGCGTTTGGCAGAAAATTCCCAAAATGTTTGAACTCCAAAAAGCTACCATGACTAACGGTCAATGTTGGTCGTCCTTAATGGTGTTAGCTATGATCGTTTTCCCTATTATTACTAATTATTTTATTAACAAATTTAAATAATTGTTAATTATAAATTAATAGTTGGATGCAAGTGGAGAGCGGTGGCAGTGAGTGGAGGTCCGCGGCGGTGGGTGGCGGTAGGTGGTGGCGTAAAAGGAGGATGGCGGAGGTGAAGATGAAGAGATCGAGGGTTGCGTGGGAGAGGATGGGGGCGAGGTTGACGTGGGGGTGGGGGTGGGGATGAGATCAAGGGCTAGCCGGGAGAGAGGGGCGAGGTCGATGGCTGAGGGGGAGAGGGGGGGGGGGGCGAAAGGGTGATGTGACAAGGTCGATAGGGCCATCGTCGGCACTGACGATGGCGGATGGAGGAAGGCAGGTTAGGGTTAGTGAAGGAGGAAGAAGAGGAAGAGGGGTAATTTTAAAATATTTGGAATTTTTAAGGATGATGTAGAAACTCAAATGGCATGATGGTGATGTGACACTGTCATTAGCGACATGCCATCGTTAGTCATGGTAGTTTTTTGACAATTACAAACTTGTTATGATATTTTTTGGGTATTTATAAACCTTTTGGTAGCTCTCTACCAAGCGTTGAAATTTGATGGAATTTTTTGAAGTTACCCTTTGTCAAGAAAAAACATATATTGGTATTACTTTAAAAGGACAATAAATATAAAATCATGGTTATGACTTTCATTCATATCATAAGTTTCTTGATCACAAACAAATACATATATAAAACTAAAATACATCACACAAGAATGAAATTTGCAAGAGTTAAAACAAATTAATATTAACCCTTCTTTATTAGAGCTGGATTCCATAAACCTTATATGATCATTTGCATTTAGATCTTTATTCATATCTTTAGTCCATCATGAAAGAGATTTTAAATATTAGTATTCTTTTATCCTCGAAGGTAACAAAGTTATTTGTACATATATTTCATATTCTCATTCTCAATCCTTGCGTTATGTAATAGTGTCGAAAACATCCAATTTGGATTGACACGGTCCAAGCATGTCAGACATGGTGTTGGATGGAGTGTCGAAGTATCCGATACTTATCGGATCCTGACATGGGGAGCAAATAGAAGTATCCGTGCTTCCTTGATGTGGACTATCCAAGAAACCTAGCTGTTAATTAGCTGTATTAAAAACAATATCTACCTTATTGGATTTGCAGTTCAAGCTTGCAACAAAAGGTAACCCCGCAAAATTCTCCTAGACTAAGAGACCAAACGAAGAAAGTATGAAGAAGAATAAACAGTAGTAAGATCCCTGGGCTTTCAGTAAGGATGTCTACCTGGACAGTAATTACTTTAACATTGCCAGATACCAGAATTGCCCTTTTGCTTATTAATGCATTCCTAATGAATAAATTTTAGAAATCTTGACTGCAAAGTTATATATGACATTGAACTTACTGTTTTTGCTGTCAGTCGTCCTTTTTAATTTCTGCTTTCCTCATGAATGAATGCAGAAATATTAAAGTGCAATCTTTGATACTTGTCTGCTCCTTCTGTTTATTTATCCATTCCTTATAAATATATTTTAGATACCTTGTTGAAGTGACTATTTTGTAATTCTTATTTAGAAGTTGCTTTCAAAAAAAATTATAAAGGTCAATAAAAAAATAAAAAATATTGATCTTACTCACTCTATGTGCGATAGGTAAACCAATCACTTTTTTTTTGTTTGTTTTTAATAATTGCATTTTAATTGCAGAGAAAAAGTATGATATGGTCGATAATGAATCACCTTGGTTATATTGTCTCATGGCCAAACATCTAACTGGGATATTGTGATATATAAGTTCCTGAGGAATTTTATTTAAGTTCCTGAGGAATTTTATTTAAATTCCTGTGGAACTTTATATCTTCTTATTGGTGTGATGCAGTAAAAATTCTTCAATTGGTTCGTATGGATGGATCAATCAAAATTAATTCCAGTAGCATTCTTATCCATCAGCCACTTGTGTAATCATTATAATTTAATTTTTATGTTACATGCAGCTTCATTTTATAATTGTGACCTTTTAGTTCAAGCATTAGTTCTGGTTATAATTCGAAAATTATCATGATGCAGACTTTTTGTCGAGGAAGCAAAAATGAAACTCGAGGTTTTAGGTATTGTTTTCATCATCTCATTTTCAACTCAGTATTTTCATTACTTACCTTATATGAATTCCTGCCCTTAATGGAGCAGAATGGAAGATACGGATTCATATAGCTGACCCCAAAAAGTCGGGATAAAGGCTTGTTGTTATTGTTGTTGTATTTGGATATAAATTCCTAAGAACTTTTTTTGAAAAAAAAATTACTTCAGCTGTGGTCTCTGGGTTCTTTTACATTCCCTATCAGTAAGAGCTGGAGATGGAGAGAGCCATTTCGCTTTCACAACCATATGTGAGTTCATTCAAAACTTCTTTGTCTGTGATGAATGCCGCAGGCATTTTGGTCAGATGTGTTCAAGGTAACTAAAACCTTTAATTTCCCCATAATCACTCCTTAATATCTCAATTCCCTAATTTGAAAATTTCCATAATGCAGTGTCTCTGCCCCATTCAACTCAACTCGCAGCCTGGCCCTATGGCTATGGAGCACACACAACAAAGTAAACGAAAGGTTAATGAAAGAAGAGAAAGAGTTGGGAACAGGCGACCCAAAATTTCCCAAAATGATATGGCCACCAAAACCCCTTTGCCCATCTTGCTACCTTTCTCAGAGCACGAAAAGCAGCGGCATTGTCAAAGTGGATTGGAATTATGATGAAGTGTTCTCATTTTTGGTTAGGTATTTTGGGAAAACACTAGTTTCGTCTCACAAAGACGAAGGTTTAACCAAAATAAGAAAGGATGAATCTTTTGGAGACGACCCAACTTCCACAGCTCATGCAGTTTCTGTGCCGGTTGGAGCTGCGTTGGCCATTGCTATCGCGAGCTGCGCATTTGGGGCACTAGCTTGCTTTTGGAGGACACAACAGAAGAACCGGAAGTACTCACACCAACTACACTCTTTAAAGAACATATGATGATTTTGTTAGGAGGGTAATCATCAAAGGCATTGATTCGAGGGAACAAGCTTTTGGTAAATTGCATGAAACCTCACGTGCTTTTGACCTACATAGGATACCGCCATCCGTCTCCTTTCTAACAGTTAATTTTTTTTTCCGTTCGTGCAACCTTTTTATAGGGTGACAAAAGAATAATCCTAGTAAAATAGGTGGCAAAGTGTCCTTTTTGGAATGGGAAAAGCAGGAGATTTCGTGCAACGTAGCGTAAGCTTTTTTTCTTTTAATTCTAAAAGTTCATAGCTCATAATTGTTGCTCCCTGTTTAAATGTTCCAGGCCAAGGAAGAATTGGAGCAAGGTTAAAACCGAGATGAGATCAGCAGTTTAGATTCGAAATGCATAGGATCATAGACAGGGTCTTGTTTTAGAGGACCATCGGCTGAAGCTCTACCCCGGTATTCTAATCAATATTTTCATTTTGGAGGGTGTTTTTCCCTCGATTAATTAGATGTGAAATCTGTACATTAACTAATAATTAATTGCAATTTTGAAACTTGTATATATCAAAGAAAGAAAGCATTTAGTTCCTATGCATAGATTTTTGTTGAAGTGCACTAATTGCAGTTACAGTATGACATGGTCTTGAATGATTACCAAAATTGCTGAAATAAGTGTCTACGTTCCTCTCATTTCATACTCATGTATGCAGTCTAAAGTTACAAGTAGGTAATAAAAGAGGGAGAAAAATTTCAATCCCATGTATGCTGTCTATAGATACAAGTAGGCAACACAAGGAGAAAAAAACTGATATAAACACTTTTTTTTCCTTTTAGGTTCAACATGTGTCCTAGAGTCACTTCATCTTCATGCATTTGAAGAGAGTGAACATCATCTATAAGCCTGAAACCAGCTGCTATCCACATTATTCACATATATATATGCTTCACTTGCGCCACTCGGCCTGATCTCCACCGCATGACTTCAACTCTCTTTCTTGGGTTGCTGCAGCAGTTTTCGCACCAAAGGCACAGTATCCACATATATGATATTATTCTGTACATTATGCCGTTTGTATCGTTTGTGATGATTGCGGCTCAAAATCCCCCCTTCAGCAGTAGGTGCTGAGAAATCTTGAGAATCCTGCAAATGTAAAACAAATCCAATGAAAACTACATCCATGCTTAGCCTAGGTTCCTTCTTGTGAACAATTCAACTTTTGTTTCATTATCATTTGATCCAAATTTTCATATCCCTTTAAACTCGGTTTATTTCCCTCCATAACTGCAAAGGTTAAAGTTCGCCAAAATACAACACAAAATCTACCCGTTTCTATTCAATTGAAAGCAGCACTAGATATCGGCATGTGAGGTTTATCATCCATCAAAATGGGGATCAAAAGGGGGAAGAGATGAATTTAAGACAGAAAGTATTTACCTGCTGAAGGGGCCGCCCACGATGAAAAATGGTTATTGCTCTCAACATTACATATAGAGGTAAAACAATTCCAGCGATCCTCAAAAGCAATAGCTACAAAATAAAAGACAATAAAAAATGTTGGCTACTTGTACTAATCCGCGCAAACAAATTTAAATTTTTCTATTAACCTTACTGTCAGTAGGGCAAGCTGAGTACTGCTCAACTCCACCAGTTATAATGGAGAGAATATGGCGAAGAATCAAAAGAACCATAAACTGGAAGCAAAAAAAGAAGATGGAGATGATTAGAATCTGTTTGTTTGTTTTTCCGGGAAAAACATTACTTTTTACGTTAAAGATTTGAATAACTCACAATTACATCTACAATGCGGCAAATATACAATGCATCTTTTGCTTGAAGACCCATAATCATCATAATTTGATGCTCCAGCGAAATCTCGTGTGTTTTGAACCATTGATATGAATCTGCTGTTCTGTATATCATGGCTATAGATCCCCCCCCTCCCGCGAAAAGAGTAAAAGCCCCAAAAACTATATTAAAATTGCCAACGTATTGAAAGTAGAGATAACTAATTGCATGTAGTCACAATATGACTAAGAATGAAATTTTGACATGATTGTTGACCCACTCAGATACGTCATGCACTAATATATCAGATGCGGGGTGCTCAGTCTCGATAATCGATATGACTTAAAAATTTGACATAATTATTACTAAATCAGGACGTGTTATTTGCTAATAAACCAGTTGAGAGGTCTTGGATGCAATTTAGCTGTGAAAACGGTAGTGATACCTGAAGTTGAAGGGGATTCTCCCATAGCTGAACAACTTTGGAGGTGCAATGTAGTCCGGCTTGAATTTCTGCTATCAAAATAATACATATATGCAAGAACTTAAATGCCTTCTTACATTCATGGGGGAAATGAATAGGTATTAAAAAAAACTTAATCCCTACCATTATATGTTAGAAGGGAACAAGATTACTGTGGAATAGAATGAACTAACCTGTAGGTGTGTCGCCTTTCACACCACCTCTGAACACATTTGAGGTGAGCATACTGCAAGTAGCAAGAAAATGAGAATCTAATATAAAACATTTCTATATCACACATTAGGAAAATATCCTTCAAACTTCAGATATATTACAGTGGGTGCAAAGCAAATAAAATCTTCTTCTTTGGGCTAGGAACCAACGGAGATTTATTTAACAAGTTTATAACATGAATAAAGTTATAATTCTCGAACGTACAGTTTTGACTGTTGCATAAACGTTATGTTATGTTAGGAGAAATCGTTTGATAACATGGAAATTATTTATTAATGAAAATCCGTCATCTGGCAAAAGAATGATTCTTTGATTGCGAATGATTTAGTGTTTGCTTGCTTTTCTTTCAAGAATGCATTACTTTGTTCCTAACTGTTTAGTAGCGATTTTGAGTCTAGACCAAGTTTATTTCCCAAGTAATGCAAATATTATAATTCCTGATCGAATTCAATATGAATTACATTCTATATAACCATCGAATTCGATATGAATTACCACTAACAAAAATTAAAAGATTGAATCACATCGAGAACAAGGGGTCTCCGGATTAGAGTAGTTTAATGAAGAACATTGGTGATTACGTTCTTCGTAACTTAAGGTAGTTTAATGAGAAACGTTAATGATTTAGGGTGGTTTAGTTTGATATAGGCAAAAGAGAAAGGAACAAGACATGATCAATGTCATTACCTTCAAGCTACACAACAAGAACAAGGGGACTCCAAATTATACTCTTCATCCTCTTCTTGACAAATTCGGTACTCTACCAATTTTCTTTTCTCCTTCGAATCGTCTGTATTGTTTTGAGTTTCGAGTCTGGCCTTACGATCAACTGACCCAAGTTTGGCTTGGTTTCTGCTCTCAATGGCAGCTTCTATTGTCGATTCCGTGATTAATCGATCCACAAGCAACACAAAATGGTCCCCCATTCCCCTCTATTCACTACACAAAAGTTCAAGAAGTAGAAGAAGATCCCATATCTTGAAATGTTAGATTACATGGTTCAATTTGAGAATAAAAGGTTTAAATTAATATAAAGAAAAAGGTTCGATTTGCAAATACTAGAATTGACCCCACGCGTAGCGTAAGCCTGGGATAAAAAATCTTCGAATGAAAATCGCAAGACGAAAAGCTGAAAATTATAAACATAATTCAAATAATACAATTTTTAACTAGTATTTTACCGACGCTGCAATGCTAGGTTCTTATTTTTATATAGTAGAAAACTTGGAATGAATGGCCTGATAACCGTGGTCGGTAAAATTACAAAAAAACTAAAAAAAAAAGCTTCCTGGTCGACTTGAATATGTAACCTCAGATGCAAGTAGCCATAATTTAAGATCTTAGTTTATCATTATCTGATCAATCTTGATCCAAAATGATCAATTTCGATCTCAAATTATTATCAGAGTACCAAGATTTTAAATCTTGATCGTCGATGACAAAATGATTGTCCGAGTAATGTTATAGATGTGACCAAATGTAGGATTTAATTTTGCTAATTTATGTAAATTATTTACTTAAGATATATTTAGAAAGTATCTAAAGATCCCATTTTAGTGAGTGCTAAAAAAATTACATTCATTTTTACTATTTTAGCAAAAATCACTCTAAGCATCATTGACAGCATGCTATCTATTAAATCGTGAAGAAAAGATAAATTGAATTTCTTTTAAAATTAATCACATATAATTTCATTTTTTTAATAAAAGATATGTGCTCCTTGGTTAGATTAAGAAAAGGATGCCAAACATAAAATATAGAGTAATTTCGGAAAGATACGAATTCTTTATTATACTATCTTTAAAGTATTTAAACGAAAATAAAAGAATAAAGTCACATATATAACACAATGAATATGTTTATATTTTGCTATTAGATTTTAAAAAATTACAAAAATCATCATAAGACGAGGTTAAAATCAAAATGAATGGAAAAGTTGGAAAATGATATCAAACATGAGGTTTGTTATGGAAAGTTTAAAAAATAGCATTTTAAAGAATATTCTCTTTTTTGGTGGAATATTCTTAAAAAAAGCACTAATGTATTATATTAATGATGATTAATGATTGAGCACAACAAACTCAAAAACCATGAATCACTACACAACTTCAATAAAAAAAATGAGAAATATTAATAAATTGACAGTTATAGGGAAAAAGGGGCTACCTTTGCTAAAGCTGCAACATAAACAACAACAAAATCATTAATATAGACCTTTAGACGAACCACAACTCCTCACAGGATGAAGAATAATAACACCAGTCTCAGCTTTAAAATTGAACCCAACCAATTTGTAGACTTTAATGGTGTTAGCAATTGGGCCAGACCTAGCCATGTTCCCGTCCATGTGAATGGGTACCCTATATATACATACAGGGGGCTGGGGTTTTATATATATGAGATACAACATATATGAGTTTTCATAGAGAGAAAATATAGAGAGCCGTTGATGGATGTCGGAATTTCTCTCACATGTTATCCTCCGTCGATCTTGCAGTCAGCGGTGCTGAACGGTTAAGATTTGGTGTGAGGGTTGAGTGTGTGGATTTTAATGGGTTGTTGGTTGCCGTTGACGCAAAGCTACCTGCAAGAGAAGTCCCGGGATGGGAAACCACCGTAAGACCCTCCGACGATCAAATAAGTACCGAGAAATAATGGCGGGGCAGCGGCGTATTGGAATGAGTTCGACTTACCTGAGTCGTCTGGAAGAGAAGGTTTATATAGCGGTCGCTTAGAGCGAACCGGCGCGAGATTCTCGCCATCCGTTACGCCCCCGCGTCACATTCACGTTGATGGCGGAGTATGTCCATTAATAGCGGGATACGCTCATTAATGGAGAGGCGCGCCAGCGTGGGATGTGGGACGTGGAGCGGCGGAGATCTCGTTTTGGCGAGATATACGGAGCCGTTACGGAGGAGCTTAGATTCCGTGCTCTCGGTTGAACAGGGAAGCCGAAGAAGCTCAGCTCGGTGGATAGCTCGGAGGCGAGCGAGGAGGCCAAGAAAGCTCAGCTCTGTAACAGCTCGGAGACGAGCCAGGAGGCTGTAAAAGCTCGCCTGTAGGATTGTTCGGGGGCGAGCTGTTTGCTGGTCGCTAGACGCATAGGGAAGGTACTCCGAGGAGGTCTCTAAAAGGTCGGATGCAGTCTCGGAGATGAGGTGCCGAGAAAAGCCCCCAATGTATCATATTTATTCCAGCTCCGTGGACCCCCAGGAATCTAGTGGGCCTATGTGGACAATATGTTATCTGCTACGTGTCGTGATCTGGGAATTCCCACTTATGAGCCTCATCACTAGGCCCCCCACTGTCGTTCTGACCTATTTATGGGTCGGGTAGAGAGTGGCCTGCCCGATTTTTAATGATTCAGCCAAGGATTCTCCATAATGGGTTGTCCGAGGAATATGCGATGTTTGGCGGCTATACCTCTTGGATTCTTAGATCCATGTGGTGATTCACGAAGCGCCTCCATTCCCGCCTGTATCTTTGGTGACGTCAGCGGATCAATGAAATGATTGTGCTTTAAAGGGGACATCGCTTCGCTCGCTTAGTCTGTTGGCCTTCGTGCAACGTGTTCGCCGCAGGGTGGCGGGACACGAGGGGTTGTCATTTGAATCCGAGTGAGAGGGAGGTGTCCAATGGCCAGTCGCCATGTGGAGTCCTTGTGGCCGTTGGGTGTGACGCTTCATTTCGGCGGGAAAGGATTTGGGCCGTTGGATGTTTTCTTGCCGAGTGTATAAATAGGGGAGGCCATCCCTTGGCAGATACTTTGCCCTAGTCGTCTCTTGCCGTCTGAAAATTGTCCGGCGCTCCTTTGCTTAAGTCGAAACTTCAGCTAAAAACCCTTCTTCGGCCAATCCTTCTTTCAATCAGGTTAGATGTCTTCTTCCAAAGTATCTATTGATGTAGTTGGGGTATAGTCGGGCGATGAGGCTTCAGCTTCTAAAGCCAAGTCTAGTGAGTCTTCTTCCTCCTCGGCTTCCGATAGCCAAGAGAGTTCTTCTTCCTCTTCATCTTTGTCTTCTGCTTCGAGCTCGCCCCCAGGGGGAACGATGCCCTTGTACTTCATCGTCGGGGAGGGGGGGGGGAAGAGGGACCCCAAGGTGCGTATCAAAAATATCCACGATGCGCCCTCGATTTTGAACCACTTGGATGAGCTTTCCGATATCCGGGCTCATTTCCACATTCCCCCTGGCTATTCACTTCATCTGGCCAGGGAGGGTGAGCGGGAAGACTAGGTGCAGGGCAATGAGATTGCTCTGTACTTGGAAGCGTTCCTGGCATAGATGCGTCTGCCCTTCTCGCCTGAAGTTTGCTCCGTACTCCATTGTTTTCGTCTCTCTCCAGGACAGCTAGCGTCGAATTCATGGAGGATCCTCCTCAGGTTTCTGGTCCGGTTGAAGATTGATCAGATCCCTTTTGACTTGAGCCTTCTCCTCTCCTTTCTTTGTTATAAAAATCACCTCGGTACCAGCAAGGGCGAACCGAGCTGGGTGTACCTTTCTTTCAAAAAACATAAGGGTAGGACGGCCGAGTCTAGGGTAGTGGTCGTCCCTTCTTCCATCCACGAATGAAAGGAGAAGTTTGTCTTCGTCGGGCTTTCGGAGGGTGAGGATTGGCCCATGCCCATCAAGTGGAATATGGCCGATTTCCTTAGGGTCAGCCAGTCGAATGCCCCATAGGTGAGGGTGTTGTCACAGTGGGAACCGATCCAGTAGGCCGATGAACTCCTTTCCGAGCAACCTTGAGCTAGGAAGGACTCAGTCCCGCGTGCTTTGGGGGTAAGTTAGGGCTTCGCCGATCTATTTAGACTTAATTTTGCTGTTTTTGGTCGCTGACCCCCTCCTTTTATTTTCTTATGTGTATCTCGCAGAGCCGATGGATTGCTTGAAGATTATGGCTGCCATGGCTGCCAAGACACAGGGGAGGAAGGGCGGTGGCACGATCTCATCCCGATCCGCACCTAGCTTGGCTCCTTGGCAATCCCCTTCTGCCAGGGTTTCCGTATCCCCTCCCGTTCCGAAGGAACGCCGTGGAGGAGGGGAGAAGCATTCGCAAGATCTGACGCCCTAGGTGTTAGTGTATATGCCCAAGAGGCCATTACTGTATCATACTAGTTTGTATATTACTTAATGGAAGCTTGGGATATTCACCTTGTATAGACAATCTTGCTCAATATAGTAGTATGCTACTTGGTTTGTTTCTACTTTAATGTGTACATGTGTTTATTTTAGTATATCACCTATACACATTAGTGGAGCCCTTAGGATCTTTGCTTGATTACCAGCGTTGTGATGGCCGTCACACTCGTGGGGGCTGGGTAATCTATAAGCACATCCTTATGCAGGTCCCTAGTCGCAGGACTATCGAGACATGGTATCGATACTCCGGAGTAGACTAGCGTATGCGCTTCTCATCCCAGTGTGGGAGACGGCCTGTCCCACAGCCGTCAGTACATCGTACTTGAGATAGTATGCGGGTGCTCGTTAGGTTACGAGTACACTGGACAGGACTCGTCGGGAACTGTTGGTTGGTACTATACCTATCGTCAGTTATCAGTTCCTAGGTGACATGAGTACAGCTTAGTCTGCTGACTTGACACTGTCACTTCGCCTCGAGTGTGTTCCCACTGTACTTTGATTACTACCCTACCACGGCTCAAAGGAGTCGTGCAAACAGGTAGTTTTTGGGTGCAGTCCCGAAGCACTTGGAGGCAGCGACGGTTAGACAGGATTCGTCTCTCCCGGTATTGGGGTTGACATCGCGCTGTGTCTAGGAGAGCCATTACACAGAGTAGTCCCTGGCTAGGGCAAGCGAGATATACTGGTAGGTTTCCAGTGTTATCTTAGGCTGTTCTGGGCTTCCCTCCGACACGACTTGTACCGCTATTAGAGGACTGACGTTCATAGCCCCCTAGGCCCACCATGCGATGTATCAGACGAACAGACCGGGCTGTATGGAGATTGTCACATTCAGGCTCAGTAGGAGTTCAGATGGGTTTCACCTCGTCAGTCTTCTTGTCGGCATCTACCTGGGGACCGTTACGCACAGCTAGTGCCGCTTGCGGTCTGTGGTTAAACCCACTGCCAGCGTAGTGTCGAGTCTTTAGAGTCCCACACAGAAAGCTATTCGCCTTTAGGCAAAAGAGTAGAGGTCGCATGGTTTTGCGACAGGGTTTGGTCACATCCGTGCACTTGTGCACGTTTGGTGTCCGGACAGTTAACACTAGCGGGCTTTGGTTTAAGCCAGATCCTAGTGTACGTTTTGGGATTGGTTTTATCTCGTTTGTATTCGTGTTCCTCGGAACGCGGATGCGGGTGTGTATGCACAGTTGACAGAGAGACAGAGGCAGAGGATTCTTATTGGGTTGTTGACTGTTGACTATTGATTTTTGACTAAACCCTAATGAGAATAAGATATATGATTAACAATAATATTAATTAAGTATTATAGTGACATGGTTGTTGAGGGGTTGACTTTGTTGACTTGTTGACTTTGTTGGTTGACTAGGTTGGACTAGTTGACCATCATCATGACAATGGCTATCATTCCATGGCAAAGACTTTTGCTTGCTTGTTTATTTATGCAAAATGAGTGCATGAAATGATATAGCCATTTTGACTTAAACCATCACACAATACTTGATTACTATTTTTGTTATGATGGCTTTGGATTATGAGAGGTTGGATGGCAAAAGATTCTCTCATTCTATCATTTCATTTCTCTCTCTTGCCATCACTTGCTAAGCTCTCCCTCTTCCTCTTGCTCTCTCTAGCTTAAGGCAAACCATTCTCATGTGTTGAGACTCATTGCCTTAGAGATAAAAAGACACCAAAATAATCCTCTACTCATTCTAGTTCACAAGGCCTAGCAAGCCAAGTGTTCTAGTTTCTTCAAAGTTCGAAGAAGAAGCCAAAGGTAGAAATTTTCAGGTGGATCCATCTTCGGCGCAAGGAGACGACGAGGTGAGGCCGATCCGTACACCGGAAAGAGTGGAAGACGAAAGAGTTCAAGAAAGGTATAGCCCCCTAACCGAGTAGGTAAAACTCTAGTTAGGTTGTTAGTTAGTTGTTTAACAAAGAACCGTATTTTAAGTCCATGTTACCACCCTCTTGAAAATCATTTTTTATCACTTCCGCAACCCCGTAAGTACCGGGGAAGGGTAGCATGGACTTACAGTGGTATCAGAGCCTAGTTAAACACTATCTAACATGTTAGCAAAGTAAGTAGAAGTTCGATCGGAGAAAAAGCCGCGAAATGAACCCGAAAAATTAAGTTTCTGCCGATTTTTGTTTCTGTCCAAAAAATAATAAATCATACATGAAAAATCGGCTCAGGCTTTTGTTAAAACACACAAGAAATTTCGTACATTGAATCGGTCAAAGCGCCGCAGAAACGCGGTGGGAACACGCTCCCGCCGCGGTTCCGCGGCCGAGTTGACTCGGTCGAGGAAAATGTTTCTTGCAGAGTGTTTCTGGGGTTGTTTTGGGATTTTTAAAATATGATTTTTCTGCCCAGATTTTCCAGAAAGAAAAATTTGTGTTTGGGGCTTGAAAATCCGTATTTTTATCGAACTTCTAAAGACTTAAGCTGACGGGTATATATCTGTGATGTGTTATATGTATTGAACGTCAGCTAATCGCTATACGTCGATTTGTGGGGGTTATACATATCTGTGATCTATAATGTTGATGGTATGTGTATATGAATTCATTGGATTGTCGCGGATGAATAGCCGGGGGTTGTGAGATAAGAGTTTTCTTTTCTTTCAATTCATGTAATATGTAAATTGATGTAATATTATTTGTATGGTCGCACAACCGGGTCGGGGTTGTAGCCGTCATTGTATAATTTCTTTTTACTGTTTTTGCTCCTAGGATAGACCCAAGGTGGGGTGCACAAACTATCGGGTATCTCGAAGTGCCGAGTGGCCTACTCACGAGTTAAAGGAGGTTGCTTCGCTTCGGGTACTTGGCGGGTAGTTTGCCGCACCCGTAGGGGTCTAGGGTGGGGTATTGGCTATTCACCGCGACCGTGTAATCCGCTTTTCGTTACAGGCTCGTACGAATTGCGGATTCCTAGTATATCCAATGTGTTCATCTGTGATCTGAAATGGCTATCATTACAATATATCTATATATGATATTATTTAGGCGTTGCTTATGTTTTACAGCCGCGCTAGCCCAGCCCCCGCTCTGTCGTTAGTTAAGTAACCTAACGGGTAATGACGGGGCCCCGTGGCGAATGCGAATGGCATAAGCGTACGTCATATTTTGGTTGTTTTCTGCAATGGTAGGATTAAATGATGGGACGCATTAAAAGAACTAATGCAAGAAAAATAAACCAAGTAAAAGTCGTTGGAACACTTTCAAAACCACTCGGTTTCTTTTCAAAATAACTTTTAAACGCGGAGCTTAAGCCACTCCTTTTAAAAGCTATCTCGTTCCATCGATCATATCAAGTTCACTACGTTCAAGGTTTTGCCAAAACCATCCGTAGCCCTCCATCATTTCAGTTAAATATTTGGTAGTATTCAAGCTATGTATTTTGACCTCACGCCAAGGCATAGTGATTGGTAGCTGCCGGATATTTATCTGTTGCATAGATAGAATGCGTTGGTTTGAGACAGTCATACTGCCATTTTGGCCTACGTCAAGGGTAGGTACGGGTGGGTTCAAATTAACCTGGATAATGATGGAAAGAACTTGACATGTGACTTATGACATTTTGACCTCACGCCAAGGTCATAAGAGCATGGGGCAAAAATCCACATCGGGAGTTTCAAAAGAACTGAAATTTTCTAGCGCTGCATACCATTTGGAGTGTGATGATTCTGGTAGAATTCCTTCAGTTTTGTCACGCAGTGATATTTGGATCCCGATCCTACTGTGAGTATATGCTACTCCTCGGGAAATTTCTCACTTAACGATCAATGCTATAAACCAAGTAGGTGTCTAGAAAGGTGTTAGCGGGGCTACGCCCCCAGGGAAAAGAGGTTATTTAATTAAGGAACTTCGCGAAAGCGTTGGAAAACCTCCCTCGAAGTACCGACACCAGCCTGGCCGAACGGTTAAGCAAGTATTTTGCGGTGAGATTGATCCTGACTAATTCTTCCTTTTTGGTTTGAGGAGGGATTCGAGAGACAGTGGGAGCCATCCTGTTTAGACAAATTAAAAACCACTCTAAACTTGCAAGAGTATCATGCTAAAGTGTTTCTTCTCTCTCTCCTAATTGCAGCGACCAATCATCATGACCGGACTTAAGTTACTATTAGATAAAAATATACTGACAGGGCCAAACTACAAAGATTGGCTCAGGAATGTCAAAATGGCAATCACTTATGACAAGTTGGGGTATCTCCTTACCACCAAAGCTCCCCCTGTCCCAGGTCCCAAAACCAGCGTCGCGGATAGGGAAATCCGTAAGACCTGGGAAATCGATTGCGCGAAGGCCAAGTGCCTCGTGCTTGCCTCTATGGACAACGAATATCAAAGGAGGCACGAGAATATGGACCTCGAATCCATATTTCTCCATACAAAAGAACTGTATGGAGAGCAATCTCGTATCGCAAGATACGAAGTGTCGAAGAAGTTATTTTCGGCAAAGTTGGCCGTCGGATCATCGGTAGCGGAACACGTGCTTAAGATGATTGGCTTCATAGAGGAGCTCGCGGACCTTGGGACCACGTTGGAGAATGAGCTCTATACGGACTTGATTCTTCAGTCCCTTCCTTCCACTTACGCCCAGTTTATCCTGAACTTCAACTTACAAGAAAAAGAAGTTGAACTTTCAGAACTCCTCAACATGCTGAGGAGTGCAGAGGGCACCCTACAAAAAGGTAGGGAAACATCCACTTTGTTTGTAGGAGGATCTTCCTCTTCTAGGTCCAAGACGAAAGCCAAGGGAAAGAAGAAGAAAACTCCCGCCAAACCAAGGGGCGGTGTTAGTAAAGTGGATACGAAGGGAAAGGCAAAAGCAACAAAGAAAGCAGGGAAGCTTATAGGAAAGGAAGAGTGCTTTTTCTGTCATAAGAGTGGGCACTGGAAGAAAGATTGCAGGGCTTGGAAAGCCAGAACACAGGATCTGAAGCAAGTTGCGGCTTCAGCTTCAGGTGTGTATGTTATTGAAAACTGTCTATCGATAAACTCTACTTCCTGGGTATTGGATACCGGATCAGGATCTCATATCTGTAATTCTTTGCAGGCGTTGAGAAACCGTAGGGTTTTGAAGGCAGGTGACATGACCCTCAAAGTTGCAAACGGAGCTAGCATGGATGCTAAGGCCGTGGGGGACTATCACCTGGGGTTGTCAGATGGACACGTTTTGGTTTTGCGTAATTGCTATTTTGTACCCAACGCAACTTGTAATATCATTTCTGTATCTTTGATTTCTAAAGAAGGTTATGAATTTGCGTTTGTAAGTAATGTTGTAAACATTCACCTTAATCCAGTTTTGATTGGGTCAGGTACATTAAGCAATGGTATATACGTACTAAACCAACAACAGATTTTCAATGTCCAGAATACACACAAAAGAAAGTCTCCGGAAATAAATCAGACTTTCTTATGGCATTGTAGACTGGGTCACATCAATGAGAGAAGGTTGACGAAGTTACATACAGAAGGATATTTGAATCCGTTCGAATATCAATCGTATGCCACTTGTCAATCCTGTCTCAAAGGAAAGATGACAAAGACTCCGTTCACTGGACACGGAGTAAGAGCGAGTGAGCTCTTGGGACTCGTACACAGCGACGTGTGCGGTCCAATGTCTACACATGCGTGAAGCGGTTATTCTTACTTCATTACTTTTACGGATGACTTTTTAAGGTACGGTTATGTCTTCTTAATGAAACATAAATCCGAAGCCTTTGGAAAATTCCAGGAATATAAGAATGAAGTAGAAAACCAAACCGGCAAAAGTATCAAGACACTAAGATCGGATCGAGGTGGTGAATACTTGAGTGCCGAGTTCCTGGACTACTTAAAAGAGAATGGAATTCTCTCTCAGCTTACTCCTCCATACACTCCGCAACATAACAGTGTATCGGAGAGACGGAACCGGACCCAATTGGATATGGCACGTTCCATGATGAGTAACACTGAGTTACCGCGATCATTCTGGGGATATGCACTAGAATCAGCTGCATACCTTTTGAACCGAGTTCCAACTAAGACTGTGCCTACCACACCATATGAGATATGGAGTGGGAAGAAACCCTATCTTCAATATCTGAAGATCTGGGGATGTCCGGCTTTTGTCAAAAAGCAGCATGCAGACAAACTCGAGACACGCTCAGTACTGTGCAAGTTTGTGGGATACCCAAAGAACTCCAGGGGGTATCTCTTCTATTACGCAGAGGAACAGAAGATCATTGTTTCTCGTAATGCCCATTTTCTGGAACACCAGTTCTTAGAAAAAGAATCAAGTGGGAGCGAAATAGAACTGGAAGAAATTCCAGAACCACAGACTATTACTGAAAGCTTAGTAGAACCAGAGGGTTCAAAAGAACATGACATTCCTACGCCGCTCCGCAGGAGTAGTAGGCAGTCTCATCCGCCCGAGAGATACTACGGTTTTCTCATAAACGGGGATAGAGAGGATTGCATCATTGATTATGATGAGCCGACTAGCTTCCAGCAGGCCATTCAGAGCGTTGACTCGGTAAAATGGCTGGATGCAATGCGGACCGAAATGGAGTCCATGTACACCAACAAAGTATGGACGTTGGACGTTGCTCCAGATAGGGTAAAACCCGTAGGATGCAAGTGGATCTTCAAAAGGAAGATTGGTGTAGATGGACAGGTTGAGACCTATAAAGCTAGACTGGTTGCAAAGGGTTTTCGTCAAAGACCTGGTTTGGACTATGACGAGACCTTTTCTCCAGTAGTTATGCTGAAATCCATTCAGATCCTTCTTGCCATTGCTGCCTTCCACGATTATGAGATTTGGCAGATGGACGTAAAAACCGCTTTTCTAAATGGAAATTTAGAGGAGTGTGTTTATATGGACCAGCCAGAGGGTTTCATTCAGAGTGGGAGCAGCGGAAAGGTGTGCAAGTTGCTTAAGTCCATTTACGGACTAAAGCAGGCATCGCGGAGTTGGAACATCTGTTTTGATGAGACGGTCAAAGAATTTGGCTTTATCAAAAATCCAGATGAACCATGTATCTATAGTAGATTTGTAGCGAGAACTGTAGTATTCCTCGTTTTATACGTGGATGACATTCTCTTAATAGGAAATGACATTCCTATGCTACAATCTGTCAAGGGGTTCTTGTCACACAGGTTCTCCATGAAAGACCTGGGTGATGCCTCATATATTCTGGGGATCCGGATCTATCGTGACAGATCCAAGAGGATACTGGGACTCTCACAGTCCAGGTACATCGACACCATACTAAAAAGATTCAGTATGGAAGATTCCAAATGCGGTAATCTACCGGCTTGTCACGGGATCACCCTCTCTAAAGAGATGTCTCCCAAGACTGATTTGGAAAGGGATCGCATGTCTATTATACCCTACGCTTCTGCGGTAGGCTCTATAATGTATGCGATGTTGTATACCAGACCAGATGTAGCTTATGCACTGAGTGTGGTAAGCCGGTATCAGTCAAACCCTGGGGAGAAACACTGGATAGCGGTAAAGAACATTCTCAAGTACCTGAGAAGGACTAAGGAGATGTTCTTGATGTATGGCGGAAAAGACCTCCATATCGAGGCCTTTGCTGACTCCAGCTTCCAGAGTGACAAGGATAATTCCAAGTCCATGTCGGGTTATGTCTTTACCCTTAATGGAGGGGCGGTGTATTGGAAGAGTTCCAAACAGGAAACCGTTGCTGACTCAACGATGGAAGCGGAATATATCGCTGCTGCAGTTACCGCAAAAGAAGCCGTCTGGATAAGGAAGTTCTTAACTGAACTTCAGGTGGTTCCATCCATTGTTGATCCAATACCGCTGTATTGCGACAACAACGGGGCTATAGCTTTAGCAAAGGAACCCAGGTCCCATCAGAAGTCCAGACACGTCTTAAGGCGGTATCACCTGATCAGGGAGATCGTGGGTCGCCAGGAGATCGAGGTTCGGAGAGTTTCTATGGAAGACAACACTGCTGATCCACTCACAAAGGCCTTACCCCAGACTCAGTTCGAGCGGCTGATCGAGATGATAGGTCTTCGATACGCCAGTACATGGCCTTAGTGCAAGTGGGAGATTGTTAGTGTATATGCCCTAGAGGCTATTACTGTATCATACTAGTTTGTATATTACTTAATGGAAGCTTGAGATATTCACCTTGTATAGACAATCTTGCTCAATATAGTAGTATGCTACTTGGTTTGTTTCTACTTTAATGTGTACATGTGTTTATTTTAGTATATCACCTATACACATTAGTGGAGCCCTTAGGATCTTTGCTTGATTACCAGCGTTGTGATGGCAGTCACACTCGTGGGGGCTGGGTAATCTATAAGCACATCCTTATGCAGGTCCCTAGTCGCAGGACTATCGAGACAGGGTATCGATACTCCGGAGTAGACTAACGTATGCGCTTCTCATCCCAGTGTGGGAGACGGCCTGTCCCACATCCGTCAGTACGTCGTACTTGAGATAGTATGCGGGTGCTCGTTAGGTTACGAGTACACTGGACAGGACTCGTCGGGAACTGTTGGTTGGTACTATACCTATCGTCAGTTATCAGTTCCCAGGTGACATGAGTACAGCTTAGTCTGCTGACTTGACACTGTCACTTCGTCTTGAGTGTGTTCCCACTGTACTTTGATTACAACCCTACCACGGCTCAAAGGAGTCGTGCAAACAGGTAGTTTTTGGGTGCAGTCCCGAAGCACTTGGAGGCAGCGACGGTTAGACAGGATTCGTCTCTCCCGGTATTGGGGTTGACATCGCGCTGTGTCTAGGAGAGCCATTACACGAGTAGTCCTTGGCCAGGGCAAGCGAGATATACTGGTAGGTTTCCAGTGTTATCTTAGGCTGTTCTGGGCTTCACTTCGACACGACTTGTACCGCTATTAGGGGACTGACGTTCACAGCCCCCTAGGCCCGCCATGCGATGTATCAGACGAACAGACCGGACTGTATGGAGATTGTCACATTCAGGCTCAGTAGGAGTTCAGATGGGTTTCACCTCGTCAGTCTTCTTGTCGGCATCTACCTGGGGACCGTTACGCACAGCTAGTGCCGCTTGCGGTCTGTGGTTAAACTCACTGCCAGCGTAGTGTCGAGTCTTTAGAGTCCCACACAGAAAGCTATTCGCCTTTAGGCAAAAGAGTAGAGGTCGCATGGTTTTGCGACAGGGTTCGGTCACATCCGTGCACTTGTGCACGTATGGTGTCCGGACAGTTAACACTAGCGGGCTTTGGTTTAAACCAGATCCTAGTGTACGTTTTGGGATTGGTTTTATCTCGTTTGTATGCGTGTTCCTCGGAATGCGGATGCGGGTGTGTATGCACAGTTGACAGAGAGACAGAGGCAGAGGATTCTCATTGGGTTGTTGACTGTTGACTTTTGACTAAACCCTAATGAGAATAAGATATATGATTAACAATAATATTAATTAAGTATTATAGCGACATGGTTGTTGAGGGGTTGACTTTGTTGACTTGTTGACTTTGTTGACCGGTTGACTATGTTGGACTAGTTGACCATCATCATGACAATGGCTATCATTCTATGGCAAAGACTTTTGCTTGCTTGTTTATTTATGCAAAATGAGTGCATGAAATGATATAGCCATTTTGACTTAAACCATCACACAATACTTGATTAGTATTTTTGTTATGATGGCTTTGGATTATGAGAGGTTGGATGGCAAAAGACTCTCTCATTCTATCATTTCATTTCTCTCTCTTGCCATCACTTGCTAAGCTCTCCCTCTTCCTCTTGCTCTCTCTAGCTTAAAGCAAACCATTCTCATGTGTTGAGAATCATTGCCTTAGAGATAAAAAGACACCAAAATAATCCTCTACTCATTCTAGTTCACAAGGCCTAGCAAGCCAAGTGTTCTAGTTTCTTCAAAGTTCGAAGAAGAAGCCAAAGGTAGAAACTTTCAGGTGGATCCATCTTCGGCGCAAGGAGACGACGAGGTGAGGCCGATCCGTACACCGGAAAGAGTGGAAGACGAAGGAGTTCAAGAAAGGTATAGCCCCCTAACCGAGTAGGTAAAACTCTAGTTAGGTTGTTAGTTAGTTGTTTAACAAAGATCCGTATTTTGAGTCCATATTACCACCCTCTTGAAAATTATTTTTTATCACTTCCACAACCCCGTAAGTACCGGGGAAGGGTAGCATGGACTTACACTAGGCTAGGATGGAGGTGCCGCCCTTTGCTGAATCTCCGCTCAAGAGGCATAAGAGAGTGATTTCCCAGCCATCCCCGGCCGGGATACAGGTGCAGGAGGGCAACTTCTGCATCGAGGTGCCTTCGGGGCTCTCTGTGGCTGACAGTTTACTGACGGACATAGAGAAGGCGGCGGGGTCCAAGATTCGCCGAGGCACCATGAAGGCCCAAGTGGCGGCGATAGCTCAGGAAGTCGTTCAGGTCGGTAACTTTCCAAAAATTTCTCCAGGTGTTTTTTCCTCTATTTTTGCTCCTAACACGGTTATTTTTTTCCGCAGGTCCTGCAGCATTGCGCCTTTCTCGCCGCCATGGTGGCCGAGGAGGTGGCCTCGGCGATGAAGAAGGCCGGTGAATCTTCCTCACGAGAGGAAGAGCTCCTCGCCCAACTGCAACAAGAGGAGGAAAGGAGGCCCTCCTCGACTCGAGGTTAGTCACGGAGGGCCAAACTGAAGGAGTCCTATCGACTTTTGACCGACTCTAACCGGGCTATTCAGGCCCAGATGGAGGAGGTCAACGAGCACTTTGATTCCATGAAAAGGCAGAGGGACTCATTCAAAAGGGATGCCCGGGTGTCCTACGAGGCGGCGAAGCTTGCCGAGGGTAGAGCGGAAAAGGCCATGGAGGAGTACAAGGCTTCTGATCAATTCTACATCGACCTTGCTGACTCCGCAGCCGTCGGGTGGCACAACGCCTTTGATGCTGTCAATGAAGCTATACCCGGGTTTGATGATCAGGAGTTTCGTGCAAGGTATCCCCTTGCCGAGGAAGTGCCCCAGGGAGGCAGCGCCGAGCCAGCAGGGGGAAGCGAGGTGGCGGGCGGAAGCGCCGAGCCGGAGGTCGCCATTGTAGCTCCTGACGGAAGCGCTGAGCAGGGAGAAGTGGCGGCTGAGAAGGCAGCTTGAGCTACCCCGCTTTTGTTATTAAATTTTTGTAAGCCTCAAGGCATATTGTAAGGATGGGGAGCCCATAATACCTTGTACATAGTGTTGAATATAAATAAAGTATTTTTAGCCTGCCTATGCAATGTTTTTATTTTTGCAAGTGTAGATAGGCTGGTGTCTCTCGGATGCCAAGTATATATAGAGTCGAGTGTAGAGTGTCGAGCGAGCGCGACTTTCGAATGAGCGAATGCTAAGTATAGGTAGATCGACGTCTTTCCTCATCCCAGAGTCGAGGTGACAACCTAGTGTGACATACGAACGAGTGAACGCCAAGTATAGGTTGATCAGCGTCTTTCCTCACCCCAGAGTCATAGTGACTACCGAGCGCGACATACGAGCGAGTGAACGCCAAGTATAGGCAGATCAGTGTCCTTGGACTCAGCCTTGGATGAGTAGGAAACTACTCGGACACTTCATGATGGGGCTTTGGATCCGCAGAGTAGCCGAGCAGGAAACTGCCCTCAGCGGATTAGCCGAGCAGGAAACTACTCGTTCTCCTCGTGACGAGGGCTTTGGATCCGCAGAGTAGCCGTGCAGGGCTGCCCTTAGCAGATTAGCCAAGAAGGAAACTACTCGGCAGCCTCGTGATGAGGGCTTTGGATCCGCAGAATAGCCGGACAGGAAGCTGCCCTCAGCGGATGAGCCGAGTAAGAAACTACTCAGTTGCCTCGTGACGAGGGCTTTGGATCCGCAGAGCAGCCGGGAAGGAATCCGTCCTCAGCGGATTAGCCGAGCAAGAAATTACTCGACCGCCTCATGAAGAGGGCTTTGGATCCGCAGAGTAGCCGAGTAGGAAGCTGCCCTCAGCGAATGAGCTAAGCAGGAAACTACTCGGTCGCTTCGTGATGAGAGCTTTCGTATCTTGGCCTCCTTGATTCTTAGGATTTCTTGGGGATGTCGTTCAACCTTCCTTGACCTGGATGGAGGGAGCGGGCCAGTAATTGGACGCCACATGGCCGCGCCTTATCGGGAGGATACGATATTCCGTGATTCGCGCTATGGCATAAGAAGATCTCGACCGTTGGAAGACTTTTGTTGAGATTATAATTATCAAAGGTATGGCCTCCCCTTCGGAGACCCATATTGATTTCCTTCTAGCCGTTTGTAACAACCCTAAAGTTTATGTACGAATTTTTTTCTTCAAAATACAGAAAGGAGTACCTAAGCCTGAGCACAATTTATAAGTTTGATTTGCTTTTGAACAGCAAGAAAGAGCTTGTAGCTCATTGGTAAGACATTGCACCGCTGAGACATAACGTCTGAGTTCAAATCCCATCAGCTATATTATCTTTTTATTTTAATTTCTTGTAATCGTTTTAGAAGCTCAAGAGGTTGCACGTGCACAATACGTAATATATTAAGTTACAGAATATTTAAACATGTGCACTGAAGAAAACCAAGCGACACGACACGTGGCACCAAAACCCACCCCCCTCCGTCGGTGTTGGCCCGGTGAAAAGCTCCATTTTGCCGGTACCACCGGGCCAACCACGGGTAAAGCCCCCCATTCTTTGCCCCCTGCAACCTTTCAGCTACCTCACTAACCCCATATTGCTTGTTTACTCTGAATTTATCCTGAGTGTAATAAAATACCCCTTTAATCCAATTTTAATGCAAATTTTAATGAATTTCTTTCACCCCGTAAACCATGATTTTTCCTATAAATACCATACCCCATTTCTCACATCCTCACTCAGAATTCCCTGCCAAAACTCTCAAAAACTTTCAAGTCCTAATTATGTGTAAGTGGAGTTAGCGAAGGGCGAAGCTCCGACGAAGTTCCGACGACGATCCAAGGAGATTCCGGAGACAAAACGACGCCCCGAAGCATTCCGTAGTTCCCTCTCCCTTTCCTCTTGACCTCAAGCTAGTAAGTCCCTTCTTTCCCTCTCATCTCATATTCTAAAACTTTCAAATTATAAAACCCGACGGAAGCAGAGTTAATCCGACTTCTGATTCTGTTTTTCATCAAAACTCAATTTTTCTTAATCCAGAACATACCATACCATACTCTCACATACTATTTAACAAACATTAATAAATATATTAAAACAAGTTTCACCGTAAAAGAATCATTTTTGTAACTTTTATCGCACTTTTACAGAAAAGTACCATATATTCTAGTTTCATCATAACAACTTTACCTTTAGATAACTCACGAGGTAATGACCTACCTCACCACAACACACATCTTTGATATAGCATGATGAATTTTGGGACAATAGAATACGGGAAAATACGACTTTACAAATAAATACCATCAACTTATAAAACCATTTCTATAAAAAGATGTATTAAATATTTCCATGCAATTGCGCCTATACAACCCACTTTTGGGGACCCCGTTCGGGATGGTGCGGATTATCGCACATCCTCGGACTTAGTAGAGCGAGATGCAGACCTCCGCAAGGAGCATTCGATCTCGATGGAATTTTTATGCATTTTCTTTAGAAAAATGAGATTTCTACTAGAAAATAAATAAAAATTTATTTTTAAATATATATATATATATATATAATCAAAATATCTATTTTAATTATATTATATAAATATTCTAAGTTTTCCAAATCAAAGGAATCACCATTATATGAAAATACCATCCAAATACAAAACAATACCGATATTTCAATAAAATACCATATACTATGAAAACTAGGTTCTACTCACTAGAAATTTCACTTTTATAAAATATAAATCTATGAAAACCCTAAAGACGAAAATTAAATACTTGAGGTGTATTTTGAAAATTATATCAAACTATTTTTACATAAAACCCCCTCAAGTTATGTTAAATTACAATAAGGACCCTAGTAAACATAGGTTTAAGCGGGATCAGTCTCTTGAGCCTCAGGGAGCTGGAGATATGGGTGCTTGCCTATCTAAGGTATACAATCTAACAAATAGTGTTATCAATACGGTAATTTTCTTAGAATAAGACACAAATCCTGCCGTCCATGTGCAGCAGTTACCGATAACATCAAAACTAATTCAGGATTTCAAGTTCTTTTTAAAGGTGTCTGACTCAAGCTGAGTCTCAATCTAATTAATCTGACTTGAATACGATTCAAGTATAAACTTACAACACAACATGATTCAACATGAATCCGTCTATTCAATCTATATCAATCTATATTGACCGAACCGAACCATAGATATACTCGATCTACATGTACATCCATTATTTCCATTCCATTTACTGATATCATGGTTTCGGCAAGTTATCCATATACAATTTACAATACAAGACAATATAATACATCCAATACAATAATACACTACGGGGTTTATAAAGGGTAGATTGGTACGGAATATGTTAAAGGTGGCACGAGGTGGTCACTTAAGATGTAATTACATCCATTCCGTTGTTCCGTGGTATTTTCGACGGAGCTGTACTATGGGTTACCAAAGTCCACAGTGTAAGTTGGACTCCTCTCGTATACACTGGCATCTTCTGTACCAAGCTACAAATACTACGTTAACCTAACAATCAAATATTATACTAGATATACTCTCTTTTCTGTCTATTCTACTTTTCTCCTTCTGTGGGACTTACCGAGCGATTGTTCGCTGACGACATTCCTATTTTTTTCTTCTTTGGAATGTTATTAGGTGGATCGAACGCACTAGAGTTCGAGACTAGACAGGAGCACTTGGAGCAGTACACTGAAGACCCGGAGCATTAGACTTTACTTGTACATAGTTTATTTCCATTTCAGTTATGCCATTATTTAGGCATTGTTTTCATTCCATGTATTTACTTTCCATTTGTACTTGTAAAGAATGTTTAATAAATAAAGTTTTTGTTTATTATATTTATGTCTTTTGTGTACATTTACTTTATATTGCTTAGATACGCTTAGTGTGTTTATTTCAGAGTAAATACGTAGCGGGCCTCATCACGCCTTCTTGCCCGTACACTGGGAAGCGGGGCGTGACACCGTTCATTTCTTTCTGATGACGGGCAGCATACATTATCAGGGAGATCATATATCGGGACGACATATATTTCTATGGTCTCGATCGTTCCGATGCGATGTATGAGGCCGTGATAGGTCGTCTGGAAGGCCACTATGGGCGTCTACTTCCCTGTCGATCTCCTCTCCTGCAGGTGTTAATCTATGCGATATGGAGGTCTTCCCAGGGTATTTATAATGCTCTGTCCCCGCATGCAATGGATGATGCGTTTGACAAGATGCATACGGCCCATGAGCTGGGTCTAATCTCGAAGATTAGGCGGGATCGCTCGACGGATATTCTTCTTGAATGTTTCCAGCAGAGGTTGGTCATAGCGTCGTGTTCGGCGACGGGCCCCCCGTGATTCCGTAGCTTCTAGGGTCCATTGATACCGACAGAGGGAGCGGGCGGAGGTTTCCTGTGCTCGGCTGGAGGAACTCTCTTCTAAGTATCACCGTCAATGTTTTCTTAACTCACTTCCCCCTTTGTTGTAATAGTTTAGGGATTATGGGCTTTTTCCTTTGCTTTGTAAGGCTGAGGAGCCAAGAATACCTCCGAATAAATTCTCAAAATAAATTCTTTGGCTAAAAGACCCCACTTTGCTTGTGATTATGAAACATCGATTTTCATCTTTTTTCTCTCTTTTTGAAGCATAGGCAAACCTGTGCTTTTTCCCTACCCCTTATGTCACACCCCGCTTCTCAGAGTGCGCAAACTACGGTACGTGATAGAGCCAACCATGCTACCTATGAATAGAAATCATCCCTCCATAGTCATATTACGGCTGTCTATAGGATATCAAGAACAGTAAAATATAAAAAAATCTATCTAGTACATGTCCATTGCCACAATAAAAAGAGTCAAGAAAATGTATAAGCGGAAACGAATCAAGATCCAATAAGCAACATCTGAAAATACGTCCCAATATGGGCTCACATCAAGAAATAAAACTGCGGAAAATAAACTAAACTAAATATCTCTAAACAACACATGTTTAATTCCTCACTGCTCGGCTTGACAGCTAAAGTACTCCTGCTCAGCCTGCGATAAAGATAGAGAAACTAGGCCATACAAAACCCAGACGTCAGTGCGTTATAATACCTAAAATAACAGTAATAACCAGGATGTGACGATATAGGTAAACATGAATATAAACAATAACGCAGAGATAAACAGTGAGGTATGCATATGTATTTGATGTGTGTCTTAAAGTCTGCGACTCTAGGTTATCTACTCTAGAAGCCTTTGAAATCAATTTAATGGAATCGTCGATATAACTCAATAGTATCCCGTGCGTGCCCGGGACCACAGTCAAGATTCTTGGGCTGAATCCGAGACGTGCCACTAGGCAGTAAACAGATAACATGTACAGATGAATGATGTCAGCATTATCATCCCGGGGCTGGCCTAGCCCGTAAAGACTGATCAGTATAAGCATCGAACTATTGAGTTACAAGTCATGTTTCATTATTGATTTCCCCTTACTCCCCAGGTCGTGTGTTCAAGTCAGGTATTTATGATATGAATCTAATGCCAATACGGGATCAAGCAGGTACACGTTTTGTCTATGCAGACAACAAGTTACATCCATCAGGACAACAAGTCAGGATTGTTGGCCTTAGTATTAAGATCAAGTAACGAGTCAGGTAGTATGTCGTGAACATGTCATGTAATGGATATGTATCAAATGGATACCCAATGTGAAACTGTAATCGATATCGGAATCACAGTAAATAGTGCTGATATCAGGATGCATATGTGTTTATCTGTAATAACCTTTTATACGTCCATGACTATGTATGATGCATACTAGATAACATGTTGTAATAATGTAATAGTAAAATGATATCACGATGGTCCGGCATGCAATTAGATATGCAATTGTCAGTACAGATACGAACGGATATCGTAAAACGGTAAATCTATACTATTTGCTGCATAATATAATACATGTATTATTTTTATTCATATAGATATCAAATATTATAACATAGAATGTTGCAATATAAACTTTCCTGATCGGATCTCACGACGTGGTACGTACGTCACGTTCGATGTCGGATAAACGTCGTGATGCAACCACACGCGTACAGAACTAGACCTGGCTAATCAAAGACGTGACCACGCTGGACGATGACGATGACTGGGTCATTCGGATCATCGGCGATGTGCGTTACTCCGGCGACGGCCAAGAAAGCAAGAAATAAAGAAAAAAGAAAGAAAGAAAAGAGAAGAAGGAGAGCTATGGGTTCTGGGGTCTGGTGTCGAGTTCTGGGCTCAAGGGACAGAGGATGGGTGACGGCGACGATGGCTATCCGTCGGCGACGAAGTCTACGGCGATGGGCAATGGGTTTCTCTGGATTCTGTCGGGGTCATCGGGAAGAGAGAGGTGTGCAGGGTTGGCGGTGATTTGTGGTGTCGGGAAGTTGGAGAGGGTTGAGGAGGTGACGGTGGTTGGCGACGACGAGGTGAATGTGATCGGCGGTAAGGGTTTCTGGGTTTCTCGGGGCTGTAGGTTTGGTGCAGGGGTGCAGGGAGCTCAGGAATGGATTATGGAGATGGGTGTGCAGGGCTTAGGAGAAGGAGAAGGAGGTGAAGAGATGATAGTGACGACGACGAGGTGAGGGTGACGGCGATAGCGAGTCGCTGGCGAGATTAGGGTTTCTGCAGTTGCAGGGTTCTTGGGTTCATCGGGGTTGCTGCTGGGGTGTCGAGTGTAGGGGATGGAGAGGGAGAGGAGGTGGAGAAGGTTAGGGTGAGGTCGAGGTCAGGGGATGTGATCGGCGGCGAGGTGAGGGTGACGTCGGGGGCTAGGGTTCTTGGGTTGCATGGGTTTGGGTTGCAGGGATCTCGAGGGGAGGGGAAGGGAGAAGAGGAGAAGGTGACAAGGGTGGCGAGGTTGTAGGGAGGTGATGAGGTTGGGATAGTCGGCGGCGAAGATGAAGCGCAGGCTATTGTTTGGGTTTAAGTTTGGGTTTCGTTGTGAGAAGAAGAAGTGAGGAAGAAAGAGAGCCGGGGTTTAGAATATATTAGGTTATAATATATACTTATATATAAGAGAGAGAGAGAGATAACTGCGAGAGAGAGAGAAAATAGAGAGAGAGAGAGAGTACGTGGAGAGAGAGAGAGAGAGAGCGAGAGAGAGAATAGAATATAGGATTATTTAGAATTTATTAGTTATAATATTTATTATATATTCGTATATAACTGTTAATATATAAAAGTATTATAATATATTTTCTGGGTTTAAACAGCTAATACAAATATACTCTGAAGAATACCCTGGTCTCTTCTAAAAATCTAGTTTTAAAATATGAATAATATACATATCAGTTAAAACTATAATGCGACGTACAATTTGTAAAAATGAATACCCCCAAGAATGGATATACGTAAATGCACATAGAGATCCAAACGAACCCGTTTTATCAATCTGGACAGGAACACGATATATGGATGAAAACATATGATATGGGTATCATAACAGGCCATGCTAGATATTAACATGTATTATTTGACTATTATTTAAAGATATGCAGATACCAATTATCATATAAGCGTGCATCGAATCTGGATGTGCACGGATCCTCTGTACTAGCAAAATATGACGTAATCTAGAACCAAGATGGGTTTCAAGCATGCAGGTCGGGTCGGATACTAACCACAGATACCAAATGCATTATTCACACCCCAAAACAATAATAAACAAGAAAATTGTTGCAAGATCTGAAAACTCCAAATAAAATATGGTATAAATGCACTAGGGTGTTACACTTTACCTTAAAGCCGAGGTAAGGAAGGAAGAGTTAGACCTGGATCGGCTGTTCTTTGAGCGCGCCTGGGTACTTTCTCAGGGAAGACCGTGTCCAGATGCTACAAAGTCCGTGCTTTGTCGGCCGTATAGTGCTTGTTTTGAGTGAGTGCGGCGGGTATGGACTACCCGCCGGCCCTAGGACGGAGCAGGAGTCTACTCGTATGAGAGCTCGGCTTAGAAATTTTAGCCGACACAAAAGGGAATTTTATTATTCGAAAAAGGGTATAAGTTCATCTGTACAACTTAAGCTTTTCGGTGTTTTATGGCCGGGGAAAATCACGCCCTCTGGAGTCTTAGAGATGGGAGGCTCCACCGGGTAATGTCTTTGACACAAGGAATGTCCCATCGCATTACGGAGAGAACTTATATAGCTTCCCTTGGTCCACGAATTCATTTCGCAGTAAGACCAAGTCTCTTGTCACGCCCCGCTTCCCAGTGTACGGCGAAGTGGACGTGACGAGGCCCGCTACGTATGTACTCAGAAGTACATACGCTAAGCGTAATTAAGCAATATAAAATAATCACAAGAGACAAATGATATTGAAATAACAGCAACTTTTATTAATATCATTCTTTGTACAATGCATTAAATGAAAATGCAACTGGAATGGAAAAGCAATGCCTAAACAGTGGCATAATAATAAAAGGAAATACTGGAAAGAACAAAGTACAATTATCTAGAGCTCTGGGTCTTCTTGGAACTGCTCCAAATCTTCACTTGTGGGCTCGGTCTCAACTTGGTCCAACGCACCTGACGACATTCAAAGAAGAAAGAAATAGAATGTCGTCAGCGAACAGGTCGCTCGGTAAGTCCCAAAGAAAAGAAGAATGAGAATGGCAGAGTAGCAGTATTTTCTAAAGTATTATGTTGTTGAATATTATGGAATATTGTTTAACGCCGTTGTTTGTAGCTTGGTACAGAAGGATGCCAGTGTATACGAGGGGGATCTCTATATGCTAGAGATCAGGGCAAATGGAGAGTACAAGGAACCGTTATGCCACGGTACAACAGCAACAATATTCATGTTAGGTGTCTTAATCTGACCAACTCGTGCCACCTTTAACACCTTCCGTACCAATCTATCCCTTTAAACCCCGTAGTGTTTTAACAGTGTTGTAGTATTGGAATATGTAAACTGGATGACTGACCAAAACCATGATATCAGTAAACATGTTGTAACTGTATAATCAGGAAAATGGAATATCAGGATAATGGATGAATATCCATGGTTTGATTCAGTCAAATGAATATATTGTTAACTGGATTCAGGGATTCTTGTATTCAAATTTGTATTGGAATATGATTGAATATAGGTTGACTTGAATTATATTCAAGTCAGAAATAGTCAGACTCTAACCCGAGTCAGACTAAAAGAAGGTGAGTTGAAGTTCAATAATTGTTAAGGACCTTATTGTAATTTATAAAACTTGAGGGGGTTTATTGTAAAAATACTATTGTATATTTTTCAAAATACAACTTAAGTATTTAATTATCGTCTTTATGTACATACAATAATTTAATGATCAAGATAAATATGTATACATGTTCGAATAACATGAAATGAGTCAAGTATATTATTCGAGTAACTACCATAAACAATGCTGTAAAGAAATATTATGTACGACTAATTAATCAAGTTGAACGAATGCGGAATATAAACAGAGATATGTCTCTAAATGTTTTGCATGCGTAAGTTCCAGTTTCACCTAAATACGACTACCGGTTTGAGAGATATATATGTTTTCGTATCGTCGCGCAAAACGGATCAGAATCTATTCGGCACCGTCACATATTTTTAAAACGCAGTTTAAGTTAATTTCTATCGGGTTTCAGGTTACGAAGATTATTATAAAATTGTAGGTATTTCGATGTACTTATTCAAAACACCAAGATTCATAAGATTTGGATTTCTGAAGCTCTAGTTATGATCATTTTAATATCAGCGTTTAAAACAGAAATTCAGATTTCTGGACAGCAACTATATATTGTATTGCAAAGCCTGTATCGGGTTGTTTCATGCATTAATAAGTAATATAATATACAGAAAATTATAGTTTTATCAATGGTGCATCTACACATCTAAATTTTGTCACAAACGGACATCGGGTGTTCGAGTTATGTCCAATTTAAAAACAGTGTGCGAATCGGAACAGATTCTGTCCAGATCCGTCACTTAATATTGTAACGCGGTTTTCTTTATCTTAGATGGGTTTTCAGTAAAACTATAAAACTAAGAAAATATATATCATTCGATGTAGATATCAAAAACACCTGAGTTTGCTCAATTTGGATACCGGTATACCAAGTTATGTGTCCTAGAAGTTGACCGATAACTGCAGTTTTCTGTTTTACGATCAGTGAATAAATACGATGTAATTCCTAAACCGTTATGCGGATCGATCTAAAATTTTTACAGCGTATACAAAATAATATATTCTATCATATGTAAATTTCATGAAATTTTCAGAATTAAAAATTAATTTATAAAAATTATTTTAAAACTAAAGGTATTGATATGTCATATGTGAGAAATGAGAAAACCATGGTATTTATTCATAACTTCATTTTTTTTTTACAAAATTTAAATAAAGTGATTTAAAATAAAACAACAAACATGCAATCCTAATTGGCCACTATGAAATCTTAACATGTGAATTGAGAATAATGAAAAAGACTTTACAAACTATATATGTTTGTGTGTTCATTATTTATATATGTATCTATTTAATTAATTACTTATGAACTATGATATGTCAAGGGAAGTTTTTCATGGCAATATAAAACAAGAGAAATATAAAGAGAAAAAGAAAGAGATGGAGGGAAGGAAAGAGAGAAGAGACTTACATGCACAAGCCGGTATTGTCACCGGGCTTGTCTATCCGCCGATAGCCTCGCGTTAGTAGCGAGACCTTCTTGAAGACTTCTTCATGTTCTTCTTCTTGAACTTTAGGTGAAGAGGGAGAAGTGAGAGATAGAAAAATGTGAGGAATGAAAAGATAGAGGAGGACAATAAAGATGGTGTAATGGTGAATTATAATATATGCATTTAACATGAGAATTAAAAGAGAAATGAAAGGTCACCATTCATTTTGGAAATGAAAGGTCTCATTTGTAGGTTATGAGAAGAATAAAAAAATTGATAAAAATAATTGCAAGAATGAAGATTTGAACATGTGACTTATGGAATAACAATGCAATGACTTAACCAATGAGCTACAAGCTTGTTCATGCACATATTTAATTAGAATTAAATATATTATATTGCTTAAAAAGAAAATGGGCTTTTTAGATGGGCTGTAGAGAATGTGAATGAAAAGAAAGGAATTGGGCTTAAAGAATAAGTTTGGGTAAAAAGAAATGAGTTTTAGAAAATACTTAGATGAGAAAAATAGATGAAGGGATTAAATATAACTAATAACATTGAAATAAAAATATACCAAATGTACAAATACATAATTTTATTAATACGAAGATATAGGAATTTTAGAGTCGTTACATTCTACCCTCCTTATAAAAATTTCGTCCTCGAAATTTGTAAAAGGAAAGTGTAACGGATTCAAGAAAATTTTGGTGATAGAACTATTGATAATGCATGAAAAATATGTGAAAGAACGAAAGAATGCGATAGATTTGAAAAGAATTGAGGAAAAATAAGAATAGGGTTCGGATAGATTCAAAGAATAAGGTTCAAGGAATATGATTCAAAGAATTTGAAATAATAAGATTCGAGGAATATGAATTGTAAAGAATGTTTTAGTTGCTGGTTCTTGTGTTATATTGCTTAGGTTCCATACAGCTCAGACCTGCATGACAGGGATTCATACAGCTTTGACCTGCATGGGCCACCAACAAAACCTGTCACGCCCCGCTTCCCAGTGTACGGCGAAGTGGACGTGACGAGGCCCGCTACGTATGTACTCAGAAGTACATACGCTAAGCGTAATTAAGCAATATAAAATAATCACAAGAGACAAATGATATTGAAATAACAGCAACTTTTATTAATATCATTCTTTGTACAATGCATTAAATGAAAATGCAACTGGAATGGAAAAGCAATGCCTAAACAGTGGCATAATAATAAAAGAAAATACTGGAAAGAACAAAGTACAATTATCTAGAGCTCTGGGTCTTCTTGGAACTGCTCCAAATCTTCACTTGTGGGCTCGGTCTCAACTTGGTCCAACGCACCTGACGACATTCAAAGAAGAAAGAAATAGAATGTCGTCAGCGAACAGGTCGCTCGGTAAGTCCCAAAGAAAAGAAGAATGAGAATGGCAGAGTAGCAGTATTTTCTAAAGTATTATGTTGTTGAATATTATGGAATATTGTTTAACGCCGTTGTTTGTAGCTTGGTACAGAAGGATGCCAGTGTATACGAGGGGGATCTCTATATGCTAGAGATCAGGGCAAATGGAGAGTACAAGGAACCGTTATGCCACGGTACAACAGCAACAATATTCATGTTAGGTGTCTTAATCTGACCAACTCGTGCCACCTTTAACACCTTCCGTACCAATCTATCCCTTTAAACCCCGTAGTGTTTTAACAGTGTTGTAGTATTGGAATATGTAAACTGGATGACTGACCAAAACCATGATATCAGTAAACATGTTGTAACTGTATAATCAGGAAAATGGAATATCAGGATAATGGATGAATATCCATGGTTTGATTCAGTCAAATGAATATATTGTTAACTGGATTCAGGGATTCTTGTATTCAAATTTGTATTGGAATATGATTGAATATAGGTTGACTTGAATTATATTCAAGTCAGAAATAGTCAGACTCTAACCCGAGTCAGACTAAAAGAAGGTGAGTTGAAGTTCAATAATTGTTAAGGGCCTTATTGTAATTTATAAAACTTGAGGGGGTTTATTGTAAAAATACTATTGTATATTTTTCAAAATACAACTTAAGTATTTAATTATCGTCTTTATGTACATACAATAATTTAATGATCAAGATAAATATGTATACATGTTCGAATAACATGAAATGAGTCAAGTATATTATTCGAGTAACTACCATAAACAATGCTGTAAAGAAATATTATGTACGACTAATTAATCAAGTTGAACGAATGCGGAATATAAACAGAGATATGTCTCTAAATGTTTTGCATGCGTAAGTTCCAGTTTCACCTAAATACGACTACCGGTTTGAGAGATATATATGTTTTCGTATCGTCGCGCAAAACGGATCAGAATCTATTCGGCACCGTTACATATTTTTAAAACGCAGTTTAAGTTAATTTCTATCGGGTTTCAGGTTACGAAGATTATTATAAAATTGTAGGTATTTCGATGTACTTATTCAAAACACCAAGATTCATAAGATTTGGATTTCTGAAGCTCTAGTTATGATCATTTTAATATCAGCGTTTAAAACAGAAATTCAGATTTCTGGACAGCAACTATATATTGTATTGCAAAGCCTGTATCGGGTTGTTTCATGCATTAATAAGTAATATAATATACAGAAAATTATAGTTTTATCAATGGTGCATCTACACATCTAAATTTTGTCACAAACGGACATCGGGTGTTCGAGTTATGTCCAATTTAAAAACAGTGTGCGAATCGGAACAGATTCTGTCCAGATCCGTCACTTAATATTGTAACGCGGTTTTCTTTATCTTAGATGGGTTTTCAGTAAAACTATAAAACTAAGAAAATATATATCATTCGATGTAGATATCAAAAACACCTGAGTTTGCTCAATTTGGATACCGGTATACCAAGTTATGTGTCCTAGAAGTTGACCGATAACTGCAGTTTTCTGTTTTACGATCAGTGAATAAATACGATGTAATTCCTAAACCGTTATGCGGATCGATCTAAAATTTTTACAGCGTATACAAAATAATATATTCTATCATATGTAAATTTCATGAAATTTTCAGAATTAAAAATTAATTTATAAAAATTATTTTAAAACTAAAGGTATTGATATGTCATATGTGAGAAATGAGAAAACCATGGTATTTATTCATAACTTCATTTTTTTTTTACAAAATTTAAATAAAGTGATTTAAAATAAAACAACAAACATGCAATCCTAATTGGCCACTATGAAATCTTAACATGTGAATTGAGAATAATGAAAAAGACTTTACAAACTATATATGTTTGTGTGTTCATTATTTATATATGTATCTATTTAATTAATTACTTATGAACTATGATATGTCAAGGGAAGTTTTTCATGGCAATATAAAACAAGAGAAATATAAAGAGAAAAAGAAAGAGATGGAGGGAAGGAAAGAGAGAAGAGACTTACATGCACAAGCCGGTATTGTCACCGGGCTTGTCTATCCGCCGATAGCCTCGCGTTAGTAGCGAGACCTTCTTGAAGACTTCTTCATGTTCTTCTTCTTGAACTTTAGGTGAAGAGGGAGAAGTGAGAGATAGAAAAATGTGAGGAATGAAAAGATAGAGGAGGACAATAAAGATGGTGTAATGGTGAATTATAATATATGCATTTAACATGAGAATTAAAAGAGAAATGAAAGGTCACCATTCATTTTGGAAATGAAAGGTCTCATTTGTAGGTTATGAGAAGAATAAAAAAATTGATAAAAATAATTGCAAGAATGAAGATTTGAACATGTGACTTATGGAATAACAATGCAATGACTTAACCAATGAGCTACAAGCTTGTTCATGCACATATTTAATTAGAATTAAATATATTATATTGCTTAAAAAGAAAATGGGCTTTTTAGATGGGCTGTAGAGAATGTGAATGAAAAGAAAGGAATTGGGCTTAAAGAATAAGTTTGGGTAAAAAGAAATGAGTTTTAGAAAATACTTAGATGAGAAAAATAGATGAAGGGATTAAATATAACTAATAACATTGAAATAAAAATATACCAAATGTACAAATACATAATTTTATTAATACGAAGATATAGGAATTTTAGAGTCGTTACATTCTACCCTCCTTATAAAAATTTCGTCCTCGAAATTTGTAAAAGGAAAGTGTAACGGATTCAAGAAAATTTTGGTGATAGAACTATTGATAATGCATGAAAAATATGTGAAAGAACGAAAGAATGCGATAGATTTGAAAAGAATTGAGGAAAAATAAGAATAGGGTTCGGATAGATTCAAAGAATAAGGTTCAAGGAATATGATTCAAAGAATTTGAAATAATAAGATTCGAGGAATATGAATTGTAAAGAATGTTTTAGTTGCTGGTTCTTGTGTTATATTGCTTAGGTTCCATACAGCTCAGACCTGCATGACAGGGATTCATACAGCTTTGACCTGCATGGGCCACCAACAAAACCTGTCACGCCCCGCTTCCCAGTGTACGGCGAAGTGGACGTGACGAGGCCCGCTACGTATGTACTCAGAAGTACATACGCTAAGCGTAATTAAGCAATATAAAATAATCACAAGAGACAAATGATATTGAAATAACAGCAACTTTTATTAATATCATTCTTTGTACAATGCATTAAATGAAAATGCAACTGGAATGGAAAAGCAATGCCTAAACAGTGGCATAATAATAAAAGGAAATACTGGAAAGAACAAAGTACAATTATCTAGAGCTCTGGGTCTTCTTGGAACTGCTCCAAATCTTCACTTGTGGGCTCGGTCTCAACTTGGTCCAACGCACCTGACGACATTCAAAGAAGAAAGAAATAGAATGTCGTCAGCGAACAGGTCGCTCGGTAAGTCCCAAAGAAAAGAAGAATGAGAATGGCAGAGTAGCAGTATTTTCTAAAGTATTATGTTGTTGAATATTATGGAATATTGTTTAACGCCGTTGTTTGTAGCTTGGTACAGAAGGATGCCAGTGTATACGAGGGGGATCTCTATATGCTAGAGATCAGGGCAAATGGAGAGTACAAGGAACCGTTATGCCACGGTACAACAGCAACAATATTCATGTTAGGTGTCTTAATCTGACCAACTCGTGCCACCTTTAACACCTTCCGTACCAATCTATCCCTTTAAACCCCGTAGTGTTTTAACAGTGTTGTAGTATTGGAATATGTAAACTGGATGACTGACCAAAACCATGATATCAGTAAACATGTTGTAACTGTATAATCAGGAAAATGGAATATCAGGATAATGGATGAATATCCATGGTTTGATTCAGTCAAATGAATATATTGTTAACTGGATTCAGGGATTCTTGTATTCAAATTTGTATTGGAATATGATTGAATATAGGTTGACTTGAATTATATTCAAGTCAGAAATAGTCAGACTCTAACCCGAGTCAGACTAAAAGAAGGTGAGTTGAAGTTCAATAATTGTTAAGGGCCTTATTGTAATTTATAAAACTTGAGGGGGTTTATTGTAAAAATACTATTGTATATTTTTCAAAATACAACTTAAGTATTTAATTATCGTCTTTATGTACATACAATAATTTAATGATCAAGATAAATATGTATACATGTTCGAATAACATGAAATGAGTCAAGTATATTATTCGAGTAACTACCATAAACAATGCTGTAAAGAAATATTATGTACGACTAATTAATCAAGTTGAACGAATGCGGAATATAAACAGAGATATGTCTCTAAATGTTTTGCATGCGTAAGTTCCAGTTTCACCTAAATACGACTACCGGTTTGAGAGATATATATGTTTTCGTATCGTCGCGCAAAACGGATCAGAATCTATTCGGCACCGTTACATATTTTTAAAACGCAGTTTAAGTTAATTTCTATCGGGTTTCAGGTTACGAAGATTATTATAAAATTGTAGGTATTTCGATGTACTTATTCAAAACACCAAGATTCATAAGATTTGGATTTCTGAAGCTCTAGTTATGATCATTTTAATATCAGCGTTTAAAACAGAAATTCAGATTTCTGGACAGCAACTATATATTGTATTGCAAAGCCTGTATCGGGTTGTTTCATGCATTAATAAGTAATATAATATACAGAAAATTATAGTTTTATCAATGGTGCATCTACACATCTAAATTTTGTCACAAACGGACATCGGGTGTTCGAGTTATGTCCAATTTAAAAACAGTGTGCGAATCGGAACAGATTCTGTCCAGATCCGTCACTTAATATTGTAACGCGGTTTTCTTTATCTTAGATGGGTTTTCAGTAAAACTATAAAACTAAGAAAATATATATCATTCGATGTAGATATCAAAAACACCTGAGTTTGCTCAATTTGGATACCGGTATACCAAGTTATGTGTCCTAGAAGTTGACCGATAACTGCAGTTTTCTGTTTTACGATCAGTGAATAAATACGATGTAATTCCTAAACCGTTATGCGGATCGATCTAAAATTTTTACAGCGTATACAAAATAATATATTCTATCATATGTAAATTTCATGAAATTTTCAGAATTAAAAATTAATTTATAAAAATTATTTTAAAACTAAAGGTATTGATATGTCATATGTGAGAAATGAGAAAACCATGGTATTTATTCATAACTTCATTTTTTTTTTACAAAATTTAAATAAAGTGATTTAAAATAAAACAACAAACATGCAATCCTAATTGGCCACTATGAAATCTTAACATGTGAATTGAGAATAATGAAAAAGACTTTACAAACTATATATGTTTGTGTGTTCATTATTTATATATGTATCTATTTAATTAATTACTTATGAACTATGATATGTCAAGGGAAGTTTTTCATGGCAATATAAAACAAGAGAAATATAAAGAGAAAAAGAAAGAGATGGAGGGAAGGAAAGAGAGAAGAGACTTACATGCACAAGCCGGTATTGTCACCGGGCTTGTCTATCCGCCGATAGCCTCGCGTTAGTAGCGAGACCTTCTTGAAGACTTCTTCATGTTCTTCTTCTTGAACTTTAGGTGAAGAGGGAGAAGTGAGAGATAGAAAAATGTGAGGAATGAAAAGATAGAGGAGGACAATAAAGATGGTGTAATGGTGAATTATAATATATGCATTTAACATGAGAATTAAAAGAGAAATGAAAGGTCACCATTCATTTTGGAAATGAAAGGTCTCATTTGTAGGTTATGAGAAGAATAAAAAAATTGATAAAAATAATTGCAAGAATGAAGATTTGAACATGTGACTTATGGAATAACAATGCAATGACTTAACCAATGAGCTACAAGCTTGTTCATGCACATATTTAATTAGAATTAAATATATTATATTGCTTAAAAAGAAAATGGGCTTTTTAGATGGGCTGTAGAGAATGTGAATGAAAAGAAAGGAATTGGGCTTAAAGAATAAGTTTGGGTAAAAAGAAATGAGTTTTAGAAAATACTTAGATGAGAAAAATAGATGAAGGGATTAAATATAACTAATAACATTGAAATAAAAATATACCAAATGTACAAATACATAATTTTATTAATACGAAGATATAGGAATTTTAGAGTCGTTACATTCTACCCTCCTTATAAAAATTTCGTCCTCGAAATTTGTAAAAGGAAAGTGTAACGGATTCAAGAAAATTTTGGTGATAGAACTATTGATAATGCATGAAAAATATGTGAAAGAACGAAAGAATGCGATAGATTTGAAAAGAATTGAGGAAAAATAAGAATAGGGTTCGGATAGATTCAAAGAATAAGGTTCAAGGAATATGATTCAAAGAATTTGAAATAATAAGATTCGAGGAATATGAATTGTAAAGAATGTTTTAGTTGCTGGTTCTTGTGTTATATTGCTTAGGTTCCATACAGCTCAGACCTGCATGACAGGGATTCATACAGCTTTGACCTGCATGGGCCACCAACAAAACCTGTCACGCCCCGCTTCCCAGTGTACGGCGAAGTGGACGTGACGAGGCCCGCTACGTATGTACTCAGAAGTACATACGCTAAGCGTAATTAAGCAATATAAAATAATCACAAGAGACAAATGATATTGAAATAACAGCAACTTTTATTAATATCATTCTTTGTACAATGCATTAAATGAAAATGCAACTGGAATGGAAAAGCAATGCCTAAACAGTGGCATAATAATAAAAGGAAATACTGGAAAGAACAAAGTACAATTATCTAGAGCTCTGGGTCTTCTTGGAACTGCTCCAAATCTTCACTTGTGGGCTCGGTCTCAACTTGGTCCAACGCACCTGACGACATTCAAAGAAGAAAGAAATAGAATGTCGTCAGCGAACAGGTCGCTCGGTAAGTCCCAAAGAAAAGAAGAATGAGAATGGCAGAGTAGCAGTATTTTCTAAAGTATTATGTTGTTGAATATTATGGAATATTGTTTAACGCCGTTGTTTGTAGCTTGGTACAGAAGGATGCCAGTGTATACGAGGGGGATCTCTATATGCTAGAGATCAGGGCAAATGGAGAGTACAAGGAACCGTTATGCCACGGTACAACAGCAACAATATTCATGTTAGGTGTCTTAATCTGACCAACTCGTGCCACCTTTAACACCTTCCGTACCAATCTATCCCTTTAAACCCCGTAGTGTTTTAACAGTGTTGTAGTATTGGAATATGTAAACTGGATGACTGACCAAAACCATGATATCAGTAAACATGTTGTAACTGTATAATCAGGAAAATGGAATATCAGGATAATGGATGAATATCCATGGTTTGATTCAGTCAAATGAATATATTGTTAACTGGATTCAGGGATTCTTGTATTCAAATTTGTATTGGAATATGATTGAATATAGGTTGACTTGAATTATATTCAAGTCAGAAATAGTCAGACTCTAACCCGAGTCAGACTAAAAGAAGGTGAGTTGAAGTTCAATAATTGTTAAGGGCCTTATTGTAATTTATAAAACTTGAGGGGGTTTATTGTAAAAATACTATTGTATATTTTTCAAAATACAACTTAAGTATTTAATTATCGTCTTTATGTACATACAATAATTTAATGATCAAGATAAATATGTATACATGTTCGAATAACATGAAATGAGTCAAGTATATTATTCGAGTAACTACCATAAACAATGCTGTAAAGAAATATTATGTACGACTAATTAATCAAGTTGAACGAATGCGGAATATAAACAGAGATATGTCTCTAAATGTTTTGCATGCGTAAGTTCCAGTTTCACCTAAATACGACTACCGGTTTGAGAGATATATATGTTTTCGTATCGTCGCGCAAAACGGATCAGAATCTATTCGGCACCGTTACATATTTTTAAAACGCAGTTTAAGTTAATTTCTATCGGGTTTCAGGTTACGAAGATTATTATAAAATTGTAGGTATTTCGATGTACTTATTCAAAACACCAAGATTCATAAGATTTGGATTTCTGAAGCTCTAGTTATGATCATTTTAATATCAGCGTTTAAAACAGAAATTCAGATTTCTGGACAGCAACTATATATTGTATTGCAAAGCCTGTATCGGGTTGTTTCATGCATTAATAAGTAATATAATATACAGAAAATTATAGTTTTATCAATGGTGCATCTACACATCTAAATTTTGTCACAAACGGACATCGGGTGTTCGAGTTATGTCCAATTTAAAAACAGTGTGCGAATCGGAACAGATTCTGTCCAGATCCGTCACTTAATATTGTAACGCGGTTTTCTTTATCTTAGATGGGTTTTCAGTAAAACTATAAAACTAAGAAAATATATATCATTCGATGTAGATATCAAAAACACCTGAGTTTGCTCAATTTGGATACCGGTATACCAAGTTATGTGTCCTAGAAGTTGACCGATAACTGCAGTTTTCTGTTTTACGATCAGTGAATAAATACGATGTAATTCCTAAACCGTTATGCGGATCGATCTAAAATTTTTACAGCGTATACAAAATAATATATTCTATCATATGTAAATTTCATGAAATTTTCAGAATTAAAAATTAATTTATAAAAATTATTTTAAAACTAAAGGTATTGATATGTCATATGTGAGAAATGAGAAAACCATGGTATTTATTCATAACTTCATTTTTTTTTTACAAAATTTAAATAAAGTGATTTAAAATAAAACAACAAACATGCAATCCTAATTGGCCACTATGAAATCTTAACATGTGAATTGAGAATAATGAAAAAGACTTTACAAACTATATATGTTTGTGTGTTCATTATTTATATATGTATCTATTTAATTAATTACTTATGAACTATGATATGTCAAGGGAAGTTTTTCATGGCAATATAAAACAAGAGAAATATAAAGAGAAAAAGAAAGAGATGGAGGGAAGGAAAGAGAGAAGAGACTTACATGCACAAGCCGGTATTGTCACCGGGCTTGTCTATCCGCCGATAGCCTCGCGTTAGTAGCGAGACCTTCTTGAAGACTTCTTCATGTTCTTCTTCTTGAACTTTAGGTGAAGAGGGAGAAGTGAGAGATAGAAAAATGTGAGGAATGAAAAGATAGAGGAGGACAATAAAGATGGTGTAATGGTGAATTATAATATATGCATTTAACATGAGAATTAAAAGAGAAATGAAAGGTCACCATTCATTTTGGAAATGAAAGGTCTCATTTGTAGGTTATGAGAAGAATAAAAAAATTGATAAAAATAATTGCAAGAATGAAGATTTGAACATGTGACTTATGGAATAACAATGCAATGACTTAACCAATGAGCTACAAGCTTGTTCATGCACATATTTAATTAGAATTAAATATATTATATTGCTTAAAAAGAAAATGGGCTTTTTAGATGGGCTGTAGAGAATGTGAATGAAAAGAAAGGAATTGGGCTTAAAGAATAAGTTTGGGTAAAAAGAAATGAGTTTTAGAAAATACTTAGATGAGAAAAATAGATGAAGGGATTAAATATAACTAATAACATTGAAATAAAAATATACCAAATGTACAAATACATAATTTTATTAATACGAAGATATAGGAATTTTAGAGTCGTTACATCTCTTGTCTTGAAGGCTCGATATTTAACTCGGGCATTATAGTAGCGGGCGGTTTGCTGCTGATAGGCGGCCATCCTGATTTGTGCCCGATCTCTTTTTTCCAATAAGATGTCCAGGTCGCTTCGTAGCGCTAAGGTGTTATCCTTGTCGTCAAAGTGCTCAACTCGATAACTGGGTAATCCAATTTATGCGGAGACCATTGCATCGGTACAGTAGCAGAGGCTAAACGGGGTTTCTCTTATGAGTGTTTTTCTTGACGTCCGCAACATCCATAGTACCTGAGGCAGTTCCTCGACCCAGCTGCCTTGTCTTCCCTCCAAGCGGGCTCTGAGCCCGCGAATAATGCCCTGGTTCGCTATTTCAGCTTGCTCGTTGCATTGGGGATGTGCGACCGCAGAGAATTTCATCGATATGTGATAGTCGTTGCAGAATTCTCTGACTTTGTCATTTTCAAAGTTGGTTCTATGGTCGTTGATGATGCATCTCGGGATTCCGAATTGGGAGATTATATTATTCTGCAGGAATTTTATCGTAGAGGCGGCGTCTAATTTTCTAATCGGCACGGTTTCTATCCATTTTGTAAAGTAGTCTACAGCAACAAGGATGTATTTGTGTCCACCCGTGCCGGTGGGGAGCTATCCCACACTGTCCATCCTCCACCGTGCAAACGACCAAGGGGAGGTTAGTGGCGTCAGTTCGGTGGCAGGAAGCCGATGGAAGCCGCCAAAGAATTGGCAGTTCTTGCATCTTCTGACCAGCTTTCCAGCATCTTGGTGTATTGCTGACCAGTAATACCCTTGCAATAGTGTCTTTTGAACCAGGCCACGGGCCCCTTGAGTGTACAACTTCTTGTATAGGTTTCCTTTGCTCCACACGAAGTGCCGAGCTTTCGCTCAAAGCCGGCGAGCCTCGGCCTGGTCTTCAGGGAGTACTCCATCCTTTAGAAATTCTATAATGGGATTTCTCCAATCCGGGACATCCCCTCGAGTCGTGTAGATCTGGAGTGTTGCCTCTTCATCTTCCATGCTGGGTCGTGACAGGACTTCGAAGAGGATGTTTCTTTTATGATTGGACGAATAGGAAGAGGCGAGTTTGCTTAGGGCGTCGGCGTCGGCGTTCAAGTTTCTGGGAATCTGCTCCACTTGGACCTTGTCAAAATTTCTCCAAAACCTTCTTACCTCTGCCAAGTACTTTATCATTAGTGGTTCCCAGGCTTCGAAACGCCCGGTCACTTGGCCGACGACTAGAGCGGAGTTACTGCGTATCCTGCTCGCCTTTAGCCCTACTCCGGAGGCGATTTGTAGCCCGGCCAATAAGGCCTTGTATTCTGCTGCGTTGTTCAATGCCTTAAAGCCAAGCCGCAGAGAGTACTCCATCTCCGCCTCATTTGGACTGCGGATGATTAGGCCGGCCCCACTCCCTTCCTCTATGGAGGATCCGTCCACATAGAGTATCCAATCCGGGATCGGGCCGAGCGCCTCCTCAATTGAGGGTCATGGGTTGGGGCCCTGCGCTGCCGCTCCTTCCTTAGTGGGAATAGTGCATTCGGCTACGAAATTGACTAAGGCCTGTGCTTTGATAGCCTGTCTTTATCGGTATTTGATGTCGAATTGAGACAACTCCCACCTCTATTTGTCTAAGCGGCCCAACGATCGGGGGAGCTGAGGATATTCCCTAAAGGTCGTTAAGTGAGGACGAGGATCGTGTGTGCCTAGAAATAGTGCCGCAGTTTCCTGAAGGTGACAACAAGTCAAGAACTATTTTTTCTATAGCCGGGTATCTGGTCTATATGTCCTTGAAAATATGGCTGACGTAGTAGACTGGTCTCTGCATACCTTAGAATTCTCTGATGAGCACTGTGCCGGCGGCTTGGTCGGAGACGGCTAGATATAGTAACAGCTCTTCCCTCTCGATTGGTCGGGTGAGGAGCGGCGGGGTCGCCAGGTGTGCCTTGAGTTGTTCGAAAGCATTTTGGCACTCCTCGGACCATTCAAACCTGGGGATCTTCCTTAAGGCTCTGAAGAAAGGCATGCACTTTTCTCCGGATCTGGACATAAAGCGACTTAAAGCAACCACCCTTCCGGTGAGTCGCATGATATCAAAATTGCTCTTGGGCGTCGCCATGTTGATGATGGCCCAGATTTTCTCTGGGTTCGCTTAGATTCCTCGGTGGGTAACCATGAATCCAAGGAATTTCTCGCTTATGACGCTGAACGCACATTTGGTTAGATTCAGCTTCATCTTGTACTTCCGCAGGACGTCGAATGTTTTGCTGAGGTCTGTAGTGTGCCCGGCTGATGAGGCAAAATTTACGAGCATGTCATCGACGTAGACTTTCATGTTTTTCATAATTTGTGGTTTGAACAGCTTGTTGAACAGTCGCTGGTACGTGGCCCCGGCGTTCTTGAGGCCGAAGGCTATTACCCTGTAGCAGTAGACTCCACGATCAGTGGTGAAGGCGGTTAGTTTTTCATCGGCCGGATTCATTTGGATCTGATTATAACCGGAGAAGGCATCCATGAAGCTTAGTAATTCGTGACTGGCTGAGCTGTCTACTAGCTGATCTATTCGAGAGAGTGGGTAGTTGTCTTTCGGACATGCCTTGTTTAGATCAGTAAAATCGACGCACATGCGCCATTTCTCATTCGCTTTCTTGACCATGACCACGTTCGCCAGCCAATCCGAGTAGTCCAGGTTCTTGATGAAGTCGGCCATGAGCAGTCGGTCCACTTCCTCCTCTATAGCTTTTTGTTTCATTGTGTAACACCCTAGTTCATTTATACCAGTTCCAGTTATCGTATTTGCTTATTTTGTTATTTTACATTTTACATTGCATTCGACTCGACCCGCTTGCTTAAAACTTTTTTGATTCATATTTATGAATTATCTTGACTTGTTACATAGACATGTGCACTTTCATGAATACTGCATACTGGCATTTTATCTGGCATTGCATTTTTTACCATATAACATTTTAAGTCACGTAAAATATTTTAAAGATACATTGCATGGACTACTTGATACCCCTAACCCTGTGGTAGCATTCGCGCATCTTGTTCTCGTCCCGTTCAGTAAAACGGACTTGTTTGGATGGTTACGCGCACGTACGTGCATCCGTTCTTGGGGGTATGCATTTTCGTTACCTGAGCATTCATTTTTAAATTTGGTCGTCGCACATATTTTTCATATTTTAAAACTGAAATTTTAGACACGACCCGGGCGTGTTTTGGAATATTTTGTATCCCGCCAAATTTCAAATTTATTTAATATTTAAAATTTATTTAACCGTTTAAAAATTTCTTTAACAGTTCATATTTTCACTAACTAACAAAAATATTTTTTCAAATTAAATCTAAACCTTACTAACAACCCAGTTCTCTCTCCTCTCTCGCAGACCCCCCACCAGCTCTCTCTCTCCCTCTCTCTTTGTCTTTCATTCTCTTTCTCTCTCCCTTTCCTCTCTCTTCTCTATCTCTTCCCCACTAAACTCCAAATTTCTTTCTCCTCACTGTTCTCTCTCTCTCGCTTTCTCTCTATCTCTCTCCCCTCGCTTCTCACTCTCTCTCCTCTCGTGGTAACCCTGGATCCCGTCACCCCCGAGCGCGTACGCTCACCTCCATTCTTCCTATTCTCATTTTCCTATGCCTATAAAATCCAGCGATCCCTCATTCTCTAACCCATCAACTCGAAACCCTAACCCTAATATCCTCATTACCTCCTCACCTCACAGAGCCTCCCTACCTCCTCCTCGCCAACTTCACCACCTCCTTCATTCTCTAGAGCCTACCTGCACACCCCACTGCAACCCGAGAACCCACCTGCACGTCGCCGCCGACCACCTCATCTCGTCGCCATCTCCTTCCTCTCCTCCTCTCCCTCTCCTCTGCATTCTCCCTCACCAATATCCCTACACACCCTACACACGAAACCCAGAAAGCAAAACTGACCCCAAACCCTAACCTAACCTTAATTCTCTTTTAACCAACCCTAGCCTCGCCGGAGCTCCGTTCACCGCCATTGACACCATCACCTCCTCTCTGCAAACTCCAGTGCACAAACCCAGTGAGCACAGCTCTTCTCCCTTCTTCCTCTTCCTCTTCTTCTCTCTCTTTTCTTGATTCTTTTGTGAAATCTGTTTTTCCAGCGTTCGCCGGAGCCGGGATCGTCGCCGACGATCCGGACGACTCAGAGGAAGTGCCTTACCTGCGTGATCACCCTCGTGCGTTACTTGGACCCGTTCCGTGTGTCGTGCGTGCGTCGCGACATTTTGCCGACGTCGGACGTACCGTACATATCCGTTTCTTGATCCGTCTAGGCAAGTTTATCTTGCTACATGCTACATTACTTTATATACGTCTATTTTAATAATTATAACACTGGTATTTTAAATCATGCATCCCAAGTTCTCGTTTTACAGTTTTCCGACATCCGTATACATCCGTACGTATTATTTTACATCTAGCGCATGAAAACCTATCTTGTTACATATTATACTACAGTATACTGCACCCAATGGAATATTTACATCCTATATTGCTTAGTTGTACATCCCACATTACCATTTTACAGTTTTACTGTTTTCGGATACTCGTTTGCATCCATCTCATTTAAAATATATATAACTGCATCTATAGATAACATTAATACATAATACTGTGATATTAACACCCCATGTTTAATATAGTGCATCCTAATTAGTATTGGAACTATAAATGTAACCCTAATCGATAATTGTGCATCCATATCATTGATTTTATATCTATTTGCATACCATGTCACATTATTTCATTTTATTGTTATATTAGTACTCCAACTTGATTTTGTGCACCCATATTTATTACAGTGTGATTATGAGCACCCGCTTGATACTTGTGCACTACCTGACATGACCTAATACACTACTTGATACATGTGCACTACTTGACATGACCTGATTATATCACTACTTGACTTGATACATTATCTTGTTACTAATGTCAACAGTCTCGACCTGTTGTCCCTACGGACATATCCTGTTGTCTATTTAGAAAGACTTGTACCTGCTTGATCCTGTGTTGGCATTAGCTCCAGATTTATCAATACCTGACTTACACACATAACTTGGGGGTATGAGGAAATCAAGATTGTAACTGAACGTAACTCAAAGGGCTATTACATCCTGTACCGTGGTCCCGTGGGGTATGAACGAGACATAGACTCACAGTCTATTATATATTGTACCGTGGTCCCGTAGGGAATGAACGGGGCATAGATCGATGGGTTACGATGAAGATTATATTAATTGATTTCAAATAACTTTAGAGTAGTTAACCCTATAGCACAGTTTAGACTACTCACTGCACCTCACCTATAATATATCTTGTTTACTGATCTTTATTCATGTTACTATTTATTTCTTGATAACTTATTACTGCTTATACTTCATGCCTGCATATTTCATTACATCCCGCTTGCTTAAAATTATTGATTTTATGACGCACTGACGTCTGGGTTTTTCATGGCCCAGATCCATTATCCTTGTCGCAGGCAGTCCAAGAGTATTTTGATCAGCAGGCCGAACAGTGAAGACCTATTATTAGTTTAGTTTAGTTTTCCTTTCAGTATTTTTTCATTCCTGATGTGAGCCTGCATTATGGGACGTACATTCCAGATTATTATTATATTGGATCTTTTGCTTCCGCATTATTTTATTTCATGACTCGTTTATTCTGGCTTATGGACATGTGTTAGATAGTTTATTACTGTTCTTGATATCTCTACAGCCGTAATGTGACTGTGGAGGGATATTTCCTATCCACAGGTAGCAAGGTTGGCTCTGTCACGTGCCTATCTTAGCGCACTCTGGGAAGCGGGGCGTGACAGGGTTTGTTTGGTATTAGAGGCATATGATCTAGGTTAATCGGGTTTGATTCTTTTGTAGTTGGGTATTGGACCCAATACACGAATCAGAATACTCGTGATTAGGAGCATGTCCTGCCACTTTTCCATCTTACCATTCTTGAATCTTAACTTCCTCCTGATCCTTACGCAAACCTCTTTGCATCTCGATTTGAAACTTTTGCTTCCTTATTGGTTATCTCTAGAATTTTGGCGACTTGAGTGGAGTTATGTGATTGTAACGATGTACCGCGGCATGGTTACAATGCGGTACTCTATTTAAGTTACTTGGAGTTCTAGTCTTAATTCATATCCTTGATCTATGGTCATTATTCATCAAAAGTTTGAATCTGTTATCATACAAATCCTTTTTGGTGTTTTGGTTTCAGGAACATGGCAGACAGAAATCTGAGATCGTACCAGAGGCACGTGGATGACGCCGCTTTACTTGGAGTAATTCGTGGCATGCTGGAGAACCAGAAGCGGCAGACCGAGCTGAACCAGTGTCAAGCCAATGCTTTTTAGGAAGGTTTGCGGACCGTCCAGCAGTCCGTAAACAATGTTGTGGCCAAACCAGTGGAGCGTGTGGGTACCGTGGCAGATTTCAGGAGACTTGGTCCGTCCGTTTTCACTGGTCTGGAAGAGCCGTTGCCAGCGGAGCAGTGGCTAGTTGATACGGAGAATTTGCTCGTTGCGGCACAGATTCCAGAGGACAAGAGAGTGGATGTAGTACGCATCCAATTGGTAGACTATGCCCGTGAATGGTGGCTTGTGGAAGAGACCCGCTTGCCCAAACCGATCAGTTGGGCAGATTTTTTGAAGAGTTTCTTGGAGAAGTTCTTCCCGCAGACTGCACGGGAGGAAATGGAAGAAAGGTTTATCAGTTTAAAGCAGAATGGCGGATCCGTGGATGCACATGCGGCTGAGTGGACATGGCTCAGTCGATTCGCTGGACCTTTGGTGGCCAAAGAAGCTAATAGGGCACGAAGGTTTATGCGCAGTTTGGACGTGGAAATCCAGAGGCACATTATATCTCTGGGATTGACCACTTTCTCGCAAGTGCTTAAAGCAGCCAGGGAGCAGCAGAGTTTATCATTGAAGACTGAGAGTACGCAGCGGCAGGCAGTTGTGGTACGGAAGCCAGCGTTTACACCAAACCAAGCGCATATACGTTGAGGTATTCCGATGAATAGGCGTGGTGTTGTACCTATGAAGAGGACCGTCGCAACCGAGCAGAAAGGAAGAACATTTTGCGACTTCTGCCAACGATCGGGTCATTTCTGGAAAGATTATCGAAAGAGACTTGGACTTTGCCTTGTTTGTGGATCAGCGGATCATACTGTCGATACTTGTCCGTCGAAGCTTCTTCTGAAGGATGATGTTCAGAGGCCACCGCAGAAGCAGTTTCAGGGGCAGAAGCAGTTGACTCAAGGACCCAATCAAGCTCGATCTTTTACCCTGACGGCTGAAGAACCCAAGGCTTCAAAGGAAGTCGTTTCAGGTATCCTACTTGTTCATGGTTTTCCTGCATTAGCGTTATTCGATTCTGGTGCATCCCATTGTTTTATGTCGTCCAAGTTTATTACTGCACACTCGATTCCTTGCATGACCTTATCTAGTTGTTGGGACATACACACTGGTAATGGGAAGATCATAGTTAGTAGAGAATGCAAGGATTGTTCAGTTGTTGTTTGCAGACGAGAGTTGTTTGCAGATTTCTTGGTGATTGATACCGGCAGTTATGAAGTTGTCTTGGGAATGGATTTTCTCGGCACTTTCCACGCTCACATTGATTATAGGGCAAAGAAAGTGATTTTCCAGATTCCCGGACATCCGGAGTTTATCTTTACTGGAGGAAGCAGTTCTGTTAGGCCAGTCGAGTTTAGGGCTAGGCCGACAAATAGTGTTCTTTCGTCGATGGAAGTTGATAAGGAAGAAGCGCCAGCTGTAGTTCGAGATTTCATGGACGTGTTCGAGGACATCTTAGGTTTACCGCCGAAACGAGATGTGGAGTTCGCGATCGATCTTGTTCCTGGTGCAGCGCCAGTCTTAAAGGCGTACTATCTAATGACACCAGTGGAGTTGGAAGAAGTAAAGAACCAGGCTACCGAATTGCTTGAGAAGGGTTGGATTCGCAGCAGCAATTCACCTTGGGTAGCTCCAGTTCTTCTAGTCAAGAAGAAAGATGGCACAAGGAGGATGTGCATCGATTATCGAGAATTGAATCGGGTGACTATTAAGAACAAGTACCCGATCCCTCGCATTGGCGAATTGTTCGAGCAGCTTATTGTCACGAGGGTATTCTCGAAGCTGGATTTGCGATCCGGATATCATCAGGTCCGAGTTAAATCAGAGTATATTTGCAAGATGGCGTTCCGAACTCGGTATGGACATTACGAGTATTTAGTGATGCCATTCGGAGTTACGAATGCACCGGCGATATTTATGGACTTGATGAACCGAATCTTTTCACCGTTTTTGGACCAGTTTATAGTGGTGTTCATCGAGAATATTCTGGTCTATTCAAAGAGTATTGAAGAGCATGCAGAACACTTGAAGATCGCACTGCAGACATTGAGGCAAGAAAGATTATATGCAAAGATGAGCAAGTGCGAGTTTTGGCTTGAAGAAGTGAAGTTCTTGGGGCATGTCGTATCTGGAAGTGGAATCGCTGTTGATCCTGAGAAGATTGCAGCAGTTCAAGATTGGCCGATTCTGAAGAACGTTGCTGAGATCAGAAGCTTTCTTGGACTTGCCGGGTATTACCGAAGGTTCGTGGAGAATTTTGCTCGTTTGGCTGAGCCTTTGACTAAGCATACGCGAAAAGAAGTACCGTTCATATGGACGGATAGATGTGGATCAGTTTTTGAGGCGTTGAAGCAGAAATTGATAACCACTCCTATTTTGACCGTACTAGACAATTCCGGAGGATTGGTGATTCATAGTGTAATAACCCTAATTTTTATACACTTTTCCATACAAATTTTTAAATTGTTTTTTTTCAAAATCATTAAAGGGGTATTTATTGCCTGAGCACATGACTTAAGTAATTAATTAGCAATTTAATTACAAGAAGTAGCTTGTAGCTCATTGGTAATACCTTGCACTGCTGAACCAAGCCACCAGAGTTCAAATCCCCTGCCCCACATTATTTTTTAATATTATATTATTTTAAATTTTATGGAAGCCCAATAGTCCACACAAGATAACTCCAGATTTTCCGACCACACTTAAAAACTAAATATACCAGAAGCTACATTAGACGATCCCCTACCTCCCCATGCCCTGACTCGGCCCGACTCGGCCGAGTCGGCCGGCGGACCGGCCGACTAGGGCCGGCGCCGCCGGCCGGACTCGGCCGGACGACCGAGTTCTCTTCTTCAATGTTGTTTCTTTTCATCTTCTTAACCCCCCTGCACACTCCAATTTATGAGATCGGTTCCAGAAACCTTTGAAATACCCTGTTTATTCCAATTTTTAATGATTTTATACAATTTTACATTTTTTAATTAAAAAACCCTTCATCTACCCTAACCCTAGCCTAACCCTATAAATTCCACCCTACCCTCTACCCGCTCACTCACATTTCTGAGCCAACTCTCAAGAAAAATCCTTAGAACCGTAGTGTGCAATCGAAACGGGCTCGAGGCGAAGCTACGACGAATTTTCCGGCGAAGTTCCGGCGATCGTCCTAGGAACTCCCGGCGACGACGCAACACATCAGAGATTCCCCTACTTCCCTCTCACTTCTTATGTGATCTAAAATCCGTAAGTCCCAAATTCTACCTATCTTTTCTATCTAAGAATACAGTTTTACAAAATCCGACGGAATCAGAACAAATCCGATTTCCGATTCGGTTTCTTATAAAATTCCACTTCTCACTAATAAAATCATACTTAAACTTTCTCATGTTGACTATTAAACACTAATTAAACAATTTGATCAAGTTTCATCAAATGAAATGATAGCTATTTCAATTTATCGTATTTTTCACTTAAATACCATATTGTTTCAATCCTTCGTTTAACTCCATCAAACTTGCTATACCTTTAAAGTAGAGCACGAGGTAATGACCTACCTCCTCACACACGCATATACAACCTAACACGATACCAAAGAAAACATAGAATACGAGAAAAACAATATTTTCATTTGAATACCATTGACTTAATAAAACCATCACTAAAAGTTTTAGTATTGATACACTTTTAAATAAATACCATTTATTAGGAAAATACGATAAGTTGTGGACATCAGTCGTTTATCTAAACCTGACTTTGTGGTGTCTAGGCTAGGCAAGTGAGAAAGGTAACTTTAAAAGGCCCGTGTCACGGTGATTCGTGAGCGGATCCCTCCTTTCTTCACTTGTACTTACCTGGCCACAATTGGCGGTGAAGAGGCGATTTGAGGCATCTCACGACTTGCCGTTTGACCAGTTAGGAATAGTCTAGTTGAATTAGGGGACCTTAGAATATAGAATACAGAAAATTGACAACTTTACAAATAAATACCATTTACTTCATAAAACTATTTTCTAAAGGATTTAGTATTTTAGAATCTTTGCAAAGCGCCGCTACAACCCATTTTGGGGAACCTGTTCGGGATGGTGCGGTTTATCGCACACCCTCGGGCTTAGTAGTGCGAGATTCAGACCTCCGCAAGAAGCATTCGGTCTCGAAAGATTTAAAATACGACATTTTAAGAAAATGAGATTTTCTAGAATATAAAATATTTATTAAAATTATTTTTGTATAAATATATGTATATTTATCATTAAAATATCTATTTTGTTATGATATAAATATTCCACCTTTTCTATAAAATCACAAGAATAAATTTTACACTAAAATACCATGAAGTTCAAATAAATCAATATTACAGATAAATACCTTTATTTATGAAACTAGGATATTTTCACTAGAAATATCACAATATAAAATCTACATTCATTACAACTCTAAAGACGAATAATAAATACTTGGGGAGTATTTTGAAAAGTATATAAAAGTATTTTTACATAAAACCCCCTCAAGTTTTATAAATTACCTTAAGGACCCTAGCAATTATAGGTTTAAGAAATAATCAAGACTTCGATTTACATTTCTAATTGTCTGACTCGGGTTTGCGTCTGATTAATCTGACTTGAATATGATTCAAGTCAATCTACAATCTGCAATCTTCAACATGAATTCACAAGTCCAATTATCAATCTATACAACTTGACCGAACCGAACCATGGATATACATTCCACTTTTATGGTTCTCCAGTTATTCCATTTACATGATTCTACGGTTACATCCGTTTACTGATATCATGGTTTCGGTCAGTCATCCAATTATACACTCTATACAGTTTACAATACAATACAACAATACAATCAAAACACTACGGGGTTTAAGGGGTAGACTGGTACGGAAGGTGTTAAAAGTGGCACGAGACGGTAAGACTTAAGACACCTAACATGAATCCAATTGTCGTTTTTCCGGGCCTTCTAACGGAGCCTTGTACTCTATATTCCGTTTGCCCTGGTCTCTAACATATAGAGACCCCTCTCGTATACACTGGCATTTTTCTGTACCAAGCTATAAACAACAACATTAATATAACATTACAACAATATAATACAACATTAAAAGCTACTTGTTCCCCTCCGAACGGCGGCCTGGACTTCGCGTCCGTGCCTAAGGTTCGGGGCAGATGCTATTTGGTTTTATCCGTCCATCTCTCCGAAGATGCTAAGTTGATTTATGGCACCGTGTATCGGAGGTTTAGACGGATGCGGCCGATGTAGCAGACTTCGTCAGATTCCCCCTCAGGGTGAGGGGTTTTTGATTGTGGGGACGCTCTTCCCTACAGGCGCAAGCCCCTGCAGTTAATTACGCTACCGCGTCGCGGTAACAACTTTCTCCTTATCCAGAATTTCACTTCGTGTCGTGTATGTTTGTTTTGTTTGTGGTTGCCCGTGGATTGTATACGGAGACTGAGTAATGCCGTCGCCCGTAGGACGTGGATTAGTCCAAATCCGTATTTACTTAGATTTGGGTTTGGTGTTTTCAGTTTAAGGATGCATTAGTCGCGTTGCGGCTAAGATCAACTTAAACGTTCATTAAGGATACGTTAGTCCTGTTTTAGACTAAGATCAACTTAACGTAGTGATTAATTTAATGTATGGCCATCGGGACTCGTCACCTCTCTGACGTCGTTGAAGGATTACAACGACATGTATCAGAGGAGCTCGGAGATGTACCCTCAAATCAGAGTTGATTGGGAGTTTTATAATCTATTTGAATATTTAAGGATACGTTAGCCGTGTTTGGGGCTAAGATCAACTTAAACGTTCGTTAAGAATACGTTAGTCCAGTTTGAGACTAAGATCAACTTAACGGGACCGTTTAGATCCGATAAAAGAGCATTTGGGCTCTATTGTGCCAGTTTAGGGACGTGGTGGTCCGATATTAGTTTAGGGACGTTTCGGTCCGATATTAATTTAGGGACGTTTCGGTCCATTATTAGTTTAGGGACGTTTCGGTCCGACGCCAGTTTAGGGACGTAGTGGTCCGTTATTAGTTTAGGGACGTTTCGGTCCGATATTAGTTTAGGGACGTTTCGGTCCGTTATTAGTTTAGGTACGTTTCGGTCCATTGTTGGGTATGTGGCCGTTGGGACCCGTCACCTCTTTGACGTCGTTGAGGAATTACAACGATGGATGTCAAAGGAGTTCGGAGATGTACCCTCGAACCGGATGTAGATTGATTTAGAAGAGCCATTTGCTCAGCCAATTTAATTTAAGGACTTGTGGCCACGATTGGGTTAAGTCCAATTTTTATTTATTTTGGGCTTTGCTCAAATAGAATATTAATTCAAATAGGGCTCTGCCCTTTTATTGCTTTGCAATTTGATTTGGGCCAGGCCCTTTAAATAATACATTGCATTTGTGCAGAGCATCAAGAATCTTTTAGATTCAAGAACAAAAGTGCAGAGCACTTTTGATCTAAATTTAGATCAAAGGAAAACAAGTTTCTCTCTTGTTTTTCCTTTTCTCAGAGAACCAAGGGTTCATAACAAGTGCAAGGCACTATTTTTATTTATTTATTTTTATTTTACTTATTTGTTCATTGAAGATTAATGATTTTTAGATCAATGATCTGTACTTCAGAGATTTTTCTCTTTTAAAAGGTTTTACCTTTTTTTTTTGTTCTTCCAAAGTTCTTCAAGAATTCTCTCTGTTTTCTTTCTGATGTTGATGATGATCCAATGAGGTCTGGGGTCCTTTTTATAGTACTCATAGATTAGTTGAATTTGTTAAACAGATCTTTTCTGAGTGATTTGGGGAATTTTCCCCACCGTTGGATCTTTGATCCAAATGCCCCTGTTTTACAGAAGAAATCTTCTTGTTTAAATAAGAACAGAAAAATATCCTTAAATCTTAATTCTGTTATTGCGCAACTCGCCAGCGTGTGACACGTGTCGCGCAGCGGTGCGCTTGCGCAGTTGTGCTTGCGCAACTGCGCAGACACGTGTCGCGCAGCGGTGCGCTTGCGCAGTTGAACGTTGCTTATGTTTTTTAAAGAGCTTTGCTCTGATTGGACGTACTGTCTTGGGCGTTGTGTTGCCGTATCAACTTCTGACACGTGGCGCGTTGCGCGCAGCGCACGGGAACTGAAGCGCTGCTTCAAAATTTGAATTTTCAAAACTTAAGCAGAGCCATGCTCTGATTGGGGGAACAAATGCCCCCCCACCGTTGCGCTCACGTGGCGCGCACGTGAGTGCAGCGGTGGCAAGACCCCAACCGTTGGATCATGGGGGTCATTTGAAGAGACGCAGGCGTCTATAAATAGGACCCTTGGTCCTTGGTAATTCTTTACCAATTTCAAGAATTTGAATTTCAGAGCCTTGCTCTTGCTTAAAATCTCTTAGAGCCTTGCTCTTGCTTCTTCCCAAGAACTTTGAAGTTTAGAACTTAGAATCACTCTTAGGTAAAAATTTAAATTAATTTAGATTAATTTTAATTAACAGAGCCTTGCTCTTGTAGATCTTTGATCTAAAGAAAACCCCTTTGGGGTTTCTTCAACAGAGCCTTGCTCTCATAGATCTTTGATCTAAAGAAAACCCCTTTGGGGTTTCATCCACAGAGCCTTGCTCTCAAAAATTTACAGAGATCTGGTTCCTGGGTTTTAACCCATGAACAGAGCCATGCTCATAGATCAAATAGAGAACTCCTAAAAGTTTTCATGGATCTTTAAGATCCCAAAAATTTTAATTCCTAGGAGTTATAATTTTTCATTACTACTACAGAGCTAGGCTCTTTTTAAGAAGTTTTATTCCTTTGAGACCAGAGTTTGACAAATGTCACTCTGTGATAGAGCTTTGCTCTAAAAAGAGGAGATTTTCTCCTTGTCTCTAGGGATCCCCCCAATAAGGGTATTTTTTTGGGGGTCTTTTTCATTGACTGACAGTCTCATCCAATGATGGGACTGTCTTATCAAATGATGCGCCGTCATCTAGATTTTGTGGGTCCCCCTTTGGTCCCCTACTCACTGCATTGTAGTGTGATGTAGGACTTTGACATGTGAAGCATTGGAACGCTAACGGTTATATATATATATATATTTTTCTACAGGGAACATGTCTGAAGATTTGTCTTTCCCTTTTGTTCGCTCAGAAGGAGGGTTCCACATTCGCCAGTGGACCGGGTGGTGTTTGCTCTGATCAAAAATCATGATCCCGAGTGCAAGAGACTTCACTTATGGAGAAGGTGGTACAGCCAGATTATCCAAGGCCGTCGCAGCTTCAGCTCCGCCTCACCCTCCGAGCCCATAGTTACGATCCCTTATGCGGACAAGCCCCCGGTGGAGTATGCCGTGGAGGTTAAAAATTGGAATGCCGACGACCTCCTTCAGCCTGCAATCGGTGCCATTCCGGTGCAGCCGCCGCCGGCTATAGATATCTTGGGGAGGTGAATCTGTCAGGGTGAAGCACGCCCTTGGGGACAGGCTTATAACATTGGATTGATCCCGTGGCCGCTTGCCGGATATTTGCAATGGGCCCGTTACATTTTGGCGACGAAGAGGGCTCTCCTGACGACGATTGGTTTGTACTCAGCTATTTACGTCTCGCTCTTCGAGTATCCCTCTCCTCCGACGTGGTGGATAAAGGTCTTCATCGAACAATGGAATATCCCCACCCATACCTTCTTGACAGCGGATAGGGAAGTCTCCACTCTCTGGAGGAGTTTGCTGAGATTTCAGGTTTGCCAATGAGGGGAGAACACTATGAGGAGCTGCTTCCTCCTGACGAGTATGTCTTCGCCACCAAGCAGCTTGTATTTGACTTAACTTCGGAAAATGCCATTCAGCATCAGCACCCGGGCCTGGTGAAGGTGTTGGAGATTTATGAGGAACTCCATTTGGAATCGGGCGACCGGGGCGTCAGTTTCACGGATTTCATTGCTCGTTTTATCCGCCCGGAGTTCCTATCAGAGCAGGGCGAGAAGTTCGCTCAGCTTGCTGACCCCTTTGGTTTCGGCTTGGACCGCCGACCTTCATCGGAAAATGACCAGCGGGATTTTTATTTTCCCGGCACTGCCAGCGTCCCTTTCTCAGAGATCGCCGTTCCTGGCATGGACGAGGAGACTTTTTTCATAGGGTTCTTGGGTCTATGGCTATGCAGCTTCGCGCTCCCCATGCACCCACGCCTCATGCGGTCCTCTGTCTTTTATCCGGCGCATCGAATGGCGGCGGGTTTGCAGCTATCGGTAGGGATTGCCGGGCTGGCTTACCTTTATAATGGACTTAGCGTAGCGGCGGACGCTAATGAGCCTGGGGTACAGCTTGCTAACTTTCCGATGCACTACTTCACTTCTTGGATGGAGCTGCATGTGCGAGAGGTGTTTGGTGCTCATAAGACTCCTCCATTCTTTGATAAATTCAAACTCCCAAGAATTATGCGGTTGGTCGGGGCTTCAATTGTGGTTGCACCTCCGCGGGAGTCTAGGGGACTGCTCTTGCGTTCACATCTAGTCGGAGCGAAGACCTATTTTGTGGATAAGGTCATCACCATAGGCTCCGAGACCGCTAAGTCAGTGGTGTCGCTGCGTGACGACTTTAAGGGCGGGGTTTCTGTACTGAAGGCTCGGGAAATCCTTCACCTTTACTCCATTCGGCCGGGCTACCTAGTATTTAGGCAGAATAAGACGGCTCTCTTTATGAGGTATAACCCACATCGATTTGCCCGACAATCGAGTTACAATCAAGGGATCCCGATGGAGGCCTTTCTGGAAACACCCGCGGTCGGCCCAGAGGGGATAAGGAATGCGATGCATCATTTCGTCCGGCTCAATACAGGCTCTTATTTTTTCATCAGTGAGCCTAGCTGTGCCCCTAAAATAATCCATCCGTATGTAGCCTGGTATGCGCATGCTATGGGCCCAATCATTTTAATGGAGAAACGCTTGCTGGTTGACCATAGGGGTGCGCCTCCTGGTGGTGATCGCAAGGCTCCCTTGCATCCAAGGCGCCCGGTCGTCCCTCCGCTAAAAGAGGCCGGAGTTGACCGACCACGCGTGTTGGCCCCCCCGCATGGATTGCCACTGCCTACTACGGTGGATGCACCACCGGCGCCCCGTGCTCCCACAAAGATGGTTAAAGTGGTATCGCCAGAGTCTGGCGCAGGAGCGGATATCGGGACTCGCCGCCCTAAAGTGACTGCCAAGCGCAAAGCTGCTCCGGGTGGATCTAAAGCTGGCGGGCAGAAGAAGAAGAAGTCCACCCTATCCCTCGACGCGATCCTCAGCTTAAATCCTGCGGCTCCTCCCGCCGAGGCCATATGTGAATACGGCAGCAATGAGGGTTTCGTGGTAGATCCTGCGGACACCAATTTAGTTGCCGCCATTGCAGCTTCGGAGCGATCGGCGAGGCTTGAAGCGATGTTAAGTAAACTCGCTGAGTCCGGTAATCATCAGACGCTTTATTTGTCGTTTTATCGCGCTTTGTATTATTATATTTAACTAACATTTGCTCCATTTTCAACAGGTGTCTCCACTGAAGAGGCTATTGCTGCATCCTTGAAAACCTTCCAGGAGGAGGAGGAGAAGCGTGCCCTAGCAGGCGTTGGTATGTCCTACCCTTTTCCCTTTCATAATGAAAATTTGTCATCTTCTCTGATGGTCGACCTAACCTTCTTTTGTTTCTTTGCAGAGGTTATATCAGTTGGCGCGGGGATCCTTCCTGAGCCTGTTACTGAAGTCCCAGCTTCATCGAAGTTGCCACAAGAGCCCCGGCTTGACAAGACGATGAGGGATGCCTTGAAGAATCTAGAGGCATCCTTAAATACGGACGAGGGAGCCTCACTCAAGGAAGCCCTAGTGGCATCCGTCTCAACGGCTCGAGAGGAGCGGAAGCGGTTGAGACGCGAAGCAAGGGCACGCAGAGCTGCTTTGGCCGCGGGAGCGGGCCCTAGCACTCTTCCTCGTGCCGACACTCCTTCTGAAGCAGAGGCGAGCAGAGCTGCTTTGGCCACGGGAGCGGGCCCTAGCACGATTTCTCGTGCCGGCACTCCTTCTGAAGAGGCCCCTGCCGCCCTGTCTACTGCTTATAGGCAAGTGGTGCGCGCGGCTCGGAGTGCAAACGACAAGTCCTCTTCAGGTATTACTTCTTTCAGAGCTTTGTTGTAAGAATTATAAAGCCATTGGCTCATATGCGTTTCATCTGGCAGGGCCTAGTCCGACTGAGGGGGAGGCGGAGACCGTTGGACCCCAGGAAAAGGCGGAAGCGGCGCCTACCGAACCTGAGCCGACCGTGAGGCGCGTCATTGGGGCCACGGGATCCGTTACAGAGGTTGAGGAGTCCGCCGCCGAGAGGGTCATTGATACCGCTCCTGACGTGGCGGTAGATGAGATGATCGTCTTAACCGAGGCGAAGGCGGTAGAAGGCGAAGCGCTCGAGGCTGGAGACCTCACGGTGACGGTGGATGAGACAACCGTGACCGCAGGATCCGTAGGAGTAGCGGCTGAGGTCGCCACGATTCTTGAGGACGAGCCAGCTACTCTTTCTCAGGAATCTGGCAACGCTCCAATCATGACCCTCTCCGCCTATATTCCCCCGCCTTCTCCCGGGCTTGCAAGTGTGACAACGGTCCCTATTGAGTCGGGTGACGAGGCTACGGGTGGTGGCCTGATGTCGATGGAGGGAGGAATTGCCTCAGTCTCGGCTGGCAGTTCATCGGGTAAGTTTCGGGTTACTATCGTTTCCCCCCTTCTTTATATATCTTGCGATCTCTTCTAACAAGCTTGTCTTTGCAGGTGCGGCCAGTGCCGACGCTCCATTGCTTGAAGGAGCACCTTCAACTACTGCTTTGGCGGTGGTCACTTCCCCGTCTTCCCTCGTGCCATCGCGGATGTTGGAAGGTATGGATTTGCGACTCACAAGTTAATCTTTTAAAGGTGTAGTTCATGGACTAACGCCATACCACCGCATCTTTTCAGGAGTGCTCTTTGATCATCTATATCAAGTGTTGCTCCCACACTTCTCCTTCCCATTCGAACTTGCTTCTCCCTCTAGTGGCGCTGGTGAGTGTACGTTCACTACAATATCTTTGTTCATCCCCTTTTTTCTAGCAATTGAATGATTTCTGACTTTTCCCTTTCTTTATTGCAGTGCCACAAATCGAAGGAGGGGATGCAAGACCTGCCGCGCTACCGGCTCTTCCGGCTTTGCCGTTTGTTGCTGCTGGTATAGCAAATTCCTTTTTTTTTGGTAACCCTTAAACATCTCTTGAACCATCGTTTAACCATGTTTTGTTTTGCAGCTATTGTTCCGGCTTCGGTCCCTTTTGAGTCTCGCGTCCTTCCACCGGCAGGCCCTTTCTTGAGACGCCCGTCTTCAAAGGGTGCTGTGATGAGTTTGGGCATGCTGAGCGGGTACATCGAAGAGCTCAACATGGACGCTCTCCCTTCTGCCGTAGATTTCGCTGTGGAGGTTAATCCAATGTTGGCGGCGCTCGTAAATTTTCATAACGAAGGCGTCGTCGGATCTTGGGTTAATCACTGCAGGGAGATCGAGGCCTGTCTATACCGGCTGGAGTCGATGCGCCCTTCTCCCGAAGTTTTAGCCCTGAGCACCCAACGCACGACTTGGCTCGAGCAAAGCACTTCGCACTCCCGCCACTTGGAGCAAGAAGCAGCTTTAAGACTAAGGGAATGCCAAAAGACCTCGAACGAAACGGCCCATCTGCGCGCTGAGGTTGAGGCAAATGCTGCCCAAGTGAAGACTATCTTTGAGGGTCTCTTGGAGCGCATCTCCCATGGGCTAAACTTGAAGCGGAAGCTTGACGTAGCTGAGCGCAACATCCCAAGTCGGGAAGCTGCCTATCAGGTCGCCAGGGAGCAGCTTGCGTCGGTCTTGCAGCAACGAGTCCAAGTGGAGGCAGAGCTGGCGGTGGTAGCTGACCAAGAGAAGGCATGGAAGGACATATGCGAGCAATTGCTACACCTATGCAAGACGCTTCCTTCCCAATAATTCTCCTTGTACCATTTGTCTTTGTAAAGTATATGCATATATTTTTTTTATTCTTTAGCACAATGTATCCTGTACTTGATCAATATTTATGAATAAAAGATGCACATTTTTGTAATGTCTTGTGTCATTTCTCCGTCTTTTTCTTTCTTTTGTTGTCAGTGTGCCACCTTAGTAACCATGATTGACGGATAATAGGGCATGCATCTTGACTTTCTTAAGAAATAGCGATGGCTTAAGCCGCAGGTTCAGATCTGCTGCCTAAGACTTTTCAACTCCATGAGCCGTCAGGGTCTTAGAGAGACTTTCTCCCTACGGATCGAGAGGATCTCGTAGGTGGGTTTTCTCCTTGGGAATCGTGAGGATTCCTAAGTGTGGTTTTCTCTTATAAGTCGTAAGGATCTTATAAGAGAATTTTCCCTCTTACGAGTCGAGAGGATTTGTAAGTGGTTGTTTCCCTCCTCGTCGAAATTCGACTTCGGAGAGTGAGACCCGTGAATAGTATGCAAGAGACCAGTTTGGATTGACTTGCAGGGCCCCATTGTTCAGGAAGCAAGTTCTCCTACCTCTGATGCCTGAGGCTTCATCTTGTAGATTAAGAAGCAAGTTCGATTTGTTGAAGAAATCCCTCTTCTGAAAGATTTGGCGGGATTTCCCCCACCATCGGATCTTTGATCTAGGGGCTTCTGTTTTACAGAAGATAATAACCGAAAAGATTTCTTCAGAACCTTTTTGTTTAGCGCGAATGCTCCAGGATATGACACGTGTCGCACAGCACACAGTGCAGCGCAACTGCGCTAGCACATCTACGCCGACACGTGTCATGCAGCGCACGACGCATACGCCGCTGAAGCGTTGCTTCCCTTGGTTTTGCTTGAAACAGAGCTTTGCTTTGGCTGGGTGCGCTGCTTTGGGGTGCTGCGCTGATGCGTTTGCGCTGGACACGTGGCGTGTAGCGCGCAGCGCAACGCAACTGCGCTAGCGCTTCCGTGCTGAAGCGTCGCTTCTTCAAGATAGAGCTTTGCTCTAATCGGGGAAGGATGAAGTAGTGCTTCATCTTCTGTCTCGGAATTCGAACGGACATTCGTTCCAATTAGGGTAAACTGCCGTGACGACTCTTGGGAGCCGAAGAGGCACTTGAGGCCTATAAATAGGACCCTTGGTCCCCTCCAGATACTTATCATCTTCCAGATTTCCATTTTGAAGACTTCAGATCTTTGTTCTTGCCTCTAAGAACTCCGGTGCCTTGCTCCCTTTTTTTTAAAAGTTTTTTAAGAAGAACTTCAGGTAAAATCGATTCTTAGATCAATCTTAAATAGCAGAGCTCTCGTCTAGTGGGTTTCATCTTTGAACATAGTTTTGCTCTCTCGGAATTTAGACATCCATGTATATTATTGCTTTTCTATTGTTGATCTTCCTGTAATATTTTCTCCAGGCATAATGGCGGCGGTGCATCTATACAGTCTGCACGAGTTCATTATCTACGATGATATCCGTGCTCAGGGTCGTCAACAAAACCAGGAGTTTACAGACGCCGAATGTGCAGAAGTTATGGGTCGTCTGAACGCAAGCGGTGGTTGGCTGTTGCCTCGGCGTTCGGCTCTTTTGAAAGTCGTGCTGGGAGCAATATGGAGGGCACTTCCGGGTCTTCACGAGGCCCTACCACTCAATGCGCTGGATGATGCCGAGGAGAAGGTGCATTCAGTTCACCTGACAGGGCTGATCTCAAAGAAGCGACGGAACGACCTCGTTGACATCCTGCATCAAGTGTTTCAGCAGACGACGATTGTCGCTGCTTATCAAAGGCCGGAAGGGCTTGCCGATGATATCGACACCGAAGAGCGCGAAAGACTGCGCATAAGAATAATTAGAAAGGCCAGAAGAACTCTGGATGGCCTTACTTTTGATTTCCTCAATCCGTGCCCCGGATCCGAGGTTATACCGTTGTAATATTTTGAACAATGTTTCTTATGCATTATTCTTATGCTTGTAAAAACTTTTAGTGGTATGAATGAAAACCCTCCTCTTTTCTATTTCAGCCTGTCTTATTTCTCATCCTGAGTCTTCTGTCGATGCATAAATGAATGCGTTACGCATGCCAGATCAAATGTAGAACGGATATTCTTTCTATGTCAGTAGGCTGTCTTAATAATCATGGTTGATGGATGTCTAAAACGAGTATTCCGACTTCCTCAGGAAATAGCGATGGCTTAGGCCGCAAGTTCAGGTTTACCGCCTAAGACTTTTCAATTCTATGAGCCGTGAGGGTCTCATAGAGGCTTTTCTCCCTACGGATCGAGAGGATCTCATAGGTGGATTTTCTCCTTAGGAATCGTGAGGATTCCTAAGTGTGGTTTTCCCTTATAAGTCGTAGGGATCTTATAAGAGAATTTTCCCTCTTACGAGCCGATAGAATTCGTAAGCGGTTGTTTCCCTCCTCGTCGAAATTCGACTTCGGAGAGTGAGACCCGTGAATAGTATGCAAGAGACCATTTTGGATTGACTTGCAGGGCCCCATTGCTCAAGAAGCAAGCTTTTCAATCCTTGCTGTCTGAGACTTCTTCTTACAAATTGAGACGAATCGGGAATTTGCTCGCGGAGAGGGTGATGGCTCTGCAAGTTGACATGAGTTTAAGAGGCTCTCATCACGGAGTGTTTGTATTCGTGAGTCGAGGAGTTTGCTAGGGATTATTTGTTTCCCGAGCACCAAGGATTATTTGTTTCCTTGGGGTTTGAAACGAGTCGAGGATTCCCACGGAGGCGCTGGTGGCTCTGCAGGTCGACGCGGATTAGGAGTCTCTCGTCAAGGAGTGTTTGTATCCGTGAGTCGAGGGATTTGCTAGGGATTATTTGTTTCCCGAGCGCCAAGGATTATTTGTTTCCTTGGGGTTTGAAATGAGTCGAGGATTCCCACGGAGGCGCTGGTGGCTCTGCAGGTCGACGCGGATCAGGAGTCTCTCGTCAAGGAGTGTTTGTATCCGTGAGTCGAGGGATTTGCTAGGGATTATTTGTTTCCCGAGCGCCAAGGATTATTTATTTCCTTGATGTTTGAAACGAGTCGAGGATTCCCACGGAGGCGCTGGTGGCTCTGCAGGTCGACGCGGATCAGGAGTCTCTCGTCAAGGAGTGTTTGTATCCGTGAGTCGAGGAATTTGCCAGGGATTATTTGTTTCCCAAGCGCCAAGGATTATTTGTTTCCTTGGGGTTTGAAACGAGTCGAGAATTCCTACGGAGGCACTGGTGGCTCTGCGGGTCGACGCGGATCAGGAGGCTCTCGTCAAGGAGTGTTTGTATCCATGAGTCGAGGAATTTGATGAAGATATTGATTTCTTCGGAGTTGGACTGAACTGTCGAGATTTGGCTTCGTCTTCTGGCGGAGCCTGTTGGGAAAGTATGGTTCCTTCTTTGTTTACGCCCTTGGATTGTATACAGGGATCGATGTGATCTTAACTGTAGGGCCAAAGTTTTATCATCATTTTTTTTAATTTTATTTCCGCGATGCTCTATCATTTCAGCTTTTATATCGCGAAGGTCACGATTGCCCAATCATTTCGGCTATTTTTCGCGGTGCCCAATCATTTCGGCTGTTTATTTTATTTCCACTCGCTGCTTTTTATTGCGAGTTGCCCAATCATTTCGGCTATTTCGCATGCATACATTTTACTTGCTGCTTTTTATTGCAAGTTGCCCTATCATTTCGGCTATTTCGTATGCATGTGCGGCTTATTGGTTTTTCGCCGTAAACCTGAAATTGGACACCGATTTTGGCATTAGCACCGCTACAACTGGGATATTGCCAGGAGAGAATCATCATTTGCCTCTGTCGTTGTCGAACAAAGGAGGCTTAGCGACCAGGGTTAGGGTCCTGTCGACTAAGGCTTTTGACTTCGTGAGCCGTAAGGGTATCACGAAGTTATTTCTCCCTACAAGTCGTGAGGATCTTGTAGGTGTATTTTCTCCTTAGGAGTCGTGAGGATCCCTAAGTGTTTGTTTCTCTGTAAGTCGTAAGGATCCTACAGGAGAGCTTTCTCCTTGCAAGTCGAGAGGATTTATAAGGGTTGTTTACCATGCAAACATATCCCTAGTTTCAGATGGGACTTAGTTAGGGAAACGTTTATTCGCGCCCGTGGATTGTATACAAGGGTCAATATTGAACCACTTGTAGGGCAATATTGGAAATTTGTGGGGGTTTGCTTAGGCACAGGTTTAGGTCTCTGTGACTTAAGACTTTCAAACCTTACGAGCCGTGAGGGTCCCATAAGAGCGTTCTCCTTACGAGTCGTGAGGATCTCGCAAGTGTATTTTCTCCTTAGGAATCGTGGGGATTCCTAAGTGTGTTGCTCCCTTGTGAGTCGTAAGGATCTCACGCGGGTGGTTTCTCCTTATAAGGTCGAGAGGACCCTATAAGTGTCTTTTAACGAGGTTGCGCCCTTTCGGGTTTTCACAAACACTCGCCGGTAGTCCTGCTGTTTTTACTCACGGAGCTCTTTCGGGTTTTCATCCGTGCCCATTTTGCTTATGGACATACCGTTTTTTTTTTATTTTCTTTTTTCTTTTTTTTTTACGAGGTCGCGCCCTTTCGGGTTTTCACGAACACTCGCCGGTAGCCCTGCTGTTTTTACTCACGGAGCCCTTTCGGGTTTTCATCCGTGCCCCTTTTTGCTTATGGACATACCGTTTTTTTTATTTCATTTTTATATGTTTTTTTTTATCTTGTCAGCCTAAGGATGCTGCGGTATTAGTTTAAAGACGTTTCGGTCTGCTATTAGTTTTAAGGACATTTCGGTCCGCTGTTAGTTTAAGGACATTTCGGTCCGCTGTTGAGAAGCTGGCTACTGCTTATAAAGTTTGAGCTTAGGAAGATAGCGAGCGGACATAGTCGTCGTCATCTATCGTTGACCTAGGCTGTGGCTCATTAAGCGTAGTATTTCTTTAGGAAGCGACCGTTTATTGGTCTGAAAGGCCTTTCACCGTGCATGTCCATGAGTAGATAGGCCCCACCCTGGTAAACTTTATCTATGATGTACGGGCCTTCATAGTTCGGCTCGAATTTTCCCCGCTTGGCGCGATTGGGGATCATAGGCCTTTTGACCACTAGCACAAGTTCGCCTTGACGGAATGTCCTTGGTCGGGTCAATCTTTCATATGAGCGTGTCATCTTTGCTTTATAAGCTTCCAGATTTTGCTGTGCTATGAGCCTAGTTTCATCAAGGGCGTCAAGCTCTTCAAACCGAAGGTGAGCATTTTCTTCGTCTGTCAGCTCGTAGTGGACTGCCACTCGTAGAGAGGGTAATTCTATCTCGAGAGGGAGTACTGCTTCCGTCCCAAATACCAATGCGTACGGCGTTGTGTTTGTGGCCGTTTTAAATGTAGTTCGATACGCCCAAAGAGCCTCTTGCAATCTTTCGTGCCAATCTCTCTTATTTCGTGACACTGTTTTCTTCATGATCTTCGTCAAGGTCTTGTTGAAGGCCTCAGCTAGACCGTTAGCTCGCGGATTATAAACCGAGGAATATCTCCAGTCTATATTGTGCTGCTGTGCGAAGCGACTAATTTTGTGACTTCGGTAAGCTGGCCCATTATCAGAGATGATCCTTCTCGGGGTTCCAAACCGGTATATGACGTGCGTTTTGAAGAAATGGAGGATGTTTTCCGTCTTCACTTCCCTCAACGGTACCGCCTCTGCCCATTTGGAGAAGTAATCAGTCGTCGCCAAGATGAAACGATGTCCCTTGGACGATTCTGGTTCGATGGGGCCGACTATATCTGTTCCCCACATTTCGAATGGCCAGCTAGCCACTGTTGGATGCAGTGGATTGGGATGCTGGTGGATGAAGTCCCCATGGATCTGACACGGGTGACACTGCTTCGCATATTCGAGGCAGTCTTGCATCATGGTGGGCCAATAGTAGCCCATCCGTTTTATCTTTAACTTCATCTTAGGGCCTGCTTGGTGGGAACCGCAGAGTCCGTCGTGAACTTCTTGGACGACTCTTCTCGCTTCGTTAGGTCCTAAGCATCTCAGCCACAGAGAATCGAATGACCTCTTGTATAGAGTATCGTTGACGAAGGCGAAAGACAGAGCTCGTTTTACGAGCTGATGTCTTATGGACGCTTCTTCAGGCATTCGGTGGAACTTGAAGTAATCTATGAAGACTTCTCTCCAATCCTCAACTTTCTCATGTTCTTTTATTTGCAAGGTTGCTTGTTCAGTCACTCCCTTCTCTTCGGGTGATTCCGAAGGTATTTCTGCGGGGGCGAGCACCTGACGACTTTGTACCATGATTCTAACGTCATCGAGGTTCTCGTCAGCCATTTCTTTAGCGAGTTTGGCCAACGCGTCCGCTTTGCTGTTATCCGCGCGTGGTATGCTCTCCAAAGTATAAGAGGGAATTTGGGTTAGCAGTTGTTGCACCTTTTCACCGTATTTTACTAACTCCGGTTTGCATGTTTGGTAATCGCCGTTTACTTGACTAACGACCAGTTGCGAATCTCCGTATATGAGGAGGTTTTCAATTCCCATGTCAATGGCGATCTCGAGGCCTGCTATCAGAGCTTCGTATTCGGCTTCATTATTCGTCCTCGGCTCTGTTAAAGAGAAGGCGAAGCGCATTATTCCTCCTTGTGGAGTCACAAAGATGAGTCCTACCCCCGATTTGATCATTGGCGTACTTTGTTTATGCTTTTTCATGGAAGATGCTCCATCGAAATAAAGCTCCCAGCGGGTATCACCACTGTCGATTGCGTCAAACGCATGTCTGTCTGGCAAATCGCAATTTAAAGGAGAATCGGCAGGTATGGGATGCTCAGCAAGGAAGTCGGCGATGGCCTGGCCTTTTACTGCCCTGAGAGGTTGATATGTTATCGAAAATTCCATCAAGAGCAGGGCCTATTTAGCGAGTCGCCCTGTCAATATGGCTTTTGACATTAGATATTTGAGAGGGTCCACTTTTGAAATAAGACGGACTTCGTGCGCCAACGCATAGTGCCTAAGCTTTGTTATTGCGAAGATCAACGCCAGGCAGTGTTTTTCAATGGGAGAGTAGTTGCTTTCTGCCCCCAGCAGAACTCGACTTAAGTAGTAGAGTGCTCTTTCTTTCCCTTGATCGTTCTCTTGTGCCCATAATGCGCCTAAGGAACCTTCGAAGGCGGTTGTATAAAGAATGAGAGGCTTCCCCTTAACCGGAGCAGCCAACACCGGCGGGTTCTGCAGGTATTGCTTGATCTCATCCAGTGCGCCTTGGCATTTTTGATCCCAAACGAATGGGGTTCCCTTCTTCATCAGGTGACTGTAAGGACGGTACTTTCCTGAAAGATTAGCTATAAATCGCCGTATGTATGCGAGCTTCCCTTGGAGAGATCGCAACTGTTTAAGAGTCCTTGGCGGAGGCATTTCCATGATCGCTTTAATCTTAGACGGATCTATTTCAATGCCTCGGTGTCGAACGATAAACCCTAGGAATTTGCCCGAGGAAACCCCGAACGCGCATTTTAAAGGATTCATCTTCAAATTGTATTGCCGAAGGCGTTGAAATACGGTCTTCAAATGCTCTCAAGATGTTCTTCGTATGACTTGCTTTTAACCACAAGATCGTCGATATAGCATTCGACGATTTCGTGTATAAGGTCGTCGAAGATCTTTGTCATGGCCCTCTGATAAGTAGCATCGGCGTTCTTCAAACCGAAGGGCATCACTTTATAACAAAATATACCAAGAGGAGTCCTGAAGGCTGTGTGCTTCTGGTCTTCTGGATGCATTTTTATCTGGTTATACCCCGATGAGCCGTCCATGAAGGAGAAAACTTCATGAGTGGATGTATTGTCTATCATCAGTTCAGTGACTGGCACTGGGAAATCATCCTTCGGGCAAGCTTTATTAAGATCCCTGAAGTCTACGCATATGCGCACTGTCCCATTTTTCTTCATCACTGGGACGATGTTGGCGATCCATTCAGGGTACTGAACTTCCTGGATGAAGCCAGAGTCGATTAACTTTTTGACTTCGGTATTTATGCTCATCTCAAGCTCGAGTCGCATTCTTCTCGGCGCCTGTTTGACTGGCTTGATGTTCGGGGATATTGCTAGTCTATGTACAGCAACTTCTGGATCTAGTCCCGGCATCTCGGAATAGTTCCATGCGAAGCAATCTTTATGCTGCACAAGGACGTCTTTTAACGTAGCCACCCTCTCTTCAGACAGCAGCTTGCTGACGAATGTCGGTCGCGGATCATTTATTGTCCCCAACTCGATTTTCTTGAGGTTATCTGCAGTAGTATGGATTCCATCTTCCAGCTCTTTTGGTGCTGGTGGAAATTCTGAGATTACCTCATCGCTGCCGTTTTCAAAGCACCAGGGAAGGTCATCCATGTTCTCGGGCTCTTCCCTTGATATCATTATCACGTGACAAGTACGAATTCGCTTCCAATCCCAATGCAGAACTGGTTCTTCTTTCATGGCCTTGGGCTCGTGCTTTTGTGGTGGTGCTACCCTCCAGTTGTCAGACAACGCGAATTTGCCAAGCTGATATTGGTCCTCAACCCAATTCTTAAAGGTGAAGCAATCTTCAAGCGGATGCCCTACTACTCGATGGTAAGAGCAATAATTTGGGTTGGAGACTCCGCCCGCTTGCTCAGGGTGTTTAGACTCTGGCAGTGTAAGCATTTGATGTTTTAGAGCAAGATTAAGTATTTTCCTTGTTTTGTTCCGAGGAAATGAGTATGCTCGACCCATTTTCTTCATGAGGGCTAAGTCAATAACGCTCGACTCTCGGATGCGTGGCTTCTTAGCTCTGCTTCGTGGTTGTCGAGCGCCTTTCTTGCCTTTCGACTTGTTTTTGCTTTCGCGTTGAACCTCTTTTGTAGCAGGTTGACAAGGAGCGGCATTTTCATCCTTCACCGCCTGTTGAAGGAGGCGCTGTGTCTTGGCTTTCTCATAGATTGTCATTTCACGATTGTGATCATCTCGGGATTTTTGACTCGCATTCCTTATAAGTTTGTCCATCTGGTCTTCAAATGATGGACTGGGCGGTTTTGCATCAGGAACTTTTGCTGGCTCAGGATCAGCGTCCTCCCATTGAGCGTCCGCCTCTTCATCGAAGTCATTCATGACATAACAGCTGTTTACTAGCTCCCGTTTCTTTGACCGGATGTACCCAAGCCCTTTTGTTTCTATTCTCCCGTTAGGCAGTTTGCATTGAGTCCCGGGAATGTTCCAGACCTTGTCATAGAATTTAGCTTTTCTAATGGTCTGTGTGAAGGATATCCCCTGGCGTTTCAGCAGTTTCTTCAAACCTTCGGTATAATATCTGGGAAGACGGATAGGCTGAAGCCTGTCGAGCGTGGGATCCGCGCCATGCCAAATTTCTTTTTCTACCTTGTTTTCTTCAGAACGGTAGAATAGGATTGCCTTCTTGCCTTTTCGTCCGGGAGGGATATAGAATGTCTGCAATTCTTCTACGCTGTTGGTGTTGAGTGCATCCAGTTCTTTGTAATGTTCAAGCGGCACCATAGTTATCTGCATACTTCGCTCTTCATCAGCAGAAGCTCGTATTGACAGCCGAGCAGGGAATACAGCGTGAACTTCATCCTCTGAATCACTGCCGAAGATTAATGAAGGAACGGATGGTCCTGGCCTGGTGGACTGGGATGGACCTGAATAAATTATATCCTCCTCCTCCTCGGTGTCACTGCCGAAGACAGGAATGGTGGCGTTAGTTTTGTTCTCCGGTTTGTGACACCTTTCCGTGTCTTCGAAACTTGGTAAGAAGTACTTGGCATCTTCATACTTGCGAACTTCGTTCACGGAAAACGGATTCAACTCTCCCGCTACAGTGTACTCAAGGCCATCCCTAGAATACTTCATGCACTGATGCTGTGTAGAAGGGATGATATTGTACTCGTGTAGCCATGGTCGGCCGAGCAGAGCATTGTAGCACGTCTTGGCGTCTATAACATGGAATTTGATGTCTGTGACAAGCAACCCGAAGCGTAGCGTCAATATCACAGATCCAAGTGTTTTTGATGATTGAGATTCGAATCCGGAGATAGTGATTTTGTCTCGGGCGAGGTGTTGGACACTCATGCAAGTCTCCTTTAACACTCGCACATTGAGTAAATTGACAGACGATCCGTTATCGACCAAGATTTTGCCTATCTTTATATCATGGCAGTATCCTGAGACATAAAGGGGGCGATTGTGTTCACACGTCCCGAGGAGAAGGTCTTCATCGCCGAAAGCAACGTCGGCCGTGTGCACCTCTTCCAATTCATCCTTCATCTTTTGTTCGGCCAGGAAAGCTTGGAATTGGTCCGGATCTTGTAGGGCCTTAATCAAAGAATCCCTTGCCTCTTTTGATAGTAATAGGGCATCGAGAATGCTGAGTTGTGAGGGTAGCTTTCTCAGATGCGCCAAGACATTGTAATCCACTTTACTCCTCTTCGGCGGGTTCTTGGCGGTTAACTCTTCCGCAACTTGGTCATCCAAAGCGATGTCTTCAGAGACCTTCTCTTTCCTTTTGTCTTTCTTGTTTAAGGGTCCGAGATTCTTTTCGGGTAATGTTCGATTGCGTAGCTGTATATTTTCGCAAGCCTTCGGTTCTTTTTCTTTTCCCGAAGTGGATTCTTTGAAGAGGGGGCCAAGCTCTAGCTCCTCATCGGAATCGCTCCCAAATGTAGGCACTTGTGACCCGGCAGTGTTAACCATGTGACAATTGCTGGCAGTTCTTTCAAGCTCTTTGGTTGTGTTTCTTTGCTCCCGACGAATTTTACGCTTTTCCTGTTTAAAGCGTTGTTGATTAGCGACGTATCCTTGCCACCATCTATCGAAAGCCTTGCACTTTTGAGTGGGATGCGAGACCTTCTGATGATATAAGCAATAAGAGGGGTGCATTTCCACCACACCCGTCATTTTTCCTTCAGAGGATGGTAGCTTCATGCCCATTGATATGGCCTTAGCAAACCTCTTTTTTATCTTGAATTGGCTTTTGTCAGCGGTGGAGGCATCTTGCTCCAGTGGGATCGTCTCAGCTCTTTCATCAAGTCGCTGGCGCTTGGCCCTTTCGAATATAGCCGTCTCGCGTTCTCGATCAGCTTTACTTTTCAATCGAGCTTCATTAAGAAACGCGCCAATCATCTCAACTGATAACCCTGGAGCTCTTGATTCGGCATTTGCCCCCAGCGTTTCAGTGCCAAAGGTCTCTTCATCATTCGTGACCGAATGAGAGATCATATGACAGCTCGCCACATACTCCTCGGATTCGTCCGATGAACTTTCTCCCTCATCTTCCTTTTGAAAGACGTGATCAAGGAAATCTTGGAGCGTAATGGGAGTCCGCGCCTTTTGGTTATATTCATCCAGCGCGTCGATCTGCTTTTGTAGGTCCGTGCGCTTGTCGTCAGGCTTCACGGGCTTCTTAGATTTCTTCTTCTTCTTTTTCGAAGATTTTGACGGCTGGCTATGAACGCTTGAACTACCACCATCAGTCTTCGGAGTCAGTCGTGGCTTCAACATCCCCTCAATAACCTGCGGTTCCAAGGGGTTCTTCCACTTGACCGCTGGACAGGTCTGAAGATCGTTTAGCATTCTCTTCGTTTTTGATGATAATACAACCTCCCACGGATCTTCTTCAATGACGGAGCATGTTGCCCCCGGCGTATTCGTCCCCTTAGAGGTGTGGGGCTATGGGGGATTCACCTTCCATTTGTCAGATAGCGCAAATTTGCCCTGACGGTACTGATTCTCAAGCCAATTCTTGAAAACGTAGCAATCCTCGATGGGATGGCCTAGCACTCGATGGTAAGGGCAGTAGTTGGGCTCGTTGACGTCGTTCGGTTGCAACGGACGTTTTGGATCTGGCAAACTTATGAGTCTGTTGCGCAACGCCAGCTCGAATAGCCTCCTTGTTTTATCGCGGGGGAAGGAGTAAGGACGTCCCATCCTGTCCTCAAGGGGTACGTATGGGCGTGTATTGTTTGGACGAGCAACCGGCTTTGAGTCGCTCGGTTGTTGTTGGGCATTAGCGACAATGATCGCTTTTCCCTTTCCTTTATCGTTTCGGGAGTCCGGCTTCGGGAGAGGGGGTTTATGGCCCATCTGGTCCATCTGCGCTAATTTGTCGATCAAAGCCTGGAAGGTAGTCGGCTTGAAGAACATCATGAACTGCGAGATGGTTGCTTATGGATCAAGCGTTCCAACAAACATTCCCACCGCTGGAGCTTCTTCTATGCGCTGTTCGCACTTCGACCATAGATTTCGCCACCGTATAGCGTACTGAACCCATGTCTCGCCGGGTTTTACCCTGGCATTGATCAGTGCCGTCATCGGGGTACGCTCACTGGCACTTGCAAAACGTTGGGTGAAGAGCAGCTCCATCTCCGCAAAGGTTTTAATAGAGTCGTTGGGGAGCTCAGAATACCATTCGAACGCCATATCTGATAGGCTTCCAACGAACTGGCGAAGCAAAAGCTTGTCGTCGCCACCGGTGTTACCGCAAAGCGCCCTGAACTGGGCAACATGTTGATGGGGATTGCCGGTCCCTTTGTAGACATGAAACTTGGGAATTGTGTAACCTGGCGGGTACTTGATTTGGTCATACCAGCCTGGATACGGTCGCCCCGTTTTTACGACGTGGCCGGCTGCTTCGGCCGCGTGATGAACCTTTATTTGCTGGGCTATATATTCGTCCAGATCAGTTTTCGAGATTGTATCCTCTTTAGCCGTTGATAGAACGGGCTGAGGGTTTGATGTCTCTCCCCTATCATCCCCAAGAACAATCGGGGGTTCTTCAGTCGGGGGATCTTGTTGTATCATCATCCCTATCATGTCCTGGAAGAGGAGGCCCATACGCTGTATATTGGCTGTTTGTTCAGCAGCCTCTTTGTCTCTCTTTTCCAGTACTCGGCGGAGGAACTCGGCGTCGGTCTCTTCCTCTTGGCGTTCATCTAAGGACGTCCCAGGATTCTCTTTTGGCTCCGTGAGTGCAGCCATTGTAGTCATCATCTCCTGGAGCTTTTGTTGCTGCTCCTGAGCCTTGGTCACTGATCGGGTAAGTGGTCGGTGACCCGTAGAAGTACGACTTTCTTCCTTTCCAGAAGCCATATAAACCGTATGAACTGTTATGCCCCCTGACTTGGGGCGTTTAGGTTCACCGCTCTTAAACTTTGTCAGTGTCACAGGAGCTTTCTCTGGCCTTTTTCTTTTGTGGACCATTGAGGTTGAAGGAGCCTTTGAAGTGGGCATCCTAGCATTTGTTGCCCCCTGCTGTTTAATGGGGCGGTTTTTGTTCTTTTCCACCTTTGCCTTTTTCTGGCGACGAAAGTGGTCTGAGTCAATCACGGAGTCTTGAACCCTCCGCCAAACTTTATAAATTTTTGACGACAGCCGTTGAGAGGGCTGTTCCTGCTTTGTCTCCGGAGCTTTTTCCATAGGCGGAGGAGATCTTTTCAATGTAGCAATTGGAGAGTTCTTTCTCACCTTCCTCAGCAATTCAAAGCTGTTCCCAGTTGGAACAGCAGCGTTGACCTCCACCACTGGAGCAGGTGGGGTTAGCCCTGAGGGGGAGTTGCCCCCTGTTTTCCTTACTCGTCGCCAATAGCGACGTCGCGCACGACGAGCCGTTGGGACCGGCTCGGAAATCGAGATGGTTTCTTGTTGCCCCCTGTTTGAGTGTGGGGTAACTGCCGATGTCAGCCTATCGAAGACTGATGCCTTTTGACCAGCTGGGGGAGGATTTGGAGCCGTCAATCTTGTGAAGACCGACTCTCTGATGGGAGAAGCCGCTTTAACGACTTCCAAAGCAGCGGCCGTTACCCTCTTTGGGACGGCCACTTTATAGTTCTGACCTATCCTGGTGAAAACGGAGGCTGTCGGTTTAGTAGCGGGCGACCCGTTGACAGGGGTCGTGGTAGCAGTGAGCCGGTCGAACACCGACTTCTTGTTCGCTTCCGGTGCGGATATCGGCATAGAGAAGCTTGTAGGTGGGACCATGGTCCCGAAAAACAGGCCGGTGGTGGCCTGGGTCACCTGTTCTACCGGCAGAGCGAGGAACGAGGCCGCTTGGGGCCCATATGTACACCTCCAGGTGAGGTGGAGCGTCCGTTGCAGTGGTACTTCGCGCAGTTGGTGCAGTTAGAATCCATGGATGCTTGAGTTCTGCGCCAGACAAAAGACCAAATCTTAGCAACTTGAAATCCGTAGGCAACCATTTAACAAACCGCGATTGGTTCGCGAAGACGACACACGAAGTGTGGAGTGGAAAGAGAAAAAGGTCCCACCGGGCGTGCCAGAATCTGTTCCCCTCCGAACGGCGGCCTGGACTTCGCGTCCGTGCCTAAGGTTCGGGGCAGATGCTATTTGGTTTTATCCGTCCATCTCTCCGAAGATGCCAAGTTGATTTAAGGCACCGTGTATCGGAGGTTTAGACGGATGCGGCCGATGTAGCAGACTTCGTTAGATTCCCCCTCAGGGTGAGGGGTTTTTGATTGTGGGGACGCTCTTCCCTGCAGGCGCAAGCCCCTGCAGTTAATTACGCTACCGCGTCGCGGTAACAACTTTCTCCTTCTCCAGAATTTCACTTCGTGTCGTGTATGTTTGTTTTGTTTGTGGTTGCCCGTGGATTGTATACGGAGACTGAGTAATGCCGTCGCCCGTAGGACGTGGATTAGTCCAAATCCGTATTTACTTAGATTTGGGTTTGGTGTTTTCAGTTTAAGGATGCATTAGTCGCGTTGCGGCTAAGATCAACTTAAACGTTCGTTAAGGATACGTTAGTCCTGTTTTAGACTAAGATCAACTTAACGTAGTGATTAATTTAATGTATGGCCATCGGGACTCGTCACCTCTCTGACGTCGTTGAAGGATTACAACGACATGTATCAGAGGAGCTCGGAGATGTACCCTCAAACCAGAGTTGATTGGGAGTTTTATAATCTATTTGAATATTTAAGGATACGTTAGCCATGTTTGGGGCTAAGATCAACTTAAACGTTCGTTAAGGATACGTTAGTCCAGTTTGAGACTAAGATCAACTTAACGGGACCGTTTAGATCCGATAAAAGAGCATTTGGGTTCTATTGTGCCAGTTTAGGGACGTGATGGTCCGATATTAGTTTAGGGACGTTTCGGTCCGATATTAGTTTAGGGACGTTTCGGTCCGATATTAGTTTAGGGACGTTTCGGTCCGACGCCAGTTTAGGGACGTAGTGGTCCGTTATTAGTTTAGGGACGTTTCGGTCCGATATTAGTTTAGGGACGTTTCGGTCCGTTATTAGTTTAGGGACGTTTCGGTCCATTGTTGGGTATGTGGCCGTTGGGACCCGTCACCTCTTTGACGTCGTTGAGGAATTACAACGATGGATGTCAAAGGAGTTCGGAGATGTACCCTCGAACCGGATGTAGATTGATTTAGAAGAGCGATTTGCTCAGCCAATTTAATTTAAGGACTTGTGGCCACGATTGGGTTAAGTCCAATTTTTATTTATTTTGGGCTTTGCTCAAATAGAATATTAATTCAAATAGGGCTCTGCCCTTTTATTGCTTTGCAATTTGATTTGGGCCAGGCCCTTTAAATAATGCATTGCATTTGTGCAGAGCATCAAGAATCTTTTAGATTCAAGAACAAAAGTGCAGAGCACTTTTGATCTAAATTTAGATCAAAGGAAAACAAGTTTCTCTCTTGTTTTTCCTTTTCTCAGAGAACCAAGGGTTCATAACAAGTGCAAGGCACTATTTTTATTTATTTATTTTTATTTTACTTATTTGTTCATTGAAGATTAATGATTTTTAGATCAATGATCTGTACTTCAGAGATTTTTCTCTTTTAAAAGGTTTTACCTTTTTTTTTTGTTCTTCCAAAGTTCTTCAAGAATTCTCTCTGTTTTCTTTCTGATGTTGATGATGATCCAATGAGGTCTGGGGTCCTTTTTATAGTACTCATAGATTAGTTGAATTTGTTAAACAGATCTTTTCTGAGTGATTTGGGGAATTTTCCCCACCGTTGGATCTTTGATCCGAAGGCCCCTGTTTTACAGAAGAAATCTTCTTGTTTAAACAAGAACAGAAAAATATCCTTAAATCTTAATTCTGTTGTTGCGCAACTCACCAGCGTGTGACACGTGTCGCGCAGCGGAGCGCTTGCGCAGCAGCGCTTGCGCAGCTGCGCAGACACGTGTCGCGCAGCCGTGCGCTTGCTAAGCAGCGCTTGCGCAGCTGCGCAGACACGTGTCGCGCTGCCGTGCGCTTGCACAGTTGAACATTACTTATGTTTTTTAAAGAGCCTTTCTCTGATTGGACGTACTGTCTTGGGCGTTGTGCTGCCGTGTCAACTTCTGACACGTGGCGCGTTGCGCGCAGCGCACGGGAACTGAAGCGTTGCTTCAAAATTTGAATTTTCAAAACTTAAGCAGAGCCATGCTCTGATTGGGGGAACACTACTCTCTCTCTCTTACTCTCTGTCTATTCTTCTCTTATCTTTGGGACTTACCGAGCGACCTGTTCGCTGACGACATTCTATTTCCTTCTTCTTTGAATGTCGTAAGGTGGTTTGGACCCGGCAGAGATCGAGCCATCTGCAGAAGACTTGGAGCAGCTTGCTGAAAAACCAGAGCTCTAGTTTCATTATACATTTCCCATTCAGTACTTTTCATTTCCTGTTATGCCATTGTTTAGGCATCGTTTTATTTCAGTTGTATTTCCTTTTCATGCATTGTACAAAAGAATGTTAATAAATAAAAGTTGCTGTTTTTATTATATCTTGTCTCTTGTGTATTTATTTTTATATTGCTTAGATACACTTAGCGTATGTACTTCTGAGTATATACGTAGCGGACCAGTCCTGTCCCCTTCGCAGTATACCGGGAAGCGGGACGTGATAGGTTTTGTTGGCGGCCCATGCAGGTCACCAGCTGTATGGAACCCGAAGCAATATAAAACACAAGAACCAGTAACTAAAACATTCTTTACAATCATGTTCCTTGAATCTTACAATTTCATGTTCTTTGAATCATATACCTTGAATCTGTCCTAACCCAAAATTCTCTCACCTCTTTTGCAATTTTACCAAAACCTTCGCATTCTTTCATTCCTTCACATATTTTTCACATTTTTAAAACCCTTGCACCACCTTGTTATTTTTCACATATTGTCAGTACACCAACACCAAACTTTTCTTGGATTTGTTACACTTTTCTTTTACAAATTTCGAGGACGAAATTTTTATAAGCAGGGTAGAATGTAACAACCCTAATTTTTATACACTTTTTCCATACAAATTTTTAAATTTTTTTTTTCAAAATCCTTAAAGGGGTATTTATTGCCTGAGCATATGACTTAAGTAATTAATTAGCAATTTAATTATAAGAAGGAGCTTGTAGCTCATTGGTAATACCTTGCACTGCTGAACCAAGCCACCAGAGTTCAAATCCCCTGCCCCACATTATTTTTTAATATTATATTATTTTAAATTTTATGGAAGCCCAACAGTCCACACAAGATAACTCCAGATTTTCCCACTACACTTTAAAAACTAAATATACCAGAGGCTACACTAGACGACCCCCCACCTTCCCATGCACTGACTCGGCCGGACGGCCGAGTCGGCCGGCGGACCGGCCGACTCGGGCCGGCGCCGCCGGCCGGACTCGGCCGGACGGCCGAGTTCCCTTCTTCAATGTTGTGTCTTTTCATCTTCTTAACCCCCCTGCACACTCCAATTTATGAGATCGGTTCCAGAAACCTTTGAAATACCCTATTTACTCCAAATTTTAATGATTTTATACAATTTTACATTTTTTTAATTTAAAAACCCTTCATCTACCCTAACCCTAACCTAACCCTATAAATACCACCCTACCCTCTACCCTCTCACTCACATTTCTGAGCCAACTCTCAAGAAAAATCCTTAGAACCCTAGTGTGCAATCGAAACGAGCTCGAGGCGAAGCTACGGCGAATTTCCCGGCGAACTTCCGGCGATCGTCCTAGGAACTCCCGGCGACGACGCAACACATCGGCGATTCCCCTACTTCCTTCCCACTCTCTTATGTGATCTAAAACCCGTAATTCCTAAATTCTACCTATCTCTTCTATCTAAGAATACGGTTTTACAAAACCCGACGGAATCGGAACAAATCCGATTTTCGATTCGGTTTCTTATAAAATTTCACTTCTCACTAATAAAATCATACTTAAACTTCCTCATGTTGACTATTAAACACTAATCAAACAATTTGATCAAGTTTCATCACATGAAATGATAGCTATTTCAATTTATCGTATTTTTCACTTAAATACCATATTGTTTCAATCCTTCGTTTAACTCCATCAAACTTGCAATACCTTTAAAGTAGAGCATGAGGTAATGACATACCTCCTCACACACGCATATACAACCTAACACGATACTACCGAAAACATAGAATACGAGAAAAACAATATTTTCATAAATACCACTGACTTAATAAAACCATCACTAAAAGTTTTAGTATTGATACACTTTTAAATAAATACCATTTAATAGGAAAATACGATAAGTTGTGGACATCAGTCGTTTATCTAAACCTGATTTTGTGGTGGCTAGGCTAGGCAAGTGAGAAAGGTAACTTTAAAAGGCCCGTCTCACGGTGATTCGTGAGCGGATCCCTCCTTTCTTCACTTGTACTTACCTGGCCACAATTGGCGGTGAAGAGGCGTTTTGAGGCATCTCACGACTTGTCGTTTGACCAGTTAGGAATAGTCTAGTTGAATTAGGGGACCTTAGAATATAGAATACAGAAATTGACAACTTTACAAATAAATACCATTTACTTCATAAAACCGTTTTCTAAACGATTTAGTATTTTACAATCTTTGCAAAGCACCGCTACAACCCATTTTGGGGAACCCATTCAGGATGGTGCGGTTTATCGCACACCCTCGGACTTAGTAGTGCGAGATTCAGACCTCCGCAAGAAGCATTCGGTCTCGAAAGATTTAAAATACGACATCTTAAGAAAATGAGATTTTCTAGAATATAAAATATTTATTAAAATTATTTTTGTATAAATATATGTATATTTATCATTAAAATATCTTTTTTGTTATGATATAAATATTCCATATTTTCTATAAAATCACAAGAATAAATTTTACACTAAAATACCATGAATTTCAAATAAATCAATATTACAGATAAATACTTTTATTTATGAAACTAGGATATTTTCACTAGAAATATCACAATATAAAATCTACATTCATTACAACTCTAAACACGAATAATAAATACTTGGGGAGTATTTTGAAAAGTATATAAAAGTATTTTTACATAAAACCCCCTCAAGTTTTATAAATTACCCTAAGGACCCTAGCAATTATAGGTTTAAGAAATAATCAAGACTTCAATTTACATTTCTAATTGTCTGACTTGGGTTTGAGTCTGATTAATCTGACTTGAATATGATTCAAGTCAATCTACAATCTGCAATCTTCAACATGAATTCACAAGTCCAATTATCAATCTATACAACTTGATCGAACCGAACCATGGATATACATTCCACTTACATGGTTCTCCAGTTATTCCATTTACATGATTCTACGGTTACATCCGTTTACTGATATCATGGTTTCGGTCAGTCATCCAATTATACAATCTATACAGTTTACAATACAATACAACAATACAATCAAAACACTACGGGGTTTAAGGGGTAGACTGGTACGGAAGGTATTAAAAGTGGCACGAGACGGTAAGACTTAAGACACCTAACATGAATCCAATTGCCGTTTTTCCGGGCCTTCTAACGGAGCCTTGTACTCTATATTCCGTTTGCCCTGGTCTCTAGCATATAGAGACCCCTCTCGTATACACTGGCATTCTTCTGTACCAAGCTACAAACAACAACGTTAATATAACATTACAACAATATAATACAACATTAAAAGCTACTCTCTCTCTCTCTTACTCTCTGTCTATTCCTCTCTTATCTTTGGGACTTACCGAGCGACCTGTTCGCTGACGACATTCTATTTCCTTCTTCTTTGAATGTCGTCAGGTGGTTTGGATCCGGCAGAGATCGAGCCATCTGCAGAAGACTTGGAGCAGTTTGCTGAAGAACCAGAGCTCTAGTTTCATTGTACATTTTCCATTCAGTACTTTTCATTTCCTGTTATGCCATTGTTTAGGCATTGTTTTATTTCAGTTGTATTTCCTTTTCATGCATTGTACAAAAGAATGTTAATAAATAAAAGTTACTGTTTTTATTATATCTTGTCTCTTGTGTATTTATTTTTATATTGCTTAGATACGCTTAGCGTATGTACTTCTGAGTATATACGTAGCGGACCAGTCCCGTCCGCTTCGCCGTATACCGGAAAGCGGGGCGTGACACATAGTGACGCATCTGGGAAAGGTTTGGGATGTGTTTTGATGCAGCATGGGAAGGTTATAGCTTACGCATCGAGACAGTTGAAGACCCATGAGAAGAATTACCCAACTCATGATTTGGAGCTAGCAGCTGTGATTTTCGCTTTGAAGATTTGGAGACACTACTTATTGGGCGAAAGTGTCGAAGTATTCACCGATCACAAAAGCCTAAAGTATGTGTTCACACAGAAATAGCTTAACATGAGGTAGCGCAGATGGTTGGAGTTGATGGCAGACTACGATCTTGACATTAAGTACCATCCGGGGAAAGTTAATATTGTGCCGGATGCGCTTAGTCGGTTTCCAGCAATTCAGATGTTGACTGCACAGAAGGAACTTATCGAAGACTTTCGAAGATTAGAATTGGAGATCGTGTTACCGCATTCTTCGGGACAGTTGATGCAGTTGCAAGTACAGTCGTTATTGATCGAGAATATTAAAGCAACGCAGTTACAGGACCCTAGATTGCAAAAGTTTCGAGAACAAGTTGAAGCTGGACTTCGAACGGACTTGTTGATTCATGAAGATGGTTCGTTACGATATGGTAGCCGTTGGTGTGTGCTAAAGGAAAACATTCGTGAAGAAGTTATGAAGGAGGCACACAGTTCCGCATATTCCGTACATCCAGGAGGCACGAAGATGTATCGCGATCTAAGACAGCATTTCTGGGGGGAAGGCATGAAAAGGGAGATTGCTCGCTTTGTAGCAAAGTGCTTGGTATGCCAACAAGTTAAGGCTGAACATCAAAGGAGAGCTTTATCGCGGAGTCCAAAGGGCAACAATGCAGTTTGGGTGATTGTTGATCGATTGACCAAAGCAGCTCATTTCATAGCATTTCGAGTTGGTCAATCAACGGAAGCGTTGGCGGAATGGTACATGCAGGAGATTGTAAGATTGCATGGAGTACTTTGTAGGGTTACTAGGCACTCTAATATGGTTCTACAAGGCATCAACCATGCCCGATTTAAATTTTAGCTGTGCCGAACAACCCTAACTAAGATCTTTAAACTAGAGATTAGGCGAAACTAAGCATGTTAAACACTTTAACATCTAAGAGTATGGGATTACAACCTTTGTAGTTCGGTCCTTCACTTCATAAGCTCCGTGTTGAGGTCCCTTCGCTGCGATCATCATGTACCCGGACTCTAGAGAGGTTCCACGAAGAGAAAGATGCATGCTTGCTTCCGATCTTCGATAACAAAGATGATCTACCTTGAAGTTTCATTAACACAAGCTCTCACTTATAAATGAAGTGAACACCCTAATCTAAATGGCAAGGATAGATTAGGATGATGAAGTAGGATTTTAGCTCTCATTTGTTTTCTTAATCTCACTCAAAATCATCACTAATGAAAAAGCTAGTAAGCTTTTCCATGAAAGAAGAAGGAAGAAGAAGAACCATTTCTTTTATGATGAATAATGAAATTGTGGTGAGGTTAGCAATGCAACCATGGGTTAAGTATGATAACTTAACCCATGTAGAGACTTCACCATGGTCAAGGGTTGGGTTGGGTTAACAAATATCATAACAAATATCTTTAGAAAATATCTTTGCAAAAACAAAAAAGCAAACCTTCTAGAAACTTCTAGAAAAGCTTAACCCAAATCAAACCTTAATCATGTTTAATCTCACCTAATCATGTTGCATTAATAACCATAACATGTTACAATATTATATATCACATATATAATATTTATTGTAACAAAATAAAATAATACAATTAACATATATCACATATATATCAATGTATTACCCGAGTGAGAAAAAGAATCTTCTAGTGAGCTTATATTAGTTAATGTAATTTAATATATCAAATATATAATTATACATTAAATTATCGAATCAACACTTGATCCGATAATCCGGCTATTTCACAAATAACCGACTAACATAATCTGTATCAGTTCATCGAATCAACACTTGATCCGATGACCCGGCTATATCACATATACCCGGCCGATATCTCATATCACGAGAATCTAATACGGTATCACATACACGTATTGTTCTTGGTCATGCACATATCACATATGTGCTCCTACTCCGTTTTGCCTGAGCCAAGAAATCTCTGTGTAGGACTCTAAAGAATCCTCAATACGCCGGCAGTAGGTGATGATCATATCAAACACCCACAAGCGGCAAGCGGTCAGCTAAACGTAACAGCCACCCAGATATTGAGCGATCAGAAGATCAACAAGCAAGCCTGTACATTCTCCTGTGAATCCAATCAGTAACACTTCCGTACAGTCCGGTCTCTTCGTCTGATATGTCGCATATCTCGCCTAGGAGTGGTAAACGCCAGACCCCAGTAGCTTGATAAGTCGTGTCGATATGAGGTCTATAACAGTTCGAGAAACTACTGATAACACTTACCAGTAAATCTCAGCAACCCTGGCCATATATTTCCAGTTATAGCCAATCGAACACAGCACAACATCAACTCCCTATACCGGGAGAGACGAATCCCCTCCTATCGCTCATTGCCTCCATGTGATTCGGGACTGTACCCAAAAGCCACCTTTTTGCACACCCTCTTGGACGTGGTATGATGGAAATCAAAGCACAGTGGGAATCACACAAGACTCTATGACGATCTCGGGTCAACAGACTACTCTGTACCAGTGTCACCAGAGAACTGCCATCTGACGTGAGGTATAATACCATCTGGGAGTTCTCGGTGAGTCCGTCCAGTGTACCCAGTCTCTACTGAGCACCCATACACCATCCTTGATGTCAAACACCGATGGATATGGGATCATCCATCACCCATCATATGGGTCAAGATGCATATACGCTAGTCTACTCTGGTGTATCGATGCCCTGTCTCGATACACCCTCGACTAGGAACAGTTATAGGATGTACTCGTCGACTACCGTTGCCCCACTAGTATGATCTCATCATAGTCCCAGTAGTCGAGTACATATCCTAAGGGCTTTATCAAGATGTAACATAGAGACAATCAGAGTATATGTTAAGATAAAATGCAACCAGATAGCATACTATCATGTTGAGCAAGAAAGTCCTCTCTATATATTTCCAAGCATCCATTACAATATACATCGTATGTACAGTAATGGTCTCTAGGGCATACATATAACTAACAATCTCCCACTTGCACTAGGGCCATCTGTTGTGGTATCACATACCCAACAATTAGCTGTGGTTGAAGTATCTCATACTCAACCATCCCATAAAAGTCTCTACTGGGAAAAAGGCCTTTGTGAGTGGATTCGCGCTGTTGTACTCTGTGTCTACTCTCCTAACCTCGATCTCCCTGGAGATCGACCATCTCCATGATCAGGTGATACTGCATAAGAATTATATCTGGATTTCTGATGGGACGGGGGTTCCTTGGCCAAAGCCATAACTCCATTGTCACACAATGGTTGGAACGAAGTTCATCTCATGAACTTATATCTATCCAGACTGCCTCTTTGGTAGCATCTTTGGTAAAGATGTATCTTGCCTTTAATCGTCTAGTATGTCACGGTATCTAGCTTGGAACTCTTCCAACATACTGTCCCTCCACTGAGGGTAAAGACAATGCCTGCGACTGACATTCAGTCGTCCTTATCACCCCGGAACCCTTCCAGTGATACTCCTCAGGATCTATTGATACCATCTCACTATAACTAGTGAGTATCTTAACATCCAATTAGATCTATCTCATAGATCCAAAACCCAGGATTTAGGAGGTATCACTTTGATCCTATATTGAGAATCCTCGTGATAAGCGGAGATTGACCGAGCGTAGCATAAGAAACTCCTTTTCTATCAAGAGTATGTCATCCACGTACTCTACGCGGATCAACACCATACTCCCTACTACCTTTTTGTATATACAAGGTTCATCTACCATTTTGATGAAGTCAAACTTTTTGACTACCACATCAAAACAGACGTTCCAACTCCGCGATGCCTGTTTTATCGCATAAAACATCTTGCACACGTTTCCGCTGCTCCCACTGTCTACGAAGCCCTCTGGCTGTGTACTTATAAACGCTCTCTTCTAAAACATCATTTAGAAAAGCAGTCATGACACCCAACCACCAGATATCGTATTCATGGTATGTAGCCGTGGCAAGTAGGATATGGATGGACTTAAGCATAGCTTTGAAAGTCTCAACTTTTCCATGTGCACCAAGTAATCTTCTCAAGATATACTTGCTCCTAATAGGGATTTAACCCTTCAGATAAAGTAACCAAAGTCCATACTTTGTTGGTGTATAAGGATTCCATCTCAGATCACTAAGCATCAGCCATTCTTACAGAGTCCCACTCCTGATGGACAGCTCGAAACTAGTTGGGTCATCATCTCATGATGCAATTCTCGCTCCCACTGTCATAGAGAAACCGAAGTATCTCTCATGTGGGTGAGGAACCCTACTAGATCGGCGGAGAGGCTGAGGTTCGTTGGAAACTATTGAATCCTTTGGGTTCTACCAAATTATCAGCTGCAGTTTTGTATAGCTGGAACTCTTTCTAGTTCTACCTCATGACCACTAATTTCTTCACAAGAAATTCCCTTTCACAAAGGTGGCATGCTGAGAAAAAAAATATCTTTTGTCCCTCGATGTGGTAGAAGATATTCTCTTGCTAATGCTTGGGATATCCAACAAAGTTCTACAGAACTGACTTTGCCTTGAGCTTGTCCAGATTATGCTTTTGACATAGGCCGGGCAACCTCAAATCTTAACATACTTAAGATATGGGCTCTTCCCATTCCATATCACATATGAAGTGGTAGGCAACTGATTTGATTGGAACCCTATTCAATAGGTATGCAGCTTCTCAAGTGCATAACTCCCAAAAGGAAATATGAAACTCAGTAGTACTCATCATAGAGTGCACCATATCAAATAGGGTGTGATTGCTCCGCCCCGATATACCATCGTGCTATGGTGTATACGGAGGAGTAATGCTGAGAGAGAATCTCATTCTCCTTTAGAACAATCCAGGATTTCCGTGCTTAAGTATTCTCCTCCCTGATCTCATCAAAGGACATAATACTTATACCCATTTTTGGTTCTTTACTTCTAACTTATATTCATTGAATTTCTCAAAAGGTTCAGACTTGTGTTTCAACAGGAACATATGTCCGAACCTTGAGAGATAATCAGTGAATGTAATGAAGTAAAAGGAACCTGTCCTGGCATGTGTAGACAGGGGACCTTACATACATCATCATGTATCAATCCCAAGAGTTCACTAACTCTTTCTCTGTTTCCAATAAACAGAGCTGTGGTCATATTATCTTTGTGACATGACTGGCAAGTTTCACAAGATGTAAATTCAAACAGATTTAAATATGCATCTAAATGTAACTTCAGCTAGTCAGGTCGCATTGATATGACCTAGTCTACAATGCCTCAAGAAAGATTCGTTCATTTCTGAACTCTTCCTCTTGTGTGTGTTTTGTATACTAAGAACTGTAGTTTGATTTAGAGCGTCTATACTTTTAGATAACGTGCCTGATGCGATCAACTCTTGATATAGGAAATGTTCAAAACATTATCCAACAATACAAAATTATATCCTTCTTTACTAATAAAGAGACTGATATGATATTGTATATCAAGTTCGGTATCTAATAACATTCATTCAGAATCAATGTATTTTGGTAATACAGGGTGATAACTACCAACAGACTTGGCTGCAACACTTGTACCGTTTCTATCTCATGAAACTTATCACCTGTTCTCAGTCCTCTACCTTTCTGTAGCCCATGTAACAGATTACATATGCGGGATCCTGATTCGGTATCACATACCCAGGACATAAAGGATACTGAGAAACAGTTCTCGGTAATGAACACACCCGAAGATGATGCATCAACATGCACTTTCTTCGTTTGGGCGGCACGGGAATTCTGGTAATCCCCAATTTCCCGCTCTGTCTTATAACAATTATAAGTTGGAGCGAGACCAACGTTCCCCAGCTCAGTATAACAAGAGGGTTCGGTTAATTCATCCGTATTATTATCTTGATTAAGGCGTGACATGGCCGCTACCAGGAGAGAGAGAGAGAAGAAAACACTCTGCGTATGCTCTTGTAAGATTAGATTGGTTATCTAAATATCTAATCAGGATGTCTCCCACTGTTTTAGTCAAATCTTCCTTCAAACCCTAAGGAAAGACTAGCCGGGATTAATTACACGCTATAAGTTCGCCAATCTTTCAGCCAGGCCAGTGTCGGTACTTTGAGGGAGGTTCCCCGTGCTTTCGCACGAACCTAATTAAAGTAAACCTCATTTTTCCAGGGGCGTAACCCCGTTGACACCTTTCTAGACACCTACTTGATCGGCTAATTGTAATGTGTAAAACTCTCCCAGGAGTAACTCTTACTCGCAGCGGGTATCGGGATCCAACTATCTCATAGAAGGTATGCAATCTCATTGCAAATTTCAACACTTGAAATTCCCAATAATATTTTACCACTAGCGTCCTATGACCTTGACGGAGGCCAAACTACCCATAGTCCGCTAGTCAAGTTCAACCCGTCATTTCCTGATTGAATTAAACCCACCCGCACGACCCTTGACGGAGGCCAAACTACGCCGTACGAATACCCTAATCCAATCGCATCGTATGCTAGCAGATAAGCACTAGTTAGCTACCGTACACTACGTCTTGACGGAGGCCAAACTATCGCAGCACGAATACTAACTAGTACTTATCTGAAATGACGGAGGGCTACGACAGGTTTTTAAGAAAACCCTTTGCGTAATGAACTTGATATCGTTGTAGAATCAAGTGATTTTAAATGGAATGTTTTTGAGGCCTTTTTAGTTTTGCTTAGGAGGTCACTCCCGGTGAAGAGATCGTCGGCTCTTTCCTCATCGAATAAGGTGCAGGATATTTCACAAATACCACTATGCAAAGTAAAAATTATAGAAGCAATCAAAAGACAAACCGAGTATGCAGCATCTGCTAGTTTCGCTAAAGAGGTCACTCCCGGTGAAAGGGATCTCGGCTCTTTCCTTATCGAATAAGGTGCTGGATGTTCTATAAGGAACACCGCTATGCAAAACAAGAACTAGAGCTACCAGTTTTTAAACAAGTTTCTACAACATCTTTAGGTTTCTTTTATTTCATTAATCTCATTAATGAAGTCCCATTTTAATTATGCTTTACAAGCATCAGATATGAAACGAAATCAACAATATATAATATATATCTCATACATATAATATAAACATTCGTCTCAGGCAGTAATATGATCTCATCACAGAACATGGCAGCATAAGAACATATATGAAATATTGGATATACTAGGATGTCCGTGTTTTAATACGAGCCTGTATAAAATACGAATTCCACGGTCGCGATGAATAGCCAAACCCACATCCCTATACCCCTACGAGAGCGGAAAGCAACACTGCCAATTCTAGGGTTAGGAGACCCTGTCTCGACTCCTCGAGATGGTTTCCCACTGTACCCTAAAATCCAGTTACTTGTGCTCCCCGCCTTGGGTCTACCTAATGCGGAAAAGTAAATAATATACAATGGTGACATCATCCTCAGCCCGGAAGTTCCCCAATAAAAGAATATTACATACAATGAATTTTACATGAATGAAAATGAAAAAACTCTCAAACACGACGATCCAATATAACATATCACAGCAACACATAACATCACATGTCATTAACGTAAGTAAGTATGCATACACCGATTGTCGTCGATGTATAGCAACGAAAACCGGCGATACAACTACATACTACACTTACGGTCATAGAAAAGAAAGTGTAAAACTACAACAGTTGGAATCCGCAACCCTCTTAGACATCACATCCCTAACAAAATGAATTCTTTAGACATCACATGCCTAACAATTATAAACCTCGCATTTTAGTCTCATTATCGAAAACTCTTTTCAATATCAAGTCGGGCAATTCAACAAGATTCCCGACATCCTAATCGAATGCTCGTCGCAAACTTTAGTAGACGGTCGCACCCCCGGATGCCGTCGACGAAGTGTACTAAGGCGGAACACCCCTGCCGCGAGCACCCGAACGGATGCTTTTGACGACGGGGTTCTCCTACAGTCACTTGGTCAGGGCTATGGGGCGTGGCTGTCTGTTAAGTTTACTCGGCGAGTATCCGCGTACGCTACGTGATTGCGACGGACTTTTTATAACATTCAAATTAGTTATCTCATAACTACTTATGGATTCCAAATGTTGTATCACATTCCAGATAATTAGACAATGTTAAACTTTCCGATCGAATAATCAAACACCCAAGTTTTCCCAAATAGTTCTCAACACTTGAAATTAGTTTAAAAACATATATCACATACCACAGTACCAATGGTCCAGCCGTAGAAGGGTCAAGCCAACGCCTCACATGTGGCAACGCCGTACTGCCACAAACCCTAAGGTTTAGAGGCAGTTCAAGACAGTCACATAATCGAGTTAAGGCTTGTTGTCTTCTAGAGGGTCCATCGCGTTACTTGCACGACTTAGAGCGTTCTTAAACCACGGAAAAATCCAACACTTGGAAATTTTCCGGTAGGGGAAAAAGTGAGTTATTGATATCCGTTCGAACTTTTTAACGCGTTCTAAAAATTACCCGGACAAACTAAACGAAGTTATACTTTCCGATCGAATCAACGAGCTCCCAATACAACCCAGAAAACTCAACACTTGAGTAGAATTAAAAATTCCTAGAAACATTCATAATTACCTACAGATATTACTGTTGAAAACCGATCCCATAATCTTACTGTTTGGCCGCGTAACCGCCGCGCAAGCATGGGTACGGCCGCGGTTCCGCGGCGCAATAAATGTATTGTGGGGTCGTTTTTTACAGTAACCCATAAAATCACCTGCTGAATTTTCTGAGCATTTTTAATATGAAAAAATCAACTTTTTGAAAAATTTCCAGAAAGTAGGGTTTTACGGGTATTCGGAGTTCAATAGGACTTTAAATTTCATCTAGACTTCGCCTAAAGCTCTAGCTTGGCTCTGATACCATTGTAGGGTTACTAGGCACTCTAATATGGTTCTACAAGGCATCAACCATGCCCGATTTAAATTTTAGCCGTGCCGAACAACCCTAACTAAGATCTTTAAACTAGAGATTAGGCGAAACTAAGTATGTTAAACACTTTAACATCTAAGAGTATGGGATTACAACCTTTGTAGTCCTGTCCTTCACTTCATAAGCTCCGTGTTGAGGTCCCTTCACTGCGATCATCATGTACTTAGACTCTAGAGAGGTTCCACGAAGAGAAAGATGCATGCTTGCTTCCGATCTTCGATAACAAAGATGATCTACCTTGAAGTTTCATTAACACAAGCTCTCACTTATAAATGAAGTGAACACCCTAATCTAAATGGCAAGGATAGATTAGGATGATGAAGTAGGATTTTAGCTCTCATTTGTTTTCTTAATCTCACTCAAAATCATCACTAATGAAAAAGCTAGTAAGCTTTTCCATGAAAGAAGAAAGAAGAAGAAGAACCATTTCTTTTGTGATGAATAATGAAATTGTGGTGAGGTTAGAAATGCAACCATGGGTTAAGTATGATAACTTAACCCATGTAGAGACTTCACCATGGTCAAGGGTTGGGTTGGGTTGGGTTAACAAATATCATAACAAATATCTTTAGAAAATATCTTTGCAAAAAAAAAAAGCAAACCTTCTAGAAACTTCTAGAAAAGCTTAACCCAAATCAAACCTTAATCATGGTTAATCTCACCTAATCATGTTGCATAATAACCATAACATGTTACAATATTATATATCACATATATAATATTTATTGTAACAAAATAAAATAATACAATTAACATATATCACATATATATCAATGTATTACCCGAGTGAGAAAAATAATCTTTTAGTGAGCTTATATTAGTTAATATAATTTAATATATCAAATATATAATTATACATTAAATTATCGAATCAATACTTGATCCGATAATCCGGTTATTTCATAAATAACCGACTAATATAATCTGTATCAGTTCATCGAATTAACACTTGATCCGATGATCCGGCTATATCACATATACCCGTCCGATATCTCATATCGCGAGAATCTGATACGGTATCACATACACGTATTTTTCTCGGTCATGCACATATCATATATGTGCTCCTACTCCGTTTTGCCTGAGCCAAGAAACCTCTGTGTAGGACTCTAAAGAATCGTCAATACGCCGGCAGTAGGTGATGATCATATCAAACACCCATAAGCTGCAAGCGGTCAGCTAAACGTAATAGCCACCCAGGTATTGAGCGATCAGAAGATCAACAAGCAAGCCTATACATTCTCCTGCGAATCCAATCGGTAACACTCCCGTACGGTCCGGTCTCTTCGTCTGATATGTCGCATATCTCGCCTAGGGGTGGTAAACGCCAGACCCCAGTAGCTTGATAAGTCGTGTCGATATGAGATCTATAACATTTAAAAAAACTACTGATAACACTTACCAGTAAATCTCAGCAACCCTGGCCAGGGATTTCCAGTTATAGCCAATCGAACACAGCACAACATCAACTCCCTATACCGGAAGAGACAAATCCCCTCCTATCGCTCATTGCCTCCATGTGATTCGGGACTCTACCCAAAAGCCACCTTTTTGCACGCCCTCCTGGACATGGTATGATGGAAATCAAAGCACAGTGGGAATCACACAAGACTCTATGACGATCTCGGGTCAACAGACTACTCTGTACCAGTGTCACCAGAGAACTGCCATCTGACGTGAGGTATAATACCATCTGGGAGTTCTCGGTGAGTCCGTCCAGTGTACCCAGTCTCTACTAAGCACCCGTACACCATCCTTGATGTCAAACACCGATGGATATGGGATCATCCATCGCCCATCATATGGGTCAAGATCCGTATACGCTAGTCTACTCTGGTTTATCGATGCCCTGTCTCGATACACCCTCGACCAGGAAAAGTTATAGGATGTACTCATTGACTACCGTTTCCCCACTAGTATGATCTCATCATAGTCCCAGTAGTCGAGTACATATCCTAAGGGCTTTATCAACATGTAACATAGAGACAATCAGAGTACATGTTAAGATAAAATGCAACCAGATAGCATACTATCATGTCGAGCAAGAAAGTCCTCCCTATATATGTTCAAGCATCCATTACAATATACATCGTATGTACAGTAATGGCCTCTAGGGCATACATATAACTAACATACCTGTGAGCATTGTGTCCGACCGTGACACCCATTTCTTATCACACTTCTGGAGGAGCTTACAGGAAAGTTTGGGGACTCGATTGAAGTTTAGTACAGCCTATCATCCTCAGACAGATGGCTAGTCAGAGAGAACGATCCAAACTCTTGAAAACATATTGAGAGCTTGCATGTTATACTTCAAGGGTTCATGGGAGGATCATCTACACTTGGTGGAATTTTCTTATAATAACAGCTTTCAGGCGACTATTCAGATGGCTCCATTTGAAGCGTTGTATGGTCGCAAGTGTCGTTCATCTGTTTGTTGGGACGATATTGAAGAACGAAGATTGTTGGGACCGGATTTGATCGTGCAAACAGTTGAGAAGGTTAATACTATCCGGAATCATATGAAAGCAGCACAAGATCGGCAGAAGAGTTGGGCCGATACATCGAGAAGACCTCTAGAGTTCGCTGTTGGTGATCTGGTATTCTTGAAGATATCACCAACTAGAGGATTGATTCGTTTTGGGAGTCGAGGCAAGCTTAGTCCTCGATTCGTAGGGCCTTTCGAGATTTTGGAGCTTGTTGGAGAAGTGGCTTATCGATTGGCTTTACCACAATCTTTGGTGAATGTTCATGACGTGTTTCATGTATCTCAACTCCGTAAGTAAGTTCGAGATGAAACACACGTGCTGGATCATTCGGAGCTGACTGTGAGAGAGGATTTGACCTTTGAGGAGCGACCGATGTCGATTGTTGATCGAAGAGAAAAGGTTCTTAAGAGCAAGGTTATCCCTCTCGTACTTGTTTCTTAGAGAAATCGCTTGCATGGAAAATTAACTTGGGAACGAGAAGATGAGATTCAACAGAAATTTCCACACTTATTCTTGTAATTTCCTGAGTGTTTATCTTTCTTTGTTCTTGGAATTTCGAGGACGAAATTCTTTTTGTAGTTGGGTATAATATAACACCCTAGTTCATTTATACTAGTTCCAGTTATCGTATTTGCTTATTTTGGTATTTTACATTTTACATTGCATTCGACTCGACCCGCTTGCTTGAAACTTGTTTGATTCATATTTATGAATTATCTTGACTTGTTATATAGACATGTGCACTTTCATGAATACTGCATACTGGCATTTTATCTGGCATTGTATCTTTCACCATATAACATTTTAAGTCACGTAAAATATTTTAAAGATACATTGCATGGACTACTTGATACGTCTAACCCTGTGGTAGAATCCGCGCATCTTGTTCTCGTCCCATTCAGTAAAACGGACTTGTTTGGATGGATATGCGCACGTACGTGCATCCGTTCTTGGGGATATGCATTTTCGTTACCTGAGCATTCATTTTTAAATTTGGTCGTCGCATATATTTTTCATATTTTAAAACTGAAATTTTAGACCCGACCCGGGCGTGTTTTGGAATATTTCGTATCCCGCCAAAATTCAAATTTATTTAATATTTAAAATTTATTTAACCGTTTAAAAATTTCTTTAACAGTTCATATTTTCACTAACTAACAAAAATATTTTTTCAAATTAAATCTAGACCTTACTAACAACCCAGTTCTCTCTCCTCTCTCGCATACCCCCACCAGCTCTCTCTCTCTCTCTCTCTCTCTCTCTTTCATTCTCTTTCTCTCTCCCTTTCCTCTCTCTTCTCTCTCTCTTCCCCACTAAACTCCAAATTTCTTTCTCCTCACTGTTCTCTCTGTTGGATATATGTATGCCCTAGAGGCCATTATAAGATAGTGTATGTGCTGTTGTGTATATATATATTCAGAGGACAGTCTTACTCGACATGATAGTATGCTATCTGGTTTCACTTTATCATATGTTCACTTGATCATGTTTATATTCATTTAGTACATGTTGATAAAGCCCTAAGGATATTGGCTTGACTACTGGGATTATGATGCGGATCATACTAGTGGGACATCTGTAGTTTATAAGCATATCCTTGAAATATTCCTAGTCGTAGGTATATCGAGACAGGGCATCGATATTCCAGTGTAGACTAGCGTATACCATTCTTGTTCCATATGATGGGCGATGGATGATCCCATATCCGTCTGGTGTGATGACACCAAAGATAGTATACGGGTGCTCAGTGAGACAGGGTGCACTGAACGGACTCACCGAGAACTCCTATATGGTATTATATCATACGTCGGATAGCAGTTCTTAGGTGACACTGGTACAGGTTAGTCTGTAAACCGAGATCGTCATAGATTCTTGTGTGTCCTCCCACTGTACTTTGATCCCCACCCAACTACGGCTCTACTGAGTCATACAAACAGGTGGATTTTGGGTATAGTCCCGAGGCATATGGACGCAGTGAGCGATAGGAGGGGTTTTGTCTCTCCCGGTATTGGGGGTTGATGCTGTGCTGTGCACGATTGGCTATAACGGGAAGTCCCTGGCCAGGGCTGCTGAGATATTACTGATAAGTGTTATCAGTAAGTTTCTCGATCTGTTATAGACCATATACCGGCATGACTTATTGAGTTATTGGGGTCGACGATTCTATCCCTAGACTCGATATGCAGCATATCTGACGAAGAGACCGGACTGTACGGTAAGTGTTGCCAGTTGGATTGACAGGAGTTTTGACAGGTTCACTTGTTCTTCTTCTGATCGCTCAATACCCGGGTGGCCGTTACGTTTAGCTGACCGCTTGCGGCTTGTGGGTGTTTGATATGATCTTCACCTACTGCTGGCGTATTGACGAGTCTTAGAGTCCCACATAGAAGTTTCTCGGCTCAGGCGAAACGAAGTGGTGCGCATATGAGATATGTGCGGAAGCTCGATTAAATACGAGTATGTGATACTGTATTTTAATCGGGCGTTTTATACTAGTCGGGTCGTATGAGATATGACCGGTTTATTAAATCAAGTGTTGATTTAATATTGACTTTTATCTCATTTATTTAAACCCTTTTCTTTTAATGGATGCATGCATGTATATGTACATGATGATGTGCATACACACATACATACATGCAAATGTATCATGGTTGATGATACAAGTTAGATGGAAATATAAGAATCACATGGTAGATAAATATATATATGGATATTTTTGAATAAAGTTAAAGATAAAGGAAAAATAGAAAATGACTCATTTCTTTTTTCATGACTCATTTCTTCTACACATTTCCATGGTTGATTTTGACTCAACCATGGTTTATTTTTCCTTTGCCTTTTACTCAAGAAGAAAATATCTAGATATTTTTATTAACTATGGTTATTCTTTTGATATTATCTCTCTCTCTCATTTTCTTTTTGCATTATTCATTCCAAAATAAAATATCAAGCCATCTTCTTCTTCCTCTCTCTAGCTCTCTCTCTTGAGTGTTAAATTGAGTTAGATAAATAAAAAGAAAGGGTATTAAGTGAGAATAGCAACCACTTCATCATCCTACACAACCCTTGCTACTTTGTGTAGGGTGTTTTGTTTCAAGGTTTTCAAAGATCAAGTGAAGCAACAAGCTTAGGGCAAAGGACTTCGGGTGAATCGTCGTGGACTTAGAGGTGATCAAGTGAACCTTTCTAAACCAAAGGAGTCATCCTAGGAGGTCTACAAAGGTTGTAGTCTCTCCACTTAGTATAAATTATCTTTTAGATATGATAATTTTAATAGTTACTTCATAATTCTAGTTCGATTCCTAGTTTAGTTTACTTAGCACTTCATAAATTTAAAGTTATGGCATGTGTGATGCTTCCAAACCCTAAAGGAGGTGTTAAGGAAACCCTACAGTGGTATCAGAGCCAAGCTAGAGCTTTGGAGTGACCTAGACGACGTTAAAAACCTCGAACGAAAGAAACACGACGCCCGGGGGGTGCTCTCTGGAAATTTTTCAAAAACCTGGATTTTTTCAAATTAAAAATACTTAAAAAATTCAGCAGGGTATTATATGGGCCCACAAGAAGTATGATGCCCTGAATCGACCGTATGGCCGCGGAACCGCGGCCTTAGTGGCCTTGTTGCGGCGGTTCCGCGGCGCAGTAGGTGATTCATGGGCCGTAATTTCTTGTGTAGGCCCGTATGTATTTTGTGCAGTTACTGGTATTTTTAAAAACTGCTCAAGTGTTGAGCTTTCTGAGCAGTCTGTGGGTGTTTAATCGTTCGATCGAATGTTGTAACTGCGCCTAGTTTATTAGTATGTGATACAATAATTAGAATCTACAAATTTGTTTGTTGCGTGTAAATCTAGCAGTTCGGTCTCGGGATAAACGGAAATCTTGTTGAATTATCCGGTTTGTTTTGAAAAGGTGTTTTCTTGGATGAGACCCAAATGCGAGCTTTACATTGTTAGGCATGAAATCTTATATATGTGATATTCCGAGTTTGTGTTGTCTAAAGGCAGTTAAGATTCCAATTGTTGTAGTTTTTCATTTTATTTCTCTGTGGCCGTAAGTATAGTATGTTGTTGTATTGCCGGTTTTCGCTGCTATACATCAACGACGATCGGTGTATGCATACTTACTTACGTTGATGATATTTGATATTATGTGTCGATGAGATTTGATGTGCAGGATTGTCGTGAATGAATAGCCGGGGGTTTTATGTGAGATGAGAGTTTTCTTTTCATTCATGTAAAATTAAATTGTATGTAATATTCTTTTATTTGGGGCACTTCCGGGTTGAGGTTGATGTCACCAATGTTGTATATTATTTACTTTTCCGCATTAGGATAGACCCAAGGAGGAGGGCACAAGTGACCGGGTTCTAGGGTTCAGTGGGAGGCCATCTCGAGGAGTCGAGACCGGGTCTCCTAAACTCCAGAATTGGTTGGGTCGCTTGCCGCTCTCGTAGGGGTCTAGGGGTGTGGGCTTGGCTATTAATCGCGACCGTGGAATCCGTATTTTTATTGCTGGCTAAACACAAAATACGAACCTCCTAGATATCCTATATTAAATGTGCATCTGCTGCTTTTATTATCTGATGTGATCATTTAATATATATCTGAGACGAATGCGATATTATATATATGATATATAATAGACGTTACTTAGGTTTTGCACCCGCACTAGCTCCGTCCCGGTATGCCGTTAGTTAAGTAACCTAACGGTGCTTATCAGGACACTGTGGCGAATGCGAGTGGCATAAGTGTACGTTATATTTTCGTTTCTTTCTGTAATGGCTTAGGATTTAAATGATGGGACTACATTAATGAGATTAATGTAAAAGATAAATGAACCTAAAAAGATGTTGTAGAATCAGATTTGAAACACACTCGGCCTTTTATGAAAAAGCAAGTTTCAAAATGCGGAGCTTAAGCCACTCCTTTTTAAACCCATTAGATTCTACAACGATATCAAGTTCAAAGCGTTAAAAGTTTTCTTAAAAACTATTCGCAGCCCTCCGTCATTTTAGGAAGTAGAGTACTTAGTATTTGTGCTGCGCATTTTGACTTTAGTTAAGGCGCAGTGAATGGTAGCTAAGTGATGTCTTCCTACACTGTATATGATGCAGATTAGTTAGGACATTCATATGATTGTGTTGACTTTAGTTAAGGGTCATATGGGTGGGTCTAGTTAATCACGAAATGACGGGAAGAACTTGACTAGTACTTATGATATGTTGACTTTAGTTAAGGTCATGAGTACTAGGGGTAAAAATAATATTGGGAATTTCAAGAGTTGAAAATTACAATGAGATTGTATACCTTCTATATGATAGTAGAATCCCGATCCCACTGCGAGCAAATGTTGCTCCCGGGAGAATTTTGCACTTTACAATTAGCTAACTCAGTAGGTGTCTAGAAAGGTGTCAAACGGGGCTACGCCTCTGGGAAGATGAAGTTTATTTTAATTAGGTCCGTGCGAAAGCACGGGGAACCTCCCTCAAGTACCGGCACTGGCCTGGCTGAACGGTTAGCGAAGTTGTAGAATGTAATTAATCCCGGCTAGTTTTCTTTTTAAAAGGTTTTAAAGAAAATTTGATAAAAACAGTGGGAGACATCGATTAGACAAGATACAACTAATCTGATCTTTGCAAGAGCTTTCGCTAAGTGTATTCTTTTCTCTCTCTTAATGGCAAATACCTATGACAGGACTTAAGCTTCTATTAGATAAAAACAAGCTGAATGAGACCAATTATAAAGACTGGCTGAGGAATTTAAACATTGCATTACTTATGATAAAGTATAATATGTCCTCACGGCTCCAGCCCTGCCCACCCTAGCTCCTAAATCTTCAGTTGCGGATAGGGAAATCCGCAAGACATGAGACGCTGACTGTGCCACGGCTAAATGCCCCGCGCTTGCATCGATAGATAACACACATCAAAAGCAGCACGAGAATATGGACGTACAAGCCATATTCCTCCATACAAAAGAGTTGTATGGAGAGCAATCTCGCGTATTACGATACGAAGCGTCTAAGAAACTGTTTCAGATGCGAATGACCGCTGGCACAGCTGTAGGAGATCATGTTCTGAAAATGATAGCTCTCATAGAAGAGCTTGAGGACCTTGGGTGGACAATAGACAATGAACAATATACGGATATTATTCTGCAGTTTCTCCCCTCCACCTTTGCTCAGTTCATTGTTAACTTCAACATGCACAACATGGAGAAGGAACTACCTGAACTCCTTAATATGTTAAGGAGTGCAGAGAGCACACTGAAGTCAGTGAAGACTCCCATTATGAGTGTTGGGCAATCCTCCTCTTACCCGAAGGCTAAGGACAAGGGAAAGATGAAAAAGAAACCCACCAAACCTAAGGGTGGAGTCAAAAAGGTTAAGGGAAAAGGTAAGTCCAAGGTTGGGGAATCGGGGAAAGGAGAATGTTTCCACTGCAAAAAGACGAGACACTGGAAGAGGAACTGTATTGAGTACCTAGAACTCAAGAAGAAGCATGGTGATGCTTTAGCTTCAGGTGTGTTCGTAATTGAAAACTGTTTTTCTATTAACTCTGCTTCCTGTGTATTGGATACCGGTTCGGGTTCTCATATTTGTAATTCTGTACAAGCGTTGAGAAATAGCACAGTTCTGAAGACAGGTGATCATACTCTCCAAGTTGGAAATGGTTCCAATGTAAATGCAGTTTCAGTGGGAGAGTATCACCTAGGGTTGCCTTCGGGTTGTATATTGGTTTTGAACCCGTGTTATTTTGTGCCAAGTATGCTTTGTAATATTATATCTGTTTCCTTGTTAGACAATGAAGGGTATCATTTTGCTGTGCAACACAATGTTATGAACATTATACTTAATCAAGAGTTGATTGGTTGTGGTACATTAAATAACGGGATATATGTCCTTAATCAACACACAGTTTTCAACGTACAACACACAAATAAAAGAAAATTTTCAGATATAAATGAAGCTTTTCTTTGGCATTGTAGACTTGGTCATATTAATGAAACAAGACTAAACAAGCTTCATAAAGATGGATATTTAAATTCATTTGAGTATAAATCTTATGCAGCTTGCCAGTCTTGTATCAAAGGTAAAATGACCAAAACTCCGTTTACAGGACACGGAGAAAGAGCTACTGAGCTCCTAGGCCTCATACATAGTGATGTATGAGGACCAATGTCTACACATGCAAGAGGCGGTTTTTCTTATTTCATAACTTTTACTGATGATTTCTCAAGATTCGGTCATGTGTATTTGATAAAGCATAAGTCTGAAGCTTTCGAGAAATTCAAGGAGTATAAACATGAAGTAGAAAACCAAACAGGAAAGAGTATCAAGATACTTCGATCAGATCGAGGTAGAGAGTACTTAAGTACTGAGTTCTTGGACTTCCTAAAAGAGAATGGGATTCTCTCTCAGCTCACTCCACCTTACACACCACAGCACAACGGTGTGTCAGAACGGCGGAATCGTACCCTATTGGATATGGTACGATCCATGATGAGTGATTCTGAGTTACCTCTCTCGTTTTGGGGGCATGCATTGGAAACAGAAGCTTTTCTGTTAAACAAAGTTCCAACCAAGACCGTGTCTACCACTCCATATGAGATATGGCATGGGAAGAAACCATCTCTTAAAAGAGTTAAGATTTGGGGTTGTCCGGCTTCTGTCAAAAAGCAGAATCCAGACAAACTCGAGACACGATCAGTCAAATGTATATTTGTAGGATATCCTAAACATTCGTTTGGGTATCTTTTCTACCACAAGGAGGAACAAAAGGTGTTTGTTTCTCAGTATGCCACCTTTTTAGAAAATGAGATTTTTTCAAATGATGCTGATGGCAATGTGGTAAATCTAGAAGAGGTTCTAGAGACACAAGTTACAAATGACGACTTGGCTGAACCTGAAGTTATAACAAAATCTAATGAACCTCAGCCACTCCGTAGATCTGGTAGGACTTCTTGCCCACCGGAGAGATACTACGGTTTTCTCATTGATGGTGATAGAGAAGATTGCATCATGGATGATGATGATCCTGCCAGTTTTCATCAGGCTATCACGAGTGGTGACTCTGTGAAATGGCTGGATGCCATGAGATCCGAAATGGAGTCCATGTACACCAACAAAGTATGGACTTTGGAAGATGTACCCTCCGGGATAAAACATGTGGGTTGCAAATGGATCTTTAAAAGAAAGATCGGTGTAGATGGACATGTAGAGACCTATAAGGCAAAGTTGGTAGCGAAAGGTTTTCGTCAAAGACCAGGTTTGGACTATGACGAGACTTTCTCTCCGGTAGCCATGCTTAAATCCATTCGAATCCTACTTGCTATTGTTGCTCACTACGACTATGAAATCTGGCAGATGGACGTTAAAACTGCATTCCTAAATGGTGATTTAGATGAATGCGTTTATATGGATTAGCCAGAAGGCTTCATTGACAGTGGGAGCAGCGGAAAAGCATGTAAGTTGCTTAAATCCATTTATGGATTAAAGCAGGCATCACGGAGCTGGAACATCTGTTTTGATGATGTTATCAAAGAGTTTGATTTCATCAAAAATCCAGATGAACCTTGTGTTTATAAGAAGACTGTAGGGAGAAATGTCGCATTCCTCGTATTGTACGTGGATGACATACTTCTGATAGGAAATGATATTCCTATGCTACAGTCGGTCAAATCATTCTTATCACAAAGGTTCTCCATGAAGGACCTGGGTGATGCCATATACATATTGGGTATACGGATCTATAGGGATAGATCCAAACAGTTATTGGGATTGTACCAAACCAAGTACATTAACACCATCCTAAAGAGGTTTAGTATGGAAGACTCCAAGCGGGGTGTCTTACCCGCTTGCCACGGAGTCACTCTCTCAAAGGACGATTGCCCAAAGTCTGATATAGAGAGAGCTTGCATGAGCATTATTCCCTATGCTTCGGCAGTAGGATCGATAATGTATGTGATGTTATGTACACGCTCTGATGTTGCTTATGCACTTAGTGTAGTAAGCAGGTATCAGTCAAAGCCATGGGAGAATCACTGGATTGCTGTGAAGAACATTCTTAAGTACTTGCGAAGGACTAAAGAATTGTTCTTGGTGTATGGTAACGGGGATCTCCAAATGGAGGCCTTTACCGATTCGAGCTTCCAGAGTGACAAGGATGACAGCAAGTCTATCTCAAGGTTTGCATTTACCCTCAATGGAGGGACGGTGAGTTGGAAGAGTTCCAAACAGGATACCGTTGCAGACTCAACGATGGAAGCTGAATATATTGCTGCAAATGATGCTGCCAAGGAAGCCGTCTGGATGAGGAAGTTCATCGCGGAGCTAGGAGTAATTCCAACCATTATTGATCCAATACCTTTGTATTGTGACAATAATGGGGCTATGGCGTTGGCCAAAGAGCCCAGGTCCCATCAGAAGTCCAGACACATCTTGAGGCGATATCATGTGATCCGGGAGATAGTTGATCGCCGCGAGATCGAGATTAAGAGAGTAGACACAAAGAACAACGCAGTGGATCCATTCACCAAGGCCCTCCCTCAGCCGCAGCATGAGCGACTTTTTGAGATGTTGGGTATGAGATACGCCAATAACTGGCCTTAGTGCAAGTGGGAGATTGTTAGATATATGTATGCCCTAGAGGCCATTATGAGATAGTGTATGTACTGTTTTGTGTGTGTGTGTGTGTGTGTGTGTATTCAGAGGACAGTCTTGCTCGACATGATAGCATGCTATCTGGTTTCACTTTATCATATGTTCACTTGATCATGTTTATATTCATTTAGTACATGTTGATAAAGCCCTAAGGATATTGGCTTGACTCCTGGGATTATGATGCGGATCATTCTAGTGGGACATCTGTAGTTTATAAGCATATCCTTGAACTGTTCCTAGTCGTAGGTATATCGAGACAGGGCATCGATATTCCAGTATAGACTAGCGTATACCATTCTTGTTCCATATGATGGGCGATGGATGATCCCATATCCGTCTGGTGTGATGACACCAAAGATAGTATATGGGTGCTCAGTGAGACTAGGTACACTGAACGAACTCACCGAGAACTCCTATATGGCATTATATCATACGTCGGATAGCAGTTCTTAGGTGACACTAGTACAGGTTAGTCTGTAGACCTGAGATCGTCATAGAGTCTTGTGTGTCCTCCCACTGTACTTTGATCTCCACCCTACTACGGCTCTACCGAGTCGTACAAACATGTGGATTTTGGGTATAGTCCCGAGGCATATGGAGGCAGTGAGCGATATGAGGGGTTTCGTCTCTTCCGGTATTGGGGGTTGATGCTGTGCTGTGCACGATTGGCTATAACGGGAAGTCCCTGGCCAAGGCTGCTGAGATATTACTGATAAGTGTTATCAGTAAGTTTCTCGATCTGTTATAGAACATATACCGGCATGACTTATTGAGTTATTGGGGTCGACGATTCCATCCCTAGACTCTATATGCAGCATATCTGACGAAGAGACCGGACTGTACGGTAAGTGTTGCTAGTTGGATTGACAGGAGTTTTGACAGGTTCGCTTGTTCTTCTTCTGATCGCTCAATACCCGGGTGGCTGTTATGTTTAGCTGACCGCTTACGGCTTGTGGGTGTTTGATATGATCATCACCTACTGCTGGCGTATTGACGAGTCTTAGAGTCCCACATAGAAGTTTCTCGGCTCAGGCGAAACGAAGTGGTGCGCATATGAGATATGTGCGGAAGCTCGATTAAATACGAGTATGTGATACTATATTTTAATCGGACGTTTTATACTAGTCGGGTCGTATGAGATATGACCGGTTTATTAAATCAAGTGTTGATTTAATATTGACTTTTATCTCATTTATTTAAACCCTTTTCTTTTAATGGATGCATGCATGTATATGTACATGATGATGTGCATACACACATACATACATGCAAATGTATCATGGTTGATGATACAAGTTAGATGGCAATATAAGAATCACTTGGTAGATAAATATATATATGGATATTTTTGAATAAAGTTAAAGATAAAGGAAAAATAGAAAATGACTCATTTCTTTTTCCATGACTCATTTCTTCTACACATTTCCATGGTTGACTTTGACTCAACCATGGTTTATTTTTCCTTTGCCTTTAACTTAAGAAGAAAATATCTAGATATTTTCATTAACTATGGTTATTCTTTTGATATTATCTCTCTCTCTCTCATTTTATTTTTGCATTATTCATTCCAAAAGAAAATATCAAGCCATCTTCTTCTTCCCCTCTCTAGCTCTCTCTCTTGAGTGTTAAATTGAGTTAGATAAATAAAAAGAAAGGGTATTAAGTGAGATTAGCAACCACTTCATCATCCTACACAACCCTTGCTACTTTGTGTAGGGTGTTTTGCTTCAAGGTTTTCAAAGATCAAGTGAAGCAACAAGCTTAGGGCAAAGGACTTCGGGTGAATCGTTGTGGACTTGGAGGTGATCAAGTGAACCTTTCCAAACCAAAGGAGTCATCCTAGGAGGTCTATAAAGGTTGTAGTCTCTCCATTTAGTATAAATTATCTTTTAGATATGATACTTTTAATAGTTACTTCATAATTCTAGTTCGATTCCTAGTTTAGTTTACTTAGCACCTCATAAATTTAAAGTTATGGCATGTGTGATGCTTCCAAACCCTAAATGAGGTGTTAAGAAAACTCTACACTCTCACTTGCTTTCTCTCTATCTCTCTCCTCTCGCGGTAACCCTGGAACCCGTCACCCCTAAGCGCGTACACTCACCTCCCTTCTTCCTCTTCTCGTTTTCCTCTGCCTATAAAATCCAGCGATCCCTCATTCTCTAACCCATCAACTCGAAACCCTAACCCTAATATCCTCATTACCTCCTCACCTCACAGAGCCTCCCTACCTCGTCCTCGCCAACTTCACCACCTCCTTCATTCTCTAGAGCCCACCTGCACACCCCACTGCAACCCGAGAACCCACCTGCTCCACCTCACCTCGTCGCCGCCGACCACCTCATCTCTTCTCCATCTCCTTCATCTCCTACTCTCCCTCTCTTCTGCATTCTCCCTCACCAATATCCCTACACACCGTGCACACCAAACCCAGAAAGCAAAACCGACCCCAAACCCTAACCTAACCCTAATTCTCTTTTAACCAACCCTAGCCTCGTCGGAGCTTCATTCACTGCCATTGACACCATCACCTCCTCTCTGCAAACTCCAGTGCACTAACCCAGTGAGCACAGCCCTTCTCCCTTCTTCTTCCACTTCTTCTTTTTCTTTATCTTTTCTTGATTCTTTTGTGAAATCTGTTTTTTCAGCGTTCGCCGGAGCCGGGATCATCGCCGACGATCCAGATGACTCAGAGGAAGTTCCTTACCTGCATGATCACCCTCGTGCGTTACTTGGATCCGTTCCGTGTGCCGTGCGTACGTCGCGACATTTTGCCGACGTCGGACGTACCGTACATATCCGTTTCTTGATCCGTCTAGGCAAGTTTATCTTGCTACATGCTACATTACTTTATATACGTCTATTTTAATAATTATAACACTGGTATTTTAAATCATGCATCCTAAGTTCTCGTTTTACAGTTTTCCGACACCCGTATACATCCGTACGTATTATTTTACATCTAGCGCATCCAAACCTATCTTGTTACATATTATACTACAGTATAATGCACCCAATGGAATATTTACATCCCATATTGCTTAGTTGTACATCCCACATTACCATTTTACAGTTTTACTGTTTTTGGATACCCGTTTGCATCCATCTTATTTAAAATATATATAACTAAATCTATAGATCATATTAATACATAATACTGTGATATTAACACCCCATATTTAATATAGTGCATCCTAATTAGTATTGGAACTATAAATGTAACCCTAATCGATAATTGTGCATCCATATCATTTATTTTATATCTATTTGCATACCATGTCACATTATTTCATTTTATTGTTATATTAGTACTCCATACTTGATTTTGTGCACCTATACTTATTACAGTGTGATTATGAGCACCCGCTTGATACTTGTGCACTGCCTGACATGACCTAATACACTACTTGATACATGTGCACTATTTGACATGACCTGATTATATCACTACTTGACTTGATACCTGATCTTGTTACTAATGCCAACAGTCTCGACCTGTTGTCCCTACGGACATATCCTGTTGTCTATTTAGACAGATTTGTACCTGCTTGATCCTGTGTTGGTATTAGCTCCAGATTTATCAATACCTGACTTACACACATAACTTGGGGGTATGGGGAAATCAAGATTGTAACTGAACGTAACTCAAAGGGCTATTACATCCTGTACCGTGGTCTCATGGGGGGTATGAACGGGACATAGATTCACAATCTATTATATATTGTACCGTGGTCCCGTGGGGAATGAACGGGGCATAGACCGATGGGTTACGATGAAGATTACATTAATTGATTTCAAATAACTTTAGAGCAGTTAACCCTATAGCACAGTTTAGACTACTCACTGCACCTCACCTATAATATATCCTGTTCACTGATCTTTATTCATGTTACTATTTATTTCCTGATAACTTGTTACTGCTTATACTTCATGCCTGCATATTTCATTACATCCTGCTTGCTTAAAATTATTGATTTTATGATGCACTGACGTCTGGGTTTCGCATGACCCAGATCCATTATCCTTGTCGCAGGCAGTCCAAGGGTATTTTGATCAGCAGGCCGAACAGTGAAGACCTGTTATTAGTTTAGTTTAGTTTTCCTTTCAGTATTTTTTCATTCCTGATGTGAGCCCGTATTATGGGACGTACATTCCAGATTATTATTGTATTGGATCTTTTGCTTCCGCATTATTTTATTTCATGACTCGTTTATTCTGGCTTATGGACATGTGCTAGATAGTTTATTACTGTTCTTGTTATCTCTACAGCCGTAATGTGACTGTGGAGGGATATTTCCTATCCACAGGTATCATGGTTGGCTCTGTCACATGCCTATCTTAGCGCGCTCTGGGAAGCAGGGCGTGACACATTGGCACGAAACTTCTTTTCTTTTGTCGGATTAGCCGGGCTTTCGGGTCGACCCCGAGCTTGTGGGAGATCACCTTAGGGTCAATCTCGGGCATGTCTGCTGGGGTCCAAGTGAACACATCGGAGTTGTTTCGGAGGAACTGGATCAGGTTGTTGCGAGCGCCTCCTGTCAAGGGAGAGCCGATCTGGACAGTCCAGCTGTCAACTCCCTCCTTGAAGGGAACTTCTACTAAAGCTTCCACCGGGGCGTCTCGAATTTCTTTACGGTCTTCGCGTGTGTCCAGGGACCCCTGAGGATCGTGCACGTCTTCAAAATCGTCACCCTCTTCCTCGACGGTAGATGTTGAGGCGAGACAAACCCTAGCGGTTTCCTTATCTCCGTAGGCCCAGCCTATCCCTCGTTGTCCAAAGGAAACTTGAGCGCGAGATGGTAGCTTGAGATCTGAGCTTGGAGGATGTTTAGGGTGGGGCATCCTAGGAGGATGTTATAGGACAACGGGATCTTGGCAACGAGGAAGTTCACCGGTACGGTTCGCGTTCTGCCTGCTTCCCCGATGTTGAGAAGGAGGGTGATCGATCCCTCGGCCAAGACGATATGGTTCGTGAACCCGGAGAGGACGTGGGAGGTCGGACAAATTTAATTCCATACACTGGAAACAGTCGTAAAACAGGATATCCGCCGAGCTCCCTGAGTCGACCAATATTCTCTGGATTCCTTATTGGTTAACCCGGGCTGTTATCACAAAAGGGTCATTGTGCGAGAGTGATATGCCGTGAAGGTCTTCGTCGGTGAAGGTGATTGGATCGTCCTTCTTGCACTTCTTGTGGGGCGGATCATTCATGGTCATGACCGGTTGGAGGCGGCGATCCCCCATTTTCCGGAGCCGAACCTACTGAGATGACCATGATCTGCCCGATCGTCAACTCCCCGGGAGGGGGTTGGTCCGTTTGCTCTCGCTCTGCCTGCCGCTTGTCTCGCAGGTATTTCGTTAGGTGACTGGAGCAAATCAGTTCCTCAATATAGTCACGGAGTTGTTTGCAGCTCTCGGTCGGGTGTCCTTTCGACCTATGGTAGCCGGTGGGAGTTTGAAAAACCTCTCACCTTTAGCCTCATCTAGTAGCTTGGTCTGGGAGACGTTCAGAAGAGTGTACTCATGAAACCTCGGAGAATAAGGCTTTGGATGATCGGCCTTCTTTTTCTCCTCTCTGTCCTGTCTTTTTCGGTCCGTTAGGTCGCCTCGGGGTAGGTTGGCGTTCACCTCCGACTCGAGTTGGATTTCTCGCTCGGTCCATGCTTTTACTTCGGCCATGGTTTTACGTTGTGCTAATGCAAAAGTGCGGAGCCACTCTTGTGCCTAAGACCCGACCTTAAGGCGGTGATAACCGTTTCGTCGCGGTGCTTGGGGACTTTTAGGAGGGCATTATAGAAGCGGGTGACGTATCCCTTGATGGATTTCCTGTCTCCGCTCTTGATGGTGAACAGGTAGTCGACTGTCCTTTTCTGCCGTTAGTTATCGATGAAATGACTGAGGAATTGGGTCGCCGTCTTGTCAAAAGTCGAGATCGAGCGTGGCGTAAGCCTACGGAACTAATCCCGGCCGGCCCGGATGAGGGTGGTGGGAAGGCTCGGCATTGAGCTGCATTTGAGTTGTCTTGGAAGCTCATGCCCGCCGTAAACGTGTCCAAGTGGTCCTTCGGGTCGGAATTCCCGTCGAAGAGGGCCACATTGGATGGTTTGTTCCTGGACGAGACCTGCTCACCTAGTAGCTGCTTTGTAAAGGGTCTCATGAGCGAATCAGCGGAGTACTTCATCACCCCGCCGACCGAACGAGTATCGTGTCGCATGTCTTCAATTTTCTTCTCGAGGGCTTAGATTCTCTGTTAGTACCTCGAGGATTCTCCATAGTCGGAGTGCCTACTATCCCTGCTCCGGGCTTGTGCGATGGAGCGGTTTCGGCTTCGCTCTATCACGTTTCTCAAATCTTAGGGATGGACCCTTCGTAGATGGCCCTGACGTTCGCTATATGTGAGGCCTCGACGAAAGTGGCGATGTCGGTCTTGCCTAGAATTAGGCGAACTGACCGACATCTCTTCAGGGGACGAGAAAGCACGTCGGGCGTTGAAGTGATAGCCCGTTCTCCCCTGAGATCTTGGTATCAAGTTGTCCGGCGCCCAACATGTCATGGAATCATTCTTCGTATGCGGGTCATAACTGCCGAAATTAGTACGCCGGTGTTCGGTGACATCAAGATGAGCGTGAGCGAGGTCGAAGGCCCGAACGTGCCCCTCCGTCGTCCTGCGCACGTCATGATTCTGGGGGATGGGGATAGCGGTTTGGTGGGTGTGGTCGGCCGTTTGAACACGAGGGAGCGCGTTCACCATCGCCGTGAGCCTATCGATTCATGCAGATAAGGTATTGACTATGTTGGGAGGTGGAGTAGGACCGCTCCCGCCTCCGTTGTGGAGGACAGGGCGGCTCGTGCTGGGATCGTCGCGGTTATCACTGACCATTGATTCGAAGGCGGAAGATCAACTTTTTGGGTGGAAAAGCCTTTAGCTTCCCACAGACGGCGCCGACTGATGGATGTCGGAATCTCCCTCAAATTTTGTCCTCCGTTGATCTTGCTGCCAGCTGTGATGAACGGTTGAGATTTGGTGTGAGGGTTAAGTGTGTGGATCTCAAGGGGTTGTTGGTTGCCGTTGATGCCGAGCTACCTGCAAGGGAAGTCCCGGGGTGGGAAACCACCGTAGGACCCTATGACGATCAAGTAAGTACTGAGAAATAATGACAGAGTAGCGGCGTATTGGAATGAGTTCGAGTTACCTGAGTCGTCTGAAAGAGAGGGTTTATATAGTAGTCACTTGGAGCGAATTGGCGCGAGATTCTCTCCATCCGTTATGCCCCTGCGTCACGTTCATATTGATGGCGGGATATGTCCATTAATAGCGGGATACGCTCATTAATGGAGAGATACGCCAGCGTGGGACGTGGGACATGAAGCGGTGGAGATCTCGTTTTGGCGAGATACACGGAGCCGTTACGGGGGCGCTTAGGCTCCGTGCCCTCGGTTGAATAGGGAAGCCGAGGAAGATCAGCTCGGTGGAAAGTTCGGAGGAGAGCGAGGAGGCCGAGAAATCTCAGCTCTGTAACAGCTTGGAGACGAGCAAGGAGGCTGTGAAAGCTTGCCTGTAGGATTGTTCGAGGGATAGCCGTTGGTTGGTCGCTAAGCGCATAGGGAAGGTACTCTGGGGAGGTCTCCAAATGGTCGGATGCAGTATCGGAGACGAGGTGCCGAGGAAAGTTCCCTATGTATCATACTTATTCCAGCTCCGTAACCCTCCAGGAATCTAATAGGCCTACGTGGATGACACATCATCTGCTACGTGTCATGATCTGAGGAATTCCCACTTATGAGCCTCATCAGCCATCGTTTTCTTCCTTCATCCTATTCTACTATGGTTGGCTTGTGGGATGATGGGGATTTTCGTTTCTTTAAAGTGTGGTTTCCCTCCGGCCGTTACATGAAGGCGTAAGAGATCGGATCTAACATGTGACGTAGGCGAGGATAACGATCCCACCAATCAGATCAGGTATTTCGGCAATACCCTAGCGTAGATACACATTATTTCCGCTACTTCGATTGTATATATTGTATCTACACACCTTTATTCTACATTGGTATTAGAGCTTGCATGCCCATGTTCGTAGATTAATAGATCTGTTGTTTTTAAAATGATTGCAACTCAAAAGTTGCGTTTTTTGGTCAAAAATTAGATCGAATTTTAAAAATTGTTTTTAACATATCTATGATTATTAGGGTTATCCTTTTGATAGATTTTCATAGATCTATCAATTTTGCATCATAAGTCATAATAGATTAGGTCTATATTTTTTATGACACCTTGATGTATAGAATTTAGTTTCGTGATATGAAATTGTCCATGGAACAAAAGTGAGTAAATTATTTAAAAGATTGGAGCTTTTTGTGTAAAAATTTATTTATTTTTCTTTTTGGCGAGATTTTATGGCGGCTAGGTCGCAAAGTTTTCAAAACCCTAACCCTATTTTTTTTGAATAAACTTGAGGAAATTATTTTTGGATTTTGGCAGGGACCAAAATATTTTTTTAAAAAAAATTTTCTGGATGAAAAAGGAAATCTTCTCAGGATTTATTTTTGATTTGGTAAGGCGATCAAGATAAGATTTTTTTTTTCTGGATTCACCGAGTTTGTTTTTATTTGGCAGGGACCAAATATTTTTTTTAACAAAAAAATATATTTCTGAATGAAAGAGAATTTTCTCGTTTTTTTATTTGACAGGGCCAAATATTTTTTTGAAAGGAAAAATAATTTTAAAATGAAGACAAGATTTTTCATGTTTTATTGATTTTTTTTGTGATATTTTCTAAAAACAGGGTGTAGCAGCAACCGAGCTGGGCTCCGCTACCCGAGTCGGGAATGAGCGAAACTAGGGGCCTCGGCTTACCGAGCTAGCTCGCGCTAAGCCGGGGTTGGCCACAGGAGCCGGGCCCAAATTTTTTTATTTAAAAAAATGCAGAAAATTTTTAGAAAATTATGGAAAATTAAGAATATTTTTTTGTTTTTTTTATTTCTCACTCAAGTTTTGTGTTAGTAGAGGGTTTTTGATATTAACTTTAGGAGTTATATTTTTTTGAAAATTTTGTTTGCTCACCAAAAGTTTCAAAAATTTATTCTTACATAAAATCTTGAAAATTTGATGGGTAATTGTTTTAGTCGGAGCGTCTGGGGTGCGTGTTAATTTCACGAAAAATAAAAATCCCAATAAAACGAACAAAATTAAATAGGGAAGTTTAATGTAAAATGAAATTTGTTAGATTGGTTGTTGTATTTGTGATGTGCATGGCATGCCTAAAAAATAAAGACGCATACATCATTTATTAGTTAAAATCTGATAAATTTCAAGTGGGAAGAGACGAGAGTCTAGATTAAACTATCCAATCTACTCTGTTTCTAGGAAATTTATAATCCGTTATTCAATTATTTTACTAAAGTTTTTTATTTTATATTTTTGAAGGACGTGATTGGGGTCATAGGCCTTCTTCTCTTTATTCGGGGTATAGGTTTATTGTTGTTGTTAAGATGGGTTAAAGACGAAGCATTCTTTAGGAAAGAACGATACTCCAGTAAATACCGATAGTCTTAACAGATCCATAATAAAGTAAAGATATCGTCAGCCTCACCAGGAGTGAGATAGTAAATGACGATAACATAATAAAACATAAATGTTAGTTTACTTGAACAAGCTAAAAGACTTGGATGCTAGTGACAACTAGGTGGCAGCGATGTAGCGGGGCCACACGACGCAACACCATCGAGATGCATCGATCTTTGGAGGATTGACGCATCTAGGACCACTCTACACGTTGGACATGATGAAAAGCGATGTCATTAGTGATCAGAGGATTTATTGCCGAGCACTCGCATTTTATTCTGAGCGATAGTTATATGGTATCTACATATCAAGAGATAAGCTGTGCGATGATTACGGGGTAGTCTATGCGACGTGGAAACATCACATTATTTCTCGGTTTGATCTTATTTTCACATAAGGAGTCGAACCACGTAATGTGGATACACTTATGAGTTATATCTTCATCGACCCGGAATTTGAAAAGTGCTACTATAGGTAGATGAAGAGCGATAGCAGTAGGCTGTTAAATGTTTTCTACTCGATCTATAAGGCGGTTAGTTATATGGAAAGCTAATGCATGTGATGACGATTGCTAGTATGTTTGAGTAACTGAGCTTTAAGGTTTAATCGCCGGGGGCGATAGAACCAAGAGCACTGCTGATATGTTGATGAGGTCAATAGTGCACAAGGGGTTGTGTCCGAATGCAAGAAGAGTTCAATCGAGTTAAAAAAAACAGGTATAACGCGTCAACAACTTAAGTGATATGACATGAAGAAATGTGCTGGCAATAATGAAAATAATAAGTCCAAACTTTTGATTGTGGGAATTTGAACCGCTCCACTCGTCAGGGAACTGAGCAGAAGTAAGGCCTTCTATTAGGAGCAGAAAAGTTTATGGAAGAAAATCATGTGTCGAGAACTTATGAGTCTATTCTGTATCGGGGATACATATAGCTATCCATATATCATCTTCCTGTCAGTTATAATTTCAGTTTTGGCTTAGGGTATTTGGTTAGCTTAATGGGACAATCTGTCTTATAAGTTACTTATGGTTTTGAGAATCGACCTTTCTATGAATGTCATGAGTGGTATAGTAGATTATGTTAACAGGTAGATGAGATGACTTAACCACCTGGGGTAGATTAGTTGGTATTTTAGCTAAACTTAAACCATCTATTTGTGAGAGTTGCCTTGGAGGAAAACTACCAAAGGAAAACCATTTGGATATCTATTGCAGATAATTCACTCTGATAAATATGGATCAATAAACATGAAGACACGAAGTGGAGTTTCTTAATTCAACACCTTCATTAATAATTACTCGATATGGTTATTGGTCTCACACAGAACTGAAGCATTGATTTGTATAAAACGTTGTGTCGGTGAAGTGAAGAGCCATCTCATGCAAACATGGTTGTGCGTGTTTAACGGAGTAGTTTTGGGAACCGTAAGTAAGCCATGAGTATTTATTTTAGCAGTTCAGAGAACTAAATGAAGGAAAAAGAGTCGTCGGACAGCCGATGATACTGTAAACTCTACAACAAAATGGTGTTGTAGAGAGGAGAATTAAGAAACTGCTAGATATGATAAAGAATATGATAGTAAGGGACAATCTTATATATTGTTTGGGAGATGCGCTGTTAATAGCATCTATTGTTCTTGATCATGCATTGTTGATAACGGCTTATGCTCTTCAAAGACAGTACAGTCAATACCCTAAGAGTAGTGGACGAACGAGAGAGGTCACTTGTGTTAATGAGTATGTGATAGGACTGTGCTGGCATTTGGTCGTGCGACCATGTTTTCTTCAGGAAGGAAACAATGAAATATTTCCTCAAGAAGGAAACAATGAGAAATTTCCTCGAGGAGGAAGTTTTCACAAAAGGAAGAAATGGGTCAGGATATGGGATTCTATGAGATTGAAAAGAATCCTAATCGGTTAGTGGCATAGAAAGAATTAGTTCCTTTAGCGGTTGGCGACATTGGAAGAGATGTTTCAATTGATGGCTTGGAGCCCATCACGGATCCTCAAGAGACTTGTACATAGTGCTGTGGATTGACATCTCAACGACATTTCGATATCGAAGGGGAGACGTCTATGGCAATTCTGTATTGGTTGTGAAACCCAAGTCATTTGAGAACGTTATTTCTTGACCAACTAAGAAAGAGTGAATAACGACAATGGAAGAGGTACAGGAGTCAACGTTAAAAGATCAAGTCTGGGATTTGGCCAATTATTCTACCAGACACAAGGCTGTTTATAAAAACTGACTTTTTTCGAAGTCTTGCGAAGGAAGAATGATATTGTAGAGAGATACAAGGCATGCTTATTGGCGAACGGATTCACCTAGCGTAGGTAGATAAAGAATAGACACTTTTCATCTGGGGTGATGATCGTGTCTATTTCATCTTTCTTAACAAATCATTACACATAAAGATCTTGAACAAGTCCTGGGGATAAGTAGATCTGGGAGATCAGCCTACGGATTTCAAAGCCAACATGACTCAAGTAGACTTAAAGAGTCCATTTATGGCTTGAAATACTTATCCAAGCAGTTGTCGGTTCGATGTCATCAATCTATATCGGATATGGACCGACGATGATTGAATGCAATAATTGTAAGTTCAGAAATCTTATTGTGAATGATATTGAGATGGCCAAAAGTGACTTGGAGATAATGAATGACACTTGGAGTGGTTATTCTCGCTAAAGAGGACACATATGAGATGTTCAGTTTGTGCTCGGGAATTGGATCTATGAGGAGAAATTTCAAGAGTATCTTATGTTTGTTTTCGGAGACTTACATGAGGTATGTCTTAAAACAGTTCAGCCCGCACGTTCACTCTCCAATTTATTACCGCAGTCACTAATGGACATATTTTTTTATCCTTGATCTTTGCTATTAGACTCTTGAAGAAGAGAGACGGATTTTGTGGGTTTCATTTTGCATAATCAGTAGTCAAATGTATGCATGGTGTGTACTTGACTAGAAATATAACCTTTACCGATTGGACTTAGTATTAGGGTCTGCTTGTAGAGATGAAGTGATGAGGATTTTCAGACATTTATGTGGGACGATCCACTATACCTTATGCCATGAGAAATCAGACTTGCGGTTATGTGGACATACAAATGCCGTCTGGGCCAACAATTTGGATATGCGTACATCCACATCCGCATGTGCTTTCTTGCATAATGGCAGGGCCATCACTCGGAGTAGCAAGAAACATGTTGTGTATCTTCTTCACCATGGAGGTGGAATATGCGGCTACTTCAGGAACGCCAAAGAGGCTGCTAGGGTGAAGTGATTCCTTAAGAGTTTACACGTGATTCCATACGCAAAGGGAAACATGGTTACTCTCTATCGTGATATCAGGTCAAAGATAGCATACTCAAATGATCCCATATATATAGGAAGTTGAAGCACTTACAGATCTAACGACATTTTATCAAGGAGTTAGTGGCATGAGACGATGGTCTAAGCTATAATGTCTTCCTTCAGGTCAGACGATCGGGGATCCGATGATGAAGAAAATAGCTGAGTAACGCTACATGCGTTTGGGGTTCGTCCTAGGTGATGTGTCGCATCTTAAATAGCTTGATAGACCTTATACTTGTATTTAACATTATTATTATGGGTGGTGACTTTATATATGCATATTTTAAAATTGATGGTGTGTCGATTTCTTTCTTTATTATCTGGGATGGATATATCTATCTTGTTTGACTATTTCAGGCATGAAGTACAAGTGTACAACGTATACGAAGTGTACGGGGTACACGATATGTGCAGGGCACTCATTTAACAAAGATATGTTAGCAGGTAGGAACCCTCCCTCACACGAGAGATCCCTTTTATGCTAGCGAAGCATACAAATGTGATATTACATGCTAGACGTCATCTGTTCGGAGTAGTGAGTGTGTTGTTGCATATTGGGTATAGCGACAGTGAGAGCACTTAAAAGAGTCACCCCGACCGAGTCAGAATGAGGTTGCCATGTATTATAAGCCGAGCGACTGAAATGGTTATCCCTTGGCCATTTTGCCTGTTTACATATAGCCGAACTAGGGGTCTAACTTGTTGTATGAGGTGCAAGCTTGTCGGGAGATCCCAGGCATATCACAAGATGATATGGCTGGGAAACCCAATCATAGGGTTATTGGAATTGAGTCCGTATGTTATAACTTTAATGGTGTGAGTTTTCATAGAGAGAATTTTATACCATAGCACGTTGCCATACGACGTGCACTAGGATCATGCATATAAGGAGGTTGAGGGATGGATTCATCTCTCTCATTGTGTGAGCCCTTATGATGACCTCTTTCACGGAAGGACAAGCAGTTTATATACCTTTAGTGACACTGGTCTGTCTGAATAGGCATGTTATGAGCGTCTGCTACTTTGGCTGCTATTTTCTGCTGTGAAGACAATATACCGCACATATGGGGCAGTGTCAGGAAAGCGGGTGAATAGCAGACCTAACTATTAAGAGCCGAAGGAAAATTGATTGGAATGTCTTTTGATTGCAATGCATAATCAACTTTTACTGACGCTATGATGGCGAAGTTTAAGAGTGCGATGAATCGAGAAACTACCACGGTGTTCAATTACTCTTCTGGGAGGTGTAGGGTGTTTTTCGTCACCCCATTGATATGGGAATACCCGCATGCTTGTAAGGCACATTAAAGATTCCCCATGCCTAGGGTAGACTGGGGTTTATTGATTGTGGGGATCCGAATCTCCGGCAGCCGTGGACTAAGCTGCCGTTAACTACCCCTCGCCTTTGGAGCGAGAGAACCTTCGATTGACGGGTCAAATAGGTCATGCGAACTCAATGTGCATTGTTGTGTTCTGAAGGGATTTTGAATATATCGGGGACCCCGCAGAGTTTTTACGGGGGTCCCTTTACCCGGATAGTGGGCTGGGGGTCAAGGAGGTTAGCAGCCCCCTTGCGGAGTGCGGAGCTATGCCCCGTTAGAATTTTTTTTAACGGGAGAGGTATTTTTAGAGTGGAGTACATGTAAAATGAGGGGAAAATGGCATCTAAAGGACGTGTGAGCGCCAGCGTCTCACGGGCGCTGGGCACTGGCGCTAGGCGCGGGCGCTAGCACATCACGTGCCCGTCATGTGGGCGCTCGGGCGCTAGCGCCGCACGTGCCTGGCACGTGGGCGCTTGGACGCCAGCGCCAGCGCTTTGGGCACTAGCGAAAGGAAGGGGTTTTTACCCCCAGAAATAGGAGTTAAACTCTAAAAGAGGATTTTGAGCGGAGTTAAACTCCAAAATATCTGAATTAGGAGTTAAACTCCTTTGAGGATTTGGGTCTTGGAGTTGAACTCCCTAAAAATCTTCAGAGGTTCTTCTCTTATAAGCCTGGGATCTTCTCTTGAGCCTCAGATCTTTTCCAAAGTGGGATTTTCGGAGATGGGTCTCCTTCTTCCTCCTCTTGATCAGCTCCAATGAAGGTTTGCGCTGATGGGAGGATGGAGAACACTGCGTTGGCCTCGTTCTCAGAGTCACTGCCGAAGACCAAAATAGGGGTAGATGGTCCGGGCCTGTTGCCTTGGAATTGCCCCGAGTAGACTATCTCTTCATCTTCCTCAGTATCGCTCCCAAAGACCGGGATAGTGGTGACGGCTTTCCGTTGGTTCTCCGGTTTACGAAATTATTACGTGTCTTCGAAGTCTGGTAGGAAGTAATTGGCATCTTCATATTTGCGGACTTCATTTATGGAGAATGGGTTTAGCTCCCCTGTAACTGTGTACTCGAGGCCGTCTTTGAAGTACTTCATACACTGATGTTGTGTAGAGGGGATGATGTTATACTCATGTAACCAAGGCCGGCCGAGTAGTGCTTTGTAGCAAGTCTTGGCGTCGATGACATGAAATTTGATGTCGGTGACGAGCATCCCAAAGCGTAATGTCAATATTACGGACCCCAGCGTCCGTGATGACCACGAGTCGAAGTCGGAGATGGTAATTTTGTTCGGTCCAGGTGCTGAACGTTCATGCAAATCTCCTTCAGCACCTTCACGTTGAGATGTTTGATAGAGGACCCGTTGTCGACCAGGATCTTTCCTATCTTAATGTCATGACAGTACCCGGTGACATATAGAGTACGGTTGTGCTCGCACGTTCCGAGGAGGAGATCTTCATCGCCGAATGTGATGTCAGCTGTATGAACCTCTGCCAGCTCGTCCTTCATCTTTTCTTCCGCAAAGAAAGCTTGGAACTGATCAGGCTCTTGTAGTGCCTTGATTAGATAATCTCATGCCTCTTTGAACAGGAGGAGAGCATCTAGTATGCTCAGTTGTGAGGGTATCTTTCTCAAGTGTTCCAGGACATTGTAATCCACCTTGGTTTTCTTAGGCAGGTTCCTTAGCCGCGAGCTCTTTGACGACTCCATCATCGAGGGCAATTTCCTCAGGGACTTTTTCCTTCCCCTTATCTCTTTTGCTCGAACCTTTGTTTGTTGGCCCGAGCTTCTTCTCAGGCAGCGTGTGGTTAGATAGCTGAATGTTCTCGCATTTCTTTGCCTCTTCTTCTTTTCCAGAGGTGGATCTTTTGAAGAGAGGGCTGAGAGTTATTTCTTCCTCAGAATCGCTCCCGAATGTGAGAACTTGAGTTTTCAATTTTGTCGAACTGGTATCAACCATATAACAGTTGCCAGTAATTTTTCCGTGCACATCTGTCACATTTTTTCGCTGTCGACGATCGTCACGCTTCATCCTCTTGAATTATTATCGGTGAGCAATGTATCCCTGCCACCACTTCTTAAAGGCACTGCACTCTTCGGTGGGGTATGTAACCCTCCGATGGTATAAACAGTAGTTCGAATATACATCCGCTTCATCGAGGCACGTACCCCCAGGAGTATTTCCTTTGAAAGGTGGCAGCTTCATTCCTATTGACAGGGCTCTGGCGAACTGTTTCCCCGTCTTAAACCTGCTTTTGTCTTCTGCGGGGATGCCTCGATTTGGCTGGAGTACTTTATGACTCTTCCTCGCCGCAGCTTCTTCATTCTAACGCCGATGCTTGGCCTTTTCATATATGGCCGTTTCACGCTCTCGGTTAGATTTTCTCTTCTGAAGGGCTTCGTTCAACAGCCTGTCAATCAGGTCATCTGACGGTTCCAGAGATCTTGGGACCGATCCTGCCCCCAGTTTCCTTGCATTGCTCTCCGACGCCGAGGGAGTTTCTTCGTCTTTTAACGACGAGTGAGAAACCATGTGGCAACTCGCTACATAATCCTCGGATTCTTCTGACGAGTTATTCCCCTCATCATTTTCGCTGTCTCCGTTCTCAAGGATATGGTTGAGAAACTATTTGAGAGTGACTGGGGTCCGCACCTTCTGGTTTTACTCTTCCAGCGAGTTAATGTACTTTTGCAGGTCCGTACGCTCGTTATCAGGCTGTACGGGCTTCTTGGTCTTCTTCTTTTTCTTCGAAGACTTTGAAGGCTTGACCGGGGTGTTTTGCCCATCGTTACCAGCTTTTGGTGTTGAGTGCAGTTTAAGCATCCTCTCAATGATCTCGGGCTCTAGTGGGCTTTTCTATTTGATCGTCGAACATGCTTGAAGATCCTTCAACATTCTCTTAGTTTTACCTGAAAGGACAACTTCCCACGGAGCTTCTTCCACAAATGAGCATGATGCCCCCGACGTATCCACCTTTTTAGGAGCGTACTGCTGTGGCTGGTTTACCTTCCAGTTTTTGGACGCGCGAACTTGCTTTGTTGGTATTGGTCCTCAGCCCAGTTTTTGAAGACGTAGCAATCTTCGATTGGGTGACCCATTACTCTGTGGTAGGGACAGTAGTTAGGACTGTTGACGTCACCAGGCTGCAGTGTGCGTCTTGGATCCGGCAGAGTGATGAGCCTGTTGTGCACAGTCTCCTCGTTTTATCCCGGGAAAACGAGTAAGGAAGTCTTAACTTCTCTTCAAAGGATCAGCGTGTGTTACTTTGGCGAGCAACCAGTTTCGGGTCACTCGGTTGTTTTTGAGCGTTGGTAACGAAGGTCGCTTTCCCTTTGCCCTTTTCATTCCGGAGATCCGTTTTTGAAGAGGACGACTTATGGCCCATCTGTTCCATTTAGGCCAGCTTGTCAATCAAGACCTGGAAGGTGGTCGACTTGATATAGTTGCCTAAGGATCAAGGGTCCCTACGAACATACCCACGACATGAGCTTCTTCTATGTGTTGTTCGCATTTTGACCATAGGTTTCGCCACCGAATTGCATATTGAACCCAGGTCTCTCCTGGTTTCACCCTGGCATTGATTAATGCCGTGATTGGGGTGCGCTCTCTTGCTCTTGCATACCGCTGTGTGAATAGTAATTCCATCTCCGGGAATGTTTTGACAGAATCATTTGGGAGCTCAGAGTACCATTCAAATGCCATCTCCGACAAGCTGCCAACAAACTGGCGAAGCAGCGGTTTGTCGTCGCCTCCAATATTACCGCACAAAGCTCTGAATTGAGCAACGTGCTGGTGTGGATTGCCCGTCCCTTTATACATATGGAACTTAGGGATCGTATATCCTGGTGGATACTTGATTTGATCGTACCAGCATGGATAAGGTCGCGCAGTTCTGACGACTTGGCCTGCCGCTTCACTCGCTTGATGAGCTCGTATTTGTTGAGGTATGTAGTCATCAAGGGCAACCTTGGAAATTGTCTCTTCTTGGGCTGCTGAGACAGCCGGAGGAGGGTTTGACGTTTCCCCTCAATCGTCTTCGATGATTATCGGAGGGACTTCGGCTGGAGGTTCCGGCTGGATCATCACCCAAACAATGTCTTGGAACAGAAGCGCCATCTGTTTTATATTAACGGCCTGTTCTACGTCCTCCTTATCCTTCCTTTCCAGCACCATTCGCAAGAACTCGGTGTCGGTCTCTTGTTCCTGGTGCTGCTCAGACGTTGATTCCCGGCTTTTTTCCTGCCCGGTGAGTGCTGACATTTTCATCAGCATTTCTTGGAGATTTTGTTGCTGCTCCTGAGCTTTTGTCAACGACCGAGTGAGTGGTCGATGACCTACGGAAGCACGGCTTTCCTCTTTCCCAGAAGCCATGTACACCGTGTGCACGATCATGCCCCCAGACTTAGGGCGTTTGGGTCCAGTGCCTTTGGAATTCGTCGCAGGCAGTGGATTTTTCTCCGGCCTTCTCCTTTTGTGGGAGGTTGAAGTCTGAGGGACTGTTGTAACAGGCACCCATATAGATGATGCCTTCCGTGGTACGACTGAAGGACGGTTCTCCTCTTGCCGAGCCTTCGTTTTCTTCAGTCGGCGAGAGTAGTCTTTATCGATCACAGAATCTTGGACCTTCCGCCATACTCTGTAGATTTTGGAGGACGGACGCTGAGGGGGCTGCTCCGGCTTCGCCTGTACCATGTTTTCAACATGTGGGGGCGATTTTTTCAGCACCACAGTGGGAGTGTTCTTCCGCACCTTTCCTAGCGGTTTAAAGCTGTTCCCAGTTAGAACAGCAGCGTCAACTTCCACCATTGGAGCTGGTGGAGTAAGAGTTGCCCCCAGCTTTCCTCACTCGGCACCAATGACGACGTCGAGCATGCCTTGCAGATGGGATTGTCTCAGTTGTGGGCGTGACTTCGTCATGCCCCCTGCTCTGATGAAGGGCTACTGCTGGTGCCGACCTATTGAAGACTGACGTCTGTTGAGAGGGGACGATCAATCTTTCAAAGGCCGACCTTTTGGTAGGGGGCAGTCTTGATGACTTCGCCGGAAGCAGGAATTGGAACGACCAATCTTGCGAAGACCGACCCTTTAGTAAGAGAAGCCCCTTTGACGACTTCATTTGCCAGAACTGAAATGGCTATCCACTTCAGGACAACCCCTTCAGGTATTGCGAGCCTCTTTGCATGCCCATTGGACCTTTGGCTCAGTCTATTGAAGACTGAGGTGGAAGACTTGGACGACCCATTGAGAGGGGTCATGGTAGCTGCAAGTCGATCGAAGACCAACTTCTTTAGAGCTTCCTGTGATGGAAATGGGGCACTGAAGCTTGCTGGCAGGATCATGGTCCCAAAGAACAGTCCGGTGGTGGCCCGGGTCACCTGTTCCACTGGCATTGTGAAGATGGAGGCCGTTTGGGGCCCGTAAGTCACTTTTCCGGTGGGGACGAAGTGGGATTTTCTATTGCAGGTGTAGTTGGAAGCCATCGATTTCTCTTCTCTTCTGTATAGGATCAAGACACCAAATCTTAGTACCTCAAATCCAAGGGAAACCATATTAAATCGCAATTTGTTCACGAACAAGACACAAAAAGTGTGGAGTGGAAAAAGGAAAAGGTCCCACCAGGCGTGCCAGAATCTATTCACCGCCGAAAACAGCGACGAAACCGGGATGGGTCGTGTTGCCTGAATTTGGGAGTAGATGCTATTTGGGTTTATCCGTCCACCACTCCGAAGATGCCAAGTTGATTTATGGTACCGCATATCGGAGGTTTGGAGGGATACGGCCGTTGTAGCAGACTTCGTCAGATTCCCCCTCGTTTGCAAGGGATTTTTGATTGTGGGGGCGCTCTTCCCTACAGGCGCTAGCCCCTGCAGTTAATTACTTTACTGCATCGCGATAACCATTTTCTCCTGCTCCATAGGTTCACTTCGTGTTGTGTGTGTTTGTTTTATTTTTGGTTGCCCGTGGATTGTATACGAAAACTAATTTTCGTTGTCGCCCGTAGGGCGTGGATTAGTCCAAATCCGTATATTCTTAGATTTGGGTTTGGGTTGATTTAAGGATCGTTAATCTCGTTTGAGATTAAGATCAACTTAAATATTTGTTGAGGATACGCTAGTTTAATTTTAGACTAAAATCTACTCAACAGGATTTTGGGATCATTCAGACCCAACAAAAGAGCATTTGGGCTCTATTGCTTTAGTTTAAGGATGTTACGGTCCGTTGTTAGTTTAAGGACGTTGTGGTCCATCGTTAATTTAAGGACGTTTCGGTCCGTTGTCGCCATTTTGGGAAGTGCATCCAAAAGCAGTTGGTTGTCGGGACCCACCACCTCTCTGAAGACGTTGAGGAATTACAACGACATGTATCAGAGATGTAGAGAGATGTACCCTTGAATCAAATTCCAGATTGAGGGGAGAGATCATGGTGGACCATCTAAGAATCATTAGTCATTTTTGGGAAACTAAGATTAACTTAGGAGATGTGGGATGGACATCGTTCTGGTCAATTAGTTTGGGAAGTCATGAGCATAGAGGCTCGGTCTATTTGGAGATCCAAGATATTTTAATCTGAGGAAGACTTAGTCAATTTGGGGCTAAAGTCGGCTTATTATAGTGTTAAACACTAATATATGCTCGGTGCCCACGTGAGACTCTAAAGCAGTGTTCAACACTGAAATTTGGGGCGCTCACGTGTGGCACGTGAGGCACCTGAAAGTTGGCGCTATACACTTGGGTCCAAATTCCCATCTGTATATAAGTGTTAAACACTTAATTCTTGTGGCCATCACGTATGGGTATATGAGGCGCCCCAGAGTTGAGCACTGCTTCTTTGGTTTAATTCCCTTTTCCTTTTATAAGTGGTAAGCACTTAGCTCATATAGTGCTTACGTATGGACACGTGAGGTGATCAAAATGTGAACACTGTCTTTGGATTTTCCCCTTTTTCCATTTAAGCAACTGTTTGGGAGTCACGTGAGAACACGTGATTCGATCTCAGTCATTCCTTTTTGTTCATCAGAGGTGCTCATGTGGGAACACGTGACCAGTCTTTTCTTTTATATGCATAGATATTTTGATCTGAGTTTTAAGAATTTCAGGTCTCTTGTTTTATAAGAATTAGATTCTTTTACAGGGTTAAACCCCAGTTTGATCAGACGAATTAAATTGCTATATACTTTTGGAAGAATTAAATTCCTTGTACTTAGTTCTTTCCTCTAAGTTTTGAATCTGCATAACAGAATCTTCCCGATGAGAATTAAATTCTCAACTTGTGGGGAGATCTGCTTCTGCAGACCTCAACCAGAGGAAGAACTAAGTTCTTGTATGAGAGGTTAAACCCTTAAAGGAGAGATAAGATATGTAGGGTTACTAGGCACTCTTACAAGGGTCTACAAGGCATAAACCATGCCCGATTTAAATTTTAGACGTGCCGAACAATCCTAACCAAGATCGTAGACTAGAGATTATGCGAAAACAATAAGCAAGTAAACAACTTTACTTCTAAGAGTTTGGGATTACAACCTTTGTAGTCCGGTCCTTCACTTCAATAGCTCCGTGTAGTAGTCCCTTCGCTGCGATCACGATCGTCCGGACTCTAGAGAGGCTCCCGCGAAGAAACGAACGTGCTTGCTTCTATGACTTCGAGGCCGAAGATGATCTACGTCGAGGAGACACTGAATCAAGTTATCCCTTCACTAGGTCATGAAATTTGTGAAGAGAACACACTCTACTACATAACAAGTGGTAGAGGATGAAGAAGTAGGAGGTGGGCTCACTTTAGAATTGATCTTCTCACACTTTTTCTCAAAACTCCATTAGAGATAGCAAGCTTTTTCATGGAGCTTGAAGAAGAAGAAGAAGACTTGTGAATAATTCATCCAAATGAATTATTGCACCTATGGTTGAGTTAAGCCCTCATGGTTAACTCATGTAGAGAATTAAATCATGGCTATGGTTAAAGGTTGGGTTTGATAAATATCTTAAACTAGACAAAAGGGTTGACTTTGTCAAAGCTTATCCATAAGCTTTTGTGTAAGCTTTAGCATAACAAATTCAATCTCTTTTGAATTAGCTTAACATAAATAGAAACCCTAACTTAACCCTAGCATTGTGTTAATCTCATACACCCATCTTGTATGTATCATCAAACATGATACAATCTATGTACACAAATGTACATATCGCGTATATATATACAATGTGCACATCATGTAAGAAAAGAAAACAATAGTGAGCTAAATATTAGTTAATGTATTATAATATATCAAATATATAATTATAAATTAAATTATCAAATCAACTCTTGATTTAATAATCCGGCTATATCACATATAACCGACCAATATCAAATGCAACATCTTATCGAATCAACGCTCGATCCGATAACTCGGCTATATCACATATAACCAATCATGTCACACATCGCGAGAATATAATGCGGTATCACATACTCGTATTAATCTCATTCCCGCACATATCACATATGCGCTCCTACTCCGTTTCGCTTGAGCCAGGAAACATCTGTGTAGGACTCTAAAGACACGTCAATACGTCGGCAGTAGATGATGATCATATCAAACACCCACAAGCCGCAAGTGGTCTGCTAAATGTAACGGCCACCCGGGTATTGAGCGATCAGAAGATCAACAAGCAAGCCTGTACTTTCTCCAGCGAATCCAATCAGTAACACTCCCGTACAGTCCGGTCTCTTCGTCTGATATGTTGCATATCTAGTCTAGGGGTGGTATACGTCAGACCCCAGTAACCGATAAGTCGTGTCGATGTGAGGCTCATAACAGGTCTAGAAACTAATGGTAACACTTACCAGTAAATCTCTATATCAGCCCTGGCCAGAGACTTCCAGTTATAGCCAATGGAACACAGCACAACATCAACTCCCTATACCGGGAGAGACGAATCCCCTCCTATCGCTCATTGTCTCCATGTGATTCGGGACTGTACCCAAAAGCCACCGTTTTGCACCCCCCATTGGACGTGGTATGATGGAAATCAAAGCAAAGTGGGAATCACACAAGACTCTATGACGATCTCGGGTCTACAGACTAACCTGTACCAGTATCACCAGAGAACTGCCATCTGACGTGAGGTATAATACCATCTAGGAGTTCTCGGCGAGTCCGTCTAGTGTACCCAGTCTCTACTGAGCACCCGTATACCTTCTTTGATATCAAACACCAATGGATTTGGGATCATCCATCGCCCATCATATAGATCAAGAAGCGCATACGCTAGTCTACTCTGGAGTATCGATGCCCTGTCTCGGTACTCCCTCGACTAGGAATATTTGAAGGATGTACTTGGCAACTACACTGTCCCCACTAGTATGATCTGCATCATAGTCCTGGTAGTCAAGTACTAATCCTAAGGGCTTTATCAACATGTAACATAGAGACAATCAGAGTATATGTTAAGATAAAAAGCAACCAGATAGCATACTATCATGTCGAGCAAGAAAGTCCTACCTATATATGTCCAAGCATCCACTACAATATACATCGTATGTACAGTAATGGCCTCTAGGGAATACATATAACTAACAATCTCCCACTTGCACTAGGGATATCTGTTGTGGTATCACATACCCAACAATTAGCTGTGGTTGAAGTATCTCATACTCAACCATCCCATAAAAGTCTCTACTGGGAAAAAGGCCTTGTGAGTGGATCCGCGCTGTTGTCCTCTGTGTCTACTCTTCTAACCTTGATCTCCTTAGAGATCAACCATCTCCATGATCATGTGATACTACCTAAGAATTATATCTGGATTTCTGATGGGACGGGGGTTCCTAGGCCAAAGCCATAACTCCATTGTCACATAATGGTTGGAACTGAGTTCATCTCATGAACTATTATCTATATCCAGACTGCCTCTTTGGTAGCATCTTTGGTAACGATATGTCTAGCCTTTAATCGTCTAGTATGTCACGGTATCTAGCTTGGAACTCTTCCAACATACCGTCCCTCCACTGAGGGTAAAGACAATGCCTGCGACTGACATTCAGTCGTCCTTATCACCCTGGAACCATTCCAGTGATTCTCCCAGGATCGATTGATACCATCTCACTACAACTAGTGAGAATCCTAACATCCAATTAGATCTATCTCATAGATATGAAACTTAGGATTTAGGAGGTATCACCCTGATCCTATATGGAGAATCATTGTGATAAGAGGAGATTGACCGAGCGTAGCATAGGAAAATCCTTCCCTATCAAGAGTATGTCATCCATGTACTATACGAAGATCACTACCATACTCCCTACTACCTTTTTGTATATACAAGGTTCATCTACCATTTTGATGAAGTCAAACTCTTTGACTACCACATCAAAACAGACGTTCCAACTCCGCGATGCCCGCTTTATCCCATAAAGCAACTTGCATACGTTTCCGCTGCTCCCACTGTCTACAAAGCCCTCTTGCTGTGTACTTATAGACATTCTCTTCTAAATTATCATTTTAGAAAAGCTGTCATGACACCCAACCGCCAGATATCGTAGTTATGGTATGTAGCAATGGCAAGTAGGATCTGGATGGACTTAAGCATAGCTTTGAAAGTCTTAACTTTTCCATGTACACCAAGTAATCTTCTCAAGATATACTTGCTTCTGATGAGGATTTAACCCTTCAGATAAAGCAACCAAAGTCCATACTTTGTTGGTGTATAAGGATTCCATCTCATATCACTTAGCATCCAGCCACTTACAGAGTCCCACTCGTGATGGCCTGGTCGAAATAAGTTGGGTCATCATCTCATGATGTAATTCTCGCTCCCACTGTCATAGAGAAACCGAAGTATCTCTCAGGTGGGTGAGGAACCCTACTAGATCGACGGAGAGGCTGAGCTTCGTTGGATACTATTGAATCTTTCGGGTTTACCAAATTATCAGCTGCAGTTTGTATAGCTGGAACTTTTTCCAGTTCTACAGAACTGACCTTGCCTCGAGCTTTGTCCGGATTTTGCCTTTAGACATAGGCCGGACAACCCCAAATCTTAATATCCTTAAGAGATGGGCTCTTTCCATACCATATCATATATGGAGTGGTAGGCTTCTGATTTGATTGGAACCCTATTCAATAGGTATGCAGTTTCACAAGTGCATAATTCCCAAAAGGAAATAGGAAACTCAGTAGTACTCATCATAGAGCGCACCATATCAAATAGGGTGTGATTGCTCCGCCCCGATACACCGAGGTGCTGTGGTGTATACGGAGGAGTAATGCTGAGAGAGAATCTCATTCTCCTTTAGAATAGTCCAGAAATCCTGTGCTCAAGTATTCTCCTCCTTGATCTCATCAAAAGACATAATACTTATACCCGTTTTTGGTTCTCTACTTCTGACTTATATTCATTGAATTTCTCAAAAGGTTCAGATTTATGTTTCAACGGGAACATATGTCCGAATCTTGAGAGATAATCAGTGAATGTAATGAAGTACAAAGAACTAGTCCTGGCATGTGTAGACAGGGGACTTACATACATCATCATGTATCAATCCCAAGAGTTCACTAACTCTTTCTCTGTTTCCAATAAACGGAGATGCGGTCATCTTATCTTTGTGACATGACTGGCAAGATTCACAAGATATAAATTCAAACAGATTTAAATATGCATCTTAATGTAATTTCAGCTAGTCGGGTCACATTGACATGACCTAGTCTACAATACTTCAAGTAGGATTTGTTCATTTCTGAACTCTTCCTCTTGTGTGTGTTCTGTACATTAAGAACTGTGGTTTGATTTAGAACGTATATTCTTTTAGATAACGTACCTGAACCGATCAACTCTTGATATAGGAAATGTTTAAAACATTATCCAACAATACAAAATTATATCCTTCTTTAATAAATAAAGAGACTGATATGATGTTGTATATCAGGTTCGGTATCTAATAACATTCGTTCAGAATCAATGTATTCTGGTAATACATGGTGATAACTACCAACAGACTTGGCTGCAACACTTGCACCATTTTCTATCTCATGAAACTTATCACCCGTTCTCAGTTCTCTATCTATCTATAGCCCATGTAATATATTACATATGTGGGATCCCGATCCGGTGTCTCATACCCAGGAGGTAAAGTATACTGAAAAACAGTTTTGTGTAATGAACACACACCCGAAGAAGATGCATCAGCATGCACTTTCTTCGTTTGGGCGGCACGGGATTTCTGGTAATCCTCTATTTCCCGCTCGGTCTTATAACAATTATAAGTTGGAGCGGGACCAACGTTCCTCAGCTCAGTATAACAAGCAGGTTCGGTCAATACATCCGTATTATTATCTTGATTAAGGCGTGACATGGTTGCTACCAGGAGAGGGAGAGAAGAAAACACTCAGCGTATGCTCTTGCAAGATTAGATTGGTTATTAATATACCTAATCAGGATGTCTCCCACTGTTTTAGTCAAATCTTCCTTCAAACCCTAAAAGGAAAGACTAGCCGGGATTAATTACACGCTGTAAGTTCGCCAATCTTTCAGCCAGGCCAGTGCCGGTACTTTGAGGGAGGTTCCCCGTGCTTTCGCACGGACCTAATTAAAGTAAACCTCGTTTTCCCAGGGGCTTAACCCCATTGACACCTTTCTAGACACCTACTTGATCGGCTAATTGTAATGTGTAAAACTCTCCCAGGAGTAATTTTTACTCACAGCGGGTATCGGGATCCAACTATCTAATAGAAGGTATGCAATCTCATTGCAAATTTCAACACTTGAAATTCCCGATAATATTTTACCCCTAGTACTTATGACCTTAACTAAGGTCAACATATCATAAGCACTAGTCAAGTTCTACCCGTCATTTCATGATTAATTAGACCCACCCGCATGACCCTCAACTATGGTCGACATAATCACATGAATGTCCTAACTGATCGCATCATATGCTGTGTAGGAAGACATCACTTAGCTACCGTACACTACGCCTCAACTAAAGTCAACATACGCAGCATGAATACTAAGTACTCTACTTCCTAAAATGACGGAGGGCTACGATAGGTTTTTAAGAAAACCTTTTGCGTAATGAACTTGATATCGTTGTAGAATCGAGTGATTTTTAAATGGAGTGTTTTTGAGGCCTTTTTTCTAGTTTTGCTAAAGAGGTCACTCCCGGTGAAGGGATCGTCAGCTCTTTCCTCATCGAATAAGGTGCAGGATATTTCACAAATACCACTATGCAAAAAAAAACTATAGAAGCAATCAAAAGACAAACCGAGTATGTAGCATGTGCTAGTTTCGCTAAAGAGGTCACTCCCGGTAAAGGGATCTCGGCTCTTTCCTTATCGAATAAGGTGCTGGATGTTCTACAAGGAACACCGCTATGCAAAGCAAGAACTAGAGCTACCAATTTTTAAACAAGTTTCTACAACATTTTTAGGTTTCTTTTAGTATCATTAATCTCATTAATGAAGTCCCATTTTATTATGCTTCACAAGCATCACATTTGAAACGAAATCAACAATATATAATATATATCTCATATATATAATATAAACATTCGTCTCAGGCAGTAATATGATCTCATCACAGAACATTGCAGCAGAAGAACATATATGAAATATTGGATATACTAGGACGTCCGTGTTTTAATACGGGCCTGTATAAAATACGGATTCCACGGTCGCGATGAATAGCCAAACCCACATCCCTAGACCCCTACGAGAGCGGCAAGTAACCCTGCCGGTTCTAGAGTTAGGAGACCCAGTCTCGACTCCTCGAGATGGCCTCCCACTGGTCCCTAGAACCCGGTTACTTATGCTCCCCACCTTGGGTCTATCCTAATGCGGAAAAGTAAATAATATACAATGGTGACATCATCCTCAACCCGGAAGTGCCCCAATAAAAGAATATTACATACAATGAATTTTACATGAATGAAAAAGAAAAACTCTTATCACACATAAAACCCCCGGCAATTCAAACACGACGATCCAATATAACATATCACAGCAACACATAATATCACATATCATCAACGTAAGTAAATATGCGTATCCCAATTTTCGTTGATGTATAGCAACGAAACCGGCGATACACCACATATTACACTTACGATCATAGAAAAGAAAGTGTAAAACTACAACAGTTGGAATCCGCAACCTCCTTAGATATCGCATGCCTAACCAAATGAATTCCTTAGACATCGCATGCCTATCAATTATAAAACCCGCATTTTAGTCTCGATCTCGAAAACACTTTTCAATATCTAGTCGGGCAATTCAACAAGATTCCCGACAACTTGATCGATTGCTCGTCGAAAACTTTAGTAGACGGCAGCACCCCCGATGCCGTCGACGAAGTGCACTAAGGCGGAACACCGCTGCCGCGAGCACCCGAACGGATGCTTTTGGCGACGGGGTTCTCCTACAATCACTTGGTCGGGGCTATGGGGCGTGGCTGTCTATTAAGTTTACCCGGCGAGTATCCGCGTACGCTACGTGATTGCGACGGAATTTTGATATCATCAAAATTCCGTGGCAACCGATCATCTAAGACTAAACTGCTAGATTTATGACATTCAAATTAGTTATCTCATAACTACTTGTGGATTCCAAGTATTGTATCACATTTTAGATAAATAGACAATGTTAAAGTTTCCGATCGAATAAACAAACACCTAAGATTTTCCAAATAGCTCAGCACTTGAGCGGAGTTCAAAAAAATATCCATCACATGCCACAGTACCAATGGTCCAGCCGTAGAAGGGTCAAACCAACGCCTCACATGTGGCAACGCCGTACTGCCCCAAACCCAAAGGTTTAGAGGCGGTTCAGACGGTCACATAATCGAGTTAAGGTTTGTGTTCGTTTAGAGGGTCCACCGCGTTACTTGCACGACTTTCCGAAAGTTTCAAACTCGAGAAAAAATCCAACACTTGAAAATTTTCTGTCAGGGGAAAAAGCGAGTTATTGATATCCGTTCGAATTTTTTAACACGTTCTAAATTATCCGGAAAAACATTAAACGAAGTTAAACTTTCCGATCGAATCAACGAATACAAATGATCTCCAGAAAACTCAACACTTAAGTATAATTAAAAATTCCTAGAAGCATAAGAAAATACATACGGATGTTACTGCGCAAAAAGCAAACCCTAATCTCACTATTTGGCCGCGGAACCGCCGCGCAAGGCAGGGTATTGCCGCGGTTCCGCGTCGCTTTAAAGGGATTATGGTCTCGTTTTTCACAGTAATTCCTATAATACCTTGCTTAATTTTCTGAGTATTTTTAATATGAAAAAATCAACATTTTGAAAAATTTCCAGAGAAGGGGTATTTTACGACGTTTCGGGCTTCGATCGGACTTTAAACTTCGTCTACACATCGCCTAAAGCTCTAGCTTGGTTCTGATACCACTGTAGGGTTACTAGGCACTTTCACAAGGGTCTACAAGGTATCAACCATGCCCGATTTAAATTTTAGACGTGCCGAACAACCCTAACCAAGATCGTACACTAGAGATTATGCGAAAACAATAAGCAAGTGAACAACTTTACTTCTAAGAGTTTGGGATTACAACCTTTGTAGTCCGGTCCTTCACTTCAATAGCTCCGTGTAGTAATCCCTTCGCTGCGATCACGATCGTCCGGACTCTAGAGAGGCTCCCACGAAGAAACGAACATGCTTGCATCGATGACTTCGAGGCCGAAGATGATCTACGTCGAGGAGACACTGAATCAAGCTATTCCTTCACTAGGTCATGAACTTTATGAAGAGAACACACTCTACTACATGGTAAGTGGTAGAGGATGAAGAAGTAGGAGGTGGGCTCACTTTAGAATTGATTTTCTCACACTTTTTCTCAAAACTCCATTAGAGATAGCAAGCTTTTTCATGGAGCTTGAAGAAGAAGAAGAAGAAGACTTGTGAATAATTCATCCAAATGAATTATTGCACACATGGTTGAGTTAAGCCCTCATGGCTAACTCATGTAGAGAATTAACTCATGGCTGTGGTTAAAGGTTGGGTTTGATAAATATCTTAAACTAGACAAAAGGGTTGACTTTGTCAAAGCTTATCCATAAGCTTTTGTGCAAGCTTTAGCATAAAAAACTCAATCTCTTTTGAATTAGCTTAACATAAATAGAAACCCTAACTTAACCCTAACATTATGTTAATCTCATACACTCATCTTGTATGTATCATCAAACATGACACAATCCATGTACACAAATGTACATATCGCGTATATATATACAATGTGCACATCATGTGAGAAAAGAAAACAATAGTGAGCTAAATATTAGTTAATGTATTATAATATATCAAATATATAATTATATATTAAATTATCAAATCAACTCTTGATTTAATAATCCGGCTATATCATATATAACCGACTAATATCAAATACAACATCTTACCGAATCAACGCTCGATCCGATAACTCGGCTATATCACATATAACCAATCATGTCACACATCGCGAGAATATAATGCGGTATCACATACTCGTATTAATCTTGTTCCCGCACATATCACATATGCGCTCCTACTCCGTTTCGCTTGAGCCAGGAAACCTCTGTGTAGGACTCTAAAGACTCGTCAATACGCCGGCAGTAGGTGATGATCATATCAAACACCCACAAGCCGCAAGCGGTCTGCTAAACGTAACGGCCACCCGGATATTAAGCGATCAGAAGATCAACAAGAAAGCCTGTACTTTCTCCAGTGAATCCAATCAGTAACACTCCCATACAGTCCAGTCTCTTCGTCTAATATGTTGCATATCTAGTCTAGGAGTGGTATACGTCAGAACCCAGTAACCGATAAGTCGTGTCGATGTGAGGCTCATAACAGGTCGAGAAACTAATGGTAACACTTACCAGTAAATCTCTATATCAGCCCTGGTCAGGGACTTCCAGTTATAGCCAATCGAACACAGCACAACATCAACTCCCTATACCGGGAGAGACGAATCCCCTCCTATCGCTCATTGTCTCCATGTGATTCGGGACTGTACCCAAAAGCCACCGTTTTGCACCCCCCATTGGACGTGGTATGATGGAAATCAAAGCACAGTGGGAATCACACAAGACTCTATGACGATGTCGGGTCTACAGACTAATCTGTACCAGTGTCACCAGAGAACTGCCATCTGACGTGAGGTATAATACCATCTGGGAGTTCTCGTCGAGTCCGTCCAGTGTACCCAGTCTCTACTGAGCACCCATATACCTTCTCTGATGTCAAACACCAATGGATATGGGATCATTCATCGCCCATCATATAGGTCAAGAAGGGCATACGCTAGTCTACTCTGGAGAATCGATGCCCTGTCTCGGTACTCCTACGACTAGGAACATTTGAAGGATGTACTTGGTGACTACACTGTCCCCACTAGTATGATCTGCATCATAGTCTTGATAGTCAAGTAGTTATCCTAAGGGCTTTATCAACATGTAACATAGAGACAATCAGAGTACATGTTAAGATAAAGAGCAACCAGATAGCATACTATCATGTCGAGCAAGAAAGTCCTACCTATATATGTCCAAGCATCCACTACAATATACATCGTATGTACAGTAATGGCCTCTATGGCATACATATAACTAACAAGATAATCTTTGTACTTTCTTCTTACTTAGGATTTTTGTTTAAAAAGGGGATCTTCTTCCTCCAGAGAATTGAATTCTCTTTTTGTCTTTTCCTTTTTGTTTCTTAAAACTTATGGGGGGTCTCTCTGTGTGCAGACTTGAAGTCTTAGTTTCTTTATATGGTGGAGAAAAGTTTGTTAATTAGTTTTAGAAAATCTCTTATTGAGAGACTTCAATTGATTTAGGGGTTTTACCCGCCGTTGGATCTTTGATCCAAGGGTTCTCTCTCACAGAACATATTTTCTTGTTTCTTAAACAAGATTAGGAAAATATTTTCCTGTACAGAATTTATTCTGTAGATTAGTGATTTTTTAATCACCGTTGGATTTTTCATCCAAGGGTGCTTGGAGAGATGAAAAATATTTTCCAACTCATGAGATTTTTGATCTGCCAACTTTCGGTTTAACAGAAAATATCATTTCCCATTTAAAAGTTCAATAGAATTTAATTCTATCGTCATTGGATCTTTGATCCAACGATTCCTTTGATAAGTATGGAAGTGCCCTCACGTGTTAAACACGTGGGGCTTATTAGCTTGGCAATTGTTTCAATCGCTGTGCCTATATGCGTTGCATATAGGAACTCACGTGTTAAACACGTGGGGTTGTTTTAGCCTAACAATTGTTTTAATTGTTGTGCCTATATCCGTTGCATATAGGCACTCATGTGTTAAACACGTGAGGTTGTTTTAGCCCAGCAATTGTTTTAATTTCTATGCCTATATGCGTTGCATATAGGCACTCACGTGTTAAACATGTGGGGCTGTTTTAGCCCAGCAATTGTTTTAATTGCTGTGCCTATATGCGTTGCATATAGGCACTCACGTGTTAAACACGTGGGGCTCTTTTGCTTTGCAATTGTTTTTAATTGTTGTGCCTATATGCGTTGCATATAGGCACTCACGTGTTAAACACGTGGGGCTATTTTAGTGATGAACTTTCCCTCATCCCTTTTTTATAGGGGAACATTCATATTGTGAATTACCAAAACAATGAACGAGAGTAATATATCAATATCAAGAATATAACATAAGTATCGCATGATATATTGATATATTATTCGGTATACACAATATATAGGACATGCAAGCTAAATATCAAGTGTATACAAATTTAGTGTCGATAATGAAAACAAGATAAAGTATGTGACACTAAAAGACTATTCATGTTTAAGCTATCATCAAAATAAGGAAAGAATAAATAATGAAAATTCATAAGCTATCATCTTCGTCTTGATAATCCAAACCTAGAAGATTTGCTTCATTACGGACAACTTTCTCCTATCAAAGATGTTATGTTTTATATGTGCTATTAGTTGTGTAAATTTTTTACTATTATAGCTAGAAGTCCATAGATGATGTCATTAATCAACAATATAGAAAAATAAAAAAATGATAAAATTCCAATAACTAAAATTGAGAAGTGGAGTTGTCCACCTCATCCACCACAAAAGATAAAAATAAGGAAATGTAAAGTCAACAATCCCTTCTCTCTCTCCTCCATTACACATTCTCTCACATGCTTAAAAACCTAAAAAAGGATATGCATTACAAATTTATATAAACCCTTATATTTTTGTTAATTTTTATAACTCGTTAATCTCTCAATTCTAACATTACTAACCACGTTCATTTAATTTAAATTTAGAAATATTCATGTAATGTCCGGGATAAAAATAATTTATACATGTCTTTTATATTTATGTTGTTCAAAATATACACACGTGTATCACATGTGCAAAATACTAGTATTTCTTTATTAAAATGTGAAAAGCTTATTTAAGCAACACTTTCTAAGTAATTAATTTCCAAGCAACAAGGAACAAATGAGAAGTGGAAGTCGTGGGTATGACTGTGACTGGGCCCAAACCGCCTCTTTAGCACCATGTTGCTTAGGAATTAAATTACCAAATTCCTGGTTATTGATATTTTATTCTACATGTCCATTTCAAATTTGGATTAAAACGTGAAGTAGAACTCAAGTTTTAGGAAAAGAAATTGAATCTAAGTAGAGTAATATGCATGCTCGACGTGCAATATAAATTAACTTCACATTACTAGCTAGAACAATATAGACAAACAAAGCTCCTCTTCAACCATTCTAAAACAAAAATATGTCATGTATCTTATAAAATGAAATCTATTTTGATCATTACCTTTTGATGAATACTTTGATCAACTTAATTCTCTTTTAATAGGAAAATTAAGTTTCAAAATGATAGATCTTGTTAAAGATGGAAAGATAGTAACTGATTCTATTTTCTATCATTACTTATTAGACTATCTTGTTTAGAGATCTATTATCTTATTTTGTAGATCAAAATAGTAATAATTTATTTCCTATTCCAGAATACACTATTATGAATAAGGGATACCTCTACGGTTAGAACCGTAGGGACAAAAATTTCATCCGTAGGTCAAAACGCCGTAGGGGCAGGAATCTGCCCCTACGGATGAAACTTTGCGGTTTCAGTCATTGGGAAAGTTATTTTTTAAATTTCTTAAAATATATTAATTTCTTGCCCCTATGGAATTCACCATAGGGGTATATTACCAAGATCTATAGATCCAAAGTTTCATATTTTTTTATTAAAAAAAAAAATAATGATATTTTAAAAGAAAATATGATATCTTTGTCTCTACTGTTATCACAAGGGTAAGAATCTGCCTCTACGGCTTCCACCGTATGGGTAAAATATCAGTTTTTCCCCATATTTTGTCTCTACGAGACAACCCGTAGGGGCATATTATGGGCAAAAATTATAAAAATACTTCCCCGGTCTTTTCCATCCAGTGTGTGTGTGTATCACACGCTATATTATATACCCAAATACAGAAATATTTATCAATAACATCCCACGCATGATATATAACAAAATAAACAAACACAATACAAAATTAATCTAAAATCAGGATTATAATCATCATATACAACAAGCGATATCTAAAATATACAATATGTATCAAATAAAGTACAAACACCCTACAAAAATATAAATAAATCACCGCTAACATGGTCCAAGTGCTCCAACTCCAAGTATCTGGGAAATCTGTCGCATCTGATTCTCGTTGTAGCACTGAGTCGACAAAACCTTGAGTAATGAAACTGCAGGAGTAGGAGTGGCTTGCGGAGCCGGAGTCGAACGAGTGGCCTGCGGAGATGCGGTCGAAAGAGTAGTATGTGCAGCCGGAGCCGAAGGAGTGGCCTACTGAACCGCAGCCAAAGAAGTGGCCTTCCGAATCTGTAAAGTTTTTAAGTTTGTGTAATAAAAGAATAAAGAACAGTGTACGAGATTTAGTTTATATGTCTTGCTGTGAAATTCTAAGTATAGAAATTAAGCCTTGCGAATTGAAATGATATGTTATTGATCTATAGAATTCATGTCGGATTAGTATCAATATCGGATTCTTCTGAATCCGCGAATTCTACTCGTATCAGTATTCGACTCCGTGCTACGTAGATTAGAACTATCAAGATATACGTATACACAAATAGAAATAACATATATACCATCATCTCCTTCAACTCTTCTAATTTAGAGTTCAGTATGGCCATCTCCTTCTTCAGACGTCGTTCGGATGGGTAGCAGAAGTAACTGCCGGAGAGGAGGACAACTTCAGATGGGACTTGCTGGGACCAAGTCCCGGGCCTCTCTTCCAACCACCGTGGTACCCCCCGTATACGGCGTCTAGGATAGGGGTCAGCATGGCCAGATCGATCACTCCGCTGAAATCAATCCCTGATACCTCCGCCTGCTGTATCCCCCGTGTCTACACCATATAAAGCATTCAAACGTAAGTAAACCATTTAAATTTAAACTTACAAAAACAAAATTTCATTCAAATTAGGACAAATGTCACGCCCCGCTTCCCAGAGTATGCTAAAATAGGCGCGTGACATATCCAACCATGCTACCTGTGGATAGGAAAAATCATTCCACAGTCATATCACGGCTGTAGAGATATCAAGAACAGGAAAGTAGACTAAACTTTCTAGTACATGTCCATGAGCCAGAATAAATGAGTCAAGAAATGATAATATGCGGAAGCAAAAGATACCATAAATGAAACACCTGGAAGGTAAAACTGCATACCAACAGGATCTTCACCGCTCGGTCTAACAGCGGCAATACTCCTGATCAGTCTGCAACAAAGGTAGAGGATCTGGGCCATGCAAAACCCAGACGTCAGCGCGTCATAACATCAAGCAATACTATAAACAGGGATAGCAATACATGCAAGTATGAGCATAAATGGTAAACAAGCATAACAGTGATATAAATAAGGACAATGGGGTAATGTGTAGTGAGTTATCTAAACTGGTCTATTGGGTTAACTACTCTCAAGTTTTTAAAATCAATTTGATGAATCATCGATATAACTCAATAGTATCTCGTGCATGCCCGGGACCACGGTCTAAGACTCTCGGGCTGAAACCGAGACATGCCGCTAGGCACTAAAACAGGGAATATGTAAAGACGAACGATGTCAGCAGCATCATCCCAAGGCTGGCCTAACCTCTAAAACTGATCAGTATAAGCAAGCAACTGTCGAGTTACAAGTCAGGTTTCATCATTGATTTCCCCATACCCCCAAGTTATATGTGTTCAAGTCATGTATAAGTTAATCTAGAGCTAATGCCAACACAGGATCAGGCAGGTACAGGTTTGTCTGGATAGACAACAGGAACGGTCCGTAAGGACAACAGGTCAGGTTGTTGGCATTAGACACAAGATCAGGTGACAGGTAAGACCATGGTACATCAGGTCAAGCCAGGTAATGTATAAAGGTGTCATGTCATGTCAAGAGGTGTACGGTACCATGTCGGGTCAGGTAGTAGGTGTAACAAGTCATGTCAGGGTATACAAGATATCATGTGGGTGCTCATCATCAACTGGCATAAGCATGGGTATACAGAACAAGCATATGTACTAATAGAACAATAAACTGGAACATGTAATATGATATGCAAATAGGTACAGACTAAACTACATGGATGTACAGTCATCAATTAGAGTTAGGGTTCTAGTTCCAACATGAAGTATCATATCTTAAATGAACATAGAATATTAAAATCACACTATCATGTATTAAAAGACCGCTTGATGCAAGTATATGTAAAACGGTTAAATGGATGCAATAATATGTATAAAACAGGTTAGAAGGATGCAAACGGGTGTTGCACAGTTATGAACTATTTAAAGGGTACTACGGCTATGCGACCAAGAACTATGTTATAAAATATAGGCATGGGCATATAATAGTGTAATCTAACATGCAACCGGGTGTGTTTCACAATTAACTCAAAATGATATAAACGAACATCGGATGGTAAAATGTGATATAGACACCAATTCAAACTTCATGTTTAAAATATATAAATATATGCAAATAAACATGAAATACTGTAAATAGCATGTAGCAAGTTTCACTTGCCTCAGAACAATGGTCGATATGCAGGCGGTCTGGTGCGACATGACACGATACGGTGTGTGAAATGGCGCGACACGGTACTGGGTCTAGTCGCGATCCGGTGCATGGTCTGGTCGCGATCTGGTGCATGGTCTGGGCGCGATCTGGACACGATCTGGTGCATGATATGACTTTGGTATTGTATTGGTACTGTGGTGATGTTATGGTTCTTCCGGATCATCGGCGGCGGCACGGCTTCGGCGACGATCGGAAACGCGAATACAAGAAGTAAGAGAAGAAAGAAGAAGAAGAAGAAGAAGAGAAGGAAGGGCTGGGGTTTGGTGTTCTGGGTTTGGATGCACTGGGATTGGTGAGGAAGGCGAAGGGTAACACCGACGATGGGCCGACGACGGTAAGGATGCAGGCGAGGGTTTTCCCGGCAATGAGGCAGTATGGTTCTAGGTGGCTGTAGGGTGCGGGTGTGCAGGAAGGAGAGTCAGGAAGAGGTGTTCGACGAGGCGTAAAGGCGGGGAAGGCAGACGAGAGTGTTCGGCGGCGAGGCGAGCTCCGGCGAGGAGGGTTGCAGGCGGTGGTTTCCCGTCGGGTGTGCAGGGTACTCGGGTAAAGGAGGTGGCGAAGGTGATGACGACGACGAGGAGATAAGGGCAAGGCGATCGGCGGTAAGGACGAACGGATAAGGTTTGGGTTAGACTTGGGTTCGTCGGGGTTTTGGGTCGTCGTAGGGCTCGGGGATTGTGGGTTCTCAGGGTTAGAGGAGGAGAGAAAGAGAAGGTGGTGAAGGTGGTGATGAGGTCATGGCGAGGTCGGCAGCGATGGTGAGGTGAGGGTTGCAGGAGTGGGTTAGGGCTCGAGTTCCTCGTGGCGAGAGGAGGAAGAAGAAATAAAAGAGAAGAAAGAGAGAGGGTGTTAATAATAATATATTAGGTTTATTAATTAGGTATATATTTAGAGAAAGGAGAGAGAGAGAAGAGAAAGACAAAGAGAGAGAGAGAGTGAGAAACGGAGAGAGAGAGAGAAACGTTTGTTATATGAATATTTTTTAGTTTTAGTAAAGATTATAAATAGTTTGAAAAGATATTAGAATATAATATTATAATATTAGCCTGTTTTGAGATTTGGCAAAATACAAACTTACTCCAAAATATGCCCGGGTCGGGTCCAAAAATTCAGATTTAAAATATGAAAAATATATGCGACCTCCAAATTTCAAAATGAATGCTCAGTCAAAGAAAATGTATACCCCCAAGAACGGATGCACGTACGTGCGCGTAGCCATCCAAACACATCCGTTTCACTGAATGGGACGAGAACAAGATGCGCGGATGCTACCACGGGGTTAGGGGTATCATGCAGGTCATGCTAGATATTTTTAAAATATTTTACTTGACTTTAAATGTTATATTAAAAAAATGCAAATGCAAGATAAAATTCAAGTATGCAGTAAAAAATGAAAATGCACGAATTCATGTGACAGATCAGGATAAATCATAAACATGAATCAAGACATGTTTCAAGCAAGCGGGTCGGGTCGAATGCAATGTAAAATGTAAACTACCATTCGCACCCAAACACGATAAATCAAGAAATATCACGAATAAGAATTTGAGAACTGGAATTGGTACAAATGAACTCAGGTGTTACAACAAATATTAACATTTATGCAATACTCCTAGGTAGCAGCATTGGGATATTGAAACTCGCTCATGGACGGATCTGTCGATGTGGCATAGACGGAACGATAATCCTTTAACATGCTCGGTGTACCACCCCGAGCCACGGTCTGAGCTCTCTGCAATTCACCAAACACACACACACACACATATAACATAACTTTTCATATTGCATTATATCAAAAAAGATATATTGTAATTTATCTCTACCTCTATGGCACGAGTCACGTTCCTCGAGCCACCTATTCACACTAGAATATTGCATTTAATACTGCACATTGTTTTGCTCGTTTATTTATAGGTAGGTGCTTTTGATCTGTGTTTGCTACATGATTACAGCTTACAGGTTCCTAGTCCAAAATAACGCAAATAACACAAAATCTCCACAGTTATGCCAAAATCCAAAACATCTGTCAAAAAAAGATAAAATCCAGATTCCGGTCATCTACACCCGTCCACTGCCGCTTACCAGTTCAAGAGACAAGACAAATAACAGTGGTAATTCGTGTCTCGGACAAGCACAGAGCACGAGAGGGGCGACACAAAGATCAAGTGGTGCGCGGAGCTCGAGGGAGATTAAGGTCAAAGAGATTAAAACTATAGCCATTTTGGACTGTTGAAAATCTGAAGACATTTTGGAACTATTTTGCAAATTGTTGTAAACCAGAAGAACAAAGCAACACGAGGGAGCCCCAGAAAAATGAGACACCAAGCCCTCCAAACGACCGCGGAACCGCGGCCAATAGGCCTTTTGGGCGGCAGTTCCGCAGCCATGTCGTGTTATCTCTTAACCGTCTTTTGGGGGTAGTTTGGCAATAATATAAGGGCTCAGAATATGACCCTTGTTTCCTGATTAAAAAATCAGGAAAAGCTTCAGAAGAAACATCACGTGCTCACACGTGACCAGTGGTCACGTGTTGGCACGTGATGGTTAAGCAAGCGGTAGAGAACAGAGCAAAGAAGGGGAGAAAAAGTTCATGGGGTCACGTGCTTACACGTGACAGGGGGTCACGTGCTTACATGTGACCAGTGGTCACGTGTTGGCACGTGATGGTTAAGCAAGCGGCAGAGAACAGAGCAAAGAAGAGGTGGAAAAAGATTCAGGGGGTCATGTGCTTACACGTGACCGGGGGTCGCGTGCTCACACGTGACCATGGGTCACGTTCTCACACGTCACGTTCTCACACGTGACCAAAGGTCACGTGGCCACACGTGACTGGCTTTAAAAGCCTTGATGTTCAACAGAATTAAATTTTGAATAAGATCATTTAAATCTCTCCAAAATAGAGAAGCATTATGTGAAACCGTTGGATTAAAAATCCGAGGGTGATTAAATATCACCAATTTATGGAAAAATCTTGGACATGTAAAGATTTCCCCCTAAATCTAACCGAAATAACAAAAGAATATCTTTGGATTTAAAATCCAACGGTGAATAAAATTCACCTAATAATTTAAAGGCCCGGATCAATGATGAAAATAAATCAAATCTCTCAATAAACAAATCAAATCTTTCAATGAAAAATTCACTAAACAGAGTAATTCTTTTCCTTCTCCTATAAATAGGTGCCAAGGGAGAGAGTTAAAAAAAAAGAAAAAGAGAGAGGAAGAGACACACAGAGAGATATAGAGCCTTGGAATCTTGAAAATTCAGAAAGAAGAATTCGATTCTCTGCAAAGAAAAACCTTAGGTAAGAAAAGAGAGGCTTCATAAAGAGAATTTAATTCTCACAAGAGTTTAACTCTTCTATAAAGAAAAGAACTTAGTTCTTTCTCTGATTGAAGATCTGCAAAGTACACATCTCCCCATAAATTGAGAATTTAATTCTCATTGGGTTGAGATCCTGCCATGCAGATCTAAAACATAAAGGAGGAATTGAGTTTTGAGAATTTAATTCTCACAAAGTTATAGGAATTTAATTCCTCCAAGATAAAATTAGGGTTTAACCCTATATGAGAATTCAATTCTCCAAAATTATAGGAATTTAATTCCTTCAAAATGGACAGAACTAGGGATTAACCCTAATTGAGAATTTAATTCCCTCAACCTCACAGGAATTTAATTCCCTTAAAAAAGAGAAATTGGGATTTCACCCTATGCCAAAACTTAATTCTTTACATATAAGGGGAATTTAATTCCTAGAGAAAAGAAATTAGGGTTTAACCCTATCTAAGAATATAATTCTTGAGAAAAGAAATTAGGGTTTAACCCTATCTAAGAATATAATTCTTCAAAAGAAAGTAGGAATTTAATTCCTTTAAAGTTATTGCTAGGGTTTAACCCTATGAAGAATTTAAGTTTTTAAAAATGAACAGATCTTTAAAAAGCAAAGAACCAGAGTCACATGCTACCACGTGACCCCTGCAAAGATCCCCAGAAAAGATCTTTGAGGCAACGCCTCACGTGCCCCATGTGACCCCTGAAGTACACAAAGAAAAAGCAAAAGAAAAGAAGTTCTGGGGTGCCCTCACGTGTCACCACGTGACCCCTAATGAGCATTCTAATAGACCAGAGCATGAGCCCCCATCACGTGCCCACACGTGATGGCTGTCAGAATAAAAAGTGTTACACTTATCTGTAGAACAAAATGAAGGGGATCTGGCCCCACCTTTTGGATGCCATTACGTGCTCCCACGTGATCTCCTCTCTGTTAATGTTTAACACCAAACTGATAATTTGGTTGCCAGTGTTTAACACTGTTATTTATTAGTGTTTAACACTAATTTGAGAATCACAGTTTCTAGTGTTTAACACTAATCTGATAATCTTATCTCCAGTGTTCAACACTGTTGGTCTTTAGTGTTTAACACTAACTTTAGCCCAATTGGCTAATTTTTCTAGAGGCAAAGCCTCTCCTTCAATTGAATCTCAAAATTGAGGAACTCAAAGATGAAAACAATGTGGACTAAAACCGGACAAATGTCAGATAGTTCAATGAAGGGTCAAACTTAGTTGGACTTAGCCCAGGTTGGCCATAAGTCCTCAATTCAGACTTAACTGAGCTAATGGGCTCATAATATAATTAATTGGTCTTGGTTCCAAATTGGACTACAGATCACTCAATCTACTTTAGTTCAAGGGTACATCTCTTCACTCCTTTGATACTTGTCGTTGTAATTCCTCAACGTCTTCAAAGAGGTGACGGGTCCCGACAACCATACATTGATACGGACTGTGGGGTCCTTAAACTCATGGACTATGATGTCCTTAATCTTGAACGGGATGTCTTAAAACTAACAACGGACTATGATGTCCTTAACCTTGACCGGGATGTCTTAAAACTAACAACGGACTATGACGTCCTTAACCTTGACCGGGATGTCTTAAAACTAACAACGGACTATGACGTCCTTAACCTTGATCGTGATGTCTTAAAACTAACGCCGGACTGTGGAGTCCTTAAATCCACGGACTATGATGTCCTTAACCTTGACCGCAACGTCTTAAAACTAACACTGGACCGCAATGTCCTTAAACTACCTATCAACCGCAATGTCATTAAACTAAACAACAGAGCCCCCCAATTGCTCTCTTGTTGGATCTAAACGATCCCGTTAAGTTGATCTTAGTCTAAAATTAGACTAACGTATCCTTAACAAACGTTTAAGTTGATCTTAGTCTCAAATGAGGCTAACATATCCTTAAACCCAACCCCCAAACCCAAATCTAAGAAAGATACGGATTGGGACTAGTCCATGCCCTACGGGCGACAACATAACTTAGTCTCCATATACAATCCACGGGCAACCAAACGCAAAACAAACACCCACGACACGAAGTGACCATCTGGAGAAGGAGAAAGTGGTTACCGCGATGTGGTAGCGTCATTAACTGCAGGGGCTTGCGCCTGCAGGGAAGAGCGTCCCCACAATAAAAAACCCCTCAAGCGAGGGGGAATCTGACGAAGTCTGCTACATCGGACGCATCCGTTTAAACCTTCGATACATGGTGCCATAAATCAACTTGGCATTTTCGGAGAGGTGGACGGATAGCACCAATTAGCATCTGCCCCGAATTTCAGGCAAGACGTCTGTCACGCCGTCTTTCGGAGGGGAACAGATTCTGGCACGCCCGGTGGGACCTTTTTCTCTTTCCACTCCACACTTCGTGTGTCATGATTCGCGAACCAATCGCGGTTCGCTAATGGTTGCCCTCGGGTTTCAAGTTACTAAGATTTGGTCTCTTGCTTAGCGCAGAAATTAAACAGCAATGGCGTTCAATGGCTCAAACTGCTCCAGCTGCAAGTGCAACCCACGCGCCGCCTCACCTGGAGAAGTAGCATATGGACCACAGGCTGCTTCCCTATTTACTATGCCTGTGGAACAAGTGACTCAAGCTACCACCGGTCTGTTCTTTGGGACCATGCTCCCGCCGGTGAATGTCAACATCCCAGTGCCCGTACCGGAAGCTTCAAAGAAGTCGGTCTTTGATCGACTTGCTACTCCCACGGCCTCTCTCAACGGGTCGTCCAACTCCTCGGTCTTCACCAGACTGAGCCTGAACTCCAAAGGGCCCGCCAAGAAGCCCATGATACCTGAGGTGGCCATCCCAAAGAAGATAGCTGCTCCCGAAGTCGTCAAGGCGGCTTCTCCTCCCAGAAGGTCGGTCTTCGCGAGACTGACTACCCCCGTTCCCGCTCCCGCTCAGAAATCTGTTTTTGACCGGATGGACCTAGCTCCTCAACGAACGTCAGTCTTCAAGAGGCTGGCACCGGCAGCAGCCCCTCTCCAGAACAGGAGGCAAGAAGAAGCCGTCACTGAATCAATCCCAACAACCCGTCATGCTCGACGTCGCCACTGACGCCGGATAAGGAAGACTGGGGGCAACTCCCCCTCCGGGCTAACTCCACCAGCTCCAACGGTGGAAATTGAGGCTGCTGTTCCAACCGGGAACAGCTTTGAGCTGCTAAACAGGGTACGCAGAAATTCGCCAACTGCGGTTCTCAAAAGATCCCCTCCACCTGCGGAGAGTGTTACAGAAGCGAAGCCGGAGCAGCCTCCTCAACGGCTGTCCTCCAAAATTTACAAGGTCTGGTGACGGGTTCAGGACACAGTAATCGACCAAGATCACTCTCGCCGGCAGAAGCGGGTGAAGGTTCAGGAAGAAAAGAACCGTCCTGTCAAACCACAAAGGACGACAACCACTTAGGTGCCCGCTGCAGCGGCCCCCTTAACGTCAACTGCCCACAAGAGAAGAAGGCCGGTGAAAGTCCCCACGCCTGCAGCAAATGTCAAAGACAGTAAGCCTAAACGCCCTAAGTCTGGGGGCATGGTGGTGCATACCGTTTACATAGCGTCCGGGAAGGAAAACAGCCGTACATCTACAGGTCATCGACCGCTCACGCGATCGGTGACTAAAGCTCAGGAGCAGCAGCAGAAGCTCCAAGAAATGATGAATGCGATGGCCGCACTCACTGGGCCAAAAGAAAGCCCCGAAGCATCCTCGGATCAACGCCAAGAGCAGGAAACTGACGCTGAATTCCTTCGCAGGATACTGGAAAAGAAGGATAAAGAGGCTGCGGAACAAGCAGCCAATATAAAGCGAATGGCCCTTTTGTTCCAGGACATGGTGGGTATGATGATCCAATAAGATCCTCTTGCTGAAGATCCTCCGATCGTCCTTGAAGATGACAGGGGAGAAACGTCAAATCCTCCACCGGCTCTGTCAACAACCAAGGAGGAGACAATCTCCAAAGCTGACTTGGACGAATATATAGCTCAGCAGATACGGGTTCACCAGGCGACTGAGGCAGCCGGTCAAGTTGTCAGAACGGGACGACCATATCTGAGCTGGTACGATCAGATCAAATACCCGCCGGGCTACACAATCCCAAAATTTTACGTCTACAAAGGGACTGGCAATCCCCATCAACATGTTGCCCAGTTCAGGGCTCTTTGTGGTAACACCGGCGGTGATGATAAGCTCCTGCTCCGCCAGTTCGTCGGCAGCTTGTCGGAAACGGCGTTCGAATGGTACTCCGAGCTTCCGAACGACTCCGTCAAGACATTTGCTGAAATGGAGTTGTTGTTTACCCAACGTTTCGCAAGCGCCAGCGAGCTGATTTGAATGTCAAAAACTATTTCTATTACCGCAATCAAGAACGGCGTCGCTTGAAGCTAGCCGGTGAGTACGGGTCGGTCCACAGGGATGTTGTGAATCTCCTAATCGCGCTTACGAGTTAATTCCGAAGGGTGTTCGGATTGATTATTAAATCTAAAATCTAAATCTATCTAGATCTAGTCTTGCTAGGGTTAGGTTTAGGGATGGTTTGGAAATGCTAGTAAATCTCAACGCTTTCTATACCCGAGTGAAGATCTATGAGGAGTTATGGTAATTATCAATAAAGGGGATTAGATCCATTCGGGAAGGTGTTCCTTCCTCTAGGTTCTTGTCCTTCCTTTAGAGATCCTTACCCTAACCTCCATGGAAAACGCGAGCAACCGGGCCTTTACACTACGGTGTCATCGTTACCTCGAGGGGTAGGATGCCGTAGGGCGCGGTGTGTGCGTGTATGCATGGAGTCCTATTATAAATATTTGATGGGTAAGAAAGGGATGAGAGATCTCATCTCTCAAAATCCTTCCCCAAAGCTAAACCCTAAACAATTTCCTAGGACAAGGAATTAAATCTATCTAGGGCAAAGAATTGAAATCTACACTAGGGAAAGGAATTAAATCTACTTACAGATGCATCTCTCCAATCATCAACGTAGGTTTTTCAGATCTGAATTCATGAGTTGAAAAGAAACACCGATGCTCTCCAAAAGAGTTCTGGAATTTATTATTAAAAGGAGGTATCAGAAATTACAAGCTTTAGAGTTCTATTTATAGGAAATAGAAACCCTAGGTTACATTTTGATCCGTATGTCTACAATTACAAAAATAGCCCTAGAAAATCTTTTCAGCGCAGAACCCAAATTATTGTAAAATTTTTATGCAGCACGGGAACTAGACGGCCGCGGAACCGCGGCAATGGCAAGCTTGGGCCGCAGTTCCGCGGCCCATTGGTGAGATCACCTCATGAATTTTCCTGGGCTGCTTCAAGGTTCTTTGGTCTGGTTATTTATTCAGTTCATTTCTCTATTGGGCTTCTACATTAGTTCCAGATCTTCAGTAAACAATTTGCAATGGATTTTTAACCGTCCGCTTTATATTTTTGGACCTTGAGTTGCCTTGTTAATTGTGAGCTGTCTTTCGATGTAGGCTTGACTAAGATCCTCCCATTTGTTGGTCAAAAGTCCATATTTTCATCGTCTTTACATCGTTTTCACCGTTTCCTGTCCAAGAACCTGTAACCTGTAACATGTAGCAGACATGCGTCAAAAGTACATGTTTATTTATAAAAAGAATAAGAATGGGGAATATAATAATGCAATATTATGGTGTGAACAAATACCCCCAAACTTATCTTTTGCTCATTCTCGAGCAAACTTATTTTTACTCACTAAAATCTAACCTAACCGCACTTTCGCAGGGAAACGCGATTGCCCTGAGCTCGTGCAACAAGCCGTTAAACCTCTAGGTGTCCCTAGTAGGAGGAGTGTTGTCTCCTGAGGGTTTTCAGCGGATTACATCCACAAAATCCTATCAATTTGGCTTTTCGACTTTTGTTTTCCAATTAGGTTTTCTAACAAGGAATTCTATTATGTTTTACTTGTAAATTATCCACCCATATTCTTCACACTTCCTCATCATTTAACTTAAGAATATATATATCCTGTAGACTTACTTAGCTTTCGGCATCTCATAAGTTTTCCTTCTAGGGTTCCATCTCCACTTAGGAATTTTTAACAACTCTATTAAAGATACAAGTTCTATTCTTCATTCCTTTTTCTCATCCAAATCCCAATCACATACCCCTACGTGTGTGTATAAGTAACCCCTACACTTGGAAATTCAAATCAAGCAATCATACCCTTGTCCGTTGTCTAAAGTACTAATTAGTTGGTGAATTTAAATGAATTTTGCTTACATATCCTTCATGCGATCGTTAATACTTCTTGAGGTACCAACGACCGATTACAAAATGCGTTTGCACTTTAAAGCGTAATTCCTAGTCTTGCAACACCCAAGGCTTTAGCAGTGACTCCCAAACCAGTTGGTCTAAGGCACTAGGTGATGAAGCACCCTCGCTAAATACTTTTCTATTTTTGCAGCCTTAAGTAATCACAAAAACCAGTGTTCATTTTTTTATTCTTTATTCACACTTTTTTTTTCTTTTATTTTCTTCGTACTAAGGACTTTAGACAAGAGCATTTCAAGGTCTCTTCTACTATTCCAAGTTTCAAGGTGCGTGATTGTGCAAATTGTAGGGTATACGTTTTCAGAATCTAGACTTAAGCTAGGAACTATTTTTCAAACTTATACTCTAATAAGAACATCAATACTCTTCCCTTGTTTCAACTTAGCCCAAAAAGTGAACCCAAAATTTGCCTATTTCTAAATAAACTACAAAGACATATACTTTCTACCGTTAAACTTTAAGGAAGGTTATTTTTAGGGTTTTTAATTTACTAAATCTAAGATCTAGTTGTTCCTAGCTAGTTAACCCATTCATCAAACTCAAGTCAATTAGCCAAAATTGAATACCTTAATTTTTATAATTTTTTAAATTTTTCAAATTTTTATGGGTTTTCAAATAAGTATGCAAATGCAAAAATATGTACATATGAATGCGAAGGAAGAAGACGTACCGAGCATAACCCCAAACTTGAACTTGACAGTGTCCTCACTGTCATACTAAACCAAGAGGGTCAAAATGTCGGCACTCCCCTGTTTATTTATTTACAATTTTTTTATTTTTTTTTAATGTTTTGAAAATTTTTTTTTAAATTTTTTTATAGAAAAAGAAAAAAATATATATATATATATATACATATATACAACAAGGCTCCCCCCAAACTTAAGCTTGGCCTTACACAAGCCAAAGGTTAGCACCAACCATTCAAAAATCTTATCGTGGTGGTACAGTTGGTGCAAGAATGGGGTGTGGAGGAAAGAAATGAGAAACACGCGAGACCGTGTGGAAAGAAGAATGGTAGAATATGGTCTCGGTGGGGGAGAAGAAGGGCGGAAAGGAGAAAGAAGGGTCGCGCGATCTTGAGGGTGTAAATCGAGTGAATAAATTAGCGCAATATGTGATGACCGATATGTTATAAGCGATTGCGCTAACCTATCAACCCATCGAGAAATGGGATCAAATCCCTCAAGATTCGCAAGAAAACATGGGTACGCCGAACTTGGTATTTGAGATGAAAGCGTAACGGTCACTTGCACGGTCGGAACAATAGGAAGGAGGGAGGGTGATATAACAGTCAAAGGTTCAAAAGGCTGAATTGGAAAATCCGACACATTAAACAAAAATGGTTCAACCTCAATATTATCCTCAAAACTCTCCTCAATATTATCCTTATAATTTTCCTCAAAATTTAACTCATCCATGCCATTATCATCAAAGTCAAGACGCATATGAGATTCGGGAGAGACATCTAATAACTCAGGATGATGATTTGAACATAAAATTTCAATTAAATCGATAGGTTCATCATCCGAAATATTCCCGGCGTCTATATCCTCAATCAAGTGAAAATTAATTTCTTTAGACACTTCATCAAAAGCATGGATATCTATCGATTTAGGTTCTAGGTGGGAGGTGTAAAGATCGAAAGGATTAAGTGCGGTTTCACTCGAAAGGGGTTCCTCACAATTTGGCAAATCAAGCACTACAAAATCACACAACTCATTTTTATTTTAAACAGGTGAACTATTTAGGGCAATCGATGGAAAACCGGAGTTGTGGGCTTCAATTGGGTAAGGGTAGGTTTGATTTGAAAATCCTCTCTCATTTTCACTCTGTCCAACCGCCTCCTTATACATTAAAAAATTTTGAGCTAGCGGGAAACTAGCTACCGGTTCACTAGGTTGCATAAGGGCGGCCACGGACGCTTCCACATTCCTAGTCATTTTATTTGTTGCTGCAATATAAGCTTCCAACGACTCTTCCAAACTAGACTTAGGTGGTGAGGGGGTTTCGGTGAAAGATTCGAAATGGTGTGGATATGCAAAACTCCTAACAGGCTGTGTAGAAACAGTGTCTAGTGAAGGTGGGAAAGTCGGGTAGGACTGGTAGGAAGTGGGTGGTAGGACAGGGGTAGGGTCAACATCTGGATAACAAGGTGAATAATCGTATGGATCCCTAAAACTAGATGAGTGGAGAGGGATGAAGATCGGCTGTGAGATTGAGCAATATGCTCAGCAATGGACATCGGCCTAGGAGCGACAGAAGGACTTGAAGAAGTGGTATCAACATATGTAGGCGGTAAAGGTTGACTTGGTTGACACAAAGTGGGTTGAAAAGTCAAACTGTTTCTCGTAGACGCCTCTATTTGATCTTTCAAAGATATTTTTGGCAAGGAGGGATCGTCTTTAAATTGACCGAACAAATTGACATACGACGCAAAATTAGGTTCAGGATACCAAAGTTCGGCTAATGATTTATTATGTGGGGTACCCGTGTTGGAAGAAGGGGAAAGGAAAGAAAGTTTGTGGTGCAAGGATCTAATTGCGGCCAAATTTTTTTTGCAAGTTTCTAATAAAATTTGTCCTTTTGATTTTTATTCTTTTTCTCTTTATTAGGAAAAATTTGTTGCAAAAAAGATTTTTAACACAAGATATGCAACAGCAAAATATTACTTGCAATCTAATTTCATTTTAAGCAAGGCACAGAAATCTTGCACAAGATCGTTATTTGGAAGGGAATATATTTTTAAAGTGCACAAACTCCTGCAGGCATTTTTCAGAAAATTTATTAAAAATTACAGAGGGGGAACAGAGAAAAGCTTACAGAGCAAAGTTGGTCAGAGGAAACGACCAAGGCGCCGCCTTTCCGCGGCAAAAGAGCTTTATCACCGCGGTTCCGCGGCTCTCTGGACAGATCGAATCCCCAAAAAAAATTTCAGAGTCTGATTTGACAATATGGCCGCGGTTCCGCGGCCTAAGGTGGGTTTTGGCCGCGGAATCACGGCGGGTTGGGAGGTTTGTGGCTCCAAAATTTTTGTGCTTCTCTGTTTTTTAAAATCCCTTATGTTCCGATATCTCTTTTTCCGTTTCGCTTTCTGGAAATTTCCAGATCCAAATTTGTATATCCTGCAAAAATTCAAACAAGAAAGTATCCCTTCCAAAAATAACAGATTATATATTTTTATATATTTTTTTATGATTTTTCAGATTTTTCAGATTTTTTTCATTTTAAGATTAACCCGTAATCGCAAAAAGGAAAGTTCTACACCATCCCCGGCAGCGGCGCCATTTGATTTGAATGTCAAAAACTATTTCTATTACCGCAATCAAGAATGGCGTCGCTTGAAGCTAGCCGGTGAGTACGGGTCGGTCTACATGGATGTTGTGAATCTCCTAATCGCTCTTACGAGTTAATTCCGAAGGGTGTTCGGATTGATTATTAAATCTAAAATCTAAATCTATCTAGATCTAGTCTTGCTAGGGTTAGGTTTAGGAATGGTTTGGAAATGCTAGTAAATCTCAACGCTTTCTATACCCGAGTGAAGATCTATGAGAAGTTATGGTAATTATCAATAAAGGGGATTAGATCCATTCGGGAAGGTGTTCCTTCCTCTAGGTTCTTGTCCTTCCTTTAGAGATCCTTACCCTAACCTCCATGGAAAACGCGCGCAACCGGGCCTTTACACTACGGTGTTATCGTTACCTCGAGGGGTAGGATGCCGTAGGACGCGGTGTGTGCGTGTATGCATGGAGTCCTATTGTAAATATTTGATGGGTAAGAAAGGGATGAGAGATCTCATCTCTCAAAATCCTTCCCCAAAGCTAAACCCTAAACAATTTCCTAGGGTAAGGAATTAAATCTATCTAGGGCAAAGAATTGAAATCTACACTAGGGCAAGGAATTAAATCTACTTATAGATGCATCTCTCCAATCATCAACGCAGGTTTGTCAGATCTGAATTCATGAGTTGAAAAGAAACACCGATGCTCTCCAAAAGAGTTCTGGAATTTATTATTAAAAGGAGGCATCAGAAATTACAAGCTTTAGAGTTCTATTTATAGGAAATAGAAACCCTAGGTTACATTTTGATCCGCATGTCTACAATTACAAAAATAGCCCTAGAAAATCTTTTCAGCGCAGAACCCAAATTACTGTAAAATTTTTACGCAACACGGGCACTAGACGGCCGCGGAACCGCGGCAATGGCAGGCTTGGGCCGCGGTTCCGCGGCCCATTGGTGAGATCACCTCATGAATTTTCCTGGGCTGCTTCAAGGTTCTTTGGTCTGGTTATTTATTCAGTTCATTTCTCTATTGGGCTTCTACATTAGTTCCAGATCTTCAGTGAACAATTTGCAACGGATTTTTAACCGTCCGCTTTGTATTTTTGGACCTTGAGTTGCCTTGTTAATTGTGAGCTATCTTTCGATGTAGGCTTGACTAAGATCCACCCATTTGTTGGTTAAAAGTCCATATTTTCATCGTCTTTACATCGTTTTCACCGTTTCCGGTCCAAGAACCTGTAACCTGTAACATGTAGCAGACATGCGTCAAAAGTACCTGTTTATTTAAAAAAAGAATAAGAATGGGGAATATAATAATGCAATATTATGGTGTGAACAATAGCGTACTCCAATAACGGCTCTGATCAATGCAAGAGTGAAGCCGGGTGAAACTTGGGTCCAATATGCAATCCGGTGGCGAAACCTGTGGTCGAAGTGCGAGCAGCGCATCGAAGAAGCACCAGCGGTGGGCATGTTCGTGGGCACTCTAGACCCTCATGCAACTATTTCACAGTTCATGATGTTCTTTAAACCGACCACGTTCCAGGCGTTAATTGATAAGTTAGCCCAGATGGATCAAATGGGTCACAGACCCTCTCCCCCGAAGCCAGAACCGCAGAACGACAAGGGTAAAGGGAAGGTGACCTTCATTGTGAACGCTCAACAGCAACCCAGTGCCCCAAAGCTAGCGGATCAATTGGAAGAGAGACGACGGTATTATAATGAGAAAATGAAGCGCCCTTACTCATTCCCGCAGGATAAGATGAAGAGGCTATTCGAGCTGGCTGTGCGCAACAGGCTTATTAACTTGCTGAATCTAAGGCGACCGCCACAACCCAACGAGGTGAATAACCCCAATTACTGCCCTTACCATCAAACGGTAAGTCACCCGATCGAGGATTGCTTCGTCTTTAAGGGATGGATCGAGGATCAATACCTACAAGGAAAGTTTGCGTTGTCCGAGAAGTGGAAGGTAAACCCACCACAACCGCACACTCCAAAGAATATAGACACACCGGGGGCAACTTGCTCTTTTGTTGAAGAAACTCCATGGGAGGTCGTGCTTTCATCCAAAACCAAGAGGATACTGAATGATCTTCGTACATGCCCAGCGATCAGGTGGAAGAGCCCGCTTGAACCTCGAGTCATCGAAGGGATGCTGAAGCCGCGTCTGACTCCAAAGATTGGTGGTGATGTCCCCAGCACTCACACCCAGCCGTCAAAATCTGCAAAAAAGAAGAAGAGATCCAAAAAGCCCGTGAAGCCTGGCGACAAGTGCACGGACTTACAGAAACATATCGACGCGCTGGAAGAATATAATCAGAAAGCGCGGACTCCCATCACGCTCCAAGAGTTCGTCGGCCACATCCTTGAGGACGAAGATGATGGGGAAGTCGCGTCAGATGGATCTGAGAATTACGTGGCGAGTTGTCATGTGATCTCCCACTCATTTACGGACGATGAAAAAACTCCTGGCACCGAGAAACTGGGGGCAGAGCCTGAACCGGAGCGCGTATGGCCGTCATACGAAATGATCGACGCTTTTCTGGATGAGATTCGTCTGGAAAGTAAAGCCAATCGGGAGCGTGAGATGGTCGTATCGGAAGGAGTCAAACGCCGGCGACTAGACGAAAGAATTGAAGCACTCCCGCCAAATCAAAAGACATCCGATGCGGATAAAAACAGATTCAAGACGAGGAAAAGGTTTGCTAAAGCCATATCGATGGGAATGAAGCTACCGCCCTCAGAAGAAAACACTCTCGGTGGAGCAGAAATGCACCCTAATTACTGCTCATACCATCAGAAGATTTCACACCCCACTGAGGAGTGCGACGCTTTTAAAACATGGTGGCAGGGATATGTTGCTCACCGGCAACATTTTAAGCGGATGAAACGCAGAACTCGTCGGGAGCAGAGAAGTACGACCGAGGGTCATAAAAGAGCTACCGGTAACTGTTACACGGTCAACGCCGGAGGATCACAAGTTCTCACTTTTGGGAGCGACTCTGATGAGGAAATGGCTCTGGGCCCTCTCTTTAAAGAATCCATCTTAGGGAAAGAGGAAGAACCAGAGGCCTGCGAAAACATTCAGCTGTGCAATCGCACGCTCCCGGAAAAGAATCTCGGACCCGCAACTAGAAAAGATAAGGAAAAGGAAAAGGTCGCTGAGGATATCGCCTTAGATGACCAAGTCATGAAAGAGCTAACTGCCAAGGGCCCGCCTTGTAGGGTTCCTAGGTACACTAATGAGGTCTCACAAGGCATCAACCATGCCAAATTCAAATTTTTTCATGTGCCTACAAACCCTAATACGGATCGTTAACTAGAGTTTATGCGAAAACAAATGCGAATAAACAACTTTACTCTAAAGTGAAAGAGACTACAACCTTTGTAGATCCGGTCCTCCACTTCCTTAGCTCCGTGATGATGTCCCTCCGCTGCGATCATCGGATCCCGGACTCTAGCGATGGTTTCGTCGAAGAAATGATCGGGCTAGGTCGTCGACTTCGATGCCGAAGATGATCTACGTCGAGGCAACTCAAGATCAAGCTCCAACTTCACCAAGTCAAGAAACTTGTGAAGAAAACACCCTATACTATTTGGCAAGTGGTAGAGGATGAATAAATAGGAAGTGGGTTCACTTTGGATTTGGATTTCTCACTTGGAATCATCACTTGACATTTTTGAAGCAAGCTTTTCTTTTCTTTCTCATGAAGAAGAAGAAGAAGAAGAAAAGAAAAATCAATTTTATTAAAAATGAAAAATCAAGTGAAGAGTTATCATAATGCAACCATGGGTGAGACTAACTCATGTAGAGAATGAACTAGGGTTTAGTTAAAGGGTTAGGGTTTAGGAAAGAAACAAAATGGTTTTGACTTTCAAAGCTTCATAAAGCTTCAACTGAAATCCAAATAAAGTCACCATTTTATTTCTTACCAAAATGAACAAATAAATAAATGAATAAGTAAATAAAGCAAATGAAATGAAACCCTAACCATTTACTAAACATTGTTTAAATCAAACATACACCCAAGTTTGCATGTATCATCAAACATGATACAATCTTGTGCACAAAAATATATCACATATACAATGTGCACAAACAAGTGAGAAAAACATCTTAAGTGGACCAATATTAGTTAATGTAAAGTAATATATCAAATATATAATTATACATTAAATCATTAAATCAACACTTGATTTAACGATCCGGTCATAATGCATATAACCGACTAATATCAATAGTAACAACCTATCGAATCAACACTTGATCCGATAACCCGGCTATATCGCATATAACCGATCAATGTCACAAATCGTGAGAATCGAATACAGTATCACATACTGGTATTATTCTCGGTCCCGTACATATCTCATATGCGCTCCTATTTCGTTTCGCTTGAACCAGGAAACCTCTGTGTAGGACTCTAAAGACTCGTCAATACGCCGGCAGCAGATGATGATCATATCAAGCACCCATAAGCCGCAAGCGGTCTGCTAAACGTAACGGCCACCCGGGTATTGAGCGATCAGAAGATCAACGAGCAAGCCCGCTCACACTCCTGTGAATCCAACCAGTAACACTTACCGTACAGTCCGGTCTGATCGTCTGATATGTCGCATATCTTGCCTAGGGGTGGTAAACGTCAGACCCCGGCAGCTCGATAAGTCGTGTCGATATGAGGTCTATAACAGTTCGAGAAACTACTGGTAACACTTACCAGTAAATCTCAGCAACCCTGGCCAGGGATTTCCAGTTATAGCCAATCGAACACAGCGCAACATCAACTCCCTATACCGGGAGAGACGAATCCCCTCCTATCGCTCATTGCCTCCATGTGATTCGGGACTGTACCCAAAAACCACCGTTTTGCACGCCCTCTTGGACGTGGTAAGGTGGAAATCAAAGCACAGTGGGAATCACACAAGACTCTATGACGATCTCGGGTCTACAGACTAACCTGTACCAGTGTCACCAGAGAACTGCCATCTGACGTAAGGTATAATACCATCTGGGAGTTCTCGGCGAGTCCGTCCAGTGTACCCAGTCTCCACTGAGCACCCGTATATCATCTCTGATGTCAAACACCAATGGATATGGGATCATCCATCGCCCATCTGTATGGGTCGAGAAAGTATACGCTAGTCTACTCTGGTATATCGATGCCCCGTCTCGATACACCCACGACTAGGGACCTTAAAGGAAGTACTTATGGACTACCATGTCCCTACTAGTATGATCCGCATCATAGTCCAGGTAGTCAAGTACACATCCTAAGGGCTTTACCAACATGTAACAGAGAGACAATCATTGTACACGTTAAGGTAAAGAGCAACCAGATAGCATACTATCATGTCGAGCAAGAAAGTCCTCCCTATATATGTCCAAGCATCCACTACAATATACATCCTATGTATAGCAATGGCCTCTAGGGCATACATATAACTAACAATCTCCCACTTGCACTAGGGCCATCTGATAGCAGTGGTTGTAGTATCTCATACTCAACCATCCCATAAAAGTCTCTCTCTGGGAAAAGGCCTTTGTGAGTGGATCCGCCGTGTTGTCCTCTGAGTCTACTCTCCTGACCTCGATCCCTTGGAGATCAACCATCTCCATGATCAGGTGACACTGTCTTAGAATATGTCTGGATCACTGATGGGACGGGCGTTCCTAGGTATAAGCCACAACTCCATTGTCTCACAATGGTAGGAACGAAGTTCATCTTATGAACTAATATACACCCAGACTTCCTCTTTGGTAGCATCTTTGGTAGCGATGTAGCCAGCCTTTATCGTCTAGCATGCCACGGTATCTAGCTTGGAACTCTTCCAACATACCGTCCCTTTACTGAGGGTAAAGACAATGCCTGTGACTGACTTTCAGTCGTCCTTATCACCCTGGAACCCTTTCCAGTGATTCTCCCCAGGATCGATTGATACGATCTCACTACAACTAATGAGTATCCTAACATCCAATTAGATCTATCTCATAGATCCAAAATCCAGGATTTAGTAGGTATCACTTTGATCCTATATGGAGAATCTTTGTGATAAGCGGAGATTGACCGAGCGTAGCAAAGGAAACTCCCTTCTTATCAAGAGTATGTCATCCACGTACTCTACGAGGATCACCACCATACTCCCTACTACCCGTTTGTATATACAAGGTTCATCTACCATTTTGATGAAGTCAAACTCTTTGACTACCACATCAAAACAGACGTTCCAACTCCGTGATGCCTGCTTTATCACATAAAACATCTTGCACACGTTTCCGCTGCTCCCACTGTCTACGAAGCCCTCTGGCTGTATACTTACAGACGCTCTCTTCTAAAACATCATTTTAGAAAAGCAGTCATGACACCCAACCGCCAGATATTGTAGTCATGGTATGTAGCCGTGGCAAGTAGGATCCGGATGGACTTAAGCATAGCCACTGGAAAAGGTTTCATCATTATCCACGCCTGGTTGATGACGAAAACCTTTAACAAGTCTAGCTTTGAAAGTCTCAACTTTTCCATCTACACCAAGTAATCTTCTCAAGATATACTTGCTCCTGATGGGGATTTAACCCTTCAGATATAGCAACCAAAGTCCATACTTTGTTGGTGTACATGGATTCCATCTCAGATCGCTAAGCATCCAGCCATTCTTACAGAGTCCCTACTCTCGATGGCCTGCTCGAAACTAGTTGGGTCATCATCTCATGATGCAATCCTCGCTTCCACTGTCATAGAGAAACAGAAGTATCTCTCAGATGGGTGAGAAACCCTACTAGATCGGCGGAGAGGCTGAGGTTCGTTGGTAACTATTGAATCCTTTGGTTTTATCAAATCATCTGCTGTAGTTTGTATAGCTGGAACCTTACCAGTTCTACATTACAGACCTTGCCTCGAGCTTGTCCGGATTTTGCTTTTAGACATAGGCCGGTCAACCCTAAATATTAACTAGCTTAAGACGTGGGCTCTTCCCATACCATATCTTATATAGAGTGATAGGCTGTGATCTGATCCGAACCTAATTCAATAGGTATGCAGCTTCTCAAGTGCATAACCCCCAAAATGAAATAGGAAACTCAGTAGTACTCATTATAGAGCACACCATATCACATAGGGTGCTATTGCTCCACCTCGATATACCATCGTGCTATGGTGTATACGGAGGAGCAATGCTGAGAGAGAATCTCATTCTCCTTTAGAAAAGTCCAAGAATTCCGTGCTCAAGTATTCTCCTCCCTGATCTCATCATAGGACATAATACTTCTACCCGGTTTTTGGTTCTCTACTTCTAATTTATATTCATATGAATATCTCAAAAGTTTCGGACTTGTGTTCCAACAGGAACATATGTCTGAATCTTGAGAGATTATCAGAGAATGTAATGAAGTACAAAGAACCGGTCCTGGCATGTGTAGACAGAGGACCTTACATACATCATCATGTATCATCCCAAGAGTTTACCAACTCTTTCTTTGTTTCCAATAAACAGAGCTATGGTCATCTTATCTTTGTGACATGACTGGCAAGTTTCACAAGATGTAAATTCAAACTCTTTTAAATATGCATCTAAATGTAACTTCAGCCAGTCGGGTCGCATTGATATGACCTAGTCTACAATGCCTCAAGAAGGATCCGTTCATTTCTGAACTCTTCCTCTTTTGTGTGTTCCGTATACTAAGAACTGTAGTTTGATTTAGAACATTAATGCTTTTTAGATAACGTGCCTGAACCGATCAACTCTTGATATAGGAAATGTTCAAAACATTATCCAACAATACAAAATTATATCCTTTCTTTACTAATAAAGAGACTGATATGATTTTGTATATCAGGTTCGGTATCTAATAACATTCGTTCAGAATCAATGTATTGGTAATACAGGGTGACAGTGACCAACAGACTTGGCTGCAACACTTGCCCTGTTTTCTGTCTCATGAAACTTATCACCCGTTCTCAGTTCTTTACCTATCTGTAGCCCATGTAACAAATTACATATGCGGGATCCTGATCCGGTATCTCATATCCAGGACGTAAAGAGTACTGAGAAACAGTTCTGTATAATGAACACACCCGAAGATGATGCATCAGTATGCACTTTCTTCGTTTGGGCGGCACGGGAATTCTGGTAATCCCCAATTTCCTGCTCTGTCTTATAACAATTATAAGTTGGAGCGGGACCAACGTTCCCCAGCTCAGTATAACAAGCGGGTTCCGTCAATAATCCGTATTATAATCTTGATTAAGGCGTGATATGGTCGCTACCTGGAGAGAGAGAGAAGAAAACACTCAGCGTGCGCTCTTGCAAGAATAGATTGGTTATTATTTTATCTAATCAGGATGGCTCCCACTGTTTTAATCAAATCTTCCTTCAAACCCTAAAAGGAAAGACTAGCCGGGATTAATTACACGCTACAAGTTCGCCAATCTTTCAGCCAGGCTAGTGTCGGTACTTAGAGGGAGGTCCCCCGTGCTTTCGCACGAACCTAATTAATGTAAAACTCGTTTTCCCAGAGGCGTAACCTCGTTAACACCTTTCTAGACACCTACTTGATCAGCTAATTGTAATGTGTAAAACTCTCCCAGGAGTAACTCTTACTCGCAGCGGGTATCGGGATCCAACTATCTCATAGAAGGTATGCAATCTCATTGTAAATTTCAACACTTGAAATTCCCGATAATATTTTGCCCCTAGCAGCTATATGACCTTAACATAGTCAACAAATCATAAGTGCTAGTCAAGTTCAACCGGTCATTTCCCGATTGAATTAAACCCACCCGCACGACCCTTAACATAGTCAACAAAGTCGCACGACTACCCTAATTCAATCGCATCATATGCTTATACAGATAAGTACTAATCAGCTACCGCACACTACGCCTTAACATAGTCAACAAACGTAGCACGAATACTAACTAGTACTTATCTGAAATGACGGAGGGCTACGACAGGTTTTTCTGAAAACCTATTGCGTAATGAACTTGATATCGTTGTAGAATCAAATGATTTTGAAATGGAGTGTTTTTGAGGCTTTTCTAGTTTTGCTAAAGAGGTCACTCCCGGTGAATGGATCGTCGGCCCTTTCCTCGTCGAATGAGGTGCGGGATATATCATATATATCGCTGTGCAAAGCAGAAACTATAGAAGCTATCAAAAGACAAACCGAGTGTGTAGCATCTTCCAGTTATTGCTAAAGGGGTCACTCCCGGTGAAGGGATCTCGGCCCTTTCCATATCGAATAAGGTGCAGGATATATCATATATACCGCTGTGGAAAGCAAGAACTGTAACTACCTGTTTTATTTTTGAAATTCGATTCTACAATATCTTTAGGTTTCTTTTTCTTTCATTAATCAAATTAATGAAGTCCCATCATTTAAGCACCTAAACATCACAGATAAATACGACGTACACTTATGCCATCCGTGTTCGCCTCGATGTCCCCTCGTGCACCGTTAGGTTAGGTGACTAACGGCAGAGCGGGGCAGGGCTAGCGCGGGTGTAAAACATAAGTAACGTCTATATAATATATCATATATACTATATAAAGTATTTATCACAGAACATCAAATGATCACATCACATATATCGCAGCAGAAGAAACATATGAAACATTGGATATACTAGGACGTCCGTGTTTTCAATACGAGCCAGTATAAAACACGGATTCCACGGTCGCGATGAATAGCCAAACCCACACCCCTAGACCCCTACGAGAGCGGCAAGCAACCCTACCAATTCTAGAGTTAGGAGACCCGGACTCGACTCCTCGAGTTGGTCTCCCACTGGACTCCAGAACCCGGTTACTTGTGCCCTCCTCCTTGGGTCTATCCTAGTACGGAAAAGTAAATAATATACAAAGGGTGACATCTTCCGCAACCTGGAAGTGCCCCAATAAAAGAATATTACATACAAGTTTTTTACATGAATGAAAATGAAAAACACTCATCTCACATAAAAAAAACCCGGCTATTCAAACACGACGATCCAATATAACATATCCAGCAACACATAACATCACATGTCATCAACGTAAGTAAATATGCCCATCCCAATTGTCGTTGACGTATAGAAACGAAACCGGCGATATCACACATTACACTTACGGTCACAGAAAAGAAAGTGTAAAACTACAATAGTTGGAATCCGCAAACTCTTTAGACATCGCATGCCTAATCAAATGAATTACTTAGACATCGCATGCCTAACAATTATAAACCCTGCATTTTAGTCTCTATATCGAAAACACTTTTCAATATCAAGTCGGGCAATTCAACAGGATTCCCGACATTCTGATCGAATGCTCGTCGCAAACTTTAGTAGACGGCCGCACCCCCGATACCGTCGACGAAGTGCACTAAGGCGGAACACCGCTGCCGCGAGCACTCGAACGGATGCTTTCGGCGACGGGGTTCTCCTACAGTCACTTGGTCGGGGCTAAGGGGTGTAGCTGTCTATTAAGTTTACCGGCGAGTATCCGCGTACACTACGTGATTGCGACGGACTTTTGATCACATCAAAATTCCGTGGCAACCGATCAAGTGAGACTAAACTGCTAGATTCATAACATTCATTTCAGTTATCTCATAACTACATGTGGATTCCAAATATTGCATCACATTCCAGATAAATAGAAAATGTTAAACTTTTCGATCGAACAGTCAAACACCCAAGTTTTCCCGAAACAGCTCAACACATGAAATAAGTTTAAAGACATCCAGTTCATACCTCAGTACCAACGGTCCAGCCGTAGAAGGGTCAAGCCAACGCCTCACATGTGGCACGCCGTACTACCCCAAACCCGAAGGTTCAAAGGGCAGTTCAAGACGGTCACATAATCGAGTTAAGGTTTGTTGTCTTCTAGAGGGTCCATCGCGTTACTTGCACTACTTAGAACGTTATTAAACCACGGAAAGATCCAACACTTGGAAATTTCCCGACAGAGGAAAAAGTGGGTATTTATATCCGGTCGAACCTTTTTAACATATTCTAAAATAATCCGGAAAAACCTATAGACGAAGTTAAACATCCCGATTGAAACACCGAGTCCCCAATACAACCCAGAAAACTAAACTCTTAAGTAGAATTTAAAAATTTCCAGAAAATACAGCACTAAAATATAGGAATTACTGTGCAAATTTCAAAACGTGATGCGACAGAATGGCCGCGGAACCGCCGCACGAGGCATGCTCGTGCCGCGGTTCCGCGGCGGTTTAGAGGAATCAGGTGCACGTGCTGCACAGTATTTCTTAGAAATCCCTGCTGATATTTCTGCATATTATTAATTCACAAAAATCCCCAATTTTAAAAATGGACCAGAGAGGGGTGTATTTCGTCGTATTTGGATTCGATCGGGGTTTTAACTTCGTTAACGCATCCCCTAAGGCTCTAGCTAGACTCTGATACCACTGTAGGGTTCCTAGGCACACTAATGAGGTCTCACAAAGCATCAACCATGCCAAATTAAAATTTTTTCATGTGCCTATAAACCCTAATGCGGATCGTTAACTAGAGTTTATGCGAAAACAAATGCGAATAAACAACTTTACTCTAAAGTGAAAGAGACTACAACCTTTGTAGATCCGGTCCTCCACTTCCTTAGCTCCGTGATGATGTCCCTCCACTGCGATCATCGGATCCCGGACTCTAGTGATGGTTTCATCGAAGAAATGATCGGGCTGGGTCGTCGACTTCGATGCCGAAGATGATCTACGTCGAGGCAACTCAAGATCAAGCTCCAACTTCACCAAGTCAAGAAACTTGTGAAGAAAACACCCTATACTACTTGGCAAGTGGTAGAGGATGAAGAAATAGGAAGTGGGTTCACTTTGGATTTGGATTTCTCACTTGGAATCATCACTTGACATTTTTGAAGCAAGCTTTTCTTTTCTTTCTCATGAAGAAGAAGAAGAAGAAGAAAAGAAAAATCAATTTTATTAAAAATAAAAAATCAAGTGAAGAGTTATCATAATGCAACCATGGGTGAGACTAACTCATGTAGAGAATGAACTAGGGTTTAGTTAAAGGGTTAGGGTTTAGGAAAGAAACAAAATGGTTTTGACTTTCAAACCTTCATGAAGCTTCAAGTGAAATCCAAATAAAGTCACCATTTTATTTCTTACCAAAATGAACAAATAAATAAATGAATAAGTAAATAAAGCAAATGAAATGAAACCCTAACCATTTACTAAACATTGTTTAAATCAAACATACACCCAAGTTTGCATGTATCATCAAACATGATACAATCTTGTGCACAAAAATATATCACATATACAATGTGCACAAACAAGTGAGAAAAACATCTTAAGTGAACCAATATTAGTTAATGTAAAGTAATATATCAAATATATAATTATACATTAAATCATTAAATCAACACTTGATTTAACGATCCGGTCATAATGCATATAACCGACTAATATCAATAGTAACAACCTATCGAATCAACACTTGATCCGATAACCCGGTTATATCGCATATAACCGATCAATGTCACAAATCGCGAGAATTGAATACAGTATCACATACTGGTATTATTCTCGGTCCCGCACATATCTCATATGCGCTCCTATTTCGTTTCGCTTGAGCCAGGAAACCTCTGTGTTGGACTCTAAAGACTCGTCAATACGCCGGCAGCAGATGATGATCATATCAAGCACCCACAAGCCGCAAGCGGTCTGCTAAACGTAACGGCCACCCGGGTATTGAGCGATCAGAAGATCAACGAGCAAGCCCGCTCACACTCCTGTGAATCCAACCAGTAACACTTACCATACAGTCCGGTCTGATCGTCTGATATGTCGCATATCTTGCCTAGGGGTGGTAAACGTCAGACCCTAGCAGCTCGATAAGTCGTGTCGATATGAGGTCTATAACAGTTTGAGAAACTACTGGTAACACTTACCAGTAAATCTCAGCAACCCTGGCCAGGGATTTCCAGTTATAGCCAATCGAACACAGCGCAACATCAACTCCCTATACCGGGAGAGACGAATCCCCTCCTATCGCTCATTGCCTCTATGTGATTCGGGACTGTACCCAAAAACCACCTTTTTGCACGCCCTCTTGGACGTGGTAAGGTGGAAATCAAAGCACAGTGGGAATCACACAAGACTCTATGACGATCTCGGGTCTACAGACTAACCTGTACCAGTGTCACCAGAGAACTGCCATCTGACGTAAGGTATAATACCATCTGGGAGTTCTCAGCGAGTCCGTCCAGTGTACCCAGTCTCCACTGAGCACCCGTATATCATCTCTGATGTCAAACACCAATGGATATGGGATCATCCATCGCCCATCTGTATGGGTCGAGAAAGTATACGCTAGTCTACTATGGTATATCGATGCCCCGTCTCGATATACGCACGACTAGGAACCTTGAAGGATGTACTTATGGACTACCATGTCCCCACTAGTATGATCCGCATCATAGTCCAGGTAGTCAAGTACACATCCTAAGGGCTTTACCAACATGTAACAGAGAGACAATCATTGTACACGTTAAGGTAAAGAGCAACCAGATAGCATACTATCATATCGAGCAAGAAAGTCCTCCCTATATATGTCCAAGCATCCACTACAATATACATCCTATGTATAGCAATGGCCTCTAGGGCATACATATAACTAACACGCCCAAGAGGAGTAAAGTGGACTATAACATCCTAGCGCACCTGAGGAAGCTACCCTCGCAGCTCAGCATTCTTGACGCCCTCTTATTATCAAAAGAAGCGAGAGATTCATTAATCAAGGCGCTACAAGAGCCTGAGCAATTCCAAGCCTTCCTCGCCGAAGAAAGGATGAAGGATGAACTGGAAGAAGTGCACACAGCCGATGTCACGTTTGGTGATGAAGACCTTCTCCTTGGCACGTGCGACCACAACCGCCCCCTGTACGTCTCTGGATACTGCCATGATATCAAGATAGGCAAAATTCTGGTTGATAATGGATTCTCCGTCAGTCTCCTTAATGTTCGGGTGTTGAAGGAAATCTGCATGAGCGTTCAGTATCTCGCTCGTGATAAAATTACCATCTCCGGTTTCAACTCCCAGTCGTCACGGACTCTCGGATCTGTAATACTAACATTACGCTTCGGACTACTCGTCACGGACATTAAGTTTCACGTCATTGACGCCAATACCTGCTACAACGCCTTACTCGGTCGTCCTTGGTTACACGAGTACAACATCATCCCTTCTACGCAACATCAGTGTATGAAATATTTCAAGGATGGTCTCGAGTATACCATAACAGGTGAGCTGAACCCGTTCTCCGTAAACGAAGTCCGCAAGTACGAAGATGCAAATTACTTTTTGCCAGAATTCGAGGACACAGAGAGGTGTCGCAAACCGGAGAACAAAGCCGCCGCCACCATTCCTGTTTTCGGGAGTGATACCGAAGAAGAAGAAGAGATAGTTTACGCTGGGCCGTCTCGACGCAACAACCCGGGACCGTCCGCCCCTATATTGATCTTCGGAAGCGACTCGGAAGATGAGGTGAATGCTGTGTTCTCCAGTCGGCCGTCAGTACAAGCATTCTCTGGTGATGATCAGAGTCTGCAAATTACCATGATTCTGCAGGAGCACTACAAAGATCTCGACGCACTTGAAGCTTACAATGTGCAAGACCTGCAGACGTTTTACGTCCCTCCCAGGCGAAAAGGTGAAAAGGCGATCCTATTCTACCGATCCACGGAAACAAGAGTGGAGAAAGAAATCTGGCATGGCGCAGATTCTACACTCGACAGGCTCCAACCCATCCGTTTGCCCAGATATTACATGAACGGACTGAAAAGGCTATTGAAGCGCCAAGGGGTACCCTTAAAACAGACTATTCGACAAGCTTGGTTCTACAACAGGATTTGGGATGTCCCTGGGACTCAGCGCAAGTTGCCCAACGGAAAATGGAAACGCTTGGGCTTGGATATGTGAGATCCGGGAAACGGGAACGAGTCCATGGTAGCTACGCCATATATAACTTCGATGAAGAAGAGGATGCCCTGTCAGAAAACACCGACCCCTTATCAAAGCAAGATCCTGCCATCAAAATGCCGAGTCCGTCATTTGAAGAACGAATGGACAAGCTTATTAGGAAAGCGGGTCAAAAAGCCCGGGACGACCATAATCGCGAAATGGCCATCTACGAGAAAACCAGGACGCAACGCCTTCGTCAACAGGCTGCGAAAGATGAAAATGCTCCTCCATGTCAACCTGTTATACAAAAGGCCCGACGCAGAAGCAGAAATAAGTCAAAGAGCGGAAAAGGGGTTCGACAACGACGACGCGGGATCAAAGAGTCATGTGATCGGGAATTGCGCGGGCCGGATTTTTCCCTCATGAAGAAGATGAGTCGAGCGTATTCTTTCCCTCAAGACAAGACGAAAAAGATGCTTGACCTCGCTTTAAAACATCGAATGATTACACTTCCGGAGTCTAAGCACCCTGAGCAAGCTAACGAGGTCTCTCATCTGGGCTATGGCTCTTATCACCGAGCAATAGGACACCCTCTCAAGGACTGCTCCACCTTCAAGAACTGGGTCGAAGACCAGTACCAGCAAGGCATGTTTGCTCTATCCAGCAGCTGGAGGGTAACGCCGCCACAAAAACACGAACCCAAAGCTACAAGAACAGAACCAGATCCACATCGGTCTTGGAAGCGAGTTCGTACTTGTCATATGGTAACAATATCAAAAGGAGAGCCCGAGAATATGGATGACTTTTCTTGGTGCTTCGAAAACAATGACGACGAGGTAATCTCAGAATTTCCACCAGCGCCGAAAGAGCTGGAAGATGGCATACATACTACTGCAGATAACCTCAAGAAGATTGAGTTTGGGATGGCGAACGACCCGCGACCAACATTCATCAGCGAGTTGCTATCTGAAGAAAGGGTGGCTGCATTAAAAGACGTGCTTATGCGGCATAGAGATTGCTTCGCATGGAACTATTCCGAAATGCCAGGACTAGATCCAGGAATAGCTGCCCATAAATTTGCGATATCCCCGGACGTCAAGCCAGTCAAACAGGCGCCGAGGAGAATGCGGCTCGAGCTTAAGATGAGCATCAACGCCGAAGTCAAGAAGCTGATCGACTCTGGGTTTATCCAGGAAGTTCAGTATCCCGATTGGATCGCCAACATCGTCCCGGTAATGAAGAAAAATGGGACAGTGCGCATATGCGTGGACTTCCGGGATCTCAATAAAGCTTGCCCGAAGGATGATTTCCTAGTACCAGTCACCGAGCTGATGATAGATAATACGTCCACTCATGAGGTCTTCTCCTTCATGGACGGCTCATCAGGATACAATCAGATAAAGATGCATCCCGAAGACCAAAAGCACACCGCTTTCCGAACTCCTTTGGGTATATTCTGCTACAGAGTTATGCCCTTCGGTTTAAAGAACGCCGGTGCCACCTATCAAAGGGCCATGACGAAGATCTTCGATGACCTCATACATGAAATCATCGAATGCTATGTCGACGACCTCATGGTTAAGAGCATTTCATACGAGGAGCATTTAGAGCATCTGAAGACCGTATTTCAGTGCCTTCAACAATACAACTTGGAGATGAACCCTCTCAAATGCGCGTTCGGGGTGTCCTCAGGCAAATTCCTAGGATTCATTGTCCGGCATCGAGGCATTGAGATAGATCCGTCGAAGATCAAGGCGATCATGGAAATGCCACCGCCAAGGACTCTCAAACAATTGCGGTCTCTCCAGGGGAAGCTCGCGCACATCCGGCGATTTATAGCCAACCTTTCAGGCAAGTGCCGCCCTTACAGTTACCTGATGAAGAAGGGAACCCCGATCGTCTGGGATCACAAATGCCAAAGTGCGCTGGACGAAATCAAGCAATACCTGCAGAATCCACCGGTGCTAGCCGCTCCGGTCAAGGGAAAGACTCTCATTCTTTATACAACAGCCCTCGAAGGTTCATTAGGCGTATTATGGGCACAAGAGAACGACCAAAGGAAAGAAAGAGCTCTCTACTACTTGAGTCGAGTTCTCCTGGGGGCAGAAAGCAACCACTCTCCCATCGAAAAACACTGCCCGGTGTTGATCTTCGCGATAACAAAACTCAGGCACTATGCGGTGGCACACGAAGTCCGTCTCATTTCGAAGGTGGACCCTCTCAAATATTTGATGTCGAAAGCCATATTGACGGGACGACTCGCTAAATGGGCCTTGCTCTTAATGGAGTTTTCGATAACCTATCAGCCTCTTAAAGCGGTGAAAGTCCAGGCCATCACCGACTTCCTCGCTGAGCATCCAATACCGGCCGATTCTCCCTTGAATTGTGAACTTCCAGATGAACATGCATTTGACGCGATCGACGGAAGTGGTACCCGGTGGGAACTTTACATCGATGGAGCATCTTCCATAAAGAAGCGCAAACAAAACACGCCTATAATCAAATCGGGGGTAGGCCTCATCTTCGTAACTCCACAGGGAGGGATAATGCGCTTCTCCTTCTCCTTGACAGAGACGAGGACGAACAATGAGGCTAAATACGAAGCTTTGATAGCAGGCCTCGAGATCGCCATCGACATGGGAATTGAAAACCTCCTCATATATGGAGACTCTCAACTGGTCGTTAGCCAAGTGAACGGCGACTACCAGACATGCAAGCCAGAGCTGATGAAGTATGGCGACAGAGTACAGCGATTGCTGACTCAAATTCCCTGCTAGATGCTGGAAAGCATACCGCGTGCGGAAAATAGCAAGGCGGACGCGTTAGCCAAGCTCGCTAAAGAACTGGCTGATGAAAACCTCGATGACGTCAGAATCGTGGTACAAAGCCGTCGAGTCCTCACACCGGAAGAAATATCTCCGGAATCATCTGAGAAAAAGGAAGCAACCGAGCAAATGGCTATGCAAATAAAGGGCCAAGAAAAGGCTGGAGATTGGAGAGAAGTCTTCGTAGACTACTTCAGATCCCGTCGAACGCCTGAAGATGCGTCCTCAAGACATCAGCTTGTGAAACGAGCTCTGTCCTTCGCCTTCGTCAATAATACTCTGTACAAGAGGTCATTTGATTCTCTGTGGTTGAGATGCCTGGGACCTGACGAAGTGAAAAGAGTCGTTCAGGAAGTTCACGACGGACTCTGTGGTTCTCACCAAGCAGGTCCGAAGATGAAGTTGAAGATTAAACGAATGGGCTACTATTGGCCCACGATGATTCAGGACTGCCTCGAATATGCGAAGCAATGCCACTCATGCCAGATTCATGGAGACTTTATCCATCATCACCCAAATCCTCTACATCCGACGGTGGCTAGCTGGCCATTCGAGATGTGGGGAACTGACATAATCGGCCCAATCGAACCAGTATCGTCCAGGGGACATCATTTCATCTTAGCGACCACTGATTAATTCTCCAAATGGGCAGAAGCAGTACCGGTTTGGAACGCCAAGAAGGATCATCTCCGATAATGGGCCAGCCTACAGAAGCCACAAGATTAACCATTTCGCGCAACAACACAACATAGACTGGAGATATTCCTCAGTGTATAATCCCCGAGCTAACGGTCCAGCCGAGGCTTTCAACAAAACCTTGACAAAGATCTTGAAGAAGACGGTGTCCCGAAATAAGAAGGACTGGCACAAGAGACTACAAGAAGCTCTCTGGGCATATCGAACTACATTCAAAACGGCCACAAACACAACGCCGTACGCATTGGTATTCGATACAGAAGCAGTACTCCCCCTCGAGATAGAGTTACCCTCTCTACGAGTGGCATTCCACTACGAGCTGACGGACGAAGAAAATGCTCACCTTCGGCTTGAGGAGCTTGATGCCCTAGATGAAACCGGCTCATAGCACAACAAAATCTGGAGGCTTATAAAGCAAAGATGACGCGCTCATATGAAAGATTGACCAGGCCGAGGACATTCCGCCAAGGCGAACTCGTGCTAGTGGTCAAAAGACCTATGATCCCCAATCGCGCCAAACGGGGAAAATTCGAGCCGAACTATGAAGGCCCGTACATCATAGACAAGGTCTACCTGGGTGGAGCGTATCTACTCATGGATATGCACGGTGAAAGACCTTTCAGGCCAATAAACGGTCGCTTCCTGAAGAAATACTACGCTTAACGGGTCAGGGCTTAGGTCAATGATAGATGACGACGACTATGTCCGCTCTCTATCTTCCTAAGCCTGAATTCTATAAGTAGTAACCGGCCTTCTCCAACAATGGACCGAAACGTCCTTAAACTAGCAACGGACCGAAACGTCCTTAAACAAACAGCGGACCGAAATGTCCTTAAACTAACAACGGACCGAAACGTCCTTAAACTAACGATGGACCACTATGTCCTAAAACTAGCTGTTGACCGAGACGTCGATAAACTGCGGTGGATTGCAGCATCTCAAAGCCGATACAAAAAATAAATAAAAATAAATAATATAAAAATAAAAACGGTATGTCCATAAGCGAAATGGGCACGGATGAAAACCTGAAAGGGCTCCGTGAGTAAAAACAGCAGGGCTACCGGCGAGTGTTTGTGAAAACCCGAAAGGGCGCAACCTCGTTAAAGGACACTTGCAGGGTCCTCACGACCTTGTAAGGAGAAACCACCCGCGTGAGATCCTTACGACTCACAAGGGAGCAACATACTTACGAGTCCTCACAATTCCTATGGAGAAATTACACTTGCGAGATCCTCACGACTCGTAAGGAGAACTCTCTTATGGGACCCTCACGGCTCATAATATTTGAAAGTCTTAAGTTACAGAAACCTGAACCTGTTCTTAAGAAGAAAAAAAACCCACAGCCTTCGATACTGCCCTACAAGTGGCTCATACTAACCCTTGTAGACAATCCACGGGCGCGAATAAACATTTCCCTAACCGAGTCCCATCCGTGACTAGGGATATGTTCATATGGTGAACAACCCTTGTAAGTCCTCTCGACCTATAAGGAGAAAACCCTTTTGTAAGATCCTTACGACTTACAAGAGAGCATGCACTTAGGAATCCTCACGATTCCCAAGGAGAAAACACACCTACAAGATCCTCACGACCTGTAAGGAGAAATACCTTTGTGAGACCCTTACGGCTCATGAAGCCAAAAGCCTTAGTCGACAGGACCCTTAACCCTGTTTATTAAGCCACCTTTGTTCAATATCGACAGAGGCAAATGATGATTCGCTCGTGGCAATATCCCAGTTGTAGCGGTGCTGATGCCAAAATCGGTGTCTAAATCCAAGCTTGCAGCGAAAAGCCAGCGAGCCACACATGCATTCGAAATAGCCAAAATGATGGGGCAACTTGCAATAAAAAGAAGCATGTAAAAATGTATGCATGAAAAATAGCCGAAATGATTGGGCAACTCGCAATAAAAAGCAGCGAGTAAAAATAAAATAAATAGCCGAAATGATTGGGCACCGCAAAAAAATAGCCGAAATGATGGGGCAATCGTGACCTTCGCGATATAAAAGCTGAAATGATAGAGCATCGCGGAAAAAAAAAATAAAAATGAAATTTTTGCTCTACAGGTAATGTTACATCAATCTCTGTATACAATCCAGGGGCGCAAACGAAGAAGGAATCACACTCCTCCTCCCTAGGTTTCATCAGAAGAAGAAGCCAAATCTTGATGGTTCACAAACAGCCTAGAGATCCTCTCAACACTCGTCTCATTACAGCAGACACAACATCAAGCAAAGCGGGACGCGGCAGCTCCCAGTTCTATGACTTGGCGCTGTATAGATCACCGAAAGTCAAATCCCAACCCCGTGAAATGCGGATATAATCAACAAAATTCCTGGTCACGTGGAACGCGGATAACGTCACTTTTTGACCCCGTGGAAAACGTCCAGAGCGGAGCCTAGTCCTCGCCAAACACGGCAGTGAACCCGTGCGAAGCATCTAGTATAAAATTCCTGGTCACGTGGAGCGCGGATAACGTCACTCTTTGACCCCATGGAAAACGTCCAGAGCGGAGCCTGGTCCTCGCAGAACACGGCAGTGAACCCGTGGGAAGCATCCAGAGCAAAATTCCTGGTCACGTGGAACGCGGAGAACGTCACTCTTTGACCCCGTAGAAAACATCCAGAGCGGAGCCTGGTCCTTGCAGAACACGGCAGTGAACCCGTGGGAAGCATCCAGAGCAAAATTCCTGGTCACGTGGAACGCGGATAACGTCACTCTTTGACCCCATGGAAAATGTCCAGAGCGGAGCCTGGTCCTCGCAGAACACGGCAGTGAACCCATGGGAAGCATCCAGAGCAAAATTCCTGGTCACGTGGAACGCGGATAACGTCACTCTTTGACCCCGTGGAAAACATCCAGAGCGGAGCTTAGTCCTCGCCTAACGCGGCAGTGAACCCGTGTGAAGCATCTAGTGCAAAATTCCTGGACACGTGGAACGCGGATAACGTCACTCTTTGACCCCGTGGAAAACGTCTAGAGCGGAGCCTAGTCCTCGCCTAACACGGCAGTGAACCCGTGTGAAGCATCTGGTGCAAAATTCCTGGTCACGTGGAACGCGGATAACGTCACTCTTTGACCCCGTGGAAAACGTCCAGAGCGGATCCTGGTCCTCCCAGAGCACGGCAGTGAACCCGTGTGAAGCATCCATTGCGGAGCCTAGTCCTAGCCGAACACGGCAACGAACCCGTGTGAAGCATCTAGTGCAAAATTCCTGGTCACGTGGAACGCGGATAACGTCACTCTTTGACCCCGTGGAAAACGTCCAGAGCGGATCTTGGTCCTCGCAGAGCACGGCAGTGAACCCGTGTGAAGCATCCAGAGCAGAGCCTGGTCCTCGCCAAACACGGCAGTGAACCCGTGGGAAGCATCCAGAGCAAAATTCCTGGTCATGTAGAACGCGGATAACGTCACTCTTTGACCTCGCGGAAAACGTCCAGAGCGGAGCCTGGTCCTCGCAGAGCATAGCAGTGAACCCGTGTGAAGCATCCAGAGCAAACATTGGACTGTGGAGTCCTTAAAATCCACGGACTATGATGTCCTTAACCTCGACCGTAATATCTTAAAACTAACGATCAACCATGATGATTCTAGACTGATTTTACCTCGGTTAAAGGGTACATCTCTTCACTCCTTTGATATTTGTTGTTGTAATTCCTCAACGTCTTCAAAGAGGTGACGGGTCCCGGTAACCATACATCGGACTGTGGAGTCCTTAAATCCACGGACTATGAGGTCCTTAACCTTGACCGTGATGTCTTAAAACTAACATCGGACTGTAGAGTCCTTAAATCCATGGACTATGGTGTCCTTAACCTTGACCGGGATGTCTTAAAACTAACATTGGACTGTGGAGTCCTTAAACCCACGGACTATGACGTCCTTAACCTTGACCGTGATGTGTTAAAACTAACATTGGATTGTGGGGTCCTTAAACCCAAGGACTATGATGTCCTTAACCTTGACCGGGATGTCTTAAAACTAACATTGGACTGTGGAGTCTTTAAACCCACGGACTATGACGTCCTTAACCTTGACCGTGATGTCTTAAAACTAACATTGGACTGTGGGGTCCTTAAACCCACGGACTATGACGTCCTTAATCTTGACCGTGATGTCTTAAAACTAACAATGGACTGTGGAGTCCTTAAATCCACGGACTATGATGCCCTTAACCTTGACCGTGATGTCTTAAAACTAACCTAGGACTGTGGAGTCCTTAAACCCACGGACTATGAGGTCCTTAACCTTGACCGTGATATCTTTAAACTACGGTACCCTGTAAAACATCCCAAAGCAACCTCTGAACCCGTGAAATAAGGATAAGGGCGACCGCACCAGCACTTGCGGGTCCTCACGACCTGTAAGGAAGAAAAACTCTCTTGTGAGATCCTTACGACTCCCAAGGGAAAACCCGCTTAAGAATCCTCATGATTCTTAAGAAGAACTTACACCTACGGGATCCTCTCGACCTGTAGGGAGAAAAACTCTTTATGAGACCCTCACGGCTCATAAAGTTCAAAAGTCTTAGAAGGCAGATCTTAACCCTGAATCCTAAGCCATCACTACCCTGCAAGGAGACCAAGATAAATTGTCCGCAGAACACACTCAATAAAAAGAGACACACCATTGAAAAAAAAATATGTCTTTTATTCATGAACCAAAATGGATACAAAGTACAATTCATGAAAAAGCAAAAAGAATATACTCTCATTCAAAAGTATGTACAAAAAGAAAAGAAAAGAAAAGATACAAGTCTTTAAGCCGGCGGGCGATTTAGCAATTTTACTAGCTCATCCTTCTTTTGCTCGGCCACAGCTTCATGATTCAGGATCGCCAGGAGACGGGCCTCTGCCTGAGCCTGCTGGGCCCGATACGAGGCGAGCCGGCCTTCGAGCTCTTTCTCAGTAGCCTTGTGAGCCTCAACCCTTTCGTGAGTGAACACGACAGCTTTATCAAGAGCCACCACCTCTTTGATAGACTTTTGAAGTACCCGCCAGAGTTCATACGCTTTATTGGCTTTGGCTGTAAGGCTAGCTTGAAGCTCGCTCAATGCCTTAGAGGCCAGCTCCATCTCCGAGAATTTGCGGCCGAGCCTCTTCTCGCACGACACCATGTTCACCGCACATCGCTCTATCAGACCACACAAGCCCACCTTCGCAGCCGCAGCCTTTGAAATAGGACATGTACGCTCAAGACCGTATAAACAAGCCTCCGTTCGACGGCAATAGTCGATCTAAAACACGCGCACATCACCTAGTATAGGAAGCAACAAGGAAAATTTCCGATGTATATCCTATCAATCATGCATTCGCAACTATATGAATATTCGAAAAGCAATGATACCCGAAGCTCTGATGTGCGCGCAACATGATGATAGTGTTCGCAATTAAAGAAAGTTCTCATGGGAAAAATATGAAGCTCATTCACGCAAACAAGACACACATACGAATACCCAACATACATGAAGATTCAACATAAAACATGTGAAAGCTAATGATAAAAGGAGTATACTGATTTGAATATGCTACGCTAACGAGAAAAGGTCACCAAACAAAGGATCAGTAGCACAAGGGTTAACAAAACAAAGAACAAAATTCTCCATCTCTCTCTCTCTGCTTTCTCCAACAAATCAAAGCGGCGGTTCTCTCGAGGAGTTGCTCCCCACCGATTGGCGCCATGTTCGTCCGCAAAAGCGGACATGATAGCCCGCCGGGCTCTTATTTGGCTCAACAGGTGAATCGAGCAATCCTTCAAAGCCTGAGTAATCAGGGATGCTTCGTGAAAACCCTTGAGCTTTTCTTCAGCCGCGTCAAGCATCGCCGGAGTCATCTCCGCCGGGTGAGGATGGATGTCGGCAAGCACGGCAGCGAGAATCATCCGGAGCCAGAGGGAGCCCATTGGGAGGGGAGACCCCCTGCGGATCGAGAGTTCATATGCCACTGAGTCGCATTCGTTGTCGGTAGGGAGGGGATCCACCAATCGTGCGGCAAAGCGGGGGATCATCTCCTCGATAGGAACTTCCCATGGCTGTCGACGAGCATGAGGGCGGTTGCAGGCCATGGCACCCAGTTGTTTCCTCAAGATAAATCGCACTAAATTGAGAATAAATTTCTCTGTGAAGAGAAAAGAAGGCCATGGCCTCAGGTTATAAAGAGGGGCATTAAATGCTGCGCACGGAGAATCCTGCATGGTGGGACTATTTCCGAGACCCAAAAAAAAGGGGAAAGCATTGGAAATCAAGGAGATGGGACTATTTCCAAGGCTCCTTTTTAGCATTAAATGCTGTACACATAGAATATGGCATGAAAACTTAAACGGCCCCATCAAAGAGACCCCACGTGCGGAGCACGTGAGCACCAAACTTGACGTGTACTGAAAAGTGAAATAGTGCTTTACACACTAAACACATCAGCAGCAACTACAGCAAAAATGAAAAAATTACGCATAAAAAAAGGCATGCAAACACAGAAAGGCGCGATGAAACTTATCATTCATACTTTAAAAGTTCATACAAAATAAAAAGAAACGATTACATCGGCAAGACCTCGGACGCGGGGCATAGATTGAGAAACTCAAACGTGACTTTGTCCAAGATCTTCCAGGCGTTTCGAACCATCCTTGTATGTTTTCTCTCGCGGTCATAAGCGTCGGGGTCCTCACGAATGTCCTCCACCCTCCGATAGGCAGCAAGTATGGCCGACTGCTGAAAAGCTTGGTGCAAGAGATCAATGAGGTTGTCTCGCCTTCTCTTCGAGATTAGGCTCATCAGATACACCGAATGTATCTTATCCTCGGCAGCGTCCAATACCCTGAGCGGTACGCTGGTGAAAAAGAGAGGGAGCGCCTCCCAGATCTCTAGCACGATGAGTCTCAGAAGAGAAGAGCGACGAGGGAGTAGCCGACTGTTGTACTCGTCGAAGCGGCTCATGATCTCAGCACACTGAGCGTTGGTGAACTCCTGGTTCTGACTACGGCCCAGTGCACGAATATTCCCATAAGAAATGATTTCGTCAAGATCATACATATGGGCATCCATAATACCTGAAATAAAGATCATGAGAATTTATTACAAACTTCTTCTTCTCGGATGTGAAAGAGACAACTCATGGCAAGGAAATCCCAAGAAATCCCCGTGGGAAGAACTTGGTTCCTCATAGGAATTAAATTCCTTTTTTGAAAAAGGGAACTAAATTCCCAAAAAAAATTTGTTCCAGAGCCAGAGCTCCTTGACGGTGGAATTAAATTCCATGGAAAGGACAGACACCACCACCGATCCCTAAAGATCAGAGAAACTTTAAAAGATCTAGTCTTTGAAGATTAGATGGTTTTCTGTTCTTTGTTAAGGAACTTAAAAAATGGGTGGGTTCTTGTCAAAAGGGAAAACCCTTTGTATGGATTGGAAATCCAGTGAAGGTTTTTGTGAAAGTTCTTCGTTCGTTCAAGAGTATTACCTGAAGAGAAGGAAATCTTTCAACAGAGTTAAACTCTGGAAAATTTGCAAGACAGAGAACTAAGCTCTGGAAAACGAGAATTAAATTCTCAAGAAAAAGTTGCAAGGAAGAAGATAAGAAAGAGTGGAGGCGCTTCTGAAGAGACCCCTATATTTATAGGATGTGATGGAGACGCTTCATCTCCCCGATTCCCTAGATGGATCCAACGGTCACAAAAGTGACAGCGTTGCACTCACGTGCTGACACGTGAGAACAACGCGGTGGGGGCATTTGTTTCCTGATTAAAAAATCAGGAAAAGCTTCAGAAGAGGCATTACGTGCTCACACGTGACCAGTGGTCACATGTTGGCACGTGATGGTTAACCAAGCGGTAGAGAACAGAGCAAAGAAGAGGAGGAAAAATATTCAGGGGGTCGCGTGCTCACACGTGACCGGGGGTCGCGTGCTCACACGTGACCAAAGGTCACGTGACTGGCTTTAAAAGCCTTGTTGTTCAACAGAATTAAATTCTGAATAAGATCATTTAAATCTCTCCAAAATGGAGAAGAATTATGTGAAACCGTTAGATTAAAAATCTGAGGGTGATTAAATATCACCAATTTATGGAAAAATCTTGTACATGGAAAGATTTCCTCCTAAATCTAACCGAAATAACAAAAGAATATCTTTGGATTTAAAATCCAACGGTGAATAAAATTCACCTAATAATTTAAAGGCCCGGATCAATGATGAAAATAAATCAAATCTCTCAATAAACAAATCAAATCTTTCAATGAAAAATTCACTAAACAGAGTGATTCTTTTCCTTCTCCTATAAATACGTGCCAAGGGAGAGAATTAAAAAAAAGAGAGGAAGAGACACACAAAGAGATATACAGCCTTGGAATCTTGAAAATTCAGAAAGAAGAATTCGATTCTCTGCAAAGAAAAACCTTAGGTAAGAAAAGAGAGGCTTCAAAAAGAGAATTTAATTCTCACAAGAGTTTAACTCTTCTATAAAGAAAAGAACTTAGTTCTTTCTCTGGTTGAAGATCTGCAAAGTGCACATCTTCCCATAAATTGAGAATTTAATTCTCATTGGGTTGAGATCCTGCAATACAGATCTAAAACATAGAGGAGGAATTGAGTTTTGAGAATTTAATTCTCACAAAGTTATAGGAATTTAATTCCTCCAAGATAAAATTAGGGTTTAACCCTATATGAGAATTCAATTCTCCAAAATTATAGGAATTTAATTCCTTCAAAATGGACAGAACTAGGGATTAACCCTAATTGAGAATTTAATTCTCTCAACCTCACAGGAATTTAATTCCCTTAAAAAAGAGAAATTGGGGTTTCACCCTATACCAGAACGTAATTCTTTACATATAAGGGGAATTTAATTCCTACAGAAAAGAAATTAGGGTTTAACCCTATCTAAGAATATAATTCTTGAGAAAAGAAATTAGGGTTTAACCCTATCTAAGAATATAATTCTTCAAAAGAAAGTAGGAATTTAATTCCTTTAAAGTTATTGCTAGGGTTTAACCCTATAAAGAATTTAAGTTTTTAAAGATGAACAGATCTTTAAAAAAGCAAAGAACCAGAGTCACGTGCTACCACGTGACCCCTGCAAAGATCCCTAGAAAAGAACTTTGAGGCAACGCCTCACGTGCCCCATGTGACCCCTGAAGCACACAAAGAAAAAGTAAAAGAAAAGAAGTTCTGGGGTGCCCTCACGTGTCACCACGTGACCCCTAATGAGCATTCTAATAGACCAGAGCATGAGCCCCCATCACGTGCCCACACGTGATGGCTGTCAGAATAAAAAGTGTTAAACACTTATCTGTAGAACAAAATGAAGGGGATCTGGCCCCACCTTTTGGATGCCATCACGTGCTCCCACATGATCTCCTCTCTGATAATGTTTAACACCAAACTGATAATTTGGTTGCCAGTGTTTAACACAGTTATTTATTAGTGTTTAACACTAATTTGAGAATCACAATTTCTAGTGTTTAACACTAATCTGATAATCTTATCTCCAGTGTTCAACACTGTTGGTCTTTAGTGTTTAACACTAACTTTAGCCCAATTGGCTAATTTTTCTAAAGGCAAAGCCTCTCCTTCAATTGAATCTCAAAATTGAGGAACTCAAAGATGAAAACAATGTGGACTAAAACCGGACTAATGTCAGATAGTTTATTGAAGGGTCAAACTTAGTTGGACTTAGCCCAGGTTAGCCATAAGTCCTCAATTCAGACTTAACTGAGCTAATGGGCTCATAATATAATTAATTGGTCTTGGTTCCAAATTGGACCACAGATCACTCAATCTACTTTGGTTCATGGGTACATCTCTTCACTCCTTTGATACTAGTCGTTGTAATTCCTCAACGTCTTCAAAGAGGTGACGGGTCTCGACAACCACACATTGATACAGACTGTGGGGTCTTTAAACTCATGAACTATGATGTCCTTAATCTTGACCGGGATGTCTTAAAACTAACAACGGACTATGACGTCCTTAACCTTGACCGGGATGTCTTAAAACTAACAACGGACTATGACGTCCTTAACCTTGACCGTGATGTCTTAAAACTAACGCCGGACTATGGAGTCCTTAAATCCACGGACTATGATGTCCTTAACCTTGACCGCGACGTCTTAAAACTAACACTGGACCGCAATGTTCTTAAACTACCTATCAACCGCAATGTCATTAAACTAAACAACAGAGCCCCCCAATTGCTCTCTTGTTGGATCTAAACGATCCCGTTAAGTTGATCTTAGTCTAAAATAAGACTAACGTATCCTTAACAAACGTTTAAGTTGATCTTAGTCTCAAATGAGGCTAATGTATCCTTAAACCCAACCCCCAAACCCAAATCTAAGAAAGATACGGATTGGGACTAGTCCACGCCCTACGGGCGACAACATAACTTAGTCTCCGTATACAATCCACGGGCAACCAAACGCAAAACAAACACCCACGACACGAAGTGACCATCTGGAGAAGGAGAAATTGGTTACCGCGATGCGGTAGCGTAATTAACTGCAGGGGCTTGCGCCTGCAGGGAAGAGCGTCCCCACAATCAAAAACCCCTTAAGCGAGGGGGAATCTGACGAAGTCTGCTACATCGGACGCATCCGTTTAAACCTTCAATACATGGTGCCATAAATCAACTTGGCATTTTCGGAGAGGTGGACGGATAGCACCAATTAGCATCTGCCCCGAATTTCAGGCAAGACGTCTGTCGCACCGTCTTTCGGAGGGGAACAACCCTAGGGTTTCATTTTTCTGCCTATAAATACTCCCGTTTTGAGCCAAGCCAAGGATACCTTTCTTTACTAGATTTTATTGTAGTTTAGTTTTTATCTTCTTCTTCTTCTTCATCTATTCTCTATGAAATTGTAATGAGAGCTTTTGAGTAGAAGATTAATGAAGATGAGCGTGTTTTTATTATCTTGTATCTTTAATTTCTTGTATTATAATTTTAATTCCTAATGTAACTTTTATTTGTTGTTATTAACTAGTTGTTATTTATTATTTCTTTCTTTCTTTTCTTCTAAACCGTATTTTCAAGCCATGATACTCGATGGAGTCTTTTGCTTAGGTAAGGGCCCAAGTAGTTAGCTTGCTACCATTTGTTAAAATCGTATATTCCTTTCTTTCTTTTCTTACTTTTTTTATTTTTCTTTCAAATGTGTGAATAATTTCCACACTTGTTAGGATTAAGGAAGGTCAGTATGAGGGACGGAAAAATTTCTTGTATTTCTCTTCGCCAAACACTTTAAAATGAACCTAGACCAACCAAACACAACCCTCTCACTTAGTCGCACTATAAATGACATATAGTCGTGACCTAAGTCGAGAAGTCTTTTGGGCGCACTACAACGTGACATGTAGTTGTGACCTAATTGGATACATAGTTGTGTATGTTTGGCCTAGGGTTGCTAATAAGCGCATGTAGCGGATGGACAAGGGGCATTAAGAATGGATTTAGCGTTGGAAAGCTTGCTTAAACTCACAAATCCCATTCCTAGGTCCTCCTAATCCCCGTTACTTTCGATTATCCCAACATCATTTCAAGAATGTCAAAAGACAGGCACAAGACTAATTCTAACTTTACTAAACTCTAACCCTAACAAGTTTACATGAATATAAAATACGAACATTTAGGATAGATTTGAATATACACATATACATTTTCATTAACTCGTCTAAAACAAGAACTCAAATACGAACCATCTCTCAGTGGACGATTCGTACTCAACCGGCTAGCTACAAGCAAAACCGTCTTGATTATGGTAAGTAGAGAATAAAGTAGAACACATATCATAACAAATATACGACGATCGTTCCGCCATTCAATCAAATGGCGCCGCTGCCAGGGAGACGGTAACATATTTCTTTCTTGTCGTTTGAGTTAATATTTTTTGTATATATATAAAAAAAATACATATAAATAAATATAATAAAAATCATTTTGTTATTTTTGATATTTTTTGTGTAAGTGTGCAGGCAAATCTGGAGCAAATACAGCAATCTAATCAAGAAACAGAGGATTGGAAATAAAAGAGAAGAAACAGAAGAGTGCACAGAGGAATTTGGAAGCCCTAATTCATAAATTCAACCACAGTTTCGCGGTCAAAAAGAGGAAATGGCGGTGGTTCCGCGGTCCTCTCTTGGCTTCTGAGCCCAATTTTTTTTATCTCTTCTACTTCTCCAGAGACCTCTCTAAACTTCACTGAATTGTATTTTCTGCAGGTGTCTTTCCACAGATTACACTGCTGCAAAATAAATTTTTTGTTTTAGATTTTGTTTGTTTAAATGCTTTGCATATAATAATACGGACATTAAGGGGCTTGAACATCAATTAAGATTAGGTAGAGATTTCATCACCCTTTCTAAGACCCCACAAATCACAAATATGCATTATTTTGAGTTAATAAAAAATATCTAGACCAAACCTATAAGGACTTGTCGCGCTCATTTAGGACAAGTGAAGTTTGCGGGGAATCGGTCGTTTATCTAAACTTGATTTTGTGGTGCCTAGGCTAGATAAGTGAGAAGGTAATTTTAAAAGGCCCGTCTCACGGTGATTCATGAGCGGAACCATCCTTACCTCACTTGTGCTTACCTGGCCACAATTGGCAGTGAAGAGGCGATTCGAAGGTTATCCTGCAATTTGTCGCTTGGAAGTCTAGGATCGGTCTAGTTGGACTTTGAAGACTCTAGCTCTACGTGTTGTTTGTGCATATTGTGATTCTGCTTGTGCTTGTGTAAAGTTTAGTCCCATAATTCCGTATTTTTTAAAAACCAAAACAAACAATTTCAACGACTTCAAAAAAAAATTAAAAAAATCAAAAATTTATAAAAATTCACCCACTTTCTACCATCCCTACTTTTCACTCTTTTCATAACATGGGTACAATAAAATGACCAACTCTTGCTGAATTTTGATACCCACAACCAGACATTTCTTCATACGATTCTTGCTTTGGTCGAACTTCGAACGATCCATCCATGCCCAAAATTTCTTTGAGAGATCAAATAGACGCGTCTAGGACCAACAATTGGACACCGCAATCCACTTCGTATCAACCGTTTCAATCTCTCTCACCTTCTTACGTTGATATTCCTTCTGAAAGTCATGTTGCGACTCCAAAACCCATGTCCATTGCTGACAGAATTGAACAATCTTGTAGCCAATTTTTTATTTCTTTCACCACTCTAAATTCGTTAGGACAACAATTCCAATCATCTTCTTATCATAATGTTGATCCTAATCCTTTCCATTTTTCATGTCCATTCGATTCCTATCAATTCTACTCGACTTTTACACATTTCTTCTGAACAGACATTTGGGAGTTTCACGTATCCAAACGAGTTTGAATATTTAACAGAAACCCCTTCACAACCCATGTCTAGTCTTGAAAAGTTATTAAAAGAATTTCGGGTAGTGTTGTGCCAACAAATAGTGGATTTGATAGCGTCCATGGCCGCTCACATACAACCTAACGAACCGGCAGTTAGTTTTTAACTAGCTCTGAATTTTCCAATGTATGATGAGGCGATTGGACAATTTGAGGATTTGAGTCGTGAGAGTGATCAGTACACCCTTCCAAATCAAACCTACTAATTTCAAATTGAATTCCACAACTCCAGTTTTGAAAGTCTATCGAGTATCCTAAATAATTCACCAATTGAAGATAGAAAGTTTGATGAGTTGTACGACTATATAGTGTTTCATTTGCCCGATTGTGAAGGGTCCATTTCAAGTGAATCTAATTCCAAGCCCTTTAATCTCTACACCTCCATACTAGAACCACAATTGATTGAAATCCATGCTTTTGATGAGGTGTCTGAGAAAATTGACTTTCACTTGATTGAGAATATTGACGCTGGGAATATTTTGGATGATGGAACCACAATTTTGGATGAGTTTTTCTCACTAATTCATCATGTCCTTTCACTTCCGTGTGAGTATCATCCCAAACCATTAACTGCTTTTCTCGAACTCTATATGCGTCTCGAAATTGATGATGATGAATGTATGGATGAGCTGAAATTTGAGGAGAATTTTGAGGATAGTATTGAGGATGAAACAATTTTACTAGATGAGTCGGATTTTCCAATTCATCCTGTCCCTTCCATTGACTGTGACCATTCTCCTAAACCTTTAACCGACACCATTTCTTGATCATTTCCTTCCTTCCTTTCAATCGTTCCCACTTTGCAAGATACCGTATCACCTTCATTTTCTGCGTTTGGTTCACCAAATCTGGTCGGCCCGTATTTTCATATGAATGTTGAGAGGTTTGACCCCATTTCTCGACATGTTGATAGATTAGTACACTCCATTCTTTCACTTCGGTCATTACAAATTGTACTGATTTATTCACTCTATTTCCACCCTCAAGTTTGTTTTCCATTTCTTTTTCCCCTCCGCCATTCATCTCCTTTACCGAGACCGTATCCCGCTTCTATCCGTAAACGGTCTCGTGTATTCTTCATTTCTTTCCTCTACGCGTTCTTTCACCAACCCGGGCTTTATCACGATAAAATTTTTGAATGGTTGGTGTTAACTTTCGGTCTGTGTAAGGCCTTGTATAGATTGATGATGTTCTCTCCCCCTAACTCTGAACTTCAATGCTTCAACGATGGAAACACTATTTCACTTAAGTTTGGGGGGGAGGGGGGCTTTTTGTGTATATATATTTTGTTTGCTTTTTCTTTTATACAAAAAAACATGGGAGTATTGACAATTTTGACCCTCTTGGTGTAGCATGACAGTGAGGGCACTGTCAAATTTAAGTTTGGGGGTGTGCTCGGTTAGCTTTCTATCTTTGCATTCATGTGTATATTCATACTTATTTTAAAAATCCATAAAAATTGAAAAAAAATCCAAAATATAAAAACTATGTCGTTAAGTTAGTCAGTAGGCAACTTAGATTTTTATTCCGAAAATTTAGTTTGATACGTTAGAAATAACTAAATTTTAGACTTAGAAATTGAAAACCCTAAAAAAATATCGCTCCTTCTGTTTAACCTTGGTAAATATATGTCCTTACAGTTTTTTTTAGAAGTAGGTAATCTTGAATTCAGTTCTTAAGTTAAGTCAAGATGAAGGGAAAGTATTGAAAACTTTATTGAAAATTAAGTCTGAAAAATAGTTCATATTCTTAAGTCCAAATTCAGAAAGTATATACCCTACAAACCGCACTTACACGCACCTTGAAACTTGGGATAGTAGAGGATACCTAGAAATACTCTTGCCTGAAAGTCTAGTATGAAAGAAAAAATGGTATTTAAAGCTAATCACCAAAAGAGCATCATTAAAAAATATATCTGGTCTTGAAAGAAAAAGAAAGAAAAAAATTACAAGACCTGAAAACTGCTATTTACGCTTTAAGCTCACACATTCAGTGATCGGCTGATTAGTGCATCAGGATGCAGTAATAGTCACATGAAAGGTGTGTGAGCAAATCCGTCCATAATTAATGAAGAGAAGTAGTATAAGGTATTAGGGCAATGGTGCTATAGCTTGAATTGAATTCTTGAGTGCAGGGGTGAAAATATACACACACGCAGGGGTATACGATCGATGTTTGGAGGAAAGATAAGGATGAAGAATAAGTCTTATGTTTTCTATAAAGATGATAAAAATTCCAGATTGGAGACTGCGCTTTAGAAGTAAAACTCAAGATAAATTGAGATCTTTCTAAACTGTCAAAACGTATAGGATCTTAGGCTAAATAAATAGAAGGTGTGAAAAATAAAGGATGGATATTTCTAATTTAGGATGATAGAATTTCTAACTTTGATACTAAACCGTATGATTAGAATCAAGGTTATCTTATGAAACTAGTTTGACGGGAATTTGTGGATAGTATCCGCTGAAAACTCTCAGGAGACAACACTCCTCCTACTAGAGACACCTAGGGATTTAACGGTTTGTTGCAAACGCTAAGTGCAACCGTGATACCTATGAAAGTGAGCTTAGGACTTTTTGAGAATAAATGGTTTAGCTCGGGACGAGCAAAAGATAATTTTTGGGGTATTTGTTCACACAAGAATATTACATTTAATATCACGCCCGCTTTCCAAAATACGGAATACGGAGAGCGACGAAGGCCAGCCGTGCTATCTACGGTAAGGAAAGATCCTTCCATAGTCACATAAGGCTGTCTAGATTAATCAGTCAAAAATAAAATCCAATACCAAAAAGGATAATACCGATAATCATGCTGTAATGAAAGCACAAGGAATACTAAAAATGGGTCCACTAGATAATTGATGCAAATAAATACCCAATACAATAGGTTCGAAAAGAAAACAAAATCTGAAAAAATACAAAAGTCCTAATATCCCACAAGGGCGCACATTCTAAATACTAACAGAAAGGAACAAAAACTATGGGTTACCGATCTTCGGTAAAGTCCTGATAGCCGCTCCGACCCTGCTCGGCCTGAAAATCTGTCTCTAAATATGAGATGGCAAATCTCAGGGATGTCAGAACATCCTAGTAAGTACTCAACGTATAAGGTGTGTGTATGGTATGATAACATGAATATATGAACGTATGGAAGCCCGTGTGCACATGTAGAAGTAGATGTAAATATATATGCATTAAGACTATGAAACATGTATGTAAACAGGTCAAGTCACATTCTACTGGTCACTAAAAGGTAAACTATCCTATCGTGAGTTCGAGTGTGTGCGTCAACCTCTGCAGGAATATTCCTAACCCAACAGTAGTGCCCCAGGGGCTAGGAAATACGGGCCCAACTGTGGAATGAACAAGCGACCGATATAGCCCGGTACGAGCTGTAATAACATGCGACCGATATAGCCCGGTATGAGCCGTAATAACATGCGACCGATATAGCCCGATACGAACTGCCGGCTTAGGACTCCTGAGATCCTGTTGTACGAACGCATACTCAAACTACCCCAACACCCTCGTATTTATAGCTACTATGGTAATGACTAGAGCACTAATTAAGAATGCTGAAAAGACTGGAACTTATGATATGGTAATTGTATATAAATGTAACTGGTAAATAGTAGTGTGTCATGTCATGTAGTTCAGCATCCTAATTAGCGATCTCGTTCAAAAAGACTAGAGTATTGAATAGTCATAACTTGTCAAATATAATAGTTATCTGGCAATAGTAACTGCATGAAGGCGATGTACAAGCTGGTATGAATCAAAATTGTTATCTTTACCGTTAACCTTAATGTGGATATACTAATCACAATCTGGCTAGAAATAAATAAATGTGAGATAGGTTAACAACTTTCGAACTTTATTTGTAGTTAAAATAAACCTCATTTTAAAACCACACTTGCTAATTTTTCTTACTTGTTGCATAAAAGTTTGCCTATATATATTTTTGTACGGTATAACAAAAAATAGATACCAACACATTTCTCTTTTATTCTAAAAGGAATGCCGATGTATATCGACCAAAAGTAAAGCAAGAATACTTGCCTGATCGGATCTCACGACGGGGTGCGTACGTTGCGTCCGACGTTGAGTAAACGTCGCAATGCATACACGCGCGTACCGAACAGGACCTAGCTATGCAAGAAAGTGACTATGCTAGATGAGGATGTCTACTGGATTGCCCGGATCGTCGGCGACGAGTACGGCTCCGACAATCACCGGGAAACACGAGATCAAGAAAGAGAAAGAGAAGAAGAAGAAGAAGAATGTTGCTCTGGGGTTTGGTGCTCTAGGACAGAGACGAGGCGAGGGAAACGTCGACTACGGGTCGACGGCGTGAGTGTCGACTGCAAGGCAGTGGGCTGCGGGTTCTTGATGTCGGGTGATCGGGTCTGGTGTGCTCGGGATCTGGGGATGGGAGAGAGGAGAAGGGGAGAAGGTGGTGGCGAGAATGAGGTGAGGCCGACGGGGATGATCGGAGATGAGGCAGGGTGTGCAGGCGAGTTGCAGGGTCGGGTTTGATCACAACGAGGTCGGGGTTCGTTGCAATCGGGGAAGGAAGGAAAGAGAAGATGGAGGAAGGTGTCGAAGACGAAGCAACGTCGACGACGGAGACGAGGTGCAGTCGAGATCGGGATCTTGAGTTGTTGGGTTCAACAGGGTTCGTCGTCGGGAAAGGAGAGGAGTCGTGGGGAGTGGAGAGGTGGTCGAGGAGATGAGGTGAGGTGAGGTGAGCGGGGTCATTGAGACGAGGAAGCGAAGTCGAGGGTGGAGGCAGCACCGGCGAGGCACGGGCGTGGGTAGGGTTAGGGTTTCTTGGAGGCGAAGGCGGCTGGAAAAAGAACGAAGATGAGAGAGAGGGAGAACGTGGGTGTGTTTATATAAGGGTTTTTAAAATATAAAGAAAAATAAAAGAATATATATATATATATATATATATATATATATATATATATATATATAAGGAAAGAGACAGAGAGAGTGATTGGTTGAGTTAGGATTTGAATATATAAAAATATTTGGAAATATATTTTTGTTAGAAACGTATATATAAAACAGTTTAGTATATAAGGATTATAATATTAAATAAATTTGAGTTTTCTGGCTAATACAAAAATACTCCAAAATATGTCCGGATTGGGTCTAAAATTATAGTTTGAAAATACGGATAATATACGTGTCAATCAAAACCAAAAGGCAATGTCCGGTTAAAGAAAATGCATACCTGCAAGAACGGATATACGTAGTATGTACGTAGCGATCCAATTGAGTCTGTTTCACTAAACGGGATATGAACATGATGTAGGGATCCAACCATAGGGTCAGGGGTATGATGCAGGCCATGCTAGGTATTTAAAAATATATTATTTGACTACAAATGTAATATTAAAAAAATGCAGATTCTAGATATACGATGCAGGTAAACAAAACATATGCGAGCACGGATCATCAAAACCAGCAGGGGTAAAACGTAAATAAGAACCAAGACGGGTTTCAAGCATGCGGGTTAGGTCGGATACCAAGCACAGGAACAAAAACACTATCCGCACCCAAAAATAATTAAAACAGGAAATAGCCACAAGATAAATAGAATAAACAAATCGAACATGGTACAACTGAACTAGGGTGTTACATTTAATACCGTCCATTCTTCTGCTCGTTTATTTATAGTAGGTCCTTTTGATCCGTATTTGCTACATGATTACAGGTTACAGATTCTCAATCCAAGATAACACAAATCACGTAAAATATCCACAGTTATGCAAAATCCAGAACATCTGTCAAAAATAGATAAAATCCGAGTTCCGGTCATCTACACCCGTCCAGTGCCGCTTACTAGTTCAAGAGACAAGATAAATAATAGTGTTCATTCGTGTCTCGGACAAGCACAGAGCACAAGAGGGGCGGCACAAAGATCGAGCGGAGCTCGAAGGAGATAAAGGTCAAAGAGATTAAAAGTATAGCCATTTTGGACTGTTGAAAATCTGAAGACATTTTGGTACTATTTTGCAAATTGGGACCTGTAAACCAGAAGAACAAAGCAACATGAGGAATCCCCAGAAAAATGAGACACCAAGCCCTCTAAATGACCACGGAATCGCGGCCAATAGGCCTTTTGGGCGGCGGTTCCGCGGCCATGTCGTGTCATCTCTTGACTGTCTTTTGGGGGTCGTTTGGTAATAATGTAAGGGCTCAGAATATGGCCCTAGGGTTTCATTTCTCTGCTTATAAATACGCCAGTTTTGAGCCAAGCCAAGAATGCCTTTCTTTACTAGATTTTAGTGTAGTTTAGTTTGTATCTTCTTCTTCTTCATCATCTATTCTCCATAAAATTGTAGTGAGAGTTTTTGAGTGGAAGATTAATGAAAATGAGAGTGTTTTTTTTATCTTGTATTTATAATTTCTTGTATTGTAATTTTAATTCCTAGTGTAACTTTTATTTGTTGTTGTTAAGTTGTTGTTATTTATTGCTTTTCTTTCTTTCTTTTCTTTTAAACCATATTTTCAAGCCATGATACTCGATGGAGTTCTTTTCTTAGGTGAGGACCCAAGTAGTTAGCTTGCTACCATTTGTTAAAACTGTATTTTCCTTTTTTTCTTTTCTTCCTTCTTGTTTTATTTTTCTTTCAAATGTGTGAATAATTTCCACACTTATTAGGGTTAAGGAAGGTTTGTATGAGGGACGGAAAAATCCCTTGTGTTTCTCTTCGCCAAACATTTTGAAATGAATCTAGATCAAACAAAAACAACCTCCTCACTTAGGCGCGCTATACGTGACATATAGCTGCGACCTAAGTCGAGAAGTTTTTTAGGCGCACTACAATGTGACATATAGTTGTGACCTGATTGGATACATGGTTGTGTATGTTTGGCCTAGAGTTGTAAATAAGCGCATGTAGCGGATAGACAAGAGGCACCAGGAATGGATTTAGTGTTGGAAAACTTGCTTAAACATGCAAATCTCATTCGTATGTCATCCTAATACCTATTACTTTCGATTATCCCAACATCATTTCAAGAATGGTAAAAGACAAGTACAAGACTAATCCTAACTCTATTAACCAATCCTAATTCTAACAAGTTTACTTGAACATAAAATATGAACACTTAGGATAGATTTGAACATACACACATACATTTTTCATTAACTCGTTTAAAACAAGAACTCAAATACGAACCATCTCTCAGTGGACGATTCGTACTCAACCGGCTAGCTACAAGCGAAATCGTCTTGATTGCGGTAAGTAGAGACTGAAGTAAAATGCATATCATAACATATATACGGTGATCGTTCCGCCGTTCAATCACCACGTGTAATGGTAGGTCGACCCCTCTTCTCGGATTTCTGATTCTCCTTATTTTGAGATGCTTGTTTCTGCACAATACAAACAGATTTAGTTTTCTAATTAAGCAAAAAAAAAATTATATGCTTAACACTGAATTACATTTAAATTACAAACTTGCTTGCGCTCAGACGCCCAAAACTGGCACAAGAGAGACCATTTCTTTAAATCGACCTTGGTAAATGCTGGTGAGTGTAGGAGAACCGCTCTCTCCACCTTGGAGGTCGCCAGCCATATCTCATAGCAATTAGACTTCAGCTTATTCCTATTATACCAGACCTTATCCTGCATGCTAGTCATGAGGCCTCGGTAAATAGCGCGAAGATCGAGCCCCTTATCAGGTTCAGCGAGATCGACTATAGCTTGAAAGCAGTGATCTAGCTGTAAATACAAGAAATTAATGTTTTTAAATTATAAGTACCAAATGATAGTGAATTTATTTGATAAATCAAATAAAAATATATAATAATACCCAACCATGCTCCTAGAACGCGTCAAAGGAGCGGGTGTTGTAATACCCTAGCATGATTGTACGTTATTTAACGATTTTAATTAGTTTTTTGAATTTTGTTTTATTTATTATTTAGATTGTGATTGGTTTGAATAGTATACGTGTTTAACGGGCCTGACCCGCTTGCATGAAACCCGTTATGGTGCTAGAGTATTTTTTATTAATATTTATCTGTAGCCTGAATCTATATGAATCTCTAATAATAGATATAAAATATTTAAATCTATCTATATATATTTTCTGGTAGCCATATGTTATGGATAGTTTTTATATATTAATTGTCAATGTGTTTTATTTTATTCAAATATCTCATGATATTATATTGACGATTATCTATTGCAGATAAATCTTAAACATCCTAAAATATTGGGATTAGAATATTTTTTTTCTAACTATTAGATTTATGGTTTAAGTAGACTACGTATGTGTAGATAATTTCTAGTATATTTTAGAGATTTAGTGGAGACGGATCGGGGATCTTAATATTTTTATATAATATTTTAGTTATTTAGTTATACCAATAAATATATATATATATATAAACCTAACATACTATAAAAATAAAAATATATTTATACAAAAACTCTCTCCCCCTCTCTCTCTCTGCCTTACAATTCTCTATCTCTCTCTCGCATATCCCTCTCTCTCTTGCATATATATCTCTCTCTCTTTCATCTCCTTTCTTTTATCGCAACCTCATCGTCGTAATAACACCTTGAGAAAACTAGGAAACCCTACATGAACTTTCAAGTTTCTATCTTACCTTGTTCGTCGTCTCCGTGTGCGTGTTAGTCTCCGTGTTTGCGTTCGAGGCAAGTTGTTGACTTGCTACATGCTATAGTTACATAATATAAGTATATATTATCGTGATACTATATATATTCTATCATTTTATGCGATTATTATTTTATCATCTCATGTCGGTTAACTAATTTAACAAATAACCCTCAATAATAAGCTTAAGTTACAATAAGTTTAGTGTATATTAATTTATAAGATATTTAATTAGTATTATTTAATGATACATCATAACTAATACAATAACATGTGGTAAATGAACGCTCATTATAATTATATAACTATAGGATAAATAATGAGCAAGTATTCGATACTTGTTGTAGTATTATTTCCGATTGGTAAGTTAATATTATGAGATAGAAGTTTAAATACAAAATATAGAGGTTAAATATAAGATAGTAGTTCAAATATATTGATGGTTACGTTTACATTTTACTATATTAATAACCATCTCTTTGTTATAAGTATAAATATCGAGTATAAAATACGCAAATAAATCAATCCTAAAACAAAATACTATTCTTAATCCAGTCAGATTAATATCATGAACAAGTAATAGTCAATTTGATCCGATAACTAATTAATCTTAAACATGACACGCTTATTAACCTATAGCCGTTAGTTTTTACTAATATTCAGTTATAATTGTATTACCTGCTGTATACCATGATTTGATTGGAATATGTGATTGTGAAGTAGATACCTTACCCAACTGATTACATCATCCCTGACATGCCTGTACATAAATTCATAACTTGTACCCTACCATCCTGTTAATATTACCGTTGTCATGCTAGGACCTATTGACTGTAATATTTACCGATGCCAATAATCCTGACTTGTTGTCCTGATGGAAGTGACATATTGTCTAGATAGACATAACATGTACCTAATTGTTCCTGTGTTGGCATTAGGTAGATATTATATTGATACCTGACTTGAACATGAAACCTGGGGAAAAAGGGAAATCAATAATGTAACTGAAACGTAACTCAAGAGGGTATTATTGTTGTCATGATTCCGAGAGTGAACTGAATAACCATTGTTGATTGTACCGTAGTCCCGTGGGTAATGAACGGGATATATACTGTTGAGTTACGATAAGAATTACATTAATTAGTTTCAAATACCTTTAGGATAGAGAATCTAGACACATGAACCCATAGGGTACACGTGACATGATTGACTTCATATATCTTGCTTGTTACATTACATGTTATTATTATTGCTTATCGTTTATACTCATGGCATCTAGTTATTGCGCCTGGTATATACTATATTTCACACTGGTTATATTATTATGATATTTATGACGCACTGACGTCTGGGTTTTGTATGGCACGTGAGAATCGTGAGTACTTCTACAGAATTGTCGATCAGTGAGAACCATTTCACTGATATAGTTCTTATTGATGGTTATGTATTCTTTTTCCTTGGATTGTATTGCTTCTGCTACTGTTTCCTATTATCGTTCTTGTGGCTATTGGACATATTTAGAGATAGATAGTTATATTATTGTTCTTGATTACTGATTGACAGCCTTAATATGACTATAGAAAGATGTTTCCTTGTCGTAGGTAGCATGGCTGGTTTTGTTACGTTTTGTATTTACGGATTTTAGGAACCAGGGCGTGACAAGATTTTGTTGGTATTAGAGCATAGGTTTAGGTTAGCTGGGCTTGGTTCAATTTTTATTTGGGTATGGTGCCCAATACATTTTCTTTATGACCCAGAATTTTAGGAACATGTCCTACCACATTATTGTCTTGTCATTCAAATTCTCGAATCTTATTTTTCCCTTAAACTCTTTTATCTCGACGATATGGAAATGACATTGCATCTCGGCTTGGAATCCTGTTGATTCCTTATTGTTTCTCCCCTCTTATTCCCTCGATTCTGATAGTAAGATTTGGGCGACTTAGATGGAGTTATGTGGTTGTAACTATGTACTGCAGTATGGATACAATGCGGTACTCTATTTAGGTAACCTGGAGTCCTATTTCGATTCATTTTTTCTTGACTTATGTTCATTGTACTACTTTGTTTTCTCTCAGATTCATTGCTTACGAATTTATGTCTTATCGCGAAATCGAATCCAACAACCACGTTATATCTTTCCTCTTGTCCCGTAGTGACCAATCTGTCTGCATCTCGAAAAATAAGGAGAAACACAAGAGAGCATATGATGATTGCAGTAGTTCGAGATTGACCCCAGCGGGAGCGGATACAGACCACTTCAAGACCGATCAGGTGTAAGATGTTTCATTGAAGAAGTTCTGATAAACCCGTCTCAATTTATCAGAGTAATGCAGCGGAAGTGTAGTGGGATGATAACCCACAAGTCTTAGAACAGACTTGTAAATTCATGATAAGGGGAACTATTTATGTATACTGAAAGGTGAAGTTCTTGAACAAGTTGCAGATGAAGAGCTGATAGTAGTTCAGGATTTCATGGATGTGTTCAAGGACATCTCGGGTTTACTGCCAAAATGAGATGTGGAGTTCGAGATTGATCTTATTCCTGGAGTAGTGCCAACTTTGAAGGCTTATTATCCGACAGCACCGGCAGAACTGAAACTGGTGAAGAGACAAGTTTCTGAATCATTAAAGAAGAGTTGAATTCGCAGTAGTGGTTCACCGTGGGGAGCTCCCGTTCTTTTGTTAAGAAGAAAGATAGAACACGGAGAATGTGCATCGACTATCGAGAGTTAAATCGGGTGACCATCAAGAATAAGTACCCAATTTCTCGCATAGTAGAATTATTTGATCAACTCAGTGGCGTGAGAGTATTCTCGAAATTGGATTTACGGTCGGGTTATCACCAAGTTCGGGTGAAAATAGAAGACATCTGCAAGACGGCGTTCCGAACTCGATATGGGCATTACGAGTATTTAGTTATGCCATTTTGAGTTACTAATGCACTGGCGATATTTATGGACTTAATGAATCAGATCTTTTCACCATTTCTAGATCAGTTCATGGTAGTATTCATTGATGATATTCTGGTCTACTCGAGGAGCAAAGAAGTGATCGCACTACAGACGTTGAGACAAGAAAAGCTGTACGCTACGATGAGCAAGTGGGAGTTTTGGCTCAATGAAGTGAAGTTCATGAGTCATGTTATGTCCGGAGATGGAATTGCAGTTGACCCTGAAAAGATTGCAGCTGGTCACAATTGGCCGACTCCAAAGAATGTAGGGGGACCAGAAGTTTTCTTGGGCTTTCTGGATACTATAGAAGGTTTGTTGAGAACTTCGCCCGGATAGCAGAACCCTTGACTAAGTTTACACGAAAGGAGGTACCGTTTGTTTGGTCCGATAAGTGTGTGTTAGCTTTTGAGGCGCTGAAGCAAAGGTTGACAACCGCTCCTATTTTAACAGCGACAGATGATTCCAGAGGATTAGTTATTCACAACGACACATCTGGGAATGGCTTGGGATGTGTTTTAATGCAGCATGGAAAGGTTATAACTTATACGTAGAGGCAGTTGAAAACCAATGAGAAGAACTACCCAACTCACGACTTGTAACTAGCAGCAGTTATTTTCGGGCTAAAGATTTGGAGACACTACTTATTGGGCAAAAAGGTCGAGGTGTTTACGGATCACAAGAGTCTAAAATATGTGTTCACACAGAAAGGGCACAATATGAGGCAGCACAGATAATTAGAGCTGGTGGCCGACTATGATCTTGACCTAAAATACCATCCGGGAAAAGTTAATGTAGTACCGGATGATTTAAGTAGGTTGCCAGCAATATGGATGGTGACTTCACAGAAGGAGTTTATAATGGATTTTTGGAGATTCGGGTTGGATCTCATACTACCAGATTTTCGAGACAGTTGATGCAGTTGCAAGTACAGTCATCGTTGATTGATAGTATAAAAGCAGCGCAGTTGCACGATCCTAAATTGCAGAAATTTTGAGGACAGGTAGAGGCAGGATTTCGAACGGATATATTGATTCATGAAGATGGTTCTTTGAGATATGGAAATCGTTTGTGTGTGCCTAAAGGAGAAGTTCATGAAGAAGTCCTGAAGGAGCCTTACAGTTCTGCATATTCGGTATATCCATGAGGCATGAAGATGTATAGAGATTTGCAACAACACTTTTGGTGAGAATGCATGAAAAGAGATCTCTCTCGTTACGTGTCGAGATTCTTGGTATGTCAGCAAATCAAGGCTGAATATCAAAAGGTAGCTAGTTTGTTGTAACCACTCCCTATTCTCCAATGGAAGTGGAAATATATAACCATGGATTTCGCAACAACATTATCACGGAGTCCAAACGGCAATAACACAGTATAGGTGATTGTCGATCGACTGACCAAAGCAGCACATTTCATGCCATTTCGAGTTCGTCAGTCGACGGAGGCTTTGGCAGAGTGGTACATACAGGAGATTATGAGATTGCATGGAGTACCAGTGAGTATTGTTTCTGATCAGAATACCCGGTTCCTATCATATTTTTGGAGGAGTCTAGAAGAAAGTTTGGGAACTCGCTTGAAATTTAGTACGGCCTATCACCCTTAAACAGATGGACAGTCTGAAAGAACGATCCAAACTCTTGAAGATATATTGAGAGCCGTATGTTAGACTTCAAGGGTTCGTGGGAGGATCATTTACATTTAGTGGAGTTCTCGTACAATAACAGTTTTCAGGTGACTATACAGATGGCTCGATTTGAAGTATTGTACGGTCGTAAGTGTCGCTCGCCAGTATGTTAGGACGATATTGGAGAAAGAAAATTATTGGGACCGAAACTAATTGTTCAAACTTTGGAGAAAGTGAACTTGATTCGTAAGTGTAACAATCCCAAACTTTCTGTACAACTTTCCTTACAATTTTTTAAAAATTACAGAAAGGGGTATTTTTGCCTGAGCACAAGTTATAAGTTTGTTTTGCTAATTAATAGCAAGAAGGAGCTTGTAGTTCATTGGTAATACCTTGCATTGCTGAACCAAAACACCAGAGTTCAAATCCCATACCCCACATTATTTTTAATATTTTTTTTTTGAATTTTTAGAATACCAAGGGTTTACATGTGCATAACTCACAAAAACCCCAATACACATGGAAAACTAACTGTACTATGGGACTAATGAACCGACAAGGAGCACTCCGGCCACCTGACTCGGCCGGACTCGGTCGAATCGGCCGACTCGGGCCGCCGCCGCCGGCCGAACTCGGCCGAACCGCCGAGTCCCCAACATGAAAGTTTAGGCTTTTCATCTCCCCTATACTTCTGTATAGTTTAAATGTGCAGACCAGTAACAAGGCCCCTTTAAAACCCTAATTACTTCATTTTTAATACATTTTATCACATTTTTTCATTTCAACCTTTCGCCTACCCTAACCCTAGCCTTACCCTGTAAATGAAACCCTTACACACACACCCCTCACTCCAAAATTCTGAGCAAAACTCTCAAGAAATTTCCTAGAAGCTTAGTGTACTTTTGGAGTAGCGAAAGGCGAAAGCTTCGGCAAATTTCCGACGACAACCCTAGGAGTTCCCGGCGACGAAACGACGCACCGGAAGCTACGTACGTTCCCTCTTCCTCTATTCTAATATCTAAACCCGTAAGTCTCGCTCCCTCTTCTCTAATCTTGTTCTAAAAATATGAAATTTCAAAACCCGACGGAATCGGAGTTAAACCGATTTCCGATTCGATTCTTCCAAAAATCCAACATTTTCTTAAATACAATCACACAAAACCATTACATGTTGAGTATTAATCATTAATAAATATGTTGAACAAGTTTCATGACAATCTAATTCATTTTGTAATTTTTACCGTACTTTTTCACTAAAATACCATATAGTTTCATTTCGACATTTAAACATCACAAACTTGCTATACCTTTAAGTAGATCATGAGGTAATGACCTACCTCCTCACAACACTCATATGCAATATAGCACAATACCTTTCGGGAATATAGAATACGGGAAAACGAAACATTTCAAATAAATACCATCAATTAATAAAACCATTTTCTAAAGAATTAAGTATTTTTTTATAAATCTTTGCAAAGTGCCGCTACAACCCATTTTAGGGAACCCGACTGAGATGGTGCGGATTATCGCATATCTCTGGGTTTAGTAGTGCGAGATGCAGACCTCCACAAGGAGCATTCGGTCTCGAGAAATTTAAAATACGAAAATCTTCAGAAAATGAGATTTCTATAAATATTATATATATTAAAATTTATATATATGTGTGTGTGTGTGTGTGTATCATTAAAATATCTATTTTGTGATAATATAAATATTCCAATTTTTAAATATTCCAAGAATCACTTTACATTAAAATACCATGATATCCATACAAGGTCAATATTACAATTAAATACCCTATATTAAGTTATCTTCACTAGAAATATCACAAATATAAAATCTACATTTATTACAACTCTAAAGACGATAAATAAATACTTGGTGTGTATTTTGAAAATTATACAAAAGTATTTTTACATAAAACCCTCTCAAGTTTTATAAATTACAATAAGGATCCTAATAAATATAGGTTTAAGCGGGACCAATCTCTTGAGCCCCAGGAAGCCGGAGAAGTGGGTGCTTACCTATTTAAGGTAGACAACTTAACAACGGTGTTATCAATACGGTAATCGTCTTTGAAAAAGACACAAATCTTGCCGTCCATGTGCAGCGGTTACCGATAACATCAAAACAATCAGTATTTCAATTTCTTTTCTAATTGTTCTGACTCAGACTGAGTCTCTTCTTAATAATCTGATTTGAATATGATTCAAGTACAATCTATAATATTACAATTCAACATGAATCCGTATTTCCATATATTCAATCTATTCAATCTGTATTGACCGAACCGAACCATGAATATATTTCCATTTACATGATTCTTCAGTTACATCCATGATTCTCCAGTTACATCCATTTACTGATATCATGGTTTCGGTAAGTCATCCAATTATACAATCTATATTATAAGACATTACAAGTTGCAATACAATTCATACAACACAAACAATACAAAGAAGTCATCACGGGATTTAAGGGTTAGATTGGTACAGAAGGTGTTAGAAGTGGCACGAGACTGCAACCATAAGACACCTAACCTGAATCCAGTTGCTGTTGTACCGTGGCATAAACGGTTTCTTAAGTTCCTGATACCTTAGTCTCCGGGGCAAGTGAGACTCCTCTCGTATACAATAGCATCCTTCTGTACCAAGCTACAAACAACATCGTTAACACTAAATACAACAATATAACAATATAATACAACTGTAAAAGCTACATTCTCTCTCTCACTCTCTGTCTATTCTACTTCGCCTTTATCTTTGGGACTTACCGAGCGATTGTTCGCTGACGACATTCATTCTCTTTCTTCTTTGGAATGTTGTCAGGTGATCTGAACACTCAGGAGATCGAGCCTACTAGTGAGGACTTGGACCAGCTTTCCTACGACCCAGAGCTCTAGCTTCATTGTACACACTTTTATTTCAGTACTTTTCATTTCTGTTATGCCACTATTTAGGCATTGCTTTCATTCGGTTGTATTTACTTTTCCATGTATTGTAAAAAGAATGTGAATAAATAAAGTTGCTGTTTTATTTTATTTTGTCTCTTATGCATTTATACTTATATTGCTTAGATACGCTTAGTGTATTTACTTCAGAGTAAATATGTAGCGGTTTCGTCGCGTCCTCTGCCCGTACACTGGGAAGCGGGGCGTGACAGGTTTTGTTGGCGGCCCATGCAGGTCAGAGCTGTATGGAACACTATCATGTAGTTCTGCTCTGCGTGAACAACCTAAGCAATATAACACAAGAACCAACAAATAAACATTCTTTACAATTCATGTTCCTTGAATCTTATCACTTCATATACTTGAATCTGTCCTAACCTAAATTTTTCTTTCAAGATTATGGATTCTCCAAACAACACTGGCACCAAATTCAACAACACTCCACCTCCACTACCGATCACACCTGTCATTTCTGCTCTACCCAACGAGCAAACGGTTCAGCTTGAGGCAATCCGCAGCCTCCTAGAGGGACAGCAGCAGCTCTTGAACTGTCCCGAGGCTGAAGCACCTGAGGTGAAGCAATTCAGAGTTTTACATCCCAAACAGTTCTCAGGAAAGGGGAGCCCACTGGAAGTTGAGGAATGGGCTTAGAGTATCGAGGATAATCTGGCAGCGGCACAAGTGCCAGAAATAGCTTGGGTTCGTGTTGCAAAATTACAGCTCATGGACAATGCACAGAACTGGTGGAAGGCAGAAGAAAGCCGTCTTGAACAACCCATCGAATGGAAGACTTTCCGTGTCATGTTGGACGCTAAGTACTTCCCTGAGACTGCCAGGTTCGACATGGAACAGCAGTTCATCCATCTGCTACAAGATTCAATGTGGACCAAGTCAGTAGATGAGTATGATGCTGAGTTCACCATGCTCAGTCGGTAAGATATGTCTCAATAATTCGACTCTTCAATATATCACATACTACACAGCTAACAAAAGACCGTAACAGGTTTGCGGCCCATCTCATACCGACTGCTGAGATCAGAGCTAGAATATTTCAGTAAGGGGTGGACCCGGAAATCCAAGCTGCATTAGCTACAGGGGATTTCCCAACCCATGATTTGGCTTTGAAGGCTGCCCGAAGATATGAGGCGGTAGTAAAGAGGAAGGGCAGACCTCAATCTGCCGGTTTGAAATGCCCTGCCACTCAAATGGCAGGAGGAGCCTCTTCCAGACCATCGTTTGAACCCAGGAGAACTGAAGAACCCAATAACCAGCCAATACCACATTTCTGTTTCCATTGCAAGAGAGATGGACATTTGATAAAGGACTGTAGGCGCGCAAAAGGCCTGTGCTTAGTTTGTGGCGTGTCCAATCACATAATTGAGACATGTCCATATAGATACAACTCAGCTCATACACCCACCAACTACGCGCAGCGGCCAGCTATCCAGGCTCCTGCAACTCATCCTGCACTCCCAACACCACCTCCACGTGGATTTCCTGCATAGCCAAATCTCCAATTCCATCAGGCACTGAGGAACATGCCTCGAGGACAGAGGAATGTGCCTCCAGTTAGGAGGAACGTGCTACGGCGACAGGCTTACGCCTTAACAGCTGTAGATACCGAGACAGTTGACCAAGATAACACTAGTAAGTCTCTTTCACATTCTCAAACCCTTGTATCACTTTATTATTTTTCATACACTATCAGTACTTCAGTCACCAAACTTTTCTTGAATCTGTTACACTTTCCTTTTACAAATTTCGAGGACGAAATTTTTATAAGGAGGGTAGAATGTAACAACCCCAAAATTTCTGTACAACTTTCTGTACAATTTTTTCAAAATTACAGAAAATGGGTACTTTTGCCTGAGCACAAGTTATAAGTTTGTTTTGCTAATTAATAGTAAGAAGGAGCTTGTAACTCATTGGTAATACCTTGCACTGGTGAACCAAGCCACCAGAGTTCAAATCCCATACCCCACATTATTTTTAATATTGTTTTATTTTGAATTTTTAGAATACTAAAGGTTTACACGTGCATAACTCATAAAAACCCCACTACACATGGAAAACTAACTGTACCAGGGGACTAATGAACCGACAAGGAGCACTCCGGCCATCTGACTCGGCCGGACTCGGCCGACTCGGGCCGCCGCCGCCGGCCGAACTCGGCCGGACCGCCGAGTCCCCAACATGAAAGTTTGGGCTTTTCATCTCCCCTGGACTTCTGTATAGTTTAAATGTGCAGACCAGTAACAGAGCCCCTTTAAAACACCAGTTACTCTACTTTTAATACATTTTAAAACATTTTATCACATTTTTTCATTTCAACCTTTCACCTACCCTAACCCTAGCCTTACCCTATAAACACAACCCCTACACACACACACTCCTCACTCCAAAATTCTGAGCAATACTCTCAAGAAATTTCCTAGAAGCTTAGTGTACTTTTGGAGTAGCGAAGGGCGAAAGCTTTGGCAAGTTTTCGACGACAACTCTAGGAGTTCCCGGCGACGAAACGACGCACCGGAAGCTACGTCCGTTCCCTCTTCCTCTCTTCTAATATCTAAACCCGTAAGTCCCCCTCCCTTTTCTCTAATCTTGTTCTAAAAATATGAAATTTTAAAACCCGACGGAATCGGAGTTAAACCGATATCCAATTTGGTTCTTCTAAAAATCCAACATTTTCTTAAATAAAATCACACAAAACCCTTACATGTTGACTATTAATCATTAATAAACATGTTGAACAAGTTTCATGACAATCTAATTCATTTTGTAACTTTTACCGTACTTTTTAACTAAAATACCATATAGTTTCATTTCGACATTTAAACATTACAAACTTGCTATACCTTTAAGTAGATCACGAGATAATGATCTACCTCCTCATAACACTCATATGCAATATAGCACAATATCTTTCGGGAACATAGAATACGGGAAAACGAAACATTTCAAATAAATACCATGAATTAATAAAACCATTTTCTAAAGGATTAAATATTTTTTTATAAATCTTTGCAAAGTGCCGCTACAACCCATCTTGGGGAACCCGACCGGAATGGTGCGGATTATCGTACATCTCTGGGCTTAGTAGTGCGAGTTGCAGAACTCCGCAAGGAGCATTCGGTCTCGAGAGATTTAAAATACGAAAATCTTAAGAAATTGAGATTTCTAGAAATATTATATATATTAAAATTTATTTTTATATAAATATATATATATATCATTAAAATATATATTTTGTGATAATATAAATATTCCAATTTTTAAATATTCCAAGAATCACTTTACATTAAAATACCATGAAATCCATACAAGGTTATATTACAATTAAATACCCTATATTAGGTTATCTTCACTAGAAATATCACAAATATAAAATCTACATTTATTACAACTCTAAAGGCGATAAATAAATACTTGGGGTGTATTTTGAGAATTATACAAAAGTATTTTTATATAAAACCCCCCTCAAGTTTTATAAATTACAATGAGGATCCTAGTAAATATAGGTTTAAGCGGGACCAATCTCTTGAGTCCCAGAAAGTCGGAGAAATGGGTGCTTGCCTATTTAAGGTAGACAACTTAACAACGGTGTTATCAACACGGTAATCGTTTTTGAAAAAAGACACAAATCCTGCCGCCCATGTGCAGCGGTTACCGATAATATCAAAACAATCAGGACTTTAATTTCTTTTTTAATTGTTCTGACTCAGACTGAGTCTCTTCTTAATAATCTGACTTGAATAAGATTCAAGTACAATCTACAATATTACAGTTCAACATGAATCCATGAATCCATATATTCAATCTATTCAATCTGTATTGACTAAACCGAACCATGGATATACTTCCATTTACATGATTCTCTAGTTACATCCATGATTCTTCAGTTACATCCATTTACTGATATCATGGTTTCGGTAAGTCATCCAATTATACAATCTATATTACAAGACATTACAAGTTGCAATACAATTCATACAACACAAACAATACAAACAAGACATCGCGGGGTTTAAGGGGTAGATTGGTACGGAAGGTGTTAGAAGTGGCACGAGACTGCAACCATAAGACACCTAACCTGAATCCAGTTGTTATTGTACCGTGGCATAAACGGTTCCTTGAGTTCCTGATACCTTAGTCTCCGGGGCAAGTGAGACTCCTCTCGTATACACTGGCATCCTTCTGTACCAAGCTACAAACAACAGCGTTAACACTAAATACAACAATATAACAATATAATACAATTGTAAAAGCTACACTCTCTCTCACTCTTTGTCTATTCTACTTCTCCTTTATCTTTAAGACTTACCGAGCGATTGTTCGCCGACGACATTCATTCTCTTTCTTCTTTGGAATGTTGTCAGGTGATCTGGACACTCACGAGATCGAGCCTACTAGTGAGGACTTGGACCAGCTTTCCTACGACCCAGAGCTCTAGCTTCATTGTACACCTTTTTATTTCAGTACTTTTCATTTCTGTTATGCCACTACTTAGGCATTGCTTTCATTCAGTTGTATTTACTTTTCCATGTATTGTAAAAAGAATGTGAGTAAATAAAGTTGTTGTTTTATTTTATCTTGTCTCCTGTGCATTTATACTTATACTGCTTAGATACGCTTAGCTTATTTACTTCAGAATAAATACGTAGCAGCCTCATCACGTCGTCTGCCCATATACTGGGAAGCACGGCGTGACAGTAAGCATATGAAAATGGCACAAGATCGACATAAAAGTTAGACAGATATCGGAAGAAGGCCATTAGAGTTTGTTGTTGGTTATCATGTGTTCTTGAAGATATCACCGACTACGGGAGTAATCCGGTTTGGTAGTCGAGGCAAACTTAGTCCTCGATTTGTGGGAGCTTTCAATATCATTGAGCGTATTGGAGAAGTAGCTTATCGATTGGCTTTATCACCATCCTTGTTCACGACGTATTTCATGTATCTCAACTTCGCAAGTATATTCGAGATGAGACGCACATCCTAAATCACTCGGAATTGACAGTGGGGGATGATTTGACTTATGAAGAGCAATCGATGGCTATTGTGGATCGACGAGAAAATGTTCTCAAGAATAGAGTAAACCCTCTAGTGCTTGTTTCGTGGGAAAATCATTCGCATGGAGAATCTATTTGGTAACGTGAAGTCAAAATTCGACAAAAGTCTCTACACCTCTTTCCTTAGATCTGTATCTTCATCGTTCTTGTCTTTTCCTGTTTCATGAATTTCGAGGACGAAATTCTTTTGTAATTGGGTATAATGTAACACCTTATCACGATCGTACGTTATTTAATTATTTTAATTATTATTTTGAATTTTGTTTTATTTATTATTTGGGTTGTGATTGGTTTGAATAGTATATGTGTTTAATGGACCTGACCCGCTTGCATGAAACCTGTTATGGTGCTAAAGTATCTTGTATTAATATTTATCTGTAGACTAAATCTATATGAATCTCTAATAATAGATATAAAACATTTAAATCTATATATTTTTTTCTGGTAGCTATACATCATGGATAGTTTTTATATATTAATTATCAGTATGTTTTATCTTATTCAAATATCTCATGATATTATATTTGTCACGACCCAAATGTGGCACGTGACCGGCACTTAAATCACGTGATATCTAAAGACGCCGACGCGGTTTAAGTAAGCCGAAAACCAGAATCTAAACCTTTTTCTTTTGAAAACATTGGAGGCGAATGTTTAGACCATAATATTGCATCTTTCATTCCCCTTTTCTTACCCCCTTTTATAAATAAACAGGTACTCTTGACGCACGTTTGTTGCATATTACAGGATACAGGTTTCTGGAGCAAATACAGTGAAAAAGACACAAAACAACAGAAAAAGGGACTTTTGACCAACAAGCAGACGGATCTTACTCAAGCCGAGACGAAGAACAGTGCAAGGTCCAAAATGACAAGTGAACGGTCAAAAGATACGAACAAGTTTTCACTAAAGATCTGGAGGAAATTAAGAAGCCCAAAAGATAAAAGAAATATAGAAACAGAAGCCCAAATAACCAAGGAAAAGCCCAGAAAAATAACAGAGCCCAACTCCTTCATTTGGCCGCGGAACCGCGGCCAAACCCAGCCTGGAGCCGCGGTTCCGCGGCCATATAGTGCGCATGTCGGTGGATCTTTTCTGAGTCGGCGCGACTGTTTTGGTGTTGGGATTCTCAGGGGTCAAATCTGTAATTGCGCAAGTGCGAGAGTCTGTAACCCTAGGTTTCCTATTTTCTATAAATTGTAATCTTAGATCTAAAAATTGTATGCCTCTTTTCAATAAATAAAATTCAGAAATTCTGGAAGTGACATTCAGATCTGTTCTTTATCGCTTGGAGGGAGCCATCACCATTAGTAAGTACTGCGGCACCCTACCCCTCGAGGTAACGGTGAACCGCAGTATAAAGGGCCGGTTGCGCGCGTTTTCCATGGGGGTTAGGGTAATTAACGATAAAGGAAGGATACGAATCTAGAGGAAGAAAACATCTTCCCAAAAGAGTCGTATCCACTTTATCGATAATTACTATAACACCTAATGGATCTAAAATACGGCATTGAAAGCGGTGAGGAAACATCAATCTCCAAAACTTCCTCTAAGCCTAACCCTAGCAAGAATTTAAATTAGATTAATTAAGTTTTAGATCTAGATTTTTATAAAACCAAAACGACAAATAGAATCAACTCATTAAAACACATTAAAGGAATTTACCCGTCTCTGTGGATCGACCCGCACTCACCGGCTAGCTGCGAAGCGACGCCGTTTCTGATTGCGGTAATTATATTTTTGATCGTAAAATCCATACCAATCAGCGAAGTTTTAAAAATCATCAGATGGAATCAATTTAAAATAACCACTTAAATTTAACTAAGTATGTTTAAAGAGCATCTATGACAATTTGAAATTCGACAGCACCTCCTTTGTAAATTTTGCATAAAACCCGATACAACTACAATAATAAAATAATATCCCAACGGGAGCTAACCTCCACGCCCAAATGACGGAGCAACCAAACAATCTATATCAGAAGTCGACTCCAATAAGTGCGACATCACAACACACAAATGCTAAGTCTCGTTTCTAAGTCCACAATATACCATTCTAAGTTGATGGAGTTTTTGCTAGATACAAGAATATATATATATATAACCAAATGTGAGTACGATACAATAGTAACTCACCTATCCAAAGTGATCACCGAAAGGAATGTGTGCCAATCTGCTGATAATCCAAACGGTAAAACCTGCAAGAAACTGTGGCACAACGGGGATGAGTTGCCAACTCAGTGAATAAAAGTACATCACAAGGTAGAAATCGAAATGCACGACGATACCTAGGTCATAAGTATAGTACTATCATAATCTGCACTTATATAATATATGATATGCATATGTATCATAATGCAACACTAACTATCATGCAATCCCAAGTAGAATATATCAAATTCAAATGACCTGTATCTAGGTATTAGCCCAATGCAGCCGAAAATATATATATATAAACCTCTTTTTTAAAATAGCCGCGGAATAGATATATCACGGCATAAAAGCAGACGTGATAGTATGAAATAAAATAGGTATCTTACTTAAGATATACGTCTTGCTATTTTGGTGAAAATGTTAAGAGGTTTACACTTTATATATCCTAGTGTCATATCAGACATATCAAAATAATGAGACTATAGCTCGTTTTAAATTTCCTTTTTATATATGTGAATGTCCGTAAAAAATATGTAGGTACTATCCCCCGGATCAGTCCTGGTCAGCTACAAAACTAGCATCTAACTGTAAATCTCATGATAACCACATGTCAATATATATGTATGGATGTCCAGCATCGACACTCAAAATCAGAAATCTCTCGTGTCCATCACCGACACGTAAATGCAGATATCGTCGACACCATCTCAATAGATGATCACCACTCGATATCCCTGGCCTCGGTCGGTATCCCCTGGATATCCGCCGTGCCCAAATCGAACCCCGGTCAGTACCCCCTGGATATCTGCCGTGCTCGTCTCAATCTCCGGTATCGAGTATTCTCGCTAGGCTCCCCGCCTCAACTGCGGCTATCCTGTCCCTCGATCTCGATCCGGGTCCATCATGTATCCGACTGTATATCTCCCCCACTCAGTCCGGATAAGAACAAGTCCAAAACCGTATAGCTCCCCCACTCGATTCGGAATAAAACCATCAAAAAACATCAAGCTCATAGTGGACGCCAACTCATCATATCCAAAATTATCAAGTAAAGAATGTGAATACTTACATAGATCATTCTGATGATATTATATATATATACATATATAACAGTGTCCCATACCACCGATATATATCATCAGGAGTAAAATATCCAGAAAATCCATAAGAATCAAATACAACATCTATAGTACTGATATTCGTAATTTACAACAAGTAATAAAGAAAGACTGCGTAATTAAATCATACAGGCACAAAAATATCAATTCTACTGTGTCATGGCGCTACTAATGATGTGTAGTGTAACATATGCGTCTGTGCTCGCGCAGCATGGCAATCATTAGTATTTGTACAAGTGTTCTAAAAGTGTACTAGCCTACTCATTTCGATATCTACATATGCAATATATATCATAACGGTCCTACAATGACATGGCAGTACCAATAAGGTGTAGTGTATCATATGTATACATGTTTGTGCAGTATAGTACTCATTGGTAGTTGTGCAGTGTTCTATCAGATTGTTCGTATTACGAAAACGTATAACATCAATCATTTTAACGTGCACAATTAAGTAATCCTAAGCATATCTAATAATATAATTACTTGCTATGAGCTATACCATTATCTTGAAAAAATGAAACGAAACGTTAGTTTTTAAAAAGAGTATGGCTCACTTCAAGTACTACGTTCAAAAAGAATAAAAATTATTCTGCGAGGCTAAAGGAAACTGGGCCACTATTCGACATACGAAACTCTTCATCACCAATACGGTATAATTCCTCATATAATACTCACATTATCACTATATCTCAAATCCTCACTAGTACGGCATAATCCTTCGTACCAATTTACCAAACCATCCGTAAACCATATGCAAATGAGTATCATACTAGATGCAATTTAATTCAAATATCCATATCTTAATTAATTTCTAAAACTACTATATATCATAATACTGTTTATAAGGTTGCGGGGGTGCTATATGCCATCCACCCGACTTCCCCCGTAGATGTAAATATACTTACCAATTTGATAAGCTTGCTGAAGTCCATGCTGCTATATCCGCTAACTCCGTCTCGGAAATCGTACCTATAATCGTATTTAAAATCACATCGATATAAATATCATATCGAAAACGAAAACAACAAGCTAAGCACCCGTAGGTTAGAACCTACAGCTCACTTACCCCAAAGACAATCAAATGCCTCTGAACTTAACGTATGAACGTCAACGTTTCAGTTGCAGTTCAAAATACGAAAACCTGTATCGTAATATTTGAAATTTGATAAAACCCATTAGGGTGATTTTGTTTTCATTCTTTGCACTTGATAGGATATGTTGTATATTTGATTTCTATATTTTCGCTGGGTCGTGACAAAGTTGGTATCAGAGCGTTTGGTTTAACCTTTGTTCGAGTCTAGGGTTATCTATATGGAGTCTGGGCATACACTTTTGTTACCTAGGCTTGAGCTTATAGGACTTAGACTTGACTTTGGGGGTCTTATACCTGAACTTTCGTTATATAAGTTGACCTTTGATGATGGAGTAGGTACTAAGTAGAGTGACGTACCGTACATATGTTCCGCGGCATATTTACGATATGATACTCCGCCTAAGTTACCTTAGAATTTATATCTTGAGATCTTCCTTCTATTCATTCCGTTGATCTATCCTCGTCAATGCATGTTGATTATTCCGGATACCATGTTTATGGGAGCCGAGAGGGCTGCAGTAGAGATACGGTCAGGGTAGACTTGTCTGGGACAAGGACTGACCAGGGTGACATTCCGATGATATAGAGACATGTTTATTCTCATTTGGTCGAGTTATAATATTGAAGCGAGTTCTTCAGGATCCTCACCAGATGGTAGAGTCATTGCTAGAGATCAGCCGGACTTAAAGCGTGATGTTTTCCCCTTTCCGAAGATTATAGTGTTGCATACTGTTCAGATAGCGGTACCAATCATTGCTGAGGTTATTGAGATGTTGCTTCCAGAGTTCATGGAGATAAAAGTTGACGGTATTTACAAGTGTAGATGGGTCAGAAGAATTCGCAGTCGTTCATATATGGGATGACGAGGACTTTTAATCTATTATGGCGCTCCGATGTGGGATTGGTAAAGTTGATTAGCTTCTTCCGATGGATCTTGCTTAGATCTGGTGCAAGTCGCTCGAGAAAGAGATCGCGTAGTGAGTTTTCCTCCGACAGATTGAGATGAGTTCTCGAAGGTGAGTTTAGCCAGATTCTTCTACAGAGTATCAGAGATGCCGGATTTGTGTTTTTAAGTTATGTGAAGGCTCCGAGCTTGGTCATAACCAAGTATGACTTGCAATTCACATGATTATCGTAAGATGCTCCTTAAGTGGAAGATATTAGAGATTAATGGAACAGGAGACTAGTGCGAAATTCAGTGGGCAGTTTTTCTTCACCGTTGATAATGAAAACTTGATGCATATACTTAGATGCGTACGACTACACATTCAGGAGGAGCTATTAAAGAAAATATACATCTATTTTAAAAAATGAAATACTTATCATAACACTTAATTATCATTAGCTTAATGTAAAATACAATATCATGTTAAACTAATTAAAGATATCATATTTATGATATCACATCTTTTCTTCATATTTCCCAAAATAATTAAATTTTTACGGATATAATTCCGATACCAAAAGTCGTATGTGATATCACTTTTATAACTCATTATTTTTATAATTTAAAATTATAAATAAATATTTATAATTTTCCAACATGTTACAATCTCTCCCCCTTAAAAAAGTTTGGTCCCCGAATTTAAATTAAACTCCCTTCTTAAAACATTTTTCTCAATCCAATCAATTCATTTCAAAACAATTTTCCGGGGTCCAAATTTTAAAACACATCGTCCGCTCAATACAACGGAACTCCGAAGTCCCATACAAGCTAAGACGTAACATTACGCAATAGTGTGCGTGAAAACTCAAAAGGACGTAAAACTCACATAACTGTAACTCTAGCGGTTGCTATGAGAATTACACCAGTTATGATGCAAATTGCCAAATACGGAAACCGTTGTGTATCTTATGTACACGATCCAACTTTGTCACGACCCAAATGTGGCACGTGACTAGCACTTAAATCACGTGACATTTAAAGATGTCGACGCGGTCCAAGTAAGCCGAAACCCGGAATCTAAACCTTTTTCTTTTGAAAACATTGGAGGTGAATTTTTAATAATCATCAGATGGAATCATTTTAAAATAACCATTTAAATTTAACTAAGTATATTTAAAGAGCATCTATAACAATTTGAAATTCGACGGTACCTCCTTTGTAAATTTTGCATAAAACCCGATACAACTACAATAATAAAATAGCATCCCAACGGGATCTAACCTCCACGCCCAAACGACGGAGCAACCAAACAATCTATATCAGAAGTCGACACCAATGAGTGCGACATCACTACACACAAATTCTAAGTCTCGCTTTTAAGTCCACAATATACCATTTCTAAGTTGATGGAGTTTTTGCTAGATACAAGAATATCTATATATAACCAAATGTGAGTACGATATAATAGTAACTCAGCTACCCAAAGTGATCACCGAAAGGAATGTGTGCCAATCTGCTGATAATCCAAACGGTAAAACCTGCAAGAAACTGTGGCACAACGAGGATGAGTTGCTAACTCAATGAATAAAAGTACATCACAAGGTAGAAATCGAAATGCACGACGATATCTAGAACATAAGTATAGCACTATCATAATCTGCACTAATATAATATATGATATGCATATGTATCATAATGCAACACTAACTATCATGCAATCCCAAGTAGAATATATCAAATTCAAATGACATGTATCTAGGTATTAGCCCAATGTAGCCGAAAATATATATATATAAACCTCTTCTTTAAAATAGCCGTGGAATAGATATGTCACAGCATAACAGCAGACGTGATAGTATGAAGTATAATAGGTATCTTAATTTAGATATACGTCCTGTTATTTAGTAAAAATGTTTAGAGGTTTATAAATTTAAAGATCTCAGTGTCATATTATACATATCAAAGTAATGAGACTATAGCTCGTTTTAAATTTCTTTTGTGTACATGAATGCCTCTAAAAAGATATGCAGGTACTGTCCCCCGGATCAGTCCTGGTCGGCTACAATAACTGAAATCTAACTGTGCACCTCATGATAGTAATCACATCAATATATATATAGATGTCCAGCATCGACACCCGAAATCAGAAATCTCTCGTGTCCATCACCGACACGTAAATGCAGATATCGTCGACACCATCTCAATAGATGATTGCCACCCGATATCCCTGGCCCCGGTCAGTATCCCCTGGATATCCGCCGTGCCCAATCGAACCCCGGTCTGTATCCCCTGGATATCTGCCGTACTCATCTCAATCTCCGGTATCGAGTATCCTCGCTAGGCTCCCCGCTTCAACTGCGGCTATCCTTCCCCTCGGTCTCGATCCGGGTCCACCATGTATCCGACTGTATATCTCCCCCACTCATTCTGGATAAGAACAAGTCCGAAACCGTATAGCTCCCCTACTCGGTTCGGAATAAAACCATCAGAAAACATCAAGCTCACGGTGGACGCCAACTCATCATATCCAAAAATATCAAGTAAAGAATGTGAATACTTGCATGATCATTCTGATGATATATTATATATATATATATATATACATATATAACAGTGTCCCATACCACCGATATATATCATCAGGAGTAAAATATCCAGAAAATCCATAAGAATCAAATACAACATCTATAGTACCGATATTCATAATTTACAACAAGTAATAAAGAAAGACTGCGTAATTAAATCATACAGGCACAAAGATATCAATTCTACCGTGTTATGGCACTACTAATGATGTGTAGTGTAACATATGCGTCTGTGCTAGTGCAGCATGGCAATCATTAGTATTTGTGCAAGTGTTCTAAAAGTGTAATTAGCTACTCATACCGACATCTACATATGCAATATATATCATAACGGTCCTACAGTGACATGGCGGTACCAATAAGGTGTAGTGTAACATATGTATACGTGTTTGTGCGGTATAACACTTATTGGTAATTGTGCAGTGTTCTATCAGAATGTTCGTACTACGGAAACATATAATATCAATACTATCACGCGAACTAGTAAGTAATTCTAAGCATAACTAATAAATATAAATACTTGCTTTGAGCTATACCATTATCTTTGAAAATGAATGAAACATTGGTTTTAAAATAAGTATAGCTCACTCAAGTACAAACGAAATAAAACATTTATTTACGAGTTTAAAGATAACTTGGCCGTTATTCGGCATACTAATCTCATTATCATCAATACAATATAATATCTAGTACAACACCTCACATTATCACTATGTCAAATTCACCTCTAGTACGGTATATTCTTTCGTATTAATTTACCCAAACCATACGTAAACTACATGCAAATGAGTATCATGCTATATGCAAATTAACTTCAATATCCATATCTTAAGTAATTGCTAAAACAACTATATACCATACTACTATTTATAAGGTTGCGGGGGGCTATACGTCATCCACCCGACTTCCCCAGTAGATGTAAATCTACTCACCAACTTGATGAGCTTGCTGAAATCCACACTGCTATATCCGCCAACTCCGTCTCGGAAATCTTCGAAATCGTACCTATAATCGTATTTAAAATCATATCGATGTAAATATCATATCAAAAACCAAAACAACAAGATAAGCACCCGTAGGTTAGAACCTACAGCTCACTTACCCATTTTCCGAGCTCGCCGGCCCCCTAGGCTTTTTGTGTTGATTTTTCTTCTTCAGCTTTAATTTGGTATTTTGTAAGTCACTATATTGTTTGATTTACTCCATTATTCATGTATAAAAATCTGGGAATGATTAGTAAAGGTTTTTTCAAATTTCAGATATTACGATACGAGTTTTCTTATTTTGAACTGCAACTGAAACGTTGACGTTCATACGTTAAGTTCAGAGGCACAGTATGGCAATCATTAGTAATTGTATTCACAATGTGCAATAGGAAATAAAGTAAGACTGCGTAAATAAATCATACAGACACAAGATATCAATTCTACTGTGTCATGACACTAATAATGATGTGTAGTGTAGTATACGCGTCAGTGCTCGTAGTGTGGTCATGCAAGGAGGAGGTGTCAAACTTAAAGAAAGAGGTGTAAAGTTAAGAAGTAGAAGGTGGAGGGAGTTGAGCATTGTTGAGGGTAAGGTGTTATGAGGGTTTAACCTAGGATACCATATACTAGCCATTAACAAAAAAATTTAAAATAAAAGAAGATCTTTTATGAAAAGAAAATCTACATCCATGTTAAAAAATGAAATACTTATCATAACACTTAATTATCATTAGCTTAATGTAAAATAAAATATCATGTTAAACTAATTAAAGATATCATATTTATGATATCACATCTTTTCTTCATATTTCCCAAAATAATTAAATTTTTACGGATATATGATATAACGATGATTATAGGTACGATTGCGAAGATTTCCGAGACGGAGTTGGCGGACATAACAACGTGGATTTCAGTAAGCTCATCAAGTTAGTGAGTAGATTTACATCTACTGGGAAGTCGGGTCGATAGCGTATAGCACCCCCGCAACCTTATAAATAGTAGTATGGTATATAGTAGTTTTAGTAATTACTTAAGATATGGATATTGAAGTTAATTTGCATATAGCATGATACTCATTTGCATGTAGTTTACGTATGGTTTGGGTAAATTGATATGAAAGAGAATACCGTACTAGAGATGAATTTGACATAGTGATAATGTGAGGTGTTGTACTAAATATTATATTATATTGATGATAATGAGATTAATATGCCGAATAACGCCAAGTTACCTTTAAACTCGTAAATAAATGTTTTATTCCGTTTGAGAACATAATACCTGAGTGAGCTATAATCATTTTAAAACTAATGTTTCATTCATTTTCAAAGATAATGGTATAGCTCATTGTAAGTATTTACATTTATTAGTTATGCTTAGAAATTACTTACTAGTTCGCGTGATAGTATTGATATTATATGTTTCCGTAGTACGAACACTCTGATAGAACACTGCACAATTACCGATGAGTACTATGCCGCACAAGCACAAAACATAAATCAAAGTGAAGTCACTGCACATAGAAATCTCATCAAATGCACTTTATTTCCTATTGCACATTGCGAATAACATTACTAGCTATTAACAAAAGAATTTAAAATAAAAGAATCTCTTTTAGGAAAAGAAAATCTACATCCATGTTAAAAATTGAAATACTTATCATAACACTTAATTATTATTAGCTTAATGTAAAATACAATATCATGTTAAACTAATTAAAGATATCATATTTATGATATCACATCTTTTCTTCATATTTCCCAAAATAATTAAATTTTTACGGATATAATTCCGATACCAAAAGTCGTATGTGATATCACTTTTATAACTCATTATTTTTATAATTTAAAATTATAAATAAATATTTATAATTTTCCAAAATGTTACAATATTGATGATTATCTATTGCAGGTAAATCTTAAACATCCTAAAATATTGTGATTAGAATTTTTTTTTTCTAACCATTAGATTTATGGTTTAAGTGGGTTACGTATGTGTATATAATTTCTAGTATATTTATGAGATTTAGTGGAGACAGATCGGGGATCTTAATATTTTTATATAATATTTTAGTTATTTAGTTATACCAAATCTATATCTATATACATATAATACACACACCCACACACACATAATATATATATGAGGTTAATGGAGGAAAGGTGCCGTAGGAGGGGATTTCCTCCTATGGCGTCGGAAAAATACATCCTCCGTGATTTTTTTTCAATGATCGGCATATATCACATCCATCTTTATCATCTAAGATGTGGATACACCAAATTTCATGTGATTATACCATTTTTTCACCGTTGATTTAGTTGGTGCAAAATTAATGATTTCTCGACAATAGAACTTTTACAATGCTAATTCAACGGTGAAAAAGTAGTGGAATCACATGAAATTTGGTGTATACACATCTTAGATGATGATGGATGCCGATCGTCGGAAAAAATGGTGGGGGTTGCATTTTTTCGACGCCATAGGAGAAAATCCTCTCCTATGGCCTCTTTTCTCCATTATTCTCTCTCTCTCTATATACACATAATATATATACACACAAAATATATTTATATTTATATTTATATTTATATTTATATTTATATTTATACAAAAACTCACCCCCTCTCTCTGCCTTACAATTCTCTCTCTCTCTTGCATATCCCCCCTCTCTCTTTCATCTCCCTTCCTTTATCATAGCCCCATCGTCGTAATAACATCTTGTGTCACGCCCCACCCCCAATACAGAGAGTATTGTCCGCTCTGGCCGAAACCGCACGGTTTTGTCCTTCCCCCTTTCAGAATGTACTCCGAAGATTCCGCATTGTTCTATGGTGGGTCTCACGGACTCAAGAGGTGTCCCCCACGGATTCAAGAGGTAGCCCCCGCCCACTTAACATGACACTTGGCATGGCACTTTGTTCCTTGTGGCACTTTGCTCCGTGAGCAAGAACCGGGTCCCGACATTCTCCCCACCTTTGAACAATGGTTCGTTCTCGAACCACAGACTTACTATTGAGGAACCTGTCTCTGATACCATTCTGTCACGCCCCACCCCCAATACAGTGAGTATTGTCCGCTCTGGCCGAAGCCGCACGGTTTTGTCCTTCGGGGCGAACCGGACCCGGCCAGGGGCCACTTCCCAGGAGGTCACCCATCCCAGAACATCCCTGGCCCGAGCACGCTTAACTATGGAGTTCTCAAGCTCCTGTAGTGCCGGTTCACTTAAAAGGCACCTCTGTATTGAAGAGTGGTGTCATTCCATTCATAGTACAGATCTACCCCCTTTCGAAATGTATTCCGAAAATTCCCCATTGTTCTATGGTGGGTCCCACGGACTCAAGAGGTGGCCCCCATGGACTCAAGAGGTGGCACCCGCCCACTTAACATGACACTTGGCGTGGCACTTTGTTCCGTGTGGCACTTTGCTCCGTGAGCAAGAACCGGGTCCCAACATCTTGAGCAAACTTGGAAACCCTGGACAAGCTTTCAAGTTTCTGTCTTTCCTTGTTCGTCGTCTCCGTGTGCGTGTTCTTCTCCGTGTTCGAGTTCGAGGCAAGTTATTAACTTGCTACATGCTATAGTTATATAATATACATATATATTATCGTGATACTATATATATTATATCATTTTATGCGATTGTTATTTTATCATCTCATGTCGGTTAACTAATTTAACAAATAACCCTCAATAATAAGCTTAAATTATAATAAGTTTAGTGTATATTAATTTATAAGATATTTAATTAGTATTATTTAATGATATATCGTAATTAGTAGAATAATATGTGGTAAATGAACGCTCATTATAATTATATAACTACAGGATAAATAATGAGTAAGTATTCGATACTTTTCATAGTATTATTTTCGATTGGTAGGTTAATATTATGAGATAGAAAATTAAATACAAAATATAGAAGTTAAATATAAAATAATAGTTCAAATATATTGATTGTTACATTTGCATTTTACTAGTTTAATAACAATCTCTTTGTTATAAGTATGAACATCGAGTATAAAATACTCATATAAATCAATCCTAAAACAAAATACTATTCTTAATCCAATCAGATTAATATCATGGACAAGTAATAGTCGATTTGATCCTATAACTAATTAACCTTAAACATGAAACGCTTGTTAACATATATCCGTTAGTGTTTACTGATATTCGGTTATACCTGTATTGCCTGCTGTATACCATGATTTGATTGGAATATATGATTGTGAAGTAGATACCTTACCCAACTAATTACATCACCCCTGACATGCCTGTACACAAATTCATGACTTGTACCCTACCATCCTGTTACTATTATCGTTATCATGCTAATACCTATTAACTGTAATACTTACAGATGCCAACAATTCTGACTTGTTGTCCTAATGGACATGACCTGTTGTCTAGATAGACATAACATGTATCTGATTGTTCTTGTGTTGGCATTAGATAAATATTATATTGATACCTGACTTGAATATGAAATCTGGGAAAAAGGGGAAATCAAGAATATAACTGAAATGTAACTCAAGAGAATATTATTGTTCTCGTGATTCCGGGAGTGAATGGAATAACCATTGTTGATTATATCGTGGTCCCATGGGGAATGGACGGGATATATATTGTTGAGTTATGATGAGAATTACATTAATTAGTTTCAAATACCTTTAGTATAGAGAACCAAGACACATGAACCCATAGGATACATGTGACATGATTGACTCCATATATCTTGCTTGTTACATTACTTGTTGTTGATATTGCTTATCGTTTATGATCATGGCATTTAGTTCTTACACCTGGTATATACTATATTTCATACTGGTTATATTATTATGATATTTATGATGCATTGATGTCTGGGTTTTGTATGGCCCAGATACATAACTTTAGCACGTGAGAATCGTGAGTACTTCGACAGAATTGTCGATCAGTGAGGACCATTTTACTGATATAGCTCTTATTGATGGTTATGTATTCTTTTTTCTTGGATTTTTATTGCTTCAGCTACTATTTCCTGTTATCATTCTTATGGCTATTGGAAATGTTTAGAGATAAATAGTTATATTGTTGTTCTTGATTACTGATTGACAGGCTTAATATGACTATGGAAAGATATTTCCTTACCGTATGTACCATGGCTGGCTTTCTCACGTTCCGTATTTACAGATTTTGGGAAGCAGGGCATAACAGGTGTGATGCACGCCCCAATCATAATGAAGAGGATATTTCTTGGGGTGACAGCTCTCATCCCCCATATACCGACCGAACCACTCGACATTATCGCCAGTGACCCGGGAGTCGGCGGTAAAGAGGAGGGGGAATGCTCCCTACCCCTTAGCGGAATCGGGCATTAGCTTGTGGGACTGATTCAGCCCCCGAGTCATACGGACGGGCCGTGGCTACCGTGCATCTATAAAATATATAAATATACATGCAATATCAAGACAAAATAATATTTAAAATGCAAGAATTAAAGAAAATTAGAGTGCGGTATATACCTCCGACGATATCACCATGAGCCTGCGCCCGGGCAGCAGTACGAGCAAGACGATAGTTTCTTCGGTGAGGAAAAGCCGGTGACCCGGACATGGATGGATCCCCTCCAAGTAGATAATAAACAATAACTATATAAGTAACCGATGTATAAAATAATACATAATCAATTTGACGTATTATATAGTAAAGAATACTAACCTACAGAGCGCGCGGAGGGTACGGATCTTGCGTGAGCGGTCTCTGTCCCGGATGAGGAGGCACCCCCTCCAACTAGACAATAAAAAATTAATACATAAGTAACTTCAAATGAAAATGCGTGTATATCTACAATTTATCGTTCAAAATGAATTAATATGTGTGCAATATAGCTGCAGGGGCGGCAAAGTCCACACGGTGAGTCATCTGGAGGGGGTACAGATGGTGTGACAATGACCACACGCAATGAGTCATCTGGAGGGGGTACAGACTAGGGTGCTACACCACCCCTCTGCCGTAGGAGATACTCCCTACACAGCTCCCCAGGCAGAATCACTCTACCCTTGGTGCCCCTAAAGCCGCCTTTGTCGCTGCCCCTGGTACCCCTCGCCACTCTCGACGTCGCCATCACCCCTATATAGAAGTATAATCATTACATACACATACAATACATGTATGTAAGAGAAATAATAACAATACATATATAGATCATAAAAATGTAAAGACGTAATATAATATTAATGATAACCTTTTTAATTTCGTATACGCATTAGACGCCGTAGGAATATCTACTTGGATTTGATCATCAATATCATTCCCAACTCACGTAATGACATGCTCATCCGAAGACAATCCATCTACGGAGATAGACAGTTGGAGCACTCTAAGTCTTCTCTCTTCTTCTTTCTCATTACTGTCATCCATAAAATCCTTGAATTTTGGGACATCATAAATATCCCTGGGCTTCCATTGGTATACAATGCTTTATCCTAAATGTTTCAAGAACTTTGAGTAGTATACTTGAAATGCATGTTACGGAAATATAAATGGATCATCCTCAAAGCAAAATCATCGTGTGTTTCAACTAGTCAATCCATATTCATCTTTCCAAGTCCGGAGATTATCTCTCCACCTACCAGTCACGGTTCGTGTATCATACCAAATACACTGAAATATATAAAATGGTTCTGCTCGTCCGGGATATTAGATACCAAGTATGCAATCTAAGTACCTATAATAAATCACATCATCCGAGCCAACGGTAGCAATCACACTATTCTGGGTGGTTCGAGATTCTTCTATGTCCTTTGTTCCCTCATAAAATGAGGTGGTGCCTCACGTGAAAGACACGTGAGCGCCAGCATGCAAAGTACATGGACACTTGTCTCTATTAGGATTAAAATCCTAAGGCAGCGTCTCACGTGAAAAGCACGTGAGCGCCAGCACCAGTTTTTAATAGGATTAAATTATATGGCAGCGCCTCACATGTAAGGCACATGAGGGCCGGCGTGCAAAACACATGGATGCCTATTGCATTAAGAATTAAATTCTTAAGCCGCGTTCATATATATATCACGTGAGCATCAGCACCCAATTTAAAAAGGGTCTATTGGATAGAATTAAATTCTACATGGGAAATATTTCCCTAAAATCTGGAGATATTCTCTGTTAAACAGAGACGTTGGATCAAAAATCCAATGGTGATTAAAAATTATCAAATGATATAATTAAATTCTATTGGATGATAAAATTAAATTCTATTAAGGAAAAATATCTCCTTGATCAAATCAAATAAGAACAATATTCTCTGTTAAACAGAGAGTCATTGGATCAAGAATCCAATGGTGATTAAAAATCATCAAATGATAGAATTAAATTCTATTGGAATGATAAAATTAAATTCTATTAAGGAAAAATATCTCCCTGATCAAATCAAATAAGAACAATATTCTCTGTTAAACAGAGAGTCATTGGATAAAAACTCCAATGGTCCTTTTAAAATAGTAAAAAATAGAATTAAATTTTATATGGGAAAATATTCCCTAATCTTTCTAAACAAGAAAGATATACTCTGTTTATCAGAGAACTCGTAGATTAAAAATCCAATGATGGTTAAAAATCACCGTTTGAATTAAGAGATAGAATAAAATTCTATATATGGGAAAATATTTCCCTAATCTTATTAAAAAAAACAAGAAAATATATTATGTAAAACAGAAATCACTGAATCAAAGATCCTTGGGTAAAATTCTCCGAATAATCTTTGAAACCAATTAAATCAATTGATATCTCTCAAATGAAAGATTTTCTCAAACTGATCAACAGTTTGCCTTACCTATATAAAGGACCCGAGACTTCAAGTCTCAGGGAGGGACATCGACAGAAGGAGGAGACCCCCATAAGCTTCTGTAAAAAAATATACATAAGGTTCTCCATAAGCTTTTACAAAACAATAGAGAATTTAATTCTCAATAAAGAAGAAAAATTATCTTCCTCCTCAAAACCCTAGGTAAAGAAAAATGAAGAGATCAAATTATCTCCTTTACCGATCATATCATATCTGACGGTTTAACCCTTTAAAAGAACTTGGTTCTTTCTCTGGATCTGAGATCCACAAAACAAGTCTCGCACAAGTTGAGAATTTAATTCTCATCGGGAAGATCTTGTTCTTGAGAATCAAAAATTCAAGGGAAAACAATAGAAGAAAGGACATGAAGAAGATAGAATTTATACTCCAGGAACTTAGTTCCCTTATAAAACAAAAGCTTAGTTCTTAAAGAATCTGGTCCCAGATCCCCAAAATAGTGATCTTAATGATCGTTAATGGTCAAAATACTATTAACAGAAGCTAAGCTTCTCTGAAATTTAAAAGAAAAGCAGAGATTAAATCTTTAGGGAACAAGTGTCTCACATGAAAGGCACGTGAGCACCCAAAACAACAGCTCACGCGAAAAGCACTTGAACATTCAAAAGAAACCATGAAGAAAGTGCCTCACGTGAAAGATATGTGTGATCCCAAAGACCATGAAGACAATGCCTCACGTGATAGCACGTGAGCGACAGAAAGCAAAACATATTGGTGCTTAGCACTATTGTAGCGCTTCATATGAAATGCACGTGAACGCCTAAAATCTCAAGCGCCTCACGTGAAACGCATGTGAACGCTTAAAAACTCAGCGCCTCACATGAAATGCACGTGAGCGCCCAAAACCTCAGCGCCTCACGTGAAACGCACGTGAGCGCCTAAAAATCAGTGCCTCACATGAAACGCGCGTGAGCACTAAACAAAAGTGCTTAGCACTATATGTATAGTTAAAAGACTGAGTGTTTAGCACTACTGGGTGGTATCGAAACCCAATATTTGCCCAAATTGGCTAAACCTGTGAAGCTTAAGCTTCTTCTTAAATCAACTGAGCCCAAATGCTCGTGATATCCAATTTGATCTTAGTCCCACATACGACTAATGATCTTTCATCAATGATATCCAAGCCGATCTTAGTCCCATATACGACTAATGATCTTCATCCCATATCTTCTAAGTTAATCTTAATCTCATATAAGACTAACGATTCTTAAATCCACCATAATTTTTTCCCTCAAATACGGGATTTGATTCAAGGGTATATCTTTCCACACCTCTGATATATATCGTTGTAGTTCTTCAACGTTTTTAGAGAGGTGGCGGGTCCCAACAACCAACAACTCCTCTTCTTTCGTCCCAAACATGGGAATGATGGACCAAAATGTCCTTAAACTAATATTCGTCCCAAACATGGGAATTTTGGACCAAAACGTCCCTGAACTAATAATGGACTGAAATATCCGTAAATTAGCGCGTCGCCCTAAACGCGGTGATGTTGGACCGCGACGTCCCTAAACTAATATGTTTTGCCCTGTGGACTGTCTCCATATTGACTACCGTATGCTATTCAGGGGCTATTCATATATAATCTGATAATCAGTTGAGCCCATATGCTCATTTGTTTCTAAGTCAATCTTGGTCTCATATATGACTAGCGATCCTTAAATCAAACCCAAGTTTCCCGTGAACGGATGGATCTCATAAATGGAAGAAATGCGTCCTAAGTTCATTCCCGTTGGAAAACCAAGCTACCAGCGCAGACCTTATCAAGTAAATACTTGATCCAAAACATCTAAATTGATTTTATTCTCAAATAAGACTAACGACCCTTAGATAAAGCCCAAATTTCATATGAACCGATGGACCTCACAAATGTGAGAAATACGTCCTAAGTTCATTCCCGGTGGCAAACCAAGCTACCAACGTGGACCCCGTCAAGCAAATGCTTGACCCGAATCATGAAAATATATTTACGGATTTGGACTAATCCGCGTCCTACGGGCAACGACATAAATTATTTTCCGTATACAATCTACGGGAAACCATAATAAACAAAATATAATACGACACGAAGTGAAATACTGGAGCAGGAGAAAGTTGTTATCGCAACGCGATAACATAATTAATTGTAGAGGCTTGCGCCTATAGGGAAGAGCGTCCCTATAATCAAAAACCTCTCATAAATGAGGGGGATCTGATAAAGCCTGCTATATCGGTCGCTTCTATCCAAACGTCCGATATATGGTGCCATAGATCAACTTGGTATTTTCGGAAAGGTGGATGAATATGTTCCAAATAGCATCTGACCCTAAATTCAGGCTAGACATCTCAATGTCTCGGTCCGGTTTTCGGCGGTAAACATCCTTAATTTCAAATTTGTATTCAAGAACACCGAATCCTTTGTAGTATGCAACCTCCATGCGAGGGAACTGAGTTAGACATCTCAAGTATTTCTCTAATGATATAAACATGTTCAGATCTTGGATATAAAAAAACAAATTATACGGCAATTACAAAATGATATAAATTTAGATTAAGACTAGCCGTAAAAACACGAGATTCGAATATCTTACATGATGTGCAAACCGGTAGCAAAAATTGTCCCGATGATATTTTTTCCAATCAATCATGATTCCAATCAGGATGCTCGCCACGTCTTCATTCTTATGACATCTGTTCTCAACATTAAAATTTGACGTCAAAATTATATATATATATATAAAACAATTAATGCAAAACAGACTTACTCTCTAATTTCATCAAGACATGCGCTATTGAGGAGGATAAACCGATGTATCTAAATGATAAACATGAGTTCCATTCTCTTGTAATATGTTTTACCATATAGTCCATCCTAAATTCTCCGAGGCCTGTTAAGTTTCGTCTCAATGTCTTCATCAAGATAGCGATAACAATATGTGGTTACTTCATGTAGAAGATAACCTTTCATAATAGAACCCTCGGGTGAATTTCTATTATGTATAAAAAAAAATTAGAGTATAGAGGTACTTAAAGAAACTTATGTTAAATAAAGAAATACAAGTATATAAGATAGCAAAAATAAATCAATTGCGTGAACCGAAATATTCAAGGTACTTTTCGACAGGATACATCCATCGATATTATACTGGTCCAGCAAACTTAATCTCGGTTGCAAAATGAACCGTCAGGCGTATTATGATATCAAAGAATGTCGGCGGGAAAATCCGCTTAATCTTGCACAGTACCAAAGGAATCGCATTTTCTAGCTTCTCCGGCGTCACAACCTTGATGTTTTAGCGCACAATTCCCTAAGGAAGCAGCAAAGTTCGTTGATTACTAGACCAACCAAATCAGGAAGGGATGTCATGAGGGATAATGGGAGAAGGTTCTCTATAATAACATAGTGATCATTGAAAGTCGACCTTAGCACCACCATGAGATTCTAGAGGCATCAAGCATACCAAATTTTAATTTTATTAGGTGCTAAGTTAAACTAACAAGATCTTTACTAGATTATTTAGAGTTTGCTTTTGTGATGTGATGAACTAAAGAGAAGAAAAGAGCATACAACCTTTGTAGTTCAAGTCCTTCTCTTCAATAGCTCCGGGTTGAACGCGACTCTACTAGGCTCCTCTTATAATTCGATGCCACACACCCTACGTGTTCATGGGGAGGCGGAGTTTGCAAAAAACAATTTTTATAAGCTTCGTAACATCGACTAAACTCCAGGATCGATACTAAACCCTAACTAACCGATATGTAAAGAGGTTTAACTACAAAGTGAGAAAGTTATACCTTAAGTTACTATCCTTCTTCTTTGTCTCGCTATCCTCCTTCTTGTCGTGAGCTCCTCATCGGGAGAATGGATCGCGTCTCCTCATCGGCTTCTCAAAGTCGTAGAAGATCCACCTGAGAGTTCCAACCTTGAGCTTAACCTCCAAGAAGAGGTAACTAGGTCACTTGGTGTGCTAAATTAAGTAGCCTAGAATGAGTAGAAAGTATTCAAGGATTTAGTAATGTCTCAAACCCTAGAATTCTCAACTCATGAGACAATTAGGGTTTGCTTTGAGGAAGATGAAGAGAGTGAGCTTGAGAGGAGAGAGAATATGTTTTTGATAATGATAATAATATCAAGCATAGCATCTATTTTAACTCTAATAAAAGATAAAAATATATCTCACAAATATCTCACAAATATCACAAAAATATCTAAGTCTTCTCCTCTCACAAGAATCCAAAAAAGTCAACATAATAGCCATGCCCAATTTCACTAAAATACCATGAAGTTTCCCTCCTCTCAATTATCCACCTCATTAAGCATTTAACCTAAAATGCTAAAACATATAATGAGGTTTAATCATATTTAAGCAAACTTGAATAATTACAAGAATGCGCCTTGCAATCGTATATACATAGCCGCATCCGTGTTCCGAGAAACATGAACACAATGCGACATAATTAATCCAATAACCATATACTAGGATTTAGCTTAAACCAAAGCCCACTAGTATTGTCCGCCCGAACATCATATGCGCACAAGTACACCTATGTGATCGAACCCTGTCGGAAAACCATACGACCTCTACACGTTTTGCCCGAAGCTGGGAAACCCTCTGTGTGGGACTCTAAAGACTCGACAGTACTCTGACAGTGGGTTTAACCACAAGCGTGTCAGTGGCACTAGCTGTAAGTAACGGCTACCCAGGCATCTGTTGAGGAGGAAACTCATCCGTACCCCTACTGAGCATGTCTGTGGCAATCTCCGTACAGTCCGGTCTGTTCGTCTAAGAGTATCGCATATCGGTCCTAAGAGGGCGGCAAGCGTCATACCCTTAATAGTGCAATAAGTCATGTCGGAGTGCGGCCAAAAACACCCTGAGAGACTACTGGAATCCCTACCAGCAAATCTCGCTTGCCCTGGCCAGGGACTTTGGGTAATGGCTTTCCGAACATAGCGCGATGTCAACCCCCAATACCGGAAGAGACGAATCCTATCTAACCGCCACTGCCTCCAAGCGCTTCGAGACTGCACCCAACTACTACTGTTTGCACGATTCAGCAGAGCCGTGGTAGGGTAGTAATCTAAGAATAGTGGGAACACACTTGAGGCGAAGTAGCAGTATTAAGTCGACGGACTAAGCTGTACTTATGTCACCTGGGAACTGCTACCTGACGATAGGTACATTACCAACCAGCAGTTCCCTACGAGTCCATCCAATGTAATTCATAACCCAATGAGCACCTACATACTATCTCCAGTACGAAGTACTGATGGCTGTGGGACAGACCATCTCCCCTACTGGGAAGAGAAGCGTATACACTAATCTACTCTGCAGTATCGATGCCCTGCCTCGATAATCCTGCGACTAGGGACCTGTGTAAGGATGTGCTTATAGACTACCCAGCCTCCACTAGTGTAATTGCCATCACAATGCTGGTAGTCAAGCAAAGATCCTAAGGGCTCTATCAATCAGTATTAGCGATACGTTAAAAGAAACATATGCACATATTAAGATAGCTAAAAACCAAGTAGCATACTACTATATCGAGCAAGACTGTCATAAATCCGTGTATATATCCCAAGCTTCCAAAATGTAATATACAAATTAGTACTATACAATAATGGCCTCTAGGGTATATTACACTAACAATCTCCCACTTGCACTAAGGCCATGTGCTGGTATATCGCAGACCTATCATCTTGAATAGCCTCTCGAACTGCGTCTGAGGGATGGCCTTTGTGAATAGATCTTCAGTATTGTCCCCTGTAGCAACTCTCCGAACCTCGATCTCCCGGTGATCCACGATCTTCCTGATCAGGTGGTACCGCCTCAAGATGTATATGGACTTCTGATGGGACCTGGGTTCCTTTGCTAAAGCTATAGCCCCGTTGTTGCCACAATATATAGGTAATGGATAAACAATGGACAGAACCACTTAAAGTTCTGTTAAGAACTTTCTCATCCAGACTGCTTCTTTTGCGGCATCTGAAGCTGCGATATACTCCGCTTCCATCGTCGAGTCAGCAACGGTTTCCTGCTTGGAACTCTTCCAACAGACCGCCCTTCCATTGAGGGTAAAGATACAACCTGACATGGATTTAGAGTCATCCTTGTCACTCTGGAAGCTGGAGTCAGCAAAGGCCTCGATTTGGAGGTCTTTTCCTCCGTAAACTAAGAACATTTCCTTAGTCCTTCTCAGGTACTTGAGAATGTTCTTTACTGCTATCCAGTGCTTCTCCCCAGGGTTTGACTGATACCGGCTTACTACGCTTATTGCATAAGCTACATCTGGTCTGGTACACAATATCGCATACATTATAAAGCCTACCGCAGAAGCGTAGGGTATAATAGACATGTGATCCCTTTCCAAATCAGTTTTGGGAGACATCTCTTTGGAGAGGGTGATTCCGTGACAAGTCGGTAAATTACCGCGCTTTGAATCTTCCATACTGAATCTTTTCAGTATGGTGTCGATGTACCTGGACTGTGAAAGTCCCAACATTCTCTTAGATCTATCACGATAGATCTGGATACCTAAAATGTAAAAGGCATCACCCAAGTCTTTCATGGAGAACCTTTGTGACAAGAACCCTTTGACAGATTGTAGCATAGAAAAATCATTTCCTATCAAGAGAATATCATCCACGTACAAAACGAGGAATACAATAGTTCGTGCTACAATCTTACTATAAATGCATGGCTCATCTGGATTTTTGATAAAGTCAAATTCTTTAACCGTCTCATCAAAACAGATGTTCCAACTCCACGATGCCTGCTTTAGTCCATAGATGGACTTAAGCAACTTGCACGCTTTTCCGCTGCTCCCACTATGAATGAAACCCTCTGGCTGGTCCATATAGACACACTCTTCCAAATTTCTATTTAAAAAAGTGGTTTTTACGTCCATCTGCCAAATCTCATAATAGTGGAAGGCAGCAATGGCAAGAAGGATCCGAATGGATTTGAGCATAGCCACTGGAGAAAAGGTTTCATCATAGTCCAAACCAGGTCTTTGACGAAATCCTTTTGCAACAAGTCTAGCCTTATAGGTTTCAACCTGTCCATCTACACCAATCTTCTTTCTGAAGATCCATTTACAGGCTACGGGTTTTACCCCTTCTGGAGCAATGTCCAAAGTCCATACTTTATTGGTGTACATGGACTCCGTCTCGGTCTGCATTGCATCCAGCCATTTTACTGAGTCGGTGCTCTGAATGGCTTGATGGAAGTTAGTCGGCTCATCATTATCAATGATGCAATCCTCTATATCCCCATCTACGAGAAAACCGTAGCATCTCTCAAGCGGATGAGATAGCCTACTACTCCTGCGGAGTGGCGAGGGAATGTCCTGTTCTTTTGAACCTTCTGGTTCTACCAAGCTTTCAGTAATAGCTTATGGTTCTGGAATTTCTTCCAGTTCTATTGCGCTCCCACTAGTTTCTTTTCCTAAAAATTAATATTCCAAAAAGTGGGCATGACGAGAAACAAAAACCTTTTGTTCCTATGCGTAATAGAAAAGATACCCCCTGGAGTTCTTTGGGAATCCCACAAACTTACACAGTACTGAGCGTGCCTCGAGTTTGTCCGCATGCTGCTTTTTAACAAAAGCTGGACATCGCCATATCTTCAGATATTGAAGATAGGGTTTCTTCCCACTCCACATCTGATATGGTGTGGTAGGCACAGTCTTGGTAGGAATCTTGTTCAAAAGATATGCAGCTGATTCTAGTGCATAGCCCCAGAATGATCGCGGTAACTCAGCGTTACTCATCATGGAACGTACCATATCCAATAGGGTTCGATTCCGTCTCTCCGATACACCGTTGTGTTGTGGTGTGTATGGAGGTGTAAGCTGAGAGAGAATTCCATTCTCTTTTAGGTAAGCCAGGAACTCGGCACTTAAGTATTCACCACCTCGATCAGATCTCAGTGTCTTGATATTTTTGTCAGTTTGTTTTTCCACTTCATTCTTATATTCCCGGAATTTCTCAAAGGCTTCGGATTTATGTTTTATCAAGAAAATATGTCCATACGTAGAGAAATCATCCGTAAAAGTAATGAAATAGGAATAACCACTTCTTACATGTGTAGACATTGGACCACACACGCCGCTGTGTATGAGTCCCAAGAGCTCGCTCGCTCTTACTCCGCGTGCAGTGAACGGAGTCTTTATCATCTTTCCTTTGAGACATGATTGACAAGTTGCATAAGATTGATATTCGACCGGATCCAAATATCCTTCTTTATGTAACTTAGTCAACATTTTTTCGTTGATGTGACCTAGTCTACAATGCCATAAGAAAGCATGATTTATTTCTGGAATCTTTCTTTTATGTGTGTTCTGGACAGTGAAAATTTATAGTTGGTTTAATACATATATACCATTGTTTAGAGTATCTGACCCAATCAGACCATGATTAAGGTGGATGTTTACGACATCGGTTACAAATGTAAAATCATAACTTTCTTTTAATAATAAAGATATAGAAATGGTATTATAAGTCAAACTAGGTACACAAAAACAGTTGCGCAAAAGTAAAATATGTCCACTCGTCAATCCAAGGTGATATTCCCCTACGGACACAGCATCCACGCTCGCTCCGTTAGCAACCCTGAGGGTCATATCGCCGGTCTTCAGAACCCTACGGCTTCTCAGTACCTGCAAAGAATTACAAATATAAGATCCTGATCCGGTATCTAAGACCCAAGAAGTAGAGTTGATTAACAGACAGTTTTTATTTACAAACACACCTGAAACCGAAGCCACAACTTGCTTCGGGTCCTGGTTCTTGGCCTTCCAAGCCCTGCAATCTTTCTTCCAGTGGCCCTTCTTATGATAGTAAAAGCATTCTTCCTTTCCTACTGTCGGCCCCGCTACTCTTGTCTTGCCCTTTGCTTCCACCTTACTAACACCGCCTCTCGGCTTGGTGGGGGCCTTCTTCTTCTTTCCTTTGGCTTTCGTCTTGGATCTAGAAGAGGAAGCTCCACCAACAAATAGAGCGGGTGTTTCATGGCTTTCTGTAGGGTGCCCTCAGCACTCCTCAACATGTTGAGGAGTTCCAGAAGTTCAACTTCTTCACCTTGAATATTAAAATTCAAGATAAACTGGGCGTAGGTGGAAGGGGGGACTGCAGAATTAAGTCTGTATACAACTCATTCTCTAACATGGTCCCGAGATCCGTAAGCTCTTCAATATAGCCGATCATCTTGTAACACCCGAGTTCATTTATACCAATTCCAGTCTCCGTATTTACTTATCCTTGGTCTGTTCTTGATTTATCGTGTTGGGTCGAATGGTATTTTACATGTTACTGGGCATTCGACCCGACCCGCTTGCTTAAACCTGTTTAACTCTTGTTATAGATTGCCTTGACTGGTTGCATGGACTGGTGCACCTCATAATTCAGTATACTGGTATTTTATCCTATATCGCATCTTTTGCATATAACAGTTTAAATCATGTAAAATAAATTAAAATTGCATTTCATGGCCTGCTTGATACCCTTAATCTTGTGCTAGCGTCCTTGCATCGTGCTCTCGTCCCGTTCAGTGAAACGGACGCGTTTGGACGGCTACGCGCACGTACGTGCGTCCGTATTTGGGGGTATGTTTTTCTATTACATAATCTTTCATTTTAAATTTTGGAGCTTACCGATAATTTTTGTATTTTAAATCCAAACTTTTGGACCCGACCCGGGCGCATTTCTGAATTATTTTGTATCTGCCAAAATTCAATTGGTTGAGTTTTAAATTTAATCTCTAAATATTATCTTCAGTTCATAAGATTTCCTAAAACTACTTTAAATGTTTTTCACAATTTCTTTTAACTAAACGGTTTCTCTCTTTCTTCCTTATATTTTTTCCCATCAACCAATCAAACTCTCCCTTTTATTTGCTGGCCCCACCACCGAGACGCTCTCTTCTATCTCTTTCTTTTCCCACAACCAATAACAAGCTTCCTTTTAAATCCACCGGGCCCCACGTCTCTCTCTCTCTATCTTTCCCAAAATCTTTTTCCCTTTCTCTTCTTCTCTCTTCTCTCCGCAGCTCTCTTTCTCTCTCCCTTTCTCTCTTATCTCGCTCTTTCTCTCACCTCTCGGGATTACTGTGCGTTCCTCGATTGTGGTCACCGCGCCGCGCTACGCTCACCTCCCTTCGTGCTTTCCTCCATCTTCCTCATTTAAAATCAGAGCTCGCCACGAAAAACCCTAGCAGACTCCGCCGCCTCCTCAAACTCCTCAACCGTCGTCTCCACCCACTTATCCTCCTCATCTCCATCTCCTTCCTCCTCCTTTCTCCTTCTTCTTCCATATCCCGAGCCTCTCTCTTCTATCTTGAGCACCTACTGCAAACCCACCAAACCCATCTCCTCGTCACCGGCGATCCCTCGACCTCGTCGTCACCACCAGTCCCCTCTCACCTCCACCTTCATCACCTTCTCCTCTTCCCACTCACCAAAACTTGCACACCCGATACGAGGCAGCGCAAACCCTAACCTAACCTAGGAACCCACAGAAAACTATACCCACGCCTGAGCCCTTCCTCATCTCTGCCTCGCCGCCGGCGATCGTCCCTCGCCGTCACTACCCTGGTTACCCTATCTCCCTTCTCTCCTCTACTACTCCAGATCCAAGTACAATCCCATGCAACCTTGATCCCCGACGGCCAAGAACCCATGCACACTGCTACCTTTCGCCGGGGAACCCATACGCCGGCAACCCTCGTCGTCGTTGCCGACTCCCCTGAAGCCCCAGAACCCATATCCACAGTGAGACCTTCTTCTTAATCTTCTCTTCTTCAAATTCCTCATGCATTTCCTCTTGATGTATTCACTGTTGTTTCTTGTTGCTGGATCCGACGTGCCGACGACGATCCCCACGACCCGGTGAGGATACCTGGCCCGTGTGTTTCCATCGTATATTGTTTGGACTCATTCCGTGTACCGTGCGCGCATCGCGACGTTTTCCGCCGACGTGAGACGTTCCGTATTCCCGTTCCTGATCTGATCAAGGCAAGTTAATCTTGCTACATGCTACTTTAACTACTACTTATGCTATTTAAAGTTCTATATATCCCTTGATTGCACGTTACCCCTGCAGCTTACATTTAATGCTATAATTTTCCTTGTAACAGTTTGACGTTCCGTTATATCATTTTGTTTCATCGTATGAAACATGCCTTGCTGCATTTAGTTCTACTATACATAGTATCCACAATCAAAATTGAATCACATAACAATTATTGTCTAGTCCACAGTACCCTTTTATGTTGTATACCCTGTTGGACACCCGTGGGTTTCTTTAACTGGTTTTAGTTTTAATTGCATCTCTTGAACCTATTATACAGGTTAGTGCATCTCTAAATTACGTAGTGCATGTTAACATGATTCTAACATCCATATTTGTATACTGTAGATAAGTAATGATGACCGTGCATCGATATAATGTAATATGTACCTATTTGCTTACCATATTACCTGATCTAGTTTATTGTTCTGATAGTATTCATGCTGGTTCATTTATAATCTTGTTTATGTTAGTTTGATTATGAGTACCCATATGACATCTTGTGCTCCCGACATGACTTGATGCACTGCCTACTTGATATGACGGGGTACCGTACACTCCTGACATGACATGATACCTCTATACATTACCTGGCGTGACCTGATATACCATGGCTTGACCCGTTACCTGATCTTGTGTCTAATGCCAACAAACCTGACATGTAGTCCTCACGGACCGTTCCTGTTGTCTATCCAGACAAACCTGCTCTTACCTGATCCTGTGTTGGCATTAGTTCTTGATTACGGAATACCTGACTTGACACATATAACTTGGGGGCATGGGAAAATCAAAAGTGTAAACTAAAGTGTAACTTAAAAGGGTATTACTTGATCCGTGGTCCCGGGAGGTAACGGGACAGAGCCATTCGTGACTCTTACATCTTGATCCGTGGTCCCGGGGGGTAACGGGACAGAACCACTCTTGGTTCACATATTCCTGATCCGTGGTCCCGGGGGTTAACGGGACATATCCTTTGAGTTACATGGAGGATTACATTAATTAATTTCAAAGACTTGAGAGTAGATAACCCAATAGAACAGTTTAGTTTACACACTGCACACTACCCTTCACTGCCCTGATTTACATTATTGTTACATCTGCTTTTCATTCATGATTATATTTGCATTGCCTGTTATCCTGTTTATATTTTATTGCTTGATGACATGACGCGCTGACGTCTGGGTTTTACATGGCCCAGATTCTTCTACCTTGTTGCAGACTGATCAGGAGTATTGCCGTTGTTAGACGAGCGGTGAAGTTCCTGTCGGTATGTAGTTTCACTTCCAGGTGTTTCATTTATTGTATCTTTTGGCTTCCGCATATTGTTATTTCTTGACTCTTTCACCCTGGCTTATGGACATGTACTAGATAGTTAGTTTCTTTCCTGTTCTTGATATCTCTACAGCCGTAATGTGACTGTGGAAGGATTTTTCCTATCCACAGGTAGCATGGTTGGCTATGTTGCGTGCCCATCTTAGTGTACTCTGGGAAGCGGGGCGTGACATGGTTCTTTTGGTATCAGAGCCATAGGATATAGGTTAATCGGGTTGATTCTTTGTAATTGGGTATTGGACCCAATACACGAATCAGAATACTCGTGATTAGGAACATGTCCGGCCACGTTGATTATCGTGATTATTGAATCATATCCTTCTCTTGATCCTTTGTTTGGGCGATATGCAAACCACTTTGCATTTTGACCTGAAATCTTTTGGTTCTCTATTGTTTCTCCCTGTTTCTTAATTCTGATACTAGGATTTGGGCGACTTGGGTGGAGTTATGTAATTGTGCCCATGAACTGCAGCATGGTTACAATGCGGTACTCTATCTAAGTAACTTGGAGTCCTGGTCTTGATTCACTTCCATGTTCCATGATCGTTGTACTACCTTGTCCCTCTCGGTCGCCTACCAGTTATTGTTTCATCGCCAGCTTGAATCATGTTTACCGTGGTAAATCCTCTTCAGTATCTTGACTTCGGATGAAGTCATCTCGATATCTTACTTGTTCTTGTTCTCCCCGCATTAGGACTATTCAATCCTAGTGCGTTCCCTTGTTTGTTTTTGTCTTGGGAATGGATTTTCGCGGCACTTTCCACGCTCATATTGATTGTAAGGAAGGGAAGGTGATTCTCCAGATTCCCGGACATTCGGAAATTGTTTTGCTGGAGGAAGCAGTTCTGTCGGGCCAGTCGAGTTAGGGCTAGGCCGACAAACAAGGTTCTTTCGTCAATGGAAGTGGATAAGGAAGAAGCGCCGGCTTTATTTAAGAGTTTCATGGAAGTGTGAAGACATATCAGGTTTACCGTCGAGGCGAGACGTAGAGTTCGCACTTGAACTTGTTCCTGGTGCAGCGCCAATCTCAAAGGGCATGATACCCGATGGCACCAGTGGAGTTGGAAGAAGTCAGGAAGTAGGTTGCTGAATTAGTTGAGAAGGGTTGGTTTTGCCGCAGCAACTTAACTGGGGAAGCTCCAGTTCTTCTAGTAAAAGAAGAAAGATGACACAGGGAAGGCGTGCATTGATTATCGAGAATCAAACCGAGTGATTATTATGAACAAGTACCCGATCCCTCATATTGGCGAAGTGTTTGAGCAGCTTAATGGCGCGAGGGTATTTTCGAAGCTGGATTTGCAGTTCGGATATCATCAGGTCCGAGTTAAATCTGAAGATATTTGCAAGACTGCGTTCCGAACTCAGTATGGACATTACGAGTAGTAGTGATGCCCTTCGGAGTAACGAATACACCGGCAATATTTATGGACTTGATGAATGGAATCTTTTCACCATTCTTGGACCAGTTTTAGTAATGGTCATGGAAGATATTCTGGTCTACTCGAGGAGCATTGAAAAGCATGCAGAACACGTGAAGATCGCACTGCAGACTTGGAGGCAAGAAAGATTATATGCAAGGATGAGCAAGTGCAAGTTTTGGCTTGAAAAAGTAAAGTTTTGGGACATATCGTAGCTTGAGATGGAATCGCCGTTGATCCTAAAAGATCACTGCAGTTCGAGAATGGACGATTCCGAAGACTGTTGCAGAGATAAGAAGTTCCTTGGACTTGCCAGGTATTATAGAAGGATCGTGGAGAATTTTTCTCGTTTGGCTGAGCCTTGACCAAGCTTACGTGCAAGGAGGTACCATTTGTGTGGACAAATAAGTGTGCGTCAGCTTTTGGGACGTTGAAGCAGAGATTGATAACCGCTCTTATTTTGACCATACCAGACAGTTCCGGAGGATTGGTGATTCACAGCGACGCATCTGAAAAAGGATTGGGATGTGTTTTAATGCAACATGGGAAGGTTATGGCCTACGCATCGAGACAGTTGAAAACCCATGAGACGAATTACCCAACTCATGATTTGGAGCTAGCAGCTGTGATTCTCGCTTTGAAGATTTAGAGACACTACTTTGGACGAAAGGGTCGAGATATTCACTAATCACAAAAGCCTAAAGTACGTGTTCGCTCAGAAGGAGCTAGTTGTGAGACAGCGAAGATGGTTGAAGCTGACGGATGACTACGACTTCGATCTTAAGTACCATCCAGGAAAAGTTAGCGTTGTACCGGATACTCAGTCGGATACCGGCAATTCAGATGTTGAGTACGCAGAAGGAACTCGTTGAAGACTTTCGAAGATTTGATTTGGAGGTTATGCTACCGCATTCTACGGGACAGTTGATGCAGCTGCAAGAACAGTCATCGTTGATCTAGAATATTGAAGCAGTGCAATTGCAGGACCCAAGATTTCGGAAGTTTCGAGAACAGGTTGAATCTGAACTTCGAACGGACTACGGCTTCATGAGATGGTTCCTTGCGGTATGGTAACCATTGTATGTGCCAAAAGGAGACACTTACGAGGGTGTTGATGGAGGCACACAATTCCGCGTATTCTGTACATCCAGGAGGCATGAAGATATACGGAGGTCTACGACAGCAATTCTGGTGGGAAGGCATGAAACAGAAGTTTGCTCGCTTTGTGGCAAAGTGCTTGGTGTGTCGGTAAGTTAAGGCTGAACATCAAGGGTTGCTGGTTTATTGCAACCACTTCCGATTCCTCAGTGGAAGTGGGAACATATAACCACGGTTTTCATGACGGCTCTACCAAGGAGTCCGAAGGCAACAATGTAGTTGGGTGATCGTTGACGGTTTGACCAAGGCAGCTTATTCATTCCTTTCGAGTTGGTCAATCAACAGAAGTTTTGGCAGAACGGTATGAGCGGGGGATTGTAGGATTGCGTGGAATGTCGGTGAGCATCGTGTCCGATCGTGACACTCGTTTCTTGGCACACTTTTGGAAGAGCTTACAGGGAAGTTTGGGGACTCGATTGAAGTTTAGCACAGCTTATCGCCCTCTAACAGAAGGCCAGTCGGAGAAAGCGATCCACATTCTCGAAGACATGTTGAAATCCTGCATGTTAGACTTCAAGGGTTCATGGGAGGATCATCTACACTTGGTGGAGTTTTCTTACAACAACAGTTTCCAGGCGACTTTTGGGATGGCTCCATTCGAAGCTTCATGTGGTCGCAGGTGTCGTTCACCTGTTTGTTGGGACGATGTCGGGGAACGAAGATTGTTGGGACCAGATTTGGTTGTGCAGACAGTTGATAAGGTTTTATACTATCCGGAATCTTGTGAAAGCATCACAAGACCGACAAAAGAGTTGGGCAGTTACATCGAGAAGACCTCTAGAGTTCGTTGTTGGTGGTTAGTATTCTTGAAGATGTCACCGACTAGAGGGGTGATCGATTATAGAAGTCGAGAAAAGTTTAGTCCTCGATTCGTTGGACCTTTTAAGATTTTGAGGTGTATTGGAGAAGTGGTGCATCGTTTGGTGTTACCGAAATCTTTGGAGAATGTTCATGACGAGTTTCTTGTATCTCAACCTCGTAGGTATGCTCGAGATGAAATACATGGATTGGACCTTTCGGAGAAGACCGTACGAGAAGATTTAACCTTTAGGGAGCGACCGAGGTAAATTGTGGATCGAAGTGAAAAGGGTTCTTAAGAACGAGGTTATCACTGTTTTCTTGAAGTAATCGCTCACATGGAGAATCAACTTGGGAACGAGAAGATGAAGCCCGATAGAAGTTTTCTCATCTATCTTTGTTGTTTCTTGACTGATTATCCTTTCTTGTTCTTGGAATTTCGAGGATGAAATTCTTTTGTAGTTGGGTATAATGTAACACCCGAGTTCATTTATACCAATTCCAGTCTCCGTATTTACTTATCCTTGGTCTGTTTTTGATTTATCGTGTTGGGTCGAAAGGTATTTTACATGTTACTGGGCATTCGACCCGACCCGCTTGCTTGAACCTGTTTAACTCTTGTTATAGATTGCCTTGACTGGTTGCATGGACTGGTGCACCTCATAATTCAGTATACTGGTATTTTATCCTATATCGCATCTTTTGCATATAACAGTTTAAATCATGTAAAATAAATTAAAATTGCATTTCATGGCCTGCTTGATACTCCTAATCTTGTGCTAGCGTCCTTGCATCGTGCTCTCGTCCCGTTCAATGAAACGGATGCGTTTGGACGGCTACGCGCACGTACGTGCGTCCGTATTTGGGGGTATGCTTTTCTATTACATAATCTTTCATTTTAAATTTTGGAGCATACAAATAATTTTTGTATTTTAAATCCAAACTTTTGGACCCAACCCGGGCGCATTTCTGAATTATTTTGTATCTGCCAAAATTCAATTGGTTGAGTTTTAAATTTAATCTCTAAATATTATCTTCAGTTCATAAGATTTCCTAAAACTACTTTAAATCTTTTTCACAATTTCTTTTAACTAAACGGTTTCTCTCTTTCTTTCTTATATTTTTCCCCATCAACCAATCAAACTCTCCTTTTTATTTGCTAGCCCCACCACCGAGACGCTCTTTTCTATCTCTTTCCTTTCCCACAACCAATAACAAGCTTCCTTTTAAATCCACCGGGCGCCACGTCTCTCTCTCTCTATCTTTCCCAAAATCTTTTCCCTTTTCTCTTCTTCTCTCTTATCTCCGCAGCTCTCTTTCTCTCTCCCTTTCTCTCTCATCTCGCTCTTTCTCTCACCTCTCGGGATTACTGTGCGTTCCTCGATTGTGGTCACCGTGCCGCGCTACGCTCACCTCCCTTCGTGCTTTCCTCCATCTTCCTCATTTCAAATCCGAGCTCGCCACGAGAAACCCTAGCAGACTTCGCCGCCTCCTCAAACTCCTCAACCCTCGTCTCCACCCACTTATCCTCCTCATCTCCATCTCATTCCTCCTCCTTTCTCCTTCTTCTTCCATATCCCGAGCCTATCTCTTCTTTCTCGAGCACCTACTGCAAACCCACCAAACCCATCTCCTCGTCACCGGCGATCCCTAGACCTCGCCGTCACCACCAGTCCCCTCTCACCTCCACCTTCATCACCTTCTCCTCTTCCCACTCACCAAACCCTGCACACCCGAGACGAGGCAGCGCAAACCCTAACCTAACCCAGGAACCCACAGAAAACCATACCCACGCCTAAGCCCTTCCTCGTCTCTGCCTCGCCGCCGGCGATCGTCCCTCACCGTCACTACCCTGGTTACCCTATCTCCCTTCTCTCCTCTACTACTCCATATCCCAGTACAATCCCATGCAACCTTGATCCCCGACGGCCAAGAACCCATGCACACTGCTACCTTCGCCGGGGAACCCACACGCCGGCAACCCTCGTCGCCGTCGCCGTTGCCGACTCCCATGAAGCCCCAGAACCCATAGCCACAGTGAGACCTTCTTCTTAATCTTCTCTTCTTCAAATTCCTCGTGCATTTCCTCTTGATGTATTCACTGTTGTTTCTCGTTGCTGGATCCGACGTGCCGACGACGATCCCCACGACCCGGTGAGGATACCTGGCCCGTGTGTTTCCATCGTATGTTGTTTAGACTCATTCCGTGTACCGTGCGCGCATCGCGACGTTTTCCGCCGACGTGAGACGTTCCGTATTCCCGTTCCTGATCCGATCAAGGCAAGTTAATCTTGCTACATGCTACTTTAACTACTACTTATGCTATTTAAAGTTCTATATATCCCTTGATTGCACGTTACCCCTGCAGCTTACATTTAATGCTATAATTTTCCTTGTAACAGTTTGACATTCCGTTATATCATTTTGTTTCATCGTATGAAACATGCCTTGCTGCATTTAGTTCTACTATACATAGTACCCACAATCAAAATTGAATCACATAACAATTATTGTCTAGTCCACAGTACCCTTTTATGTTGTATACCCTGTTGGACACCCGTGGGTTTCTTTAACTGGTTTTAGTTTTAATTGCATCTCCTGAACCTATTATACAGGTTAGTGCATCTCTAAATTACGTAGTGCACGTTAACATGATTCTAACATCCATAGTTGTATACCTTAGATAAGTAATGATGACCGTGCATCGATATAATGTAATATGTACCTATTTGCTTACCATATTACCTGATCTAGTTTATTGTTCTGATAGTATTCATGCTGGTTCATTTATAATCTTGTTTATGTTAGTTTGATTATGAGTACCCATATAACATCTTGTGCTCCCGACATGACCTGATGCACTGCCTACTTGATATGACAGGGTACCGTACACTCCTGACATGACATGACACCTCTATACATTACCTGGCGTGACCTGATGTACCATGGCTTGACCCGTTACCTAATCTTGTATCTAATGCCAACAAACCTGACATGTAGTCCTCACGGACCGTTCCTGTTGTCTATCCAGACAAACCTGCTCTTACCTGATCCTGTGTTGGCATTAGTTCTTGATTACGGAATACCTGACTAGACACATATAACTTGGGGGCATAGGAAAATCAAAAGTGTAAACTAAAGTGTAACTTAAAAGGGCATTGCTTGATCCGTGGTCCCGGGGGGTAACGGGACAGAGCCATTCGTGACTCTTACATCTTGATCCGTGGTCCCGGGGGGTAACGGGACAGAACCACTTTTGGTTCACATATTCCTGATCCGTGGTCCCGGGGGGTAACGGGACATATCCTTTGAGTTACATGGAGGATTACATTAATTGATTTCAAAGACTTGAGAGTAGATAACCCAATAGAACGGTTTAGTTTACACACTGCACACTACCCTTCACTGCCCTGATTTACATTATTGTTATATCTGCTTTTCATTCATGATTATATTTGCATTGCCTGTTATCCTGTTTATATTTTATTGCTTGATGACATGACGCGCTGACGTCTGGGTTTTGCATGGCCCAGATTCTTCTAGCTTGTTGCAGACTGATCAGGAGTATTGTCGCTGTTAGACGAGCGGTGAAGTTCCTGTCGGTATGTAGTTTCACTTCCAAGTGTTTCATTTATTGTATCTTTTGGCTTTCGCATATTGTTATTTCTTGACTCTTTCACCCTGGCTTATGGACATGTACTAGATAGTTAGTTTCTTTCCTGTTCTTGATATCTCTACAGCCGTAATGTGACTATGGAAGGATTTTTCCTATCCACAGGTAGCATGGTTGGCTATGTCACGTGCCCATCTTAGCGTACTCTGGGAAGCGGGGCATGACATATCTTAAGGACGTGTTCCCCTACAGATGATCCGACGGCCAACCTCGCCTGAAAAATCTTCTTCGAGGTCTCGTATCTTGCGATACGAGATTTCTCTCCATATAATTCTTTGGTACGGAGGAATATGGATTCAAGATCCATATTCTCGTACCGCCTCTGGTGCTCGTTGTCCATAGAGGCCAGCACGAGGCACTTGGCCTTCGCGCAGTCAACTCCCAGGTCTTACGGATTTCCTTATCTCCGACGCTAGATTCTGAACCTGGGACGGCGGGGGCTTTAGTAGTGAGCCCAACTTGTCATAAGTTATTGCCATCTTGACATTTCTGAACCAATCTTTGTAGTTTGGCCCTGTCAATATATTTTTATCTAATAGTAACTTAAGGCCCGTCATCTTTGGTTGCTGCAATTAGGAGAGAGAGAAGAAACACTTTAGCATGATACTTTTGCACGTTTAGATTGGTTTTTAGTTTATCTAAACAGGATGGCTCCCACAGTTTCTCGAATCCTTCCTCAAACCAGAAAAGAAGAATTAGTTATGATTAGTCTCACCGTACAATTCTTGCTTAACCATTTAGCCAGGATAGTGTTGGTACTTCGAGGAAGGTTTTACGACGCTTTCGCGAAGTTTCTTAATTAAATAACTTTTATCCCTGGAGGCGTAACCCCGCTAACACCTTTCTAGACACCTACTTGGTTTATAGCATTGATCGTTAAGTGGAAAAAAAAACTCCCGAGGAGTAGCATATACTCACATAGGATCGGGATCCAAATATCATCGTGTGATAAAGTCGAAGGAATCCGACCAAAATTATCACACTCCAAATGGTATGCAACACTAGCAAGTTTCAGTTTCTTTAAAAACTCCCGATGTGGATTTTTCCCCATGCTCTTATGACCTTGACGAAGGCCGACATATCATAAGTCACATGTCAGGTTCTACCCGTCATTATCCAGGTTAATTTGAACCCACCCGTACATACCCTTGACGAAGGCCAAAATAGCAGTATGATTGTCCCAAACCAACGCATCTATCTATGCTACAGATGAATATTTAGCAGCTACCAATCATTATGCCTTGGCGAAGGTCAAAATACATAGCTTGAATACTACTGAATGTCCAACTGAAATGATGGAGGGATACGAATGGTTTTGGCGAAACCGTTAACGTAGTGAACTTGATATAATCGAAAGAACCTGATAGCTTTTAAAAGGAGTGGTTTAAGCTCCGCATTTTTAAAAGTTTTTCTGTTTTTGAAAAAATCGAGTGGTTTTAAAATTATTCCAACGATTCAGTTTTGGTTTGTTTGCTTTGCATTAATGTAATGCAGTCCCATCAATTAACCTACTATTGCAGAAAAAGACAAAAATACAACGTACGCTTATGTCATCCGCGTTCGCCACGGGGCCCCGTCTTACACCGTTAGGTTAGATAACTAACGCCAGAGCTGGAGGCTGGACTAGCGCGGATGCAAAACATATGCAACGTCTAATATATATATATATATATATATATATATATATATATATATATATATATATATATATATATATCCATTCGTCAAACGCAATAATAGGCATTCCAGATTACAGATGAACACATTGGATATATTAAGAATTCCGCGTTTCGTTTAAGCCTGTAACGAAAGACGGATTCCATGGTCGTGATGAATAGCCAAACCCCACCCCAGACCCCTATTGGTGTGGCAAACTACCCGCCAAATACCCGAAGCGAAGCAACCTCCTTCAACAACGTGAGTAGGCCACTCGGCACTTCAAAGTACCCAGTAGTTTGTGCACCCTACCTTGGGTCTATCCTAGGAGCAATAAACAGTAAATGAAATAATACAACAGTGGCTACAATCTCAACCCGGATGTGCCCCGCTAAAAAATATTACAACAATTTACAATTTACATCGAATAAAAGAATATAACACCTCACATCCCCGGCTATTCATTCACGACAATCCAACAATATTCATATACACAATCCAATCATCACAAATATGTGCAACCTCCAACTAACTGACATATAGCAATTAGCGAAAGTTACAAACACATATATCAAACACAGAAACGATACATAACCAAGATCGATAGAAATTCGATCGAAACATAATTTTATTATCTACCAAAAGGCAAACTAGCACAATGAAAACTGTGGGCAGAAATAAAATATACCAAAAAATATAACACAACAAATAAAACCAACAAAAGAAAAACGAGTCAACTCTGACTTGACTCGGCTGCGGAACGGCGGCGATTCATACCGATTCGCCGCGGTTCCACAGCGGTCTTGCCGAGTTAGAGACTCGTGCTTCTTGGGTGATCTTAGAATTCCCTGCTTTATTTTTTAAGGCCTCTGGAAAATGTTTAAGACCAGATTTTAAAAACAGCAAGCTAGGTTTTGTGATATAGTTTCGGGTTTTTCCGACGATCGAAGTTCTAACAACTTGCTAGCATGTTAGTTATGGTTTAGTTTGGCTCTGAAACCACTGTAATTCGATGCCACGGACCCCATGTGTTTGCGGGGAGGCGGAGTTTGCAAAAAACGATTTTTATAAGCTTCGTAACATCGACTAAACTCCAAGATCGATACTAAACCCTAACTAACCGATATGCAAAGAGGTTTAACTACAAAGTGAGAAAGTTATACCTCAAGTTACTATCCTTCTTCTTTTTCTCGCTGTCCTCCTTCTCATCGTGAGCTCCTCGTCGGGAAAATGGATCACGCCTCCTCTTCGGCTTCTCAAAGTCGTAGAAGATCCACCCGAGAGTTCCGACCTTGAGCTTAACCTCCAAGAAGAGGTAACTAGGTCACTTGGTGTGCAAAACTAAGTAGATTAGAATGAGTAGAGAGTGTTAAAGGATTTAGTTATGCCTCAAACCCTAGGATTCTCAACTCATGAGACAATTAGGGTTTGCTTTGAGGAAGATGAAGAGAGTGAGCTTAAGAGGAGAGAGAATATGTTTTTGATAATGATAATAATATCAAGTATGGCATCTATTTTAACTCTAATGAAAGATAAAAATATCTCTCACAAATATCTTACAAATATCACAAAAATATCTAAGTCTTCTCCTCTCACAAGAATCCAAAAAAGTCAATATAATAGCTATGCCCAATTTCACTAAAATACCATGAAGTTTCCCTCCTCACAATTATCCACCTCATTAAGCATTTAACCTAAAATGCTAAATCATATAATGAGGTTTAATCATCTTTAAGCAAACTTGAATAATTACAAGAATGCGGCTCACAATCGTATATACATGCCCGCATCCGTGTTCCGAGAATGAGCTTAGAATGAACGACAACTCTTGACCCCCACTCATTCAAGCATGGAATTTTGCAATATAAAATTGCAACCATGCTTGAATAGTGAGTCAAGATGAATAAACAAATATAACTCCCATGCTTGCAACCATGCTCTCAATTTACACCTCATTTCTATTTTTCTCAAAAAAAGAAAATCAAGCCATGCTTCATTATTATATATATGTGTGTGTGTGTGTGTGTGTAATTAGTGAGCTAATGATATTTGTTAAGATATAATTATATCACATATTATATATATCACATTATTAAATCAACACTTGATTTAATAATCCGGTTATATCACATATGACCGACTAATATCATTTATCTGTATATCACATTATCAAATCAACACTTGATTCGAAAACCTGGTTATATCACATATAACCGAACCGATAATAGATAACTGCCAGATTACAATAGGGTATCACATACTCGTATTTAATCAGGCCCACACACATATCACATATGTGTCCTACTTCGTTTCGCTTGAACTAAGAAACTTCTGTGTGGGACTCTAAAGACTCGTCAATACGCCAGCAGTAGGTGATGATCACATCAGTCATCTATAAGCCATCAGCGGTTCTAGCTGGACATAACGGCTACCCGGGTATTGAGCGATATGAAGATCAACAAGCAAGTTCGTCCATACTCTCCATGAAGCCTATTAGTAACACTACCGTACAGTCCGGTCTCTTCGTCTAATATATCGCATATCATGTCTAGGGGTGGTAAACGTCAATCCCCAGTAACGTGATAAGTGATGCCGATGTCTGGCCTATAACGGTTCGAGAAACTACTAATAACACTTATCAGTAAATCTCGGCAGCAACCCTGGCCAGGGACTTCCAGTTATAGCCAATCGAGTATAGCGCAATATCAACCCCCAATACCGGGAGAGACGAAACCCCTCCTATCGCTCATTGCCTCCATATGACTCGGGACTGTACCCAAAATCCACCTGTTTGCACGACTCCTTTGAGCCATGGTAGGGAGGAAATCAAAGCACAGTGGGAGCCACACAAGACTTTATGACGATCTCGGGTCTACAGACTAACCTGTACCATTGTCACCAGAGGACGGCGATCTGACGATAGGTATACTACCACATAGGAGTCCTCGGCGAGTCCTGTTCGGTGTACCCATTCTCCAATGAGCACCCGTGTACAATCTTTGATGTCACAGACCAATAGTTGTGGGATCAACCATCGCCCTCTAAAGGACAAGAAACGTACACACTAGTCTACACTGGAATATCAATTCCCTGGTATCGATATTCCCACGACTTTGAACTGATTTAAAGATGTACTTATGGACCACTCTGTCCCCACTAGTATGATCTCATCATAATCCTGGTAGTCAAGTACATATCCTAAGGGTTTTATCAACATGTGAGAGCAAGACAGTAAAGATTAGCAGTCAACATGTTAAGATAAAGAGTAACTAGATAGCATACTATCATGTCGAGCAAGAAAGTCCTATATGTGTGTGTGTGTGTGTGTCCAAGCATCTACTATAATATACATCACATGTACAATAATGGGCTCTAGGGCATACATATAACGAACAATCTCCCACTTGCACTGAGGCCATGTGTTGTAGTATCTCATACCCAACATCCTAACAAGTCTCTCAAATTGTATCTGGGGGAGGGCCTTTGTGAGTGGATCCGCTACGTTGTCCTTCGTGTCAACTCTCCTGATCTCGATCTCCCAGCGATCTACTATCTTCCTAATCAGGTGATACCGCCTCATAATATGTCTGGATCTCTGATGGGACCTGGGTTCCTTGGCCAAAGCCACCGCTCCATTGTTATCACAATACACAGGTATTGGATGCACAATGGATGGAACTACACCAAGCTCAGTAATGAACTTCTTCATCCAGACAGCTTCTTTGGCAGCATCGTTGGCAGCAATGTATTCAGCCTCCATCGTCGAGTCTGCTACGGTGTCTTGCTTGGAACTCTTCCAACACACCACCCCTCCATTGAGGGTAAAGACAAAACCCGAGACCGACTTACTGTCGTCCTTATCACTCTGGAAGCTCAAATCGGTAAAGGACTCCACCTGGAGTTCACTGTTACCATACACCAAGAACATTTCTTTAGTCCTTCTCAAGTACATAAGAATGTTCTTCACAGATGTCCAGTGGTTTTCCTCAGGATCTTATTGATACCTGCTCACTACACCTAGTGAGCAAGCTACATCCGGTCTGGTACATAATATCGTATACATGATAGAGCCTACTGCCGAAGCATAGGGTATCCCTTGCATGCGAGCCCTCTCCAAATCAGTCTTGGGAGACATCTCTTTGGAGAGAGTGATTCCTGAACAAGCGGGTACATTACCTCGCTTGGAATCTTCCAAACTAAACCTCTTTAGTATGGTGTCTATGTACCTGGATTGGGATAATCCCAAAATCCGTTTAGATCTATCTCTATAGATCTTTATTCCCAGAATGTAGGAGGCATCACCAAGATCTTTCATGGAGAACTTGAGTGATAAGAAGAGCTTGACCGAGGGTAGCATAGGAATATTGTTTCCTATCAAGAGTATGTCATCCACGTACAATACGAGGAAGACCACCCTACTCTCTACAGCCTTCTTATATATATAAGGTTCATCTATATTTTTGATAAAGTCAAATTCTTTGATAGCTTCATCAAAACAGATGTTCCAACTCCGCGACGCCTGCTTTAATCCATAGATGGATTTAAGCAGCTTGCATACATTTCCGCTGCCCCCACTGTCTACGAAGCCCTCTGGCTGTGTCATGTACACGCTCTCTTTTAAATCACCATTTAGAAAAGCGGTCTTGACATCCATCTGCCATATTTCGTAGTCATGGTATGCAGCAATGGTAAGTAGGATCCTGATGGACTTAAGCATAGCGACAGGAGAAAAGGTTTCATCATAGTCGACGCCAAGTCGTTGACGAAAACCTTTTGCTACAAGTCTAGCTTTGAAAGTTTCAACTTTTCCATCTACACTTATCTTCTTTTTGAAGATCCACTTGCTCCCAATGGGTTTTACCCTTTCAGGAGCAACTTCCAAAGTCCATACTTGGTTAGTGTACATGGATTCCATCTCGGATCTCATAGCATCCATCCATTTCACAGAGTCTCCACTTGTGATGGCCTGCTCGAAACTAATCGGGTCATCATCTTCCATGATGCAATCCTCGCTCCCACCGTCTATGAGAAAACCATAGTATCTCTCAGGTGGATGGGGAACCCTACTAGATCTGCGGAGTGGCTGGGGTTCGTTGTGCACTATTGGATCCTCTGGTTCCACCAAATCACCAGTTGTGGTTTGTAATGCTGGAACTTCTTCCAGTTCTACCTCATCGCCACTAATTTCTTTAACAAGAAATTCCTTTTCTAAAAAGGTGGCATGTCGAGAAACAAACAACTTTTGTTCCTCTGAGTGGTAGAAGATATACCCTCGCGAATTCTTGGGATATCCTATAAATTTGCACAATAATGACCTTGCCTCGAGCTTGTCCGGATTTTGTGTTTTCATATAGGTCGGGCAACCCCATACCTTAATATATTTAAGGTATGGTCTATTCCCTTTCCATATCTCATATGGAGTGGTAGGCACAGATTTGGTGGGAACCATATTCAATAGGTCTGCAGCTGTTTCAAGCGCATATCCCCAAAAAGAAATAGGAAACTCAGAAGTACTCATCATAGAGCGCACCATATCTAATAGGGTGTGATTTCTCCGCTCCGATACACCGTTATATTGTAGTGTATACGGAGGAGTAAGCAGAGAGAGAATCCCATTCTCTTTTAAATAGTCTCGGAATTCCCTGCTCAAGTATTCTCCTCCCCGATCAGATCGTAGGACTTTAATACTTTTGCCAGCCTGGTTTTCAACTTCGCACTTATATTCCTTGAATTTCTCAAAAGCTTCAAACTTGTGTTTCAACAAGAACACATGTCCGAACCTTGAGAGATCATCGGTGAATGTAAAAAAGTACGAAAAACCATTTCTGGCATTTGTAGACATAGGACCGCATACATCACTATGCATTAGTCCCAAGAGTTCAGTAGCTCCTTCTCCGTGTCCAGTAAACGGAGTTTTGGTCATCTTTCCTTTGAGACATGAATGGCAAGTTTCATAAGATGAAAATTCGAACGGATTCAAATATCTATCTTTATGCAACTTAGCCAGTCTTGTCGCATTGATATGACCTAATCTACAGTGCCACAAGAAGGCTTCGTTCATTTCTGAACTTTTTCTCTTGTTTGTGTTCTGTACGTTAAAAACTGTACATTGATTAAGAACGTATATACCGTTACATAACGTACCATATCCAATCAACACATAATTCTGGATAATGTTCATAACATTATCCTCTAATGTGAGATTATATCCTTCTTTAGTTAGCAAAGAAACCGATATGATGTTGCACATCATCTTTGGTACGTAGTAACAGTCGTTCAGAATCAATGTATTACCAGTTGGTAATACAAGGTGATAATCGCTAACTGCCTTGGCTACAACAATTGCACCATTCCCTACTGTTAAGGATCAATGTATTACCAGTTTGGTTCTGGAGTTTTAACGTGGACGAGGAAGAGGAGAAAGTTGGCCGGCGACAGGGAGATGGGGGACGAGGTCGACAACGGGGTTGAAGAGATGAGGAGGCTGGATTGGTCGGCGTTAAAAGAAGAGAGAAAGAAAGAAGAAGTCGGGGATGAAGGCTCTGGGTCACATCAAGGGTGAGTAGAGGAGGTGGTAGGGTCGTTGACGAGAAGATAGGGCGTTGACGATGACGAGGTCGAGAAAATGAGGAGATGAGGTGATCAGAGAAGAAAAGAAAAAGAAGAAAAAAAGAGAAGGTGATGCCGGCAGTAGGTTAGGTGATGAAAGGAGTGTTGGCGACGACAAGAGGGAAGGAGTGATGAAGGTGATAGGGGTGGTTATCGGGTTCATACGGCGGCGAGAGGGGATGATGAGGGAAGTGGGTTCGGTCGTGGGGGTCGAAGCTCCGGCAAGGTCTCGGGGAAGAGGAGATGGCAACGAAAAGAAAGAAGAGGAGATGAGGGGGTGGTGATAACGAGGAGGAGGAGGTGAATGGCGATGAGGTGGTGAAGCGTGGGTTACGGCACGGGAAAGAGAACGAGAGGAGAGAGAGATGGAGTCGGGGAGAGAGAGAAAGTGTTTATAAATAAGTATATTAGTAGTAATAATATATATATATATATAAATATATATATATATAATAGTTAGAGTCTACGTATAAGAATATTAAGTAATATATTATATATATTTTGTAGGATTTTACAGATAATACCAGATCACTCCAAATATTATTCATATCCATTCAAAAATATAGTTTTTAAATATAAAGAACATACGTAAGAATTTTAACCATAATGCAACAATCTATAATTAAATACATATACCCACAATAAAATCTATGTAAATATACTTAAGGATTTTTAATTATTTTGTTGTCCATATTTTAGGATATGAATATACTAGATAAGGGCAACAATCAGATATGTGGTGATATGTCATGCAAAATTAAATAGCAAAAGCATATTATTTGTTTATATCTTGTATTATAAAGATATATGCAAAGATTAAAATATTATATATATATATAGTACTTGATTCACACGGATACACTGTACTAACAAATATTTGATATAACCTCGCACCATATCAGGTTTCACACATGTGGGTCGGTTCAGATAAAGACTGCTACTACTTGAATCATTCGCAACCCAATCGCAAAAGAATAAAAGAGTTTTAAAGCAAGATTTGAAATGCCAAATTATATTGTATAAATGTATAGGGTGTTACATTATACCCAACTACAAAAGAATTTCATCCTCGAAATTCACAGAACAGGGAAAAGACAAGAAAATGCGGATCTAAGAAAATAGGTGTGAAAACTTCTGTCGAATCTCGTTTTCACGTTCCCAAGTAGACTCTCTATGCGAACGATTCCCCTATGAAACGAGTACTAGTGGGATTACTTTATTCCTGAGAACCTTTTCTCGTCGATCCACAATAGCCATTGGTCACTCTTCATACGTTAAATCTTCCCTTACTGTCAATTCTGAGTGATCTAGGACGTGCGTCTCATCTCTAACATACTTGCAGAGTTGATACATGAAACACGTCGTGAACACCCGCCAAGGATGGTGGTAAAGCCAATCGATAATCTACCTCTCTAACACGCTCGATGACATCGAAAGGCCCCACGAATCGAGAACTAAGCTTGCCTTTACTATCAAATCGGATTACTCCTCTAGTCGGTGATATCTTCAAGAACACAAGATCACCAACCGCGAACTCCAAATGTCTTATTCCAGTATTAGCCCAACTTTTCTGTCGATCCTATGCCATCTTCATATGATTACGGATCAAGTTAACTTTCTCCACAGTTTGCACAATAAGATCCGATACCAACAATCTTCTTTGTTCAATATCGTCCCAACAGACAGGCGAGCGACACTTATGTCCATACAATGTTTTGAATGGAGCCATCTATATAGTCACCTGAAAACATATCTTCAAGAGTTTGGATCGTTCTATCAAACCGGCCATCTGTCTGAGGGTGATACGCCATGCTAAATTTCAAGTGAGTTCCCAAACTTTCCTGTAGACTCCTTCAAAAGTGTTATAGAAATCGACTATCACGATTAGAAACAATGCTCACGGGTACTCCATGCAATCTCACAATCTCCTGCATGTACCCCTCTGCCAAAGCCTCCGTCGATTAACCCACTCGAAATGGTATGAAATGAGATGCCTTGGTCAATCGATCGACAATCACCCAAACTGCGTTATTTCCCTTTGGACTCCGTGGTAAACTGTCACAAAATCCATGGTTATATCTTCCCACTTCCATTGAGGAATCGAAAGTGGTTACAACAAACCAGATACCCTTTGATGTTCAGCCTTGACTTGCTGACACACCAAGTACTTCGATACGTAACGAGCAATCTCTCTTTTCATGCCTTCCCACCAGAAATGTTGTCGCGGATCTCTATACATCTTTGTGCCTCCCGGATGTACTGAATACGCGGAACTATGAGACTCCTTCATGACTTCTTCACGAACATCTCCTTTAAGCACATGTAAATGACTTATATATTGTAACGAACCATCTTCATGAATCAACAGATCTGTTCGAAGTCCCGCTTCTACTTGTTCTCAAAACTTTTGCAGTCTTGGATCGTGCGACTGTGCTTCTTTAATGTTATCGATCAAGGATGACTATACTTGCAACTGCATCAACTGTCCTAAAGAATCTGGTAGTACAATCTCCAACTCGAAGCTCTGAAGATCAGCTATAATCTCCTTCTATGCAGTCAACATCCATATCGCTGGCAACCGACTTAGAGCATGCGGCACTACATTAATTTTCCCCGGATGGTACTTTAGATCAAGATTATAGTCAGCCATCAGCTCTAACCATCTACGCTGCCTCATGTTGAGCTCTTTCTATGTTAACACATATTTTAGACACTTGTGATCGGTAAATACTTCTACCCTTTCGCCCAATAAGTAGTATCTCCAAATCATCAAAGCAAAAATCACTGCTGCTAGCTCCAGATCATGAGTTGGGTAGTTCTTCTCATGAGTTTTCAATTTTCTTGATGCATATACTATGACCTTCCTATGCTGCATTAGAACGCATCCCAAGTCTTTCCCAGACGCGTCGCTGTGAATAACTAGTCCACCGGAACCATCTAGCACTGTCAGAATAGGAGTGGTGGCCAATCTCTGCTTCATCGCTTCAAAAGATGATGCACACTTCTCAGTCCACACGAACGGTACCTTCTTTCGTGTTAACTTAGTCAATGGTTCTGCTATTCGAGCGAAGTTCTCCACAAACCTTCTATAGTATCTGGCAAGCTCAAGGAAACTTCTGATCTTCCCTTCTTTGGAATTGGCCAATTATGAACAGCTGCAATCTTTTCAGGGTCAATGACAATTCCATCTCCGGATACAACATGACCCAAGAACTTCACTTCTTAAAGACAAAACTCGCACTTGCTCATCTTAGCATATAAATTTTCTTGTCTCAATATTTGCAGTGCGATCCTCAAGTGTTTTTCATGCTCTTCTTTGCTCCTCGAATATACCAGAATATCACCAATGAACACCCTATGAATTGATCCAAATATGGTGAAAAGATTCAGTTCATCAAGTTCATAAATATTGTCGATGCGTTACTGACTCCAAATGGCATCACAAAGTACTCGTAATGCCCATATCGAGTTTGGAACGCCGTCTTGCAAATGTCTTCTGCTTTCACCCAAACTCGATGATGCCCAGATCGCAAGTTTAACTTTGAGAATACTCTCGTGCCACTGAGTAGATCGAATAATTCGCCGATGCGAGGGATTGGGTACTTATTCTTAATAGTCACCCGATTTAGTTCCCGATAGTCGATGCACATCCTTCGCGTGCCATCCTTCTTCTAAACTAGAAGAATTGGAGCTCTCCATGGTGAACCGCTGCTGCAAATCTAACCCTTCTCTAGTAATTCAGCAACTTGTTTCTTTATCTCTTCCAGTTCTACCGGTGCCATTAGATAATAAGCCTTTGAAATCGGCGCTGCTCCAGGAATAAGTCAATAGCGAACTCCACGTCTCGTTTTAGCGGTAAACCCGATATGTCCACGAACACATCCATAAAATTGAAAGTGTTTTTGGGGTGATAATTAACACTAACCTAGAATCTAAACTAGATGATTAGGGTTTATGGTTTGATTCAACTAAACTAAAGCAAGTGAAAGAAATTACAACCTAGTAGATCGAGTCCTTTACTTCACAAGCTCCGTGTAGTAGTCCACGCGACTCCACTAGGCTCCACTTGAAGTTGGATCGAGCTTCCTTTGCGATCTTCGTGCTGAAGATAATCCACCCGAAGCTCCGCTAATCCAAGCTACCTCTTCACTAAACTCTTTAGTGAAGGAAACACACTACACTAAAGTGCTAATCTAGTGTAGGATGGTGAAGGAGGGGTGTTGTTTGCTCACTAGGGTTCTCACAAGCTCAAGGGCTCACAACTCATGTGAGGGATTGAGCTTGGAGGTGGAGGTAAAGAAGATGGAGAGAGCAAATGAGCTCAAGTGAAGAAAAATGAACAAGTGAATAAAATGCAAGTGTAGAATGGCTTTTACAAACTCACACTTATTGAAGCATCAATTTTTCTCAATAATAAAATGAAGTCATGCTTCAATAGTGACGTAAGATGAATAAAATATTCATCAAGCCATGCTTCACCCCATTCCTCAAAAGTCTCCTCTTTTCCACCTCACATTTTCCATTTCCAAAAAAATAGAAAATCAATCATGCTTCATAATATATATATATATATATATATATATATATATATATATATATATATCACATATATATTAATATATATAGATAAGCAAATAATTAATGAGCAATAATATTAGTTAATATATAATTATATCAAATATAAATATATATCATATTATTAAATCAACACTTAATTTAATAATCCGGTTATATCACATATAACTGACTAATATCATTTATCTGTATATCACATTATCAAATCAACACTTGATTCAATAATCTGGTTATATCACATATAACCTAACTGATATCAAATAACCATCAGATTAGAATACGGTATCACATACTCGTATTTAATCAGGCTCCCGCACATATCTGTATATGTGTCATACTTCCTTTCGCTTGAACTAGGAAACTTCTATGTGGAACTCTAAAGACTCGACAATACGCCAGCAGTAGGTAATGATCACATAAGTTAACTATAAGCCGTCGGCAGTACTAGCTATACGTAATAGCTACCCAGGTATTGAGCGATTAGAAGATCAACAAGCAAGCGTGTCCAAACTCCCATGAAGCTTATAAGTAACACTTACCGTACAGTCCGGTCTCTTCGTCTGATATGTCGTATATCGGGAGTGGAATCGTCAGACCCCAATAACTTGATAAGTCATGCTGATATGTGGCCTATAACGGTACGAGAAATTACTGATAACTCTTACCAGTAAATCTCATCAACAGCTCTGGACAGGGACTTCCTGTTATAGCCAATCGAGCATAGCGCAACATCAACTCCCTATACCGAGAGAGACGAAACCCCTCCTATCGCTCATTGCCTCCATATGACTCGGGACTGTACCCAAAATCCACCTGTTTGTACAACTCCTTTAAGCCATAGCGGGAAGGAAATCAAAGCACGGTGGGAACCACACAAGACTCTATGACGATCTCGGGTCTACAGACTAACATGTACTAGTGTCACCAAAGAACTGCTATCTGACGATAGGTATAGTACCATCTAGGAGTTCTCGGTGAGTCCTGTTCGGTGTACCCATTCTCTAATGAGCACATGTGTACAATTTTTGATGTCAAACACCAATGGATATGGGATCAACCATCTCCTCCTACAGGATCAAGAAACGTACACACTAGTCTACTCTAGAATATCGATGCCCTGTCTCGATACTCTCTCGACTAGGAACTGTTAAAGGATGTGCTTGTCGAATACAAAAGTCCCAGTAGTATGATCTGCATCATAGTCCTGGTAGTCAAGAAAACATCCTAAGGTCTTTATCAACATGTATCAGGGAGACATTATAATAATACTAAGTGTACATGTTAAGATAAAGAGTAACCAGATAGCATACTATCATGTCGAGCAAAAAAGTCCTCTATATATATGTCCAAGCATCTACTATAATATACATCAATGTATAATAATGGCCTCTAGGGCATACATATTCTTAACAATCTCCCACTTGCACTAAGGCCAGTCGTTGTAGTATCTCATACCAAACATCCCAAATAGTCTCTCGAATTGCGTCTGGGGGAGGGCCTTCCTGAGTGGATCCGCCACGTTGTCCTTCATGTTAACTCTCCTGACCTCGATCTCCCGTCGATCTACTATCTCTCGGATCAGGTGATACCGCCTAAGAATATGTCTGGATCTCTGATTGGACCGGGGTTCCTTGGCTATAGCCACAGCTCCATTGTTCTCACAATACAAAGGTATTGGATGCTCAATGGATGGAACCACACCAAGTTCAGCAATGAACTTTTTCATCCAGACAGCCTCTTTGGCAGCATCGTTGGCAACGATGTATTCAGCCTCCATCGTCGAGTCTGCTATGTATCTTACTTGGAACTCTTCTAATATACATCCCCTCTATTGAGGGTGAATACAAAATCCGAGACCAACTTACTATTGTCATTAACACTCTGGAAGCTCGAATCGGTAAAGGACTCCACCTGGAGTTCACCGTCACCATACACCAAAAACATTTTTTTAGTCCTTCTCAAATACTTAAGAATGTTCTTCATAGCTGTCCAGTGTTTCTCTCCTGGATCTGATTGATACCTACTCACTACACCTAGTGAGTAAGCCACATCCGGTCTGATACATAACATTGCATACATGATAGACCCGACTGCCGAAGTATAGGGCATCCCTTGCATGCGAGCCCTCTCCAAATCAGTCTTGGGAGACATCTCTTTGGAGAGAGTGATTCATGAACAAGCAGGTAAATTACCACCCTTAGAATCTTCCATACTAAACCTCTTTAGTATGGTGTCTATGTACCTGGATTGGGACAATCCTAACATCCTTTTAGATCTATCTCTATAGATCTTAATCTCCAGGATGTAGGAGGCATCACCTAGATCTTTCATGGAGAACTTATGTGATAAGAAGAGCTTGACCGAGTATAGCATAGGAACATCGTTTCCTATCAAGAGTATGTCATCCACGTACAATACGAGAAAGACAACCTTACTCTCTACAACCTTCTTGTATATACAAGGTTCATCTACATTTTTGATGAAGTCAAACTCTTTGATAGCTTCATCGAAATAGATGTTCAAGCTCCACGGTGCCTGCTTTAATCCGTAGACTGATTTAAGCATCTTGCATACACTTCTGCTGCTCCCACTATCTACGAAGCCCTCTGGCTGTGTCATGTACATGCTCTCTTCTAAATTATCATTTAGAAAAGTGGTCTTGACATCCATCTGCCAGATTTCGTAGTCATGGTATGCAGCAATGGAAAATAGAATCCTGATGGACTTAAGTATAGCGACAGGAGAAAAGGTTTCATCATAGTCGACAGCTAGTCGTTGACGAAAATATTTTGCTATAAGTCTAGCTTTGAAAGTCTCAACTTTTCCATCTACACTAATTTTCTTCTTAAAGATCGATTTGCTCCCGATGGGTTTTACCCTTTCAGGAGAAACTTTCAAAGTCTATACTTTGTTGGTGTACATGGATTCCATCTCAGATCGCATAGCATCCAGCCAATTCACAGAGTCTCCACTTGTTCGAAACTAGTTGGGTCATCATCTTATATGATGCAATCCTCGCTCCTACCATCTATGAGAAAACCGTAGTATCTCTTAGGTGGATAAGGAACTCTACTAGATCTGCAAAGTGACTAAGTTTCGTCGGGGACTATTGAATCCTCCAATTCTACCAAATTGTCAGTTATAGTTTGTATAGCTGGAACTTCTTCCAGCTCTACCTTATGACCACTAATTTCTATCATAAGAAATCCCTTTTCTACAAAGGTGGCATGTAAAGAAACAAACATCTTTTGTTCCTCGGTGTGGGAGAAGATATACCCTCGTGAATGTTTGGGATATCCTACAAACTTGCACAGAACTGGCCTTGTATCACGACCCAAAAGGTACGGAATGTGACTGGCACTTAAATTACGAACGTCTCAAGGCGTACATAATCTAAGTAAGCCAAAGCCCAGAAATCAAAACCAAATAAGCAGTAGAGTGAACGAAAACCAATTTATTGAAAGCGATTTTAATCAAATAAGTCACATCAAGCTTTTTTAAAAGTAACATCCATTTTTCCAAAAATTTCGGCGGAGTCTCCTTTGTAAATACTGGCCCCCAAACAGGTACAAACAGGAATATATATAAATAACATGAAATAAAGCATCCCTAAGCGGGAGCTAGCTCTTCGCCCCAAGGCGGGCTCAAATCCCACGCAATATAAATCATCAATATGCAAAATAAGCATAAAAAGCAAAAGTAATAAGCAACACGTCGGCTCAAGTGAGCTCGACCCAAAGAAACAACATAAAAGTCCACAATTCTACTGTCTCGTCTCTAAGTCAATATACATCAGTATTGGTAGATACAGTAGATGGAGTACACTAGATACAATGAATATACAAGGTGGAAACAAAATAGTGACACAACCCACCTATGAGCAAAAAGCCTCAAATCCAAGCAAAAGGAGGAAGTGCGTCCGCCGGTACAATGCTGACGGACCGGACCTACAAAAAGGCTGTGGCACAACAGGGGTGAGTTGCCAACTCGTGAGTAATATGTAACATCTATAAAGACTATCGTAAGCATGTACGCAAAGTGTCACAATTCTACAATATTGATATGGTATGATGTACTAGCATGTATGCAACATGAATGCAATTTAACACGTGATCTGAATATGCTGGTATGAGGAAATCATTGTTTTCATCTTAGAAAAACTCTTTTTTTGAAATATTTGAAGTAAAATCAATTAAACCAACAGAAATCCGTGTCAAGCATCGACACCTCAAATGAAATCTCAGTGTCCCAAAGTAAAGGTATCTCAAAAAGTCTCGGGCTCCGGCAATCCGGACTGGCCCATCTCAAGTATCAATATCTCAATATCTTACGACCACGGTCGGTATCCTCCGAATATCCGTCGCGCCAACAATCACCGGTAAGTAGTCTGCCCCTGCCAGGCTCATCGTCTACTACTCAAACTTCTTGCCCCGGGATACCTTACCAGACCCACCATGTACCCGAGACGGTTCATCCTACTCCTCGAAACGGATCTCGAAAACTAATAGAAAACTCATGATGGACGACACAAGGATCATATCACGAGAAAACCGCAACTTGCAATATTTAAAATGATACCAGTTTTTATTAAATCCTTGCGGTTTCTCCAAAATCTAATAAATCTCAAATGCTGAAATCCTCAAGAAAGAAGGTACAATAAGTACACATGTCAATGATGATGAATGCCAATAGTATCAACAATGCGAACTGCGATATATGACTAAAAGACTATGTATGATCGAATGATGTAATGAGGTACATGCATATGACTAGCAATTCTACATGTTCATCTTGTGGAATTTAATATATTAGTACTGGTTTATACGTCTTATATGGTGAAATTATTCTAAATTCCGGTTTAAAAAAGTTATCTAGTGTTTGTGGCAAAGCAATTACCAAGGCGTGTGTGTCCGCATGAATAGTGCTCGTGCTGCATAAAACCCTGGTAATAGTGTAAGTGTCATATGAGATGATGTTGCACAATTATATATAATGAACTAAGCAAGCCAAATATTTCTTGTGTCGCATATCTCATTTTAATGGTTTCTATACGATGAATTAACACATATATGGATATAAAGGTCATGCAATGCAGTAAAATAGGTAACTAGGAACTACATGCAACAAGCTGGTATTACTAGAAATTCTAAACTATCGGGCGCCTCGCGCCATCCAAACGATTTCCCCCGTAGATGTATACATCTACTCACCGGAAATCCCCAGCTATCTTGGTCCAATCACCGCTTTCCCTTTTCGTGCCACGTCCTAAGTCTCCGCGACCGATCCTGGAATTTGCACAACACAAAACATAAGATTACATATCCTGAAACGACGCCAAGTCATAAAATGAAAGGATCAACGTCAACGAGTTAGGCACATTGTGCACTTGGTGCGCGGGACACACACGACAAACACAACAACCTTAACTAGAATCGTCGATCGAAACGACCGTTAAAACTAAACCCGATCAAACTAAATTCGTATTCACACACCCTAATTATTGTAGGAGATACTAATAATATAGCCAATATCTCAAAATTAAATCACCTCCTAAGAATTTAGAAAACCTAGTAAGCACGAAAATTGAAAATTTGGCGTAAACATCGAAGATTAACGACTTAATGGCCACATTCACAATTAATCATCTAAGTTAAACCACTAGATAGCCACTACAATTAAATTTAACCTATTTACAATACTTCAAAACCTAATTTCCAAAATCAAACCCTTTCTTGAATTTCATAAACTTGCAATTACAATCAAAATTTCACACTAGAAAAACCTAGATTAACACAAATTGAAACCCACTTAAGCAAAGTGACCTCTTAGATTAGGTTGTAAAACAACTAGATAACAAAATAACTTAATTAACCTAGTAATGGTGCTTTAAAACCCTAGTTCTAATTCAACCCATTCTCTTTAAAAACCTAGAATTGAGATTAGCACTAAAATTAACACTAAAACAATTTAATTTAAGGAATTTAACCACAAGTGTTAAATGGGTAAGAATTATACCACAAATTTCTAGGGATATAGCAAGAGGATTTGCCTCCAAAAATGGCCTCCTAGCATCCAAGATCCATGCAAGAATGGCTAAGGAGAAAAGATGAAAAATGGGCTTGAAATTGTGAGGTTTAATTTGGATTTTGAAGCAATTTATGATGAATCTTTGAAGGAAAAGGAGAAGGGGAAAATGAGGGGGAGGGCTGTAGAATCTCGGCCAGAGAAGGGATTGGGGAATGGTGTGGGTGTTGTAGGAATTTTTTCCAAGTCAACCCCTCTCATATCAAAGTACACCATACCTCCAAATTATATATATGAAACCTACACTTTTTAATTCATTTCCTCACACACAAAAGTGTTGAAGAAAATTTTTTTTGGGGGGGGGGGATTTTCTGCAGTGGGCTCGGCCCAAGGGATGAGGGTAAGGAAGTGTGAGTGATTACAAAAAAATTCCATGCAAAAAGCCCCCCCACAAGTTCATAATTGCAAGTTTTAGTTTAATTTATTTAAATTTTAATTTTCCTTTGATTTTAACCAATTAGAACTTGGAAATAACATACTAAAAATTTATATTAAAAACTAGATTTTAGTTATCATGGTTCTCAAGTATGTGATTAGCCCATTGAAATTTGTATTTATCACTAATTTAATGTATTTTTAACAGCTTAAAATAATATTAAAAATAATAAATTAGGGGGGAAATTTTAAACGACCAGAAATTTATAAGTGACTCATTAGCTACTAAATACTAGAAATTACCTATCCAAATTACGTATAATTAGGCCTATATTGAAAAATAATTATAATGACAATTTACGAAAAAATACCAATTATTTACCGATTATCGGGAAAATACCTAAACGACTTTTCAAGGTGTTACAATCTTCCCCCTTAAGAAATTCGGTCCCCGAATTTAAAAATCTAGCTACGCGTACCTTCAAAGAGATGGGGATATCTCTTCCTCATTTCGTCCTCAGTCTCCCAGGTGACCTCCTCGCTGCTCGGGCCACGCCAAAGGACCTTGACGGTCGGTATAACCTTCGATCTCAATTTCTTCACCTGCCGATCCAGGATGACCACCGGCTGCTCTGCAAAAGAAAGTTCGTGCTCCAGCTGGACCGTCGGGTGCTGAATCGCATGAGAAGGGTCATGAAGGTACTTGCGGAATATCGAAACATGAAAGACGGGGTGAACATCAGGAAAGCTGGGTGGAAGAGCCAAACGATACGGCGCCGACACGCTCGAGGATCTCGAAGGGACCCACAAATCTGGAACTAAGCTTCCCTTTCCACCCAAAAATCATCACGCCCTTCATTGCAGAGACCCTCAGAAAAACATGATCGCCAACTGTGAACTCTAGTCTGCGACGGCGTCTGTCCGCATACGACTTCTGCCTGCTATGGGCCGCTCTCATCCGATCTCGAATCAACTGTATCTTCTCGGTCGTCTCCTGCACGATCTGCGGCCCCAAAATACTGCTCTCGCTGAGCTCTGTCCAACAGACGGGCGATCTGCATCTCCTCCCATACAATGCCTCGAAAGGTGCCATCTGAATAGTATCCTGGAAGCTATTGTTGTAGAACAACTCCACTAAGGGTAAATGATGATCTCAGCTACCTCCGAAGTCTAAAACGCACGCTCGGAGCATGTCCTCAAGAGTCTGAATAGTCCGCTCTGACTGGCCGTCGGTCTGCGGATGAAATACTGTGCTGAAACTCAATCGGGTGCCCAACGCCTCCTAAAGTCTCTGTCATAGTCGGAAGGTAAACTGGATGCCTCAGTCGGACACGATACAAGTCGGGACGCCATGCAACCGTACGATCTCGTCGATGTAAATCTGGGCATACTGAGCAAAACCGAAAGTGGTCTTCACTGGCAGGAAGTGAGCCGCTTTCGTCAAACGATCCACGATCACCCAAATGGAGTCATACCCTCGACTAGTTCTGGGTAGACCCACAATGAAGTCCATAGAAATCTTCTCCCATTTCAACTCCGGAATGGGCAAAGGCTGCAACTCTCCTACGGGCCTCTGGTGCTCGGCTTTGACTTGTTGACAAGTCAGGCATCTCGACACGAAATCTGTGACGTCCCTCTTCATTCCATCCCACCAATAAACATCTCGCAAATCGTAGTACATCTTGGTGGAACCGGGATGAACGCTATACATCGATCTATGGGCCTCCTCAAGAATCTCACACCGCAGTCCCTCAGAATCTGGTACGCACAATTGAGTCCCAAATCGCAGTACCCCCTGATCATCGATCACGAACTCGGAAACTCTGCCCTGCCGAACCTGCTCTATGATCTCTGAAAGACGGTCATCACTGGGCTGTGCCTCTCGAATATGGTCAAGCAACTGCGGACATGCACGAACATGCGCAAGCTGTCCTTCTGTCGGAGTGAACTCAAACTGCACTCGGCTGTCGCATAAAATCTGCCAATTTGCCGACGACTGCCTTTGTACGGTGCTCAAACAAGATAAACTACCTCTGGGCCTCCTACTCAAAACATCAGCCACTACGTTCGCCTTGCCCGGATGGTAAAGGATCTCGCAATCATAGTCTTTCACCAGCTCCATCCAACGGCGCTGTCTCAGATTCAGGTCTCGCTGCTGAAATATGTACTTCAAGCTTTTGTGGTCCGTAAATATCTGGCACGACTCGCCGAAATAAAGCAAGCGGACCAACTCGAACGTAGCTTGCTTTCCGGGTGTCGGTATAGGTAGGTCATAGAAAGAAAAAAGTATAGGTAATGTCTCTAGATCTTGAGTGCAAACACCACTGTAGCCATCTCTAAATCGTAAGTAGGATAGTTCTGTTCATGTGTCTTCAGCTGCCGAGAAGCATACGCAATAACCCTGTCGTGCTGCATCAATACGCAACCTAGTACCACTCGAGAAGCGTCGCAATAAACCATGAATCCGCCCGATCCTGAAGGCAATGACAACACTGGTGCAGTAGTCAGACGAGTCTTCAACTGCTGGAAGCTATGCTCGCACGCCTCGGTCCAATCAAAAGGAACTCCCTTCCGGGTCAACCCGGTCAACGGTGCAGCAATACAGGAGAAGTCCTGAACAAATCGTCGGTAGTAGCCAGCCAGGCCTAGAAAGCTGCGGATCTCTGTAACTGATGTTGGTCTGGGCCAATGCTGAACGGCCTCGATCTTCTTCGGGTCCACACATATGCTATCTCTCATAATCACGTGACCCAAGAATTCAACGCTGTCAAGCCAAAACGCGCACTTGGAGAATTTCGCGAACAACTGGTGCTCCCTCAAAGTCTGTAATGTGATCCGCAAGTGCTGCTCGTGCTCCTCTCGGCTCCGGGAATACACCAAAATGTCGTCAATAAACACGATGATAAAAAGATTTAGATACGGCCTGAAAATGCGGTTCATCAAGTCCATAAACGCGGCTGGTGCATTGGTGAGTCCGAACGACATCACCAAAAACTCATTGTGCCCGTAACGTATGCGAAAAGCCATCCTCGGAATATCCTCATGCCGCACCCGCAATTGATGGTAACCCGATCGCAAGTCAATCCTCGAAAAGTATCCCGCACCGTGAAGCTGGTCGAACAAATCATCGATACGTGGTAAGGGATATCTGTTCCGTACGGTAACCCTGTTCAGCTGGCGGTAATCAATGCATAAGCGCAAATTGCCGTCCTTCTTCTTGACGAACAGGACAGGAGCACCCCACGGAGACACACTAGGTTGAATAAGCCCTTTATCTAACAAATCCTGTGACTGATCCTTCTGCTCTCTAAGCTCCGCCGGGGCCATCCGATAAGGCAGTATGGAAATAGGCCCCGAGCCGGGAATCAAGTCAATGAAGAAAGCAACATCGCGCTCAGGCGGTAACCCAGGCAGCTCGTCAGGGAAAACATCAGGGAACTCACAAACAATCGGGACCTGGTCCAAAGGAACCTCTGCAGATCGAGTATCACAAACATATGCTAAGAATCTCTGACATCTCTTCCGCAATAGCTGACCGACACGAAGAGACGAAATCAAGCTGGGAAAGGTGAAGCTGCGGTCTCCCTGAATAATAAGGACTGGCTCTCCCAGAAAGCTAAATCTGACTGCCTTCTCACGGCAGTCCACAGATGCATAACAAGTGGCCAGCCAGTCCATGCCCAGAAGCACATCAAAGTCCAACATATCGAGGAGAATCAAATCAACCGACGAATCTCTCTCCCCGATACGAACGGAACACAATCGAAACACAAAACGAGCGACAAACGACTCGCCTACCGGAGTAATAATAACAAGAGGCTGATCTAACGACGATGACTCACGGCCCAACATTGATGCAAAGTGTGTAGATACATACGAATGTGTGGAACCTGGGTCGAATAATACTCGCGCGTCGAAAGAACATACTGGCAAGGTACCTGTCACAACGGCATTGGATGCCTACGCATCCTGCGGAGTCAAAGAGAACACTCGGGCTTATCCCCCACCAATAGCTGGCTGTCCTCGGCCTCGTCTTCGGCCTCCTCGTCCTCTCTGAATAGGACCGCCACGCCCACGGCCTCTGGGGGCGCCTAACTGACGTGGAGAATCACCGGGGGAAGGAAGTAGAGCTCTCTGAGGAGGTGGTGAAGGTGGTAAAGTCACGTATGGAACCGTCGCCGCTCCCTGTCGTCTCACCATACAGTTTCTGATCCGATGGGATGGACTCCACCAAAAACATCCTGGCGACGCCTGTTGGCCCTGTGGATAAGAACCAAATAGCTGACCCCATCTGACTCCTCTGCCGCCACCATCTCTCGGAAAGAATCTGTCACGATGCCTCTGAGCTGGCATATCGGTACGAATCCTCTTCGGCCCAGAAACGGCCAAAGTCTCTGAAATGCGCGCCTCCATCCGTAAGGCCGTGTCCATAACAGCTGCATAAGTGTCAAAGTGCTGGGCGCCGATGGCAAGAAATAACTGTGTGTCGAGTCCCTCCACAAACCTCTTTACCCTCTTCTCTTCAGTATCAACCAAGTACGGAACATATCGGGACAACTGAGTAAACTGGATATCATACTCGGACACTGTCATCCCTGGAGTCTTGAGAAAAGCCTCAAAACTACGAGCTCGAGCATCACGAACGCTCTCTGGAAGGAAACGGGCTAGAAATACTGCTGTGAACTCGGCCCAAGTCATAGGAGGTAGACCTGCAGCTCGACCTCTCTCGACCGACTCCCACCATGTCTGCGCAAGGCCCTCCAGACGGAAACTCGTAAGCTCCACCCATCTATCGTCAGAACATCTGAGCGAACGGCAAATCCTAGCTAAATTGTCAAGGAATGTCTGCAGATCCTCCGCTGCATCGGTGCCGGTGATGACTAGGGGCCTCAGTCTCATGAAATCCCGTAGTGATACTGGAATAGCCACTGTAGTAGTAGGAGCAACTGTCTGGACAGCAGGTACTATCATAGTCCGTGCTGTGGTAGGTATGTCCTCCGATCTCGGTGCACGACTGGCCTCTACTAAGGATCCCACCATCTGTCGTAACTCCTGCATACCCCCCATCATCTATCGTAACTCCTCCATACCAGACTTTAGCCTATCCATGCGGCCTGGGAAAGGCGGATCAGTCTGTCCGTGAGGCGTAGGTACGCCACCCTGCTCGGTCCTCGTCTCGGACGAGCCTGCTCAGATCTCATCTCGGGCGGCAGCCCTCTGCGCTCTCGTAGCCTTCGGCGGCATAGTGGCTGGTACAGGAAACAGGATAATAAGAACAGTGCAATAGAATCATAGGATACACGAAATTGAAGAAGGAATTTCAAGCAAGTATATCCTAAAATCACCTAGGCGGAGTACTGTATCGCAAGTATGTCGCGGACATACACACGCTACGTTACCCTGCTTAAGTTACTTACTCCATCTACCAAGGGTCACCCTACACTCAGAAAGGTAAAACCTATCGCTCTGATACCAACTTTGTCACGACCCAAAAGGTACGGAACGTGACTGGCACTTAAATTACGAACGTCTCAAGGCGTACGTAATCTAAGTAAGCCAAAGCCCAGAAATCAAAACCAAATAAGCAGTAGAGTGAAGGAAAATCAATTTATTGAAAGCGATTTCAATCAAATAAGTCACATCAAGCTTTTTTAAAAGCAACATCCATTTTTCCGAAAATTTCGGCAGAGTCTCCTTTGTAAATATTGGCCCCCAAACGGGTACAAACAGGAATATATATAAATAATATGAAATAAGGCATCCCCAAGCGGGAGCTAGCTCTTTGCCCTAAGGCGGACTCAAATCCTACGCAATATAAATCATCAATGTGCAAAATAAGCATAATAAGCAACACGTCGGCTCAAGTGAGCTCGACCCAAAGAAACAACATAAAAGTCCACAATTCTCACTGTCTCGTCTCTAAGTCAATATATATCAGTACTGCTAGTAGATACAGTAGATGGAGTACACTAGATATAATAAATATACAAAGTGGAAACAAAATAGTGACACAACCCACCTACGAGCAAAAAGCCTCAAATCCAAGCAAAATAAGGAAGTGCGTCCGCCGGTACAGTGCTGACGGACCGGTCCTGCAAAAAGGCTGTGGCACAACGGGGGTGAGTTGCCAACTCATGAGTAATATGTAACATCTATAAAGACTATCGTAAGCATATACGCAAAGTGTCACAATTCTACAATATTGATATGGTATGATGTACTAGCATGTATGCGACATGAATGCAATTTAACACGTGATCTGAATATGCTGGTATGAGGAAATCATTGTTTTCATCTTAGAAAATCTATTTTTTTGAAAGATCTGAAGTAATATCAATTAAACCAACAGAAATTCGTGTCAACCATCGACACCTCAAATGAAATCTCAGTGTCCCAAAGTAAAGGTATCTCAAAAAGTCTCAGGCTCCAGCAATCCGGACTGGCCCATCTCAAGTATCAATATCTCAATATCTCACGACCACGGTCGGTATCCTCCGGATATCCGCTGCGCCAACAATCACCGGTAGGTAGTCTGCCCCTGCCAGGCTCATCGTCTACTACTCGAACTTCTTGCCCCGGGGTACCTTACCGGGCCCACCATGTACCCGAGACGGTTCATCCTACTCCTCGAAACGGGTCTCGAAAACTAACAGAAAACTCATGGTGGACGACACAAGGATCATATCACGAGAAAACCGCAACTTGCAATATTTAAAATGATATCAGTTTTTATTAAATCCTTACGGTTTCTCCAAAATCTCATAAATCTCAAATGCTGAAATTCTCAAGAAAGAAGGTACCATAAGTACACATGTCAATGATGATGAATGCCTATGGTATCAACAATGCGAACTGCGATATATGACTAAAAGACTATGTATGATCGAATGATGTAATGAGGTACATGCATATGACTAGCAATTCTACATGTTCATCTTGCGGAATTTAATATATTAGTACTGGTTTATACGTCTTATATGGTGAAATTATTCTAAATTCCGGTTTAAACAAGTTATCTAGTGTTTGTGGCAAAGCAATTACCAAGACGTGTGTGTCCGCATGAATAGTACTCGTGCTGCATAAAACCAAGGTAATGGTGCAACTGTCTTATGAGATGATATTGCACAATTATATATAAAGAACTAAGCAAGCCAAATATTTCTTGTGTCGCATATCTCATTTTAATGGTTTCTATACGATGAATTAACACATATATGGATATAAAGGTCATGCAATGCAGTAAAATAGGTAACTAGGAACTACATACAACAAGCTGGTATTACTAGAAATTCTAAACTATCGGGCGTCTCGCGCCATCCAAATGATTTCCCCCGTAGATGTATACATCTACTCACCATAAATCCCCAGCTAGCTTGGTCCAATCACCGCTTTCCCTTTTCATGCCGCGTCCGAAGTCTCCGCGGCCGATCCTGGAATTTGCACAACACAAAACATAAGATTACATATCCTAAAACGACGCCAAGTCACAAAATTAAAGGGTCAACGTCAACGAGTTAGGCACATTGTGCACTTGGTGCGCGGGACACACACGACAAACACAAAAACCTTAACTAGAATCGTCGTTCGGAACGACCGTCAAAACTAAACCCGATCAAACCAAATTCGCATTCACACACCCTAATTATCGTAGGAGATACTAATAATATAGCCAACATCTCAAAATTAAATCACGTCCTAAGAATTTAGAAAACCTAGTAAGCACGAAAATTGAAAATTTGGCGTAAACATCGAAGATTAGCGTCTTAATGGCCACATTCACAATTAATCATCTAAGTTAAACCACTAGATAGCCACTACAATTAAATTTAATCTACTTACAATGCTTCAAAACCTAATTTCCAAAATCAAACCCTTTCTTGAATTTCATAAACTTGCAATTACAATCAAAATTTCACACTAGAAAAAGCTAGATTAACACAAATTGAAACCCACTTAAGCAAAGTGGCCTCTTAGATTAGGTTGTAAAACAACTAGATAACAAAATAACTTAATTAACCTAGTAATGGTGCTTTAAAACCCTAGTTCTAATTCAACCCACTCTCTTTAAAAATCTAGAATTGAGATTAGCACTAAAATTAACACTGAAACAATTTAATTTAAGGAATTTAACCACAAGTGTTAAATGGGTAAGAATTATACCTCAAGATTCTAAGAATCTAGCAAGAGGATTTGCCTCCAAAGATGGCCTCCTAGCATCCAAGATCCATACAAGATTGGCTAAGGAGAAAGGATGAAGAATGGGCTTGAAATTGTGAGGTTTAATTTGGATTTTGAAGCAATTTATGATGAATTTTTGAAGGAAAAAGAGAAGGGAAAAATGAGGGGGAGGGCTGCAGAATTCTCGGCCAGAGAAGGGATGGGGGAATGGTGTGGGTGTTGTGGGAATTTTTTCCAAGTCAACCCCTCTCATATCAAAGTACACCATACCTCCAAATTATATATATATAACCTACACTTTTTAATTCATTTCCTCACACACAAAAGAGTTGAAGAAAAATTTTGAGGGGGAGGGGGATTTCTGCAGTGGCCTCGGCCCAAGGGATGAGGGTGAGTAAGTGTGAGTGATTACAAAAAAAATCCATGCAAAAAGACCCCCCACAAGTTCATAATTGCAAGTTTTAGTTTAATTTATTTAAATTTTAATTTTCCTTTTATTATAACCAATTAGAACTTGGAAACAACATACTAAAAATTTATATTACAAACTAGATTTTAGTTGTCATGGTTCTCAAGTATGTGATTAGCCCATTCAAATTTGTATTTATCACTAATTTAATATATTTTTAACAGCTTAAAATAATATTAAAAATAATAAATTTGGGAAAAAATTTTAAACGACCAGAAATTTATAAGTGACTCATTAGCTACTAAATACTAGCAATTACCTATCCAAATTAGGTATAATTAGGCTTATATTGAAAAATAATTATAATGACAATTTACGGAAAAATACCAATTATTTACCGATTATCGGGAAAATACCTAAACGACTTTTCAAGGCGTTACACCTTGCCTCGAGATTGTCCGGATTTTGTGTTTTCACATAAGTCGGAAAACCCCATATCTTAACATAATTAAGGCATGGTCTCATTCGTTTCCATATCTCATATGGAGTGGTAAGCTCGGATTTGGTAGGAACAATATTCAATAGGTCTGTAGTTGTCTCAAGTGCATGACCCCGAAAGGATAGGTAACTCAGCAACACTCATCATAGAGCGCACCATATCTAATATGGTGCGATCCTCCGCTCCTATACTCCATTGTGCTGTGGTGTATACGGAGGAGTAAGCTAAGAGAGAATCCCATTCTCTTTAAAATAGTCATAGAATTCCGTACTCAGGTATTCTCCTCCTCGATCGGATCATAGGATTTTAATATTTTTACCCGTCTCGTTCTCAATTTCGTATTTATATTTCTTGAATTTCTCAAAAGCTTCAGATTTATTTTTCATCAGGAATACATGTCCGAATCTTAAGAGATCATCGGTGAATGTAATGAAGCATGAAGAACCATTCCTGGCATGTGTAGACATAGGACCGCATATATCATTATGTATCAGTCCTAAGAGTTCAATAGCTCTTTCTACATGTCCAGTAAACGGAGTTTTGGTCATTTTACCTTTGAGACATGACTGGCAAGTTTCATAAGATGTAAATTCGAATGGATTCGGATATCCATCTTTATGCAAGTTAGCTAGTCTTATCGCATTGATATGACCTAGTCTACAATTCCAAAAGAAGGCTTCGTTCATTTCTGAACTTTTCCTCTTGTGTGTGTTTTATATACTTAGAACGGTGGTTTGATTCAGAACGTATATACCATTACATAGCGTACCAAACCCAATCAACACTTGATTTAGAAAAATGTTCATAACATTATCCTCTAATGCAAAATTATATCCTTCTTTATGCAACAAAAAAACTGATATAATATTGCACATCATATTTGGTACGTAATAATAGTCGCTCAGAATAATTGTATTACCATTTGGTAACACTAGGTGATATTCGCCAACTGCTTTGGCTACAGCAATTGCACCATTCTCTACTCTTAGAGACATATCACCCTTTCCCAGTTATCTACCTCTTCTTAGCCCATATAACAAATTACATACATGGAATTCTGATCCGGTATCCAATACCCAGGGCGTTGAGCAAACTGAGAAACAATTTTCGGTTACGAACACACCCGAAGAAGATGCATCAGCATGCTCCTTCTCCGTTCGGGTGGCATGGGAATCTGGGTATTCCCCTATTCCTTGCTTAGACTTATGACAATTATAAGAAAAAACGGAACCTACGTTCCCCAGCTCAGTATAATAAGCGAGTTCGGTCAATACATCCATATTATTATCTTGATTAAAGCGTGTCATGGTCGCTACCTGAGGAGAGAGAAGGAAACGCATTAGCATGCGTTCTTTGCAAGATTAGATTGGTTATTATCTTATCTAACCAGGATGGCTCCCACTGTTTTTATCAAATCTTCCTTCAAACCATAAAAGCTAAGATTAGCCGGGATTAATTACACCCTACAAGTTTTCCAATAGTTCGGCTAGGCAGGTATTGGTACTCCGAAGGAGTCTCCCCATGCTTTCGCATAGAACTAATTAAATAACCTCATTTTCGTAGAGCCATCACCCCGTTAACACCTTTTTTAGACACCTAATGGATTGGCTAATTGTAAAGTGGAAAACTCTCACAGGAGTAACTCTTACTCGCAGTGGGTATCGGGATCCAACTATCATATAGAAGGTATGCAATCTCATTGCAAATTCCAACACTTGAAATTCCCGATATCTGTTTTTACCCCTAACGACCTATGACCTTGATGTAGGGCAACAAACTATATGCCGCTAGTCAAGTTCAACCCGTTCATTTCGTGATTGAATTAAACCCACCCGCACGACCCTTGACACGGGCCAAACAACGTCGTACGACTACCCTAATCCAATCGCATCAAATGCGGCAGATAAGCACTAATTAGCTACCATACACTACGCCTTGACGCAGGCCAACAAACGCAACACGAATACTAAATAGTACTTATCTGAAATGAAGAAAGGATGCGACTGGTTTTGAAGAAAACCTTTAACGTAATGAACTTGATATCGTTGTAGAATCCAGTGTTTTGAAAAGGAGTGTTTTTTGTAGCTTTTGCTAGTTTTGCTAAAGAGGTCACTCCCGGTGAAGGGATCTCGGCTCTTTCCTCATCGAATGAGGTGTTGGATGTTCATCAAGGAATACCACTATGCAAAGCAAGAACTAGAGAAGCTATTAAAACAAAAACGAGTGGGTTATAGCATTTGCTAGTTTTTCTAAATAGGTCACTCCCGGTAAATGGATCTCGGCTCTTTCCTCATCGAATGAGGTGCTGGATATTCATCAAGGAATACCACTATGCAAAGCAAGAACTAGAGCTACCTTTTTAAAATTTCGATTCTACAATATCTTAAGGTTTCTTTTCTTTTCACTAATCTCATTAATGAAGTACCATCATTTATGTTTCCCTAAACATCATAAAAAAGAAACGAAAATAGAACGTACGCTTATGCCATCTGCATTCTCCACGGGGCCCCGTCATGCACCGTTAGCTTACTTGACTAACGGTAGAGCGGGGCTGGACTAGCGCGGGTGCAAAACATAAGCAACATTTATTATATATATCATATATATATAGCATTCGTCTCACACAGTTATATGATCACATCACAGAACCAGGCAGCAGAAGTCAACATATGAAATATTAGATATACTAGGAGGTCCGTGTTTTAAATTAAGCCAATAATGAAAAACACGGATTCTACGATCGTGATGAATAACCAAACCCACATCCCTAGACCCCTACGAGAGCGGCAAGCAACCCTGCCAATTCTAGAGTTAGGAGACCCGGTCTCGACTCCTCAAAATGGTCTCCCACTAGACTCTAGAACCCGGTTACTTGTGCTTCCCGCCTTGGATCTATCCTAATGCGGAAAAGTAAATAATATACATCAATGGTGATATCATCCTCAACCCGGAAGTGTCCCAATAAAAGAATATTACATACAAATTTTATATGAATGAAAATTGAAAAACTCTCATCTCACATAAAAAAAAACCCGGCTATTCAATCACGACGATCCAATATAACATATCACAGCAACACATAACATTACATGTTATCAACGTAAGTAAATATGTGTATCCCGAATTTCGTTGACATATAACAACGAGATTTGGGATACCCCACATATTACACTTATGGTCACAGAAAAGAAATGAAAAACTACAATAATTAGAATCCGCGTTTCCTTAGACATCATAAACCCGGAATATCTCATATTCCGAATTTCATGCCTAACCTATAAACCTTGCATTTTAGTCTCAATTCGAAAACACTTTTCAATTACTTAGTCAGGTAATTCAACAAGATTCCCGACTACCCGATCGAATACTCGTCGGGAACTTTAGTAGATGGCCCCACCCCCGATGCCGTCGACCAAGTGCACTTAGGCGGAACACCGTGACCGCGAGCACCCAAGTGGATGCTTTTGGCAATGGGGTTCTCCTAAAGTCACATGGTCGGGGTTATGGGGTGTGGGTACCTAGTAAAGTTTTCTGGCGAGTATTCGCGTACGATACGCGATTGTGTCGGAGTTTCGATCCGAATCGAAACTTCATGGCAATCGATCAATAGAGACTAACATGCTAGATTTACAAACAAACTAGTTTTCACAAAACTAATTTAATGTGGATTCCAACTACTGTATCACATATCAAACTTAAACCCAAAACGATGTAAAAATTACGACTATGAAACACTCCGTATTAGCCCCTTAACAAAATTAACATCACATGCAATTTTGGGATAATCAAACACAACCTAAAACCCCAAAACCAAGCCTTCAGAACACCAAATAAATACGAGACCAAAATATTGTTATGGGAACGGCCAGGCCGGCCAAATGAGTGTTTTCGCTGGGTCATTTGGGAGTTTTGGCCTCAAATTTCTCTGGTGTTCTAGTTACATCACATTTAACATTCTGTACTTATTTAAAAAAATTTCAGAAACCATTTAAAATTCGACGGAAACTTGGTTTTTTCGGGTTACAGTTTTGGACTTGTTTCGTTTTTGTAGTTTTAAGAACATCGTCTAATCTTCTAGGTTTGGCTCTGATACTATGAAAGTGTTTTTTAGCACCACCACTGGGTTTTACTAGCATCAAGCATGCCATTTTTAAAATTTTGGGGGTGCTAATTAACACTAACTTAGAATCTAAACTAGATGATTAGGGTTTATAGTTTGATATCAACTAAACTAAAGCAAGTGAAAGAAATTACAACCTATTAGATCGATTCCTTCACTTCACAAGCTCCGTGTAGTAGTCCATGCGACTCCACTAGGCTCCACTTGAAGTTGGATCGAGCTTCCTTTGCGATCTTCGTGCTGAAGATGATCCATCCGAAACTCCGCTAATCCAAGCTACCTCTTCACTAAACTCTTTAGTGAAGGAAACACACTACACCAAAATACTAATCTAGTGTAGGATGCTGAAGTAGGGGTGTTGTTTGCTCACTATGGTTCTCACAAGCTCAAGGGTTCACAACTCATGTGAGCGATTGTGCTTGGAGGTGGAGGTGAAGAAGATGGAGAGAGCTAGAGGGCAAATGAGCTAAAGTGAAGAAAAATGAACAAGTGAAGAAAATGCAAGTGTAGAATGGTTTTTACAAACTCACACTTATTGAAGCATCAATTTTTCTCAATAATAAAATGAAGCCATGCTTCAATAGTGAAGTAAGATGAATAAAATATTCATCAAGCCATGCTTCACCCCATTCCTCAAAAGTCTTCTCTTTACCACCTCACATTTTCCATTTCCAAAAAAAATAGAAAATCAACCATGCTTCATAATATATATATAACCTACTAATATCATTTATCTGTATATCATATTATCAAATCAACACTTGATTCAATAATCTGGTTATACACATATAACCTAACTGATATCAAATAACCACCAGATTAGAATACGGTATCACATACTCGTATTTAATCAGTCCCCCGCACATATCAACATATGTGCCCTATTTCGTTTCGCTTGAACTAGGAAACTTCTATGTGGGACTCTAAAGACTCGTCAATACGCTCAGCAGTAGGTAATGATCACATCAGTTAACCATTAGCTCTCAGCGGCACTAGCTATACGTAACGGCTATCAAGGTATTGAGCGATTAGAAGATCAACAAGTAAGCTTGTCCAAACTCCCATGAAGCCTATAAGTAACACTTACCGTACAGTCTGGTCTCTTCGTCTGATATGTCGCATATCGAGTCTGGGGGTGGAATCGTCAGACCCCAATAACTTGATAAGTCATGCTGATGTGTGGCCTATAACGGTATGAGAAACTACTGATAACTCTTACCAGTAAATCTCATTAACAGCTCTGGCCAGGGACTTCCTATTATAGCCAATCGAGTATAGCGCAACATCAACTCCCTATACCAGGAGAGACGAAACCCCTCCTATCGCTCATTGTCTCCATGTAACTCGGGACTGTACCCAAAATCCACCTGTTTGTACGACTCCTTTGAGCCGTGGCAGGGAGGAAATCAAAGCACAGTGGAGACCACATAAGACTCTATGACGATCTCGGGTCGACAGACTAACCTGTACTAGTGTCACCAGAGAACTGCTATCTGACGATAAGTATAGTACCATCTAGTAGTTCTCGACAAGTCTTGTTCGGTGTAACCATTCTCTAATGAGCACATGTGTACAATCTTTGATGTCAAACACTAATGGATATTGGATCAACCATCTCCCCCTACAGGGTCAAGAAACGTACACACTAGTCTACTCTAGAATATCGATGCCCTGTCTCGATATTTCCTCAACTAGGAACTGTTAAAGGATGTGCTTGTCGACTACACAAGTCCCAGTAGTATGATCTGCATCATAGTCCTGGTAGTCAAGAAAACATCCTAAGGGCTTTATCAACATGTATCAGAGAGACAGTATAATAATACTAAGTGTACATGCTAAAATAAAGAGTAACCAGATAGTATATTATCATGTCGAGCAAAAAAGCCTTCTATATATATGTCCAAGCATCTACTATAATATATATATCAATGTATAATAATGTCCTCTAGGGCATACATATTCATAACAATCTCCCACTTGCACTAAGGTCAGTTATTGTAATATCTCATACCAAACATCCCAAATAGTCTCTTGAATTGCGTCTGGGGGAGGGCCTTCGTGAGTGGATCCACTACGTTGTCTTTCGTGTCAACTCTCCTGAACTCGATCTCCTGTCGATCTACTATCTCTCGGATCAGGTGATACCGCCTAAGAATATGTCTGGATCTCTGATTGGACCGGGGTTCCTTGTCTAAACAGCCTCGTTTTTCTTTGTTGTTCTGGTCTGTAAATTTTGGGGTTTCAGGCATTGTTTAATTAGTCCAAAATTTCATGTAACGTTAATTTGGTTAAGGGATTAATACGGAATGTTTCGTAATCGTAATTATTGCATCGTTCCAGATTTTAGTTTGATATGGATACAATTGTTAGAATCCGGAATAATTAGTTTTGTGAAAACTAGTTGGTATATTGTAAATATAGCCGTTTAGTCTCATTGATCGATTGCCACGGAATTTTGATTCGGATCAAAACTCCGTTGCAATTGCGTATAGTACGCGATCACTTAGACAGGAATCTTGTTGAATTACCCGACAGTTTATTAAAAAGATTTTTCAATTTTAGACTAAAATGCAAGGTTTATAAGTTAGGCATGAAATTCGGAATATGAGATATTCCGGATTTATGATGTCTAAGGATATTGCGGATTCTAATTATTGTAGTTTAACGTTTTCTTTTCTGCGACCGTAAGTGTAATATGTGGGGTATCCCAATCTCGTTGCTATATGTCAACGAGTTTTAGGGATACGCATATTTGCTTACGTTGATGATATGTGATATCATGTGTTGCTGTTGATATGATTTATTGGATCGTCGTGAAAGAATAGACGGGGGTTTTATGTAAGATGAGAGTTTTTATATTCATTGATGTAAAATCTGTATGTAATATTCTTTTATTGGGGCACTTCCAGGTTAAGGATGATGTCACCACTATTGTATATTATTTACTTTTCCGCATTAGGATAGACCCAAGGCAGGGAGCACAAGTAACCGGGTTCTAGAGTCCAGTGGGAGACCATCTCAAGGAGTTGAGACCGGGTCTCCTAACTCTAGAATAGGCAGGGTTACTTGCCGCTCTCGTAGGGGTCTAGGGATGTGGTTTTGGCTATTCATCACGACCGTGGAATCTGTGTTTTACATTACTGGCTAAATTTAAAACACGGACATCCTAGTATATCCAATATTTCATATGTTGCTTCTGCTTCTTGATTCTGTAATGTTGATCATATAACTGTATGAGACGAATGTAATATTATATATATAATATATAATTAACGTTGCTTATGTTTTGCACCCGCGCCAGTCCAGCCCCCACTCTGCCGGTAGTTAAGTAACCTAATGGTGCATGACGGGGCCCCGTGGCGAATGTGGATGGCATAAGCGTACGTTCTATTTTCGTTTCATTTTTCTATAATGTTTAGGAAACATTAATTGATGGAACTTCATTAATGAGATTAATGAAAAGAAAGAAACCTAAAAATGTTGTAGAATCAAATTTTCAAAAAGGGTAGCTCTAGTTTTTGCTTTGCACAGTGGTATTCCTTGATGAATATCCAACATCTCATTCGATGAGGAAAGAGCCGAGATTCCTTCACCGGGAGTGGGCTCTTTAGCAAAACTAGCAAATGCTACAACTCACTCAGTTTTGTTTTTGGATAGCTTCTCTAGTTCTTGCTTTGCATAGTAGTATTACTGAATATCCTACGCCTCATTCGATAAGGAAAGAGCCGAGATCCCTTCACCGGGAGTGACCTATTTAGCGAAGCTAGAAAAGCCTCAAAAACACTCCTTTTTAAAATCATTAGATTCTACAAAGATATCAAGTTCATTATGCTCATGGTTTTCTTAAAAACCTGCATAGCTCTCCGTCATTTCAGATAAGTACTATTTAGTATTCGTACTACGTTTTTTGGCCAGCGTCAAGGCGTAGTGTGCGATAGCTGATTAGTACTTATCTGCGGCATGAGATGTGATTGGATTAGGGTAGAAGTACGACTTTGTTGGCCAGCGTCAAGGGTCGTGCAGGTGGGTTTAATTCAATCAAGAAATGAACAGGTTGAACTTGACTAACGGCCTATGATTTTTTGGCCAGTGTCAAGGTCATAGGAAGATCGGGGTAAAAACCATTATCGGGGATTTCAAGTGTTGAAATTTGCAATGAGATTGCATACCTTCTATATGATAGTTGGATCCTGATACCCACTGTGAGTAAGAGTTACTCCTACGAAAGTTTTGCACTTTACAATTAGCCGATCAAGTAGGTGTCTAGAAAGGTGTCAATGGGGTCATACCTCTAGGAAAACAAGGTTTATTTTAATTAGGTCCGTGCGAAAGCATGGGGAACCTCCCTCAAAGTACCGACACTGGCCTGGCCGAACGATTGGCAAACTTGTAGAGTGTAATTAATCCCGGCTAGTCTTACTTTTCATGGTTTGAAGGAAGATTTGATAAAAACAGTGGGAGCCGTCCTGATTAGATAAGATAATAACCAATCTAATCTTACAAAGAGCGCACGCTAACGCGTTTCCTTCTCTCTCTCTCTCTCCAGGAAGCAACCAATGTCACGCCTTAATCAAGATAATAATATGGATGTATTGACTGAACCCGCTTATTATACTGAGCAGAGGAATATTGGTTCCTTAGGAATTGGGGAATATCAGGATTCTCGCACCACCCGTATGAAGAAACAACATGTTGATGCATCTTCTTCGGGTGTGTTCGTTACCGAGAACTGTTTCTCAGTTTGTTCTACGTCCTGGGTATTGGATACCGGATCAGGATCCCACGTATGTAATTTGTTACGTGGGCTAAAGAAAGGTAAAGAACTGGGGAAGGGTTATAAATCCCTAACAGTAGGGAATGGTGCAATTATTGCAGCCAAGGCAGTTGGCGAATATCATATTGTATTACCAACTGGTAATACATTGATTCTGAACGACTGTTACTACATACCAAGTGTTGATTGGATTTGGTACGTTATGTAACGGTATATACGTTCTTGATCAAAGCACAGTTCTTAACGTACAGAACACAAACAAGAGGAAAAGTTCAGAAATGAACGAAGCCTTCTTGTGATATTGTAGACTAGGTCATATCAATGCGATAAGACTGGCTAAGTTGCATAGAGATGGATATATGAATCCGTTCGAATTTTCATCTTATGAAATTTGCCAGTCATGTCTCAAAGGCAAAATGACCAAAACTCTGTTTACTGGACACGGAGAAAGAGCTACTGAACTCTTGGGACTGATACATAGTGATGTATGCGGTCATATGTCTACACATGCCAGGAATAGTTTTTCGTACTTTATTACATTCACCGATGATCTCTCAAAGTTCGGACATGTGTTCTTGTTGAAACACAAGTTTGAAACTTTTGAGAAATTCAAGAAATATAAGTGCGAAGTAGAAAACCAAACGGGTAAGAGTATTAAAATCCTTCGATCAGATCGGGGAGGAGAATACTTGAGCGGGGAATTCTGAGACTATTTAAAAGAGAATGGTATTCTCTCTCAGCTTACTCCGCCGTATACACCAAAACAAAATGAAGTATCGGAGCGGAGGAATCGCACCCTATTAGATATGGTGCGCTCTATGATGATTACTGCTGAGTTACCTATTTCTTTTTGGGGTTATGCGCTTGAGACAGCCATGTACCGATTGAATATGGTTCCGACCAAATCTGTACCTACCACTCCATATGAGATATGGAAAGGGAAGAAACTATGTCTTAATATGGTTAAGATATGGGGTTGTCCGGCCTATGTGAAAACAAAAAATCCGGACAAGCTCGAGGCAAGGTCAGTATTGTGCAAATTTGTAGGATATCCCAAGAATTCGCGAGGGTATATTTTCTACCACTCAGAGGAACAAAAGGTATTTGTTTCTTGACATTCCACCTTTTTAGAAAAGGAATTTCTTGTAAAAGAAATTAGTGGCAGTGAGGTAGAACTGGAATAAGTTCCAGCAGTACAAACTGCGACTGACGATTTGGTGGAACCGGAGGGTCCAATAGTACCTAACAAACCCCGGCCACTTCGCAAATCTAGTAGGGTTCCTCATCCACCTGAGAGATAATACGGTTTTCTCATAAACGGTAGGAGCGAGGATTGCATCATGGAAGATGATGACCCGACTAGTTTCGAGCAGACCATCACAAGTGGGGACTCTGTGAAATGGCTGGATGCTATGCGATCCGAGATGGAATCCATGTACAACAACAAAGTATGGATTTTGGAAGTTGCTTCTGAAGGGGTAAAACCTATTGGGAGCAAATGTATTTTCAAAAAGAAGATAGGAGTAGATGGAAAAGTTGAGACTTTCAAAGCTAGGCTTGTAGCAAAAGGTTTTCGTCAACGACCCGGCGTCGACTATGATGAAACCTTTTCTTCTGTCGCTATTCTTAAGTTCATCAGGATCCTACTTGCCATTGCTGCATACCATGACTATGAAATCTGGAAGATGGACGTCAAAACCACTTTTCTAAATGGTGATGTAGAAGAGAGCGTGTACATGACACAGCCAGAGGGCTTCGTTGACAGTGGGAGCAGCGGAAAGGTGTGCAAGCTGCTTAAATCCATCTACGGATTAAAGCAGGCATCACAGAGCTGGAACATCTGTTTTGATAAAGTTTTCAAAGAGTTTGATTTCATCAAAAATGTAGATGAACCTTGTATATATAAGAAGGCTGTAGAGAGTAAAGTGGTCTTTCTCGTATTGTACGTGAATGACATACTCTTGATAAGAAACGATGTTCCTATGCTACACTCGGTCAAGCTCTTCTTATCACACAAGTTCTCCATGAAAGATCTAGGTAATGCCTCCTACATCCTGTGAATAAAGATTTATAGAGATAGATCTAAACGGATGTTGGGATTGTCCTAATCCAGGTACATAGACACCATACTAAAGAGGTTTAGTATAGAAGATTCCAAGTGAGGTAATGTACCCGCTTATTCAGGAATCACTCGTTCCAAAGAGATGTCTTCCAAGACTGATTTAGAGAGGGCTCGCATGCAAGGGATACCCTATGCTTCGGCAGTAGACTCTATCATGTATGCGATGTTATGTACCAGACCGGATGTAGCTTACTCACTAGGTGTAGTGAGCAGGTATCAATCAGATCCTGGGGAAAACCACTGGACATCTGTGAAGAACATTCTTAAGTACTTGAGAAGGACTAAAGAAATGTTCTTAGTGTATGGTAACAGTGAACTCCAGGTGGAGTTCTTTACCGATTCGAGCTTCTAGAGTGATAAGGACGACAGTAAGTCGGTCTCGGGTTTTGTCTTTACCCTCAATGGAGGGGCGGCGTGTTGGAAGAGTTCCAAGCAAGATACCATAGCAGACTCGACGATGGAGGATGAATACATCGTTGCCAACGATGCTGCCAAAGAGGCTGTCTGGATGAAGAAGTTCATTGAAAAGCTTGGTGTGGTTCCATCCATTGAGCATCCAATACCTGTGTATTATGATAACAATGAAGCGGTGGCTTTAGCCAAGGAACCCAGGTCCCATCAGAGATCCAAACATATTCTGAGGCGGTATCACCTGATCAGGAAGATAGTAGATCGCCGGGAGATCGAGGTCAGGAGAGTTGACACGAAGGATAACGTAGCGGATCTACTCACAAAGGCCCTCCCCCAGATACAGTTTGAGAGACTTTTTGGGATGTTGGGTATGAGATACTACAACACATGGCCTTAGTGCACGTGGGAGATTGTTAGGAATATGTATGCCCTAGAGGCCATTATTATACATGTGGTGTATATTATAGTGGATACTTTGACATATATATAGAGGACTTTCTTGCGCGACATGATAGTATGCTATCTGGTTACTCTTTATCTTAACATGTTGAATGGTATTCTTTACTGTCTTGCTCTCACATGTTGATAAAGCCCTTAGGATATGTGCTCGGCCACCAGGATTATGATGAGATCATACTAGTGGGCCAGGGTGGTCCAAAAGTACATCCTTTAATTAGTTCCTAGTCGAGTGAATATCGAGATTAGGGCATCAATATTTCACAGTAGACTAGTGTGTACGTTTCTTGTCCCTTAGAGGGCGATGGTTGATCCCACAACTATTAGTGTGTAACATCAAAGATTGTACAGAGGTGCTCATTAGAGAATGGGTATACCGAACAGGACTTGCCGAAGACTCCTAGTTGGTAGTATACCTATCGTCAGATAGCAGTCCTCTGACGACACTGGTACAGTTAAGTCTGTAGACCCGAAATCGTCATAGAGTCTTGTGTGGCTCCCACTGTGCTTTGATTTCCTCCCTACCATGGCTCAAAGGAGTCGTGCAAACAGGTGGATTTTGGGTACAGTCCCGAGTCACATGGAGGCAATGAGCGATAGGAGGGGTTTCGTCTCTTCCGGTATTGGGAGTTGATGTTGCGCTATGCTCAATTGGTTATAACTGAAAATCCCTGGCCAGGGTTGCTGCCGAGATTTACTGATAAGTGTTATCAGTAGTTTCTCGAACCGTTATAGGCCAGACATCGGCATGACTTATCACGTTACTAGGGACTGACGTTTACCATCCCTAGACATGATATGCGACATATCAGACGAAGAGACCGGACTGTACGGTAGTGTTACTGATAGGCTTCATGGAGAGTATGGACGAGCTTGCTTGTTGATATTCATATCGCTCAATACCCGGATAGCCGTTATGTCCAGCTAGTACCGCTGACGGCTTGTAGATGACTGATGTAATCATCACCTACTGCTGGCGTATTGACGAGTCTTTAGAGTCCCACACAGAAGTTTCCTGGTTCAAGCGAAACGAAATAGGACACATATGTGATATGTGTGTGGGCTTGATTAAATACGAGTATGTGATACCGTATTGTAATCTGGCAGTTATCTATTATCGGTTAGGTTATAATGTGATATAACCAGATTATCGAATCAAGTGTTGATTTGATAATGTGATAAACAGATAAATGATATTAGTCGGTCATATGTGATGTAACCGGATTATTAGATCAAGTGTTGATTTAATAATGTGATATATATTATATGTGATATAATTATATCTTAACTAATTAGCTCACTAATTGCTTTATTAGAGTATATATATATATATATATATATATATATATATATATATATATATACTAATGTGTGTATATATATATATATATATATTATGAAGCATGGCATATGATTTCTATTTTTGTGAAAAATAGAAATGAGGTAGAAAATGAGGAGACTTTGTGAAGCATGGTGAGCATGGGCTTTTATTGTTTGTTTATTCATCTTGACTCACTATTCAAGCATGGTTGCAATTTTATATTGCAATAATTCCATGCTTGAATGAGTGGGGGTCAAGATTAGCCATTCACAACAATTCGTTCTACAGTTGTGATATTTTCTAGAGTTGCTCTCTTGAGTTGAGCTCTTGCTTCCTCTTACTCTCTATAATTTTCTTCACCTCACCTCCATCTTCAAACCTTCACATGTGATGTGAATCATTGAACTTGAGAGAACCCTAGTAAGCAAATTAAACCCCTACTTCATCATCTCACATTAGATTAGCCATTTGATGTGGTGTGTTACCTTCACTAATGAGATTAGTGAAGGGTTAGCTTGAGCTAGTGGACTTCGGGTAGATCGTCTTTGGCGCGAAGATCACGAAGGAGGTTCTTTCATCTTGAAGAGGAGCCTAGTGGAGTCGCGTGGACCATAACCCGGAGCTAGAGAAGAGAAGGACTCGATCTACAAGGGTATAACCTTCTTATACTTCTCATGGTTTAATGATATCAAACTTCAAACCCTAATCAACTAGTTAAAGATCTTGTTTAATCTAGCTTAGCATCTATAAAAATTTGAATTTGGCATACTTGATGTCACTTGGACCTCATGGTGATGCTGGCATCGACTTTCACCTTCTTCGCTCTACAATCAATGTGAGCGTGGAAAATTCCAAGAAAGTCCATTCTCAAGACAACATCATAGCTGCCAGTATTAATCACCAAGAAATCCATGAATAACTCCCGTCCGCAAATAACAATCGAAACCCTTGCACTCACTACTGGATATAATTCTCCCATTCCTGGTGTGTAATACCCAGCAACTAGACAGTGCCGTGTGTGGAATAGAGTGTGCACTAATAAATTTGGACGACATAAAGCAATGGGATGCGCCAGAATCGAATAATGCCAATGCAGGAAAATTATACACAAGCAAAATACCTGAAACACCATCATCTGACACCTTGGCCTCCTCAGCCGTCAAGGTGAAGGCCCGTCCCTGATTAGGCCTTTGAGTGATTAGTTTCTGCCCATAAATCTGCTTCTGCGGTGATTTCTGAATATCGTCTCTCGATCGTAGCTTCGAAGGACATGCACTGATGGTATGGTCAGCTGATCCACAAAGTAAACAAAGTCCAAGCCTCTTTCGACACTCTTTCTGCATGTGTCCGGGTAGATGGCAAAAGTCACAAATCACACCCTTTTTCTGATCTGATACAAAAGGCTTCTTTATAGGTACAGTCCCTCGTTTGTTTACCGGAACACCTCTACGTATAGAAGCTCTGTTTGGTGTAAATGCGGTCTTCCGCACTATAATCTCTTACTGTAGATTACCCTTTATTTTTACCGATAAACTCTGCTGCTCCCTAACCGCCTTGAGAACTTAGGAGAAGGTGGTCAAACCCAGAGATATGATGTGTCTCTGAATCTCCACATCCAAGCTACGCATGAACCGCCTCTCCCTATCTACCTCATTGGCAATCAAGGGCCCCGCAAATCGACTGAGCCGGGTCCACTCAGCCGCATGTGTATCAACGGATCCGCCATTCTGCTTCAAGCTAATGAACTTCTCCTCCATTTCCTCTCGAGCAGACTGCGGAAACTCCAAGAAACTTCGCAAAAAAGTTGCCTAGCTGATCGGCTTGGTCAGATGGGTCTCCTCTACGAGCCACCACTCGCGAGTGTAATCTACCAATTGGATGCGTACTACATCCACCCTTTTCTCATCTGGAATCTGCGCGGCAACGAGTAGGTTCTCTGTATAACTAGCCACTGCTCCGCTGGCAATGGCTCCTCCAATCCTATAAATATGGATGAACCGAGCTTCCGAAAGTCTACCACGGTGCCCTCACGCTGGTTGGCCTGGGAGCTGCTGCCCTCTCAGCTGATGTAACAACAAACTGCTGGACCGTCCTCAAACCCTCTTGAAAAGTCTCGGCCTGCCGCTAATTCAGCTCAATTTGACGCTTCTGGTTTTCTAACATACCACGTACAACTCCAAGTAATGTGTCATTATCTACATACCTCTGGTATGACTGCAAATCTCTATCCGTCATGATTCTGAAGCCAAAGACACTGAAGAGGATCAGTGACGATAAACATGATTCAATAAACAAGATATTGATAGCTATAAATTCAAGACTGGCAAGGTAGTAATGTAGCAGGACATGTTCCTAATTCCGGGTTTCCTGATTAGTGTATTGGGTTCAATACCCAACTACAAAAGAACCAAACCCGACTAACCCTAAATCCTAGGGCTCTGATACCAAACAAACCCTGTCACGCCCTACTTCCCAAAATACGTAAATACGGCATATGACAGAGCCAACCATGCTACCTATGGCTAGGAAAGATCCCTCTATAATCACATTACGGTTGTCAATCAGATATCAAGAACAGTAAATAAAATCTAATTAACATATGTCCATCCGCCACAGTAAATAAAAGTCAAGTAATGTATATAGCAGAAACGAATAAAGATTTAACAAAGAATAATATCTGAATCACGTCCCTTATGGGATCACATCGATAAAATTTAACTATGGAAATAAAATAAACTAAGCATCTCTAAAACTAATCATCTAGCTCCTCACTGCCCGGCTTACTTGTTAAAACATTCTCGATCTTCCTGCAAAAAGGTCAAAAGAACTGGGCCATGCAAAATTCAAACGTCAGCGCGTCATAAATAACAAAATAATAGTAACAACTAGAATAGGATGCTATGATTAAACATGAGTGTAAATAATAAACACAGGTATAAAACAGTGAGGTATAGGTATGTGATGTGTATCCAAAAGTCTGTGCTTCTAGGTTATCTATTCTACAAGTCTTTGAAATCAATTAATGGAATCGTCGATATAACTCAATAGTGTCCCATGTGTGCCCGAGACCACGGTCAAGACCCTCGGGGCTGAATCCGAGATGTTCCGCTAAGCAGTAAAAACATGATATCATGTACAGACAAATGATGTCAGCATCATCATTCCGGAGCCGAAGCCCGTATCGACTGATCAGTCTCTGGAAAGTATCGAACTGTTGAGTTACAAGTCAGGTTTCATTATTGATTTTCCCTTACCCCAAGGTTTTGTGTTCAAGTCAGGTATTGATAATACGTAAACACGGCATGTAACAGAGCGAACCATACTACCTATGGCCAGAAAATATCCTTCCATAGTCATATTACGGCCGTCAATCAGATATCAAGAACAGTAAACTACAAATCTATCTATCACATGTCCAATAGCCACAAGAACAATAACTGGAAAAGATAGTGGAAGCAATAAAGATCCGAGGAATAACTAACCCGCATAAGATCTATATCAATGAGGTAGTCCTCACTGATCGGCGATCATGTCAAATACTCACATGCTATGTCAAGTATCTAGGCCATACAAAACCCAGACGTCAATGCATTATAAATATAAAAATAATAGTAATAACCAGGATAGAATGCTATGATTAAAGATGAGTGTAAATAAATAACGCAGGTGTAAAACAGTGAGATATAGGTATGTGATGTATATCCTAAAGTCTGTGCCTCTAGGTTATCTATTCTAGAAGTCTTTGAAATCAATTTAATGGAATCGTCGATGTAACTCAATAGTATCCCATGCATGCCCGGGACCATGGTCAAGATTTTCGGGCTGAATCCGAGACATGCCGCTAAGCAGTAAACAAGTAACATATACAGATGAATGATGTCAGCAGTATCATTCCGGGGCTGGCCGAGCCCGTAAAGACTGATCAGTATAAGAATCGAACTGTTGAGTTACAAGTCAGGTTTCATTATTAATTTCCCCTTACCTCCAAGGTTATGTGCTCAAGTCAAGTATTGATGATTTAAGTCTAATGCCAACACAGGATCAAGTAGGTATAGGTTTTGTCTATGCAGACAACAAGTCACGTCCGTTAGGACAACAATCAGGATTGTTGGTATTAGTAATAAGATCCAAATAACAATTCTGGCAGTGGGTCATGAACATATCATGTAATATATATTAACCTAAAATAGATACCAATGTAAAACTGTCAATATCAAAACACGACTAATGCCAGGATGCATATGTATCTATCTGTAATAGCCATGATACGTCCATTACTATGTGTGATGCAATGTAGATAACATATTAAACTAATATAGTAGTATAATAACGTTGTGACGTTCCGGCATGCAACTAGATAAGCTATTATCAGTACGGATACAGACAGATACTATAAAACTGTAAATCGGTAATATTTGCTGAATATCAAAACACATGCACTATTATTTATTAAATAGATATTGATATAATAACATTAACAGGGATAACATATTCAATCCGATTAATAACCATAAAAGTGGTATTGATTAACCATGCACAAGAAAATTCCGTTCAAAAATTCAGCGTCACCCTCATTTGTAAAATAGCTTAAAAATAACAAACGTCCTCCAAAAGGGACGTGTCATATACCAAAACAAAGCTAATTTAATAAGATTTTCATTTTATAAGTTAAAGTATCTCAGGTTGTTTCTAAAAAAAGTTATGAACGTTCGAAATTAAAATTTTACTGCTGGAATTCCCTGGACAGCAGTTCAGAGGTACTTTCATACAGTTTACGTTATTTAAACAATTTATTTTGCAAGTAAATATTTCACAGGGTTATAGTATTCTGGTTATCTTCGTAATGGACTAAAGAACATATGCTAATGATTTTCTATAATTTATAATGAATTTTATAAGGTACGGTATACAGTAAATTTCAGATTTGTCGTATCCGCTTTGCGACGACGTTTCATGTGTAAACTATAATATTTTCAAACTATATTTTGTATAACGTTGTAAAATACAGATTATAAACTAATTGATGATAATAAGAAGAAATATTACGACGATATATATATTTATAGATATAATTATAGTATGTCGCAAGTTGTAAACTTGCATACATTGTATACTATAAAACTGATCAACGTTAAATAACTACGGTGTATAAATTATATAGATATAGCTGTATGATGATGATGATGATGATGATGATGATGATAGTCCGACAACATATAAGTAAATTACATAAAATATAGTATGTAGCAAGTTGTAAACTTGTCTCGAAACAAATGCGATGAACGGAAGCAACATGACGCTATACAAATCAACACCAAGTTTTGATGGCTCCGTTAAGATTCTAAGATGCGGTTAGAGTTGCGTCGGCGAGAATGGGTGTGGGCTTGAAGAACGAAGAACGAGAATATATAAATTGATGAGGGAGAGATATATTATGTGGAAAGAGAGAGAGAAGTTTTGTGTTTAATATAAATATATATAGTATAGTTTAAATTAGGTTATAAATGTATATAGATAATATCAAACTACAACCAATCTCCACCAAAATGTCATCAAAAATATATTTTGGAAAATAATTCACATACGTAAACTTCTCAACTATAATGCAAAAATATATTTTAAATAACTCATACCCCTAATTTAAAATTTAAAAAGATTCTAAAAATATATCTAGATTTAGTAAATATTTGATATTAAATATCTTGAAATTTAAACGTAAAAGATAAAAGCAAAATAAGGTATGAGATAGCAACCATATGATGACAGTTAACGAAATATAACTTATTCTTAAGTTATGACTATTAAAAGATATATGATGATCTAGATATATGATATATAAAGATTTAAAAACATAATGCAGGTATTATACTAGATTCACATAAATACACTTTACTGGTAAATCTCAGATACAATCTTGCACCATATTGGGTTCTAAACTTGCAGCTCGGGTCGGATAACGACTACTACTATTCGAATCATTCGCGACCCAATAGATAGAATAGAAGAAATATAAAAGCAAGTGTTAAAATACTAATTAATATCGTATAACCATACTAGGGTGTTACATTATACCCAACTACAAAAGAATTTCGTCCTTGACTTTCTAATCAAAGGTAGTTGACTTGTTGAATCATACCTCTTCGGGTGAAAGATCTGAGCTAGGTTTCGGGGAAGAGCCAGGCTTAGTTCTGAGAATGAGTGGCTTCTGACGAATCTCTTTCAAATAGCATCAAATATTTGTCCCTTTCTAACAGTTGATTCAATAGCTGTCCTTCGCCTATTCTTCCATCGCTTCTACAGTTGTGATTGCGCTTTTTCTAATAGAAATAGAAGCAAGGGCTTATCACTTTGATCTTTCTCCGAAATTCACGAAACAGGAAAAGATAAGAAGATACGGATCTAAGGAAAAAGATGAGGAAACTTTTGTCGAATCTCGTCTTCACATTCCCAAGTAGATTCTCCATGCGAACGATTTCCCCATGAAACAAGCACTAGAGAGATCACCCTATTCTTGATAACCTTTTCTCGTCTATCCACAATCGTCATCGGTTGCTCTTTATAAGTCAAATCTTCTCTCACTGTCAATTTCGAGTGATCTAGGACGTACGTCTCATCTCAAACATACTTGCGGAGTTGAAATACATGAACACGTCATGAACACCCGCTAAGGATGGTGGTAAAGCCAATCAATAAGTTACCTCTCCAACATGCTCGATGATATCGAAAGGCCCCACGAATCGAGAACTAATCTTGCCTCGACTACCAAATCGGATTACTCCTCTAGTCGGTGATATCTTCAAGAACACAAGATCACGAACATCAAACTCCAAAGGTCTTCCAGTATCAGCCCAACTTTTCTGTCGATCTTATGCCGCCTTCATATGATTTCGGATCATGTTGACTATGGTTTGCACAATAAGATCCAGTCCCAATAATCTTCTTTCTCCAACATCGTCCCAATAGACGGACGAGCGACACTTACGACCATATAATGCTTCTAATGGAGCCATCTGTATTGTCGCCTGTAAACTATTGTTATAAGAAAACTCCACCAAGTGCAAATGATCCTCCTATGAACCCTTGAAGTTCAACATGCATGCTCTCAACATATCTTAAATAGTTTGGATCGTTCTTTCTGACTGGCCATCTGTCTGAGGATGATAGGCGGTGATAAATTTCAAGCGAGTCCCCAAACTTTCCTGTAGACTCCTCCAAAAGTGCGATAAGAATCGGGTATCACGATCGGAAACGATGCTCACAGGTACTCCATGCAATCTCATAATTTCCTGTATGTACCGCTCTGCTAAAACCTTCTTCGACTGACCAACTCGAAATGGTATGAAATAAGCTACCTTGGTCATCGATCAACAATCACCAAAACTGCATTATTGCCCTTTGGACTCTGCAGTAAAGCTGTCACGAAATCTATGGTTATATGTTTCCACTTCCATTGAGAAATCGAAAGTGGTTGCAATAAACCAGCTACCCTTTGATATTCAGCCTTGACTTGCTGACACACCAAGTATTTCGATACGTAGCGATCAATCTCCCTTTTCATTCCTTCCCACCAGAAATGTTGTCGTAGATCTCGGTACATCTTTGTGCCTTCCGGATGTACGGAATACGCAGAACTATGAGCCTCCTTCATGACTTCTTCACGAATGTCTCCTTTAGGCATACATAAACGGCTCTCATATCGTAACGAACCATCTTTATGAATTAACAAGTTCGTTCGAAGTCCCGATTCAACTTGTTCTCGAAACATCTGCAATCTTGGATCGTGCGACTGCGTTGCTTTAATGTTATCGATCAAGGACGGCTATATTTGCAATTGCAACAACTGTCTCGAAGAATGCGGCAGTACAATCTCCAACTTGAATATCTGAATATCAGTCATAATCTTCTTTTGTGAAGGGTTATGGCAGCGCCCCGGCCATCAAACCGCGGCCAAACGCGGAACAAAAATTTATTAAACTGGCGCTACCATTACCCGAATCCCGGATCGACCTTAAACCCTAATCTAGCAAGCTTAACTAAAAGTTAGAATGGTTATACCAAGTTGATCCGTGTCCTTCGGTCTTCATTCCAAGCTCCTAGCGGTTCCTTGATGAAGTTTGGTTGCCGGTCTTCCTCCATCTCCGATGATCTACCCAAGGGATGTAACTCCGGCTCTAGCTCCACAACATGATGCAAATGGAACAACTAAGGTCTCTAGGATGCTACCCTATAGAGCCTAGAATGTAGCGTGTAGGATCTTAGCGTTATCTATCTCAAATCTTGAAGGTGTAAGCAAAAAAAAAGCTAGAGGAGGTGAAGCTAATGGTGAGGGAGGAGCTCAAGAAAAATATCAAGTGAACAAAACCTTCATGCTTGCAAAGTGAACTTTTCCTTGGAAAGAGAAAATAGCATGCTAGGTTTTGTTAAAATCATTTTTCCAATTTTAAAATCCCACCATGCTTGAATAGTGAACACAAATGAATTAACAATTCATTTGTGTGCACTATTGCAAGCATGGTTGTCACCATACCTCCTTAAGCTAATATCCACCTCATTTACCATTTTCTACAAATGGTTAAAACATAAAATGAGGTGGCACCTTCTAGAATGTTATCCGGTAAAAAATACGGATTACATACCAGATAACATTCTACAGTATATACATACCTGTATTCGTACCAAAGTACGAATACCCAAAGAGAAAGAATAACACAAAGAATATAATACTAGAATATACGTACCGAAATGCATATACGTAAATTATTAAATCAATACCTGATTTAATAATCCGGCTCAGAACCGAGCCAGCTAGTATTATCAACTGTCCAATCGAAAACCCGAGTACAATGTACATCAATCGATCGGAACCCTGCACGTATCCAATACGGCTACTACATTATTTCGCCAGAACCAGGGAAACCTCTGTGTGGGTCTCTAAAGACTCGTCAATACGCTGGCAGTGGGTTTAACCACAAGCACGTCAGCGGCACTAGCTATACGTAACGGCTACCCAGGTATTGAGTGAAAGGGAGGCCGACGAGCAAACTCATGCAGAACCTCTACTGAGCCTGACAGTGACAATATCCGTACAGTCCGGTCTGTTCGTCTAAGAGTATCGCATATCAAGTCTAGGGGGTGGATAAAATCAGACCCCTAACAACGCGACATTTAGTGTTGGCATGAAATCCATCACCACCTAAGAAACTATCGATCCTGGATCGATAATTCTCGTCCACCGTGGCCACGGATTTATGGTGATGGCCATACGTACACAACGCGACATCAACCCCCAATACCGGGAGAGACGAATCCCCGACAATCCGATCACTGCCTCCATGTGTCTCGGGACTGTACCCAACTAAAATCTGTTCGCACGACTCCTTTGAGTCATGGTAGGGTAGTAATCAAAGCACAGTGGGAACTCACACGAGACAAATGACGATCTCAGGTGGACAGACTAACCTGTACACATGTCACCTGGGAACTGCTATCTGACAATAGGTATAATACCAACTAGCAGGTTCCCGGCGAGTCCGTCCAGTGTACTCATAACCCAATGATCACCTGTATAGTATCATAGGTGAACAAACTAACACCAATGGCTTGTGAGACCTGGCCACCGCCCCTCGTCGGGGTCTCGATCAGTATACACTAGCCTACACTGGAGTATCGATGCCCAGTCTCGATACTCCCTCGGCTAGGGACATTTAAGGATGTACTTATAGACCCCCAGCTCCCACGTATATGATCGCCATCATAATGCTGGTAGTCAAGCAAGAATCCTATGGGCTCTATCAACATGTATATAATAAAAACAAACCAGATAGCATACTATCATCTTGAGTAAGACTGTTTTATCGGTATAGGTCCTCCCTCAATCATCATAATCATCTGCCTGTGATTACGATAATTACCTTGAGGGCACTATAGCCCACAATCTCCCACTTGCACTTAAGGCCAATTATTGCGATGTCGCATACTCACAGCCCGTGTGATACCGAACACCTAACTTCTCTACTAATCGGATTCGCAAAGCCCGTTTGCGAAACTATTGCGTTCGAGAAATAGCCTCAGTGGGTGGATCCGTTCCAATGTTTCTTTCTGTATCTCTCTGTATTTCAACTTCGCGGAGAAAAGCTATCTCCCGAAATGAGCAATACCTGTCTTAGAATTTGTCTGGATATCTGATGGGACCCAGTTCACAAGTGAACTCCAAATCCAGCAAACTTCTTAGACTGTATCGTCCACAGAATTTAATCAGCATTCTGCGCCATGCCTTTCCTCAGTATCCGCTTGGACCACCTGTCCAACATACTATCCCTCGAAAAGAGGGAAAACTATAGCTCTGACGGTCACTCTGTCATCCAGGTTATCTTAGAAGCCTGAAATGATAATCGTCTCCCGAAGGAGGGTGCCTTAGTCATTTCCCAAGAACATCCATCTATGTTCAATAAACTGCTTCCCAATGTTTCTCTAGGATTGGATTAATATATCTTTATTGCAGCTAGTGCAATAACAACATCTGGTGTGGTACTTGACATTTTATGATTAACTCAATTGCCTAAGCAAGTAATATGCTAATCATTCAGATCCCTCTCTCTTTAGTCTGTAAAACACCTTTAGAGAGGGTGACTCCATCACCTGCAGGTGGACCACCTTGCTAAGAGTCGTCCATTCTAAAATACCTTTAGAATAATGTCAAAGTACCCAAATTGGTATACTTCCCAAATCTAGATCTATAACCATAGATCTAGTAACCAGAAACCTTGATATTATATCCATATCTTATGTGGAGAAACAACTTTATGACAACCACAGTATAACCAATCGTAGTATAGGAATATCTCTTCCTATAAAGTGCATGTCATTCCAAATACCAGGACATCACACCCTACTACCTTCTTACCAGATCCATCTCTTATTCTGATGAGGTCAAGACCTTATGACTGTCACATCAAAAATAGATGATTTATTTCCGCTATACTTGCTTTAGTCTATAAATAGACATAAGCTACTTGTACTTTATGCTTCCGCTGCTCCCACTGACTACAACAACCCTCTGGCAGAGTCATATACACGTACACTTCCAAAACTAGTTTAGAACGACACTATACTCATCCTCCTGCCGGGTCTTATAATCTAGAACAGCAGCAATGGCAAGTCTGGGTAAACAAGAACCTCCCTATCACCGTCTCTGAGAAGACCGAAGTACCTCTCGGGTGCCTGAGGTTACCCACCAAATCTGCGGAGTGGCTAATGGAACATCAAATCCAATTGAATCCTTAGGTTCTATTAAATTTCCAGTAATCGTTTGTGGTTCTGGAATAACTTCCAGTTCTACCATTCTCCCACTTGTGTTTTCTGAAAAAGTCCATTTTACTAAAACTGCGGCGAGTCAAGAACAGTATAAATATTGATCTTCCTGATGGTAGAAAGTTATCCCTCGTCAAAGCCTGGGATAACCAACGAACAGCCATTACTAAAACATGCCTCGAGTTTATCCGGATTCTGGTTTTAAGTATCAGCCGGACAACTCCCTATACCTTAACATCGTCAAGATATAAATTGATTCTATATATATCTGATATAAAAACAAAAGCACTAATTTAATTGGAACCAGATTCAAAATCATGCAGCTGTCTCCAGTGCATATCAACCAAATGGAAAAAGACCAATCAGCATTACTCAACTAGGAGTGCATCCATATATGAGTAACCAGAAAGAGAAGCAAGTTCTCAAAACCATTATTATCAACGGAATACCAAACACAAGTATCTACATTTTCGACTACTTCGAAGAATCCTGATACTTCTAATAAATGGTTCTCTACTTTATTTTTATACCTATAACTTCTCAAAATCTGAACCTTGTATTTCAACGGAATATCTGTCTAAAATAAGAGAAGTCATGATTAAACAGAATATAGTATGAGTACCAGCCCCATTGTCCTAATGGACACTGGACAACATACAATACTTTGTATAAGTCCCCTGAGTTCAACAACTCGAACACTGTGCGTCGTAGGTTGAAAAACTGTAGTATGGTTAAGAAAAATTACACCGCTGTTGAATGCACCTTACCTAATCACCAACCGATATAGGTAAATGTCACGGACATAATATCAAAAAATTATATCTCACTTTATAAAATAAATGTACAGATATATTAGTTTGAAATTGGTGCATAACAATGGATATTCAAAACCAAATATTTGCCATCCGGCAAAAACCAGATGATTTTCTCAAATATCACCAATCACAACGAATTCCGATATAATGAGGATAATCACCTAATTCCCAATAACTTGCTCCCACTCATCATCTGTAAAACCATACAGATGTGAGAATCACACCTGGTAAATACATACCCTGGAGTAAGGCTCTAATTGGGAAATCAGTTTTCTATTAACAATACACAGTGAAACTGAAACATGAAAATGTTTCGAAAAGGGGTATCCGTGTATTCCTAGTAATACCTCTTCCATTATCAGATTCATGACTGTAACCGTATTTTTCGTTGCCATCTCTCCAAATCCCTTTATTTGTCTTTACTGATTACCTTCTGTACACCCCCTTAGGCTAAATGGTTTTCTTCCTTCCCTACCGTTCGACACCAGCCTATGATTTGGAAGAAGACTATCCAATAAGAATAATAGGTGTACTCTCATAATCCTAGGAGTACTCGCAACCTGATAGAAGGTAAAGATAAAAGACAACTAAATAAACCTTATTCTATTTCTCCTGAACCAGAATCCATCCTCGAAAAAGTTCCTTCGAGTTCGTATGTAATTATACGATGGATTTATCCAATGGAATTGGATCTACGTAGTAATACGGGGTGTTCTGGAGAAATACAAAGGTGAAGTAGGAGTGGCGATGAAATACGTGGTTTGATCATGAATGATAACAGTCGCAATTTACTTTGCCCTCTTTCTGATCCCTTTATTTGGCTTAACTTATTACCTTCTGTACACCAACCTTAGGCTAATTGGTTTTCTTCATTCCCTACCTTTCGGCACTTGCCTATGGTTTGGAAGAAGGCTATCCAATAAGCGCAACAGGTGTACCCTCTCCTAATCCTAGGAGCCCTCACAACCTGAGAGAAGGTAAAGAGAAAAGACAACTGAATAGTCCTATTCAATCTCTCCAGAACCAGATCCATTCTCGAATCTGGAACAAGTTCCTTCGAGTTCGTATATAACCATACGATAGATTTATCCAATGGAAGTGGATGTTCGTAATAATACGGGGTGTTCTGGAGAAACTCAAAGGGTAAAAGAAGGAGTGGCAATGATGTATGCAACTCAGACAATCCAAAAGCCGGTGTTATAAGAAAGTTCGGTTAACTTGGTTACTGAGTTATAGTATAAGGTCGGGCCATGGTCGCAATCAAAGAGAGAGAGAAAAGAAACACTCGGCGTGCACTCTAACCTAAATCAGAATGGTTAATCACTTTATCTAATCGGGAAACCTCCCACTGTATCCTCAAATTCTCCTCCAAACCTGAAGGAAGAATTAGTCGGGATCACCCGAGGAGTAAACCAACTCATCAGTGGGAATCGGGATCCAACTCTCATCGCATGAAAACTTGATGGAAGCCACTCAAGTCACCACACTTCAGAAGGTATGTGCATGCCTGGGAAGTTTCCAGTATGTTTGAAACTCCCGATGTGATTTTTACCCCTAGGATCCAAGTGACCTTGACAAAGTCAACAAGTCAAAGGGTCCTAGTCAAGTTCAACCCGTCATTATCCTAATTGCATTAGACCCACCCGCACAGACCCTTGACAAGGTCAACAAGGTCAAATGACTGTCCTAACCAATGCACATATCCATGCAACAGAAAAATATTACAGAGCTACCGCACACTACGCCTTGACAAGGTCAACAAACGCAGCACGAATACTAAGAAATACTAATCTGAAATGACGGAGGGCTACGGCTGATTTTTGGCAAAAAACCTTTAACGTAATGAACTTGATCTCGTTGAAGGAATCCAAGTGGTTTTATAAATCTATAGTAGCGAAAACTTTTGCTAAAGAGGTCACTCCCTGTGAAGGGATCTCGGCTCTTTCCCCGTCGAATGAGGTGCAGGATATTCCCAATCGAATACCATGATGCAAAGCAAAAAGAAACGACTATAGTGAAGTTATTACAATGACGCAAACTTTCGCTTAAGGGGTCACTCCCGGTGAAGGGATCTCGGCCCTTGCCTCGTCGAATGAGGTGCTGGATATTCATAACTGAATACCACTGTGCAAAGCAAAAGAGAATGTCTGTAATGTCAGTTTTTTTAAAAACTTGTCTCCAACAACATCATATAGGTTTGTTTTATCCTTGCATTGATAAGAATCAACGCAGTCCCATCAACTAATCACACCAGAAAAGAACGAAAATAAAATGTACTTATATGCTATCCGCATTCGCCACCGGGTCCCGTCATCACCCGTTAGGTTACTTAACTAACGGCAGAGCGTGGACTGGGCTAGCGCGGGTGCAAAACATATACAACATCTACTAGTATGTATAAATATATATATAACATTCGTCCCAGGCATGATATAAAGTAACATCACAGAAGCATCACAAAGTGGTGAATAATCTGGAGCCCCGGGTTTCACTTGAGCCGCAAGTGAGACCCGACGTTCCCTGTCGTGTAGATAGCCTGTGCAATAAAACCTAGACCCCTACGAGCGCGGCAAGTTACCTGCAAAATCAGAAGCGATGCAACCCTTTTCAACAACGTGAATGGGCCACCCAGCACTTCACGGAATCCGGTAACTTGAGCACCCCTCCTGGGTTAACCTATACCCCCTACGAGTGCAACGAATAGCCCGCCAATTCTAGAGTAAGGTCCCCTCCGTCCCAACGCCATGAGATGCGGACCCGTTGCCCTCTAGAACCCGGCTATTCGTGCACTCCACCGCGGGGTAATCCTAGTACAGAAAAGGAAATAATATACAAGGGTGACATCGACCTCAACCCGGTCGTGCCCCAAAAGAATAATATACAAACTGGTAGTGACGGCAGTCCACATGTCGGACGCTCGCCCCGCAATATCAAATGTACAAATGAAATTAAACTGTACTAACATTGCACCATAGCTATCTACCACTACGATCCAACCAATATCACAGCACAACACAGAACATCAACGTGAATGTCACGTTCGCAAACCCGTCTAAAAGACATATAGCAATTAGACGAGTTGTACCGATCAAATGACATTCACGGTCGCAGATAATAATGTATGTACTAATATAAACATTTAAACAATGTTAAAACATCGACTTTGAAACACTCCGAATAGCCCCCGAACAACTGATAACATAATATCAAAACTGGGCTAAACAAACAATACCACTGCACCAAGTTTCCCGAGACCAAACCACACCCAAAAAACGAACCCCAAATACCCTACCCAGGCCGGCCTCCTCGGAATTTTGATGATTGTGCTCGGCCCAAAACAGGTGAAGTGGGTTCGTATTTGGGGTATGGTCAAGTGGTCATGCCAGTAGTCTTTTGCAATTGTTTGAAAAAAATTTTGAAGACTTTTAAAAAACGACAGAGAACAGAAAACTGCAGTGCGCTGTTATCAAGTTGTTTCGATTTCGATACTTTAATATTGTCTAAACTAGCTAGCTAAGGGTTTAAAGGGTGGCTCTGATACCATGAAGGGTTACGACAGCGCCCCGGCCATCAAACCGTGGCCAAATGCAGAACAAAAATTTATTAAACTGGCGCTACCATTACCCGAATCCCGGATCGACCTTAAACCCTAATCTAGCAAGCTTAAATAAGAGTTAGAATGGTTATACCGAGTTGATCCATGTCCTTCAGTCTTCATTCCAAGCTCCTAGCAGTTCCTTGATGAAGTTTGGTTGCCGGTCTTCCTCCATCTCCGATGATCCACCCGAGTGATATAACTCCGGCTCTAGCTCCACAACATGATGCAAATGGAGCAACTAGGATCTCTAGGATGCTACCCTAGAGAGCCTAGGATGTAGTGTGTAGGATCGTAGTGTTATCTATCTCAAATCTTGAAGGTGTAAGCAAAACAAGAAAGTTAGAGGAGGTGAGGCTAATGGTGAGGGAGGAGCTCAAGAAAAACATCAAGTGAACGAAACCTTCATGCTTGCAAAATGAACTCTTCCTTGGAAAGAGAAAATAGCATGCTAGGTTTTGTTAAAATCATTTTTCCAATTTTAAAATCCCACCATGCTTGAATAGTGAACACAAATGAATTAACAATTCATTTGTGTGCACTATTGCAAGCATGGTTGTCACCATACCTCCTTAAGCTAATATCCACCTCATTTACCATTTTCTACAAATGGTTAAAACATAAAATGAGGTAGCACCTTCTAGAATGTTATCCGGTAAAAAATACGGATTACATTCTACAGTATATATATACCTGCATTCGTACCGAAGTACGATTACCCAAAGAGATAGAATAACACAAAGAATATAATACTAGAATATACGTACCGAAATACATATACGTAAATTATTAAATCAATACCTAATTTAATAATCCGGCTCAAAACCGAGCCGGCTAGTATTATCAACTGTCCAATCAAAAACCCGAATACAATGTACATCAATCGATCGGAACCCTACACATATCCAATACGGCTACTACATCATTTCGCCAGAACCAGAGAAACCCTCTGTGTGGGACTCTAAAGACTCGTCAATACGCTGGCAGTGGGTTTAACTACAAGCACGTCAGCGGCACTAGCTGTACGTAACGGCTACCCAGATATTGAGCGAAAGGGAGGCCGACGAGCAAACTCATGCAGAACCCCTACTGAGCCTAACAGTGACAATATCCGTACAGTCCGGTCTGTTCGTCTAAGAGTATCGCATATCGAGTCTAGGGGGTGGATAAAGTCAGACCCATAACAATGCGACATTTAGTGTTGGCATGAAACCCATCACCGCCTGAGAAACTATCGATCCTGGATCGATAATTCTCGTCCACCGTGGCCACGGATTTATGGTGATGGCCATCCGTACACAACACGACATCAACCCCCAATACCGGGAGAGACGAATCCCCGACGATCCGATCACTGCTTCCATGTGGCTCGGGACTGTAGCCAACTAAAACCTGTTTGCATGACTCCTTTGAGCCGTGGTAGGGTAGTAATCAAAGCACAGTGGGAACTCACAGGAGAAAAATGACGATCTCAGGTCGACAGACTAACCTGTACACATGTCACCTGGGAACTGCTATCTGACAATAGGTATAATACCAACTAGCAGGTTCCCGGCGAGTCCGTCCAGTGTACTCATAACCTAATGAGCACCTGTATACTATCATAGGTGAACAAACAAACACCAATGGCTTGTGAGACCTGGCCACCGCCCCTCGTCGGGGTCTCGATCAGTATACACTAGCCTACACAGGAGTATCGATGCCCAGTCTCGATACTCCCACGACTAGGGACATTTAAGGATGTGATTATAGACCCCCAGCTCCCACGTATATGATCGCCATCATAATGCTGGTAGTCAAGCAAGAATCCTATGGGCTCTATCAATATGTATATGATGATAAAGACAAACCAGATAGCATACTATCATCTTGAGTAAGACTGTTTTATCGGTATAGGTCTTCCCTCAATCATCATAATCATCTGCCTGTGATTACGATAATTGCCTTGAGGGCACTATAGCCAACAATTTGTGTAGTCAACATTCGTATGGCTGGCAACCGATTTAGAGCATCTGACACTACATTAATTTTTTCCGGATGGTATTTTAGATCAAGATCATAGTCAGCCATCAGCTCTAACTATTTACGCTGCTTGTTGAGCTCTTTCTGCGTGAACACATACTTCAGGCTCTTGTGATCGGTAAATACTTCTACCCTTTTGCCCAATAAGTAGTGTCTCCAAATCTTCAAAGCAAAAATCACTGCTGCTAGCTCTAAGTCATGAGTTGGGTAGATCTTCTCATGAGTCTTCAATCGTCTCGACGCATAGGCTATAACCTTCCCATTCTGCATTAGAACACATCCTAAGCCTTTCCCAGATGCGTCGCTGTGAATAACCATCCCTTCGGAACTGTCTGGCATGGTCAGAATAAGAGCGGTGGTCAATCTTTGCTTCAACGCTTCAAAAGCTGACACACACTTCTCGGTCCATACGAACGGTACCTCCTTTCGTGTTAGCTTGGTCAATGGTTCTGCTATTTGAGCGAAGTTCTCTACGAACCTTCTATAGTTTCCGACGAGCCCAAGAAAACTTCTGATCTCCCCTACGTTCTTTGGAAGTGGCCAATCATGAACAGCTGCAATCTTTTCAGGGTCAACGGCAATTCCATCTCCGGTACAACATGACCCAAGAACTTCACTTCTTCGAGCCAAAACTCGCACTTGTTCATCTTAGCATATAACTTTTCTCGTCTCAACGTTTGCAATGCGATTCTCAATTGTTCTTCATGCTCTTCTTTACTTCTCGAATAAACCAAAATATCGCCAATAAACACCACTACGAAATGATCCAGATATGGTGAAAAGATTCGGTTCATTAAGTCCATAAATATTTTGGTACGTTAGTAACTCCAAATGGCATCACTAAATACTCGTAATGCCCATATCGAATTTGAAACGCTGTCTTGCAAATTTCTTCTTCTTTCACCCGAACTTGATGATACCCTGATCGTAAATCCAACTTCGAGACTACTCTCACGCCACTGAGTTGATCGAATAATTCTCCTAAGCGAGAGATTAGGTACTTGTTCTTAATAGTCACCCGATTTAACTCTCGATAGTCAATGCACATCCTCCGCGTGCCACCTTTCTTTTTGACTAGAAGAACTGGAGCTTCCCACGGTGAACCATTGCTGTGAATCCAACCTTTCTTTAGTAATTCAAAAACTTGTCTCTTTACCTCTTCCAGTTCCACCGGTGCCATCGGATAATAAGCCTTTGAAATTGGCACTACTACAGGAATAAGATCAATCGCAAACTCCATATCTCGTTTAGACGGTAAACTCGAGATGTCCTTGAACACATCCATGAAATCCCGAACTGCTAGCAGCGCTTCATCTGCAGTTTGTTTATGAACTTCACCCTTCAGTAAACGGTTCCCTTCATCATGAATTTGCAAGTTTGTTCTAAGACTTGTAGGTTATTAGCCTACCACTCTTCCGCTGCGCTACTCTGATAATTTGAGACCGGTTTGTCAAAACTTCTTTAATCGAATATCTTACATCTGATCGTCCTTGAAGCGGTATGTACTAGCTCCCACCGGGGTTAATCTCAAACTACTGCAATCATCAAAAACTTCTCCTGTGTTTCTCCTTATTCTTCGAAACGCAAACGGATTGGTTCTTACGGGACGAGAGGAAAGATATATCATGGTTGTTGGATTTAAGCTCGCGATAAGACATAAATTTATAAGTAATGACGCCGAGAGGAAACAAGGTAATACAACGACCATAAGTCAAGAAAATGAATCGAAATAGGAATCCAGGTTATCTAAATAGAGTACCGAATTGTAACCATGCCGCGGTACATAGTTACAACTATATAACTCCATTCAAGTCACCCAAATTCTACTAACAGAATCGAGAATATGATGGAAGAAACAATAAGGAACCAAAAGGATTCCAAACCGAGATGCATAGTCATTTCCAAATCGTTAAGATAAAAGAGTTTAAGAAAAGGATATGATTCAAGAATTTGAATGATAAGACAATAATATGGCAGGACATATTTCTAAAACTCTGGGTTTCCTGATTAGTGTATTGAGTCCAATACCCAACTACGAAAGAAACCAAACCAAGATAATCTAAAACCTATGCTCTGATACCAAACAAACCATGGCTTCCCAGAATACGTAAACACGGCACGTGACAGAGCCAACTATGCTACTTATGGCGAGAAAAGATTCTTCCATAATCACATTACGGCTGTCAATCAGATATCAAGAACAGTAAACTACTAAATCTATCTATCACATGTCCAATAGCCACAAGAACAATAACTGGAAAAGATAGCGGAAGAAATAAAGATCCAAGGAATAACTAACCCGCATAAGAGCTATATCAATGAGGTGATCCTCATTGATCGGCGATCCTGTCGAATACTCACATGCTATGTCAAGTATCTAGGCCATGCAAAACCCAAACGTCAGTGCGTCATAAATATCAAAATAACAATAATAACCAGGATGTAACGATATAGATAAAAATGAATATAAAAGAGAACATAGGTATAAAACAGTGAAGTATAGGTATGTGATGTGTATCCTAAAGTCTGTGCTTCTAGATTATCTATTCTACAAGTCTTTGAAATCAATTAATGGAATCGTCAATGTAACTCAATAGTATCTCGTGCGTGCCCGAGACCGCGGTCAAGACCCTCGGGGCTGAATCCAAGACGTGCCGCTAGGCAATAAAAACAGGATATCATGTACAGACGAATGATGTCAGCATCATCATTCCAGAGCCAAAGCCCGTATTGACTGATCAATCTCTGGAAAGTATCGAACTGTTGAGTTACAAGTCAGGTTTCATTATTGATTTCCCCTTATCCAGGTTTTGTGTTCAAGTCAGGTATTGATAATATCAATCTAATCCCAACACAGAATCAAGCAGGTACATGTCTTGTCTATATAGACAATAAATCACGTCCATCAGGACAATAAGTCAGGATTGTCGGCATTAGTAATAATCCAAGTAACGGGTCTAGTAATGTCTCGTGAACATGTTAGGCAATGTATATTAAACAGGATAAATACTAGATGGAAAACAGTAACCGGTTATCTAGATACGGTAAAAAATGACTAATGCCTATGATCTATATATCTATCTGTAATAGTCATTTACCTCTACCACATGGTATACGGCAACCTAGATAAAGGATACTGAAACGAAACAAAACATTATAATAATATTATGATGACCCAGCATGCAACTAGATAAAACCGTTATTGGTATGAATACGAATTGATGCTATAAAACTGTAGATTGATAATACTTGCTAAATATTAAAATACATGTACTATAAATAATTATATAAATATTGATATAAGAAAAATAGCATGTTACAAGTTTAGAAACTTGCCTGATCGAAATCTCACGACGAAAATACGAATATCACGTTCCGTAAACCGAATAACGTCACGCTGCAAAACCCACGTACGTAAAACTTGGCCTGAACTAAGCAACTGCGTGAAGTGGTGACTGAGGTAGACGACGACAGTGACTGGGGTCGTCTGGGTCGTGCTCGTCGGCGGTAACCAACTCCGGCGAAGCAAGAAAAAGAAAAGAAGAAGAAGAAAGAAGAAGCAGAAGAAGAAGAAGAAGAAGAAGAAGAAGAAGAAGGGGTTGTTGGTTCTGGAGTTTTAACGTGGACGAGGAAGAGGAGAAAGTTGGTCGGCGACGGGGAGAAGGGGGACGAGGTCGATGACGGGGTCGAAGAGATGAAGAGGTTGGGTTGGTTAGCGGTAAAAGAAGAGAGAAAGAAAGAAGAAGAAGTTGGGGATAAGGGCTCTGGGTCACGTCGAGGGTGAGGAGAGGAGGTGGTAGGGTCGTCGACGAGGAGATGGGGCGTCGACAATGACGAGGTCGGGAAAACGAGGAGATGAGGTAATTGGAGAATAAAAGATAAAGAAGAAAAGAAAGAGAAGGTGATGTCGGCAGTGGGTTAGGTGATGAAAGGTGTGCTGGCGATGACGAGAGAGAAAGAGTGATGAGGGTGATGGTGGTGGTGATCGGGTTCAGACGGCGATGAGAGGGGAAGATGAAGGAGGTGGGTTCCGTTGTGGGGGTCGGATCTCCGGCGAGGTCTTGAGGAAGAGGAGGTGGTAACGACAAGGAAGAGGAGGAGATGAGGGGGTGGTGATGATGAGGAGGAGGAGGTGAATGGCGACGAGATGGTGAGGTATGGGCTAGGCTCAGGAAAGAGAACGAGAGAAGAGAGAGATGGAGACGGGAAGAGAGAGAGAAAGTGTTTATAAATAATTATATTAGTTATAATATGTATATAGATATAATAGTTAGAGTATACGTATAAGAATATTAAGTAATATATTATATATTTTGTAGGATTTTACAGATAATACCAGATCACTCCAAATATTACCCGTATCCATTCAAAAATATAGTTTTTAAATATAAAGAATATACGTAAGAATTTTAACCATAATGCAACAATTTATAATTAAATACATATACCCCCAATAAAATCTATGTAAATATACGTAAAGATTTTTAATTATTTTGCTGTCAATACTTTAGGATATGAATATACTAGATAAGGTCAACAATCAGATATGGGGTGATATGCCATGCAAAGTTAAATAGCAAAAGGATGTTATTTTTTTATATCTTGTAATCTTGCAGCATATCGGGTTTCACACATGCAGGTCGGATCAGATAAAGACTACTACTACTTGAATCATTCGCAACCCAATCACAAAAGAATAAAAGAGTTTTAAAGTAAGATTTGAAATGCCAAATTATATTGTATAAATGTATAGGATGTTATATAATCTTTCAGGAACTTGAATGATTTGTTACTCCATCCATTTAGACACTTAATTTGGAAAAGATGGACAAATCATGATAGTGTAGAATACTTTGCATTTTCATAAATTGGTCTCCTAATGTCACTCATGTAATTCTCATACTTATCCGCACACTGTTCTTAACCGGAAGGAAGTTCTTCTTCATTAGGATTACTATCACCGAGAGTGGCCTTTATCATATCCTCCATTTTCTCTCCTACAAAGAAATTATCTTCTTCTTCCACCGCATTATCGTCTTCTTCTTCCCCGTGATATAACCAAGTTGTATAAAATCTGGTAAAACCATGCTTAACGATATGAAACTCTACCTCTCCTATCTTCTGGTACAACTTATTCCCACAACTGTTGCATGGACAAAGGATCTTCCCCGATATGACCTTATGATATTCGCATGAAAATTAGATGAAAGCAGCAACTTCTGCGACGAACTTAGGGTTCATGTGTTGTTGCCAGTCCACGTATATCCAGTCCTTAACTCTGATGTATTCATGGGCCATGTTAGACTTTATAACATATAAATTGTAAGTTTCACAAATGGAATAAAGTAGAGAAGTTATGGAATCGGTGCTTGAATTGGAGACTGTGGGGCTAGAGAGGTCGATGTATAAAAGAAAAGGAAGGGGAAGTTGGTTTTTGATGGTGATTACATTGAGAAATCTAAAATGAGAAGGCTGGGGGCACGTGTCGAGAAGGAGGACCTTTGCGGTTGTTTGTTTCTTCTCATAGAGGTTTGATGTTGATTGGACGCGACGTATTTAGAAAGTTCTTTATATACTATTTTAATTACAGAAATGCCATTGAGTGTATTATGTGGGGGTTTGAATTTGGAACTTTTTTGTGTATTAGTAGTTTCATATTTTCAAATTTTTTTGAGAAATTATCTAAGTTTCGATTTATGATTTCGCTTAGGTGTAGGGTTGTCAGTGTGTATGTGCTTTTTGTATGTATGTGTTGTGTATGCATGTTGTATGTGTGTATTGTATGGTATGTGTAGATAAAAGACGTTTTCAACATTTCGGCTATCGGGGGTAAGGCTTATATTCCATTAAGAATGTATAGAGCATATACCCATTCACTTGTGTTTTCATCCGTTTCGAGAAAATTTCGGCAGCACCTCCCTGCTGTTCTCCGAATACACTGTAATAGAATAGATAATCATTTCAATTCTGTGAAACAACATTCAAATGAACATCTAATCTATTTTTGTACACAGAGAATCAGCGGAAAGGTACCTACGAAATAATTCAAAACGAATGAAAACACAAGTGAATGCAGGTGTTTACTTTATACATTTCTAACTTGTCCACACTGGACAAATCTATTCGTTATCATACGATTGAATTTTCTTGTCACATAAACTATACGATAGTTGTTAGCACCGAACGATACCGTCCGATATTTAATAACTTTCGTGTAGTTTTATGTCACGATGAATATCAAACGTATGTTAACTGATATACGAGGACTAAGACGCGTTTTGATTTTCACATATGATTATCGATGAGAATATGAAAATTTCATATTATCATTAAGTATTATACACTTAGTTTAAAATTTAATTTGAATTGGTTCTACGTTTTAAGATTTTGAAGTTTTTTACTTTAAGGAAAGTTTTTTAAAGTTATGGGTTTTCTTAATCAAATTTAAGATTTTTTATTTAGGTTTGGTGTTAAGTTTGGGTTTTATACAATTCATAGGGTTTTTCAACAGATTCGCAAATAACACCCCTCACCCATAAACCTGGAAAAATAAAAGAATGAAACGGGAGATGAAGATTTAGGGTTGGGGTTAGGATGGGATTTGACAAGAGTTCAATGTAGAGAAGAATGATGATGCATTAAGATTTGGCCTTGTTTAATCTGTGAGATCATCATCATTACCCCTCTATCTCTCTCTCACTCACTCACTCTCTCTCTCTCTCTCTCTCACACACACACACACACTGACAACAGCAACATCGACTTCTTTTCCTTCCCCACCGCCTCCCGCCTCCCGAAGTCCCCCAAAGTCCCCCACACTCTCCCTATACCCACCCCTACCGAAGTCCCCCAAAGTCCCCCACCCTCTCCCCACCACCTCCCTCCCCCACCCTCAACTCCACCCTCCCCACGACCTCCCTCCTCTCATCACCTTCCCCTCCCCCCACACTCAGGTCCACCCCTCCCTTATCATCTCCTCCTCCCCGTTGCCTCGGTTCCACTCCCTTCTTCCCACCGCCGCCTCCTACCCCACCCTCAATCTCGTTGCCTCCATCCACACCAAAATTAAGCCCCAAGTTATCAATTTTTACAACATTTAAAAAATTACCCGAATCGGCGACGACGAGCGGCGATGAACGGAGACGACGAACGACGAGTAGCGAAGAGCGAGTGACGACGAAGGGAGAAGGAGCTGGAGGCGACGATGAATGGCGATGGTGATGGAGCCGGCGTTGGTGAAGATGTCGGAGGCGACGACGATGAACGATGGAGGCGGCATGGGAGAAATTTTTGGGGCGGGGAAATTTTTGGGTGGAAATTTTTTTAAGCACGGGAAAGACGGGTGTGGGGAAAAGGATAAGGGAATTTATTTCAATTTTATTTTTTTTTAATATCCCATCTCTGTCCCTACAGTGCACATAGTAAGGGATTCTCTTGCGGCACCGTAGGGTCAACTACAGAAAATAATTTTTTAATAATATATATATATATATATATATATGCCCCTACGATTAGAACTGCAGGAGCAAACTGAAGTTACCTTTACGGATTTTTCCACCCATAGTGACAAGCCATCTTTATACCGGTGATATTTCTTTCATATTTCTTATAGCTCTATAAATAAAGCATTATGATATTAATAAAATTATCATTCTATCACTATTTTATAAATCTTATTAATATATTTCGGAAGGATGCGGAGTATCTTGTCTCACCGTAAAACATAGCAACAGATTATGCATTGATCCTTTTTATTGAAGATTATGTTTATGCAAAATAGACCTAAATAGTGTTTTGTGATGCGTCCCTCCATTCCTCCAGGGTGGTGACAACGTATCCTCTGTTTGATCCAATTTGTTAGAAAGGCAAACGGATTGAATATAGGTGTATCCATATCCGTCTTCGATAAGTGTTGGCGGATCCGAATACAGATACAAATAATGACAATCACTATCTGTATTTTGAAAAAATCCGAATATGGATAGGATATAAAAACGAATATTGTAAAAATTATATTATTATATGTAATATAAAAAGTCACATATTAAATCGGATATGGATACAGAAAGAATGTATGTATTATCATATCCGTATCCACTTATTGTTGGAAGATACAAATACGGATAATCAACTTAAATCAAGATCCGTATTTGATAAAAATCGGATACAAATACTATTCAGATTGTTGGTATCTGTTTCCATCTCTATAATTTATACATGAAAGGAAATTGCTCAAATAAATCAAAGAGCTATTGATCACTTGGTTTGGGTACTTCTATTTTGGGGAGAGTGCGGGGTTCGAACCCCAGAAATCCCAGAAAGGAAAATGACCACAAATTAATGCTTTTGTGGCAATTCGTGAGTCTTCTGGCTGCGTGTGTGTGTCACGTACTTATGTGTGATGTGTGGATGGAGGAATTATTCAGTGTGGCTGGTGTGATACACCCGAACAGGGAGTGAGAGAGAGGGGGAAGTTTCGGACTGCCATAGGTAGCGTGTAGGACCCACATTTCTATTCTCTCTCTTTTCCGGATGTATACGGCCGACCCATGGAAAAATTATTAGTGTGGGTATGTGTTTTGCGTGGTTATATTAAGTATTACTGTCCTAAGCCAAAATAAATTCAAAGTGGGGCCCATATCTCATGATGAGTGTTCTTTGGATTCAAATTCCTAAACCCAAGAAAAAGGACAAAATGGGAGAGTCCCCACTGTCGGATCTTATTCAAAGATCCGATTTGTCGCTGTCCTCCGTTAAAACCTAATCGTTCATCCCTCCGTGACGACACCGTCACCGTTAACTAAGTTCCAATAACTGTCACGTGCTTGACAAGACGCCCCTGCTATAGTTTAGTGTGGGGCCCGCACGTCAACGGTCAGCAGATCTAGCATTAGATTTGGAGCCGGGCAGACGGGCAGAAACGTGACCCTGACCGATCACGTGCCTCCGCAGACACATTATTTAAGGGCATATTTGGGGAAAGTAAAAAGAAAATAAGAAAATATTAGTAGCTTAAAATGAAAAGAAAGTAATAATTATTGTTTGTTTTGTTAAAATGAAAATGGTAAAGAATCCGAGTTGACGTTTTTATGGCAATGGAACGTAAGACTGAATTGTTTGGATGGAAAGACAGAAAAAAATAAAGCATGAGAGAAATAGGATGCAGAATATAAAAATAATAATAATAAATCCGTCCCTCTCACTTTTTTTTAAAATTTTCCAACAATTTGAATAGAGAGAAATAGGGATAAAAGATGATGCTGAGGAAAAACGAGAAAGTACTTTACAACTTGTTTCTTTTTTTATTAAGCAAAGAAAACGAGAAAGCGAGAAGCACTTGCTTTCGCATTCACTTTCTTACCACCACACATGCCCTAAAGCACACATTGAAATTTACACCTATGTTAAAAGGTCTTTTTTAATGGACTTAATTTTAAGTGATTATTTGTCATAATCATTTATAAGTAATTATTTTTGGAAAAAATGAAGGAAAAAAAACACTTATAAGTGTTTATGGAAAATAAGTTGTTTAGTGTTTGGATGATTTTGCATGAAAGGTGATTATAAATATATAGTGTGTTTGGATGAAAAGATAGATAATTGATTATTGAGTGAAAAATGACCAAAAGAAAGTATTATTAGTTTCTTCTTAAAATTTGGATAAAAATACAAGAGTGTTATGGTATATTACTTGGTCAGCTCTGCTATTCATCACTTATGGAATAAATTAGAAATTCCTAGTTTATTTTTAAGTGGGAAAGATGTCAGTTTTAAGCTAGTTATGGTGATACCCATGGTAAAATAATCACTTATTGAATATCAAAGAGAGATCAAAACACGCTATCTATTTGGGATCCATCTTGATGTGATTTTTAATCATTTGTTGACTAAAAATAATCCAATCCAAACAGGCCCAAAACCCGGTGAACTAAAAAGAAGAGATTACCCTTTTTACTCTGCATTTTACCCCTCTTACAAATTATGGAAAGTGCAGCTTTTATATAGAAAGAATAATAAACATAAAAAAAACCTTTAACACGAAGAGGTAGGGATTCTATAATAGTACTATTTGACATTTTAATGTGGACACCGGTAATCCATCATCCATAGTGCAGTATATATACTGTCAAATATGATTGAAAAAATCCAAATATTATTGGTAAGTATATCCTTCTTCTTTTTCTTGTTAAATCTTAACCGCCAGTGTAATTACACCATAAACCGGGAATAAATTGTTTCTAACTAGAAATATTTAATGAAAATTCTATAGTAACTTTGCTCGGAACTGAGAATGATGTATGACCTATGGTGAAAAATAGCACCAAAGTACCCAACGGATGATTGATACACGTGAATCGAAACTAATGAAAAATATCAAATGCAGAAACCATGCAAAAGCAATAAATAATAAAAGAAAAAACACACCAGCCGGACAAAAATATAACCCAGGTTATGTGCGCACTTGCAGCTAACCTTGCAAATAAACGACGAATTACTTTCACTGTTCAACAAAGAATTACAAGAGATAATTTCCAATCCCTCCGTCAAACCAAAATTCCCCCTCCCTCCTGATTTTAATTAGCCACAGCCCCAACTAACCATCCTGGCACTCTGTGGATTCCTTGATTGATTATTAATCAAGTCCTAGCAGCCGCAGACTTTAGCCCTCTTTGTTGAATTCGTGGATTAATCCCCTTAGCCGCCAGCCTCTAATAAAGGCTCTGGTGGATTTAATAAAGAGCAGCGGCTCTCTTTTGATTGCTAGGAATTAATTTATATAGCCTTGGTCAAAATTAGAGATGAGTTTAATTTTAAACTTAGAGAGATAAGCATATATCTAAATAGAAATTATTTCGAACAGAGATAAGTTTGATAATTCAATTAATTAGATCAATTAAATCTTTTCCAAACATATTCCTACTCAAAACCGCATAGCTGTCTCTTGCGCACGACTAACCGCACGTATGCACGCACCATGCACGTGTCTCCGAATCTTTGGTTTTTTGGCTCTTGGTCCCGGGCTCCAAATTTGCAATCAATTTCAACACCATCACCCCCAAAAGGATCAAAACTCGACATATGTCATATACCCATTAAATCTCTTATATCAGGTATAATCATATTTTTAGTAACTTCGCCCTCAAGGCGGATGCAAAAATTTTGGCTCCAACATTGTGCCCGCATCTATGATTGGCGAATGATTAAACAGGTTTCTTGCTTAAAATAATGGCTTAATTGCACAAAGGCACTCATGAACTTTCATGTTTTTTGTGATTTATACCATGAAATTTCATAATTAGTGATAACTACCATGAACCACAACTTCCGTTTGCAAATTAATACAATTTTATATCATATCATGGTACCTACTTGCCAAAAATGAATTGCTTATGAAAATTCATGGTACCAATCTCTAGCTATGAAAGTTCATGATATCAATCGCAAAAAACACCAGAGTTCATGGATACTTTTGTCCAATTAAGCCTACAATAATCATACGATAAGTTTCCATGTGCAATATCTAAAATGCATAAGTTATAAGCATATCCTAGGATAATCTTGTAAAGTTACAGAAGGTTAAAAATAAAGGTAAGAGAAATGACAAATAATATGAAGTTTGTTTTCTAAATATCTAGTTGCACGTGGGAGAATTGCCGAGGAAACTAGTGAATTTCTGTGAGGATTATTCTAGCTGCAACACATCAATCCATTTCATTTTTTTTGTGAAGTCGCTTTTGTTTAATTTGCAAAGGTTCAAGTTTTACTATTTTTCACGCATTGATTCTTTATTGGTGATTAGGTATCAATTGATACGACTTTTCTCTAAAATGATATAATTCGAAAGCTATGTTTAACTAACCATCATGATGCTTAGATGCTTATAAATTAGGTTAACAAATTTGGCAAGCGGATTCCTTGTGGACCCTTTTTAAACTTAAAAAAAGGATAAATTTCAACTTAATTGCCAAGAAATTAAATCTGTTAAAGCTTTTTAATCTTCGGAATATAAATTAACTTCATTTATCTACCGTGTCACTTTGAACCATGCTCAACAAATTAGAAGCACATATTATTATTATTATTATTATTATTATTATTATTATTATTATTAATTTGTGAAATAAAAGCTGGGCAAAATGCCCTAACTCACTATGTTAATATAAAAATTTTTTCGTTTGTTAAAACGGTTGAGTCATAGCTTACCTCATAAGTATACCTGGAAGAACATTGCAGATTAATTCACGGTATAAGAATAAGAAGTTGACATCTGCTTGAGTGAGCTTGTTTGTTATGGAAGTTTAAGCTTTGATCAATCTTAATTCTTCAAGATAACTTAACCTAATAAATTGGCTTTGATTACTAAATGAATATAATTTCTCTAGAGATAAAAGAAGCTTAAATGGCACTAATATAAAGTTAAACATCCCTAAAAAATTTGACACTTGATTGAGACGACTTCTGATGGAGGCCTTGATCTCCTTCAAATGCTGTCCTCCGTCGATCTGTCGTGAGCGTTGCTGGACAGTTGAGATTGGATTCGGAGGTTGCCTCCTTGATCAGTATGTGGATCTTAATAGGTTGAGTTTGAGGTGGAAGCCGAGCTACCTGCAAAGAAGTCCTGGAGTGGATGGCCACCGTAGGACCCTCCGACGATCAAATTAGCCGAGAAATTTGAGCAGAGTAGCGGCTTATAGGATTCAAGTTGCCTTCCCTAAGTCGTCTGAGAAAGGGATTTTATAGTGGTCGCATGGAGCGAGTAGGCACGAGATCTTCGCCTTCGGTTACGTCCCTGACGTTACGCGTGCGTGAATGACGGGATCCCTTCATTAATAACGGGATATGCTCATTAATGGGGGGACGCGCCAGCGCGAGACGTGGAGCAGCGGTTATCTCGCTTTGGCGAGATATGCGGAGCCGTTGCGAGGCGCATGGGATCCACGCTCTTGGTTGATCGAGGGGGCCGAGGAAGCTCGGCACGTCAGGGGCTCGGAGACGAGCCGGTAGGCCGAGGAGGCTCGGCACGTCAGACAGCTCGGAGACGAGCCGGGGGGCCAAGGAAGCTCGGCACGAGAGATGGCTCGGAGGCGAGCGAGGAGACTGAGGAAGCTCGGAGACGAGCTGTTGACAGTCTCCTAGATAAAGGTGGAACGTCTTCAGGGGGGTCTCCCGATAGGTCGGGTACGTCCACCGAGAAGGAGCTCCGGGGAATGTCCCCGATACGGTTCATTTATTCCACCCCCGTAGAGTCCGGGACAAGTCATATGCCATATGTCGTAACCTGAGGAGACACCACTTATGAGCATCATCATTAGCCCCCACTCTCGTTCTGACCTATCCAAGGGTCAGGTCGAGAGTGGTCTGCTCGGTCTTTCTTCTGCTCAATTTGGCGCCAAGAAATCGTAATGAGGATCGCCCAGGAACGGCATGGCGTTTGGTGGTTACGTCGTTTCGGTCCTTGGGCCCACATGTCGCCTCGTCATTCGCTTGAATCTTCGCGCGTATCCACGACGGCGTCAGCGGATCAATGAAATGATCGTGCTTTAAAGAGGGTGCGCCGTTTCGCTCGTTCGTCTGTTGGGCTGCAGGCCACGTGTCTGACGCGGGTTGGCGGACGCGACAGGTCGTCGCTGTCACCTGCAAACGAAGGGGCGTCCTTAATGGCCGATCGCCACGTGGATCCTTGACGGCTGGCGGGCGCGACGTTTCGTTTTGGCGGGAATTGATCTGGGCCGTTGGATACTTTCTGTGGAGTGCATAAATAGGAGGGGACCCCCTAGGGCCAACTCTTCCACCATGATTCACTCTCGTTGTCAGAGATTGCCCGGCGCTTCTTCCTTTTAAATCAGATCACCCGTGCTTTTTCCTCGGCCAGCCCATTCTTTTGAGTCAGGTTAGATGTCTTCATCTGAGGAGTCTGCAGAGATAGTTAGGGTAGGGTCGGACGATGAGGCTCCAGTTGTTGGAGCTGAGTCCAGAGGGTCTTCCTCCTCTTCGACTTCAGATAGCCAAGAGGGTTCGTCTTCTTTTTCTTCGTCCTCTGTGTCGGGATCGCATCTGAGAGTCGGGGCCACTCCCGTCACCCGTCGTCGGGCGGCAACAAGGGCTCTCGAGGTGTGCGTTGGGAACGCCCGCGATGTGCCATCTATCTTAAGGAATGTGGACGAGCTTGCCTAGATCCAGGCTCGGTTCCATATCCCCTCTAACTATTCTCTCCGTTTAGTCAGAGAGGGTGAGCGGGCGGACCAGGTACAGGGTAAGGAGACGGCCCAGTATTTGGAAGCATTCCGGGCGGGAATGCGTCTGCCCTTCCCAACCAAGGTATGTGGGATGCTTCGTTGCTTCCATCTTGCCCCGGGCTAGCTAGTGCCGAACTCGTGGAGGATCCTCCTCGGGTCTCTGGTCCGGTTGAAACTTGAAAATATCCCTTTTAATTTGACCCTCATAGTCTCCTTTTTTTGTTATAAGAATCACCCCGACATCACCAAGGATGAGTCGAGCCGGGTGTATTTTTCTTTCAAAAAACGCAAGGGTGGGATGGCCGGGTCGGGGGTAGTAGTCGTCCCTTCTTCCATTTACGAATGGAAGGAGAAGTTCATATTCGTCGGGCCACCCGAGGGTGAGGATTGGCATGTGCCTACACAGTGGCACATGGCCGACTGCCCGAGGACGAGGCAGTCGTCCTCACCTGAGGCGAGGGTGGTATCCATGTAGGAGCCAATCCAGTGGGTTGACGTTCTGCTTTCCGAGCAGGCTCTTAGCTAGGCCGGGCTCAGCCCCGCGCGCTTCCTGGGTAAATTAGGTCTTTAGACGATCTATTTAGACGTTAATAGGTTTTGCTTGCCTTTTCAGCGTCGCTAACTCTTTTTCGTGCTTTCTCCTTTCTGCAGAGCAAATGGACCGATCTAAATTTTTAGCTGCTATGGCCGCGAAGGCAGAAAAGAAGACCGGGGGCGCTAGCTCGTCCTGTCCCGATCCGAGCTTGGTCCCGATCCGAGCTCGGTCCCGAAACCAATTGCACCGGTGAATCCTTCCGCTGCGCCCCCAGCCTTGGAAGTCTGCCGCGGGGAGAGCCAGAAGCATGCACGGGGACCGGAGTCCCGAGCGAGGGGGGCGGAGGATGAATCCGACCTCATTGAGGTCCCCCTCAAGAGGTACAAAAGGACGATCTCTCGCTTGCCACCCTCAGGGATCCCCGTGCAGGGGAGACGTCTGTTTTGAGGTGCCCTTGGGGCTTTCCGTCACCGATAGCCTGCTCTCCGACATGGAGCAATCGACCGGGAGCAAAATTCCTCAGGGGACCCTAAAGGCCCAAGTGGCCGCCATCGCTCAGGAGGCGGTTCAGGTCGATATCTGTTTCCTTTAAGAATTTTGTTAAGTATTTTTTCTCAGTTTGAACATTTCTAACTCCTTTTGTTGCTTTTCCTCAGGTCCTCCACCACTGCGTCCTCATTGTAAATATAGAATCCGAGGAGCCCCGGCCATGAGGAAGGCGAACGAATCGTTCTCACGGGAGGAGGATCTACGCCTGGAGCTGCAGCAGGCGAAGGAGAGGATAGCCATCCTCGAAACCCGGGTGGCCGCCGAGGAGTTGACGAACTTCAAGTGTAAAGAGTCTCACCGATTTCTAAGTGAATCCAATAAGGCCATCCAGGCTAAGTTGGAGGAGGTCAGCAAGCTCTACACCGCGATGAAGAAGTCGAGGGATGCCAGCAGGAGGGACACCCAGGCGGCGCTCGATGCGATGAAGCTTGCTGAGCTTCGAGCTTTGAAGTCCGTGGAGAGGTACAAGGTGTCGGACCAGTTCTACGCCGACCTCGCTGATGCTTCGGCCATTATTTGGCACCAGGCTCTCGACGTAGTCAAGGCGTTGTTGCCGAGGTTCACCGACAGCGAACTCCGGATCCAGTACCCTCTCTCCGAGGATGTGCGATAGGTGGAAACTGCCGGGGATGCCGCCGGGGGTGAGGCTACCGGTGGAAGCGTCGACCCAGAGATCGCCGTTTTGGTTCCTGATGCTGGCGTCGAGCAAGGAGAGATCCTCCCCAGGCTTACGGCTTGAGCTTTCCTGCCTTTTCCCCTTTTTCCCCTTTTTTTTAGTTTTGTAAGCCTCCGGGCATTTTGTAAGGCTGAGGAGCCCGGAATACCTTGTAAAAATTTCTGAAATATAAATAAAGCTGAGCTTATTTTCCTCTGCATGACTGTGTGCTTTCTGCGTGAGTACTTCAGTTCGTCGGTCTTTTCCTCGACTCGAGTGGTAGGCTGTAGGTCGATACCCGGCTTTTTAGATGGCGATTGCGCGTCGAGTGTAAGTCGATTAATCGCCAAGTGTAAGAAGGTCGGTGCCCTCCCGCTCCCCGGAGTCGAGGTGGTGATCGTTCATTTATGATGAACCGAAAGATATCCAAGTGTAGGAAGGTCGGTATCAGTCCATTCCTTATAGTCGGGTTGACAACCACGTCTCTTAGCATGAGTTGAAAAACGTAGAATAGGTCGGCATCGACTGATTCCTCCCTGATGTGGTTCCTAGACTCGTGTCTTCATAGGGTAGGAACCTACCTGTCGGAGACTAGCCGAGCAGGAATCTGCACGGTGGCATCGTTAGAAGGGCTTTGATCCTTAGCGTAGATGGGTAGGAATCTATCCGCTAAGGATGGACCGGGAAGGAAAGCTGCTCGGTGGCCTAGTGAGGAGGGCTTTGATCCTTAGCGTAGATGGGTAGAAATCTACCTGCTAGGGATGGACCGGGCAGAGAAGCTGCTCGGTGGTCTCGTAAGGAGGGCTTTGATCCTTAGCGTAGATGGGCAGGAATCTACCCGCTACGGATGGACCAGGCAGGAAAACTACTCGGTGGCCTCGTGAGGAAGGCTTCAATCCACAGCGTAGATGGGCAGGAAGCTACCCGCTAGGGATGGATCGGACAGGGAAACTGCTCGGTGGCCTCGAGAGGAGGGCTTTTGATCCTTAGCGTTGTTTGGGTAGGAAGGTACCCGCTAGGGATGACCGAGCAGGAAGCTCCTCGGTCGTCTCGCGAGGAAGACTTCGATCCACAGTGTACTTGGGCAGGAAGCTGCCCGCTGCAAATGGACCGGGCAGGGAAACTGCTCGGTAGCCTCGAGAGGAGGGCTTTTGATCCTTAGCGTTGTTGGGTAGGAAGTTACCCGCTAGGGATGACCGAGCAGGATGCTACTTGGTCGCGTCGCGAGGAGGGCTTCGATCCACAGCGTAGTTGGGCAGGAAGATACCCGCTGCGGGTGGACCAGGCAGGGAAGCTGCTCGGTGGCCTCGAAGGGAAGGCTTTGGCACGGAAACAAAGAGAAGTAGTTCAAATTGCAGGGAAGCGAGAATCTTTATTACAGAATAAATTACAGATTATGCGATTCAATTTAAATTATCCTGTATTGAATATAAATTTTGGTAGGTGTCCTTGTTGCTTGGATTTTGATCAGTCGGCGATGATCATGATCTATCCGATCGTCAGCTCTCCGTCTTTAATTTGATCGGCTTGACATTTATCTCGCAGGTACTTTACCAAGTGACCGGAGTGGATCAGCTCCTCGATGTAATCGCGTAGCTGTTTACAATTCTCGGTCGGATGTCCTTGCGTCCTGTGATAGGCACAATGCGGGCCTCGTAGCCGCTTGCCAGTGCTTCGGGTAGCCGGCGGGAGTCTGAAGAACCTCTCGCCCTTTGCCTCTTCTAGCAGCTCGGTCTGGGAGATGTTAAGAGGAGTGTACTCCTGGAACTTCGAGGAGTAAGGTTTTGGTCGGTCGACTCTCTTTTTCTCTTCTCTGCCCCGCTTCTTTTGGTCGGTTTGGTCGCCTCTGGGCAGATTCTAGTTTGCCTTGGACTCGAGTTGGATTTCCCGCTCGGTCCAGGCTTTACCTCGACCATGGTCTTAGGTTGCACTAATGCAAAAGAGCGGAGCCACTCTTTGTGACTAAGACCCGACCTCAGCGCGGTGATGACCGTTTCGTTGCGGTGTTCGGGGATCTCGAGGAGCGTGTTGTAGAAGCGGGTGACATCCTTTGAAGGATTCTTTGTCTCCGCTCTTGATGGTGAAAAGATAGTCGACCGTCCTCTTTTGCCGTCGATTCCCGACGAAGTGACCGAGTAATTGGGTGGCCAGCTCATCGAATGTCGAGATGGAGCGTGGCGTAAGTCCTCGGAACCAGTCCCGTCCAGCCCGAATGAGGGTGGCGAGGAAAGCGCGGCATTGGACTGCGTCCGAGTTATCTTGGAAGCTCATGCCTGCTATAAACGCGTCCAAGTGATCTTTTGGGTCGGACTTCTTGTCAAAGAGCGCCATCTTGGGCGGCTTGTTCTTGGATAAGAAACGTTCGGCCAGCAATTCCTCGGTGAAGGGTTTCGTAAGAGAATCCGTGAAATACTTAGCCCCTTCGCCGGACAGATGGTCGTCTCGCCGTATGCCCTCGATCTTCTTTTCGAGGGCCTCGAGTCGGTGGTGGTAACCCGAGGATTCCGCACAGTCGGAGTGGCGGCTAACCCCGCTCCAGGTCTGCGCTAGGGTGCGGCTTCGATTCCGCTCTATCAGGTGTCTCAGATCCCCGGACAAGGCCCCTCTCGAGTGGTCCTTGCGCTCATCGTTCGCGCAATCCCGGCGAGAGTGGGGGCGTCAGTCATGCCTGGAAGCAGGCGAGCTGACCGACACCTCTTCAGGAGGAGAGAACGTGCGACGGGCATTGGAACGGGGTGTGGAGCTGTCCGGCGCTCAACGGGTCATGGAATTAATCGCCGCATGCGGGTGACGGTGACCGAAGTCGGCACGCGCGGCGCCCTGTGACGCTGGGATGAGCGTGAGTCGGATTGAGGGCTTGAGTGTGCCCATCCGTCCTTCGGCGGACATCGTTATCCCGGGGAGCCGGACCCGCGCTTTGGTGGTTTGGGCCCGCCGCTTGAATGCGGACGGGGTCATCTACCAGCGTAGTAAGCCGATCTATCCGGACGAACAAGGCGTGGATGGCATTAGGAGGGGGAGGCGAGCCGCTCCCGCTTCCATTGTGGCGGCTCGTATTCGGATTGCTGCGGTCGTCGCTCGCCATTGGATCGAGGGCGGAGGATCAACTTTGTTGGTGGAACAAGATAAGTCTTTCGTTCCTACAGACGGCGCCAACTGATGGAGGCCTTTATCTCCTTCAGATGCTGTCCTACGTCGATTTGTCGCGAGCGTTGCCGGACGGTTAAGATTGGATTCGGAGGTTGCCTCCTTGAATATGTGGATCTCAATGGGTTAAGTTTGAGGTGGAAGCCGAGCTATCTGCAAAGAAGTTCCGGGGTGGGTGGCCACCGTAGGACCCTCCGACGATCAAGTCATCCGAGGAATTTGAGCAGAGTAGCGGCTTATAGGATTCAAGTTGCCTTCCCTGAGTCGTCTGAGAGAAGGGTTTTATAGTGATCGCATGGAGCGAGCAGGAGTGAGATCTTCGCTTTCGGTTACGCCCCTGACGTTACGCGTGCGGGAACAACGGGATCCCTTCATTAATGACGGGATATGCTCATTAATGGGGGGGATGCGCCAGGGTGGGACGCGAGACATGGGGCGGTTATCTTGCTTTGGCGAGATACGCGAAACCGTTGCAGGACGTATGGGATCCACGCTCTTGGTTGATCGGGGGAGGCCGAGGAAGCTCGGCATGTCAGGGGCTCGGAGACGAGCCGGGAGGCCAAGAAAGCTCGGCACGGGAGATGGCTCGGAGGCGAGCCGGGAGATTGAGGAAGCTCGGAGATGAGCTGTCGACAGTCTCCTAGATGAAGGTGGAACGTCTTCAGGAGGGTCTCCCAATAGGTCGGGTACGTCCATCGAGAAGGAGCCCCGGGGAATGTCCCCGATACGGCTCATTTATTCCACCCCCGTAGAGTCCGGGACACGTTATCTGCCACGTGTCGTAACCTGAGGAGACACCACTTGTGAGCATCATCAGCTTCTTATAACAAAACCAGTTGTTGAGCACTCAGAGGTTTCATTGCAAAGCTAAGCACAGTAACACTTGAGTATTTGCTGCTTCGAGATATATTCATAATTAAGCTTTAAATATTCGATTCTTCAAGATATCTGTAATTAGAAATTAAACAGTTGTCAGTGCTCAATGAATACAATTCCTCTGTACAAAGGAAAAGTAAAAAGGTAAATAAACCAGTAAATTGAGAGTTTGTGATTGCCCTAAAGATTCAGACAAAGGATATATAATAATAATGTATTATTTGCCAATAGCTAACATCATCATTCATGTATGCATCTTATTCAGACCTATCATGATAATAAATATGAGAGGTTCCATATATGCCATTCTGAGGGGTTTGTTTGTTTCACTCAAAATCGCAAGGAAATGCAAAGATGCCTTACAATTTTTACTGTAGCTTGTCAAGAATTTCTATTTCACTTGTTTGATTTGATATCAAGGAGAAGTGAAAATGCACCATTATATATGTCAGCGCCACCTCATGAAATCATGGAAAAGAAATTCACTGCTTCTAGGGCTGAATTCATACTGAAATGACAAAAGTATTAATAAACAATTAGACGGCCCTTGCTCTGGCTATTGAGACACTGACACATGTCTTTCTTTATTTTTCTCTCTTTTTATTTTACTTCTCACCAAACATGTTAATTGTTAGAAAAGCTCTACCTTAAGGGCCTGTATGATGATTGCAAGATTATGAAATTTGGATTCCGAAACAGTATGGTTGAAAATTTCTGGATTTGGTAATTTATTGTTTGGTTGGTTTTGGATTTCTTGTATTGGGTTTGTAGATTCTTGTAATCTTTATTTGGTTGGTGAAAATAAAGTGGGATTTGGATTTGAGAATTTTAGAGAGAGATTGATAGAGAGAGGATTATTAAATAAATAAAGTACACGGGTCCCATCTAAAAGTACACTGAATAGTGCTAAATCCTTGAAAATTCTTGAAAAAATTTAGGATTCAGAAATCCATGTTTTGTGGTGGGTCTCCATAAAAAACAAAGGAATCCTAGAAATCCAAATCTCCCAACCAAATACAAAATTATGGAATCCCAGGATTCCACAATCCAAATCCAAAGAAATCCTGCAGCCAAACAGGCCCTAAGGGCCCTGTTTGGTTGCAGAATTATGGAATTTGGATTCCAAAATAGTACGGTTGAAATTTCTGGATTTGGTAATTTGTTGTTTGGTTGGTTTTGGATTCCTTGTATTGGATTTGTAGATTCTTGTAATCTTTGTTTGGTTGGTGAAAAAAAGTGGGATTTGAATTTGAGGATTTTAGAGAGAGATAGATAGAGAGAGGATTATTAAATAAATAAAGTATACGGATCAATCTAAAAGTACAATGAATAGTGCCAAATCCTTGAAAATCCTTGAAATTTTTTAGGATTCAAGAATTCTTATTTTGTGATGGCCCCCCATAAAAAACAAAGGAATTCTAAAAATCCAAATCTATCAACCAAACACAAAATTATGGAATCCCAAAATTCCACAATCCAAAATTCAAATCCAAATCCATAATCCTGCAACCAAACAGGCCGAAGCAAATCATCTATACAACAAACACATGGAAGCCATTTATTTTTAGAAGTGGATTTAGTTTTTCCTGACAAATGTCAGGTTCATGGTTCATTTTACATGGAACCAATCATGTCCTAAACGAAAGCAACCCAAAAGCTATATAGAAAAAGATTTCTTTTGATATATATCCCTAGTATAATTAAAAAAACGTGGGACATGTTGTATTTCTCCTTTTCTAAATTATAAAAGTAATATTATTTAAAAAAAATTCCATCTACTTTCTTAATACTAAATTGTAACCTCAATTTAACACCCCCTCCCCTCCTCTCTCTCTCTCTCTCATTTGTTACTCATAAAAAAATGTAAAAAAAGAAGAAGAAGAACAAAGCCATTAATTAATCTTGAGATTGGAGAATTAATAACTACACCCTTCAAATCTTATTTCTCTCATGCGTTACAAATTTTCATATCTATCTTTAGTATTTTAAGAGAAAGGATTCCAAATTGAAATTAATTTTAGTATTAATTTTTTCAATACAATAGCAAGAAATATTCACGTGACTTAAAAAATTCCATTGATAACTGTTCATACTTTAAGAATAACACTAACAATTGTTTAATATATTCTATTTTGCAAAAAATGAAGTTTAAACTATCGATAATGATGGAGCTCTGGATCTCCTTCAGACGTTGTCTTCCGACGATCTGCCGACAGTATTGGCGAACGACTGAGATTGGATTTGAGGACCGTCTCCTGAGGCCTGTGGATCTCAATGGGTTTGGTTTGGTGTGAAGCCGAGAAAGAAGTCCCGGGGTGGTTGTACATTTGTGGACCCTCCGACGATCAAGTTAGTAGAGGAATTTGGATAGAGTGGCGGCCTATTGGATAAGAATTGCCTTACTTGAGTCGTCTGAGAGAGGGGTTTATATAGCGACAGCCATGGGCTAGCGGGCGCGAGATTCTCGCCGGCCGTTGAGCCCCTGGCGTTGCGCCCGCGAGAATGGCAGGATCCTCTATTAATGAAGAGATACACTCGTTAATGGGGATGCGACGGCGTAGAACGCAGGATCGTGGGGCGGCAGATATCTCGCGTTTGGCGAGATTCGCAAAGCCATGGCGGAGACGTCTGTGATCTGCGTTCTGGGTCGTCCAATAGAACCGAGGAATCTCAGCTCGGCGGGAGGCTCGGAGGTGAGCGGGAGGCCGAGAAAGTTCGGTTCCGTGACTGCTCGGAGGCGAGCTGGGAGGGCTGAGGAAGCTCAGCGTGCAGGAGGGCTCGGAGGTGAGCCATTGGTCGAAACAGGACTCTTCAGGGAATCCTCGAAGATTGGATCCAAGCAGCGGGAAGATAGCTCAGGGGACGCCTCCAATGGGCAGTCCTGGCCCTGTTTCCGTGTGCATCGGGACACGTCTTCTGCCACGTGTCATGATCTGGGGAGCTCCCACTTATGAGCATCATCATTAGCCCCCCTCTCGTCCCGACCTATTTATGGGTCGGGTTGAGAGTGGTCCGATCGGTCATCCGGGCTCAGTTCACAGTTGAAGATCTTGTCGGCATGGATTCCCGAGGCAGTTAGGCGTATCTTTTGATGACTTCAGCGGATCAGAGAGGAGATCGTGCATTAAAGAGGGAGCGTCAATTCGATCGTACGTTCGTTAAGGCGCCAGGCCACGGGTCGCCGCTGTCCTCTGCACTCGAAGGGACGTGTTCAATGGTCGTGCGACACGTGGAACATCGACGGCCGTCGAGCGCGAAGCGCTGTTTTGGCGGGAAACGATTTGCGTTGTTGCCAAATGCTATAAATAGAGGTGGGATCCCCCCAGGGTCCACACTTCGCTATCATTTCTCCATCGCTACGAGAGTTAGCTCGGCGCTCTTTCCTTTAGGTCGAATCTCTCGCGCTCTTTCCTCGGAGGACTCCTTCTTTGACTCAGGTTAGATGTCTTCCTCTGAGGAGTCTGTTAAGATAGTCAGGGTAGAGTCTAGGGAGTCTTCCGCTGCTTCTTCCTCTGCCCCATTCGAGTCGGATTCCCTCCGGGAAGTTAGGGTTACCCGTACTTCCCATGGTCGTGCGACGGGGACGGTCCCCAAAGCGCGTATCAGGAGTGCTCACGATGCGCCCTTCCTTCTGAGGAATGTGGATGAGCTCACCACAATCCGGGCTCGCTTCCACATTCCCCCTAGCTATTCGCTTCGCTTGGCTAGGGAGGGAGAGAGGGCGGACCAGGTGCGGGGCAAAGAGATCGTCTTGTACCTGGATGCCTTTTAGACTGGAATGCGCCCGCCCTTCTCCCCCAAGGTTAGCGCCGCGCTGCGTTGTTTTCAACTAGCTCCGGGCCAGCTAGTGCCAAACTCGTGGAGGATTCTCCTCGGGTTCCTGGTCCGGCTGAGACTCGAAGAAATCCCCTTCAGCTTGACCCTTCTCCTTTCCTTCCTTTGCTATAAAAATCATCCTGGCACCCGTAAGGACGAGCCGAGCTGGGTATATGTTTCCTTTAGAAAACATAGGGGAGGGACGGCCGAGTCGGGGGTCGTAGCAGTTCCTTCTTCCATTTACGAATGGAAGAAGAAGTTCCTATTTGTCGGGCCACCCGAGGGTGAAGATTGGCCTGTGCCTGTTCAGTGGCACAAGGCCGACTGCCCGCGGGTGAGGCGGTCGTCCTCTCCCGAAGCGAGGGCGGTGTCGGCGTGGGAGCTTATCCAACGGGCCGATATTTTGCTTTCCGAGCAGGCTCTTAGTTGGGCCGGGCTCAGCCCTGCTCAATTCATGGGTAAGTTAGGAGCCTAGACGACCTGTTTAGACGTGCATATTTTTCTTCTGTACTTTCCAACATCACTAATTCGCAATTTGTATTTTCCTTTTTTGCAGAACCGATGGACCGATCCAAATTTCTGGCTGCCATGGCCGAGAAAAAGGGGAGGAAGGCCGGAGGCGCCGGATCGTCACGCCTTGCTCCAAGCCCAGCCCCGTCAGCAGCCGCATCGGCTAGGTGTTCTACCATGCCCCGGGCTCAGGAGACCAGCCGCGGGGAAAGCCGTAAATATACTTGGGAATCGGAGCCCCGGGTTTTGGAGGTGGCGGATGAGGCCGACCCCTGGAGGCCCCCCTCAAGCGGCACAAAGGGATGGTATCCCGACCTCCGTCTTCCCCGTTCTTCGTGCAGGAGGGTGACGTTTGCTTCGAGGTGCCCTCAGGGCTTTCTGTCACCGATAGCTTGCTCTCGGAGATGGAACGATCGGCCGGGGGAGAAATCCCTCGGGGGACCCTCAAGGCCCAAATCGCGGCCATAGCTCAGGAGGCTGTGCAGGTCAGTGTCCGCCTCCCATTCGGTTTTTCATTAAGCCTTTTTTGTTTGTCGGATTGGATACTTTTTAACCCCTCCTTTTGTTTTCCTCAGGTCCTCCAGCACTGCGCCCTCGTCGCCAATATGGAGCACGAGGAAATTGCCCCGGCGATGCAGATAGCGGGCGAGTCTTCCTCACGGGAGGAGAGCCTGAGCTGGGAGCTGCGTCAGGCGAGGGAGAGGATCGCCGTCCTCGAAGATCGGGTGGCCGCCGAGGAAGGGGTGAAATCCAACTGCAGGGAGTCCATCCGAATTTTGAAGGAGTCCAACGAGGGCGTTAAGGCTAAGTTGGAGGAGGCCAGGATGCTCAACGCCACTCTGAAGAAGACGCGGTGCACCCTTAAGAGGGAGAATGAGGCAGTGAAGGAAGGGATGAAGCGTGCCGACCACCGGGCCGCAAAGGCGGTGGAGAGCTATAAGACGTCGGATCAATTCTACACCGACCTCGCTGACGCCTCGGCCCTCGTTTGGCATTAGGCTCTCGATGCCGTCAAGGCATTGATGCCGGAGTTTCCCGACGGCGGGCTCCGGCTCGAGTACCCCCTTGAGGATGAGACGCGGGGGGATGCCGCTGGAAGTGCCGCCGGGGGGAAGGCTCCCGGTGGGAGCGTTGGGGATAAGGCGATCACCCCGGCTCCTAATGCCGAAGCTTCTGTTTAGGGTGCCGACCCTAAAGCCGCCACCCCAGCTATTGATGCTAGCGTGGAGCATATCGAGGTCCTCCCCGGTCCCGAGGCCTGAGCCTTTTTGCCTTCTCTTTTTTTTGTTTTGAATTTTGTAAGCTTTCGGGCAATTTTGTAAGGCTGGGGAGCCTATAATACCTTTGTAAAGACTCCCGAGTTGTGAATAAAGCCGTTTTGCAAATTTTTGTGTGGCAATGTTTTCATTTGTGTAAGCCTGTTTGCGTTTTCCTCGCCTGACGAGCCACATGTTGGGTCGGGGACCGGTCCTTTAGTTGGCGATCACGCATCGAGCGAAGTCCAATTATTTGTCTAAGTGTACAAAGGACGATGTAAGGTCGGTGTCCTTATGGCCCCGGAGTCGAGGTGGCGATCGCTCACTTAATGTGGCGTCGGTTGGCTCCTAAAAGTAGAAAGGCATAGATTCGCACATTCCTTGGAGTTGGACCGGTGACCACTTCTCTTGGAATGAGTTAGACAAGAGCCTAGTCCGGACTGGTTGGCGTTTGCCGAGGTTGAGGGCTTCTGATCCTTAGTACAGATGGTAGGAAGTTACCCACTAAGGATGGACCGAGTAGGGGAGCCGCTCGGTGGCCTCTTGAGGAGGGCTTTGATCCTTAACGTAGATGGGTAGGAAGTTACCCACTAAGGATGGACCGAGCAGTGGAGTTGCTCGGTGGCCTCTTGAGGAGAGCTTTGATCCTTAGCGTAGATGGGTAAGAAGTTATCCACTAAGGATGGACCAAGCAGGGAAGCTTCTCGGTGGCCTCTTGATGAGGGCTTTGATCTTTGGCGTCGGTGGGTAGTAAACTACCAGCCAGGGATGGACCGAGTAGGGAAGCTGCTCAGTGGCCTCTTGATGAGGGCTTTGATATTTGGCGTCGGTGGGTAGTAAACTACCAGCAAGGGATGGATCGGGAAGGGAAGCTGCTCGGTGGCCTCTTGATGAGGGCTTTGATCCTTGGCGTCGGTAGGTAATAAACTACCAACCAGGGATGGACCGAGCAGGGAAGCTGCTCGGTGGCCTCTTGAGGAGGATTTTGATCCTTAGCGTAGATGGGTAAGAAGTTACCTACTAAGGATGGACCGAGCAGGGAAGTTGCTCGGTGGCCTCTTGATGAGGGCTTTGATCCTTGGCGTCGGTGGGTAGTAAACTACTAGCCAGGGATGGACCGGGTAGGGAAGCTGCTCGGTGGCTTCTTGATGAGGGTTTTGATCCTTGGCGTCGGTGGGTAGTAAACTACCAGCCAGAGATGGACAGGGCATGAAAGCTGCTCGGTGGCCTCTTGATGAGGGCTTTGATCTTTGGCGTCGGTGGGTAGTAAACTACCAGCCAGGGATGGACCGAGCAGGGAAGCTGCTTGGTGGCCTCTTGAGGAGGGCTTTGATCCATAGCATAGATGGGAAAGAAGTTATCCACTAAGGATGTACCGAGCAGGGAAGCTGCTCGGTGGCCTCTTGATGAGGACTTTGATCTTTGGCGTCGATGGGTAGTAAACTACCAGCCAGGGATGGACCGAGCTGGGAAGCTTCTCGGTGGCCTCTTGAGGAGGGCTTTGATCCTTAGCGTAGATGGGCAAGAAGTTACCCACTAAGGATGGACTGAGCAGGGAAGCTGCTCGGTGGCCTCTTGGTGAGGGCTTTGATCCTTGGCGTCGGTGGGTAGTGAACTACCAGCCATGGATTGACCAAGCAGGGAAGCTGCTCGGTTTTGTGAGGCGTCGCCCGACTTCCCTCGACGTGTGAAAATCTGGAAGAGTGACCGTCGCGAGCGACACGTGGCAAAAACACATAGGTGAGGCGGGGCGTTCCAAGATCTGCGCCGTTCCAATTTCGGTTGGCCGAGAAATACGGGATGCCCGCCATGTGGCGGTTCAGTTTTGGAAGAGCCGAGAAAATCCCAGGATTCGCGTCCACGCGCGCGCAAATTTTGGCCCTTGAGGGATTCTGTTGAGGCTATAAATAGAGGAGGTGATGGGTTTCTTTCAGCATCGCATTTCTGAGATGGCCGGGCATATCTACGCGATTGAAGAGATCGTCACTTCCGATGACGTCTACCTGTACGACCAGTCCGTTTCCGAGTAGACGTACCGGGGCGTGGTCTAGCACATCGAGGACCATTTCGGCCGTTTACTTCCTCGTCGGTCGTCCCTCCTCCAATTGCTGATGTACGCAATTTGGAGGAGGTCCCCAGGGATGTACAACCCCCTCTTTAAGGAGCTTCTAGATGAGGCGCTCGACAAGATGCGTACGATCTATGTCCTCGGCCTCATCTCGAAGAACATGCACGACCGACCTTTGGCCCTTATTTTGGAGTGCTTCCGAAAAAGGCAGATCGCAGGCCCCTGCTCGGCAGATGGGGGGCCCGGTGCTTCCGTGGCGTCCCAGGTACGTGGTCAGCATCGCCAGGAACGGGCTGAAGAGGCCAGGGCTCGGCTGGCGGAGATCTCCACGGAGTACCACCAGCAGTGCTACCTTGACCCCGTACCCTCTCTGTTGTAATTTTAATTTTCATGTAAGGCTGAGGAGCCCACAGTACCTTTGATAAATAAAGTTCTCTTTTCGCGATGTATTATTGCTTCCTTTTTGTCTTTTGGGTGCGTTTGAGTATTTTCACGAAACGAACTCTGTGACCTTTGAACCGAGGAAGAGGGAAACACATAGAAGGAATTTCTTATAATTCAAAAGACTTAGAAAAATTTATATCGCTTTGGCAAAGAAGAAACATATATTCATAGATACAATTTTCAAAGGTACAACTTGAGCTTCTCGGCGTTGTAGGGCCGCGGAAATTTACGGCCCGCCACGTCTTGTAAGCGATAGGCCCCGCCAGGCAATACTTCGGAGACGAGGAATGGGCCGTCCCACTTTGGGGAAAACTTGTGCAACTTGCCCTGGTCAACGAACTCATTCCGCCTTAGGACCAAATCTCCGGTCTTGAAGGCGCGATGCTTGACTTATGCGTTGTAGTAGCGGGGCAGTTTGCTGTTGATAAGTGACAGCTTTGATCTGTGCCCAGTCCCGCTTCTCCAACAAGATGTCCAAATTAGTCCGGAGGACCGAGGTGTTTGCTTCGTCGTCGAAGTGCTCGACCCTGTAACTGGGCAACCCAATCTCTGCTGGGACCATCGTCTCGGTGCCGTAGCAGAGGCTGAAGGGGGTCTCTCCAGTGGGGGTCTTCTTCGATGCGCTCAAGGCCCATAAAACCCGGGGTAATTCGTTAACCCAACTGCCCTGCCTTCCTTCTAGGCGAGCTCGAAGACCTCGAATGATGTCCCGAGTATCCAAAGACCTCCGGAAATCACCCGTGCTTTCAGGGCCGTCGCTTCGTTCCTCGGGCATAGATGTCGCTGTGAAGCAAATCTTTGCTGTTTGTTGGTTCCCGTAGGCCCGGCCTATTCTGCCTTGGTCGAGTGGAAACTTGATCGCGAAGTGGTAGGTCGAGATCTGGTCCCGAAGGGAGTTTAGCGTCGGGTGTCCCAGGAGGATATTGTAGGTCGATGGAATTCTAGCGACGATGAACTCTACTGGTACGGTTCGCGTACGGCCTCCCTCCCCGATGTTAAGTAGGAGGGTGACCACTTCTTCTGCCGGGATGGAGTAGTTAGTAAACTCCTACAGAATGTGGGTGGTCGGCCTCAGGTCCGACGGGCTGAGCCCCATACGTAAAAAGCAGTCGTAGAAAAGGATATCTGCCGAGCTCCCCGAGTCGACCAGTATCCTTTGAACCTCATAGCGGTGGACCCGTGCTGTAATCACCAGGGGGTCGTTGTGGGGTAAGGATATCCTGTGGAGGTCCTCGTCGGTGAAGGTGATGGACTCGGCTGCTTTTCTCTTCTTTCGGGGCTAGCCTCTAGTCCCCTCGACCGGAAGGAGGCGTCGAAGCCCGCCGGCTCCAGGTGCACTCCCCGTTGACACGACCATGATTTGGCCGATCGTCAACTCACCGGGAAGGAGATGGTTCTCTTTCTCCCGGACTGCTTGTCGCTTTTCCCGCAAGTACTTTGCCAGGTGCCCCGAGCGAATTAACTCCTCGATGTAGTCCCGTAGCTGTTTGCAGTTCTCGGTGGGGTGTCCCTGCGACCTATGGAAGGCGCAGTAAGGGCCTCGTGTCCGTTTGGCCGCCCTATTGGAGACCGGAGGGAGTTTGAAAAATCGCTCGCCCTTTGCCTCCTCTAACAGCTCTGTGTGGAAGATGTTGAGCGGGGTATACTCCTGGAACTTCGGGGAGTATGGCTTTGGCCGGTCACTCTTCTTCTCCTCCTCTTTACCCCTCTTCTTTTGATCGGCCTGGTCGCTCCGGGGTAGGTTCGCATTTACCTTGGAATCGAGCTGGATTTCTCACTCGGTCCAGGCCTTTACCTCAGCCATGGTCTTAGGTTGCGCTAATGCAAAGGAGCAGAGCCACTCCTTGTGCCTAAGACCCGACCTAAGGGCCGTGATGACAGTCTCGTCCCGGTGCTCCGGGACCTCAAGAAGAGCATTGTAGAAGCGGGTGACGTATCCTTTGAAGGATTCCTTATCCCCGCTCTTTATAGTGAAAAGGTAATGATCAGTCGAAAATACTGCATTTTTAACACGGTAATTTCCCTACCATTTGAACTCATATAGAAGTGTTCGGTATTCATAATTGCACATATTACCAAATCATCTATGAAATACCCGATTGCATGTGTTAGACTTTTAAACCGGCACTTTAAGGGAAATTAACTGTGTTTCATGGCATCGCATCATTCTTGTATTGCGCAACTCTTGTCTTGGGGTTTAATGCAGGAAATTCCAGAAGCAAAGCCAAAAATTTGGGAAAAAGAACTGATAAAACATACGCCAACTCAAAGGCTAAAGATCTGGTAGCGATACAGAAGGCCAAATAAAATTCAACATATCATAATAAGGCCCACAAGTCAGCCTAAGTCTCTAGCAGAAATCCCAAGCCCTAAGGCTTCAAAAGCGCCGCGGATCCGCGGCGGGAGCCCGCTTGCGCCGCGGATCTGCGGCGAGGTGACGTCATCAGCTCCTCAATTTTTCTCCACATGTCTAAAATAACGGCCAAAGCTTCCAGAATACTGTAGAAACTCCACGTGGCTCATCTAGAAGGCTTTCCTTAACAAACTTTTGGAGGGAAATTCAAATCTCTTGCTAACAAACTTTTGGAGGGAAAATTCAAATTTGAAATCCTAGATCTAGGGTTTTGAGGTCTATAAAAGAGAGCCTAGATCTAGGGTTGAGGGTGTTCAATTCTTCATTCCCTCCATTCCATGTACAAGTTGAGTGACACATCTTGTAGCCCCAAATTCTAAATCCAATTCCAAATTCAAGATCCCGAGTACTATTCAAGTAAGAAGCCTTCAACCTTTTAGGAGCTGAGCCGATCTTCAATCAAGCAAGTGATCCAAGCCGATCCGCGACTCAAGGAGACAAGCGAAGCCAAATCGACGATCGAGTTCTTCCTCTTGTAGTTCTTGAGCGATTGTAACGAAATTGTTGGTATAAATAAAAGGTGAAATTCTTTAATCTTGCTTTCTTTAAATTCTTGCATCATGATTCGATCTCAATTTGTGATTGTAGTTCTTGTTGTGATGTATGAGTAAGACTCCGCTCGTAAAGGGATCGAGACGATCAATAGAATGATGATGTAACAAATCTTAAAACGATTCTTAAGTCCTACGAGTTTTGTAAACCCTAGCAAATTGAAGAATCGACAACCTAGTTTCGTTGCGATGCTTTCTTGATTGTGTTCGCTCGAAATTAGGGATCCACGATCGATTCTTGAATTTACTAGAGATTAGAATATGAATGATATCGACGAAGGAATAAGGGATAAATGTTGAAACCCTAGTTTCACTAGAAATCCCTAATTCTCGTCGATGATCATCGATCTAGTATCAATTCATCGAAGGATAAGAATACGTAATCTTTAGATTTCATCACATCTATAGATCCGATCGATTCCTACGAGCCTCATTTCGATTCTTGACATTTGGATTGGAAATCTACAAATTCTCAATTCTTGATTCTATCGTTTTCTTGTTATTAGATCTAGGTTTTCTAATTCTTGAATTTCAATTACAAATCATGAATTGTTTTCTTTTCTTTTCCTTAAAGTTTCGACTCATCTAATTCGAAACACGAACGATTACACTTTCCCTGTGGACGATCCGCACTTACTAACGCGCTACATTCGACACCGTTATTGATTGCGGTCAAAATATTTTTGGTTGTGATTTCTAAATACAATTTTCTAAAAACCATACACAACGGAAAATCAATCCAACCAAATGGCGCCGTTGCCGGGGATAGTGCGCTAATTGTTCGTATTTTGAAATTTGAGTTGCAAAGTTTATTCCATCAATATTTTTTTAGATCAAAACTCGCGCAAAACACTAAACGAGTTGTTGTGGTTAATTGCAAGGAAATCTGGAGCTTGCTGTGCAATTGGAAAAATATTTGGAGATTTCCAGAGAGCTAGGGAAGTGATCAGGAGTGCTCTGGTAAATTTTTGTGCAGAGAAGAGCTTGGAGCACCGCGGAACCGCGGCATTAGGAGCTAATTGCGGCGGAATCGCGGCAGTTCAAGGAGATCTCTGTACAATTTTTGGCAGGTAACTTCTATCTTTCTTATCTCCTTCCTAAATTTGCTCCAATTAACAATTTGTTGCAGGCTTCTTTGCAAAAATCACAGCGCCACAAAAAGCAAAATAAGTTGTGCTTGTTTTTGATTTTTGGTTGTTTGCATATTAATACGGATATTAAGGGGCACGACCAAATCCAGATTAGGTGGGGAATTCATTACCCTTCCTAGGCCCCCAAAATCACAAAAATTGCATCCGCATTGACCCACATTAACTAAAAAAGATCTAGAGATGACTCTAAGGACCGTCGCGCTCACTTAGGACAGAAGAAGGCCGTGGGTAATTCATTGCTTATCCGCGTTTTCTTGTGGTGTCTAAGGCAAGTGTGTCGAAGGCTAGTGGTTATTAATTAGGCCCACTACTTACGTAGTGGAGTACCTTCCCACTTACCTGGCACTTACCTGGCCACAGGGGGACAAAGAGGCAGTGGAGGATTGATCCTGCGACTTGTCTTTTGGTAGTTAGGAGCGGTCTAGAGCCTGACCTAGGTGACCACTAGATTTTAGGATTTTGCTTGTTGCATTTGTTGTGATCGCATCATATTTTCAAAAATCCGTATCATTTTTCAAAACAAACACCAATCACATTCATTCATTCCCCTAATTATAAGTCACGCTGCCACTTATACTAACCCTTTTTAGTGTAAGATAGGCTGGACACGGGATTCTAGTGCCCGTTTAGTCCGCGTTCCCCTGATCGACCCAAAAGTCGGTATTTCTACATTTACCTTTTCTTTACTCACCACCACACCCACATCGATGGATCCGACTCCATCAAACTTCTTTACCACTACTCTGCCGCCGTCCGTTGGTGCACAGAATCCACCCCGCATTTCTCTCCAAGAGAGGTGTTATCCTACACGAGGTCCCCTTTCCACCTGTCTTTCCATTCCACCAGCCAACGGGGAAAATTTTCAAATAAAACCCCAATACATCAACCTTCTACCAAAATTTCACGGTACCGAGTCTGAAGACGCATATACCTTTATCACCAAATTTGAAAATGTATGCGCAATGATTGGTACCTCACAGCTTTCTGTGGATGCTATGCGTCTACGTCTTCTCCCATTCACCTTGTGCGATATAGCCGAGAAGTGGCTGTATAACACAACCGCACATTCCATTTCAAATTGGGAAGAATTCGTCAAAGCATTCTTTAAGAAATTTTACCCACATCATAAGACAGCTCGAGTCCGTAGCGAAATAAATCAATTCACCCAGCTTCCAAATGAACCATTTTCAAAATGTCTTGAACGCTTCAAGGATCTGTTAGTCCAATGTCCACATCACGGAATCCCTAGATGGGAACTGTGCTGAATCATATATGAGGGCATTAATCCTAACACAAGACAGATCCTTGAATTAATGTGTCAAGGCAACTTCATGACCAAAGATGATGAGGAAGCCTGGAAATTTCTAGAAGATTTCGCTGAAAAGTCTTTACAGTGGGAGAGTGTGAGTCCATCGTTTAGGGGTGGCAATAACCAATCAGATATTTCCATAGGAGTTAGAGCTGACATTTCAGCTATGCAAAAGAAACTCGAGACTATGGAAAACAAATTTTTAGCCGCCCTAAATCAAATGTCACTCTCCAAAACTGTATGTGGATGCTGTTCTGATCCATCACATCTCACGGAAGAATGTCCACTAAATTCTCCGTTTCTAGGTCACGAGCATACCAATTCTGCTTTCCAACAAAGACATAGAAACGATCCATCTTCTTCCACGTACAATCAGGGTTGGAGGAATCACCCTAACTTTACTTGGAGCTAATCACAATCTTAAAACACGGTTCCAACCCAACACAATTTCCAAAGGGTCCCTCCACCACAACAGCAACCACCACTTCAATTGAGTCAGCACCCCTTCCAATCACAAAACTTCCAAAATCCGGCCAACACTTTTGCACCACATGAAAACTCTTTGCAATTGACCGGTACAGATAATACCTCTGCACTAGCAAAAACCTTGGATACTTTCATGAAACAATCCATCCAAGGGACGGCAAGTTTGCAATCTTCCGTCGAGAATGTGATGAAGATCATTATCTCTCAAAATGAGAATATCAAATCGATGGAAGCACAAATTGCACAACTAAAAGCCGAAATGAGTGCGAGAGAAAAAGGGAAACTTCCAGCTCAACCTTTACCCAATCCTGGCTATTCACATCATGTGGATGCAATCACGTTGAGATCTGGAAGAGTGCTTGACAATCACGTTGGGGAAGAGTTTGATGATACTGAAAAATCTATCAATAACATCCCGGCTGAGACCTTTCCTTCCACTTCTACTTCTAATTCTGACCCCAGTTCTTCTACCCCACCACCATCTTGCGAGCCTATTCTTCGTTTCCCAAAAGGCTCGCCACCTCAGCCCATCTCTTCTAGTTCTCCACATACGATCCCCACTTCTATTCTGGGATCAGGTCCACACACACTTCCTTCTCCTATGATGGACCCAGCGCTTATTGCTAAAGCACCTTATCCTAATCGGTTAAGGGCTAACACATCGAGTCCACATATGGAGAAGATTATGGATATGTTTAAGCAAGTTAACATCAACATCCCTCTCCTAGATGCCATCCAACAAGTTCCGTCTTATGCGAAAACTCTTAAGAACTTATGCACTAGGAAGAGGAAGACTCAAGTTCCCAAGAAGATATTCATGGCAAAGACTGTAGACACGGCTTTCCCCCGGCAATTACCAAGGAAACGTAAGGATCCAGACTATCCTACGATTTCCATCTCTATTGGGGAAAAACACATTAACCGTGCTCTACTAGACCTTGGCGCTAGTGTTAACTTGCTTCCTTACTCAGTCTATGAGCAGTTAGGGATCGGAGAGTTGAAGCCAACCAATTGCACTCTCCAAATGGCTGACCGATCAATCACCAAACCTAGGGGTGAACTGGAGGATATGTTAATAAAAATCGGGGAATTTATATTCCCTGTGGACTTTATTGTAATTGATACACAGCCTGTAGCGAACCCACGAAATCAAATTCCGGTGATTTTAGGTCGCCCCTTTTTGGCCACTTCCAATGCTATCATCAACTGTCGTAACGGTTCTATGACCCTATCTTTCGGGAATATGTCAATAGAGCTGAACATTTACAAGTTGGAAAGTGTACCCTCCGAACCTACTGCTCAGGTCTGTTCTGTCGACTTAATGGATGTCGACAGCAGCGAATTTGATGATCCTCCTGATACTGATCTTGACTCTTTTCATACGTTGTTGTTTGACCCAACTATGTATCATACACATACGAACTCTTCCACCGAGATGTCCGGGTCAACAACTAACACTGATTATGAACTGCTTTTAGAGTCTGAAGATCACCCCGCACTTTGTGATGACATTATTCATCGGGGTATTGATGGAACTTTTGAGGAGATCTTCGCTGATGAGCTCGCATTTTTGAATGACACGGGTGTTGAGATGAATCATGTCTCAATCAATGAAATTGAACCTCCACCCCTTCTTCTAAACTGTGAAAAGAATGCGAGTAATCCATCACATTCACTGCATCGTCTCTCCAAAATGAGACGCACACACATTCTATTCCACCACTTACCCTTTCCCCATTTTTTCTTCCACCAACCAGAGCACTGCATTGATAAAATTTTTGAATGGTTAGTGTTGACCTTCGGTCTTTGCAAAGCTTGGTATCGACCATTTTTGACCCCCTCATGTGATTTTCAAAGATTAACATTGCATAACTCAAGTTTGGGGGAGGGGGGCATGTTTTCGGGCTCTTGAAAAGAAAATTTTTACAAAATTTTGAGCCAAAAATAAGTTTGGGGGTGGATCTTCACTTAAATATTTTGCCCCCACTAATAAATTCCTCCCAAGCTTACAGGTTTTTCGAGATTTAGCTGATGGCAACAGTGATGACACTGTTGAAAACAAGTTTGGGAGAGGTTTGTGCTTATTTTCGCATCATTTGCATATCACTTTGCATAAGCACAAAACATTTTTTGAAAACCTATAAAAATTTAAAAAATTTCAAAAAAATAAAAAGATTTTTGTACATATTTATGATAATAAAAGATTAGATAGTGAAAAATTACTTCCATGAGATTAGAAAAATTTAAGAAAACTCAGAAAATTAGAAGTTTTCTTATACGAACTAGTAATAAGTAGTTATGAGCCGTTGTCCCAAGGGTTAGTAAGATGAAGGAAGTCACTAATCTGAGAATAAAAATAAGTCTGAAAAATAGTTTCTATTCTGGAAGCCAAACATTTTGAACGTTGATACCCTGCTATTCGCACTTACACACGTCTTGAAACCCGGGATAGTAGAGGATACCTTGAAATGCTCTTGTCTTAAAGCCGATGTATGAAGGAAATAAAAAAAAAGTGAATAAAAATATAAAATGGTGAGAAAAATGGACACTGGTTTTGTTATCACCAAGGGTAATAAAAAATATATAGCAAGGGTGCCTCTTCACCTAGTGCCCTAAGGCCAACTGGTCTAGGAGTCACTGCTATGCCTTAGGTGGTGCAAGACGAGAAAAATACACCAAATAAGCAAGCACATGAGTAACCGGTCGGTTAGTACCTCAAGAAGTATTAACGGTCGCATGAAAGTGTGTGAGCAAATCTCATCTAAACATTCATTAATCAAAAAGTACTGAGGCTGATGGGCAAGAGTATGATAGCTTGAATTGAATTCTCCGGGTGTAGGGATGTCCTTTACACACACGCAGGGTGATATGATCGATGTTTGGAAGAAAGATAGGAATGAAGAATAAGACGATGTTTTATTGAGGGAGGACGTGATTTCTGACATCTTTTCATGACCATTAAGATAGGGCTCATGACAACCGAAAAGCTAGCTTAGTTGGAAACCCTAATTTTCAAGGCTTTTCTTTTACAATTCTTTTCTTTAAATGTAATATTCATGATCTTTCTTTTATTATTGGATTTTGTGGGTGCAATCCGCTGAAAACCCTCAGGAGACAACACTCCTCCTACTAGGGACACCTAGAGGTTTAAAGGCTTGTTGCACGTGCTCAGTACAATCGTGTTGCCTACGAAAGTGTGCTAGTTAGTTTTTCTCTTTCTTTATTTTCTCCTTCTCTTTTTAATAAAACAGTTCGATCGAGACGATCGAAAATAAGTTTGGGGGAATTTGATCGGTCGAAAATACTGCATTTTTAACACGGTAATTTCCCTACCATTTGAACTCATATAGAAGTGTTCGGTATTCATAATTGCACATATTACCAAATCATCTCTGAAATACCAGATTGCATGTGTTAGACTTTTAAACCGGCACTTTAAGAGAAATTAACTGTGTTTCATGGCATCGCATCATCCTTGTATTGCGCAACTCTTGTCTTGGGGTTTAATGCAGGAAATTCCAGAAGCAAAGCCAAAAATTTGGGAAAAAGAACTGATAAAAGATACGCCAACTCAAAAGCTAAAGATCTGGTAGCGATACAGAAGGCCAAATAAAATTCAACATATCATAATAAGGCCCACAAGTCAGCCCAAGTCTCTAGCAGAAATCCCAAGCCCTAAGGCTTCAAAAGCGCCGCGGATCCGCGGCGGGAGCCCGCTTGCGCCGCGGATCCGCGGCGAGGTGACGTCATCAGCTCCTCAGTTTTTCTCCACATGTCTAAAATAACGGCCAAAGCTTCCAGAATACTGTAGAAACTCCACGTGGCTCATCTAGAAGGCTCTCCTTAACAAACTTTTGGAGGAAAATTCAAATCTCTTGCTAACAAACTTTTGGAGGGAAAATTCAAATTTGAAATCCTAGATCTAGGGTTTTGAGGTCTATAAAAGAGAGCCTAGATCTAGGGTTGAGGGTGTTCAATTCTTCATTCCTCCCATTCCATCTACAAGTTGAGTGACACATCTTGTAGCCCCAAATTCTAAATCCAATTCCAAATTCAAGATACCGAGTACTATTCAAGCAAGAAGCCTTCAACATTTTAGGAGCCGATCCGATCTTCAATCGAGCAAGTGATCCAAGCCGATCCGCGACTCAAGGAGACAAGCGAAGCCAAATCGACGATCGAGTTCTTCCTCTTGTAGCTCTTGAGCGATTGTAACGAAATTGTTGATATAAATAAAAGGTGAAATTCTTTAATCTTGCTTTCTTTAAATTCTTGCATCATGATTCGATCTCAATTTGTGATTGTAGTTCTTGTTGTGATGTTTGAGTAAGACTCCGCTCGTAAAGGGATCGAGACGATCAATAGAATGATGATGTAACAAATCTTAAAACGATTCTTAAGTCCTACGAGTTTTGTAAACCCTAGCAAATTGAAGAATCGACAACCTAGTTTCGTTGCGATACTTTCTTGATTGTGTTCGCTCGAAATTAGGGATCCACGATCGATTCTTGAATTTACTAGAGGATAGAATGTGAATGATATCGACGAAGGAATAAGGGATAAATGTTGAAACCCTAGTTTCACTAGAAATCCCTAATTCTCGTCGGTGATCATCGATCTAGTATCAATTCATCGAAGGATAATAATACGTAATCTCTAGATTTCATCACATCTATAGATCTGATCGATTCCTACGAGCCTCATTTCAATTCTTGACATTTGGATTGGAAATCAACAAATTCTCAATTCTTGATTCTATTGTTTTCTTGTTATTAGATCTAAGTTTTCTAATTCTTGAATTTCAATTACAAATCATGAATTGTTTTCTTTTCTTTTCCCTAAAGTTTCGACTCATCTAATTCGAAACACGAACGATTACACTTTCCCTGTGGACGATCCGCACTTACTAACGCGCTACATTCGACACCGTTATTGATTGCGGTCAAAATATTTTTGGTTGTGATTTCTAAATACAATTTTCTAAAAACCATACACAACGGAAAATCAATCCAATCAGGTAATCGACGGTCCGCCTCTACCGTCTGTTCCCGATGAAATGCCCGAGGAACTGGGCGGCCAGCTCATCGAAGGTAGAGATGGAGCGTGGCGTGAGTCCTTGGAACCAATCTCGTCCGGAGCGGATGAGAGTGGCGGGAAAAGCTCGGCATTGGGCGGCATCAGAGTTGTCCTGAAAGCTCATCCCCGCTGTGAACGTGTCTAGGTGGTCTTTCTGATCGGACTTTCCGTCGAAAAGGGCCACCTTTGGAGGCTTGTTTCTGGAGGAGACGCGGACAGCGAGCAGTTCTTCAGTGAAGGGCTTTGTAAGTGAGTCGGCGGCATATCTGGCCCCCTCGTTTGAAGGACGACTCTCCTGATGTATACCTTCGATCTTTTTTCGAGGGCATCGAGGCGATCGTTGTATCATGAGGATACGCCGTACTCGGAGTTATGGCCCCTCCCGCTGGCGGCCTACGCCTGACCGCAGGTTCCTCAGGTCCCCTGGCAAGGTCGTCTTCGAGCCACCATGGTGAGTGCTGTCCGTGCGACCCTGTCGAGGGAGAGGGGTGCAGGCCATGCCTGGGAGCAGGCGAGCTGATCGACACCTCCTCGGGAGGGGCAGGAGCACGATGGCCCTCGGGGCGGGGTGCTCTTACGCGAGACCTCAGTGTGGAGCTGTGAGGTGCCCAGCGAGTCATTTAATTGGTCGCCACGGGGGATCTGTGGCCGCCGAAAACAGCGAGGCGCTGTTCCGTCGTGCTAGTGTGGGCAGTGTCGTCTCCCCCTCTGCGGAGGTCACGGTCCCGAGGTAGGGGAACGGCGACCTGGGTGGCTTGTCCAGCTGTTTGGATACAGACAAGGGCATCCACGATGGACGCGAACCTGTCGATCCGTGCAGACAAGGCGTGGACGGCGTTAGGGGGATGAGAGGATTCGTCCGTGCCCCTATTGTAGGGAGGACGGCGGCTAGTGCTGGGATCGTCGCAATGATCACTCGCCATCAGCTCGAGATCGGAAGATCAACTTTCGATGAGTGGAATTTTCGAAGTTCCCACAGACGGTGCCGGCTGATGGAGCTCTGGATCTCCTTCAAATATTATCTTTCGACGATCTGCCGACAGCGTTGGCGAACAGCTGAGATTGGTTTGAGGACTGTCTCCTGAGGCATGTGGATCTCAATGGGTTTGGTTTGGTGTGAAGCCGAGCTACCTGCAAAGAAGTCCCGGGGTGGTTGTACCACCGTGGACCCTCCGACGATCAAGTTAGTCGAGGTATTTGGATAGTGTAGCGGTCTATTGGATAAGAATTGCCTTACCTGAGTCGTCTGAGAGAGGGGTTTATATAGCGGCAGCCATCGGCTAGCGGGTGCGAGATTCTCGCCGGCCGTTACGCCCCTGGCGTTGCGCCCGCGAGAATTGCGGGATCCTCCATTAATGACGAGATACGCTCGTTAATGGGGGATACGACGACGTGGAACGCGGATCATGGGGCGGCGCATATCTCGCATTTGGCGAGATTCACGGAGTCGTGGCGGAGACGCCTGTGATCTGCGTTCTGGGTCGCCCAATAGAACCGAGGAATGTCAGCTCGGCGGAAGGCTCGGAGGCGAGCGGGAGGCCGAGAAAGTTCGGTTCCGTGACAGCTCGAAGACGAGCTGGGAGGGCTGAGGAAGCTCAGCGTGCAGGATGGCTCGGAGGTGAGCCATTGGTCGAAACATGACTCTTCAGGAAATCCTCGAAGGTCGGGTCCAAGCAGCGGAAAGATAGCCTGAGGGACGTCTCCAATGTGCAGTCCTCGCCCTGTTTCCGTGTGCATCGGGACACGTCTTCTGCCACGTGTCATGATCTGGGGAGCTCCCACTTATGAGCATCATCAGATCAGATAACTTAATGGTTTTAGGGGTGAAATTTGGACAACTTAATGGTTTTGGGTGTGAAATTTGGAAATACTAAATTTTTAGGATGAAATTTGGAATTACTAGATTTTGGGGATGAAATTTGAAAATATTGAAATTTTGGAGCTGAGATATAAAAAAAAACCTTTTATTTTAATAGCTGATTACTAGATTGAATGGGCGTCATAAGATATGCGAACCAGAAATGGTTTCCAGAGGCTTTTCAAAATGTGTTCAATATAAAATAAAAGAAAAAAAATAGAAAAAAAGGTAAAGAAATAAATATCTATCCAACCCTCACACGTCAAGCTCCCTTATAAAACCAACCTCACCTTTGTAAACAACTCATCATCTCTCCTACCTCCAAATGGGTTTCATACCTTTGGTTATGGTGTGAAATTTATTTTTCTCATCTCTTTTATTTTCATAGTCTTCTTCATTAATTAAGGCTTTTGCCTATATATGTCATATTTATTTCCTTTTAAGCATATCTTTAGCTATAACATATGTTCATTAACTTGTGGTGATGGCGAGCAAAAAAGTTTGAAGGTGGAGCTCCTTGAAGTCCAAATGAGGTCCTTAGAGGGGTAAATTGAGCTGCTAGCTCATGGATCCCACTTCCCTATTCCATTGTGTTGAGAAAAAAAATGGAAAAAAAATTAAAGTAAAGAGTTCTTGTATTGGGATAGGGTTGTGGTTTGCATGACTCAGGAGCTTGCATTAACCCATCTTGTTCCTTGTTTGGATTGAAGGGAGCTCTACATCTTTACTAATCTTGGGTACCTTTTCTTTGTTGTTAAGCTCTTTGATCTATTTTTTCCAATTTAATTTGCTTTTCAATTTTTGTTAGCTAGTTATATTAGTATGGTAGTTATGCCCTTTTCTTCCTATATGCACTGGTGTCTCTTTAGTCTTCTATATTTGGTGTTTTTTGTTAGATTGAACATAAAACCTTACTATAAAAACATTTCTATTCTCTCATATTAATTTAATGAAAACCAAAAAAGGCTGTTTCTTGTTTATTCTCAATATAATTTTTGTTGTGTATTTGCGAATTTTGTTATATATGTCCGTTTTTCTTTTGTTGATTTGGAAGTTGGTTCTAAAAACAAAATAGGTTGTGATACTTTCTGAAGTTCTCTTGTTTCTTGTTTGAATTTAAAATATTATGAATTCTTGCTTCTTAGTGAGAGTGAATTATATATATATATATATAGTTTTGATATCTTTTGTTTCCCTTTTGTCAATTTTTTGCAGGTGTGTGCATAGAAGAAAGAAGCTCCAACAATGGGGAGATTCTTTTGGTCTATTTCTTGCTTCAAAAATTTCCATTTTTCTGAAAGCCTAAACATGTAAATTTTTTCATATAAGTACCCTCCATGTTTCTTTAAAAAAGTTCTCCATGTATAAACAGTTCTCACTGAGAAAGCATAACATCTATATTTTGAGGATTTTAAATTTATTTAAAGATTCAATAATATCTAGTAGAAAATGTCATGGTGAAGTGGATCTCAAGTAGAAATTTCATTTAATTTCAAGAAATTTTGAACTGCTTGGAGATGGGCAGTGTTGTGAGATGTTGAAGTTCTCATTGTAATATTGTTTCCATTTTTTTTCCCCGGGCACATGATGAATTTGTTCATCATAAAAAGATTAATAATATATCGTCATTACACGTATTAATTAACCAGATGAGAAAATTTTGATTGCTGGCATTCTTGATCGACAAAGTGATGTAAAAGCTATACAAAAGCATGATTGGCTATTTCATGAGTAGTCCAATTACTTCTGCTATGTTGAATCCTAACCACATATCTTCATAAAAAAACACCAATCTGTGGGTTTGATCTTTCTGTTTTACATAAATTTGGACAGCTCGATCATATATAATAGTTTGTAATAGCATGGAAAAATAATAGCATGGACTCCGGATCCGTTTTTTACTCGTGAAGTCTTGACCATTGGTTTTCTCCTATGGAGTTTAATTTACTTTTTGTACTCTTGAAAACAGAAGGGAGATCCAAATATTCTTAAAACCATCACCACGTCCCATGCCTAGCCAATGACATATATACTTGATCTCAATTTTGCTGGAGTATTCTTAAATAAAAAATTGCATAATTTTGGCTATTTACTTGTTGTCCTGACCACGCTTCATATTGAGCCAAAAATTGTTCAATCATATACTATAATTTGCTTTGTTCGTTGTGCAAAATTCAGCTAGAGTAGTTGATATTCATCATAAGGCCATACGATATTCCTCATAAATTCTTATATGCGCCTAACGACCATAAATAATGTTGAATCCCAACCCCAACCCTAACCCTAACGACCATATACCAAATTAAGACGATGGAAACAAAAGGGTCTCCTTGCCTAATCCCTCCGAAAGGTTTTATGCTACCGTCTAGTCGGACATTAATCAATACTGAGCATGAAAAGTGTAGGCATAGACTCCATTATGCATTCGATCCTTTTCTCCTGAAACCCCAGCCTACACATCATTTACTAAGACAAGACCAATCCTATCACACACTTTACTCATATATCGAGTTCAGGGGCGGATCCAGGATTATAAGTCAAGTAGGGCCAAATTTTTCGAACTTCGAACCTCCTGACGCTATTGCTTTATATCTCAAACGGTCTATCCAGCAAGACAGATTGGTTTTTGTTTTCTATTAATGATTTATGTTTTATTTATTTCAGTAATATAATAGACAAAATATACGTATATGTATACTTAAAAACCCGATATCTCAAACGGTCTATCCAGTGCAATACGAGACATCTTAAAATTTTCTATTGTAATATTAGGCATTTAAACATATATGCCTAATTTAATTCTATGTATGATGCAGCATATGCCGAGATCAATTAAGATTTTACGGGTGATATGGTTGAGATTTGGGAAAGATCCGGCATGGGATTATTTACAATTTAAATTGAGATTTAAATAAGATTTGTTGCAATTTAAATTGATTAGATCTTATCAGTTTAGGTTAAATTTATTTTATTATCTATCTTTTTTAAGTTAAGATTTATTATTAGTTTTTTGGATAAGGATTCTATTTACTTATTTAGAGGGATGAGAACTATTGCATTGGAAGTTGAATTTGATTATTGATTAAAGTTTGCTTGTTGACAAAGGAAAAACTGCGGCTTTTTGTGTTTAAAGAGAGACAATCATATCTCGTCCTTGGTTATTTAGGATTTTGTTCTTGTGATTTCTCTTGAGAGGGAGTAAATCGTGCTGAGTATCGAGCCTTCGTAGGCCGATGCTTATCAGTTGGTATCGGAGCTTAGGTGTCATCATATTCTTGGTGGAAGGCGAAAAACCGATGTCACACAGTGGGCATGGACGTAGAGCGCAACAACACGAGCGGGAACTGCGATATATCGAGATCAAAGAACTTCGGAGACAAGTTTAACGACCAACGGCAACTATCGAGCCCGCTAACTTTCTGGGGCTAAATGATAACAATTTGGGGTTCGAAGATGAAAACCTTTTTCAGCGTTTGGGATCCGACAATGAAAAGAGTAATGGGCGTAGAGATCGACATACAGCCGACTGCTACAGGGGATCTGATATAAAGGTGGAGTTACCGGAGTTTTTGGGTAGAATCAATCCGGAGGCTTTCATCGACTGGTTACATACTGTCGAGTGAGTCTTCGACTGCAAATAGATATCCGAGGAGAGAAAGGTGAAGGCGGTCGTACTCAAGTTGAAAGGTTACGCTTCAATTTGGTGGAAGAATCTTAAGATCAAACACGCCCGAACCGGAAAACCCAAGATCTCAACTTGGGAGAATATAGAAAAGAAGCTTCGCGAAAATTTTCTTCCGGAGGATTATGTGCAATAAACTTATATCCAGTTGCATACCCTTCGGCAAGAAGACCGATTCGTTGAAGAATATACCGAGGAGTTTGATCTGTTGATGATGAGATGCGGAGTCACCGAGGCTGAGCATCAGATGATTGCTCGATACTTAGACGGGTTTCGCGCTGAAATCAAAGATATCGTCGAACTCCAATAATACGTTTCACACAATGACCTGTATAAGTTGGCGGTCAAACTAGAGAAACAGATGAAGTCCAAAAGGTGGCCGAGGTCGACTAACAACACCAGTCGAGGAGGTTCTTCATCGGCAGATAACTACAGACAGAAAACAGCCGATACACCAAAATCAACCGATTTCCAAAGAAAGGCCGACAATGCAACTTCGGCCAAGAAAACACTAGCGAGCGTAAACAAACCAAGTGGTTTCGGAAGAGGCAAGATGGACCAATGCCATAAGTGCCAGGGATATGGGCATTACAAAGCCGAGTGTCCCAACCAACGAGCCGTAACAATAATAGAAGGGGATACTGTTGAAGAAGAAGAAGAAGTGATACCACCCATCTATGATAAGTATGATGATGAAGACATATAAGAGATTACTTATTGTAATCATGGAGAATCCCTTGTGATTCGGCGCAATATGAATGGCCGAGCGAGCGAGGACGAGGATGATTGGCCGCGGCATAACATCTTTCATACTTGATGTACGACCGATGGAAAGGTATGCGACGTCATCATTGATGGTGGTAGTTGTGAAAATGTTATCGCTTGAGTGATGATTGACAAGTTGCAACGAAAGACCGATAAGTGAGAAAAACCCTATCGGCTTACTTGCCTTCGAAAGGGAAACGCTATATCGGTCACCAAGAAGTGTTTAGTATCCTTTTCTATCGACAATAATTATCAGGATTCATTGTAGTGTGATATAGTGCCGATGGATGCGTGTCACTTGATATTTGGTCGACCATGGCTATTTGACCGACGAGTGGTGTATGATGGATACAAGAATACTTACTTTTTTAGGAACGATAGAGTGAAGATCACTTTGGGGCCTTCGAAAATTGAAGAAGTGCGAATCAAAAAATCGATTAATAAGTTTTTGAGTCGTATCGAGTTTATGGAGGTAGCCGAAGATAGTGGTGAGATGTATGCTTTGATGGTGTTGGAGCCTAATAAAAACATCCAAGCTATCTACCGATTTTGGTGGGTCTATTGGAAGAATTTTCAGATGTCATGCCGGAAGACTTACATGCTGGGTTGCCATCTGATAGAGATATTCAACATCATATTGATCTCGTCCCGGGAGCAGTCTTACCGAATAAACCGGTTTATCGCATGACACCAAAGGAGTATAAAGAACTGCAACGACAAGTCGAGGATTTGATGCAAAAGTGATACTTGAAGGAAAGCATATGTCCTTATGGAGTACCGGCGTTGCTTGTTCCGAAGAAAGATGGATCGCGGCGAATGTGTATCGATTGCTGAGCTATTAACAAAATCACGGTTAAATATCGATTTCCTATATCTCGGCTTGATGATATGCTAGATAATCTTCCAGGTTCTAATGTATTCTCAAGAATTGACTTGAGAAGTTGATATCACCAAATTAGGATTCGATGAGGAGATAAGTGGAAGACGACTTTTAAGATGAAAGATGGATTGTATGAGTGGTTTGTTATGTTGTTTGGGCTGTCTAATGCGCTCAGTACATTTATACGACTTATGAACCAAGTGTTTCAACCTTTTATTGGAAATTTTGTGGTCGTCTATTTTGTTGACTTTTTTGGTTTATAAGTGAAATTTGGAGCAGCATGTTGAGTATCTTCGGCAAATTTTATATATCCTGAGAGAGCAGAGGTTGTTCGTGAATATCAAAAAGTGCGAGTTTGTTACCTTCAGTTTGATTTTCTTGGTTAATATAGTTCAGCCGAAGGGATGAAAGTCGACCCAGCGAAAGTAGAGGCTATCACTTCATGGCCGACGCCGACCTTTATTTATGAAGTGCGTAGTTTTTATGGTTTGGCTTCATTTTATTGGTGGTTTATAAAGAATTTCAATATGTTGATGGCGCCGTTAACCGAATGCTTAAAGAGGAAGACATTTGAGTGGACGAAACCGGCTGACGAGAGTTTTGACTTGATTAAGAAGAAAATCACTGAACCTCCAGTGCTTGTCCTTCTTGACTTCGGTAAAGTGTTTGAAATTGATTGTGATACATTTAAATTAAGAATTGGTGGAGTATTGAGTCAAGAAGGTCGACCTATTGCATTCTTCAGCGAGAAATTAAACTCTTCAAGAAGTAACTACTCCACTTATGATGTCAAATTATATGATATTGTTCAATCTTTTCAACATTGGGAGCATTATCTACTTCATCAGGAATTTATGCTAAATTCATATCATAAGGCGTTGAAGTATATCAATGGTAATCATAAGTTGAATAGTCGGCATGGATAGTTTGTTGCTTATATATAGAGATTTCTGCCGTTTGTCATTCGACATAAAGAAGGATGACAGAACAAAATAGCCAATGCGTTGAGTCGACGGGTTTCAATTTTGTTGAATTTACAAGTCAAAGTTATCGGTTTTAAGCAGTTGAAAGAATTGTAAAGGAAGATGAAGATTTTGGTGAAATTTGGGCAAAATGTCTATCGAGAAATTTTGAAGACTATGTGCTCGTTGATGACTTTATTTTCAAAAAAAGCCGATTATGTGTACCTGTACTCGAAACCGACACAAGTGGATAGATAGAGAATACAAAGGGATGCGAGACTACTCTCTGTAAGAAACTTGGCAAAATAGCCCCGTAACTTTGGGAGAAGGGTGTTTGCCGAATTACTCACTTCGAGATGCAATTATTTTTTAGAGCCATAATGGAGGTTTAGCAGGACATTTCGGTTGAGACAAGACGATTGCTTTGGTGGGGGGGGGGGGGGTATTTTGTGTGGCTGAAATTAGCAAGAGATGTGGTGAAACACGTGGAAAGATATCGAACTTGTACCTTGGCCAAATACTGATTAAAGAACATGGGTCTTTATACACCATGTAAGTGCACGGCAGCGTCCCGGCCGTCTGTCCGAGGCCAAAATGCGTAAACGAAACTTTTCTTTAAAACTTTAAACCGGCGCTACTGCGTACTATAAACCCGGATCGGGCCATTAACCTACCACTAGCAAACTAGAAAACGGGTAGAAAGCTATACCGAGCGATCCGTGTCCTTCGGTCTTCGGCCTCCATCCCGATCTCCTCGCGGAATCTCCGGTCTTCATCTCCTCGTCGGAAAGGGCACCACATCGCCGGGTTCTTTTACGGGCTCCCACCTCTGGACCGAGGCAACTCGGGCACGAAGTTGGCGAGCCGACGTGTCCAAGATTGCTGTAGAATAGTGTAGAACTCTGGGTCTCATGGGGTTATTGAAGTTGCCATTTGGAAGTGGGAAAGGAGATATCCTTTGGAGATGAGCTAAAGGGTTTTTGAGCAAGCCAAAAGAGATGAAAACCCCACACTATATTTTTGGACAGCCCCCTTACCAGTTGTGGCCGGCCATGCTAATGAGAGGAAGAGGGAGTGGATCAATAATGCAAAGAAAGAGAATGATTATAATCATGAAGAAAGTCACACCCATTTCCCATCACATTCCCATCTCCAAAAAGGGCAAGTAATGATGAACAAAGAAGTCAAAGCATGGTGCACAATCATGAAGCAACCATGTGCCACTAAAAGTCTTCTCCATTATTAATTGCACATTTGCAAATAACCTCCTCCCATCAATTTTCAGCCAAGGAAAGAAACAAAGGAAAATGGCCGAAACGGAATGCAAACTGGCAACTTTAAAAAATCGATCCCGTAATGAATTACAGGAAAACCCCGCGACTGTATATACATACCCGCATTTGTATTGCGACCGAATACAAATGCAATGAGATAAAATCTACACTGTACAATACTAGGATCCGGCTTAAACCAAAGCCCGCTAGTATTATTCGTCCGATCATGATCCGTGCAATACCGCACGTATATGATCGAACCCTGCCATATATCCATACGGCCTCTACAGCGTTTCGTCCGAAACTTGAGAAACTGTCTGTTGGGGACTCTAAAGACTCGTCAATACTTCGGCTGTGGATTTAACCACTAGCACGTCAGAGATATTAGCCATACGTAATGGGCTACTAGGTATTGACCAAAAGGGACGTCGATGAGCGAACTCATCCTGATACCCTACTGAGCCTGTCAGTGACAATATCCGTACAGTCCGGTCCGTTCGTCTATGAGCATCGCATGGCGGGCCTAGGGGGTTAGTAAAAGTCAGACCCCCAAAAGCGGTACAAGTCGTGTCGGAGTGTAACCCAGAACACCCTGAGATACTACTGGAATACCTACCAGTAAATCTCCTGCCTTGGCCAAGGACTTCGTGTAATTGCTCTCCTAGACACAGCGCGACCTCACCCCCAATACCGGGAGAGACGAACCCCTGCCGATCCGCTCACTGCCTCCATGTGGCTCGGGACTGTACCCAACTAAAACCTGTTTGCACGACTCCTTTGAGCCGTGGTAGGGTAGTAATCAAAGTACAGTGGGAACTCACACGAGACAAATGACGATCCCAGGTCGACGAACTAACCTGTACACATGTCACCAGGGAACTGCTATCTGACGCTACGTATAATACCAACTAGCATGTTCCCGGCGAGCCCTGTCCGCTGTACTCATAACCCAATGAGCACCTGCATATATCTTAGGTGAACCAACTGACACCAGTGGCTTGTGAGACCGGCCACCGCCCCTCGTCGGGGTCTCGACTGTATACACTAGTCTACTCTGGAGTATCGATACCCTGTCTCGAAACTCCCACGTCTAGGGACCTTTTAAGGATGTGCTTATAGACCCCAGCTCCCACGTATATGATCGCCATCATACTGCTGGCAGTCAAGCAAGAATCCTAGGGGCTCTATCAACGTGTAATAGTGATCAGTAATGTCACCTAAAACAGTACACGATGATAAAGATAAACCAGATAGCATACTATCATCTTGAGTAAGACTGTCCTACCGGCATAGGTCCTCCCTCAATCATTGCAATCACGTGCCTGTGATCCAATAATTGACTATGAGGGCGCTATATCCAACAATCTCCCACTTGCACTCAAGGCTAATTATTGCGATGTCGCATACTCACAGCTCGTGTGATACCGAACACCCAACTCCTCTACTAGTCAGTCTCACAAAGCTCATTTGCGAAACTATTGCGTTTGAGGAATAGCCTCGGTGAGTGGATCCGCTCTGATGTTTCTTTCTATGTCTCTCTTTATCTCGAATTCGCGGAGAAAGCCATCTCCCGAAATGAGCAATACCTGTCTTAGAATATGTCTGGATATCTGATGGGACCTAGTTCATAAATGAACTCCAAATCCAAACTTCTTAGACTGTATCTTCAACTGAAAACAATCAGTATCCTGCGCCATGCCTCCCTCAGTATCCTCTTGGACCACCTGTCCAAAATACTGCCCCTCGTCAGAGGGAAAACTACAACTCTGACAGTCACTCTGTCATTCAGGTCACCTTGGAAGCCTGGAATGATAACTGTCTCCCGAATGAGGCTGTCGTTATCATATCCCTAGAACATCCACTTATGTTCTAAAACTGCTTCCGAATGTTTCTCCAGGATTGGATCAATATTAACTTACTGCATCTTGTGTAAAAGCAATATCTGGTGTGGTACTTGACATCTCATGATTGACTCAATTGCCTAAGCAAGTGATCTGCCAATCATGCACATCCCTCTCCCCTTTAGTCTGTAAGACACCTTCAGAGAGGGCGACTCCATAACCTGCAGGTACACTACCGTGCCAGGAGTCGTCCATTCTAAAACACCTTTAGAATGTTGTCTTAGTACCCTGATTGGGACACTTCCCAAATCTAGATCTGAAACCATAGATCCAGTAACCAGAATGTCTAATATGAATCCATGTCCTTTGTGGAGAAACCACTGTGTGACAACCAAAGTATAACCGATCGCAGTATAGGAACATCACTTCCTACTCTGTGTATGTCATCCAATACCAGGACATCACACCCTACTACCTTCTTAACAGATCCATCCCCTATTCTGATGAAGTCAAACCTATCACCGTCACATCAGAAATAGATGATCTATCTCCGCTACATCTGCTTTAGTCTATAAATAAACATAAGCCACTTGTCCACCAATGATTCCGCTGCTCCCACTGACTACGACAACCCTCTGGCAGAATAATATACACGTACACTTCTAAAGCTAGTTTAGAACGACGCTATACTCATCCTCCTGCCGGGTCTCACAGTCTGGAACAACAGCAATGGGAAGTCTGGGTAAACAAGAACCTCCCTGCCACCGTCCTTGAGGCTACCGGAGTACCTCTCGGGTGCCTGAGGTTACCCACCTTATCTGCGGAGTGGCCAATGGAATGTCAAACCAGATTGAATTTTTAGGTTCTTATCAAATTTTCAGTAATCGTTTGCGGTTCTGGAATTACTTCTAGTTCTACCATACTCCCACTACTGTTTTCTGAAAAAATCCATTTTACTAAAACTGTGGCGAGTCCAGAACAATATCACTATTGATCTTCCAGATGGTAGAAAGTCAACCCTTGTCATAGCCCGGGTCAACCCACAAACTGCCATTACAGAAGCGTGCCTTGAGTTATCCAGAGTCTGGTTTTAAGCATAAGCCGGACAACTCCCCGTACCTTAACATCGTTAAGATATGAACTGTTCTATATCCAATACAGAAACAGAGGCACTGATTTAATTGAAACCAGATTCAAATCATGCAGCTGTCTCCAGTGCATGTCAACTAAATGGAGAGAGGCCGATCAGCATTACTCAACTTAGGAGTGCTTCCAATTATGAGTAACCTGAAAAAGAAACAAGTTCTCTTAACCATTACTATCAACTGAATACCATACACAAGTATCTACATCCTCAATCACCTTGAAGAATCCGGATACTTGCAACACCTGGTTCTCTACTTTACTCTTATACCTACAACTTCTCAAAACTTGGACCTTGTATTTATACGAAACACATGTCTAAGAACTAGAGAAGTCACAAGTAAACAGAATATAGTACGAGGACCAACCTCTCTGTCCTAATGGACACTGGACAACATACAATACTTTGTATAAGTCCCCTGAGTCCAATAACTCATTCGCTGTGTGTCGTAAGTTGAAAACTGTACTTATGGTTAAGAAGAATTACACCGCTGTTTAATACTCCTTACCTAACCATCAACTGATATAGGTAAATGTCATCGACATAATTTCAAAAAGTTATATCTCACTCTATAAAAATAGACGTACAGATATATCAATTTGAAATTGGTACATTACAACGGATATTCAAAACCAAATATTTGTCGTCCGGCAAACAACCCAGGTAATTTCCTCAAATATCACTAATTACAACGAATCCCGATATAATGAGGATGATCACCCAATTCCCAATAACTTACTCCCACTCATCATCTGTAAAACCATACGGATGTGAGAATCATACCTGGTAAATACATACCCTGGAGCAAGTGTCTAATCAGGAAATCAGTTTTCTATTAACAATACACAGTGAAACTGAAATATGTAAATGTTTCGAAGGGGTATCCGGGTATTCCTAGTAATGTCTCTTCCATTATCCAGATTCACAACTGTAACCGTATATTTCTTTGCCATCTCTCCAAATCCCTTCATATGTCTTTAGTCGTTATCTTCTGTACACCCTCTTAGGCTAAATGGTTTTCTCCCTTCCCTACCTTTCGGCACCAGCCTATGGTTTGGAAGAAGACTATCCAATAAGCATAATGGGTGTACTGTCCTAATCCTAGGAGCACTCGCAACCTGAGAGAAGGTGAAGATAAAAGACAACCGAATAAACCTTATTCCTATTTCTCCTGAACCAGAATCCATCCCCGAACTGGAACAAGTTCCTTTCGAGTTCGTATATAACCATACGATGGAGTATCCAAAAAACTGTGGATCTTCGTAGTGATACGGAGTGTTCTGGAGAAATACAAAGGTGATATAGGATTGGCGAAGAAATACTTGGTTTGGTCGTGAATAGCAGTCGCAATTTACTTTGCCCTCTTACTAATCCCTTTATTTGTCTTAACTTATTACCTTCTGCACACCATCGTTAGGCTAATTGGTTTTTTTCATTCCCCACCGTTCGACACCTGTCTATGGTTTGGAAGAAGACTATCCAATAAGAGTAACGGGTGTACTATCCCCTAATCCATGGGGCACTCGCAACCTGAGAGAAGGTAAAAGGAAAAGACAACTGAATAGTCCTATTCGCTTTCCCCAGAACCAGAAACCATCCTTGAATCTGGAACAAGTTCCTTCGAGTTCGTATATAACCATACGATGGTTTTATCCAATGGAAGTGGACGTTCATAGTAATACGGGGTGTTCTGGAGAAAAGGGTAAAAGTAGGAGCGGTAATGAGGTATGTAACTCTGACAATCCAAAAGCCAGTGTTTAAGAAGGTTCGGTTAATTTTGGTCACTGAGTCATAATCAAGGGTCGGGCCATGGTCGCTGCCAAAGAGAGAGAGAAAAGAAACACTCAGCGTGCACTCTAACCTAGATCAGAATGGTTGTCACTTTATCTAATCAGGAAATTTCCCACTGTAACCTCAAATTCTCCTCCAAACCTGAAAGAAGAATTAGTCGGGATCACCCGAGAAGTAAACCAACTCATCAGTGGGAATCGAGATCCAACTATCATCGCATGATAACGTGATGGAATCCACTCACGTTATCACACTCCAGAAGGTATGCTCATATCTGGCAAGTTTCAGTTTCTTTAGAAACTCCCGATATGATTTTTTTTACACCATGCTCTTATGACCTTGATGAAGGCTAACATACCATAAGTCACATGTCAAGTTCTACCCATCATTATCCAGGTTAATTTAAACCCACTCGTACATACCCTTGACGAAGGCCAAAATAGTAGTACGACTGTCCCAAACCAACGCATCTATCTATGCTGCAGAAAAGTAACAAATAGCTACTATACACTATGCCTTGACGAAGGCCAACATACATAGCATGAATACTAAGTGCTACCTTTCTGAAATGTTGGAGGGCTACGAATGGTTTTTGGCGAAAAACCTTTAATGTAATGAACTTGATATCGTTGAAGGAACCAGGTAGCTTTTTATAAAATATAGTGGCGAAAACCGTTGCTAAAGAGATCACTCCCGGTGAAGGGATCTCGGCTCTTTCCCCGTAGAATGAGGTGCAGGATATTCCAACTGAATACCACGATGCAAAGCAAAAGTAATTGACTATAGTGAAGTTATTGCCCTGATGCAAACTTCTGTCCAAGGGGTCACTCCCGGTGAAGGGATCTCGGCCCTTGTCTCGTCGACTGAGGTGCTGGATATTCATAACCGAATACCACTGTGCAAAACAAAAGAGAACGTCCTTGCAATAACAACTTTTTGAAAAATTGTTCCAACAACATCAAACTGGTTTGTTTAGCTTGCATTGATCCGAATCAACGCAGTCCCATCAATTGATCACACCAATAAAGAACGAAAATACGATATACGTATATGCCACCCGCATTCGCCACTGGGTCCCGTCATCACCCGTTAGGTTACTTAACTAACGATAGAGCGGGGACTGGACTAGCGCGGGTGCAAAACATATACAACATCTACTAGTATATATATCAATATATAATAATCGCTCAAGGTGTGATAAAATGCAACATCACAGAAATGTAATAAGCATCACAGAATAATACAGATATCTGGGATCCCTGGGTTTCATAGAGCCGCTACTGAAACCCGACGTTCCCCTGGTCGTGTGGATAGCCTGTGCAATGAAATCCTAGACCCCAACGGGCACAGCAAGTTACCCGCCAAAACCTGAAGTGAGGCAGCCCCCTTCAGCAATGTGAATGGACCACCCAGCACTTCACGGAATCCGGTAACTTCGGCACCCCTCCTTGGGTCAACCTATACCCCCTACGAGTGCGGCGAATAGCCCGCCAATTCTAGAGTGAGCCCCCTCCGTCTCAACGCCATGAGATGCGGGCCCGTTGCCCTCTAGAACCTGGCTATCCGTGCACCCCACCGTGGGGTAATCCTAGTACAGAAAGTAAAATATTGTTAGTTATATGTATGCCCTAGAGGCCATTACTATACATAGGATGTATATTGTAGTGGATGCTTGGACATATATAGGGAGGACTTTCTTGCTCGACATGATAGTATGCTATCTGGTTGCTCTTTACCTTAACATGTACACTGATTATCTCTCTGTTACATGTTGGTAAAGCCCTTAGGACGTGTACTTGACTACCTGGACTATGATGCAGATCATACTAGTGGGGACATGGTAGTCCATAAGTACATCCTTCAAGGTCCCTAGTTGTGGGTGTATCGAGACGGGACATCGATATACCAGAGTAGACTAGCGTATACCTTCTCGACCCATACAGATGGGCGATGGATGATCCCATATCCATTGGTGTTTGACATCAGAGATGATATACGGGTGCTCAATGGAGACTGGGTACACTGGACGGACTCGCCGAGAACTCCCAGATGGTATTATACCTTACGTCAGATGGCAGTTCTCTGGTGACACTGGTACAGAGTAGTCTGTTGACCCGAGATTGTCATAGAGTCTTGTGTGGTTCCCACTGTGCTTTGATTTCCACCTTACCACGTCCAAGAGGGCGTGCAAAACGGTGGTTTTTGGGTACAGTCCCGAGTCACATGGAGGCAATGAGCGATAGGAGGGGATTCGTCTCTCCCGGTATAGGGGGTTGATGTTGCGCTGTGTTCGATTGGCTATAACCGGAAATCCCTGGCCAGGATTGCTGAGATTTACTGGTAAGTGTTACCAGTAGTTTCTCGAAATGTTATAGACCTCATATCGACACGACTTATCGAGCTATTGGGGTCTGACGTTTACCACCCCTAGGCGAGATATGCGACATATCAGACGACGAGACCGGATTGTACGGTAAGTGTTACTGGTTGGATTCACAGGAGTATGAGCGGGCTTGCTCGTCGATCTTCTGATCGCTCAATACCCGGGTGGCCGTTACGTTTAGCAGACCGCTTGCGGCTTGTGGGTGTTTGATATGATCATCATCTGCTGCCGGCGTATTGACGAGTCTTTAGAGTCCTACACAGAGGTTTCCTGGCTCAAGCGAAACGAAATAGGAGCGCATATGAGATATGTGCGGGACCGAGAATAATGCGTATATGTGATACCGTATTCCATTCTCACGATGAATGTATCGAATGGTTGTATGTGATATAACCTAGTTATCGAATCAACGATTGATTCGATAAGCCGATACATTGGATATTAGTCGGTTATATGCGATATGACCGGATCGTTAAATCAAGCGTTGATTTAATGATTTAATGCATAATTATATATTTGATATATTACTTTGCATTAACTAGTATTGGTTCATTTAAATTGGATTTTCTCACTAGATGTACACAAGTTGTATATGTGATATACTTTTGTGCACTTGATTGTATCATGTTTGATGATACATGCTTACTTGAGTTTGTGTAAAGAATTAAACCATGGTTATATGAATGGTTAGGGTTTTGATTATTTACTTATTTATTTATTTCATTTTGGCAAAAGGAAAAATGGTGGCTATTTTTGTTTCAAGTTGAAGCTTCATGAAGTTTTGAACAAGTCCACCATTTTTGTCTCTTGCTTAACCCTAACCATTCAAACTAACCTTAGTTAATTCTCTACATCTAACCATGGTTGAAGTTATGATAAGAATAATCTATTTTCTATTTTTCTCATTATTCTTATGATAATTATCTTCATCTTCTTCTTCTTCAAAGAAGAAAACCTTGCTTCCATCAATGGTGATTTGATGAAAAGAGTGAGAAATCCAATTCTAAAGTGAACCCACCTCCTATTTCTTCATCCTCTACCTCTTGCCAAGTAGTATAGGGTGTTTTCTTCACAAGTTTCATGACTTGGTGAAGTGGGAGCTTGATCTTGTGATGCCTCGACGTAGATCATCTTCGGCATCGTAGTCGATGACCTAGCCCGCCCATTTCTCCGATGAAGCCGACACTAGAGTCCAAGATCCGATTTGGACAGCGAGGGGACGTCTACGCGGAGCCAAGGAGGTGGAGGACCGGATCTACAAAGGTTGTATTTCCGTTCTTTTAGTTAAGTTGTTAACTAGTTATCTTTTTCGCCTAAAATCTAGTTAACGATCCGTATTAGGGTTTCTCGGCACTTGTAAAATTTGAATTTGGCATAGTTGATGCCTTGTGAGACCTCATTTGTGTGTCTAGGAACCCTACAGTGGTATCAGAGCCTAGCTAGAGCCTTAGGCGATGCGTAGACGGAGTTAGAAGTCCGATCGAACCGAAACCCTAATTCAAACTTGCTCTCTGTACATTTTCTGAAATCGTGGATTTTTTAGAATTAAAAAAATGCAGAAAACCCAGCAGGAGATTCGAAGAATTACTGAGAAGCCCGTACTCCTAAGTCCATCAAAGCGCGGCGGAACCGCGGCATTAGCATGCTAATGCGGCGGTTCCGCGGCCCTTTAGTCTTCTCTTGCTTTGAATTTTACACAGTAATTCTTAATTTGCAGTGCTGGTTTTCCTGGGAATTTTTAATATGAACTCAAGAGTTGAGTTTTCTGGGTTGTATTGGGGACTCGGTGTTTCGATCGGATTGTCAAACTTTGTCTATGCGTTTTCCGGATAATTTTTGAATATGTTAAAAAGTTCGACCGAATATAAATACCCACTTTTTCCCCTGTCGGGAAATTTCCAAGTGTTGGATTTTTCCGTAGTTTAACGACGTTCTAAGTAGTGCAAGTAATGCGATGGTCCCTCTAGAAGACAACAAAGCTTAACTCGATTATGTGACCGTCTTGAACTGCCCTTTGAACCTTAGGGTTTGGGGCAGTACGGCGTGCCACATGTGAGGCGTTGGCTTGACCCTTCTACGGCTGGACCGTTGGTACTGAGGCATGAACTGGATGTTTTTAAACTTGTTTCATATGTTGAGCTGTTTCGGGAAAACTTGGGTGTTCGAATGTTCGATCGGAAAGTTTAACATTTTCTATTTATCTGGAATGGGATACAATAATTGGAATTCACAAGTAGTTATGAGATAACTGAATGAATGTTATAAACATAGCAGTTTAGTCTCACTTGATCGGTTGCCACGGAATTTTGATGTGATCAAAAGTCCGTCGCAATCACGTAGCGTACGCGGATACTTGCCGGGTAAACTTAATAGACAGCCTCATCCCATAGCCCCGACCAAGTGACTGTAGGAGAACCCCGTCGCCGAAAGCATCCGTTCGGGTGCTCGCCGCAGCGGTGTTCCGCCTTGGTGCACTTCGTCGACAGCGTCGGGGGTGCGGCCGTCTACTAAAGTTTGCGACGAGCATTCGATCAGTTTTTCGGGAATCTTGTTGAATTGCCCGACTTGATATTGAAAAGTGTTTTCGATTTTGAGACTAAAATGCGGGGTTTATAATTGTTAGGCATGCGATGTCTAAGGAATTCATTTGATTAGGCATGCGATGTCTATGTAGGTTGCGGATTCCAACTGTTGTATTTTTTCACTTTCTTTTCTGTGACCGTAAGTGTAATATGTGATATCGCCGGTTTCGTTGCTATATGTCAACGACAATTGGGATGCGCATATTTACTTACGTTGATGACATGTGATGTTATGTGTTGCTGGATATGTTATATTGGATCGTCGTGTTTGAATAGCCGGGGTTTTTTTTATGTGAGATGAGTGTTTTTCATTTTCATTCATGTAAAAACTTGTATGTAATATTCTATTATTGGGGCACTTCCAGGTTGCGGAAGATGTCACCTTTTGTATATTATTTACTTTTCCGCACTAGGATAGGCCCAAGGAGGGGAGCACAAGTAACCGGGTTGTGGAGTCCAGTGGGAGACAACTCGAGGAGTCGAGTCCGGGTCTCCTAACTCCAGAATTGGTAGGGTTGCTTGCCGCTCTCGTAGGGGTCTAGGGGTGTGGGTTTGGCTATTCATCACGACCGTGGAATCCGTGTTTTATACTGGCTCGTATTGAAAACACGGACGTCCTAGTACATCCAATATTTCATATGATTCTTCTGCTGCGATATCTGTGATGTGATCATGTGATATGTTCTGTGATGGATACTGTATATAGTATATATGATATATTATATAGACGTTGTTGGAGATAGTGCCCTCAGAGTCAATTATTGGGTCACAGGCACGTGATTGCAATGATTGAGGGAGGACCTATCCCGGTAGAACAGTCTTACTCGAGATGATAGTATGCTATCTGGTTTACCTTTATCATCGTGTACTGCTTTAGGTGACCTTACGAGTCGCTATTGCACGTTGATAAAGCCCCTAGGATTCTTGCTTGACCACCAGCAATATGAGGGCGATCATATAAGTGGGAGCTGGGGGTCTACAAGCACATCCTTAAAAGGTCCCTAGTCGTGGGAGTTTCGAGACAGGGCATCGATTCTCCAGAGTAGACTAGTGTATACAGTCGAGACCCCGACGAGGGGCGGTGGCCGGTCTCACAAGCCGCTGGTGTCAGTTGGTTCACCTAAGATGTATACAGGTGCTCATTGGGTTATGAGTACACCGGACAGGACTCGCCGGGAACCTGCTAGTTGGAATTATACCAGACGTCAGATAGCAGTTCCCTGGTGACATGTGTACAGGTTAGTTCATAGACCTAAGATCGTCATTTGTCTCGTGTGAGTTCCCACTGTACTTTGATTACTACCCTACCACGGCTCAAAGGAGTCGTGCAAACAGGTTTTAGTTGGGTACAGTCCCGAGCCACATGAAGGCAGTGAGCGGATCTTCAGGGGTTCGTCTCTCCCGGTCTTGGGGGTGAGGTCGTGCTGTGTCTAGGAGAGCCAGAACATGAAAAGTCCTTGGCCAAGGCAGGAGATTTGCTGGTAGGTATTCCAGTAGTATCTCAGGGTGTTCTGGGCTACACTCCGACACGACTTGTACCGCTTTTGGGGGTCTGACTTTTACCAACCCCCTAGGCCCGCCATGCGATGCTCGTAGACGAATGGACCGGACTGTACGGATATTGTCACTGACAGGCTCAGTAGGGGTGTCAGGATGAGTTCGCTCATCGACATCCCTTTTTGTCAATACCTGGTAGCCCGTTACGTATTGGCTTATACCTCTGACTTCACAGTATTTACATTATATCTGCGACCGTGAATGTCACTCGATCGGTAAATCCAGTCTATCTGCTATAGCCCTTTTAGACGGATTTGCGAACGTGACATTCACGTTGATGTTCTGTGATTGTGCTGTGTTGTTGCGGATCGGTCGTGGGGGATAGCCTGGATGCAATGTTAGTACAGTTCTGTTTTATATGTACTTTTGATATTGCGGGGCGAGCGTCCGACATGTGGACTGCCGTCACTGCCTGTTTGTATTATTATTTTGGGGCACGACCAGGTTGCGGTCGATGTACCCGTTGTATGTATATTTTACTTTCTGTACTAGGATTACCCCAAGAAGGGGGCTTTACTCTAGAATTGGCGGGCTGTTCGCCGCACTCGTAGGGGGTACAGGTTGACCCAGGAGGGGTGCCCAAGTTACCGGATTCCGTGAAGTGCTGGGTGGTCCATTCACGTCGCTGAAGGGGGCTGCCTCGCTTCAGGTTTTGGCGGGTAACTTGCCGCGCCCGTAGGGGTCTAGGATTTCATTGCACAGGTTATCCATACGACCAGGGGAACGTCGGGTTTTAGCGGCTCTGTGAAACCCGGGGATCCCAGATATCTGTATTGTTCTGTGTTGCTGTACTTTTCTGTGCTGCTGCTTTTTTATCACGCCTTGAGCGAAAATTATATATTGTATATATATACTAGTAGGTGTTGTATATGTTTTGCATCCGCGCTAGTCCAGTCCCCGCTCTGTCGTTAGTTAGCTAACCTAACGAGTGATGACGGGACTCAGTGGCGAATGCGGATGGCATATACGTACATCAGTATATTTTCGTTCTTTGTGGTGTGATCAATTGATGGGACTGCGTTGATTCGGATCAATGCAAGATAAACAAACCTATTCTGATGTTGTTGGAACACTTTTTCAAAAAGCTGTTATTGCAAGGGCGTTCTCTTTTGTTTTGCATCATGGTATTCAGTTGGAATATCCTGCTCCTCAGTCGACGAGGCAAGGGCCGAGATCCCTTCACCGGGAGTGACCCCTTGGACAAAAGTTTGCGTCAGGGCAGTAACTTCACTATAGCCGATTACTTTTGCTTTGCATCGTGGTATTCAGTTGGAATATCCTGCACCTCATTCTACGGGGAAAGAGCCGAGATCCCTTCACCGGGAGTGACCTCTTTAGCAAAGGTTTTCGTCACTATATTTTTCTAAAAAGCTATCCGTTCCTTCAACGATATCAAGTTCATTACGTTAAAGGTTTTCGCCAGAAACCATTCGTAGCCCTCCGTCGTTTCATATGGATAGTCAATAGTATTCAAGCTGTGTATGTTGGCCAAAGTCAAGGCACAGTGTTTGGTAGCTGTTGGGTATTCATATGCAGCATAGATAGATGCGTTGGTTTGGGACAGTCGTACTGCCATTTTGGCCAAAGTCAAGGGTAGGTACGGGTGGGTTCAAATTAACCAGGAGAATGACGGGTAGAACTTGACATGTGACTTATGATATGTTGGCCAAAGTCAAGGTCATAAGAGCATGGGGTAAAAATCCACATCGGGAGTTTCAAAAGAACTGAAACTTGCCAGATATGCGCATACCTTCTGGAGTGTGATAACGTGAGCGGATTCCGTCACGTTATCATGCGATGAGAGTTGGATCCCGATTCCCACTGATGAGTTGGTTTACTCCTCGGGTATTCCCGGCTAATTCTTCTTTTAGGTTTGGAGAAGAATTTGACGTTACAGTGGGAGGTTTCCAGATTAGATAAAGTGATAACCATTCTGATCTAGGTTAGAGTGCACGCTGAGCGTTTCTTTTCTCTCTCTCTTTGGCAGCGACCATTGACCCGACCCTAGACTATGACTCAGTGACCAAGTTGACCAAACCTTCTTAACACTGGCTTTTGGATTGTTAGAGTTGCAGACCTCATTGCCACTCCTACTTTTACCCTTTTCTCTAGGACACCCCGTATTACTACGAACGTCCACTTCCATTGGACAAAACCATCGTATGGTTATATACGAACTCGAAGGACTTCGAGGATGGTTTCCGGTTCTGGAGAAAATGAATAGGACTATTCAGTTGTCTTTACCTTTTATATTCTCTCAGGTTGCGAGTACTCCTTGGTTTAGGAGTAGTATACCTATTACGCAAGTTGGATAGTCTTCTTCCAGACCTTAGGCTGGTGCCGACCGGTAGGGAATGAAGAAAGCCAATTAGCCTAAACGGTGTACAGAAGGTATTAAGTTTAGACAAAGAAAGGGATTAGTAAGAGGGCAAAGTAAAATGCGACTGCTATTCACGACCAAACTATGTACTTCTTTGTCAATCCTAAATCACCTATGAATTAAGTTCATTCGGTTGTCTTTTATCCTCACCTTCTCTCGCATTGCGAGTGCTCCTAGGATTAGGACAGTACACCCATTATGCTTATTGGATAGTCTTCTTCCAAACCATAGGCTGGTGCCGAACGGTAGGGAAGGAAGAAAACCATTTGGCCTAAAGGGGAGTACAGAAGGTAATGACTAAATACATATAAAGGGATTTGGAGAGATGGCAAAGAATTATACGGTTATAGTTGTGAATCTGGATAATGGAAGAGGCATTACTAGGAATACCAGGATACCCCATCGAAACATTTCAATGTTTCAGTTTCACTGTGTACTGTTAAAAGAAAACTGATTTCCCATTTAGACACTTACTCCAGGGTATGTATTTACCAGGTATGATTCTCACATCCGTATGGTTTTACAGATGATGAGTGGGGGTAAGTTATTGGGAATTAGGTGATCATCCTCATTATATCGGGATTCGTTGTAATTGGTGATATTTGAGGAAGTCACCTGGGTTGTTTGCCGGTCGGCAAATATTTGGTTTTGAATATCCGTTGTTATGCACCAATTTCAAATTGATATATCTGTACGTCTATTTTTATAGAGTGAGACATACCTTTTTGAAATTGTGTCTATGACATTTACCTATATCAGTGGATGGTTAGGTAAGGAGTATTGAACAGCGGTGTAATTCTTCATAACCATAAGTACAGTTTTCAACCTACAACACACAGTGAATGAGTCGCTAGACTCAAGGGACTTATACAGAGTATTGTAGATTGTCCAGTGTCCTTTAGGACAGAGGGGTTGGTCCTCGTACTATATTCTGTTTACTTATGACTTCTCTGGTTCTTAAACAGGTGTTTCGTAGAAACACAGGGTCTAAGTTTTGAGGAGTTATAGGTATAAGAATAAAGTAGAGAACCAGGTATTGCAAGTATCGGGATTCTTCAAGGTGATCGAAGATGTAGATACTTGTATATGGTATTCAGTTGATAGTAATGAGAACTTGCTTCTCTTTCAGGTTACTCATAATTGGAAGCATTCCTAAGTTGAGTAACGCTGATCGGCCTCCTTCCATTTAGTAGACATGCACTGGTGACAGCTGCATGATTTGAATCTGGTTCAATTAAATCAGTGCCTCTGTTTCTTGGATATAGAACAGTTCATATCTTAACATTGTTAAGGTACGGGGAGTTGTCCGTCTTATGCTTAAAACCAGAATCCGGATAACTCAAGGCACGTTTCTGTAATGGCTGTTTGTGGGTTGACCCGGGCTATGACGAGGGTTGATTTTCTACCATCTGGAAGATCAATAGTGATATTGTTCTTGACTCGCCACAGTTTTAATAAAAATGGACTTTTTTTTTTTCCAGAAAACAGTAGTGGGAGTATGGTAGAACTGGAAGTGATTCCAGAACCGCAAACGATTACTGAAGATTTGATAAGAACCTAAAGATTCGATCTGGTTTGACATTCCATTAGCCACTCCGCAGATTTGGTGGGTAACCTCAGGCACTCGAGAGGTACTTCGGTATGCTCAAGGACGGTGGCAGGGAGGTTCTTGTTTACCCAGACTTGCCATTGCTGTTGTTCCAGGCTGCGAGACCCGGCGGGAGGATGAGTATAGCGTCGTTCTAAACTGGCTTTAGAAGTGCACGTCTATATGACTCTGCCAGAGGGTTGTCGAAGTCAGTGGGAGCAGCGGAAGCATTGGTGGACATCAGGCTTATGTCTATTTATAGACTAGAGCAGATATAGCGGAGATAGATCATCTATTTCTGATGTGACAGTCATAGGTTTGACTTCATCAGAATAGGGGATGGATCTGTTAAGAAGGTAGTAGGGTGTGATGTCCTGGTATTTGATGACATACACAGAGTAGGAAGTGATATTCCTATACTACGATCGGTTATACTTTGGTCGTCACACAGTGGTTTCTCCACATTGGACTTGGATATTATATCAGACATTCTGGTTACTAGATCTATGGTTTTAGATCTAGATTTGGGTGGTTTCCCAATCTGGGTACTTTGAACGCATTCTATGAGTATTTAGAATGGACGACTCCTGGTACGGTAGTATACCTGCAGGTGATGGAGTCACCCTCTCTAAAGGTGTCTTACAGACTAAAGGGGAGAGGGATACGCATGATTGACAGATCACTTGCTTAGGCAATTGAGTCAATCATGAGATGTCAAGTACCACACCAGATGTTGTTCTTGTAGTAGATGCAATAAGTTGATATTGATCCAGTCCTGGAGAAACAGTCGGAAGCAGTTTTAGAACATAAGTGGATGTTCTAGGGATATGATAATGGCAGTCTTCTTCGGGAGACAGTTATCATTCCAGGCTTCCAAGGTGACCTGGATGACAGAGTGGCTGTCAGAGTTATAGTTTTCCCTCTGACGAGGGGCAGTATTTTGGACAGGTGGTCCAGGTGGATACTGAGGGAAGGCATGGCGCAGGATACTGATTAAGTTCAGTTGACGATACAGTCTAAGAGGTTTGGATTTAGAGTTCACTTATGAGCTAGGTCCCATCAGACATCCAGACACATTCTAAGACAGATATTGCTCATTTCGGGAGATGGTTTTCTCTGCGAACATGAGATATAGAGAGACATAGAAAGAAACATCAAAGCGGATCCACTCACTGAGGCTATTCCTCGAACGCAATAGTTTCGCAAACGAGCTTTGTGAGACTGATTAGTAGAGGGGTTGGGTGTTCGGTATCACACGAGCTGTGAGTATGCGACATCGCAATAATTAGCCTTGAGTGCAAGTGGGAGATTGTTGGAGATAGTGCCCTCAGAGTCAATTATTGGGTCACAGGCACGTGATTGCAATGATTGAGGGATGACCTATCCCGGTAGAACAGTCTTACTCGAGATGATAGTATGCTATCTGGTTTACCTTTATCATCGTGTACTGCTTTAGGTGACCTTACGAGTCGCTATTGCACGTTGATAAAGCCCCTAGGATTCTTTCTTGACCACCAGCAGTATGAGGGCGATCATATAAGTGGGAGCTGGGGGTCTACAAGCATATCCTTAAAAGGTCCCTAGTCGTGGGAGTTTCGAGACAGGGCATCGATTCTCCAGAGTAGACTAGTGTATACAGTCGAGACCCCGACGAGGGGCGGTGGCCGGTCTCACAAGCCGCTGGTGTCAGTTGGTTCACCTAAGATGTATACAGGTGCTCATTGGGTTATGAGTACACTGGACAGGACTCGCCGGGAACCTGCTAGTTGGAATTATACCAGACGTCAGATAGCAGTTCCCTGGTGACATGTGTACAGGTTAGTTCATCGACCTAAGATCGTCATTTGTCTCGTGTGAGTTCCCACTGTACTTTGATTACTACCCTACCACGGCTCAAAGGAGTCGTGCAAACAGGTTTTAGTTGGGTACAGTCCCGAGCCACATGGAGGCAGTGAGCGGATCTTCAGGGGTTCGTCTCTCCCGGTCTTGGGGGTGAGGTCGTGCTGTGTCTAGGAGAGCCAGAACATGAAAAGTCCTTGGCCAAGGCAGGAGATTTGCTGGTAGGTATTCCAGTAGTATCTCAGGGTGTTCTAGGCTACACTCCGACACGACTTGTACCGCTTTTGGGGGTCTGACTTTTACCAACCCCCTAGGCCCGCCATGCGATGCTCATAGACGAACGGACCGGACTGTACGGATATTGTCACTGACAGGCTCAGTAGGGTGTCAGGATGAGTTCGCTCATCGACATCCCTTTTTGTCAATACCTGGTAGCCCGTTACGTATTGGCTTATACCTCTGACTTGCTAGTGGTTAAATCCACAACCAAGGTGTTGACGAGTCTTTAGAGTCCACCACACTCAGTTACTCAAGTTTCGGGCGAAACGCTGTAGAGGCCGTATGGAGATATGGCAGGGTTCGATCAGATACGTGCGGTATTGCACGGATCGTGATCGGACGGATTTTACTAGCCGGCTTTGGCTTAAGCCGGATCCTAGTATTAGACAGTGTAGTTTTGTCTCTTTGCATTTGTGTTCAGTGGGAATACAAATGCGGGCATGTATTTGCTGTAGTGGGGTTTTCCTGTAATTTATTACGGGATCGGTTTTCTGGGGTTGCCAGTTTGCATTCCGTTCCGGCCGGTTTTCTCTTTTTCCTTCCCGGTCGGACTTTTCGTTGGAGGGTGTTAATTGCAAGTTTGCAATTAACATTTTGTGAGGGGTTTCTTTGCTTGAGTGTGGCTTCATAATCATGAGATTCTTTTCTAGTCTTTATCCTTGCATTTATGGTGATGGTTTGTGAATGGATTGAATTGGTAATTGGTGTGACTAATTTCTCATTCATTCATTCACATTCTTCTCTTTGTTTTGTTTTTCCCACCCATGAATTGAGTGGGGCCGGCCACACCCTTGTGAGGATGAGTGGAGAGGTTTAATAATTGGTGTGGAATAATTTTCTTCATGTGTTTTTGGTTGACCCCCCCCACCCCCCATTGTGTTTTGCTGTGAAGGAATTTTTCCTTTTCTCCTTTGGATTAATTTATGCACACTTCTTACTTGATTTTCCAGTGAGCAAAAATGAGAGCTTGCTTCATTGTTTTTCCAGTGAGCACAATTCCTTTCTAGCCGAGCTCATTTCATGGTGTGCTCATTTGTTTCTCTTAGCAAGCATCCATGAATATTTTTGTGCAAAATTCCTCCAACATGGCAACCTCTTAAACCCCAAAGAGACAAGGCTACTACACTATTCTACAGCATCCCTTGGACGCGTCGGCTAGCCAACTTCGCGCCCGAGTTGCCTCGGTCAAGAGGTGGGAGCCCGTAAAAGATTTTGGCGATGTGGTGCCCGTTTTGACGAGGAGGTGACGGACAAAGTATCCGCGGGAGATCGGAGTGGAGACGAAGACCGAAGGACACGGATCGCTTGGTATACTTCTTTACTCTTTTCTTATTTGCTAGTTAGATAGGTTAATGGCCCGATCCGGGTGAAAAGTGCGCGGTGGTGCCGGTTGCAAGTTTTGCAAAGTTTTTTGTTTCCGCGTTTCCGGCGTCGGATTGACGGCCGGGGCGCCCCCGCGGACTTACAGACGTTACTTATGTTTTACACCCGTGCTAACCCTGCCCCGCTCTGCCGTTAGTTACCTAACCTAACGGTGCACGAGAGGACATCGAGGCGAATGCGGATGGCATAAGTATACGTCGTATTTATCTGTGATGTTTAGGTACTTAAATGATGGGACTTCATTAATGTGATTAATGAAATAAAAGAAACCTAAGATGTTGTAGAATCGAATTTCAAAATAAAAAGGGTAGCTACAGTTCTTGCTTTGCACAGCAGTATATGTGATATATCCTGCACCTTATTCGATGAGGAAAGGACCGAGATCCCTTCACCGGGAGTGACTCCTTTAGCAATAACTGGCAGATGCTACACACTCGGTTTGTTTTCTGATTGCTTTTAAGAGTTTTAGCTTTGCACAGTGATATATATGATATATCCCGCACCTCATTCGACGAGGAAAGGGCCGACGATCCCTTCACCGGGAGTGACCCCTTTAGCAAAACTAGAAAAGCCTAAAAAACACTCCATTTTAAAATCATTTGATTCTACAACGATATCAAGTTCATTACGCAATATGTTTTCAGAAAAACCTGTTGTAGCCCTCCGTCATTTCCGATAAGTCCTATTTAGTATTCGTGCTACGTTTGTTGACCTCCGTCAAGGCGTAGTGTGCGGTAGCTAACTAGTATTTATCTGCTTATGCATATGATGCAGATTGGATTAGGGTAGTCGTGCGGCCTTGTTGACCTCCGTCAAGGGTCGTGCGGGTGGGTTTAATTCGATCAAGAAATGACGGGTTGAACTTGACTAGTACCCTATGGTTTGTTGACCTCCGTCAAGGTCATAGGGTGCTAGGGGCAAAATATTATCGGGAATTTCAAGTGTTGAAATTTGCAATGAGATTGCATACCTTCTATGAGATAGTTGGATCCCGATACCCGCTGTGAGTAAGAGTTACTCCTGGGAGAGTTTTACACATTACAATTAGCCGATCAAGTAGGTGTCTAGAAAGGTGTCAACGAGGTTACGCCTCTGGGAAAACGAGGTTTACATTAATTAGGTTCGTGCGAAAGCACGGGGGACCTCCCTCAAAGTACCGACACTGGCCTGGCTGAAAGATTGGCGAACTTGTAGCGTGTAATTAATCCCGGCTAGTCTTTCCTTTTAGGGTTTGAAGGAAGATTTGATAAAAAGCAGTGGGAGCCATCCTGATTAGATAAAATAATAACCAATCTGATCTTGCAAGGGCGCACGCTGAGTGTTTTCTTCTCTCTCTCTCCAGGTAGCGACCATATCACGCCTTAATCAAGATAATAATATGGAATATTGACCAAACCCGCTTGTTATACTGAGCTGGGGAACGTTGGTCCCGCTCCAACTTATAATTGTTATAAGACAGAGCAGGAAATTGGGGATTACCAGAATTCCCGTGCCGCCCAAACGAAAAGAGTGCATGCTGATGCATCATCTTCGGGTGTGTTCATTACAAAGAACTGTTTCTCAGTATCCTCCGCATCCTGGGTATGTGATACCAGATCAGGATCCCAGATATGTAATCTGTTACATAGGGCTGCAAAAAGGTAGAAAAACTGAGAACGGGTGATAAGTTTCATGAGGCAGAAAACGGGGCAAGTGTTGCAGCCAAGTCTGTTGGTCACTGTCACCATGTATTCTAAATACATTGATTCTGAACGAATGTTATTAGATACCGAACCTGATATACAAAATCATATCAATCTCTTTATTAGTAAAGAAATGATAAAATTTTGTATTGTTGGATTATGTTTTGAACATTTCCTATATCAAAAGTTGATCGGTTCAGGCACGTTATCTAAAAGCATTGATGTTCTAAATCAAACTACAGTTCTTTAGTATACGGAACACACACAAGAGGAAGAGTTCAGAAATGAACGAATCCTTCTTGAGACATTGTAGACAAGGTCATATCAATGCGATCCGACTGGCTGAAGTTACATTTTAGATGCATATTTAAATCAGTTTGAATTTACATCTTGTGAAACTTGCCAATCATGTCACAGAGATAAGATGACCATAGCTCCGTTTACTGGAAACAGAGAAAGAGTTAGTGAACTCTTGGGATGATACATGTTGATGTATGTAGGTCCCCTGTCTACACTTGCCAAGACCGGTTCTTTATACTTCATTAAATTCTCTGATGATCTCTTTTGATTCAGACATATGTTCCTGTTGAAACATAAGTCAGAACCTTTTGAGATATTCACAGAATATAAGTTAGAAGTAGATAACTAATACGGGTATAAGTATTATGTCCTTTGATGAGATCAAGGAGGAGAATACTTGAGCACGAAATTCTTGAACTTTTCTAAAGGAGAATGAGATTCTCTCTCAGCATTACTCCTCCGTATACACCATAGCACGATGGTATATCGGGACGGAGCAATCACACCCTATATGATAAGGTGTGCTCTATGATGAGTACTACTGAGTTACCTGTTTCCTTTTGAGGGTTATGCACTTGAGAAGCTGCATACCTATTGAATAGGGTTTGAATCAGATCACAGCCTACCACTTCATATGTGATATGGAAAGGGAAGAGCCCATATCTTAAGTTAGTTAAGATTTGGGGTTGTCCGGCCTATGTCTAAAAGCAAAATCCGGACAAGCTCGAGGCAAGGTCAGTTATGTAGAACTGGAAATATTCCAGCTATACAAACCGCGGCTGATGATTTGATAGAACCAAAGGATTCAATAGTTACCAACGAACCTCAGCCACTCCGCCGATCTAGTGAGGTTCCTCACCCGCTTGAGAGATACTTCGGTTACTCTATGACAGTGGGAGCGAGGATTGCATCATGAGATGATGACCCAACTAGTTTCGAGCTGGCCATCAGGAGTGGGACTCTGTAAGAATGGCTGGATGCTTAGCGATCTGAGATGGAATCCATGTACACCAACAAAGTATGGACTTTGGTTGCTATATCTGAAGGGTTAAATCCCCATCAGGAGCAAGTATATCTTGAGAAGATTACTTGGTGTAGATGGAAAAGTTGAGACTTTCAAAGCTAGACTTGTTAAAGCTTTTCGTCATCGACCAGGCGTGGATAATGATGAAACCTTTTCAAGTGGCTATGCTTAAGTCCATCCAGATCCTACTTGCCACGGATACATACCATGACTACGATATCTGGCGGTTGGGTGCCATGACTGCTTTTCTAAATGATGTTTTAGAAGAGAACGTCTATAAGTACACAGCCAGAGGGCTTCGTAGACAGTGGGAGCAGCGGAAACGTGTACAAGATGCTTTATAGGATAAAGCAGGTATCGCGGAGTTGGAACATCTGTTTTGATGTGTTAGTCAAAGAGTTTGACATCATCAAAATGGTAGATGAACCTTGTATAAACAAAAAGGTAGTAGGGAGTATAGTGACGATCCTCGTAGAGTACGTGGATGACACGCTCTTGATAGGGAAGGAGTTTCCTATGCTACGCTCGGTCAATCTCCGCTTATCACAATGATTCTCCATATAGGATCAAAATGATACCTCCTAAATCCTGGGTTTTGGATCTATGAGATAGATCTAATTGGATGCTAGGATTCTCACTAGTTGTAGTGAGATGGTATCAACCGATCCTGGGAAGAATCACTGGAAGTGTTCCAGGGTGATGAGAACGACTGAATGTCAGTCACAGGCATTATCTTTACCCTCAGTACAGGGACGGTATGTTGGAAGAGTTCCAAGCTAGATACCGTGGCATACTAGACGATAAAGGCTCGATACATCGCTACTTAAGATGCTACCAAAGAGGCAGTCTGGATGTATATTTGTTCATGAGATGAACATAGTTCCTCCCATTGTGTGACAATGGAGTTGTGGCTTATGCCAAGGTACGTCCGTCCCATCAGTGATCCAGACTTATTCTGAAGCAGCATCACCTGATCATGGAGATAGTTGATCTCCAGGGTGATCGAGGTAAGGAGAGTAGACTCAGAGGACAACACGGCGGATCCACTCACAAAGGCCTTTTCCCAGAGAGAGACTTTTATGGGATGGTTGAGTATGAGATACTACAACCACTGCTATCAGATGGCCCTAGTGCAAGTGGGAGATTGTTAGTTATATGTATGCCCTAGATGCCACATATGTTGTATATTGTAGTGGATGCTTGGACATATATAGGGAGGATTTTCTTGCTCGACATGATAGTATGCTATCTGGTTGCTCTTTACCTTAACATGTACACTGATTATCTCTCTGTTACATGTTGGTAAAGCCCTTAGGATGTGTACTTGACTACCTGGACTGTGATGCGGATCATACTAGTGGGGACATGGTAGTCCATAAGTACATCCTTCAAGGTCCCTAGTCGTGGGTGTATCGAGACGGGGCATCGATATACCAGAGTAGACTAGCGTATACCTTCTCGACCCATACAGATGGGCGATGGATGATCCCATATCCATTGGTGTTTGACATTAGAGATGATATACGGGTGCTCAGTGGAGACTGGGTACACTGGACGGACTCGCCGAGAACTCCCAGATGGTATTATACCTTACGTCAGATGGCAGTTCTCTGGTGACACTGGTACAGAGTAGTCTGTTGACCCGAGATCGTCATAGAGTCTTGTGTGGTTCCCACTGTGCTTTGATTTCCATCTTACCACGTCCAAGAGGGCGTGCAAAACGGTGGTTTTTGGGTACAGTCCCGAGTCACATGGAGGCAATGAGCGATAGGAGGGGATTCGTCTCTCCCGGTATAGGGGGTTGATGTTGCGCTGTGTTCGATTGGCTATAACCGGAAATCCCTGGCCAGGGTTGCTGAGATTTACTAGTAAGTGTTACCAGTAGTTTCTCGAAATGTTATAGACCTCATATCGACACGACTTATCGAGCTATTGGGGTCTGACGTTTACCACCCTTAGGCGAGATATGCGACATTTCAGACGACGAGACCGGACTGTACGATAAGTGTTACTGGTTGGATTCACAGGAGTATGAGCGGGCTTGCTCGTCGATCTTCTGATCGCTCAATACCTGGGTGGCCGTTACGTTTAGCAGACCGCTTGCGGCTTGTGGGTGTTTGATATGATCATCATCTGCTGCCGGCGTATTGACGAGTCTTTAGAGTCCTACACAGAGGTTTCCTGGCTCAAGCGAAACGAAATAGGAGCGCATATGAGATATGTGCGGGACCGAGAATAATGCGTGTATGTGATACCGTATTCCATTCTCGCGATGAATGTATCGAATGGTTGTATGTGATATAACCTAGTTATCGAATCAACGATTGATTCGATAAGCCGATACATTGGATATTAGTCGGTTATATGCGATATGACCGGATCGTTAAATCAAGCGTTGATTTAATGATTTAATGCATAATTATATATTTGATATATTACTTTGCATTAACTAGTATTGGTTCATTTAAATTGGATTTTCTCACTAGATGTACACAAGTTGTATATGTGATATACTTTTGTGCACTTGATTGTATCATGTTTGATGATACATGCTTACTTGAGTTTGTGTAAAGAATTAAACCATGGTTATATGAATGGTTAGGGTTTTGATTATTTACTTATTTATTTATTTCATTTTGGCAAAAGAAAAAATGGTAGCTATTTTTGTTTCACGTTGAAGCTTCATGAAGTTTTGAACAAGTCCACCATTTTTGTCTCTTGCTTAACCCTAACCATTCAAATTAACCTTAGTTAATTCTCTACATCTAACCATGGTTGAAGTTATGATAAGAATAATCTATTTTCTATTTTTCTCATTATTCTTATGATAATTATCTTCATCTTCTTCTTCTTCTTCAAAGAAGAAAACCTTGCTTCCATCAATGGTGATTTGATGAAAAGAGTGAGAAATCCAATTCTAAAGTGAACCCACCTCCTATTTCTTCATCCTCTACCTCTTGCCAAGTAGTATAGGGTGTTTTCTTCACAAGTTTCATGACTTGGTGAAGTGGGAGCTTGATCTTGTGATGCCTCGACGTAGATCATCTTCGGCATCGTAGTCGATGACCTAGCCCGCCCATTTTTCCGATGAAGCCGACACTAGAGTCCAAGATCCGATTTGGACAGCGAGGGGACGTCTACGTGGAGCCAAGGAGGTGGAGGACCGGATCTACAAAGGTTGTATTTCCGTTCTTTTAGTTAAGTTGTTAACTAGTTATCTTTTTCGCCTAAAATCTAGTTAACGATCCGTATTAGGGTTTCTCGGCACTTGTAAAATTTGAATTTGGCATGGTTGATGCCTTGTGAGACCTCATTTGTGTGCCTAGGAACCCTACAAATATACATACAACGGGTACATCGACCTCAGCCCGGTCGTGCCCCAAAAGAATAATATACAAACAGGCAGTGACGGCAGTCCACATGTCGGACGCACGTCCCGCAATATCAAATGTACATAAAAATACCAAAACTGTACTAACATTGCATCCAGGCTATCCACCACGACAAATCCGCAATATCACAGCACAACACAGAACATCAACGTGAATGTCACGTTCGCAAATCCGTCTAAAAGGGCTATAGCAGTTAGACAGGATTTACCGATCAAATGACATTCACGGTCGCAGATAAAATGTAAATACTGTGAACTAACATGTTTAAAATTTTCGATCGACTAAATTTCCCGAAGTGGGCCCCAAGCACAACTGTAGCACTCAAAATAAATCTGGGCCCAAAAAGAATATACCAGAAACCCTATTTCCTTGTCAGAGACCCACTGTAAAAATTTGGTGCAGCAAGGAGTTAAAATGTCGGCGGAACCGCGGCCAGAGCATGGGTTTGGCCGCGGTTCCGCGGCTGAACAGTAAGATTAGGGCACCAAATTTTCACAGAATTCCTAGAAAACCCTGCACATATTTTTGCAATGTACCAAATAATTTTTTGAGCACAGCAAAAATTCAACAGAAACCTGAACTTGAAAATGGGGTTTTTGGAAAATCCGTCCGATCGAACTTGTAAACACGTTAGAGCAAGCTAGACTAGGTTAATGGCGTGGCTCTGATATCAATGTAAGTGCATGGCAGCGCCCCGGCCGTCTGTCCGAGGCCAAAATGCAGAAACGAAACTTTTCTTTAAAACTTTAAACCGGCGCTACCGCGTACTATAAACCCTGATCGGGCCATTAACCTATCACTAGCAAACTAGAGAATTGGTAGAAAGCTATACCGAGCGATCCGTGTCCTTCAGTCTTCGGCCTCCATCCCGATCTCCTCGCGGAATCTCCGGTCTTCATCTCCTCGTCGGAAAGGGCACCACATCGCCGGGTTCTTTTATGGGCTCCCACCTCTGGACCGAGGCAACTCGGGCACGAAGTTGGCGAGCCGACGTGTCCAAGATTGCTGTAGAATAGTGTAGAACTCTGGGTCTCATGGGGTTATTGAAGTTGCCATTTGGAAGTGGGAAAGGAGATATCCTTTGGAGATGAGCTAAAGGGTTTTTGTGCAAGCCAAAAGAGATGAAAACCCCACACTATATTTTTGGACAGCCCCTTTACCAGTTGTGGCCGGCTATGCTAATGAGAGGAAGAGGGAGTGGATCAATAATGCAAAGAAAGAGAATGATTATAATCAAGAAGAAAGTCACACCCATTTCCCATCACATTCCCATCTCCAAAAAGGGCAAGTAATGATGAACAAAGAAGTCAAAGTATGGTGCACAATCATGAAGCAACCATGTGCCACTAAAAGTCTTCTCCATTATTAATTGCACATTTGCAAATAACCCCCTCCCATCAATTTTCAGCCAAGGAAAGAAACAAAGGAAAATGGCCGAAACGGAATGCAAACTGGCAACTTCAAAAAATCGATCCCGTAATGAATTACAGGAAAACCCCGCGACTGTATATACATACCCGCATTTGTATTGCGACCGAATACAAATGCAATGAGACAAAATCTACACTGTATAATACTCGGATCCGGTTTAAACCAAAACCCGCTAGTATTATCCGTGCTATCATGATCCGTGCAATGCCGCACGTATATGATCGAACCCTGCCATATATCCATACGGCCTCTACAGCGTTTCGCCCGAAACTTGAGAAACTGTCTGTGGGGGACTCTAAAGACTCGTCAATACTTCGGCTGTGGATTAAACCACTAGCACGTCAGAGGTATTAGCCATACGTAACAGGCTACCAGGTATTGACCAAAAGGGACGTCGATGAACGAACTCATCCTGACACCCTACTGAGCCTGTCAGTGACAATATCCGTACAGTCCGGTCCGTTCTTCTATGAGCATCGCATGTCGGGCCTAAGGGGTTGGTAAAAGTCAGACCCCCAAAAGAGGTACAAGTTGTGTCGGAGTGTAACCCAGAACACCCTGAGATACTACTGGAATACCTACCAGTAAATCTCCTGCCTTAGCTAATGACTTCGTGTAATGGCTCTCCTAGAGACAGCGCGACCTCACCCCCAATACCGGGAGAGACGAACCCCTGCCGATCCGCTCACTGCCTCCATGTGGCTCGGGACTATACCCAACTACAACCTGTTTGTACGACTCCTTTAAGCCGTGGTAGGGTAGTAATCAAAGTACAGTGGGAACTCACACGAGTCAAATGACGATCTCAGGTCGATGAACTAACCTGTACACATGTCACCAGGGAACTGCTATCTGACGCTAGGTATAATACCAACTAGCATGTTCCCGGCGAGTCCTGTCCGGTGTACTCATAACCCAATGAGCACCTGTATACATCTTAGGTGAACCAACTGACACCAGTGGCTTGTGAGACCGTCCACCGCCCCTCGTCGGGGTCTCGACTGTATACACTAGTCTACTCTGGAGTATCGATGCCCTGTCTCGAAACTCCCACGACTAGGGACCTTTTAAGGATGTGCTTATAGACCCCAGCTCCCACGTATATGATCGCCATCATACTGCTGGCAGTCAAGCAAGAATCCTAGGGGCTCTATCAACGTGCAATAGTGATCAGTAATGTCACCTACAGCAGTACACGATGATAAAGATAAACCAGATAGCATACTATCATCTTGAGTAAGACTGTCCTACCGGCATAGGTCCTCCCTCAATCATTGCAATCACGTGCCTGTGATCCAATAATTGACTATGAGGGCACTATATCCAACACACCACTACCATGGCCGAAGCTCCGTGGGATGACATTATTCTAGACTTTGTCTTAGGTTTGTCGAGAACACAAAGAGGTATGGATTCAATCTGAAGTTGTTGTCGACAGATTTTCAAAAATGGCGCATTTTCTTCCATGCAACTGAACGTTCGATGCCTCTCGAGTGCCCGAGTTATATTTTAGAGAGATTGTTAAGTTACATGGAATTCCGAAGACGGTAACATTGGACCGAGATACAAAGCTCGTTGGACATTTTTGGAAAACCTTATGGCAAAAGATGGAGACACAGTTGTAATTTAATTTCTGGCATCATCCGCAGACTGATGCGTAGACTGAAGTGGTGAACCGAACATTAAGAAATTTTCTAAGAAGTTATGTGGGCGATAATAAGAAAAGCTGAGAGTCTGTGTTACCACAAGCCGAGTTCGCTTACAACCGATCGATTTCAAGGTCGATAGGGAAGTGTCCTTTTAAGGTCGTGTATGGGAGGAATATGACTAGTCCTCTTGATCTTGTACCAATTCCTATCACTATGAAGTTTAGTGGAGATACCGACAATATGGCCGAACATATTAAGAAACTTCATCAATAAGTTTGTGCCAAGATAGAAAAATCAAACGACAGGTATATAGCAGCTGCGATCAAATATCAAAGGCTAGCCGAATTTGAAGTTGGAGATTTAACGTGGATCAATCTTTGGCTCGAGCGATTTTCTCGAGGAAATTTGGGAAGCTGAAGGACCGAGCTGATGGACCATTCAGAGTGTTGGACAGAATTGGTGAGAACGCATATAAGATCGAGCTATAAGGCGGTTATGAAGTTTCGGCGACTTTCAATGTTGCCGATATAAAACGCTACGTTGAGGAGCAAGGAGAGCCGAACTTGAGGCCGAGCTCTTTTCAACCTGGAGAGTCTGATGCTTGAGCATATGCCGCGATCAATTAAGATTTTACGGGAGATATGGTTGAGATTTGGGAAAGATTCGGCATGGAATTATTTACAATTTAAATTGAGATTTAATTAAGATTTGTTGCAGTTTAAATTGTGTAGATATTATTAACGTATGTTAGATTTATTTTATTGTCTTTCTTTTTTTCAGTTAAGATTTATTTATTTTTTGTGAGGAATTCTATTCTCTTATTTAAAAACGGATGAGAATTATTGTGTTGAGAGCTGAATTTGATTATTAAATAAAATTTGCTTGTAGCAAAGGAAAAACTGTGGCTTTTGTGTTTAAGGAGAGGCAATCATACCTCATCCTTGGTTATTTAGGGTTTTGTTCTTGTGATTTCTTTTGAGAGCGGGTAGATTGTGCTGAGTATCGAGCCTTCGTAGGCGGATCCTCATCAATGTAATTCATGCTACTGTTGCGATTCATATAAACAGTGAAAGGATCTATTAGAATATATTTATTAAGTAAATTGTTTCTTTTAATGGATGATGGGTTTTTTGTCTTAAAAATAGGCTTTTATATAATTCCAAATGATGCTCTGTAACTCTATTATTGTTTCCCCCCCTCTCGTGATGTAATTTTGTGAACCAAAGTTATTATTGTAGCAGTAGTAGTTGTTGTTGTATGAATTTTTTGAAGAATTATTCCTTTATTAGATTATGCAAGAATTTGAAGGGATCAAGGATATAAATGGAAGGGCTAGCTATTAGATGAAATTCAACGTGTTAATTAGAGGATAATTTGGATGTTAGAAATCTTTGATTTCTTAAAATCAAATTATAAAGTAAGAAGAGACGGGTTTAATGTAGTAGATATATTTAACTCAAGAAGAAGAAGACATAAAATCTTGTAGATAAATAATAAGAGAAAACAACACATCGGCTTAATTAAACTGAAAACTACATAAATGATATGCACAACTTGAGAATACATAATAGGCAATGGTGGATCCAGGAATCTGAACCAGAGGGGCACCATATGAAGTAAGGTCTCAAAAATTCTAAGAACATGATATCAAAAGTTATTTCAATCGAAAGAAATAAATATAATTTTAAATTGATTAATAATATAATGAAAAAAATATTGTCGCTATAACAAATTTGGAAGACTTTATATCGTAAACTATAACATACAAATCGTACTTTTGGAGAAACCGAGATAAACAAATTTCTTTTATTAAAACGAAAGCCGGAATAGGCCCCTGCTTTCTATTAAAGATAGTTTAACGAAACAGCATAGTACAAGACGGAAACTGAAAAGGATAAACAAAAAACAAAAACAACTACTACAGCTACTACATGATCATATCATCCATCATAGCATAACACAAAATCACAATGTCCTGCCCGAGGATCTCACACATATAGACAACCACTCCCAAACTAAAGATGTCCCTGATCCGGTGGGCCCTTCCGAATGCACAGCCCGCCTACAAGTGTTTACCGTCGGAAACGGAGTTGAGCTGGGATAGAACGTGTTGCCAGAATACGAGGGCAGATGCTATATGAAATATATTCATCCACCTCTCTGAAGATACCAAGTTGATTTATGGTACCGTATATTGGAGGTTTGGATTGATGCGACCGTTATAGCGTGACTTATCCGATCCCCCCTCATATGTGGGTTTTTTGATTGTGGAGACAATTTTTCCTGCAGACGCAAGCCCCTATAGTTAATAACGTTATTGCAATGCAATAATAACTTTCTTTTTCTCCATGTGCATCACTTCGTGTCGTGTTATAATTTGTTTATTTTGGGATTGCCCTTAGATTGTATACGGTGACTAACATTGTCGTCGCATGTAGGGTGTGGATTAATCTAAATCCTTACATATAAGATTTCATCTGCCCACGGTATATGTCTAAGGACCGTTAGTTGTATCTAACCTAGGTTATATATTCCATCAGCTTCCATCAGCTCACGGTATATATCTAAGGACCGTTAGTCGTATCTGACTAAGATCAATTTAGGAATATGGTTAAGAATCGCTAATCTTGTTTAGATTAAAATCAACTTAACAAATGTAGACATAATAACCGTTAGTTATCTTTGAGACTAAGATCAACTTATATTTGTTGATATTTTGATCAATGGATCATACATGAGAAGCAAAAGCCTCTAAACTTAGTATATTTTTGACTAAGTAATCAAGCAAAAAGTTTGTTGTTCTAAGAGCGCAAGTACACGTGGGATGCAAATATATATTTTTTTCTTTTGAAAAGGTTGCGCACGTGCATATCACGTGGTTGCACACTTGTTGTCGGATCAAACTTCTATATGTGCGCGCGAGCACGCGCACACACACATATGTACGCATCTGATTAAGTCAAAATCTTTGACTTGCGCGCACTTGCCTGTCATGTGAGATACATGTATTCATTAAGCATCATTTATCATCTGCGCTCATGTGGATATCACGTGACATGCATGCCTTTATAGGCAGTATTTAACAAGTGCACACACGTGCATATCACGTGATGCGCAAATCTGTATAATAATATGTCTTTTATCAAGCGCACACTTGGTTTTGTGGTGCGCATTTCTTGAACAGAGAGCAAAGGCTTTGAAGAAAAAGCAATAGTTTCTTTTCTTTGATTTTTCTTTGATTTTTCTTCTTCTTTTCTTTTTCTAGAACCGAAATCTTCAGTTTTTTATGATGCTTAGGCATCTTTAATGGGGTTTTTCCTTAAACGTTAGGACTAATCTCTCACAAAATTTGAAGCTTTTGTAAAAACAGAGACCAACCCTAAGATCTCTTGATCTTTTTCATGCTGAATCGATGGATTCGTTAAAAGAAGCAAATGTTTCTGTATAAAGCAAATGCTTTATTATTTTTATATCAAAGCCATGATTTTTTTGAGATGGGAGAAGTCTTCTTCTTCTTCTCTCTTTTTTTTTACTTTGTTTAAGGAAGAAGATGGGATCTCTTTTTTTCTCTTGAGTTTATGGGGGGGTGGGGGGTGGGGGGGAGGGTCTGCGGTATGAAATTTTTATGAGTGAGGCTCCTATTTATAGGAGAGAGAAAAGTAGGGTTTGTTGAATTTGTTTTGATCTCAATCTGATATTTGATTGATTTAATCGATTCTTATCAATTAAAGATGACATGCACACCGTTGGATTGAGATCCATGGATCTGTTTATTAAGCTATTTTAACCATCATAATATTTTTTTGCTAAATAAAGATTTAAATTTTCATTAACAAAATTTGCTTCTTTTTAAAAGCGTCTGTTTCATGGGGTGCGTATGTGCACTATTGTTTGATTTGAAATGCATGCGCACCATTTGATTTTTGATACCAAATTTATTTGATTTGATTTTATCATTATGCGATCGGCTGTGATCAGGTTGCGAATGTGCACGTGCGTTGCATGTGTCGCATGTCTTGAAGATAGGACTTTGCCACTTATGAAGATGCCACGTGTGCATCTAGCATATGCGCACATGCTTTGAACATGCGTATGGCAGCTAGTGATTTTACCAAGTGCGCATCTATATAGGTGCACACTTTCTGGGTGAGAACAAATGCCTTCCATTGATCGTGCGCATGTGTCTTGCACGTGAGTGCGATTGGTGTCAAGCTGTGATTCGTCGGATTTTTCTTGAGATTCGTGGGGATGCGAACCGACTTTTAAACACTATAAATACGGGCCATCTCTTTCATTTTATTTGCGCCTTCCTTTTCTCTCTCTTAATTTCTTTTAGAGATGCACTTTTTTTGAAGCCCTTTCTTTTTTATTAATTTGGTAAGTGTGCATGCGCACCTATGCCTTTGCGCACTTGACTTAACTTAAGCCTGCGCAATCTTTGGGTTGCGCACTAGACTTAATTTTAGCTTGCGCACTTGACTTAAGATAACTTTTAAAAATTTCTTTAACTTCAAACATGCGACTTAAGTTCGGCTTTAATCAACCAATTTTATTCTTTAGTTTCGAAGTTAGATATTCCACCCCTTTATAGGACTTCTCAAATTTGCAGACCGACGCCTTCCCGGTTTCTTTTCATTTAGGTTCCATGGCTAGCCGTCTATATTCTATCAGGGAGATTGTTTCCCATACTGACATCTGCTTTTATGAACTGGGTTTTACCGACGCTCAATGCGAAATCGTGCTTCATCGTTATGGGGCTCATTGTGGGCGAAAGCTTCATCGATACTCTACTTTGCTCCAGTTGATATTTCGAGCCATCCATAATGCCATTTCTAGGAATGCAAACGCAATGCTCCGCCATGTTCTTGTCCAAGCCGAGAATAAAGTGCGTTCGGTTTTCCTGGTGGGATTTATTTCCAAAGAGTTGAGAGCACGTGCGACCGCGTTTTTACACGTAATCTTCCAACAGAGAGCAATTATGTTCGCATAAGATAAAGGAGAAGATTTCAGCGGCAATCCTTACGCTTCCCTTCGCAAACAGATGTAACGACTCCAAAATTCCTATACCTTCATATCATTCTTCTTTTTATAAAAATACTGTATTTATTTCTTTTTGGGTATCCCCGTATATTTATTCTCTATTAAATATATTAGTTTATCACTCCTTCTATTTTGTCTATTCTATAATTTTTCAAAGCCCAAAACCCAAACCAAAACAGTTCCATTTGATTTCTTTCTTTTCTTTTTTCTTAGTCCACTTTCTTTTCAAGCAACAACATATATTTAATTCTTATTAAATATATGCATGAACAAATTTGTAGCTCATTAGTTAAGTCCTTAAATTGTTATTCTATAGGTTACATGTTCAAATTCTCATTCTTATCATTATTTTTATCTATTTTTAAATCCCTCTCATAACCTACAAACAACCTTTCATAGTTTCAATTCTCTTTTAATACAAATATCTCTCATCTCTTCTTCATCCCACCTTAGCCATTTCCCTTTTGACCAATTCTAAAAAATAAAAAAATCTTTTTTCCGTTGAACTTGGAGAAGCATCGGTTCCATCAAGTTTCAAAATCTCGGTTGAGTATTTTATCAAAATGGTGAGTCGGTTGTTATATCATCTCACACAACCTGTAAATCCTTCTATCTTTTCGTCTATTGTTGTATTACTATAAATTAACCCACACACTGTTATCAAATCTTCTCAACATATGATGTGAATAACAATAACGTAATTTTTTTTATAAATTCACAATTATATGTATAGCTAATATTGACCACTTCATTTAAAACGACTTTGATTGCAATTATGTAAGCCAGCAACAAATTTACAATCCATGAATTTACATAGTAGCATGTGTAAATCTTAAGCTGTTTCTTAACATGTCTACAAATTAGACATATTAATATTAATTTCTCCAATTTTCTCCTCAATGTAGTTCCAGATTTCAATATGTGGTTAGCTAGGCCCATTGTCAAGGGGAATACTCAGCTGTACTTCAAGAACACAATTTATTGGACCTTTCTCTCTTAATCTATCATCACCTATTTTTAATTCACTATATATCCCCAAAACATGTTCTACTTCCAATACAAGGCTGTGAGATAAATCTTAATTGTCATCGGTAATGAATATATTAGGTACTGTAATTGTATCAATTTAAGCATAATATTATAGTGGTTAATATTTACTGTAATGATTATATATGGTTCATTATAAAAATATATGGTATTAGGGTATTATGAAGGTATTATATAGTATGCAGTTTTAATGATACAATAGAGTTATTATATATTTTTAATATTCGATCGTTGATAGTCATATACTTTTATAGATAGTAAGTATGAAATTATGGTGAGCCATGTATACATTTTTATGAAGATTCATATTGTGTTTTTATTACTTATAGCAGTTGCAACATCTGTTAGTATATATTATAATATCCGGTCATTATGTGACTTAATGTATTTATGAATTGACAAATTATTCACACTTAAACTTAAGTTTGTTAGATTAGCTTATAGAGACCTACTAAGACACATACCTCATGTTCACTCACACACATTTATTACCTGTTATACTATATATGCCATATTCTATTTCATTTTGTACCTGTTATGCATCATATATCTTTCTCATCCTTTCTTGGGACTTACCGAGCGCTAGTTCGCTGATGTTCATTCTACATATTTCTTTGTTTCTTGGAATGATCGTCAGGTGGTCTAAAGACTAAGGAGGTGGAATAGGAGTACAACCAGTTCACAACACAGGCCGATCTTTAGTTTCTTTCAGATTTCATCTTAGTAAGCCACATGTTTAGGCTTTTATGTTTATGTTTCTTGATTCAGATATCATGTATCAGTTTAAACCTTGAAAAGTTGGGAATGTAAATATATAAAGTGGTTGGATTTTATTTCCACTTGTCTAATCTTGTCATTGTTATACTGTTTACATTACGCTTAGTGTATTTGTTTCGAGAAACGACCTTCTCGAAATAAATACGTTGCATACTTGTCACATGCCGTTACCACTCTTTTGGGAAGCGGGGCGTGATAAGTTTTATTGGTGGCCCATGCAGGTTAGTTCTGCATGATGTCGTAAGCAATATAATACAAGAAAGATGAAATCCGACGATTTTTACATTCCTTGGGTGGATCTTCTTTGACGTGGGAGACAACTTCAAAAGCTCGATCCAAGAACTCTAGGAGCTCAAGGAGAGGACCACACAAGACCCGAAAGACATGACTTCAAGGGTTGTAGTCCTCATTTTAGTAGCTAAACTCTTTTAGTTAGATTAGTTTAGTGTTTGGTTTCGTATTCTAGGGTTTTAGTTTCTAGAGCTCAAGAAAATTTAATGTTTTTGATTCCGCAAAGGCTGTAGTAGTCACGACACAAGCACTAACAATTTACACTGGTATCAGAGCCTTACTAAACACTTAAACTAATTATAGAAGATATTTGAATTTCGAAACCGAAATAGTTCCATATTTTAAAATCTGAAAATCCATGTTTCTGCTGATTTTTTTTAGTATATTGCAGAGTGCTATACTTGGTACTAGTTTATCACTGTAGAAACACGAAACCATAATATTCAATTTGGGCCGAGATTTAACCCCAATTTGCGGCCATAATATAGGATTTGGTGTTGTGCTTCGTACATCGGTTTGGTCACTTAGATTTAGGATTTTTTGGATACTTCTTTTTTGCCCAGATTTCATCTACTGTTATCTTTGTATATGGGCAACACAGAATGTTTCTAACTCGAAATTATAACATCATTTATTCTCTTTTCATTTGTATATGTGTGTCTAAACGTCGGCTAATTGCTATACGTCGATTAGTGGGGGTTGCACATATCTTGTTTGCTTTGTTATGAAATGAAGTATTGGATTGTCGTGATGAATAGTCGGGGGTTGTGAGAAGAGTGTTCTTTTGTTTATTCATTCATGTAATAAATATTATAATATTCTTTTGCGGGGCACTTTTGGGTTGAGATTGTAACCACCGATATATTATTATTTACATTTCTGTACCTAGGATAAACTCAAGGCGGGGTGCTCATGTAACCGGATTCTAGAGTCCAAAGGGTGACCATCTCGGACAGTGAGAACGGGTCATCTAACTCTATAATTGGTAGGGTTGCTTGCCGCACTCGTAGGGGTCTAGGAGATAGGGTATAGGCTATTCATCATGACCGTGGATTCTGTATTTCGTTCATGGCTTAAACGAAAACATGGAAATCCTGATATATCCTTTATTTTCATTTGTGTTGCTTCGGCTGTGATCTGTGATGATTATCATTGCTTGAGACGAATAGCTATATATATATAACATAAACATTGCTTATGTTTTGCATCTGCGCTAGTCCTGTCCCCGCCCTGCCATAAGTTAAGTAAGCTTATGGTGAAGACTCGGACCCTACGGCGAATGCGGATGGCATAAGCATACATTCTATTTTCGTTTTTTCTGTAATGATAGGGTTAATTAATGGGACCGCATTAATTCTAATTAATGCAATGAAACAAACCAAAAGTTTAACATCTTTGGAACAATTTTAAAAACCACTCGGTTTTCTTTAAAAACAACTTTTAAATGCGAAGCCTAAACCACTCCTTTTAAAACCTATTTGGTTCCTTCGACTATATCAAGTTCATTACGTTCACGGTTTTCACCAAAACCAGCCGTAGTCCTCCGTCATTTCAGATAGGTATCCACTAATATTCAAGTTATGTATTTTGACATTCGCAAAGGCATATTGATTGGTAGCTAATGGATATTTTATCTGCAGTATAGATAGATGCGTTAATCTAGGACAGACGTACAACCATTTTGGCCTTCGTCAAGGGTTTGTACGAACGGGTCTAGGTTAAGCAGGACAATGATGGGTTGAACTTGATTTGCGACTTATGATATTTTGGTCTTCGTCAAGATCATAAGCGCTTGGGGTAAAAACCACATCGGGAGTTTCAAAAAAATGAAACTTGCTAGTTTTGCATATGATTGTTTGAGATTTTGTGCGCTTTCGCTTTTAAAAGTTGAATCAAAGAATATTTAACCGCAATCAAGAACGGCATCGCTTGGTAGCTAGCCGGTGAGTACGGGTCAGTCCACAGGGATTTTGTGTATTTTCTATTTGTTCTAACGAGTTAATTCCAATTGGGGTTGGATTGATTATCACTAAAAACTGAAATGAGTTTGATTAGGATTAAAATCTTGCTAGTGTTAGGTTTAGGTTAAGTTTGGAAATTCAATATTTCTCACCGCTTTCTATGCCCTAATTAAGATCTATTTAGGTGTTAAGATAATAATTAACAAAGTGGATTAGTACCATCGGGAAGAAACTAGGTTTCTTCCTCTAGGTCCTTGTCCGTCCTTTCTTAATTCTTACCCTGACCTCCATAGAAAACATATACAACCGGTCTTTTAAACTACGGTATCACCACTACCTCGTGGGATAGGGTGCCGTAGTGAGCGGTGTGTGTATGTATGCATAGAGTCCTATTAAAGTGTATGATGGGCAAAAAAGGGGTAGAGATTTTCATCTCTCAAAGCTTTCCTATTCCTAACCCTAACAAGTGAGGAACTACTCACTCATTAGGGAAAAAGATTTCATTTTTATGATTGTTTTTAATAACCTAATTATCTAATCTACGGCAGATAAATAAAATCTAAACTAGGGAAGATAAATAAAAGTTATATTAGGGCAGACAGGAAAATTAAACTAAGACAAGGTAAAGAAAACGACTTACTTTTTATTTGATGCACTCTTCAAACATTACAGGAATTAAAATTCTGAAATTGATAATTAAAAATAGGCATAGGAAGAGGCATGCTCCAAAAAGAGCTTTAGGGTTCCTATTTATAGATTATAGGAACCATAGGTTACATTCTGATTCTTATCTACATTTACAAAACTACGCTGAGAAGCCTGGTCAACGCACCGCCACCACCGTTGAATTTTGCACCGACACGTGCTCACTATGGCCGCGGAACCGCGGCCAAAAGCCCTGTTTGGCCGCGGATCCGCGACCTTATTGGAAGCTTCTGGGCTCTGTTTCTCTGGTAATTCTCATGTTACATTTTACTTGATTTTTCTTCTTTTGGTTCTTCAGAATGTCTTCTAGTTTTTTCCAGATTTCCATAGTGCATAATGTTGTGGACTTTTACCGTTTGCTTCGTGTTGAAGTCTTGAATCTTGTGCTGCCTTTGTGCAATCGAACTGTTTGCTGATCTTCGTTTGTTCCTCAAACTGTATGCATGATCAGGATTCTTCTATTTGTTGGTCGTAGTCTCACTTTTGTATCGTCTTTTCATCATTTTCACTGATTTGTTCCGAGAACCTGTAACTATGTAGCAGACATGGATCAAAAGCACCTATTTATTTGTAAAATGAATAAGAATGGGGAATATAATAATGCAAAATTATGATATGAACAAATACGCCCAAACTTATCTTTTGCTCGTCCTCGAGCAAAACTAGTTTTATTCTCGAAAAAAGACCTACCCTCACTTTCGCAGGGAAACGCGATTGCACTGAGCTCATGCAACAAGCCGTTAAACCTCTAGGTGTCCCTAGTAGGAGGAGTGTTATCTCCTGAGGGTTTTCAGGGGATACTACCCACAAAATTCTATCAATTTGGCATGTTGACTTTTATTCTCCAATTCGGTTTTCTAACAAGAAATTCTATTATCTTTGACTCAGAAATTATCAACCCGTATTTTTCACGCTTCCTTATTATTTAACTTAAGATTGTATATGTTTTGTAAATTTACTTAGCTTTTAGCATCTTTTGAATTTTTCTTCTAAGGTTCCATCTCAATTTAGGAATTTTTATCATCTCCACTAAAGATATAAGTCCTATTTTTCATTCCTATCTCTCATCTAAACCCCAATCATATACCCCTACGTGTGTGTATGTATTACCCCTACACTTGGAAATTCAATTCAAGCTCTTATACTTTTGTCCATTGTCCAAAGTGCTTTTAGTTGGTGAATTTTTAGATGAAATTGCTCACACATCTTTCATGCAGCCGTTAATACTTCTTGAGGTACTAATGATCGATTACAAAATGTGTTTGCATATTAAAGCGTAATTCCTAGTCTTGTAACACTTAAGGCTTTAGCAGTGACTCCCAAACCAGTTGGTCTAAGGCACTAGGTGATAAATGCACCCTCGCTAAATATTTTTTCTATTTATGCAGCCTTAAGTAATTACAAAAACCAGTGTTCATTTTTTATATCTCTTTATTCACACTTGTATTTTTTATTTTATTTTCCTTCATACTAAGGACTTTAGACAAGAGCATTTCAAGGTCTCTTCTACTATTCCAAGTTTCAAGGTTCGTGTTTGTGCAAATTGTAGGGTATATATTTTCATAATTTAGATTTAAACTTAGGGATTATTTTTCAGACTTATATTTTAATAAAAATATCAATACTTTTCCCTTATATTGACTTAACCCAAGAAGTGAACTCAAAATTTGCCTATTTCTAAGTAAACTACAAAGACATATATTTTTCTGCCGTTAAATTTTAAGAAAAGTTATTTTTAGGGTTTTTAATTTATTAAGTCTAGGATCTAGTTTTTCTTAGCTAGTTAACCGTCTTGTCAAACTCAAGTCAATTATGGCCAAAATTGAGCTTTTCAATTTTTATAATTTTTAATTTTTTTTTTCAATTTTTATGGGTTTTAAAATAAGTATGCAAATCCAAAAATATACACATGAATGCGAAGGAAGAAAACTTATCGAGCACACCCCCAAACTTAAACTTGACAGTGTCCTCACTGTCAGGCTACAGTAAGAGGGTCAAAATTGTCAGCACTCCCCTATTTATTTTTTTTATTTTTTTATTTTTTATTGTTACAGAAAAAAAAACAAAATATATATACAAAAAAGCCCCCCCAAACTTAAGTGAAACAGTGTTTCCACTGTTTAAACGTTAAAGTTCCGAGTCAGGAAGGAGAAAAACACAGTATCAAGCTATACAAGGCCTTACACAAGCCAAAGGTTAGCACCAATCATTCAAAATTTTTATCGTTATAATGGTGTGGGTGGTGAAAGAATAGGGTGTAGAGAAAAGAAATGAGAAACACATGAGACCGTATGGGAATAAAGGTGGAATATGGTCTCGGTATATTAGGAGAAGAATGGCAGAAGAGAAAAAGAAGTGTAGTACGAACTTGAGGGTGTAAATTGAGTGAATAAATTAGCACAAATTGTGATGACCGATGTGTTAAAAGCTATTGTGCTAATCTATCAACCCGTCGAGAAATGGGGTCAAATCCCTCAAGATTCGCGAGAAAACATGGGTATGTTGAACTTTGTAAACCATCCATTGAAAATAGAAGCGTGACGGATTCTTGCGCGGTCGAAACGATGGAAAGGACGAAGGGGAGTGATTTAGGAAGGGTCTCATTCTCACCTAAGTAAGCGTATGTAAGGTGAGAAGGCAACAGCTTGAGTTCGAGTTTCAGAGGTGAAACAATTGAAGGTGAAATTTGTGAAACTGTTTCGAACTCGAAGGATTCCATCAATGGTTCGAAATGACTGTAAGCAACCGAGTCTGATGGTTCAACTAACTCATCTGAAAATTCAAAGGACTCAAACTCGGGCGGCGAGTCTTCAAAATCGTCCGAAAAAGTGAAACATTCATAATCGTTATCGGTTGTGAGAACTGTGTCAGATTCAAGGAGGAACACACTAGTGGTGTCAAAACTACTGTGATCGAATCCTCCTGCGTGATCTCTTGCGTGGTCGGAACAATGTAAAGGACGAAGGGGGTGATTTAGGAAGTATAACAGTTAAAGGTTCAGGAGGATGAATTGGAAAATCCGACTCATAAAAAAAAACTGGTTTATCCTCAATACTATCCTCAATACTCTCCTCAATACTATCCTCATAATTCTCCTCAAAAGTTATCTCATCCATGCAATTATCATCAAAATCAAGACGCATATGAAGTTCGGGAGAAACATTTAATGACTCGGGATGATGAATTGGAGAGAAAAATTCAGTCAAATCTGCCGGTTCATCATCCAAAATATTCCCTGCGTTAATATCCTCAATCAAGTGAAAATCAATTTTTCCGGACACCTCGTCAAAAGCATGGATATTTATCAATTCAGGTTCTAGATTGGAGGTGTAGAGGTCGAAAGGATTGGTGACGGTTTCACTCGAAAGATACCCTTCACAATCTGGCAAATCAAGCACTACAAAGTCGCACAACTCATTAAACGTTTTATTTTCAACTGGTGAATCATTTGGGACACTTGATAGATATTCAAAACCGGAGTTGTGGGATTCAATTGGTGATGGGTAGGTTTGATTTGGAAGGGTGCATAGCTCACTCTCTTCACTCAAATTCTCAATCTGTCCAACAGCCTCATCATACATTGGAAAATTTGGAGCTAGTTGGAAACTAGCTACCGGGTCACTAGGTTGCATAAGGGCGGCAATGGACGCATCCAAATTCCTCATCTGTTGGTTTGTCGCTACAATATAAGCTTCCAACGACTGTTCCAGACTAGACATCGGTTGTGAAGGGGTTTCAGTAAAAGATTCAAAGTTGTTTGGATACGTGAAACTCCCAAATGGTTGTGTAGAAGCAATGTTTAGGGAAGGTGCGAAATTCGGGTAGGACTGGTAGGAATTGAATGGTTGGACAGGAGTAGGATCAACATTTGGATAAAAAGGTGAGTGGACTTGTTGATTCCAAGAACTGAAAGTGTTGAAAGGAATGAAAGATCGGTTACGAGATTGTTCAATATGTTCAGCAATAGACATGTGTTTTGGGGTTTCAACAGAACTCGAAAAAGTAGTATCGACATAAGAAGGTGGTGAAGGTTGAAATGGTTGATACAAAGTGCATTGCGGAGTCGAACTGTTTCTCCTAGACGCTTCTATTCGATCTTTCAAAGAAATTTTGGGTATGGAGGGGTCGTCCGTAATTCGACCAAAACAATTCGCGTAGGAAGCAATGTTTGGATGAGGTTACTAAAGCTCGGCAAGAGTTTTGTGAGGTGGGGTACTCATGATGTAAGAAAGGAGAAGAAAAAGAATATGGGTGCAAGTGGGGTGCAATGGATTTCTAGCGACAAAATTGGCAAGTTATAAAATTTTTCTGTTTTGTGTTTTTTTTATAAGGAGCTTTTGCAAAAAGATTTTTATAAGAAGTTTAGACACACGTTCAAGCAATCACAATATGCACAATCAAGCCTAGATCTAGGGTCTCCTAGGTCAACTAGACTGCTCCCAACTGTTCCAAAGGGCAAGTTGTGAGGTCCTCAAATCGCCTTTTCACCGCCAATTTTGACCAGGTAAGCACAAGTAAAGAAAGGAGGGACCCGCTCACGAATCACCGTGAGACGGGCTTTTTAAAATTACCTTTCCCCACTTGTCTAGCCTAGGCACCACAAAGTCTGGTTTAGATAAACGATCGATACCTACAACTATTCCTTTGTCCTATCGAGCACGATAATCCTTATAGGCCGAGTCTAATTTTTTAATTAACTCGATGGTCAATGCAATATGCTTTTTGTGATTTTTGGGGTTGTAGGAAGGGTAATGAAATCCCCACCCAATCTGGATTGGTGTAAAAGCCCCTTAAAGTCAATTTTAAAGATGCAAAGCAGTAAACACAATCAAACACTTGCAAATTTTTTTTTATTGCGGCGCAAAGAATCCTGCACAAGATCAAGTTATTGGAGAAGTGAGAGATGTTTTTGCGCAAAGAACCCTACAGGAAAATTCTTCAGAGGAGATCAGGGGGTTACAGAGAAGAAAAGAAAGCTTACAAAGATTTTTCCACGTGCTGACGTCACCAAGGCGCCGCGTTTCCGCCGCTAGACCCTGCCTTTGACCGCGGTTCCGCGGTTGACTTGGTGGTTCAGATCCCAACTGTTTTTCTGTTTCTCTGTTCTGATTTTCCTCTGTCTGTTCAGATCCGATGTTTGCTGTTTTGCTCATTGGAATTTTCCAGATCTGAATCCGTTCGTTGATCCTGCACAATTCAAACGAAACACCCTTCACAAAATAACAAGATGATAAATTATATATATATTTTTTCAGTTTTTATGATTTTTCAATTTTTATATTTACCCGAAATTACAAAAAGAAAATAACTACGTCATCCCCGGCAACGGCGCCTTTTGATTGTTTTAGATTTTGTGCGCTTTCGCTTTTAAAAGTTGAATCAAAGAATATTTAACCGCAATCAAGAACGGCGTCGCTTGGTAGCTAGCCGGTGAGTACGGGTCGGTCCACAGGGATTTTGTGTATTTTCTATTTGTTCCAATGAGTTAATTCCAATTGGGGTTGGATTGATTATCACTAAAAACTGAAATGAGTTTGATTAGGATTAAAATCTTGCTATGGTTAGGTTTAGGTTAAGTTTGGAAATTCAATATTTCTCACCGCTTTCTATGCCCTAATTAAGATCTATTTAGGTGTTAAGGTAATAATTAACAAAGTGGATTAGTACCATCGGGAAGAAACTAGGTTTCTTCCTCTAGGTCCTTGTCCGTCCTTTCTTAATTCTTACCCTGACCTCCATGGAAAACATATACAACCAGTCTTTTAAACTACGGTATCACCGCTACCTCGTGGGATAGGGTGCCGTAGTGAGCGGTGTTTATATGTATGCATAGAGTCCTATTAAAATGTATGATGGGCAAGAAAGGGGTGAGAGATTTTCATCTCTCAAAGCTTTCCTATTCCTAACCCTAACAAGTGAGGAACTACTCACTCATTAGGGAAAAAGATTTCATTTTTATGATTGTTTTTAATAACCTAATTATCTAATCTACGGCAGATAAATAAAATCTAAACTAGGGCAGATAAATAAAAGTTATATTAGGACAGAAAAGAAAATTAAACTAAGACAAGGTAAAGAAAACGACTTACTTTTTATTTGATGCACTCTTCAAACATTACAGGAATTAAAATTCTGAAATTGATAATTAAAAATAGGCATAGGAAGAGGCATGCTCCAAAAAGAGCTTTAGGGTTGCTATTTATAGATTATAGGAACCATAGGTTACATTCTGATTCTTATCTACATTTACAAAACTACCCTGAGAAGCTTGGTCAACGCACCGTCACCACCGTTGAATTTTGCACCGACACGTGCTCACCATGGCCGCAGAGCCGCGGCCAAAAGCCCTGTTTGGCCGCGGATCCGCGGCCATATTGGAAGCTTCCGGGCTCTGTTTCTCTGGTAATTCTCATGTTACATTTTACTTGATTTTTCTTCCTTTGGTTCTTCAGAATGTCTTCTAGTTTCTTCTAGATTTCCATAGTGCATAATGTTGTGGACTTTTACCGTTTGCTTCGTGTTGAAGTCTTGAATCTTGTGGTGCCTTTGTGCAATCGAACTGTTTGCTGATCTTCGTTTGTTCCTCAAACTGTAGGCATGATCAGGATTCTTCTATTTGTTGGTCGTAGTCTCACTTTTGTATCGTCTTTTCATCATTTTCACTGATTTGTTCCGAGAACCTGTAATCTGCAATTATGTAGCAGACATGGATCAAAAGCACCTATTTATTTGTAAAATGAATAAGAATGGGGAATATAATAATACAAAATTATGATATGAACAGCATACCTTCTGGAGTGTGATAAGTTTGGTAGGATTCCTTCAAAGTTATCACAAAATGATAGTTGGATCCCGATCCCACTGTGAGTAATTAATGTTACTCTTCGGGAGATTTTTTTTCACTTTACAATCAATACTAAAACCCGGTAGGTATCTAGAAAGGTGTCAGCGGGGCAACGCCTCCAGGGAAAAGTGATTATTTAATTAAGAATTATCACGAAAGCGTTGTAAACCTCTCTCGAAGTACCAACACTCGCCTAGCCGAAAGGTTAAAGCAAGAATTGTAGGGTGTGAATAATCTCGACTAATTCTTCTTTTATGGTTTGAAGGAGAATTCGAGGAAACAGTGGGAGCCATCCTGTTTAGATAAACTAAATGTTGGCTATAGTGCCCTCAAGTCAATTATTGAATCGCAAGCACGCGATTGTGATGATTGAGGGAGGACCTATACCGGTAGAACAGTCTTACTCAAGATGATAGTATACAATCTGGTTTGTCTTTATTATCATGTACAGTATTAGGTGGTGATCAGTCGAAAATAATGTATTTTTAACACGGCAATTTCCCTATCTTTTGCACTCATCTAGAAGTGTTCGGCATTCATATTACACATATTAGCAAATCAGACGTATAATATCAGATTGCATGTGTTAGACTCTAAAACCAACATTTCTGAGGGAATTGTGTGTTTATCATGGCATCGCATCATCCCTATATTGCACAACATTTGTCTCGAGAATTTGCAGGAACAAAAGACAAAAGAAGCTGATAAAATACACCAACTCCAAGTTTTGAGATCTGGTAGCAATCCAAAGGGTAAAATACAATTCAACATATCCAATAAAAGCCCATAATTCAGCCCAAAACCACAGAAGAAGACCCAAGCTCTGAAGCCTCCAAAGTTCCGCGGAACCGCGGTGGGAGCCGGCTTAAGCCGCGGTTCCGCGGCGGTTCTGCCACGTCATCCGTCCAATTTTGCTGCATTATTCCTATTGTAGTGCCTAAAGCTCAAAAATCTATGGCAAATTCCAGAAAAGCCTCGAAGCTTCTTCCAGATCAGCAAAGAAGATTAATTAAGCTAATCCTAATTAAGCTCCTAACTAACTTCATCTAGAAGCTTCTCCTCAACAAACTTTTGGAGGGAAATTCAAATTTCCTCAACAAACTTTTGGAGGGAAACTTAAAATTCAAATCCTAGATCTAGGGTTTTGATGTCTATAAATAGGAGCCTAGATCTAAGGGTTGGGGTTGTTCTTTGGTTGTTCAATCTTTAAATCCTAAATCAATCTTTAATCTCTAATCTTTACTCTCCTATCTTCTTCCATAAGTCTAGTGACAAGACTTGTGCGAAACCCTAACCCTAATTCCAATCCAAATTCAAGATCCCGAGTACCAAATCAAGTGAGAAGCCTTCAACCTTTTATGAGCCGAGCCGATCTTCAATCGAGCAAGTGATCCAAGCCGATCCGCGACTCACGGAGACGAGCGAAGCCAAATCGACGATCGAGTTCTTCCTCTTGTAGTTCTTAAGCAATTGTAATGAAATTGTTGATATAAATAAAAGGTGAAATTCTTTAATCTTGCTTTCTTTTAATTCTTGCATCATGATTAGATCTCAATTTGTGATTGTGGTTCTTGTTGTGATGTTTGAGTAAAACTCCGCTCGTTAAGGAGTCGAGACGATCAATAGAATGATGATGTAACAAATCTTAATACGATTCTTAAGTCCTACGAGTTTTGTAAACCCTAGCAAATTGAAGAATCGACAACCTAGTTTCGTTGCGATACTTTCTTGATTGTTATCGCTTGAAATTAGGGATCTACGATCGTTTCTTGAATTTACTAGAGGCTAGCATGTGAATGATATCGACGAAAGAACAAGGGATAAATGATGAAACCCTAGTTTCACTAGAAATCCTTAATTCTTGTCGATCATCATCGATCTAGTATCAATTCATCAAAGGATAAGAATACGTCATTGTAAGATTACATCACATCTATAGATCCGATCGATTCCTACGAGCCTCATTTCGATTCTTGATATTTGGTTTGGAAAAATCATCAAACTCTCAATTCTTGATTCTATCTTTTTCTTGTTATTAGATCTAGATTTTCTAATTCTTGATCTTCAAATACAAATCTTGAATTGTTTGTTTTCTTTTCTTTAAAGTTTCAATTCATCTAATTCGAAAGACGAACGGTTACACTTTCCCTGTGGACGATCCGCACTTACTAACGCGCTACATTCGACACCGTTATTGATTGCGGTCAAATATTTTTGGTTGTGATTTCTTTACAATTTTCTAAAACTACACATCACAAGAATATCATTCAATCAAATGGCGCCGTTGCCGGGGATAGTGTGCTAATTGTTCGTATTTTGAAATTTGAGTTGAAAAATTTATTCCATTATAATTTTTAGATCTAAACTCGTACAAACCCTAATACGTGTGTTGTGATTTAATTGCGAGGAATTCTGGAATTATTGGAGCTGGTGAAAATTTATTAAGAAATTTCCAGAGAGCTAAAGGAGGGAACAGTAGCAGCCTGAAAAATTTTGGTGACGTGAATAGTGTTTTCCACCGCCATTCCGCGGCAATAAGCCACTAAAACCGCGGTTCCGCCGTAGTTTAACTTCATCTCTGCATCAAAAATTCAGGTATACTTCTACTCTTTCTTATCTCTCCCCTCATCTGCTCCATTAACAATTTTGTACAGGTTTCTTTGCAAATAAATCGCAGCGCCGCGCAAAAAGCAAAAATTTAATTGTGCTTGTTTTGATCTTTGTGGTTGTTTGCATAATTAATACGGACATTAAGGGGCAAAGACCAAATCCAGATTAGGTGGGGAATTCATTACCCTTCCTAAGCCCCAAAAATCACAAACTTGCATCCGCATTTACCCTCATTAATTAAAAAATATCTAGAGATGACTCTAAGGACCGTCGCGCTCACTTAGGACAGAAGAAGGCCGTGGGTAATTCATTGCTTATCCGCATTTTCTTGTGGTGTCTAAGGCAAGTGTGTCGAAGGCTAGTGGTTATTAATTAGGCCCACTACTTACGTAGTGGAGTACCTTCCCACTTACCTGGCACTTACCTGTCCACTAGGGGACAAAGAGGCAGTGGAGGATTCTATCCTGCGACTTGTCTTTTGGCAGTTAGGAGCGGTCTAGAGCCGGACCTAGGTGACCCCTAGAATTAGGGTTTTGGGTGTTGCATTTGTTGTGTTGCATCATTTTTTCAAAAATCCGTCCAATTTTCAAAACAAACACCGCATACATTCATTCTCTCCCCTAATTATAAATTTACGCTGCCACTTGTACTAACCCTTTTTAGTACAAGATAGGCTGGACAACGGGATTCTAGTGCCTGTTTAGTCCGCGTCCTTTCGATCGACCCAAAAGTCGGTATTTCTACATTTACCCTTTTCTTTACCCACCACCACACCCACTTCGATGGATCCGACTCCATCGAACATCTTTACCACTACTCTGCCGCCGTCCGTTGGTGCGCAGAATCCACCTCGCATCTCTCTCCAAGAGAGGTGCTATCCTACACGAGGTCCCCTTTCCACCTGTCTTTCCATTCCACCAGCCAACGGGGAAAATTTTCAGATTAAACCCCAATACATCAACCTTCTACTAAAATTTCACGGTCTCGAGTCTGAGGACGCATATGCCTTTATCACCAAATTCGAAAATGTATGCACAATGATGGGTACCTCACAGCTGTCTGTGGATGCTTTGCATCTTCGTCTTCTCCTATTTACCTTGTGCGATTTAGCCGAGAAGTGGCTATATAACACTACCGCACATTCCATTTTAAATTGGGAAGAATTCGTCAAAGCATTCCTTAAGAAATTCTACCCACATCATAAAACAGCTCGAGTCCATAGCGAAATCAATCAATTCACCCAGCTTCCAAATGAACCATTTTCAAAATGTCTTGAACGCTTCAAGGATCTGTTAGTCCAATGTCCACATAACGGCATCCCGAGATGGGAACTATGCCGAATCATTTATGAGGGCATTAATCCTAACACAAGACAGACTCTTGAATCCATGTGTCAAGGCAACTTTATGACTAAAGATGATGGGGAAGCCTAGAATTTTCTAGAAGATTTCGCTGAAAAATCTTTACAGTGGGAGGGTGTAAGTCAATCGTCTAGGGATGGCAATGATATTTCCATAGGAGTTAGAGCTGACATTGCAGCTATACACAAAAAACTTGAGACTATAGAAAACAAATTTTTAGCCGCCACCCTAAGTCAAATGTCACTCTCCAAAACTGTATGTGGATGCTGTTCTGATCCATCACATTTTACGGAAGAATGTCCACTAAATTCTCCGTTTCAAGGTCATGAGCATACCAATGCTGCATTTCAAAGACCTAGAAACGATCCATCTTCTTCCATATATGATCAGGGTTGGAGGAATCACCCTAACTTTGCTTGGAACCGATCACAATCTCAAAACACGATTCCAACCCAATACAATTTCCAAAGGGTCCCTCCACCACAACAACAACCACCACTTCAATTGAGTCAGCACCCTTTCCAATCACAAAACTTCCAAAATCCGGCCAACACCTTTGCACCACATGAAAACTCTTTGCAATTAACCAGTACAGATAATACCTCTGCACTAGCACAAACCTTGGATACTTTCATGAAACAATCCATCCAAGGGACGGCAAGTTTGCAATCCTCCGTCGAGAATGTGATGAAGATCATTGTCTCTCAAAATGAGAATATCAAATCGATGGAAGCACAAATTGCACAACTAAAAGCCGAAATGAGTGCAAGAGAGAAAGGGAAACTTCCAGCTCAACCTTTACCCAATCCTGGCTATTCACATCTTGTGAATGCAACCACGTTGAGATCTGGATGAGTGCTTGACAATTATGTTGGGGAAGAGTTTGATGATACTGATAAATCAATCAATAACACCCCGGCTGAGACCTTTCCTCACACACACACTTCTAATTCTGACCCCAGTTCTTCTACCCCACCACCTTCTTGCGAGCCTATTCTTCGTTTCCCACAAGGCTCGCCACCTCAGCCCATCTCTTCTAGTTCTCCACAGACGATCCCCATTCCTCTTTTGGGATTATGTCTACCCCCACTTCCTTCTTCTATGATGGACCCAGCGCTTATTGCTAAAGCACCTTATCCTAATCGGTTAAGGGCTAACACATCGAGTCCACATATGGAGAAGATCATGGACATTTTTAAGCAAGTTAACATCAACATACCTCTCCTAAATGCCATCCAACAAGTCCCGTCCTATGCGAAACCTCTTAAGAACTTGTGCACTAGGAAGAGGAAGAAACAAGTGCCCAAGAAAATTTTCATGGCAAAGACGGTAGACACGGCTTTCCCCCAACAATTACCGAGGAAACGTAAGGACCCTGGATATCCTACTATTTTCATTTCTATTGGGGAAAAACACATTAACCGTGCTTTACTAGACCTTGGCGCTAGTGTTAACTTGCTTCCTTACTCAGTCTATGAGCAGTTAGGGATCGGAGAGTTGAAGCCAACCCATTGCACTCTCCAGATGGCTGACCGATCAATCACCAAACCTAGGGGTGAACTGGAGGATGTGTTAATAAAAATAGGGGAATTCATATTCCCTGTGGACTTTATTGTAATTGATACACAGCCTGTAGCGAACCCACGGAATCAAATTCCGGTGATTTTAGGTCGCCCCTTTTTGGCCACTTCCAATGCAATAATAAACTGTCGTAATGGTTCTATGACCCTATCCTTCGGGAATAGGTCAATTGAGCTGAACATTTACAAGTTGGGAAGTGTACCCTCCGAACCTACTGCTCAGGTCTGTTCTGTCAACTTAATGGATGTCGACAGCAGCGAATTTGATGATCCTCCTGATACCGATCTTGACTCTTTTCATACGTTATTGTTTGACCCAACTATGTATCATACACATGCGGACTCTTCCACCGAGATGTCCGGGTCAACAATTAACACGGATTATGAACTGCTTTTAGAGTCTGAAGATCACCCCGCACTTTGTGATGACATTATTCATCGGGGTATTGATGGAACTTTTGAGGAAATCTTCGCTGATGAACTCGCATTTTTGAATGATACGGGTGTTGAGATGAATCATCTCCCAATCAATGAAATTGAACCTCCACCCCTTCTTCTGAACTGTAAAAAGAATGCGAGTAATCCATCACATTCACTGCATCGTCTCTCCAAAATGAGACGCGCACACACTCTCTTCCACCACTTAACCTTTCCCCACTTCTTCTTTCACCAACCAGAGCACTGCATTGATAAAATTTTTGAATGGTTGGTGTTAACCTTCGATCTTTGCAAAGCTTGGCATCGACCAATGATTTTTGACCCCCTCATGTGATTTTCAAAGCTTAACATTGCTTAAGTTTGGGGGGGGACATTTTTTTTTTGGCTCTTGGAAAGAAAAATTTTACAAAATAATGAGCCAAAAATAAGTTTGGGGGAGGTTCTTCACTTAAATATTTTTCCCCCACTAATAAATTCCTCCCAAGCTTACAGGTTTTTCGAGATTTAGCAGATGGCAACAGTGAGGACACTGTTGAAAACAAGTTTGGGGGGGGGGGGTTTGTGCTTATTTTTGCATCATTTGCATATCATTTGCATAAGCACAAAACATTTTTGAAAACCTATAAAAATTTAAAATTTTTCAAAAAGATAAAAACTTTTTTGTACATAAATAAGATAATAAAAGTTTAGATAGTGAACAATTACATCCATGAGATTAGAAAAATTTAAGAAAACTAAGAAAATTAGAAGTTTTCTTATACGAACTAGTAATAAGTAGTTATGAGCCGTTGTCCCAAGGGTTAGTAAGATGAAGGAAGTCACTAATCTGAGGATAAAAATAAGTCTGAAAAATAGTTTCTATTCTGGAAAGCCAAACATTTTTGAACGTTGATACCCTGCTATTCGCATTTACACACGTCTTGAAGCCTGGGATAGTAGATGATACCTTGAAATGCTCTTGTCTTAAAGCCGATGTATGAAGGAAATAAAAAAGAAAAGTGAATAAAAAAAATATAAAGTGGTGAGAAAAATGGACACTGGTTTTGTTATCACCGAGGGTAATAAAAATGTATAGCGAGGGTGCCTCTTCACCTAGTGCCCTAAGGCCAACTGGTTTGGGAGTCACTGCTATGCCTGAGGTGGTGCAAGACGAGGAAAAACACCAAATAAGCAAGCACATGAGTAATCGGTCGGTTAGTACCTCAAGAAGTATTAACGGTCGCATGAAAGTGTGTGAGCAATTTCATTTAAATATTCATTAATCAAAAAGTACCGAGGCTGATGGGCAAGAGTATGATAGCTTGAATTGAATTCTCCGGATGTAGGGATGTCCTTTACACACACGCAGGGTGATATGATCGGTGTTTGGAAGAAAGATAGGAATGAAGAATAAGACGATGTTTTATTGAGGGAGGACGTGATTTCTAACATTTTTTTATGGCCATTAAGATAGGGCTCATGACAACCGAAAAGCTACCTTAGTTGGAAACCCTAATTTTCAAGGCTTTTCTTCTACGATTCTTCTCTTTAAATGTAATATTCATAATCTTTCTTTTATTATTGGATTTTGTGGGTGCAATCCGCTGAAAACCCTTAGGAGACAACACTCCTCCTACTAGGGACACCTAGAGGTTTAAAGGCTTGTTGCACGTGCTCAGTGCAATCGTGTTGCCTACGAAAGTGTGCTAGTTAGTTTTTCTCTTTCTTTATTTTCTCCTTCTCTTTTTAAATAAAACAGTTCGCTCGAGACGATCGAAAGTAAGTTTGGGGGAATTTGATCAGTCGAAAATAATGTATTTTTAACACGGCAATTTCCCTATCTTTTGCACTCATCTGGAAGTGTTCGGCATTCATATTACACATATTAGCAAATCAGACGTATAATATTAGATTGCATGTGTTAGACTCTAAAACCGACATTTCTGAGGGAATTGTGTGTTTATCATGGCATCGCATCATCCCTATATTGCGCAACATTTGTCTCGGGAATTTGCAGGAACAAAAGCCAAAAGAAGCTGATAAAATACACCAACTCCAAGTTTTGAGATCTGGAAGCAATCCAAAGGGTAAAATACAATTCAACATATCCAATAAAGGCCCATAATTCAGCCCAAAACCACAGAAGAAGACCCGAGATCTGAAGCCTCCAAAGTGCCGCGGAACCGCGGCGAGAGCCGGCTTGAGCCGCGGTTCCGCGGCGGTTCTGCCACGTCATCCGTCCAATTTTGCTGCATTATTCCTATTGTAGTTCCTAAAGCTCAGAAATCTATGGCAAATTCCAGAAAAGCCTCGAAGCTTCTTCCAGATCAGCAAAGAAGATTAATTAAGCTAATCCTAATTAAGCTCCTAACTAACTTCATCTAGAAGCTTCTCCTCAACAAACTTTTGGAGGGAAATTCAAATTTCCTCAAAAAACTTTTGGAGGAAAACTTAAAATTCAAATCCTAGATCTAGGGTTTTGATGTCTATAAATAGGAGCCTAGATCTAAGGGTTGGGGTTGTTCTTTGGTTGTTCAATTTTTAGATCCTAAATCAATCTTTAATCTCTAATCTTTACTCTCCCATCTTCTTCCACAAGTCTAGTGACAAGACTTGTGCGAAACCTTAACCCTAATTCCAATCCAAATTCAAGATCCCGAGTACCAAATCAAGTGAGAATCCTTCAACCTTTTATGAGCCGAGCCGATCTTCAATCGAGCAAGTGATACAAGCCGATCCGCGACTCACGGAGACGAGCGAAGCCAAATCGACGATCGAGTTCTTCCTCTTGTAGTTCTTGAGCAATTGTAATGAAATTGTTGATATAAATAAAAGGTGAAATTCTTTAATCTTGCTTTCTTTTAATTCTTGCGTCATGATTAGATCTCAATTTGTGATTGTGGTTCTTGTTGTGATGTTTGAGTAAAACTCCGCTCGTTAAGGAGTCGAGACGATCAATAGAATGATGATGTAACAAATCTTAATACGATTCTTAAGTCCTACGAGTTTTGTAAACCCTAGCAAATTGAAGAATCGACAACCTAGTTTCGTTGCGATACTTTCTTGATTGTTATCGCTTGAAATTAGGGATCTACGATCGTTTCTTGAATTTACTAGAGGCTAGCATGTGAATGATATCGACGAAAGAACAAGGGATAAATGATGAAACCCTAGTTTCACTAGAAATCCTTAATTCTTGTCGATCATCATCGATCTAGTATCAATTCATCGAAGGATAAGAATACGTCATTGTAAGATTACATCACATCTATAGATCCGATCGATTCCTACGAGCCTCATTTCGATTCTTGATATTTGGTTTGGAAAAATTATCAAACTCTCAATTCTTGATTCTATCTTTTTCTTGTTATTAGATCTAGATTTTCTAATTCTTGAACTTCAAATACAAATCTTGAATTGTTTGTTTTCTTTTCTTTAAAGTTTCAATTCATCTAATTCGAAAGACGAACGGTTACACTTTCCCTGTGGACGATCCGCACTTACTAACGCGCTACATTCGACACCGTTATTGATTGCGGTCAAATATTTTTGGTTGTGATTTCTTTACAATTTTCTAAAACTACACATCACAAGAATATCATTCAATCAGGTGGCATTACAGATCACTATTACATGTTGATAGAGCCCATATTATTCTTGTTTGACTACCAGCATTATGATGGCGATCATATACGTGGGAGTTGGGTGGTCTATAAGCACATCCTTAAATGTCCCTAGTCATAGGATTATTGAGACTGAGCATCGATACTCCAGAGTAGACTAGTGTATACTTATTGAGATCCCGAGGAGGGGCGGTGGCCGGTCTCATAAACCATTGGTGTCAGTTAGTCACCTAAGATAGTATACAGGTGCTCATTGGGTTATGAGTACACTGGACGTACTCGTCGGGAACATGCTGGATGGTATTATACCTATTGTCAGATTGCAGTTCCTAGGTGACATGAGTACAGGTTAGTTTGTCGACCTGAGATCGTCATTTATCTCGTATAAGTTCCTACTGTGCTTTGATTACTACTCTACCATGACTCAAAGGAGTCATGCAAACATATTTTAGTTGGGTACAATCTTGAGCCACATGGAGGCAGTGAGCGGATCGTCGGGGATTCGTCTCTCCTGGTATTGGAGGTTGATGTTGCCTTGTGCACGGGTGGCCATCACCAAAAATCCTTGGCCAAGGTAGTCGAGAATTACTGATCTAGGATCAGTAGTTTATCAGGTGGTGATGGATTTCTTACCGACAAGAAATGTCGCATTATTAGGGGTCTGACTTTATGTACCCCCTACACTCGATATGCGATACTCTTAGATGAACAGACCGGGCTGTATGGAGATTGTCACTGTCAGGCTCAGTAGGGGTACGAATGAGTTTGCTCATCGGCCTTCCTTTCGCTCAATACCTGGGTAGCTGTTACGTACAGCTAGTGCCGCTCACGTGCTTGTAGTTAAATCCACTGCCAGCGTATTGATGAGTGTTTAGAGTCCCACACAGAGGGTTTTTACGGTTCAGGCGATATGGTGTAGATGACGTAGGTTGGTACATATAAGTGTCCGATTAAATATGTGTACAAGCTGCACAGACTTTAATCGGACGGTTGATAATACTAGCGGCTTAGGACTAAGCCGGATTATTATATCAGGTTTTGATTTAATAATTTATATATGTATTTATATATATGTGTATTATAGTATTATTGTTCATTATTCATTTTCTCTCTTGGCTATTCGTATTTTTGTACGAATACGCGTATATGTATTTCGATACGTGTATCGGATTGCATTCCGTATTTATACGGAATAGCTTCTAGAAGATGGTCACCTCATTATTTGATTTTCATTTTAGAAAATCAATTTGGGAAATGAGGTGGAGGGGTGAGTTGACATGGGCATGGTGTGGCATGGCTCTCGTTTGTTTACTTGGAAAATGAAAGAGATATTTTTTAGATGCATGGTTGCAAATGAATTAGCCATTCTCTCCACATGCCATCCATCCATTCTTTCATCACTTGATTCACTCACACTCTCATTCTCACTCTTGTGAGAATTAGCTATTTTCCATGGTTGCTCATGCCATTGTTTTTCCTCACCTCCTTCTTCCCTCACCTCCTTCTTCATCTTCTATGGTTTCTCTTTTGAACATTTCATATGAGCGAAAAATTATAGTGGGATAATCCTACACCTCTACTCTCCATTGCTAGCAACCTTGGAGCGTCGGTTGCCTCGCTAGGCGAGGCTAGAGCTTGCACCGTTTTCCTTCGGGTGGATCATCATGGATGGAGGAAGACCGGCAACCAAATTCGATCTGCGACTTCAAGGAGCTTGGGAGATGGTAGAAGACCGAAGGACTTGGTTCATTAGGTATAACCATTTCTACCTTATAGTTTAGCACTCTTTAGTTTAGCTAGTATAGTTTATGGTTTCGATCTTGGGGCGGGTTTTGTTTGCGTCAAAATTTTTGAATGTCAGTTTTTGTTCCGCATTGGCTACGGTAGATGGCCAGGGCACCGGCAAAACCCAGCACTAAAAACCAATCTAAATTTGCAAGAGCATCTATACTGAGTGTTTTTTCTCTCTCTCCTAATTACAGCGACCAAGATGACCGAGCTTAAGTTATTATTAGATAAAAACATATTTACAGAGCCGAATTATAAAGATTAGCTAAAGAATGTCCAGATGGCCATCACTTATGATAAGCTAGGATACTTCCTTACTGCTAAAGCCCCCGCTGTCCCAGATCCAGATTCTATAGTCATGGACATTGATATCCGTAAGACTTAGGATATTGACTGTGCGAAAGCCAAGTGCCTCGTGCTGGTCTCCATGGATAATGAACACCAGAGGCAGCATGAGAAGACGGAGCTAGCTTCCATCTTCCTCCATACCAAGGATTTATATGGAGAGCAATCTCGTATCACAAGATACGAGATCTCGAAGAAACTTTTCAGGAGAGATTGGCTGTCAGATCATCTATAGGGGACCACGTCCTAAAGATGATCAGCCTCATTGAAGAGCTCACAGAACTTGGGACAACGTTGGAGAACGAGTTGTACACAGACTTGATTTTATAGCCACTCTCCTCGACTTATGCCTAGTTCATATTGAATTTCAATATGCAAGGAAAAGAAGTTACACTTTTAGAGCTCCTGAACATATTGAGGAGTGCAGAGGGCACTCCAAGAAAATCCAGGGAGACACCTGCTCTGTTTGTTGAGGAACCTTTTTCTTCTAAATCTAAGGCTAAAGCTAAGAGAAAGAAGAAGAAGGCCCCCACCAAACCGAAAGGCGGTGTCGTTAAGATACAGAGGAAGGGCAGGGTAAAAGTTAGGGGGCCAACAGTAGCAAAAGAGGAATGCTTTTACTATCACAAGAAAGGTAATTGGAAGAAGGACTGCCGGGCTTAGAAGGCCAATAACCAGGATTCGAAACAAGTTATGGTTTTGGCTTCAGGTGTGTTTATGATTGACAACTGTTTGTCAATCAACTCTACTTACTGGGTATTAGATACTGGTACAGGATCTCATATATGTAATTCTTTGCAAGCACTGAGAAGCCATAGAGTTTTGAAGGTTGGTGATATGACCTTCAAGGTTGCAAACGGAGTGAGCATAGATGCTGATGCTGTTGCCATAGAGAAATATCACCTAGGATTGACACGTGAAAACATTTTGATTTTGCGCAGCTATTTTTGTGTACCCAGTATGGCATGTAATATCATTTCTTTATCTTTATTATCTAAAGAAGGTCATGATTTTACATTTGTAAGCAATGTTGTTAACATTCACTTTATTCATGACTTGATTGGGTCCAGTACACTAGACAATGGTATATACGTATTAAATCAATATCAAGTTTTCAATGTCTAGAACACACATAAAAGAAAGACTCCGGAATTAAATTAAGCTTTCTTATGGTATTGAAGATTAGGTCATATCAATGAAACGTGGTTGACAAAATTACATAAAGATAGATATTTGGATTCGTTTGAGTATCTATCTTATGCAACTTGTCAATCATGTATCAAAGGAAAGATGACAATGACTCCATTCACTAGACACGGAGAAAGAGTTACCAAGCTCTTGGGACTCATACATAGCGACGTGTGTGGTCCAAAGTCTATACATGCAATAAGTGGTTATTCCTACTTCATTACTTTTACCGATGTTTTCTCAAGGTATGGACATGTATTCTTAATGAAAAATAAATCTTAGGCTTTTGAGAAATTCCAAGAGTACAAGAATGAAGTGAAAAAACAAATAGGAAAAAGTATCAAGACACTTCGATCTGATCGAGATGGTGAATACTTGAGTGCCGAGTTCCTGGGATATTTAAAAGAGAATAGAATTCTCTTTCAGCTTACTCCTCCATACATAGCACAGTACAACGGTGTATTAGAAAGGTGGAACCGCACCTTACTAGATATGGTGCGTTCCTTGATGAGTAATGCTGAGTTGCCGCGATCTTTCCGGGGTTATGCACTAGAATCTGTTGCATACCTTTTTAACAAAGATCCGACTAAGTCAGTGTCTACCACTTCATATGAAATGTGGAGTGGGAAGAAATCCCATCTTAAATATCTTAAGATATGGGGATGTCCATCTTTTGTCAAAAAGCACCATACGGACAAGATCGAGACACGATCAGTATTGTGCAAGTTTGTAGGATACCTAAATAATTCCAGTGGTATCTTTTCTATTACGCTGAGGAATAAAAGGTTTTTGTTTCTCGACATGCCCACTTTCTGGAGACTCAATTTCTTAAAAAAGAAATTAGTGGGAGTACAATAGAACTGGAAGAAATTCCAGAACCACAATCTATTACTGAAAACTTAGTACAATCTGAAGTTTCAAAAGAACTGGACATACTTGCGCCACTCCGCAGATCTAGTAGGCAGTCTCATCTGCCCGAGAGATCTACGGTATTCTCATAGATAGGGATAGAGAGGATTATATCATCGATGATGATGAGCCTACTAGTTTTCAGCAGGCCATCACGAGCAAAGACTCAGTAAAGTGGCTGGATGTTATGCGGTCCGAGATAAAATCTATGTACACCAACAAAGTTTGGAGTTTGGACATTGCACCTCCAGAGGTAAAACCCGTAGGCTGCAAATAGATCTTCAAAAAGAATATTGGTGCAGATAGACAGGTTGAAACCTATAAAGCTAGACTTTTAGCAAAAGGTTTTCGTCAAAGACCTGGCTTGGACTATGACGAAACCTTTTCTCCAGTGGCTATGCTTAAATCCATTCGGATCCTACTTGCCATTGCTGCTTTCCGTGATTATGAAATCTGGTAGATGAACGTAAAGACCGCTTTTCTAAATGGAAGTTTGAAAGAGTGTGTTTATATAGATCAGCCAGAAGACTTCATAGAGAGTGGGAGCAGCGGAAAAGTGTACAAGTTGCTTAAATCTATTTATGGATTAAAGAAGACATCGCGGAGTTGGCACATCTGCTTTAATGAGACGGTCAAAGAATTTGAGTTTATCAAAAATGTAGATGTACCATGTATTTATAAGAAAATTGTAGCAAGAACTGTGGTATTTCTCATCTTGTATTTGGATGACATTCTCTTGATAGGAAATAATATTCTTGTGTTACAATTGGTCAAAAGCTTCTTGTCACAGAATTTCTCTATGAAAGACCTGGGTGATGCCTATTACATTCTGGGGATGAAGATCTATCGTGATAGATCTAAAGGATATTGGGACTATCACAGTCCAGGTACATTAACACCATACTAAAGAGATTCAGTATAGAAGATTCCAAGCGCGGTAATTTACCCGGTTGTCATGGAATCACCCTCTCCAAAGAAATGTCTCCCAAGATTTATCCTACGCTTCGGTGGTAGGATCTATAATGTATGCAATATTATGTACCAGACCAGATATAGCTTACGCACTAAGTGTGGTGAGCAGGTATCAGTCAAACCTGGGTGAGAAGCACTGGATAAGCAGTAAAGAACATTCTCAAGTACCTGAGAAGGACTAAGGAGATGTTCTTGTTATACGACAGTAAAGTCCTCCAGATTGAGGCCTTCGCTGACTCCAGTTTCAAGAGTGACAAGGATGAATCCAAATCCATGTCGGGTTATGTATTCACCCTCAATGGAGGGGAGATCTGTTGGAAGAGCTCCAAACAGGACACCGTAGCTGACTCGACAATGGAGGCAGAGTATATCACTACTTGTGATGATGCAAAAGAAGCGGTCTGGATGAGGAAGTTCATTTCAGAACTTTAGGTGGTTTCGTTCATTATTGATCCAATACCTTTGTATTGTGACAACAACGGGGCTGTTGCTTTAGCAAAGGAACCACGGTCCCATAAGAAATCCAAACACATCTTGAGGCAGTATCACCTGATCAGGGAGATCGTGGATCGCCGGGAGATCGAGATGCAGAGAGTAGATATAAAGGATAACACTGCAAATCCACTCACAAAGTCCATCTCTCAGACACAATTCGAGAGGCTACCGGTGATGATAGGTATGCGATACGCCAATACATGGCCTTAGTGCAAGTGGAAGATTGTTAGATATATATGCCCTAGAGGCCACTATTGTATAGTACATGATTGTATATTATATTTTGGATGGTTGGGATATATATATGTATAAGACTGCTTTGCTCGACATGATAGTATGCTATCTGGCTTGTCTTTATCTTAACATGTGTATGTTCCTTTTTATGTATCGCTAATACATGTTGATGAGCCCATAAGATATTTGCTTGACTACCAACGTTGTGATGGCAACCATACTTGTGGGGGTTCGGTAGTCAATAAGCACATCCTTAAAATTGTCCCCAGTCGTAGGATTATCAAGACTGGGCATCGATACTCTAGAGTAGACTAGTGTATACGTTTCTTATCCCCGTCAAGGGAGATGACCGGTCCCGCAGCCATTGGTATACGGTACCAAAGATAGTATATAAGTGATCATTAGGTTATGAGTTACACTGGAAGAAATTATTGGGAATTGCTAGTTCGTATTATACCTATCGTCGGATAACAGTTCTCTGGTGACATGAGTACAGGTTAGTCCGATGACCTGACATCGCCATTAGTCTCGAGCGTGTTCTCGCTGTGCTTAGATTACTACCCTACCACGACTTTAAAGAGTCGTGCAAACCAGTAGTAGTTAGGTGCAGTCCTTAAACACTTGGAGGTAGTAGGTGATAGAAAGGTTCGTCTCTCCTGGTATAGGGAGTCGATATCGCGCTGTGTACAGTTGGCCGATACCATAACTCTCTAGCCATGTTAAGTGAGATTTATTGGTAGGAATACCAGTAGTTTCTCGCGTTGTATTGGGTTCCACACCGATACGATTTATCGCGCTAATAGGGGTCTGACGTTTACCATCCCCTGAAAGTCTATCCTAGCACCACCATGAGGTTCTAGTAGCATCAACCATGCCGAATTTTAAAATTTTTTAGGTGCTAAGTTAGACCAACCAAGATCTTAACTAGAATAATTAGGGTTTAACCTATGATGATATGAAAAACTAAAGAAGTGAAAGAAGTTATACCCTCGTAGATCGAGTCCTTCACTTCACAAGCTCCAGGTTGTAGTCCACGCGACTCCACTAGGCTCCTCTTCGAGTTTGAACGAGCCTCCTCCATGATCTTCGCGCTGAAGACGATCCACCCAAAATCGCTCTAGCTCAAGCTACCTCTTCACTAAACTATCTTTTTAGCGAAGGAAACATGCTACACTTGATTGCTAGTCAAGTGTAGAATGGTGAAGTAGGGGTTTGGTTTAGCTCACAAGTTTGTTCAAAATTCCATGGTTCACATCACATGTGAGGGGTTGGAGTTTTGATTCATGAAGAAGAGGAAGAAGAAGATGAGAGCAAGCTAGAGAGCAACTCAAGAAAATGGCTAAGGCTTAAAATAAAAATGAACTCATCTCATCAAATGAACCACACTCTTGCTCACTTATTGAAGCATGGTTGAATTTTGAATAAATTTATTCAACCATATTTCAATAGTGTTGCAAGACAAATAAACAAATATAAAGCCCATGGCACAACCCATGCTCTCATTTACACCTCATTTTCTATTTTTCACAAAAATAGAAAATCATGCCATGCTTAATATATATATATATATATATCATATATATATATTAAGTAAATCATTAGTGAAGCTAATGATATTAGTTAAAATATAATTATATCAAATATAATGTATATCACATTATTAAATCAACACTTGATTTAATAATCCGGTTATATCATATATAACCGACCAATATCATTTATCTGTACATCACATTATCAAATCAACACTTGATTCAATAATCCGGTTATATCACATATAACCTGACCGACATCAGATAACTGCCAGATTACAATACGGTATTACATACACGTATTTAATCCGGCCCCTGCACATATCATCATATGTGCCCTATGTCGTTTCGCTTGAACCAAGAAACTTCTGTATAGGACTCTAAAGACTCGTCAATACGCCAGCAGTAGGTGATGATCACATCAGTCACCTACAAGCCGTCAGCGGTACTAGCTGGACGTAACGGCTACTTGGGTATTGAGCGATATGAAGATCAATAAGCAAGCTTGTCCATACTCTCCATGAAGCCTATAAGTAACACTTACCGTACAGTTCGGTCTCTTCATCTGATATGTCGCATATCATGTCTAAGGGTGGTAAATGTCAGACCCAGTAACTTGATAAGTCATGCTAATGTCTGGCCTATAACGGTTCGAGAAACTACTGATAACTCTTATCAGTAAATCTCAGCAGCAGCCCTGGCCAGGGACTTCCAGTTATAGCCAATTGAGCATAGCGCAACATCAACCCCCAATACCGGGAGAGACGAAACCCCTCCTATTGCTCATTGTCTCCATGTGACTCGGGACTGTACCTAAAATCCACCTGTTTGCATGACTCTATTGAGCGTAGTAGGGAGGAAATCAAAGCACAGTGGGGGCCACACAAGACTCTATCACGATCTCGGGTCTACAGACTAATCTGTACCAGTGTCACCAGAGGACTGCTATCTGACGATATGTATACTACAAATTAGGAGTCCTCGGCGAGTCCTGTTCGGTGTACCCATTCTCCAATGAGCACCTGTGTACAATCTTTGATGTCACACACCAATGGTTGTGGGATCAACCATTGCCCTCTAAGGGACAAAAAACGTACGCACTAGTCTACTCTGGAATATCGATGCCCTGTCTCGATATCCCCTCGACTAGGAACTGTTAAAGGATGTACTTTTGGACCACCCTAGCCCCACTAGTATGATCTCATCATAATCCTGGTAGTTAAGTACATATCCCAAGGGCTTTATCAATATATAAGAGAAAGACAGTATAAGAATACCAGTCCACATATTAAGATAAAGAGTAACCAGATTGCATACTATCATGTCGAGCAAGAAAGTCCTCTGTATATATGTCTAAGCATCCACTATAATATACATCAATGTATAATAATGGCCTCTAGGGCATACTATTCCTAACACCCCTAGGCCTGATATGGGATAATCTCAGATGAATAGACTGGACTGTACGGAGAATGTCACCTATAAGCTCAGTAGGGGTTCAGATGAGTCTTCTTGTCGATCTTCCTTTCGACATATACCTGGGTAGCCATTACGTACAGCTAGTGCCACTGATGTGCTTGTGATTAAATCCACTGCTAAAGTATTGTCGAGTTTTTAGTGTCCCACATAGAGGGTTTTCTGGTTCAGGAAAAACGGTGTAGTATGCGTATTTAGATACACTCGGTTGTTTGATTGAACATGTGTATTTTATACACGTGCTTTAATCGGACAATTTAGTAATAATAGCATGTTTGAAAGATAGCCAGATATGGAGCTGATATTATATTGCTCTCTTTTAGGTATTTTTATTTTAACACGAATACGGTATTTATACGAATACGTGTATTTGTATGAATACTGGTATTTGTGTCTTGATACAAATACATGTGTTTATTTCTTAATATGAATATGTGTATTTTATATTTTCAATACAAATACGGTATTCGTATTTTGGTAGAAATACGGATATACTTATTTATTATAAATACAGGTATATATGGTTGTATACACACACACATATATTTATATATGTGTGAAAATATGTGTACAAGTGAGGTGGCCCTCTCTCTTCTTCTTTTCTCTTCATGGTTGTTCTAGTTGTATGTGGGCTTGTGACTCACACTAGTGAGTCACAAACCACCTACTTATTATTTTTTTAATGATATGCAGAGATAAGAAGAGAGAGTGTATTATTATTATGATTATCTTTGAGTTGTCATCCTCCTCTTCTTCTTCTTCCTTATTTTTCTCTTTTGAGTTTTGAGGAAAATTAAAGAGAGCATCTTGACACCACTACTACAGCTCTAAGCATCATTTATTAGCAATACTTGATTTTTAGTTGCTTCTTAGTTCATAACTAGAATCTAGAGCTTGAACCGGTATCCTTGGGTAGATCTTCTTTGACGTGGGAGACGACTTTACAAGCTTGATCCAAGGACCCTAGGAGCTCAAGGAGAGGACAACACAAGACCCGAAGGACACGAATTCAAAAGTTGTAGTCCTCATCTTAGTAGCTAAAATCTTTTAGTTAGATTAGTTTAGTGTTTGGTTTCGTATTCTAGGGTTTCAGTTTCTAGTGCTCTAGAAAATTTAAAGTTTTTGATTCCGCAAAGGCCATAGTAGTCATGACACGAGCACTAGCAACTTACACATCCAAGAAAACAACAACTCATATGGCATTTACGTGAGCATCCAAGAAAATAGCGTCTCACGTGAAAGGCATATGAGTGCTCGAGACTTAGCGTCTCACGTGAAAGGCACGTGAGCATCCAAATCTCAGCAGCTCACGTGTTACGCACGTGAGCCTCCATGAAGACAGCGGCTTACGTGATATCCACATGAGCGCTATATAAGTGAGTACTTAGCAATACTCACGTGATATGCATGTGAGCGTCCATGAAGACAGTGGCTCACGTGATATCCACACGAGCGCTATATAAGTGAGTGCTTAACACTACTCACGCGATATGCACGTGAGCACCTGAGAAGTACCTCACGTGATATCCACGTGAGCGCTAGAAGCTAAAAGGAGTGAGCGTCTCACGTGTTGAACACGCGAGTGCGTGAAGCTAGAAGAAGACTTGGCATTTCACGTGATATCCACGTGAGTGCCTGAAGCCAAAGAGAGTGCACATCACATGATATCACATGAGCACTGAAGCAGGAAGGCTCTAATATCCTATGATAAAGATTATGCTTCTGGGCCCAGTGCTTAGCACTGTTGAGTTATGTAAATCTCGAAACAAAATATATGGCCTAGTGCTTAGCATTGTTAGGTAACATAAAGCTTAATGTTTAGTCTAAAATAGATGAAGTCCTTAATGTTTTAAACTTCTTTGATTTTAAAAATTCAGTTGAGCTCATATAGTCATATATTTTAAGTCGGCCTTAATTTAAAACAAGATTAACGGTCCTTGACCATATTTAAAGTCGACCTTAATCTAAAACAAGATTAACGGCTCTTGACCATATTTTAAGTCGATTTTAGTCTAAAACGAGAATAACGATCCTTAAACCTCTGAAATGAAGACAGATATAGCTTAGGTTCAATCCCAAATCTATGATTTATGGATTTGGACTAATGTGCGTTCTACGGGCGACGACAAAATTAGTCTCCGTATACAATCTAAGGGAAAACCCAAAATAAACGATATATATAACATGAAACAAAGTGATATTCATAGAGAAGGTGAAAGTTATTATCGCTTTGCGATAACATAATTAACTGTAGGGGCTTGCGCCTGTAGGATAAAACGTTCCCATAATAAAAAAAACCCTAACATATAAGGGGGAATCTGAAAAGTCTACTACAATGGTCGCATCTATCCAAACATCCGATATACGGTGCCATAAATCAAGTTGGTATCTTCGGAGAAGTGGATGGATATGTTCTATATAGAATCTTTCCCTATATTCAGGCTGGACGCACTCTCCATGCCTCAGTTTCTCGTTTCCGGCGATAAACAGATTCTGGCATGCCCCGTGAGACCTTTTCTCTTTCTACTCCACACTTTAAGTGTCGCGTTTCGCGAACCAATCGTGGTATATTATATTTATGTTGCCCTTGGAAGTTTGGGATACTAAAACTGGTGCTTCACATCTATGCAGATTTCAATGACATCCTCCAGCAAGAAGTGTGACTGTGCCACCAACTGCTACTCAAGCACCACCCCATCTGGCATTGTCATAGCTGGTCAACCTATGACCCCTCTGATCTGCATACCCACTGCTCAGGTGATGCAGAAACTTAACGGCCTTCAGTTTGGGACGATGTCTACGTTCCCTATATATGGTGCTGCAAGTCAGAAGAAGTCGGTCTTTGATCAACTGGCTATCACTCTAAGCTTTAATGCTAAACCAAAAGGCTCCATTTTCAAAAGATTGGGAGCAAGCTCTGTGGGCCCCGCTAAAAAGCCCAAGATTCTAAGGAAGACTGTCTTCAAGCGTTTATCCTTTGGAGCGTTAACTACTACCCTGAAGCTCCCAAGAATGCTTCCCCACCAAGGCGGTCTGTCTTCCACAGGCTGGCTTCTTAAGTCTTTGCTACTACTCGACCTAGACAATCGGCCTTCAAGCGATTGTCACCTGCCGAAGGACAAGACCAACACAAGGGGCAGATACAAGAGGCTCCCAAATCTGAAGAAACTCCTGTTTTCAGAAATGCTCGACGTCGATACTGGCGCCGAATAAGGCAAGCTGGGGGCAGTTCTCCATCTGGACTGACCCTACCAGCTCCAATGATCTAGGCTGTTGTTCCAACTGGGAACAGCTTCGTGGCGTTACAAATAGTGAAGCGTAACTCCCCAACTGCTATACTAAAGAAAACTCCACCTCCCACCTGTTGGATATATATATGCCCTAGAGGCCATTATTTGATAGTGGATGTATCGGTATGTGTATATATATATTCAGAGGACATTCTTGCTCGACATGATAGTATGCTATCTGGTTATTCTTTATCTTGACATGTTCACTTGATCATGCATATTACTCATTTGGTACATGTTGATAAAGCCCTTAGGATATTTGCTTGACTACTGGGATTATGATGCAGATCATACTAGTGGGACATGTGTAGTTTATAAGCATATCCTTAAAATGTTCTTAGTCGTGGGTGTATTGAGACAGGGCATCGATATTCCACAGTAGACTAGCGTATACATTTCTTGACCCATATGATGGGCCATAGATGATCCCATATCCATTGGTGTGGTGACACCAAAGATTGTATATAGGTGCTCATTAGAGACTGGGTACACTGAACGGACTCGTTGAGAACTTCTATGTGGTATTATATCTATCGTCGTATAGCAGTTCCCAGGTGACACTGTAGGGTTCCTAGGCACACTAATGAGGTCTCACAAGGCATCAACCATGCCAATTTCAAATTTTACAAGTGCCGAGAAACCCTAATACGTATCGTTAACTAGATTTTAGGCGAAACAAAGAAACTAGTTAACAACTTAACTAAAAGAACGGAAATACAATCTTTGTAGATCCGGTCCTCCACCTCCATAGCTCCATGATGAAGTCTCCTCGCTGTCCAAATAGAATCCCGGGCTCTAGCGTCGGTTTCATCGGAGAAATGGGCGGGCTTGGTCGTCATCTTCGATGCCGAAGATGATCTACGTCGAGGCAACACTAGATCAAGCACCAACTTCACCAAGTCAAGAAACTTGTGAAGAAAACACCCTATACTACTTGGCAAGAGGTAGAGGATGAAGAAATAGGAAGTGGGTTCACTTTAGAATTGGATTTCTCACTCTTTTCATCAAATCACCATTGATGGTGCAAGCTTTTCTTCTTTGTAAAGATGAAGAAGAAGAAGAAGATGAATATGATAAGTCTTTTAAAAATAGAAAAGAAAATGAATACTTATCATATTCAAACCATGGTCAAGTATAGAGACTAAACTAAGGTTAGGTGAATGGTTAGGTTAGGCATGAAAACAAAAATGGAAGACTTTTTCAAAGCTTCATGAAGCTTCAAAAATCAACCATTTCTTTACTTGCCTAAAAAGGAAATAAACTAAATAAATGGTTAAGAAAAGATAACAAAATCCTAGCCATTCACTTAAACATGGTTTAAAGTCTTACACAAACCCAAGTTTGCATGTATCATCAAACATGATACAAACTAGTGCACTAAAGTATATCATATATACAATATGCACATGCGAGTGAGAAAATCCATTTAATGTGAACCAATACTAGTTAATGCAAAGTAATATATCAAATATATAATTATGCATTAAATCATTAAATCAACACTTGATTAAACGATCCGGTCATATCGCATGTGACCGACTAATATCCAATGTATCGGCTTATCGAATCAATCCTTGATTCGATAACTAGGTTATATCGCATACAGCCTTATCGATACATTCATCGCGAGAATAGAATACGGTATCACATACACGCATTATTCTCGGTCCCGCACATATCTCATATGCGCTCCTATTTCGTTTCGCTTGAGCCAGGAAACCTCTGTGTAGGACTCTAAAGACTCGTCAATACGCCGGCAGCAGGTGATGATCATATCAAACACCCACAAGCCGCAAGCGGTCTACTAAACGTAACGGCCGCCCGGGTATTGAGCGATCAGAAGATCGACGAGCAAGCCCGCTCATACTCCTGTGAATCCAACCAGTAACACTTACCGTACAGTCCGGTCTCGTCGTCTGATATGTCGCATATCTCGCCTAGGGGTGGTAAACGTCAGACCCCAACAGCTCGATAAGTCGTGTCGATATGAGATCTATAACAGTTCGAGAAACTGCTGGTAACATTTACCAGTAAATCTCAGCAACCCTGGCCAGGGATTTCCGGTTATAGCCAATCGAACACAGCGCAACATCAACCCCTATACCGGGAGAGACGAATCCCCTCCTATCGCTCATTGCCTCCATGTGACTCGGGACTTGTCACGTCCCGAAAGTACGGAACATGACCGGCACTTAAACTACGAAACGTCTCGAGGCGTACATAATCTAAGTAAACCGAAAACCCAGAAATCCAAACCAAGAAAAGTAGTAGAGTGAAGGAAAACCAATTTAAATCAAGAAGTTTTAATAGCATAGCCGAATTATGCGTTTTTAAAAAAAACATCAAATATTTCCAGAAAATTTCGGCAGAGTCTCCTTTGTAAATACTGGCCCCCAAACGGGATACAACATGAATAGTATACGAAATCAATAAAAAGGCATCCCCAAGCGGGAGCTAGCTCTTCGTCAATCGACGGTCACAACCACACAAGCAATATAAAATACAACGCCAACGGCGAGGATCAAAAACTCAAAACCACAAGAAAACCACAGAAATAAAACGCGCGACTCTAAGGTCGAAAGAATAACATCTCTGGTCTCTATCTCAATAAATACATTTTTGGTTGATGGAACTTCTAGATACAACAGAGTAATAATATACAGGTTATATAATGGGGGGTACGATACAAGTAAACCCACCTACTAGCAAATCACTCGAAGGAACTATGCCCGCAAGCCGTAATGAAACCTGTACGGCAAACCTGCAAGAAACTGGGGCACAACGGGGGTGAGTTGCCAACTCGTGAATAGAAAAACATCTACGCACAGAAATCGCATAAATAACGCAACCTAGGTCAAAGATCATAATATATCCTCAAATATATGAATAACATGCAGCCTATAACAATGGCTAGGGTAATATCTAACCTGAGTGTGATCTCATGTGCCCGTGTCAGTGCCTCAGGTAGCAATATATCATATGAATGAGGTATGAATGCATGAAAACAGAATACATGTAAATGAAGAAACTGTTTTCATAAATTAGTGAGATTTCCTTTGTATTTTTAAAATGAGGTATCATAAATGAAATCAGCATTAACAGTGTCCAGCATCGAAAAAAACATAAATCTCAATGTCTCAAAACCTCAGGCTCCGGCTATCCGGACTGGCCTGTATCATCAAATCTCAGTACCTCAATATCTCGAAATCTCAATGTCTCAATCTCAATATCTAGGGCGCTGTCAGTCCAGACCGGCCCCTACCATCCATCTCAAGACCACGACGGTATCCTCCGGATATCCGACGCGTCGGGTAAAATCACCGGTAGGTAGTCTCCCCCTGCCAGGCTCATCGTCATCACCACGAGCTTCTTGCCCCCGGGTACCTTACCGGGTCCACCATGTACCCGAAACGGTTCATCCAACTCCTCGAATCGGGTCTCGAAATCCATCAGCAAACTCATGGTGGACGACTCATACATCATGGGAAAAACCGCGCTTTTTATTTAAAAAGAGAAAGAAGAAGTTTATATATGTTTTGCGGTTTTCCCCAATCCAGAAAATCTCATGGAAATCCGAATCCAAAACCTCAATAGCACGTAAAAAGTGAATATATGCATGAGAATCCATGAATGCGGCATAACAATGAATAACAGTATGCATGAAGTAGCAGGTAATAACTAGAATGTCTAAACTAACATATAAGGCAAGTACACTAATATCATGTCTAAACTATTAGCTAACAGGCTATGTCAAGCAATAATATTTTCTAAGGTGTACGTGACATGGCAATTACCGATGAAGATGTGTGTGAGCCGGCAAGTAAGTGTACGTGGTACATACGCATCATCGGTAATGGTGCTGGTGTCCTAACCACAAGATATCAACAGTAGAATATGAAGCATAATATAAGCATGTGATGCGGAGCGAACAACAATAATGAGCGGGAGCTGAATACTAGATGCAACGATAACTAATCTGCATTAACCTAATATAAGTCCTACAATGGTGCCTTTTGAAATAACACGAATCGTGGGGTTTTGAAAATAGGGGCTACGGTGTTTTTTTAAGAAAAGATACGTTTTTTTTGAAATATCCGTAGAATCCCTTGACTTGTCTTTTAAAATACGCACGATTCGTAAGTTTTGAAATAGGTAGGAACCGAATCTAATCTAACAACTAACTAAACTAAAGGGCTAAGCTACAAGCTAGACTACAGGTAAGGAAATCGCCTAACATCTGAGTCGATACATATACATACCTGTATATATATTAGTCGGTGATCCCGCCTCAATAATATCATATCCGATACCATATCTATAATCAGACATCCCAAGTCAAGAGTGCGGATCAATCATCAAGATATAGCTCGTATGTAAATCCGTCGTACGGCATCCCCAAATCTGGGTACGGGTCAATATCACATTCATCATACTATTCACCTGGTTTTCTCTTTATCAAATATCATGATCGGGGTACTGATCTACGTCTAGTACAATACTGATACCGCCTAAGTATGCATGGACGTGTGTGAAACACTACGTCAAGGATCCGCTACAACGTCATGTCGTATCTCAAATACGAACCCTGCTATATCACCGATCTTACAGCCTCAAATCAAATCTCATCGACTCATCTTAAATCCCAAGTACTATCCTCATTATCCATGCATGCGTATATGAATGTACATATGCATAGTCCCATACCCACGCATATATACATATATACACATCCCAATCTGCGCATAAGAAAGTAAAGTATGCAAGTCTGTGTGTGCGTATGTGGGTATAACAACTACTCTAGGGTTTCGCAACTAACCCAAAGGTACTCCATGAACTCATAAACATAACATGAATGAACATTCTCGTATCATAAAACACCTATATAACATATATATATGAGCTACACTACGGACTGCGGGGGTGCTATACGCCATCCACCCGACTTCTCTCCGTAGATATAAATCTACTCACCTGGTCCTCGCTCGCCGGTGCCGACGTCGCCACGCGCTTGCTTGTCGTCTCGAAGTCCACATGGGGTACCTACATATCATAACGCACCGTATCGCATTAAAATCCGACTCATGACCAAAACTACTCACGAATCCCACATAAGTCAAAACCTATGGTTGCTTTCACAAATCAACCCAAAAACCCTCGACGTCGGTGTACAAACGCCAGACCATCGAGAAAAACCCAAATACACTCATTTGTACATTCACGAACACTAATTTTAATATAAAATAGGTTAAAACTCACAAAAACCCCAATTTCACTTAAAAAGTCATTTTTCCGAAAATCTAGCAAGCACAATTCGCCGTTTTTGTACAAAACATGATGTTTTAACAAAACTAATGGCCATAAGGCTCACTAACTATCTTAATTAAGTCATACCAATGTTAATTAGATTTTAAACTTAATTCTTAATATCAATCTCAAAAAAATCTAGTTTGCAAACATAACCAATTTTAACAATTTCATAGCAAAAATGCACAAACTACAATCTAGCTTAGATTTGCATTATCTAAAGTATTAAACTACACTTAATAATGTTAATGAAGTCATGAAAAACCTAATTAGATTTTTACTCTAACATTTGAAAATATTTTACAAAACCAAGTTTGCACTAGAAATCGAAAAATTGCGCAAACATCGCGGATTTGCGACAAAATGGTCACAACATTGCACAATCACCCAATCCACACAACTAGCTAGATACAACACTCAAATTGTCACGACCCGAAAGTACGGAACATGACCGGCACTTAAACTACGAAACGTCTCGAGGTGTTCGTAATCTAAGTAAGCCGAAAACCCAGAAATCCAAACCAAGAAAAGTAGTAGAGTGAAGGAAAACCAATTTAAATCAAGTAGTTTTAATCGCATAGGCCGAATTATGCGGGTTTCAAAAAAACATCAAAAATTTACTGAAAATTTCGGCAGAGTCTCCTTTGTAAATACTGGCTCCCAAACGGGATACAACATGAATAGTATACGAAATCACTAAAAAGGCATCCCCAAGCGGGAGCTTGCTCTTCGTCAATCGACGGTCACAACCATACAAGAAATATAATATACAACGCCAACGGCGATGATCAAAACTCAAACGGAAACTCAAAACCACCAGAAACATAACGAGCGACTCTAAGGTCGAAAGAATAACAACACTGGTCTCTATCTCAAAAATACATGTTTGGTTGATGGAACTTGTAGATACAACAGAATAATGATATACAAGATATATAATGGGGGTATGATACAAGTAAACCCACCTACTAGCAAATCACCCGAATGAAACTATGCCCGCAAAGCCGTAAGGAACCTGTACGGCAACCTGCAAGAAACTGGGGCACAACGGGGGTGAGTTGCCAACTCGTGAATAGAAAAACATCTACGCACAGAAATCGCATAAATAACGCAACCTAGGTCAATGATCATAATATATCCTCAAAAATATGTATAACAGGCAGCCTATAACAATGGCTAGGGTAATATCTAACCCGAGTGTAATCTCATGTGCCCGTGTCAGTGCCTCAGGTAGCAATATATCATATGAATGAGGTATGCATGCATGAAACAGAATACATGTAGATAAAGAAACTGTTTTCATAATTTAGTGAGATTTCCTTCGTATTTTTAAAACTGAGGTATCATAAATGAAATCAGTATCAACAGTGTCTAGCATCGACACAAAACATAAATCTCACTGTCTCGAAATATCAATGTCTCAATCTCAATATCTAGGGCGCCGTCAGTCCAGACCGGCCCCTACCATCCATCTCAAGACCACGACGGTATCCTCCGGATATCCGACGCGTCGGGTAATATCACCGGTAGGTAGTGCTCCCCAGCCAGGCTCAACGTCAACACCACATTCCTCTTGCCCCGGGGTACCATACCGGGCCCACCATGTACCCGTGACGGTTCCTCCACTCCTCGACACGGATCTCGAAAACCACAGCAAACTCATGGTGGACGACATTTACATCACTAGAAAACCGCAATTTACATATTTTAAAAGGTTAATAAGTTTAGAAATTTTGCGGCTTTCCCCCGAAATCCAGAAATATCATAAATCTCAAGAAGTCATCACAAGTGCATATGTCAATGCTAATGAATGTATATGGTATCAATGACCAAGTTGCAATGTATGATTAATAACTAGGCATGAACAATGGAATAACAGTATGCATGAAGTGACAAGTAATAACTACAATGTCTAAACTGGCATATAACCCAGGTACACTAATATCATATCAACCTACTAACTAACAAGCTAAGTCAAGCAAATATATTCTCTAAAGTGTACGTGACATGGCAATTACCGATGAAGATGTGTGTGAGCCGGCAAGTAGGTGTACGTGGTACATACGCATTATCGGTAATGGTGCTGGTGTCCTAACAGCATGCTATTAATAATGCAATAAGAAATTATAATATAAGTATGCGATGCGGAGCGAACAGTAAAAATGAGCGGGAGCTGAATACTAGACACAACGATAACTAAACTGTAATAATCTAATATAAGTCCTACAAATGGTGCCTTTTGAAATAACACGAATCATGGGGTTTTGAAAATAGGGGCTACGGTGTTTTTATGAAAAGATACATCGTTTTTGAAATATCCGTAGATTCCCTTGAGCTGTCTTTAAAAATACCCACGATTCGTTAGTTTTTGAAATAGGTAGGAGTCTAATCTAATCTAACAACTACACTAAACTATACGGCTGAACTAACAAGCTGAACTACAGGTAAGGAAACCGCCTATCATCTGAGTCGATACATATACCTACCTGTATATGTATAGTCGGTGATCCCGCCTCAATAATATCATATCCGATACCATATCTATAATCAGCCATCCCAAGTCAAGAGTGCGGATCAATCATCAAAATATAGCTCGTACGTAAATCCGTCGTACGGCATCCCAAATCTGGGTACGGGTCAATATCACATTCATCATACTATTCACCTGGTATCCTCTTTATCAAATATCATGATCGGGGTACTGATCTACGTCTAGTACATACTGATACCGCCTACGTATGCATGGACGTGTGTGAAACACTACGTCAAGGACCCGCTACAACGTCATGTCGTATCTAAGATACGAACCCAGCTATATCACCGATCTCACGGCCTCAAATCAAGTCTCATCGACTCAGCTCAATCCCAAGTATCATCCTCAATCCGTATGTGAACACATAGTCCCATACCCATGTGAACACATAACCATAAAGAATCCCATGAGCACATATCAATAGGAATGTATGCAAGTATGTATGTGTGTATGTGTAGTGCAACACTACCCTAGGGTTCGCAACACTAAAGTAATCCAACACACCAATATCCATCCTAAGCAACGTTATTAATCCCAAATAACATATAATAATTTTTTTGGTGTGTATACGTATCCGTATACACCACCACGGACTGCGGGGGTGCTATACGCCATCCACCCGACTTCTCCCCGTAGATATAAATCTACTCACCTGGTTCTCGCTAGCCGGTGCCGACGTCGCCACGCGCTTGCTTGTCGTCTCGAAGCCCACATGGGGTACCTACATATCATAACACACCATATCGCATTAAAATTCGACTCATGACCAAAACGACGCACGAATCCCACATAGGTCAAAACCTATGATTTGCTTCCACAAATCAACTTAAAAACCCTCGACGTCGGCGTACAAACGCCAAACCATCGAGAAAAACCCAAACACACTCATTTGCACGATCACAAGCACTAATTATACTATAAAATAGGTTAAAATTCTCAAAAACCCCAAATTCACCTTAAAAGCCATTTTTCCGAAAATCTAGCAAGCACAAATCACCGTTTTAGTACAAAACTCGATGTATAAATGAATCTAGCGGCCACAATATTCACTAAATATCTTAAATAAGTCATAAAAACAATTCCCATAATTTAATCTCATTAAATTCCAAAAGCCCTAAAATTCTAGTTTACAAAATACCTAAATTTTAACAATTTTATAGCAAAAATGCACAAACTACAATCTAGCTTGGATTTTCATGAAATAAAAGCATTAAACCACTCAATATAATATTTATAATGACATGAAACCTTAATTTGAATTTTATCTCACAAGAATATATTTATTTTAAAAACCTAGTTTTTCCCAAACCCTAACTTGAAGATTTATAACTAGCAATTCAACCACTTTAACACTTAACTAAGCTAACATAAGTATTAATCAACAATTTAGCTACAAGGTTAACATTATACCTCCACAATTTTGTAGATCCCATTTGAAATCTAGCCATCCAAAATGCTCTCTTGTCACCCCAATCCATGCATGTTAGGGCAAGCTAAATGGGTAGGAGTTGGATTTTGATTTAGCTTGATTTTTGTGTTGATTTTGGAAGGATTTTGTGAGGGTTTTTGAAGTGAAAAGGGGGTAAAAAAAATGGGGCTGATTGAGGAGGGGGGCTCGGCCAGCAAGTATAGGAAGGGGGTGTGGGGTGTGTGGGAGTGGGGAAGGAAAGTCTAAGTCAAAGCAAGACACCCCAAGTCAATACACAACCCTTCTCTCTTTATTCTTTTCTTTTCTTTTACCAAAAGAAGTGGGGAAAAGCTTTGGGGGGGGGGGGGCTGCTGAATTCAGCAGAAATGAGGAGGAAAATGGGTGTGTGTGAGTGTGGGTATGGGTGTGGGGTGATGGAAAATGATAAATAATATACCCCAAACATCCATTTACACTAAATTCACTATTTAAGCCTTTTTCTTCGATATTTTCTAAACCGTTTTGGCAAACAATTTCATTTCAAAAACCACATGATAAAATTTTATTTAATGTGTCATGATGCACAAAATTTGTTTCAACTCATTCCAATTTGTAATTTTCCCTAATTAAATGTATTAGTTACGGCTTAAAATAATAATAAAATAATTTTTTTTTCAGAAAATTTGAAATTTCACCAGTGGCTAAATAAACACCAAATACTAGCAATTACATAGCTAGAATATGTATATTTAATTTTTATAATAAGATATTTGTATTTTGACTTTTTACAGAAAACCCCTTTATTTTACCGATTTTTTTTGAAATTTCACCGAAACGATTTTCAAAACGTTACAATCTTCCCCCCTTAAAGAAATTCGGTCCCCGAATTTAAATTCAAACTCCTCCAAATACTAAAACATCTAAGAAAAACCATCAAGTCGTCGGGGCTCCGAAATTGTAAATACATAAAACAAATCGTAGCGCAGCGCATGCGCTTGAAAAATGAGCATATAACTCAAATCAAAACTCTGTCAAGCATCCCGCAATCATCGGAGTCATGGGGAAGACATCAATGCAAAATCCAAATCAAACCAATATGATATAACTCGAAACTATACATGTAAACATCGAATCTATATCTGTAAGTATCTGAAGGAAATGCATGCCAAATCTCTTTAAATCGCTGTGCAACGCGTATAACACTGCACAGTGGCGGACGTCTATCATAAGAAAATAACTATATACATATATACCTTTGTTTGAAATGTACGTTCCGCCGTTTTGGAAACAATTAGAAGGGTCTCCTTGTTTTAAACATTTCGTGTCATATCAGACACGTAGGTAAATACTGAGGCTATAGCTCACTTTTTGGAAATCCCTTCAATAACTATCAATGCATGCAAAAATATATTCAGGTACTGTCCTCTGACTAGTCCTGCTTAGTACGAAAACACATAGCAATATCATAAAAACGTACTGCTCTATATGAAATCAATCCCAAAATATGCACATGAATACTACGTGCGTCTGGTGCGCACGGAAATCAAAATCCATGAATGTGCCATACATGCGCACAGAAACAACATCTAAGTGCATCAGGTGTGCACGAAACATCTGTCGTAGGCAACGTGTGTGCCTGACAGCAAAATCAGGTGCATCTGACATGCACGAAAAATCTCGAATTAGTGCATCTGGTGTGCACCAAATCGCATCTCGTAACAGGCGCCCAACAGGCGCTAAAAATCCAAATCAGGTGCATCCATCATGCACGAAATTATGAAATCCAATATCAAGCGCCGAACGTGCGCAAAATCAATCAGGTGCACAAGGTGCACAAAACAAATATCGAGTATCACCATCGAAATCGAAGTCCAGTGCATCTAAGTGCACAAAAGGCGTATCACTGCACTGCAAGCATATATCAACTATACAGAGTGCAGGAACCAAATCGTGTGCATGCATACGCACAAAACCAACTCAACTGTTTAAAATCGTAAAATCACAAACATGTGAAACTGAAGCACGAAAATGATATCAAGTGCAACACTGTGCAAAATCGTAAATACTCAGTAGGTGCAACCATGGTCCATGAAAACAAATATCATGAAACTCAATCATCAAAATCAATCCTGCGAATAGATCGCCCAAAATACCCAAAATCAAGTATGGCGGAATAGTACTGCTCAAGCGCATCCTCTAAGAATCTCGGCCAACTGTCGCGGTCATTAGTGGGACGTCTCGTCGATGATCATGAACTCTGTCCTGCTGGCGTGCGTAACCATGACCACTCCTGGGTCAAGGTCTTCACTGTGAATTACCAATCTTTCGGTCCATTGGCTCATCGGTCCTGTCAGGTGTGCTAACGGGGACGATTCCGTTCTGGCACTTCTCTGGTCATCTCTTGGTCAATCATCGCGACCACTCGTAAGACAGCATATTACTGGCGTCGGCCTCTGGGTCTCTGAATGTACGTGATACATCTGATCCTGGGTGCAAGTATCATTGCAGCAGTGTCCTGAAAGGAATCCTGCTCACGGTCTCTTCCATGTTTTGTCCCTGCCAACTGTCCGGAAGTCATTGTCCTTTCCTATATCTGCATCTTGCTCTGGAACGACTGCATACTCATCGCGACTCCTTCTGGAAGGTAAGTCCCAGTACCATGCCTCGGCATGCGCAATGCCTCTCTGATGTCGGCGGAGTGGAACGTCATCTCATCTAGATCTGGTGCGAACCTCTTACTCCACTTTTCTCTAATGTCGTCTGCTTTGGAATCGTCTCGTCGCGGCTGCATGGACTGAGCTCCAACGGCTATCCTCGTATCTGGAGTCTCCCAAGAATGCATCTCACCACCTAGCATCCGAATTAAGTCGAGCCATCCGATCGAGTCGTCAAAACCTCATAATCCCCCAAGAGCTCAACCTCTTGGGCACAGTTTAATAGTATCGAGTACATACCACAGTATCGGTGGTCCAGCCGTAGAAGGGCAAACCCAAGCCTCACTAATGGCGTCGTAGAACTGCCGCAAACCCGAAGGTTCAAAGGCTTTCATACGGTCATTATGTTGAGTTAGGGTTTCATTCTTCTAGAGGGACCATGGAATTGCCTGCATGTCTTTCCGACTACTTTAAACTTGGAATAATAGGTTTCTGATATTCGATCGTCTCTGTCGACTCTCAACGTCTCCGCGTGAAGTCGTCTCTAGCTGGAATCAATCTATCTGATGACCTCGCATCGGGATAGGCGAACGATCCACATGTCCTAGTCAGTCATCATCGGGTGACTAGCGACCTTCTATAATTTATTCGTACAACTCGCCCCGCAATAGCTCCAACATATGGGGCGATATCTCGTCGCTCACAGTAACAACTGGCTCGCTCGTCTGCACGCTGTACAGTGCCTCAATCATCAGGAGTAAGCAACACACTAACGGTCATCAAAATCTGGCTGGCCTCCATCATTGGCTCAATCCTCTAGTGTCGATCAGCACCTCCGAGTAACCTCATAAAGGCGATCCGCCAAACGCTCGTAGCGCGGAAACACAGTAAAAAGACACATCTCTGCAATCGTGAGTCGCCGGAATTTCGCCCTGGTCAGTCCTCGTTCGTAACGAGCTTGTGCTGACCGCAACTCTAGCCGTAGCTCACCCTGCCCGTAACCGTAGCAGCAAAACCAAACTGGTACCGATGAGGCTAGATCAGGAAGGAATATAATACTGAACAAGGAAATGTACATCCTAAGGCTTCATAAGTGGAGTGGCGTGTCGTAAATATGCCGCGGAACATATCAACGGTACGTCACTCTACTTTAGTCACCTATTCCATCAACCAAGGGTCATCCTACGCTCTGAAGGTTAAAACCTAACGCTCTGATACCAACTTTGTCACGACCCGAAAGTACGGAACATGACCGGCACTTAAACTACGAAACGTCTCGAGGTGTTCGTAATCTAAGTAAGCCGAAAACCCAGAAATCCAAACCAAGAAAAGTAGTAGAGTGAAGGAAAACCAATTTAAATCAAGTAGTTTTAATAGCATAGGCCGAATTATGCGGGTTTCAAAAAAACATCAAAAATTTACTGAAAATTTCGGCAGAGTCTCCTTTGTAAATACTGGCTCCCAAACGGGATACAACATGAATAGTATACGAAATCACTAAAAAGGCATCCCCAAGCGGGAGCTAGCTCTTCGTCAATCGACGGTCACAACCACACAAGCAATATAATATACAACGCCAACGGCGAGGATCAAAACTCAAACGGAAACTCAAAACCACCAGAAACATAACGAGCGACTCTAAGGTCGAAAGAATAACAACACTGGTCTCTATCTCAAAAATACATGTTTGGTTGATGGAACTTCTAGATACAACAGAATAATGATATACAAGATATATAATGGGGGTATGATACAAGTAAACCCACCTACTAGCAAATCACCCGAATGAAACTATGCCCGCAAAGCCGTAAGGAACCTGTACGGCAACCTGCAAGAAACTGGGGCACAACGGGGGTGAGTTGCCAACTCGTGAATAGAAAAACATCTACGCACAGAAATCGCATAAATAACGCAACCTAGGTCAATGATCATAATATATCCTCAAAAATATGTATAACAGGCAGCCTATAACAATGGCTAGGGTAATATCTAACCCGAGTGTAATCTCATGTGCCTGTGTCAGTGCCTCAGGTAGCAATATATCATATGAATGAGGTATGCATGCATGAAACAGAATACATGTAGATAAAGAAACTGTTTTCATAATTTAGTGAGATTTCCTTCGTATTTTTAAAACTGAGGTATCATAAATGAAATCAGTATCAACAGTGTCTAGCATCGACACAAAACATAAATCTCACTGTCTCGAAATATCAATGTCTCAATCTCAATATCTAGGGCGCCGTCAGTCCAGACCGGCCCCTACCATCCATCTCAAGACCACGACGGTATCCTCCGGATATCCGACGCGTCGGGTAATATCACCGGTAGGTAGTGCTCCCCAGCCAGGCTCAACGTCAACACCACATTCCTTTTGCCCCGGGGTACCATACCGGGCCCACCATGTACCCGTGACGGTTCCTCCACTCCTCGACACGGATCTCGAAAACCACAGCAAACTCATGGTGGACGACACTTACATCACTAGAAAACCGCAATTTACATATTTTAAAAGGTTAATAAGTTTAGAAATTTTGCGGCTTTCCCCCGAAATCCAGAAATATCATAAATCTCAAGAAGTCATCACAAGTGCATATGTCAATGCTAATGAATGTATATGGTATCAATGACCAAGTTGCAATGTATGATTAATAACTAGGCATGAACAATGGAATAACAGTATGCATGAAGTGACAAGTAATAACTACAATGTCTAAACTGGCATATAACCCAGGTACACTAATATCATATCAACCTAATAACTAACAAGCTAAGTCAAGCAAATATATTCTCTAAAGTGTACGTGACATGGCAATTACCGATGAAGATGTGTGTGAGCCGGCAAGTAGGTGTACGTGGTACATACGCATCATCGGTAATGGTGCTGGTGTCCTAACAGCATGCTATTAATAATGCAATAAGAAATTATAATATAAGTATGCGATGCGGAGCGAACAGTAAAAATGAGCGGGAGCTGAATACTAGACACAACGATAACTAAACTGTAATAATCTAATATAAGTCCTACAAATGGTGCCTTTTGAAATAACACGAATCATGGGGTTTTGAAAATAGGGGCTACGGTGTTTTTATGAAAAGATACGTCGTTTTTGAAATATCCGTTGATTCCCTTGAGCTGTCTTTAAAAATACCCACGATTCGTTAGTTTTTGAAATAGGTAGGAGTCTAATCTAATCTAACAACTACACTAAACTATACGGCTGAACTAACAAGCTGAACTACAGGTAAGGAAACCGCCTATCATCTGAGTCGATACATATACCTACCTGTATATGTATAGTCGGTGATCCCGCCTCAATAATATCATATCCGATACCATATCTATAATCAGCTATCCCAAGTCAAGAGTGCGGATCAATCATCAAAATATAGCTCGTACGTAAATCCGTCGTACGGCATCCCAAATCTGGGTACGGGTCAATATCACATTCATCATACTATTCACCTGGTATCCTCTTTATCAAATATCATGATCGGGGTACTGATCTACGTCTAGTACATACTGATACCGCCTACGTATGCATGGACGTGTGTGAAACACTACGTCAAGGACCCGCTACAACGTCATGTCGTATCTAAGATACGAACCCAGCTATATCACCGATCTCACGGCCTCAAATCAAGTCTCATCGACTCAGCTCAATCCCAAGTATCATCCTCAATCCGTATGTGAACACATAGTCCCATACCCATGTGAACACATAACCATAAAGAATCCCATGAGCACATATCAATAGGAATGTATGCAAGTATGTATGTGTGTATGTGTAGTGCAACACTACCCTAGGGTTCGCAACACTAAAGTAATCCAACACACCAATATCCATCCTAAGCAACGTTATTAATCCCAAATAACATATAATAATTTTTTTGGTGTGTATACGTATCCGTATACACCACCACGGACTGCGGGGGTGCTATACGCCATCCACCCGACTTCTCCCCGTAGATATAAATCTACTCACCTGGTTCTCGCTAGCCGGTGCCGACGTCGCCACGCGCTTGCTTGTCGTCTCGAAGCCCACATGGGGTACCTACATATCATAACACACCATATCGCATTAAAATTCGACTCATGACCAAAACGACGCACGAATCCCACATAGGTCAAAACCTATGATTTGCTTCCACAAATCAACTTAAAAACCCTCGACGTCGGCGTACAAACGCCAAACCATCGAGAAAAACCCAAACACACTCATTTGCACGATCACAAGCACTAATTATACTATAAAATAGGTTAAAATTCTCAAAAACCCCAAATTCACCTTAAAAGCCATTTTTCCGAAAATCTAGCAAGCACAAATCACCGTTTTAGTACAAAACTCGATGTATAAATGAATCTAGCGGCCACAATATTCACTAAATATCTTAAATAAGTCATAAAAATAATTCCCATAATTTAATCTCATTAAATTCCAAAAGCCCTAAAATTCTAGTTTACAAAATACCTAAATTTTAACAATTTTATAGCAAAAATGCACAAACTACAATCTAGCTTGGATTTTCATGAACTAAAAGCATTAAACCACTCAATATAATATTTATAATGATATGAAACCTTAATTTGAATTTTATCTCACAAGAATATATTTATTTTAAAAACCTAGTTTTTCCCAAACCCTAACTTGAAGATTTATAACTAGCAATTCAACCACTTTAACACTTAACTAAGCTAACATAAGTATTAATCAACAATTTAGCTACAAGGTTAACATTATACCTCCACAATTTTGTAGATCCCATTTGAAATCTAGCCATCCAAAATGCTCTCTTGTCACCCCAATCCATGCATGTTAGGGCAAGCTAAAATGGGTAGGAGTTGGATTTTGATTTAGCTTGATTTTTGTGTTGATTTTGGAAGGATTTTGTGAGGGTTTTTGAAGTGAAAAGGGGATAAAAAAAATGGGGCTGATTGAGGAGGGGGGGCTCGGCCAGCAAGTATAGGAAGGGGGTGTGGGGTGTGTGGGAGTGGGGAAGGAAAGTCTAAGTCAAAGCAAGACACCCCAAGTCAACACACAACCCTTCTCTTTTTATTCTTTTCTTTTCTTTTCTTTTCTTTTACCAAAAGAAGTGGGGGAAAGCTTTGGGGGGGCTGCTGAATTCAGCAGAAATGAGAAGGAAAATGGGTGTGTGTGAGTGTGGGTATGGGTGTGGGGTGATGGAAAATGATAAATACTATACCCCAAACATCCATTTACACTAAATTCACTATTTAAGCCTTTTTCTTCGATATTTTCTAAACCGTTTTGGCAAACAATTTCATTTCAAAAACCACATGGTAAAATTTTATTTAATGTGTCATGATGCACAAAATTTGTTTCAACTGATTCCAATATGTAATTTTCCCTAATTAAATGTATTAGTTACGGCTTAAAATAATAATAAAATAATTTTTTTTTCAGAAAATTTGAAATTTCACCAGTGGCTAAATAAACACCAAATACTAGCAATTACATAGCTAGAATATGTATATTTAATTTTTATAATAAGATATTTGTATTTTGACTTTTTACAGAAAACCCCTTTATTTTACCGATTTTTTTTGAAATTTCACCGAAACGATTTTCAAAACGTTACACAAATTAACCCACATGAAAGGATTCAATTTCAATTTCTAACTTTAACCCTTCTCTTGAATTTCATCACACAACCAACAACAACCAAATTAACACTTTAAAAACCTATTTTAGCATAATCAAACTACAAATTAAACATTAGATTAGAATTATACCTCTCAAGTTTGAAATCCTAGGTTCTCTAGCCTCCAAAGACACCTCTTTTCACCATGCTTTAAACCAATTTGAATGTTAGAAGAGGTAGAATAGGGATTAGTTTTGAATTAGTGAAGGAATTGTGGATTTTTTTGATGTGTTTTGAGATGAAATTGAAGCAAAAGAGATGGAAATTTGGGGGAAAAAATGGGGCTGCTGCTGGTCATTTTCGGCCATGGGAGGAAGTGGGGAGTTGTGAGGGAATGGTGTGAAGAAAAAACTAAGTCAAAGCCCCTCCCAATTACCATAATACCCCCACCTACATAAACATATAAAAAAACCTTTATTTTAACCATTCTTTTCACATAAAAGAAGTAAAAAGGAGAGGGAAAGTGAGTGGGCTGCTGTTGGTGGTGGTGGGGCCGGCCATGAGTGGGTGAGGATGGGTGAGAGAGAGTACAAGAAAATTCCATGCAAAAAGAACCCCTCAAGTTACCAAATTGCAAGTTTTCGTTAATTTCACCAAAAAAGCCTTTTTTTCTTCAATAATTTCTAACACCGTTTGGCAGATTCATTTTGTTTCAAAAACAACATGTTAAAATTATGTTTAATGTGTTATGATGCACAAAATTTGTTTCAACTCATTCCAATTTGTAATTTTCCCTAATTAAATATATTAGTGACGACTTAAAATAATAATAAAATAAAAATTTTTTTTCAGAAAATTTGAAATTTCACCAGTGGCTCAATAAACACCAAATACTAGCAATTACATAGCTAGAATATGTATATTTAATTTTTATAATAAGATATTTGTATTTTGACTTTTTACAGAAAACCCCCTTATTTTACCGATTTTCCGTAATTTCACCGAAACGATTTTCAAAACGCTACAATCTTCCCCCCTTAAAGAAATTCGGTCCCCGAATTTAAATTAAAACTCTCCCTAAATACGAAAATATCTAAGCAAAACCATTAAGTCGTCGGGGCTCCGAAATCATAACTATATAAAACAAATCGTAGCGCAACGCATGCGCATGAAAAATGAGCATATAACTCAAAATCAAAACTCCATCCAGCATCCTGCAATCATCGGAGTCAAGGTGAAGACACGCATGCCAAATCCAAAGCAAAACCGATATGATATAATCTCGAAACTATACATGTAAATATCAACTCTATATATGTAAATATCTGAAGAAAATGCATGCCAAATCTTTTAAAGTCGCTGTGCAATGCGCATACACTGCACAGTGGCGGACGCCTCTTATAAGATGATAACCATATACGTATATATCTTTTGTTTAACATGTACGTTCCGCCATTTTTTTTGAAAATAATTTAGGAAAGGGTTCCCTTATTTTTTTTTAAATGTTTCGTGTCCTATCAGACACGTAGGTAATACTAAGACTATAGCTCGCTTTTTGAAAATCCCCTTCGATAGCTATCAATGCATGCAAAATATACTCAGGTACTGTTTTCTGACTAGTCCTGCTCAGTACGAAAACCATAATAACATCATAAAAACGCACTACTCCATAAGAAATCAATCCCAAAATACGCATATGAATACTATGTGCGTCTGGTGTGCACGGAAATCAAAATCCATATATGTGCCAACATGTGCACAGAAACAAGATCCAAGTGCATCGGGTGTGCACGAAACATCTGTCATAGGCAACGTAGGTGCCTGACAGCAAAAATCAGGTGCATCTGACATGCACGAAGAATCTCGATTTAGTGCATCTTGTGTGCACCAAAATCGCACCTCAAAACATGCGCCCAACATGCGCGAAAATCCAAATCAGGTGCATCCATCGTGCACGAAATCATGAAATCCAATATCAAGCCCCGAACATGCGCAAAATCCAATCAGGTGCACAAGGTGCACAAAACAAATATCGAACATCACAATCGAAATCGAAGTCCAGTGCATCTAAATGCACAAAAGGCGTATCACTGCACTGCAAGCATATATAAACTATACAGAGTGCAGGAACCAAATCGTGTGCGTGCATACGCACAAAATCAACTCAAATGTCTAAAACCGTAAAATCACAAACAGGTGAAACCAAAGCACGAAAACGATATCAAGTGCAACACTGTGCCAACATCGTAAATCCTCAATCATCAAAATCAAATCATGCGAATAAATCACCAAAAACATCGAAATCAATAATGGCGGAATAGTACCGCTCAAGCGCATCCTCTAAGAATCTCGGGCCAACTGTCGCGGTCACTAGTGGGACGTCTCGTCGATGATCATGAACTCTGGCCTGTTGGTGTGCGTAACAATGACCACTCCTGGGTCAAGGTCTTCACTGGGAATTACCAATCTCTCGGTCCATCGGCTCATCGGCCCTGTCAGGTGTGCTAACGGGGATGATCCCATTCTGGCACGTCTCTTGTCATCTCCCGGTCAATCATCGCGACCACTCGTAAGACAGCATATCACTGGCGTCGGCCTCTGGCTCTCTGAATGTACGTGACACATCTGATCCTGGGTGCAAGTATCATTGCAGCAGTGTCCTGGAAGGAATCCTGCTCACGGTCTCTTCCATGTCTCGTCTCTGCCAACTGTCCGGAAGTCATCGTCCTTCCCTATATCTGCATCTTGCTCTGGAACGGCTGCATACCCATCGCGACTCCTTCTGGAAGGTATATCCAGTACTCTGCCTCGGCATGCGCATCGCATCTCTGATGTCGGCGGAGGGGAACGTCATCATATCCAGATCTTGTACGAACCTCTTACTCCATTTTTCTCTAATGTCGACCGTTTCGGACTCGTCTCATCGTGGCTGCATGGACTGAGCTCCAACGGCTATCCTCGTATCGGGAGTCTCCCAAGAAATGCATCTCTCCACCTAGCATCCGAATTAAGTCGAACCATCCAATCGATTGTCAAAAGCTCATAATCCCCCAAGGGCTCAACAACTTGGGCACAGTTTACTAGTATCGAGTACATACCACAGCATCGGTGGTCCAGCCGTAGAAGGGCAAACCCAAGCCTCACTAATGGCGCCGTGGAACTGCCGCAAACCCGAAGGTTCAAAGGCTTTCACACGGTCATTATGTCGAGTTAGGGTTTCATTCTTCTAGAGGGACCATAGAATTGCCTGCATGTCTTTCCGACTACTTTAAACTTGGAATAATAGGTTTCTGACATTCGATCATCTCTGTTGACTTTCAACGTCTCCGCGTGAAGTCGTCTCTAGCTGGAATCAATCTATCTGATGACCTCGCATCGGGGTAGCGAATGAACCACATGTCCTAGTCATTCATCCTCGGTGACTAGCGACCTTCTATCATCTCTTAGTACAACTCGTACTGCAATAGCTCCAATATCTGGGGCGATATCTCGTTGTTCGTAGCAATAGCTGGCTCGCTCGTCTGTACGCTGAACAGTGCCTCGACCATCACGAATACGCAATACATCATCGGTCATCAAAATCTGGTTGGCCTCTATCAGTGGCGCAATCCTCTGGTGCTGATCTGCACGTCTGAGTAATCTCATACAGCGATCCATCCAACGCTCGTGGCGCAAAAACACAATAAAAAGACACATCTCTGCAATTGTGTGTCGCCGAAATTATGCCCTGGTCAGTCCTCGTCTGTAACGAGCTCGTGCTGACCGCAACTCTAGCCGTAGCTCTCTCTGCCCGTAATCGTGGCAGCAAAACCATAACTGGTACCAATGAGGCCAGATCATAGGAAGGAATATAATACTGTGCAAGGAAATGTACATCCTAAGGCTTCTTAAGCAGAGTAGCGTATCGTAAGTATGCCGCGGAACATACCCACGGTACGTCACTCTACTTTAGTCACCTATTCCATCAACCAAGAGTCATCCTACGCTCCGAAGGTAAAACCTAACGCTCTGATACCAACTTTGTCACGTCCCGAAAGTACGGAACATGACCGGCACTTAAACTACGAAACGTCTCGAGGCGTACGTAATCTAAGTAAACCGAAAACCCAGAAATCCAAACCAAGAAAAGTAGTAGTGTGAAGGAAAACCAATTTAAATCAAGAAGTTTTAATAGCATAGCCGAATTATGCGTTTTTAAAAAAAACATCAAATATTTCCTGAAAATTTCGGCAGAGTCTCCTTTGTAAATACTGGCCCCCAAACGGGATACAACATGAATAGTACACGAAATCAATAAAAAGGCATCCCCAAGCGGGAGCTAGCTCTTCGTCAATCGACGGTCACAACCACACAAGCAATATAATATACAACGCCAACGGCGAGGATCAAAAACTCAAAACCATAAGAAAACCACAGAAATAAAACGCGCGACTCTAAGGTCGAAAGAATAACATCTCTGGTCTCTATCTCAATAAATACATTTTTGGTTGATGGAACTTCTACAACAGAGTAATAATATACAAGTTATATAATGGGGGGTACGATACAAGTAAACCCACCTACTAGCAAATCACCCGAAGGAACTATGCCCGCAAGCCGTAATGAAACCTGTACGGCAAACCTGCAAGAAACTGGGGCACAACGGGGGTGAGTTGCCAACTCGTGAATAGAAAAACATTTACGCACAGAAATCGCATAAATAACGCAACCTAGGTCAAAGATCATAATATATCCTTAAATATATGAATAACATGCAGCCTATAACAATGGCTAGGGTAATATCTAACCCGAGTGTGATCTCATATGCCCGTGTCAGTGCCTCAGGTAGCAATATATCATATGAATGAGGTATGAATGCATGAAAACAGAATACATGTAAATGAAGAAACTGTTTTCATAAATTAGTGAGATTTCCTTTGTATTTTTAAAATGAGGTATCATAAATGAAATCAGCATCAACAGTGTCCAGCATCGACACAAAACATAAATCTCAATGTCTCAAAACCTCAGGCTCCGGCTATCCGGACTGGCCTGTATCATCAAATCTCAGTACCTCAATATCTCGAAATCTCAATGTCTCAATCTCAATATCTAGGGCACCGTCAGTCCATGCCGGCCCTTACCATCCATCTCAAGACCACGACGGTATCCTCCGGATATCCGACGCGTCGGGTAAAATCACCGGTAGGTAGTCTCCCCCTGCCAGGCTCATCGTCATCACCACGAGCTTCTTGCCCCCGGGTACCTTACCGGGTCCACCATGTACCCGAAACGGTTCATCCAACTCCTCGAATCGGGTCTCGAAATCCATCAGCAAACTCATGGTGGACGACTCATACATCATGGGAAAAACCGCGCTTTTTATTTAAAAAGAGAAAGAAGAAGTTTGTATATGTTTTGTGGTTTTCCCCAATCCAGAAAATCTCATGGAAATCCGAATCCAAAACCTCAATAGCACGTAAAAAGTGAATATATGCATGAGAATCCATGAATGCGGCATAACAATGAATAACAGTATGCATGAAGTAGCAGGTAATAACTAGAATGTCTAAACTAACATATAAGGCAAGTACACTAATATCATGTCTAAACTATTAGCTAACAGGCTATGTCAAGCAATAATATTTTCTAAGGTGTACGTGACATGGCAATTACCGATGAAGATGTGTGTGAGCCGGCAAGTAAGTGTACGTGGTACATACGCATCATCGGTAATGGTGCTGGTGTCCTAACCACAAGATATCAACAGTAGAATATGAAGCATAATATAAGCATGTGATGCGGAGCGAACAACAATAATGAGCGGGAGCTGAATACTAGATGCAACGATAACTAATCTGCATTAACCTAATATAAGTCCTACAATGGTGCCTTTTGAAATAACACGAATCGTGGGGTTTTGAAAATAGGGGCTACGGTGTTTTTTTAAGAAAAGATACGTTTTTTTTGAAATATCCGTAGAATCCCTTGACTTGTCTTTTAAAATACGCATGATTCGTAAGTTTTAAAATAGGTAGGAACCGAATCTAATCTAACAACTAACTAAACTAAAGGGCTAAGCTACAAGCTAGACTACAGGTAAGGAAACCGCCTAACATCTGAGTCGATACATATACATACCTGTATATATATTAGTCGGTGATCCCGCCTCAATAATATCATATCCGATACCATATCTATAATCAGACATCCCAAGTCAAGAGTGCGGATCAATCATCAAGATATAGCTCGTATGTAAATTCGTCGTACGGCATCCCCAAATCTGGGTACGGGTCAATATCACATCCATCATACTATTCACCTGGTATCCTCTTTATCAAATATCATGATCGGGGTACTGATCTACGTCTAGTACAATACTGATACCGTCTAAGTATGCATGGACGTGTGTGAAACACTACGTCAAGGACCCGCTACAACGTCATGTCGTATCTCAAATACGAACACTGCTATATCACCGATCTTACAGCCTCAAATCAAATCTCATCGACTCATCTTAAATTCCAAGTACTATCCTCATTATCCATGCATGCGTATATGAATGTACATATGCATAGTCCCATACCCACGCATATATACATATATACACATCCCAATCTGCGCATAAGAAAGTAAAGTATGCAAGTCTGTGTGTGCGTATGTGGGTATAACAACTACTCTAGGGTTTCGCAACTAACCCAAAGGTACTCCATGAACTCATAAACATAACATGAATGAACATTCTCGTATCATAAAACACATATATAACATATATATATGAGCTACACTACGGACTGCGGGGGTGCTATACGCCATCCACCCGACTTCTCCCCGTAGATATAAATCTACTCACCTGGTCCTCTCTCGCCGGTGCCGACGTCGCCACGCGCTTGCTTGTCGTCTCGAAGTCCACATGGGGTACCTACATATCATAACGCACCGTATCGCATTAAAATCCGACTCATGACCAAAACTACTCACGAATCCCACATAAGTCAAAACCTATGGTTGCTTTCACAAATCAACCCAAAAACCCTCGACGTCGGTGTACAAACGCCAGACCATCGAGAAAAACCCAAATACACTCATTTGTACATTCACGAACACTAATTTTAATATAAAATAGGTTAAAACTCACAAAAACCCCAATTTCACTTAAAAAGTCATTTTTCCGAAAATCTAGCAAGCACAATTCGCCGTTTTTGTACAAAACATGATGTTTTAACAAAACTAATGGCCATAAGGCTCACTAACTATCTTAATTAAGTCATACCAATGTTAATTAGATTTTAAACTTAATTCTTAATATCAATCTCAAAAAAATCTAGTTTGCAAACATAACCAATTTTAACAATTTCATAGCAAAAATACACAAACTACAATCTAGCTTAGATTTGTATGATCTAAAGTATTAAACTACACTTAATAATATTAATGAAGTCATGAAAAACCTAATTATATTTTTACTCTAACATTTGAAAATATTTTACAAAACCAAGTTTGCACTAGAAATCGAAAAATTGCGCAAATATCGCGGATTTGCGACAAAATGGTCACAACATTGCACAATCACCCAATCCACACAACTAGCTAGATACAACACTCAAATTAACCCACATGAAAGGATTCAATTTCAATTTCTAACTTTAACCCTTCTCTTGAATTTCTTCACACAACCAACAACAACCAAATTAACACTTTAAAAACCTATTTTAGCATAATCAAACTACAAATTAAACATTAGATTAGAATTATACCTCTCAAGTTTGAAATCCTAGGTTCTCTAGCCTCCAAAGACACCTCTTTTCACCATGCTTTAAACCAATTTGAATGTTAGAAGAGGTAGAATAGGGATTAGCTTTGAATTAGTGAAGGAATTGTGGATTTTTTTGATGTGTTTTGAGATGAAATTGAAGCAAAAGAGATGGAAATTTGGGGGAAAAAATGGGGCTGCTGCTGGTCATTTTCGGCCATGGGAGGAAGTGGGGAGTTGTGAGGGAATGGTGTGAAGAAAAAACTAAGTCAAAGCCCCTCCCAATTACCATAATACCCCCACCTACATAAACATATAAAAAAAACCTTTATTTTAACCATTCTTTTCACATAAAAGAAGTAAAAAGGAGAGGGAAAGTGAGTGGGCTGCTGTTGGTGGTGGTGGGGCCGGCCATGAGTGGGTGAGGATGGGTGAGAGAGAGTACAAGAAAATTCAATGCAAAAAAAACCCCTCAAGTTACCAAATTGCAAGTTTTCGTTAATTTCACCAAAAAAGCCTTTTCTTCTTCAATAATTTCTAACACCGTTTGGCAGATTCATTTTGTTTCAAAAACAACATGTTAAAATTATGTTTAATGTGTTATGATGCACAAAATTTGTTTCAACTCATTCCAATTTGTAATTTTCCCTAATTAAATATATTAGCGACGACTTAAAATAATAATAAAATAAATTTTTTTTTCAGAAAATTTGAAATTTCACCAGTGGCTCAATAAACACCAAATACTAGCAATTACATAGCTAGAATATGTATATTTAATTTTTATAATAAGATATTTGTATTTTGACTTTTTACAGAAAACCCCCTTATTTTACCGATTTTCCGTAATTTCACCGAAACGATTTTCAAAACGCTACAGGACTGTACCCAAAAACCACCGTTTTGCACGCCCTCTTGGACGTGGTAAGGTGGAAATCAAAGCAAGGTGGGAATCACACAAGACTCTATGACGATCTCGGGTTAACAGACTACTCTGTACCAGTGTCACCAGAGAACTGCCATCTGACGTAAGGTATAATACCATCTGGGAGTTCTCGGAGAGTCCGTCCAGTGTACCCAGTCTCCACTGAGCACCCGTATATCATCTCTGATGTCAAACACCAATGGATATGGGATCATCCATTGCCCATCTGTATGGGTCGAGAAGGTATACGCTAGTCTACTCTGGTATATCGATGCCCCGTCTCGATATACCCACGACTAGGGACTTTGAAGGATGTACTTATGGACTACCATGTCCCCACTAGTATGATCTGCATCATAGTCCAGATAGTCAAGTACACATCCTAAGGGCTTTACCAACATGTAACAGAGAGACAATCAGTGTACACGTTAAGGTAAAGATCAACCAGATAGCATACTATCATGTCGAGCAAGAAAGTCCTCCCTATATATGTCCCAGCATCCACTACAATATACATCCTATGTATAGCAATGGCCTCTAGGGCATACATATAACTAACAATCTCCCACTTGCACTAGGGCCATCTGATAGCAGTGGTTGTAGTATCTCATACTCAACCATCCCATAAAAGTCTCTCTCTGGGAAAAGGCCTTTGTGAGTGGATCCGCCGTGTTGTCCTCTGAGTCTACTCTCCTAACCTTGATCTCCTTGGAGATCAACTATCTCCATGATCAGGTGATACTGCCTTAGAATATATCTGGATCACTGATGGGACGGACGTTCCTTGGCATAAGCCACAACTCCATTGTCACACAATGGGAGGAACTAAGTTCATCTCATGAACAAATATACATCCAGACTGCCTCTTTGGTAGTATCTTAAGTAGCGATGTATCGAGCCTTTATCGTCTAGTATGCCACGGTATCTAGCTTGGAACTCTTCCAACATACCGTCCCTTTACTGAGGGTAAAGACAATGCCTGTGACTGACTTTCAGTCGTCCTTATCACTCTGGAACCCTTCCAGTGATTCTCCCCAGGATCGATTAATACCATCTCATTATAACTAGTGAGAATCCTAACATCCAATTAGATCTATCTCATAGATCCAAAACCCAGGATTTAGAAGGTATCACTTTGATCCTATATGGAGAATCATTGTGATAAGCGGAGATTGACCGAGCGTATCATAGGAAACTCCTTCCCTATCAAGAGCATGTCATCCACGTACTCTACGAGGATCGGCACTATACTCCCTACTACCTTTTTGTTTATACAAGGTTCATCTACCATTTTGATGATGTCAAACTCTTTGACTAACACATCAAAACAGATGTTCCAACTCCGCGATACCTGCTTTATCCTATAAAGCATCTTGTACAGGTTTCCGCTGCTCCCACTGTCTACGAAGCCCTCTGGCTGTGTACTTATAGATGTTCTCTTCTAAAACATCATTTAGAAAAGCAGTCATGGCACCCAACCGCCAGATATCGTAGTCATGGTATGTAGCCGTGGCAAGTAGGATCTGGATGGACTTAAGCATAGCCACTTGAAAAGGTTTCATCATTATCCACGCCTGGTCGATGACGAAAAGCTTTAATAAGCCTAGCTTTGAAAGTCTCAACTTTTCCATCTACACCAAGTAATCTTCTCAAGATATACTTGCTCCTGATGGGGATTTAACCCTTCAGATATAGCAACCAAAGTCCATACTTTGTTGGTGTACATGGATTCCATCTCAGATCACTAAGCATCCAGCCATTCTTACAGAGTCTTAGTCCTGATGGCCAGCTCGAAACTAGTTGGGTCATCATCTCATGATGAAATCCTCGCTCCCACTGTCATAGAGTAACCGAAGTATCTCTCAGGTGGGTGAGGAACCCTACTAGATCGGCGGAGAGGCTGAGGTTCGTTGGTAACTATTGAATCCTTTGGTTCTTTCAAATCATCAGCTGCAGTTTGTATAGCTGGAACATTTCCAGTTCTACATAACAGATCTTGCCTCGAGCTTGTCCGGATTTTGCTTTTAGACATAGCCCAGACAACCCCAAATCTTAACTAACTTAAGATATGGGCTCTTCCCTTTCCATATCACATATGAAGTGGTAGGCAACTGATTTGATTCGAACCCTATTCAATAGGTATGCAGCTTCTCAAGCACGTAACTCCCAAAAAGGAAATAGGTAACTCAGTAGTACTCATCATAGAGCATACCATATCGAATAGGGTGCAATTGCTCCGCTCCGATATACCATCGTGCTATGGTGTATACGGAGGAGTAATGCTGAGAGAGAATCTCATTCTCCTTTAGAAAAGTCCAAGAATTTCGTGCTCAAGTATTCTCCTCCTTGATCTCATCAAAGGACATAATACTTATACCCGTTTTAGTTCTCTACTTCTAACTTATATTCTGTGAATATCTCAAATGGTTCGGACTTATGTTTCAACAGGAACATATGTCTGAATCAAAAGAGATCATCAGAGAATTTAATGAAGTATAAAGAACCGGTCTTGGCAATTGTAGACAGGGGACCTACATACATCAACATGTATCATCCCAAGAGTTCACTAACTCTTTCTCTGTTTCCAGTAAACGGAGCTATGGTCATCTTATCTCTGTGACATGACTGGCAAGTTTCACAAGATGTAAATTCAAACTGATTTAAATATGCATCTAAAATGTAACTTCAGCCAGTCGGATCGCATTGATATGACCTAGTCTACAATGCCTCAAGAAGGATTCGTTCATATCTGAACTCTTCCTCTTGTGTGTGTTCCGTATACTAAGAACTGTATTTTGATTTAGAACATCAATGCTTTTAGATAATGTGCCTGAACCGATCAAGTTTTGATATAGGAAATGTTCAAAACATTATCCAACAATACAAAATTTTATCATTTCTTTACTTATAAAGAGACTGATATGATTTTGTATATCAGGTTCGGTATCTAATAACATTCGTTCAGAATCAATGTATTTGTAATACAGGGTGACAGTGACCAACAGACTTTGCTGCAACACTTGCCCCGTTTTCTGCCTCATGAAACTTATCACCCGTTCTCAGTTCTCTACCTAGCTGTAGCCCTATGTAACAGATTACATATCTGTGATCCTGATCTGGTATCACATACCCAGGATGCGGAGGATACTGAGAAACAGTTCTTTGTAATGAACACACCCGAAAATGATGCATCAGCATGCACTCTCTTCGTTTGGGCGGCACGGGAATTCTGGTAATCCCCAATTTCCTGCTCTGTCTTATAACAATTATAAGTTGGAGCGGGACCAACGTTCCCCAGCTCAGAATAACAAGTGGGTTCGGTCAATATCCGTATTATTATCTTGATTAAGGCATGATATGGTCGCTACCTGGAGAGAGAGAGAAGAAAACACTCAGCGTGCGCTCTTGCAAAAATAGATTGGTTATTATTTTATCTAATCAGGATGGCTACCACTGTTTTTATCAAATTTTCCTTCAAACCCTAAAAGGAAAGACTAGTCGGGATTAATTACACACTACAAGTTTGCCAATCTTTCAGCCAGGCCAGTGTCGGTACTTTGAGGGAGGTCCCTCGTGCTCTCGCACGAACCTAATTAATGTAAACCTCATTTTCCCAGAGGCGTAACCTCGTTAACACCTTTCTAGACACCTACTTGATCGGCTAATTGTAATGTGTAAAACTCTCCCAGGAGTAACTTTTACTCGCAGCGGGTATCGGGATCCAACTATCTCATAGAAGGTATGCAATCTCATTGCAAATTTCAACACTTGAAATTCCCGATAATATTTTTCCCCTGGCGTCCTATGACCTTGACGCAGGCCAACAAACCATAGTCCGCTAGTCAAGTTCAACCCGTCATTTCTTGATTGAATTAAACCCACCCGCACGACCCTTGACGCAGGCCAACAAAGTCGCACGACTAATCCAATCTGCATCATATGCATAAACAGATAAATACTAGTTAGCTACCACACACTACGCCTTGACGCAGGCCAACAAACGTAGCACGAATACTAACTAGCACTTATCTGAAATGACGGAGGGCTACGCCAGGTTTTTCTGAAAACCTATTGCGTAATGAACTTGATATCGTTGTAGAATCAAATGATTTTAAAAATGGAGTGCTTTTGAGGCTTTTCTAGTTTTGCTAAAGGAGTCACTCCCGGTGAAGGGATCGTCGGTCCTTTCCTCATCGAATAAGGTGCGGGATATATCATATATATCACTGTGCAAAGCAAAAACTCTTAAAAGCAATCAAAAGACAAACCGAGTGTGTAGCATCTGCCAGTTATTGCTAAAGGAGTCACTCCCGGTGAAGGGATCTCGGTCCTTTCCACATCGAATAAGGTGCAGGATATATCATATATACCGCTGTGCAAAGCAAGAACTGTAGCTACCTGTTTTATTTTGAAATTCGATTCTACAACATCTTAGGTTTCTTTTTATTTCATTAATCATATTAATGAAGTCCCATCATTTAAGTACCTAAACATCACAGATAAATACGACGTACACTTATGCCATCCGCATTCGCCTCGATGTCCCCTCATGCACCGTTAGGTTAGGTAACTAACGGCAGAGCGGGGCAGGGCTAGCGCGGGTGTAAAACATAAGTAACGTCTATATAATATATCATATATACTATATACTGTATCTATCACAGAACATATCACATGATCACATCACAGATATCGCAGCAGAAGAATCATATGAAATATTGGATATACTAGGACGTCCGTGTTTTCAATACGAGCCAGTATAAAACACGGATTCCACGGTCGTGATGAATAGCCAAACCCACACCCCTAGACCCCTACGAGAGCGGTAAGCAACCCTACCAATTCTAGAGTTAGGAGACCCGGACTCGACTCCTCGAGTTGGTCTCCCACTGGACTCCAGAACCCGGTTACTTGTGCTCCCCTCATTGGGTCTATCCTAGTGCGGAAAAGTAAATAATATCCAAATGGTGACATCTTCCGCAGCCTGGAAGTGCCCCAATAAAAGAATATTACATACAAGTTTTTACATGAATGAAAATGAAAAACACTCATCTCACATAAAAACCCCCGGCTATTCAAACACGACGATCCAATATAACATATCCAGCAACACATAACATCACATGTCATCAACATAAGTAAACATGCGTATCCCAATTGTCGTTGACATATAGCAACGAAACCGGCGATATCACATATTACACTTACGGTCACAGAAAAGAAAGTGTAAAAGTACAACAGTTGGAATCCGCAACCTGCATAGACATCGCATGCCTAATCAAATGAATTCCTTAGACATCACATGCCTAACAATTATAAACCTCGCATTTTAGTCTCAAAATCGAAAACACTTTTCAATATCAAGTCGGGCAATTCAACAGGATTCCCGACATACTGATCGAATGCTCGTCGCAGACTTTAATAGGCGGCCGCACCCCCGACGCCGTCGACGAAGTGCACCAAGGCGGAACACCGCTACCGCTAGCACCCGAACGGATGCTTTCGGCGACGGGGTTCTCCTACAGTCACTTGGTCGGGGCTATGGAGTGAGGCTGTCTATTAAGTTTACCCGGCGAGTATCCGCGTACGTTACGTGATTGCGACGGACTTTTGATCACATCAAAATTCCGTGGCAACCGATCAAGTGAGACTAAAGTGCTATGTTTATAACATTCATTCAGTTATCTCATAACTACTTGTGAATTCCAATTATTGTATCCCATTCCAGATAAATAGAAAATGTTAAACTTTCCGATCGAACATTCAAACACCCAAGTTTTCCCGATACAGATCAACTCATGAAATAAGTTCAAAGACATTCACTTCATGCCTCAGTATCAACGGTCCAGCCGTAGAAAGGTCAAGCCAACGCCTCACATGTGGCACGCCGTACTGCCCCAAACCCGAAGGTTCAAAGGGCAGTTCAAGACGGTCACATAATCGAGTTAAGGTTTGTTGTCTTCTAGAGGGTCCATTGCGTTACTTGCACTACTTAGAACGTCTTTAAACCACGGAAAAATCCAACACTTGGAAATTTCCCGGTAGGGGAAAAAGTGGGTATTTATATCCGGTCGAACCTTTTAACATATTCTAAAATTATCCGGAAAAGCACACAGACAAAATTTGACGATCCGATCGAAACACCGAGTCCCCAATACAACCCAGAAAATTCAACTCTTGAATAATTATTAAAAATTCCCAGGAAAACCAGTACTGCAATTTAAGAATTACTGTACAAAATTCAATGCATAAAGAGACTAAACGGCCGCGGAACCGCCGCACGAGGCATGCTCGTGCCGCGGAACCGCGGCGGTTTAATGGAATTAGGCTGTCGAATTTCACAGTAACTCTTAGATATTCCTGCTGATTTTTCTGCATATTTTTAATTCTCAAAAATCCACAAAAAACAAAAAAGTACAGAGAGCAATTTTTGAATTAGGGTTTCGGTTCGATCGGACTTCTAACTCCGTCTACGCATCGCCTAAGGCTCTAGCTAGGCTCTGATACCACTGTAGGGTTCCTAGGCACACTAATGAGGTCTCACAAGGCATCAACCATGCCAATTTCAAATTTTACAAGTGCCGAGAAACCCTAATACGGATCGTTAAATAGATTTTAGGCGAAACAAAGAAACTAGTTAACAACTTAACTAAAAGAACGGAAATACAACCTTTGTAGATCCGGTCCTCCACCTCCATAGCTCCATGATGAATTCTCCTCGCTGTCCAAATAGAATCCCGGGCTCTAGCGTCGGTTTCATCGGAGAAATGGGCGGGCTTGGTCGTCGGCTTCGATGCCGAAGATGATCTACGTCGAGACAACACTAGATCAAGCTCCAACTTCACCAAGTCAAGAAACTTATGAAGAAAACACCCTATACTACTTGGCAAGAGGTAGAGGATGAAGAAATAGGAAGTGGGTTCACTTTAGAATTGGATTTCTCACTCTTTTCATCAAATCACCATTGGTGGTGCAAGCTTTTCTTCTTTGTAAAGATGATGAAGAAGAAGAAGATGAATATGATAAGTCTTTTAAAAATAGAAAAGAAAATGAATACTTATCATATTCAAACCATGATCAAGTGTAGAGACTAAACTAAGGTTAGGTGAATGGTTAGGTTATGCATGAAAACAAAAATGGAAGGCTTTTTCAAAGCTTCATGAAGCTTCAAAAATCAACCATTTCTTTACTTTCCTAAAAAGGAAATAAACTAAATAAATGGTTAAGAAAAGATAACAAAACCCTAGCCATTCACTTAAACATGGTTTAAAGTCTTACACAAACCCAAGTTTGCATGTATCATCAAACATGATACAAACTAGTGCACTAAAGTATATCATATATACAATATGAACATGCGAGTGAGAAAATCCATTTAATGTGAACCAATACTAGTTAATGCAAAGTAATATATCAAATATATAATTATGCATTAAATCATTAAATCAACAATTGATTTAACGATTCGGTCATATCGCATGTGACCGACTAATATCCAATGTATCGGCTTATCGAATCAATCCTTGATTCGATAACTAGGTTATATCGCATACAACCTTATCGATACATTCATCGCGAGAATAGAATACGGTATCACATACACGCATTATTCTCGGTCCCGCACATATCTCATATGCGCTCCTATTTCGTTTCGCTTGAGCCAGGAAACCTCTGTGTAGGACTCCAAAGACTCGTCAATACGCCGGCAGCAGGTGATGATCATATCAAACACCCACAAGCCGCAAGCGGTCTGCTAAACGTAACGGCCACCCGGGTATTGAGCGATCAGAAGATCGACGAGCAAGCCCGCTCATACTCCTGTGAATCCAACCAGTAACACTTACCGTACAGTCCGGTCTCGTCGTCTGATATGTCGCATATCTCGCCTAGGGGTGGTAAACGTCAGACCCCAACAGCTAGATAAGTCGTGTCGATATGAGGTCTATAACAGTTCGAGAAACTACTGGTAACATTTACCAGTAAATCTCAGCAACCCTGGCCAGGGATTTCCGGTTATAGCCAATCGAACACAGCGCAACATCAACCCCCTATACCGGGAGAGACGAATCCCCTCCTATCGCTCATTGCCTCCATGTGACTCGGGACTGTACCCAAAAACCACCGTTTTTCACGCCCTCTTGGACGTGGTAAGGTGGAAATCAAAGCACAGTGGGAATCACACAAGACTCTTTGACGATCTCGGGTCAACAGACTACTCTGTACCAGTGTCACCAGAGAACTGCCATCTGACGTAAGGTATAATACCATCTGGGAGTTCTCGGCGAGTCCGTCCAGTGTACCCAGTCTCCACTGAGCACCCGTATATCATCTCTGATGTCAAACACCAATGGATATGGGATCATCCATCACCCATCTGTATGGGTCGAGAAGGTATACGCTAGTCTACTCTGGTATATCGATGCCCCGTCTCGATATACCCACGACTAGGGACTTTGAAGGATGTACTTATGGACTACCATGTCCCCACTAGTATGATCTGCATCATAGTCCAGGTAGTCAAGTACACATCCTAAGGGCTTTACCAACATGTAACAGAGAGACAATCAGTGTACACGTTAAGGTAAAGATCAACCAGATAGCATACTATCATGTCGAGCAAGAAAGTCCTCCCTATATATGTCCCAGCATCTACTACAATATACATCCTATGTATAGCAATGGCCTCTAGGGCATACATATAACTAACAGACACTGGTACAGGTTAGTCTGTAGACCCAAGATCGTCATAGAATCTTGTGTGTGCTCCTACTGTACTTTGATCTCTACCCTACCATGGCTCTACTGAGTCGTGCAAACAGGTGGATTTTGGGTACGGTCCCGAGGCATATGGAGGAAATGAGCGATAGGAGGGGTTTCGTCTCTCCCGGTATTGGGGGTTGATGTTGCGCTATACTCGGTTGGCTATAACAGAAAGTCTCTGGCCAGGGCTGGTGAGATTTACTGATAAGTGTTATCAGTAGTTTCTCGATCTGTTTTAGGCCTTATACCGGCATGACTTATTGAGTTATTGGGGTCGACTATACCATCCCCAGACTCGATATGCAGCATATCTGACGAAGAGACCGGTCTGTACGGTAAGTGTTGCCAGTTGGCTCGACGGGAGTTTTGACAGGTTCGCTTGTTTTTCTTCTGATTGCTCAATACCTGGGAGCCGTTACGTACAGCTAGTGCCGCTGACGGTTTTTGGGTATGTGATATGATCACTGTCTACTGCTAGCGTATTGACGAGTCTTAGAGTCCCACAAAGTGGTTACCTGGCTCTGGCGAAACGATGTGGGGTGCGTATGGAGATATGGGCGGGAGCTTAATTAAATCCGAGTATATGATACCGCTTTTTAATCTAGCGTTTACTATTGGTCGGGTCATATGTGATATGACCGGATTATTAAATCAAGTGTTGATTTAATATTAATGACCATTAGCTCATTTATTAAAACCTTTTTCTTTATGATGTGTGCATGAGTGTATGTATGTATATATTGATATGAATGCACACATGCATGCATACATGTGTCATGGTTGATGATACATTAGAGATGGCAATGCAAGACTCACATGGAGAAATATTTATATATTTTGATTATTGAGAAAAAGAAAATGGAAATAAAATCATGGTTGGGTTTCTACATTCTTCCTTAGTTGACCAAAGTCAAAACCATGGTTTTATTGCCCATGGTTTTAGTTAACTCAATATCAAAATATCTAGATATTTTGTAACCATGGTTTATTGTGAGATGACCCCCCCTCTCTCTTATTACTTGAGATTATTGAGATTATACACACAAGAGTTTAACCTATCCATCTCCTTCTTCTTCTTCCTCCTTCATGCTCTCTAGGTTTTAGAAAGTGAGTGAAGAAAAGAAAAAGAAAATATTTTTAAGTGAGATCACAACCCACATCACCAATCTATGCTAGTCTAGCCCATTAGTGTAGATTGTTTACTTCACTTCCATCTTGATTAAGTGAAGCTAGGAGCTTGTGCAAAAGGACTCCGTGGTGGATCGTCGTGGACTTCGAAGGCCTCAAGCAAACTGGTTCAAACACCAAATTGATCCAAGGAGTCAAGAGGGAGATCTACAAAGGTTGTAATTCTCCCCTCTTAATGTTAGACACTCGTTAGTATATGATACTTGTTTTTGTTACCCTAAATTTCTAGTTCGATTCATGGTTGGTTTTACTTAGCACCCAAAATTTTTTATTGTAGCATGCTTGATGCAAGACAAACCCTAGACATGGTGCTAGGCAAGCCCTACACCACCGAGATATATGATGAGCCAAAAGTGGTTCGATGGGTGAAATGACTTTTCTTGACCATCCACAAGGTCTGGAAAGAAGTACACGGGTCAGTAATCAACAAGGATTACTCTCCCCGACCTAAGAATCTAAAGAGTCATAATAAACAATATTCCCACCAACCCAAAGAGGCTCCTGCTATGATGGTTCCTCTGAAATAGGCTTTTCATAAAAGAGAGAGGTCGGAGAAGATTCAAAGGCCCGAGACAAACTCCAAAGGTCAACACTCCAAACGCCCTAAGTTTGGGGACGTGGTAGTTCATACCGTTTATATGAAGAACTCCAAAAAGGATATCAAGGCTTCCGTTGCTCATAGACCAATCACACGGTCTGTAACAAAAGATCAACAGAAGCTGCAAGAGTTAATGGCTCAAGCGGCATAATTTATGAGTCCTCCATCCGGTGCAAGTCTGGATGAAGCTTCCGAAGAAAGAACGGAGTAGGAACCTGATACTAAATATCTGAAATTCATTCTCCAGAAGAAGGATGAAATGTCTATGAAAATGGATGCCAGAATGGATAAGATGGTCTACTTATTCAAAAGTATGATCAGGTTGATGGCTCAGCCCGAACCTCCAGCAGATGAACCGTCGGTGGTCGTCATTGAAGATAAAAGAGAGACTTCCAATCCCCTCTAAGTATCATCAACGGCAAAAGAGGAAATAATCTATAAATTACAGCTAGACGAATATATCGCCCAACAGTTCAAAGCTTACCTAGCCAGTGAAGCCGCTGGTAAGTTGACAAAGACTGGTCGACCTTACTCGGCGTGTTATGACCAAATACAATACCCTCCAGGATACACGATCCCGATGTTCCCTATATATAAAGGAATCGGAAATCCAAAGCGTTACATCACCCTGTTCAGGTCTAAATGTGGCAATACTGGGAGTAACAATATATTGCTCTTTCGACAGTTCGTTAGCAGTCTAGCGGACGTAGCTTTCGAATGGTACTCGGAGATTCCTAATAACTCGATCAAAACCTTCGATGAGAGCTCCTCTTTTGCCAGAGATTTGCTAGTGCGAGCGAGCGTACTATCGTGACCGCCTTGGTCAACGAGAGGGCCAGATCGAATGAGACATGAGTTCAATACGCGATGAGATGGAGAAATCATTAGCCTAAGTGCGAACAGAGAATCGTTGAAGCTCTGGTCATAAGTATGTTCATGAGCACTCTTGATAAAAAGGCGCAAGCATTCCCATACCTGGCCTTTCTCAGCTAATGAACTTTTCAAGAGCTCATCGATAAGTTGGCTCAGTTGGATGTGATGAACCAAGGTACCGCCTCTTCTAATGGAGATTCACGAAATTTCAAGGGCAAAAGCAAGGCAGTGTTTGTCGCTAATACGCAATAACAGCCGAACAGTCCTAAAGTGTCTGGTCGCCAAAATAAAAACATCATGGGACCCACTCTTGAAGAAAGGATGGGACGCGAATATTCGTTCCCTCGTGATAAAATAAGTAAGTTATTTGACCTTGCAATGAAGAGCGGTTTTCTGACTTTGCCTGAGCCACGGCGATCGGCCCAAGCCAATGATATCAATAGTCCAACTTATTGCCCATATCATCGGGTGGTAATTCAGCCGATTGAAGACTAATACATCTTCAAGAACTAGGTCGAGAACCAGTATAAACAGGGCAAGTTCATGCTCTACGATAAATGGAAGGTGAATCTTCCTCAGAAGCATATCTTTAAAGGAACCAATATGCAGGAAGCATCCTGCTCGTTCTTCGGAGAAACCTCATAGGATGTGATGTTGTCTCTAAAACGAAGATAATGTTAAAAGATCTCAAGCATGTCCTACGATCAGGTGAAAAAGCCCGCTTGATCCAGAAATCATAGAAGGGATGTTGAATCCATGTCCCACTCCGAAGGCTATTGATAAAGAGAAAAGCTCCAAAGTCAAGAAGTCTTCTAAGAAGAAAAATAAGAATAAAGCAAAGAAGCCTGTGCAGCCAGCTAAGCATGTCGACAGCCGTACAAATATCCAAAAGTATATCGACGCGCTAGATGAATATAATCAGAAAGCGCGTTAGCCCATTACTCTTGAGGAGTTTATCAAACACATCCTTGAAAATAGCAGAGAAGATGAGGATGATGAATCAGAGGAAGAAATAAAAGACTGTGTGGAAAGCTTCTACATAGTCTCTTACTCCTCCATTTATGATGATGAGGCTCCAGTCGCGTCCGAAAATGATTCAGATGAACAGGGGGCTGAGTCAATGCCTGAAGCTTCGAGTTCGCCATAAAAGGACCCGATTGAGAAGCTCCTAAGGGAAGCTTTTCAGAGGAGCTAGGAAAATCAAAGGCGTGAGCTGATTATCTACGAAAAATCCAGACAACAACATTTTAAAAGGTAAGCTGTGGAAGAGGTGAGTTATGTAGCTCCCCAACCAAACCAGAATGTACAACCAAAGCAGAAGATACTGCTGAAGAAAGGCAAGGCCAAGAAATACTTCGCTAAGGCCTTATCCAAAGGGATGAAGCTACCGCCCCTACTGCCACCCTTAAAGATGTATACCCTAGGGGTTATGGACTTCGAAGGTGGATAAGAGCATCCAAAATATTTCCTATACCGCCGGTGGTTCTACCACACCATCGACGAGTGTAAAGTGTTTGGGAAATGGTGGCGAAAGTACGTTCTCCATAACAGGCATCTAAAAAGAGAGAAGCGGATGGTCAAGGCTCACCTACCCCAACATGATGATTCCAAGGCAAACGGCCAAGCAAGGACAATCACCGAAAGCTGTTATATAGCTAAGGCTCAGACTTCAAAATGAGGAAGTTCAGTAGTACCGACTTTCGGAAGTGATTCGGAAGATGAACTTCCCGTCGATCTCCCCTATGTAAGCTCCTCATTAAAAGACAAAGGAAAGATAAAGGACTGCAGCAACATTCGTCTGCGGAACCGCACTCTCCCCATCCTTAGGCCTGCAAATAAGGATCCCAAGAATCAAGATAAGGGTAATGGGAAAATGCCCGAGGAGATTTCCCTAGATAAAGAAGTAGCTAAAGAGTTTACCGCCAGGGACCTACATAAAAAGAATAAGGTGGATTACAATGTGTTAGCCCAGCTTAAGAGGTTACCTTCGCACTTGAGTATATATGACGCGCTACTCTTGTTGAAGGAGCTTCGGGAATCTTTGATTAGAACTCTTGAAGAACCGGACCTTTTCCAAGCGCACTTTGCCGAATAAGAATGAAGGATAAAATGGCGGAGATATATACGGCCGATATCACCTTTAGCGAAGAAGATCTTCTCCTGGGGACGTTCGAGCATAATTGACCACTCTACATCACCGGGTATTGTGATGATCAGAGGATAAATAAAATCCTCGTAGACAACGGTTCTTCGATCAACCTGCTGAATGTTAAGGTGCTCAAGAAACTGTCTATGGATGTACGATACCTCGGCCGAGTGAAAATCATCATCTCTGGATTCGACTCCCAGTCTTCAAGAACACTAGGATCCATAGTGTTTATGCATCGCTTTGGACAGCTCATCACAGATGTCAAATTCCATGTTATCGAGGGCAAGACCAGCTACAGAGCTTTACTGGGTCGATCTTGGTTACACCATTATGGCATCATCCCTTCTACACAACATCAGTGCATGAAGTATTTCAAGGATGGCCAAGAGCATACCATCACAGGTGAGCTCAACCTGTTCTCGGTAAATGAAGTACGAAAATACGAAGATGCGAAGTACGTCTTGTTGGACTTCAAAGAGATAGAGAAGTGTGGCAAACAAAAGGACAAACAAGTGCAAGCGACCACCATCCCTGTCTTTAGAAGCCACTCAGAAGATGTAACACCCTAGTTCATTTATACCATATTTGATTTGAGTATTTTCTAATCTTGTGACTATTTCTTGATTATTACTTACTTTAGGTGCGGATAGTGCTTTGGTATTTATGGTTAGTATCCGACCCGACCCGCATGCTTGAAACCCTTTATGCTTCAAGATTATGACATATCCTTACTAGTACAGAGGATCCGTACACACATATATGTCCTATATACATGTATCATATATTCAGTATCTGCATATATTTATATAATACAAATTGTAACCAAACTATATTTTAAAGCATCTAGTATGACATGTATCATACCCTATACCCTGTGTGTGCATTCAAACATCGTGTTCATGTCTAGTTTAATGAAACGAACTCGTTTGGATCGCTATGTGCATTTACGTGTATCCGTTCTTGGGGGTATGCATTTTATTTAACTGGACGTCGCATTATGGTTTTGGTTGATATGTATATTATCCGTATTTTAAAACTAGATTTTTAGACAGAACCTGGGTATTTTTCGGAGTATTTTTGTAAAATCCTATAATATATATTATAATATTTTAACAGTTTATACGAATATATATATATATATATTTCTAAACTAAATCTCTCTCTCCCCTCTCAGATTATTCTCACTCTCTCTCTCTCTCCTCCATCTCTATCTATCTCTTTCTACTATATATATACACATATATTTTACCTATGATATCACAACACCTCTCTCTCCCCTCAAATTTTCTTCCCCATCTTCCTCTGCCTCCTCACGAGAACCCATGCCCTAACCCTAGCCCTCGTCGCCGACCATCCCAACCTCACCTTTCCCTCGCCCTTGACCACCTCGTCACCCTCTCTCCTCTCCCGAGCACTCAACACCATCACCACGACCCTCAGCGGCATCGCCGCGTGAACCCAACACCCTCGACAACCTAAGAAACCCATCGCTTCCACCACCGACCTCCTTTTCTCCTCGCCTTCTTCATCATCCTCTCGAGCTCACCTCCTTCTCTCCAATCCCGAGCTTCTTACAAACCCGACCCCTGCACACCCGAAGACCCAAGAAACCTAAGAAACCCCTCACCACCGGTCACCCTCACCCTGCCGTCAACACCCTCGTCGACCTCACCTTCATCACCTCTAATCCCTCTCCTCCTTCTACTCACTTCTCTCCAACCCCGACACCACCATCACCCAAGAACCCGAGAACCCACAGAACCTCCACCCTCACTTCGCCGGCGACTCATTGTCAACATCACCCCAACCTCGACCACCTACACCTCCTCTCCCCTTTCCCTAGAAGCCAGAGCCCAGAGAACCACAGCCCCACTCTTCTCCTTCTTCTCTTCTCTTCTTTCTCCTTCTACTTTTTCTTTCTTTCTCTATTTCTTTTCTTTTCTGTTTTGGCCGTCGCCGGAGTCGCGCATATCGCCGACGATCCGGGCGACCTAGTCGTCATCATCATCCAGCGTGGTCACGTCTTGGATTAACCAGTTCTAGTCCTGTACGCGCGTGTGTGCATTCCGAAGATTACCCGACGTCGAACGTGACGTACGTACCCTGATGTGAGATCCGACCAGGCAAGTTTATCTTGCTACATACTATGTTACTATATTTATATCCATATGAATAAAAGTAATACATGTATTTTAATTATGCATCCAATGTTATCTAATTACCGTTTTTTTCGATATCCGTTCGCCTCCGTACTGACAATTGCATATCTAGTTGCATGCCGGAAGCTCATTATATCATATTACTGTTCTATTAGTACAACGTGCTTTCTAATGTGTATCATATGTAGTCATGGATATGTATACAGGTTATTACAGATAGACACATATGCATCCTGATATCCTTCGTGCTTACCGTGTTTAGATTTTCATTACAGCTTTACATTGGGTATCCATTTGATACATATGCACCACATAACATGTCCTGACACACTACTTGACTCGTTACTTTGATCTTGTTACTAATGCCGACAATCCTAACTTGTTGTCCTGCTGGACGTAACCTATTGTCTACATAGACAAAACTGTACCTGCTTAATCCTGTGTTGGCATTAGCTTCATATTATCACTACCTGACTTGAACACATAACTTTGGGGGTAAGGGGAAATCAATAATGAAAACTGACTTGTAACTCAACAGTTCGATACTTATACTGATCAGTCTTTACGGGCTAGGCCAGCCCCGGGATGATGCCGCTGACATCATTCGTCTGTAAATGTTACATGTTTACTGCCTAGCGGCATGTCTTGGATTCAGCCCGAGAGTCTTGACCGTGGTCCCGGGCACGCACGGGATACTATTGAGTTGCATCGACGATTCCATTAAATTGATTTCAAAGACTTTATAGTAGATAACCTAGTAGCACCGTTTAGATTACTCATCGCACTTCACATACACATACATACTTCACCGTTCATATCCGTGTTATTCTTTATATTCATGTTTACTTATATCGTTACATCCTGGTTATTGCTATTGTTTTGATATTATGACGCACCGACGTCTGGGTTTTGCATGGCCCAGTTCCTCTATTTTTATCGCAGGCTGAACATGAGTACTTTAACCGTCAGGCGGTGAGGAATTGATTATGTGTGATTTAGAGATCTTTAGCTCTTAGACTCTTAGCTTATTTTTCCGCACTTTTATTTCTTGATGTGAGCCCATATTGAGATGTTTTCTCTAGATGTTGTTTATTGAATTTAATATTGTTTCCGCTTATATATTTTCTTGACTCTTTTATTTGGCAAATGGATAAGTACTAGATATATTTTATATTTTTGCTGGTCTTGATATCGTATAGACATCCGTAATGTGACTGTGGATGGATTTTTCCTAGCCACAGATAGTATGGTTGGCTCTGTCACGTGCTGTAGTTAGCTGTCACGACCCGAAGTTCGACCTGTGACCGGCACATAACCACGTAACGTCTACAGGCGTAACGCGACTAAGTAATCCGAAACCCAGAATTCAAAACCATTAAAAGTAGTGAGTGTTGAAAACATTTGTTAAAAACGTTTAGAAAACCTTGGGTAATTTAGTAAAATTCTTTAAAGTTTAAGTTGTTTTCTTAAAAAAATTTCGGCAACATCTCCTTTATAAAAACTAGCCCCGAAATCGGGTACAAGACAAGATATAAGTGAAAATGACATACAACAAGAATAAGGCATCCCCAAACGGGAGCAATCACGCCCAACGGCGGAAACAACCACCACAAGTAATATACGACACCGTAGCGAAGAAATGAGCAATATAAGTGGAAAAATATCATGAAAGATAAAACTGCTTAAATAAAGTCGGCTCACAACGAGCTCGACACCAAAGTACAAATAATATACATCATCGTCCTCACAACCGGTCTCTAAGTCAATACATGAAATAGTAGATGGAGAGTACTAGATACAATAGTGTGTGCAAATGGAAAATAACCGGATACCGCAAACCCACCTAGCAGCAAAACAGCTCACGCACCAACTGCAGTGGTATCCGTAGCCAAAAAGATACAAGAGATAGCCCTGCCGCAACTACTCTGAGGGTCGACCTGCAAACACTGTGGCACAACGGGGGTGAGTTGCCAACTCGTGAATAGTAGATAACATATAAAGGTAATCACGAGTATACACATACTGCGATACTCTAACATGCGTAATCAGATAATATCTATATGATGAGCTGGGTATGCGATAATCATGCAAAAGTACTCTATCAGGTACTACAACTACATGATGCAATGCATAATAATGAATGCTGAGTATGTGATAAAATATCATCAACACGGAATGTTCACGTGGAAAAATCTCCGGTGTCTACCAAGAACGCCCTAAAACCCAATACTCAGACACCGTCACTCTATCCGTCCCTTAATCCTCTAAATCTCATAGAAGCGGGGTACCCAACATCGGCACCCAAAACAACATGAAATACTCGTGTCCAGCATCGACACGCAAATCCTCATATATCAGGCTCCGTCAGTCCGGATCGGCCCACGGGCTCCGTCTATGGAATCGGCCCTCGGCCCCAGCAGTACGGGTCGGCCCGTATCCATCTCTCGACTCTGGTCAGTATCCTCCGGATAACTGCCAGGTCTAACCAGTCACCGGTAGGTACTAGCCACCCTGCCAGGCTCATCGTCTGCTCCACGAAAAACATTTCTCGCCCCGGGGAACCATACCGGGTCCACCACGAACCCGCAAACGGATCATCCAACTTCTCGAATCGGGTTTCAAGCACACGTCTCAGAACCGAGAAAACGCGTGGTGGACGTACCAAAATATCATATCAAGAGAAACCGGGTTTTTAAAACAATGCATACTTTCTTGAAATAATACCACGGTTCTCAAATCCAGAAATCACATGAAATCCAAACCCAATGCGCAAATCCATGCGATGTGATATATGTATCATAAGTCGTACTATGAGTAAAAGGAAGAACCGCTCTTTAACTAGATTCAGTTTTTAAAAAAGTATCATGCGGTCCCCAGTTTTCCAAAAATCAGCTTATCTAGGTAGGTGACATGTATATATGCGTATGTATGTATGGATGTATCATGTCGAATCATTCATAAGGTGAGCTACAATATATTTTTCATGGAAATTCCATAGTGTGAGTGTCATGGCAATTACTAACGGTATGTGTGTGACATGCAGATTTGTGCTCGTGCAGCATGGACCGTTAGTAACAATGCGGTGTGTTATTAATTCTAAGTCCATATATATATATAGTAGGGAATACAGTATGCAACCAATAGTATCCATGTACAATCAATGTATATGAATGCAAATATGCAGCTACAATATCCTAACAAGCCCTGACGCATAACGCCATGCAAGCGATTTCCCCGTAGATGTTAAATCTACTCACCGTGATCTCGAACAACGCGTATCCGACCACCTGCTTCCCCTTCTGTGCAGCGTTCTAAGTACCTGTAAGTCGATGTACAACACCCCACGAGTTGCAGGGAGGCGGAAATATGAAAAACAATCTTGTTCTTTGAGTTAACATCGACTAACCGAAGAATCTTTGCTAAACTATAACTAACATATACATAGGAGTTGTTAACTACTATGAGAAGTGATTATACTTAGTGAATCTATTCCTTCGTCTTTTCGTTATCCACCTCCTCCTCGGCCTCCTCTACGTAATAGATGATCCACCCGAGAGCTTCTATTCCAAGCTTCACCTCTAATCTTGAGGTAACTAGGTTTCTTTAGTTGCTAATCAAAGGCACCTAGATGATATAGAGTGAGGTATTGGATTAATTAGTCTATCTAATCCTTGATCTCAACACATGAGAGGGGAGGATTAGGGTTTGAAGAGAGAGAGCTTGAGGAGAGAGAAGGTGAGCAAGAGAAATGAGAATGAGATAATGGTCTCTCTTGAATATATGAAGCATAATGATTTATCAAAATAAATAAATAAAATGATTAATCATCATCCTTCATTTATTCATATGAGTGATTCATCTCATGAGTCATTAGTTCAATAAATGAAGCATTAACTTCAAGGATGAATCACATAAATGAGTCATTAAAACAATAAATGCAAATGCCACATAAACCCCCAAGTCATCATCCTTCTAGAAGCTTCCCGCCAAATTACGAGAACGCCCCTCATATCCGTGAAAACACGGAAAAACTTTAGACTGTATAAATCCAATAATCCGATATTAGAATCTGGCTTAAACCAAAGCCGGCTAGTAAAAACTGTCCGAACGTCGTACGTGCGTAGACACACGTATGCGTCCGAACCTTTGTTGTAAAACCATACGACCTCTATATCGTTTCGCCTGGAGCAGGGAAACTCTCTGTGTGGAACTCTAAAGACTCGACTACTACGCTGGCAGTGGGTTTAACCACAGACCGCAAGCGGCACTAGCTGTACGTAACGGTCCCCAGGTAGATATCGATAAGAAGGCCGATGAGGAAACCCATCCGAACTCCTACTGAGCCTGATGTGACAATTTCCGTACAGTCCGGTCTGTTCGTCTAAGACTATCGTATATCGGGCCTAGGGGGCGGCAAGCGTCAGTCCCCTAATAGCGGTATAAGTCGTGTCGGAGCGTAGCCCATTACACCTTGAGAAACTACTGGAACCTACCAGTAAATCTCGGTTTCCCTGGCCAGGGACTTTGCGTAATGGCTCTCTGACACAGCGTGATATCAACTCCCAATACCGAGAGAGACGAATCCTCTCTAACCGCCACTGCTTCCAAGTGCTCGGGACTGCACCCAACTGCTACCTGTTTGCACGACTCCTTTGAGCCGTGGTAGGGTAGCAATCTAAGAACAGTGGGACACACTCGAGGCGAAGTAGCAGTGTCAAGTCTGCGAACTATGCTGTACTCATGTCACCTGGGAACTGTTAACTGACGACGGGTATAATACCAACCAACAGTTCCCTGCGAGTCCTGTTCGGTGTACCCGTAACCCAACGAGCACCTGTATACTATCTCCAGTATGACGTACTGATGGCTATGGGATAGACCATCTCCCCAACTGGGATGAGAAGCGTATACACTAGTCTACTCCGGAGTATCGATGCCCTGTCTCGATAATCCTACGACTAGGGACCTGGAAAAGGATGTGCTTGTAGACTACCCAGCCCCTACTAGTGTGACTGCCATCACAACGCTGGTATTCAAGCAAGATCCCAAGGGCTCTATCAATACGTATACTCACATATTAAGATAGATAAAACCAAGTAGCATACTACCATGTTTAGCAAGACTGTTATATAACTGTGAATATCCCAAGCTTCCATTAAGTAATATACAAGCTAGTATGATACAATAATGGCCCCTAGGGCATATACACTAACAATCTCCCACTTGCACTAGGGCCATGTACTGGCATATCGAAGACCGATGATCTCGAGTAGCCTCTCGAACTGAATCTGAGGTAGGGCCTTTGTGAATGGATCGACAATGTTCTCTTCAGTAGCAACTCTTCGGACCTTGATCTCCCGGCGATCTATGATCTCCCTGATCAGGTGATACCGCCTTAAGATGTGTCTGGACTTCTGATGGGACCTTGGTTCCTTCGCTAAAGCTATAGCTCCGTTGTTGTCGCAATACAGAGGTATTGGATCAACAATGGTAGGAACCACCTGAAGTTCCGTTAGGAATTTCTTCATCCAGACCGCTTCTTTTGTGGCATCGCAAGCAGCAATATACTCCGCTTCCATCGTCGAGTCAGCAACGGTGTCCTGCTTGGAACTCTTCTAGCACACCGCCCCTCCATTGAGGGTAAAGACATAACCTGACATGGACTTGGAATCGTCCTTATCACTCTGGAAGCCGAAATCAGCAAATGCCTCCATCTTGAGGTCTTTTCCGCCGTAAACCAAGAACATCTCCTTAGTCCTTCTCAGGTACTTGAGAATGTTCTTCACTGCTATCCAGTGCTTCTCCCCTGGGTCTGACTGATACCGGCTAACCACGCTCAGTGCGGAAGCTACATCTGGTCTGGTGCACAACATCGCATACATTATAGAGCCTACCGCAGAAGCGTAGGGTATAATAGACATGCGATCCCTTTCCAAATCAGTCTTGGGAGACATTTCTTTAGATAGGGTGATTCCATGACAAGCCGGTAGATTACCGCGCTTAGAATCTTCCATACTGAATCTTTTCAGTATAGTGTTGATATACCTGGACTGTGAAAGTCCCAACATCCTCTTGGATCTATCACGATAGATCCGGATTCCCAGAATGTAAGAGGTATCACCCAGGTCTTTCATGGAGAACCTGTGTGACAAGAATCCTTTGACAGATTGTAGCATAGGAATGTCATTTCCTATCAATAGAATGTCATCCACGTATAATATGAGGAATACGACAGTTTGTGCTACGACTTTACTATATATACATGGTTCATCTGGATTTTTGATAAAGTCATATTCTTTGACTGTTTCTTCAAAACAGATGTTCCAACTCCGCGATGCCTGCTTCAGTCCATAAATGGACTTAAGCAACTTGCAAACTTTCTCGCTGCTCCCACTCTGATTGAAACCTTCTAACTGATCCATATAGACGCATTCTTCTAAATTACCATTTAGAAAAGCCGTCTTTACGTCCACCTGCCAGATTTCATAATCATGGAAGGCAGCAATAGCAAGAAGGACCCGAATGGATTTGAGCATAGCCACTGGAGCAAAAGTTTCGTCATAGTCCAAACCAGGTTTTTGACGAAAACCCTTTGCAACAAGTCTAGCCTTATAGGTTTCCACCTGTCCATCTACACCAATCTTTTTCTTGAAGATCCATTTGCATCCTATGGGTTTTACCCCATCTGGAGAAAAGTCCAAAGTCCATACTTTGTTGGTGTACATGGACTCTATTTCGGTCCGCATTGCATCTAGCCATCGTACCGAGTCGCCGCTCTGGATGGCCTGCTGGAAGCTAGTAGGTTTATCATCATTAATGATGCAATCCTCTCCATCCCCATCTATGAGAAAACTGTAGTATCTCTCAGGCGGATGAGACGACCAACTACTTCTACGGAGGGGTACGGGAATGTCCTGTTCTTCTTGAACTACTGGTTCTACCAAAATTTCAGTAGTAGTTTGTGGTTCTGGAATTTCTTCCAGTTCTATTTCGCTCCCACTTGTTTCCTTTTCTAAAAACTGATGTTCTAGAAAATGGGCATTACGAGAAACAAAAACCTTTTGTTCCTCTGCGTAATAGAATAGATACCCCCTGGAGTTCTTTGGATATCCCACAAACTTACACAGTACTGATCGTGCCTCGAGCTTGTCCACATGCTGCTTTTTAACAAAAGCTGGACATCCCCATATCTTCAGATACTGATGATAGGGTTTCTTCCCACTCCACATCTGATATGGCGTGGTAGGCACAGTTTTGGTAGGAACTATGTTCAAAAGATATGTCGCTGATTCTAGCGCATAACTCCAGAAAGATCGTGGTAACTCAGCATTACTCATCATGGAACGTACCATATCCAATAGGGTTCGATTCCGTCTCTCCGATACACCGTTATGCTGTGGAGTGTATGAAGGAGTAAGCTGAGAGAGAATTCCTTTCTCTTTTAGGTAATCTAGGAACTCGGCACTTAAGTATTCACCACCTCGATCAGATCTTAGTGTCTTGATACTTTTGCCGGTTTGGTTTTCTACTTCATTCTTATACTCTTGGAATTTCTCAAAAGCCTCGGATTTATGTTTCATCAGGAAAATGAATCCATATCTAAAGTAATCATCCGTAAAAGTAATGAAATAGGAAAAACCACCTCTTACATGTGTAGACATTGGACCACATACATGCTGTGTATGAGTCCTAAGAGCTCGCTCGCTCTTACTCCATGTCCAGTGAATGGAGTCTTTGTCATCTTTCCTTTGAGACATGATTCACAAGTGGCATAAGTTTGATATTCGAATGAGTCTAAATATCCTTCTCTATGTAACTTAGTTAACCTTGTCTCATTGATGTGACCTAGTTTACAATGCCATAAGAAAGCCTTATTTGTATATGGAGACTTTCTTTTTAGTATGTTCTGGACATTGAAAATCTGGAGTTGGTTTAAGACATATATACCGTTATCCAGTGTACCAGACCCAATCAAACTATGATTTAGGTGGATGTTAACAACATCACTTACAAACGTGAAATCATAACCTTTATTTGATAACAAGGAAACTGATATGATATTACACGTTAAACTAGGTACACAAAAACAGTTATTTAAAACCAAAATATGTCCACTCGTCAATCCCAGGTGATAATCCCCGACGGACACAGCTCCCACGCTAGCTCTGTTAGCAACCTTTAGGGTCATATCACTATCCTTCAGCACTCTACGGTTTCTCAGTGCCTGCAATGAATTGCATATATGAGATCCTGATCCGGTATCCAATACCCAGGAAGTAGAGTTGATTGACAGACAATTCTCAATTACAAACACACCTGAAGTCGAAACCACAGCCTGCTTCGGTTCCTGGTTCTTGGCGTTCCACGCCTTGCAATCTTTCTTCCAGTGCCCTTTCTTATAACAATGGAAGCACTCATCCTGGGCCACTACTGGCACCGCAATATTTTTCTTTCCCTTCGCTCCCACCTTACTAACACCTCCTCTAGGTTTGGTGGCGGCCTTCTTCTTCTTTCCTTTGGCCCTAGCCTTGGACCCGGAAGAAGAAGCTCCGCTAACAAATATAGCGGGTGTTTCCCTTACCTTCTGCAAGGTGCCCTCTGCACTCCTCAACATGTTAAGGAGTTCTGGAAGTTTAACTTCTTTTTTTTGAATGTTGAAATTCAGAATAAACTGGGCGTAGGTGGAAGGAAGGGACTGGAGAATCAAGTCTGTATAGAGCTCATTATCCAAAGTCGTCCCAAGGTCTGCGAGCTCTCCAACCGATGATCCGATGGCCAACCTCGCTCGAAATAAGTTCTTTGAGGTCTCGTATCTTGCTATACGAGATTGCTCTCCATAAAGTTCCTTTGTATGGAGAAATATGGCATCTAGATCCATATCCTCGTGCTTCCTCTGATGTTCATTATTCATCGAGGCAAGCACGATACACTTGGCCTTTGCGCAATCTAAATCCCAGGTTTTGCGGATTTCCTTATCCGCATTACTGGATTTGGGACCTGGGACTGCAGGTGCCTTAGTGGTGAGGACATACCCCAATCTGTCATAGGTCAAAACCATTTTGACATTCCGCAGCCAATCTTTATAGTTTGGCCCTGTCAGTATATTTTTTTCTAAGTCCAGTCATTTTCAGGGTCGCTGCAATTAGGAGAGAGAGAGAGAGAACACTTTAGCATGATGATCTTACAAGTTTAGAGTGGTTTTTAGTTTATCTAAACTGGATGGCTCCCACTGTTTCTCGAATCCCTCCTCAAACCAAAAAGGAAGAACTAGCCAGGACTATTCTCACCGTACAATACTTGCTTAACCGTTTAGCCAGGCCGGTTTCGGTACTTCGAGGGAGGTTTTCCAACGCTTTCGCGAAGTTCCTTAATTAAATAACCTCTTTTCTCTGGGAGCGTAGCCCCGCTGACACCTTTCTCGGCACCTACTTGGTTTATAGCATTGATCGTTAAGTGACGAATCTCCTGATGAGTAGCATATACTCACAGTAGGATCGGGATCCAAATATCATCGTGTGATAATGCTGAAGGAATCCTACCAACATTCATCACACTCCAAATGGTATGCATCTCTTTGCAAATTTCAGTTTCTTTAGAAATTCCCGATATAAATTTTTGCCCCATGCTCTTATGACCTTGGCGTTAGGTCAAAATGTCATAAGTCACATGTCAAGTTCTACCCATCATTATCTTGTTAATTTGAACCCATCCGTACATATCCTTGACGTTCGGACAAAATGATAATATGACTGTCTCAAACTAACTCATCTATCTATGAAACAAATGAATACCCAGCAGCTACCAAACACTATGCCTTGGCGTTAGGTCAAAATACATAGCTTGAATACTACTGAATACCTAAATGAAATGACGGAGGGCTATGAATGGTTTTGGCGAAATCGTGAACGTAGTGAACTTGATATGACCGAAGGAACCTGATAGCTTTTAAAAGGAGTGGTTAAAGCTCCGCAAATAAAAATATCTTCTGTTTTAAAAATAACCGAGTGGTTTCTTTTAAACTGTTCCAACGATTCAACTTTGGTTTATTTTCTTTGCATTAATAATAATGCGTCCCATCATTAACCTATCATTGCAGAAAACAACGAAAATACAACGTCCTCTTATGCCATCCGCATTTGCCACTGGGCCCGTCATCACCCGTTAGGTTACTTAACTAACGACAGAGCGGGAGCTGGGCTAGCGCGGGTGTAAAACATAAGTGACGTCTAAATAGCTATCATTTAAAGATATTGTACATTCGTCAGACGCAATAATAGGCATTCCAGATCACAGATGAATATTATTGGATATGCAAGCAATCCGCGTTTCTTTTGAGCCTGCAACGAAAGACGGATTACACAGTTGTGATGAATAGCCATTACCCCACCCAAGACCCCTACGGGTACGGCAAACTACCCGCCAAGTACCCGAAGTGAAGCGGTCTCCCTCAACAACGTGAGTAGGCCACTAAACACTTCAAAGTACCCAGTAGTTTGTGCATCCCACCTTGGGTCTATCCTAGGAGCAAAAACAGTAAAATGAAATAATACAACGGTGGCTACAACCGCAACCTGGATGTGCCTCGCAAAATAATATTACAACATATTACAATTATATCGAATGAATGAATATAATAACCCATCTCAAACCCCGGCAAATCATCACAACAATTCAATCAAGTTCATAATCACAAACAGTTAAATCATTACAGAAATGTGCAACCCCCTGCCAACCGACATACTAGTAGTTAGGGAAGGTTTATGAACACATTATACAGTTCACAGATATAATCTAATTAGCAAACATCGTATAATTTCGATCGAGAAAACACTTTAGATTCTACTCCAAAACTTCTCTGTGCACCTGAGACTTGAGCAGAAAATAAACATTCCAGAAAAGACAAAAAAACATCACAGAAGAGTTCTGGGAAAATTTGGGGTGAATCGGCTTCAACTCGGCCGCGGATCCGCGGCAGATCGGTGAGATCGGCCGCGGTTCCGAGGCTGTTTGGCCGATTCATGCACCCAATTTTTTCCAGAGTTCTTGTATTTCCCTGCTGGTATTTTTAGAGGTCCCTAAAAATTTTTAGTGCCTGTTTTAAAATCGACAGAAATTTAGTGATTTTGATGTTTTTTTCGATTCGTTTTGCGTTCGAAATTCTTACGACTTTGCTAATGAGTTAATTATTGTTTAGCGAGGCTTTGATACCACTGTAAGTCGATGTACAACACCCCACGAGTTGCGGGGAGGCGGAAATATGAAAAACAATCTTGTTCTTTGAGTTAACATCGACTAACCGAAGAATCATTGCTAAACTATAACTAACATATACATAAGAGTTGTTAACTACTATGAGAAGTGATTATACCTAGTGAATCTAGTCCTTCGTCTTTTCGTTATCCACCTCCTCTTTGGCCTCCTCTACGTAATAGATGATCCACCCGAGAGCTTCTATTCCAAGCTTTACCTCTAATCTTGAGGTAACTAGGTTTCTTTAGTTGCAAATCAAAGGCACCTAGGTGATATAGAGTGAGGTAATGGATTAATTAGTCAATCTAATCCTTGATCTCAACACATGAGAGGGGGGGATTAGGGTTTGAAGAGAGAGAGCTTGAGGAGAGAGGAGGTGAGCAAGAGAAATGAGAATGAGATAATGATCTCTCTTGAATATATGAAGCATAATGATTTATCAAAATAAATAAATAAAATAATTAATCATCATCCTTCATTTATTCATATGAGTCATTCATCTCATGGGTCATTAGTTCAATAAATGAAGTATTAACTCCAAGGATGAATCACATAAATGAGTCATTAAAACAATAAATGCAAATGTCACCTAAACCCCCAAGTCATCATCCTTCTAGAAGCTTCCCGCCAAATTACGAGAACGCCCCTCCTATCCGTGAAAATACGGAAAAACTTTAGACTGTATAAATCTAATAATCCGATACTAGAATCTGGCTTAAACTAAAGTCGGCTAGTAAAAACTATCCGAACGTCGTACGTGCGTAAACACACGTATGCGTCCGAACCTTTGTCGTAAAACCATACGACCTCTATATCGTTTCTCCTGGAGCAGGGAAATTCTCTGTGTGGGACTTTAAAGACTCGACTACTACGCTGGAAGTGGGTTTAACCATAGACCGCAAGCGGCACTAGCTATACGTAACGGTCCCCAGGTAGATGTCGATAAGAAGGCCGATGAGGAAACCCATCCGAACTCCTACTGAGCCTGATGTGACAATCTCCGTACAGTCCGGTCTGTTCGTCTAAGACTATCGCATATCGGGCCTAGGGGGGCGGAAAGCGTCAGTCCCCTAATAGCGGTATAAGTCATGTCGGAGCGTAGCCCATTACACCTTGAGAAACTACTGGAACCTACCAGTAAATCTCGGTTGCCCTGGCCAGGGACTTTGCGTAATGGCTCTCCGACACAGCGCGATATCAACTCCCAATACCGGGAGAGACGAATCCTGTCTAACCGCCACTGCCTCCAAGTCCTCGGGACTGCACCCAACTGCTACCTGTTTGCACGACTCCTTTGAGCCGTGGTAGGGTAGCAATCTAAGAACAGTTGGACACACTCAAGGCGAAGTAGCAGTGTCAAGTCTGCGGACTATGCTGTACTCATGTCACCTGGGAACTGTTAACTGACGATGGGTATAATACCAACCAACAGTTCCCTGCGAGTCCTGTCCGGTGTACCCGTAACCCAACGAGCACCTGTATACTATCTCCAGTACGACGTACTGATGGCTGTGGGACAGACTATCTCCCCAACTGGGATGAGAAGCGTACACATTAGTCTACTCCGGAATATCGATGCCCTGTCTCGATAATCCTACGACTAGGGATCTGGAAAAGGATGTGCTTGTAGACTACCCAACCCCCACTAGTGTGGCCGCCATCACAACACTGGTAGTCAAGCAAGATCCCAAGGGCTCTATCAATACGTATACTCATATATTAAGATAGATAAAATCAAGTAGCATACTACCATGTTTAGCAAGACAGTTATATAACTGAGAATATCCCAAGCTTCCATTAAGTAATATACAAGCTAGTATGATACAATAATGGCCCCTAGGGTATATACACTAACAGTACCCGCCTGCGAAACTAGAATTTACACAAAGTAATACACATAAGCTAAAATCCTGCAAAAACGCGATATCAAACCAAACGAGAAACCCGCGCCGCGAACTAAACGCGTGCGTGTCCGATACGCTAAAACGTGTGATTACGCGCTTGAAACTACCCCGACACGTCGCGACACGCAGGTAATCACCAAACCCACTCACGTATCACACGTGTCGCGAAAGTTAAAAGTTTTGGAAATAGGGTAATTTGCTCCAGATTTTTATACAAGCAGAGTTAGAAAAAGTTGCATATACCACAGGCCTTAAAAATGTAGCAGACACCAACTCAACAAACCCCGACACTCAGGTCCCCCATCTGGCCATAATTTGCGGCCAGAAAGAATATTTCAGCGGCCAACCTAGGGAATTGGGGTCCCGTGCTTCGTGTGTGTTCTCTAAATCTAGTGTACATGCTCCAGTAATTGCAATTTCATTCTGAAGCAATCGGGTTGAAAGCAGATCATAACAGAGCACAAAACTTAGTAAAAAAGCTAATTTAACACTAAACTGAAACATTATGGTATTTTAGTGCAACCTGAGAAATTTACTTTGTTAAAACAACATTATAAGCACTTAATTAAGTTAACCAAACCTTACAAATTCTAACTTATCTCAAACTTCACTAAATTCCTCTCATTAGCACTAAAATGCACAAAATACGATTTTTAGCTAAATAAACTACAAGTTAAGAACTAAAGTGATATGGGTGAGTCTAATACCTCCAAATGGTCTTAGGAAAGTCCAACTTGCAGCACTTGCTTTCAAAGGCAAGGATTTGCCACCAAGACCCACAAAAGTGGAATATTTCAAGGTTTTTGTGAAGGAAAGTGAGTTTTTTGTGTAGGGTTTATGTTTGGATATCAAGAGAAGCAAAAGAAGAAGAAGAAGATAAAGAAGTTGCTGCTGCTGCTGCCGCCTCTGCAGGAATTTCAGAAATGAGAGGGAGAGAGAGAAATGAGTGAGGGATATGGTCAAAAGTCAAGCCCCATTCTTCACCTAACCCAAACCATACCTCCCATTCTTTAAAATTTATTTTTAATTAAGGGTTTAACTTGATTTATGTATGGATAAGAACCATGCAAGAAGAAAAGAAAATGGCTACAAGCTAACACTTAACCTATGTTACAAAATGTGATAAGTGTGCAAGCTAATTACACTAATCCTTGCTTAGGAAAAGTAATTAAGGAAAATTCCTAATTAATGTGAACACAAGCTAAATTATAATTAATAAAACCCATTTATATATAAAAACGCATCTTATCGCAATTAAAATTGGTTTTATTTTAGTTTAGGCGGAAAATTTAAAATTTACGGGGTTTTATGAAAAACACGCATTATTGCTAACTAACGCGAAATTAACCTAAACGAATCTCAAGGCGTTACAATCTTCACCCCTTAAAGAAATTCGGTCCCGGAATTTAAAAATCTAGCTACACGTACCTTCAAAGAGATGGGGATATTTCTTCCTCATCTCGCCCTCGGTCTCCCAAGTGACCTCCTCGCTGCTCGGGCCATGCCAAAGGACCTTGACGGACGGTATAACCTTCGATCTCAATTTCTTCACCTGTCGATCCAAGATGACCACTGGCTGCTCTGCAAAAGAAAGGTCGCGCTCCAGCTGGATCGTTGGGTGCTGAATCGCATGCGGAGGATCATGAAGATACTTGCGGAGCATCAAAACGTGAAATACGGGGTGAACATCTGGGAAACTGGGCGGAAGAGCTAACCGATACACAACTGCACCAACACGCTCGAGGATCTCGAAGGGGCCCACATATCTGGGACTAAGTTTCCCCTTCATCCCAAATCTCGTCACAACTTTCATTGGGGAGACCCTCAAGAAAACATGATCGTCAACAGAAAACTCAAGTCTGCGCCGACGACGGTCTGCATAAGATCTTTTCCTGCTCTGGGCTGCTCTCATCTTATCGCGAATCAACTGGATCTTCGCGGTCGTCTCCTAAACAATCTGCGGCCCTAAAATACTGCTCTCGCTGAGCTCTGTCCAACAGATGGGCGATCTGCATCTCCTCCCATATAGAGCCTCGAATGGTGCCATCTAAATGGTCTCCTGGAAACTGTTGTTGTAGGAGAACTCTACTAAGGGTAAATGATGATCCCAGCTACCTCTGAAGTATAAGACGCACGCTCGGAGTATGTCCTCGAGAGTCTGAATAGTCCGCTCTGACTGGCTGTCGGTCTGCGGATGAAATGCTGTGTCGAAACTTAAGCGGGTGCCCAACGCCTCTTGAAGCCTCTGCCATAATCGGCTGGTAAACTGGGTGTCTCGGTCGGACACGATACATGTCGGGACTCCATGCAGTCGTACGATCTCGTCGATGTATATCTGGGCATACTGAGCAAATCCGAAAGTGGTCTTCATCGGCAGGAGGTGAGCCGCTTTCGTTAATCGATCCACGATCACCCAAATGAAGTCATACCCTCGACTAGTCCTGGGTAGACCCACAATGAAGTCCATAAAAATCTGCTCCCATTTCCACTCCGGAATGGGTAACGGCTGTATCTCTCCCGTGGGCCTCTGGTGTTCGGCCTTGACTTGCTGACAAGTCAGGCATCTCGACACGAAGACTGTGACGTCCCTCTTCATCCCGTCCCACCAGTAAACATCTCTCATATCATGGTACATCTTGGTGGAACCCGGATGAACATTGTACACCGATCGATGTGCTTCCTCAAGAATCTCACGCCGCAGTCCCTCAACATCTGGTACGCACAGTCTAGTCCCAAATCGCAGTATCCCCTGATCATCAATCATGAACTCGGAAAATCTGCCCTGTCCAATCTGTGCCATGATCTCTGAACAACGGTCATTACTGTACTGTGCCTCATGTATACGGTCAAGCAACTGTGGGCGTGCACGAACATGCGCAAGCTGTCCCCCGATCGGAGTGAACTCGAACTGCACTCGGCCGTCGCATAAAATCTGCCAATCTGCCGACGACTGTCTCTGTACTGCGCTCAAACAAGATAGAGTACCCCCGGGCCTCCTGCTCAAAGCATCCGCCACTACATTCGCCTTGCCCGGGTGAATCGTAGTCCTTCACTAACTCCATCCAACGACGCTGTCTAAGATTCAGGTCTCGCTACTGAAATACATACTTTAAGCTCTTGTTATCAGTGAATATCTGGCACGACTAGCCGTATAGTTAATGTCGCCAGATCTTGAGTGCAAAGACCACTACAGCCATCTCCAAATCGTGAGTGGGGTAGTTCTGTTCGTGTTTCTTCAGCTGCCGAGAAGCATACGCGGTCACCCTGTCGTGCTGCATCAATACGCACCCTAGCCCCACTCGAGAAGCGTCACAATAAACCACAAATCCGCCCGATCCTGAAGGCAATGATAACACCGGCGCCGTAGTCAAACGAGTCCGCAACTGCTGAAAGCCAAGCTTGCACTCCTCCGTCCAATCGAAAGGAACCCCCTTCCGGTTTAACCTGGTCAACGGTGCAGCAATGCGGGAGAAGTCCTGTACAAATCGTCTGTAGTAGCCGGCCAGTTCTAGAAAGCTGCGGATCTCCGTAACTGATGCGGGTCTGGGCCAACGCTGGACGGCCTCGATCATCTTCGGGTCCATACATATACCATTCCGTGTAATTATGTGACCCAAGAAGTATACGCTGTCAAGCCAGAATGCGCACTTGGAGAATTTTGCGAATAGCTGGTGCTCCCTCAAGGTCTGCAATGTGATCCGCAGGTGCTGCTCGTGCTCCTCTCGGCTCCGGGAATACACTAAAATATCGTCAATGAATACGATGATGAACAAATCAAGATACGGCCTGAAAATACGGTTCATCAAGTCCATAAATGCTGCTGGGGCATTGGTGAGTCCGAACGACATCACCAAAAACTCATAATGGCCGTAACGCGTGCGGAAAGCCGTCCTCGGAATATCCTCCTGTCGAACCCGCAGCTGATGGTAGCCTGATCTCAAGTCAATCCTCAAAAAGTATCATGCACCCTGAAGCTGGTCGAACAAGTCGTCGATGCGTGGCAAAGGATATCTGTTCCGCACGGTTACCCTGTTCAGCTGGCGGTAGTCGATACACAAACACAAACTGCCGTCCTTCTTCTTGACAAACAGGACCGGAGCACCCCAAGGAGACACACTGGGTCGAATAAGTCCCTTATCCAGCAAATCTTGCAACTAACCATTCAACTCTCTAAGCTCCGCCGGGGCCATCCGATAAGGCGGTATGGAAATAGGCCCCGTGCCGGGAATCAAATCAATACAGAAAGCAATATCACGCTCAGGCGGTAGCCCAGGAATCTCGTCAGGGAAGACATCAGGGAACTCACTAACAATCGGAACCTGGTCCAACGGAACCTCTGTAGCTCTAGTATCGCAAACATAGGCGAGAAATCCCTGACATCCCTTCCTCAAAAGCTGTCCAGCGCGAAGAGAAGAAATCAAACTGTGAGGAGCGACACCACGGTCCCCCTGCACAACAAAAGCCAACTTGCCGGGAAAACAAAACCTAACTGTCTTCTCGCGGCAGTCCACAGACGCATATCACGTGGCTAGCCAATCCATGCCTAAGAGAATGTCGAAGTCCAACATCTCAAGAAAGATCAAGTCGACAAACAACTCTCTCTCGCCAAGACGGACAACACACGAATAGAACACGTGTCTAGCAATAAACGACTCTCCCACAGGAGTGGTCACAGCAAGCGGCTGATCAAGCAAACCGGACTCTCTACCCAAACTCGGCTCGAAGTGTGTGGAAACGTAAGAGTGCGTGGATCCCGGATAAAACAATACGTGTGCATCAACGGAACATACTGAAAGAGTACCTAAGACTACTGCATTGGATGCCTGCGCGTCCTGATGCATCAAAGCGAAAACCCGTGCCTGTCCCCTACCTGCGACTGGCTGTCCTCTGCCTCAGTCATCCCGTCCTCTCTGAACGGACCCTCCACGGCCACGACCTCTCTGCGTGAAAGTCTGACGCGGAGCAACAGTAGGTACAATAGGCAACGCCCTCTGGGGTGGAGAAGGTGGTAATGTGACATGCGGTACTGCTGTCTCCCTCCGGTGTATTTCAGGACAATCTTTAACGAGGTGAAGTAGACTGCCACACCTAAAGTGTTGGAGATAGTACCCTCAGAGTCAATTATTGGATCACAGGCACGTGATTGCAATGATTGAGGGAGGACCTGTCCCAGTAGGACAGTCTTACTCAAGATGATAGTATGCTATCTGGTTTATCTTTATCATCGTGTACTGCTTTAGGTGACCTTAGGAGTCGCTATTGCACGTTGATAGAGCCCCTAGGATTCTTGCTTGACTACCAGCAGTATGAGGGCGATCATATACGTGGGAGCTGGGGTCTATAAGCACATCCTTAAAAGGTCCCTAGTCGTGGGAGTTTCGAGACAGGGCATCGATACTCCAGAGTAGACTAGTGTATACAGTCGAGACCCCGACGAGGGCCGGTGGCCGGTCTCACAAGCCACTGGTGTCAGTTGCTTCACCTAAGATGTATACAGGTGCTCATTGGGTTATGAGTACACTGGACCGGACTCGCCGGGAACCTGGTAGTTGGGATTATACCAGACGTCAGACAGCAGTTCCCTGGTGACATGTGTGCAGGTTAGTTCATCGACCCGAGATCGTCATTTGTCTCGTGTGAGTTCCCACTGTGCTTTGATTACTACCCTACCACGCTCAAAGGAGACGTGCAAACAGGTTTTAGTTGGGTACAGTTCCGAGCCACATGGAGGCAGTGAGCAGATCTGCAGGGGTTCGTCTCTCCCGGTATTGGGGGTGAGGTCGCGCTGTGTCTAGGAGTGCTATTACACAAACCCTCCGCCGAGGCAGGAGATTTACTGGTAGGTATTCCAGTAGTATCTCAGGGTGTTCTGGGCTACACTCCGACACGACTTGTACCGCTTTTGGGGGTCTGACTTTTACCAACCCCTAGGCCCGCTATGCGATGCTCATAGACGAACGGACCGGACTGTACGGATACTGTCACTGACAGGCTCAGTAGGGTGTCAGGATGAGTTCGCTCATCAACGTCCCTTTTGATCAATACCTGGTAGCCCGTTACGTATAGGCTAATACCTCTGACGTGCTAGTGGTTAAATCCATAACCAAAGTATTGACGAGTCTTTAGAGTCCCCCACAGACCAGTTTCTCAAGTTTCGGGCGAAACGCTGTAGAGTCCGTATGGAGATATGGCAGGGTTCGATCAGATACGTGCGGTATTGCACGGATCGTGATCGGACGGATTTTACTTGCGGGCTTTGGTTTAAGCAGGATCCTAATATTAGACAGTGTAGATTTCGTCTCTTTGCATTTGTATTCAGTAGGAATACAAATAAGGGCATGTATATGCATTCACGGGGTTTTCCTGTAATTTATTACGGGATCAGTTTTCTGAAGTTGCCAGTTTGCATTCCGTTTCGGCCAGTTTTCCTTTGTTCCTTCCCGGTCGGACTTTTCCGATGGAGGGGGTTATTTGCGGTTGTGCAAACTATCTTTGTGGAGGGTGTTATTTGTATTTGTGGCTTCATGATGAGATTCTTTTTCCATCCACTCACTTGCATTAAATGAGATTAGAAAGGATTAGAAATTGATATGATATTGTTATCATCATATTTGGTTATGGTCACCCTTTGCTTTTACTACTCTCACCTCCCTTCATGTATTATTCTTTTTCTCTCCACCATTCTATCATCGAGGGGCCGGCCACTTTGGGAGAGAGGGAGGGGTTCATTTTTGATGAGGGAATTTTGATCATCTCATTTTTGCATGCTACACAAATTCATTAACCTCACTCCAAAGTCCATTGCTCATTCCTCCATCACCAAGGCAACTTCACAACCCCAATTGAGACATACGATTCTACACATCATCTACAGCATTTCTTGGGCACGTCGGCTCGCCAACTTTGTGCCCGAGTTGCCTCGGTCCAGAGGTGGGAGCCCGTAAAAGAACCCGGCGATGTGGTGCCCGTTCCGACGAGGAGATGAAGACCGGAGGTTCCGCAAGGGGATCGGAGTGGAGGCGAAGACCGAAGGACACGGATCGCTTGGTATAGCTTCTCTACTCTTATTCTAGTTTGCTAGAGTTAGGTTAATGGCCCGATCCGGGATTTTTGTGCGCGGTGGTGCCGGTTTCTTGGTTTTAGAAAAGTTTCGTTTCCGCACTCTGGCGTCGGTTTGACGGCCGGGGCGCCGCCGTGCACCTACATGGTATCAGAAACACGCCATTAACCTAGTCTAGCTTGCTCTAACGTGTTTACAAGTTCGATCGATCGGATTTTCCAAAAACCATATTTCCATGTCGCACTTTCTGTCGAATTTTTCCTTGCTCTAAAAATTATTTGGTACATTGGAAAATTACGTTCTGGGTTTTTTATGAATTCTGTGAAAATTTGGTACGCTGATGTTACTGTAGCGCGGCGGTTTAGCGGCCAAAACCACGTTTTGGCCGCGGAACCACTGCCGTTTTGTGGTCAAACCGTACCAAATTTCTACAGTGGTTTACTGACATGGAAATAAGGTTTCTGGTATATTCTTTTTGGGCCCAGATGTTTCTGGGTGCTACAGTTGTCCTTGGGGCCTACTTCGGAAAATTCAGTTGATCGAAAAGTTTAAACATGTTAGTTCACAGTATTTACATTATATCTGTGACCGTGAATGTCATTTGATCGGTAAATCCTGTCTAACTGCTATAGCCCTTTTAGACGGATTTGCGAACGTGACATTCACGTTGATGTTCTGTATTGTGCTGTGATGTTGTGGATTGGTCGTGGGGGATAGCCGGGATGCAATGGTAGTACAGTTTCGTTTTATATGTACATTTGATATTGCGGGGCGAGCGTCCGATATTTGGATTGCCGTCACTGCCTGTTTGTATATTATTCTTTTGGGGCACGACCGGGTCGAGGTCGATGTACCCGTTGTATGTATATTTTACTTTCTGTACTAGGATTACCCCAAGGTGGGGTGCACGGATAGCCGGGTTCTAGAGGGCAACAAGCCCGCATCTCATGGCATTGAGACGGAGGGGCCTTTACTCTAGAATTGGCGGGCTATTCGCCGCACTCGTAGGGGGTACAGGTTGACCCAGGAGGGGTGCCCAAGTTACTGGATTCCGTGAAGTGCTGGGTGGTCCATTCACGTTGCTGAAGGGGGCTACCTCGCTTCAGGTTTTGGCGGGTAACTTGCAGCGCCCGTAGGGGTCTAGGATTTCATTGCACAGGCTATCCACACGACCAGGGGAACGTCGGGTTTCAGTAGCGGCTCTATGAAACCCGGGGATCCCAGATATCTGTATTGTTCTGTGATGCTTATTACATTTCTGTGATGTTACATTTTATCACGCCATGAGTGATATTATATATTGATATACATACTAGTAGATGTTGTATATGTTTTGCATCCGCGCTAGTCCAGTCCCCGCTCTGTCGTTAGTTAAGTAACCTAACGGGTGATGACGGGACCCAGTGGTGAATACGGATGGCATATACGTACATCATTATTTTCGTTCTTTATTGGTGTGATCAACTGATGGGACTGCGTTGATTCGGATCAATGCAAGCTAAACAAACCTATTCTTATGTTGTTGGAACAATTTTCAAAAAGCTGTTATTGCAAGGACGTTCTCTTTTGTTTTGCACAGTGGTATTCGATTATGAATATCCAGCACCTCAGTCGACGAGGCAAGGGCCGAGATCCCTTCACCGGGAGTGACCCCTTGGACAGATGTTTGTGTCAGGGTAATAACTTCACTATAGCCGATTACTTTTTTCTTTGCATCGTGGTATTCATTTGGAATATCCTGCACCTCATTCTACGGGGAAAGAGCCGAGATCCCTTCACCGGGAGTGACCTCTTTAGCAAAGGTTTTCGCCACTATATTTTTATAAAAAACTATGCAGTTCCTTCAACGATATCAAGTTCATTACGTTAAAGGTTTTTCGCCAAAAAACCAGCCGTAGCCCTTCGTTATTTCTTACGGGTATTATTTAGTATTCGTGCTGCGTTTGTTGACTCCGTCAAGGCGTAGTGTACGGTAGCTAAGTGGTGCTTGTTTGTAGCATGGATATGGGATTGGTTAGGACAGTCGTGCGGCCTTGTTGACTCCGTCAAGGGCACGTACGGGTGGGTTTAATGCAATCCAGATAATGACGGGTTGAACTTGACTAGGACTCTTTGATTTGTTGACTCCGTCAAGGTCACTTGGGTCCTAGGGGTAAAAACACACATCAGGAGTTTCTAAAGAAACTGAAACTTGCCAGATATGCGCATACCTTCTGGAGTGTGATAACGTGAGCGGATTCCGTCACTTTATCATGCGATGATAGTTGGATCCCGATTCCCACTGATGAGTTGGTTTACTCCTCGGGTGATCCCGGCTAATTCTTCTTTCAGGTTTGGAGAAGAATTTGACGTTACAGTGGGAGGTTTCCTGATTAGATAAAGTGATAACCATTTTGATCTAGGTTAGAGTGCACGCTGAGTGTTTCTTTTCTCTCTCTCTTTGGCAGCGACTATGACCCGACCCTTGACTATGACTCAGTGACCAAGTTGATCGAACCTTCTTATAAGACTGGCTTTTGGATTGTCAGAGTTGCATACCTCATTGCCACTCCTACTTTTACCCTTTTCTCCAGGACACCCCGTATTACTACGAACGTCCACTTCCATTGGACAAAACCATCGTATGGTTATATACGAACTCGAAGGAATTTATTCGAGGATGGTTTCCAGTTCTGGAGAAAATGAATAGGACTATTCAGTTGTCTTTTCCTTTTACCTTCTCTCAGGTTGCGAGTACTCCTTGGTTTAGGAGATAGTACACCTATTACGCAAATTGGATAGTCTTCTTCCAAACCTTAGGCTGGTGCCGAACGGTGGGGAATGAAGAAAACCAATTAGCATAACGATGGTGAACAGAAGGTATTAAGTAAAGACATATCAAGGGATTAGTAAGAGGGCAAAGTAAATTGCGACTGTTATTCACGACCAAACCAAATGTTTCATTACCACTCCCAATTCACCTTTGTATTTCTCCGGGACACTCCGTATCACTACGAAGATCCACAGTTTATTGGATACTCCATCGTATGGTTATATACGAACTCGAAAGGAACTTGTTCCAATTCGGGGATGGATTCTGGTTTAGGAGAAATAGGAATAAGGTTTATTCGGTTGTCTTTTATCTTCACCTTCTCTCGCATTGCGAGTGCTCCTAGGATTAGGACAGTACACCCATTATGCTTATTGGATAGTCTTCTTCCAAACCATAGGCTGGTGCCGAACGGCAGGGAAGGAAGAAAACCATTTGGCCTAAAGGGGTGTACAGAAGGTAATGACTAAAGACATATAAAGGGATTTGGAGAGATGGAAAAGAATTAGACGGTTACAGTTGTGAATCTGGATAATGGAAGAGGCATTACGAGGAATACCAGGATACCGCATCGAAACATTTCAATGTTTCAGTTTCACTGTGTATTGTTAAAAGAAAACTGATTTCCCAATTAGACACTTGCTCCAGGGTATGTATTTACCAGGTTTGATTCTCACATCTGTATGGTTTTACAGATGATGAGTGGGAGTAAGTTATTGGGAATTAGGTGATCATCCTCATTATATCGGGATTCGTTGTAATTGGTGATATTTGAGGAAGTCACCTGGGTTGTTTGCCGGACGACAAATATTTAGTTTTGAATATCCGTTATTATGCACCAATTTCAAATTGATATATCTGTATGTCTATTTTTATAGAGTGAGATATACCTTTTTGAAATTATGTTGGTGACATTTACCTATATCAGTGGATGGTTAGGTAAGGAGCATTAAACAGCGGTGTAATTCTTCATAACCATAGTACAGTCTTTAACCTACGACACACAAGGAATGAGTTATTAGACTCAAGGGACTTATAAAGAGTATTGTATGTTGTCCAGTGTCCATTAGGACAGAGGGGTTGGTTCTCGTACTATATTCGGTTTACCTATAACTTCTCTAGTTTTTAGACAGGTGTTTCGTAGAAACACAGGGTCCAAGTTTTGAGAAGTTATAGGTATATGAATAAAGTAGAAAACCAGGTGTTGCAAGTATCTGGATTCTTCAAGGAGATCGAAGATGTAGATACTTGTGTGTGGTATTAAGTTAATAGTAATGATTAAGAGAACCTGCTTCTCTTTCAGGTTACTCATAATTAGAAGCATTCCTAAGTTGAGTAACGCTGATCGGCCTCCTTCCATTTAGTTAACATGCACTGGAGATAGCTGCATGATTTGAATCTGGTTCAATTAAATCAGTGCCTCTATTTCTATATTGGATATAGAATAGTTCATACCTTGACATTGTTAAGGTACAGGGAGTTGTCCGGCTTATGCTTAAAACCAGACTCTGGATAACTCAAGGCACGTTTCTGTAATGGCTGTTTGTGGGTTGACCCAGGCTATGACGAGGGTTGACTTTCTACCATCTGGAAGATCAATAGTGATATTGTTCTTGACTCGCCACAGTTTTAACAAAAATGGATTTTTTCTGAAAACAGTAGTGGGAGTATGGTAGAACTGGAAGTGATTCCAGAACCGCAAACGATTACTGAAGATTTGATAAAGAACCTAAAGATTTGATCTGGTTTGACATTCCATTGGCCACTCCGCAGATATAGTGGGTAACCTCAGGCGCTCGAGAGGTACTTCGGTATGCTCAAAGACGGTGGCATGGAGGTTCTTGTTTACCCAGGCTTGCCATTGCTGTTGTTCCAGACTGTGAGACCCGGCAGGAGGATGAGTATAGTGTCGTTATAAACTGGCTTTAGAAGTGTACGTCTATATGACTCTGCCAGAGGGTTATCGTGGTCAGTGGGAGCAGCGGAAGCATGGTGGACAAGTGGCTCATGTCTATTTATAGACTAAAGCAGATATAGCGGAGATAGATCATCTATTTCTGATGTGACAGTCATAGGTTTGACTTCATCAGAATAGGGGATGGATCTGTTAAGAAGGTAGTAGGGTATGATGTCCTGGTATTTGGATGACATACACACAGTAGGAAGTGATATTCCTATACTATGATCGGTTATACTTTGGTTGTCACACAGTGGTTTCTCCAGATAGGATATTGATCCAGTCCTGGAGAAATATTCGGATGTAGTTTTAGAACATAAGTTGATGTTCTAGGGAAATGATAACGGCAGCCTCCTTTGGGAGACAGTTATCATTTCAGGCTTCCAAGGTGACCTGGATGACAGAGTTGCTGTCAGAGTTATAGTTTTCCCTCTGACAAGGGGCAGTAATTTAGAAAGGTGGTCCAGGTGGATACTGAGGGAAGGATGGCGCAGGATACTGATTAAGTTCAGTCGACTATACAGTCTAAGAAGTTTGGATTTGGAGTTCATTTGTGAACTAGGTCCCATCAGACATCCAAACATATTCTAAGACAGGTATTGCTCATTTCGGGAGATGGGTTTCTCCGCGAACTTGAGATAAAGAGAGACATAGAAAGAAACATCACAGTGGATCCACTCACTGAGGCTATTCCTCGAACGCAATAGTTTCGCAAACGAGCTTTATGAGACTGACTAGTAGAGGAGTTGGGTGTTCGGTATCACACGGGCTGTGAGTATGCGACATCGCAATAATTATCCTTGAGTGCAAGTGGGACATTGTTGGAGATAGTGCCCTCAGAGTCAATTATTAGATCACAGGCACGTGATTGCAATGATTGAGGGAGGACTTGTCCCAGTAGGACAGTCTTACTCAAGATGATAGTATGCTATCTGGTTTATCTTTATCATCGTGTACTGCTTTAGGTGACCTTAGGAGTCGCTATTGCACGTTGATAGAGCCCCTTGGATTCTTGCTTGACTACCAGCAGTATGAGGGCGATCATATACGTGGGAGCTGGGGTCTATAAGCACATCCTTAAAAGGTCCCTAGTCGTGGGAGTTTCGAGACAGGGCATCGATACTCCAGAGTAGACTAGTGTATACAGTCGAGACCCCGACGAGGAGCGGTGGCCGGTCTCACAAGCCACTGGTGTCAGTTGCTTCACCTAAGATGTATACAGGTGCTCATTGGGTTATGAGTACACCGGACAGGACTCGCCGGGAACCTGGTAGTTGGGATTATACCAGACGTCAGACAGCAGTTCCCTGGTGACATGTGTGCAGGTTAGTTCATCGACCTGAGATCGTCATTTGTCTTGTGTGAGTTCCCACTGTGCTTTGATTACTACCCTACCACGCTCAAAGGAGATGTGCAAACAGGTTTTAGTTGGGTACAGTCCCGAGCCACATGGAAGCAGTGAGCGGATCTGCAGGGGTTCGTCTCTCCCGGTATTGGGGGTGAGGTCGCGCTGTGTCTAGGAGAGCCATTACACAAAGCCCTCGACCGAGGCAGGAGATTTACTGGTAGGTATTCCAGTAGTATCTCAGGGTGTTCTGGGCTACACTCCGACACGACTTGTACCGCTTTTGGGGGTCTGACTTTTATCAACCCCTTAGGCCCGCCATGCGATGCTCATAGACGAACGGACCGGACTGTACGGATACTGTCACTGACAGGCTCAGTAGGGTGTTAGGATGAGTTCGCTCATCAACGTCCCTTTTGGTCAATACCTGGTAGCCCGTTACGTATAGGCTAATACCTCTGACGTGCTAGTGGTTAAATCCACAACCAAAGTATTGACGAGTATTTAGAGTCCCCCACAGACCAGTTTCTCAAGTTTCGGGCGAAACGCTGTAGAGTCCGTATGGAGATATGGCAGGTTCGATCAGATACGTGCGGTATTGCACGGATCGTGATCAGACGGATTTTATTAGCGGGCTTTGGTTTAAGCCGGATCCTAGTATTAGACAGTGTAGATTTTGTCTCTTTGCATTTGTATTCAGTAGGAATACAAATGCGGGCATGTATATGCAGTCACGGGGTTTTCCTGTAATTTATTACGGGATCAGTTTTCTGAAGTTGCCAGTTTGCATTCCGTTCCGGCCAGTTTTCCTTTGTTCCTTCCCGGCCGGACTTTTCCGATGGAGGGGGTTATTTGCAGTTGTGCAAACTATCTTTGTGGAGGGTGTTATTTGCATTTGTGGCTTCATGATGAGATTCTTTTTCCATCCACTCACTTGCATTAAATGAGATTAGAAAGGATTAGAAATTGATATGATATTGTTATCATCATATTTGGTTATGGTCACCCTTTGCTTTTACTACTCTCACCTTCCTTCATGTATTATTCTTTTTCGCTCCACCATTCTATCATTGAGGGGCCAGCCACTTTGGGAGAGAGGGAGGGGTTCATTTTTGATGAGGGAAATTTGATCATCTCATTTTTGCATGCTACACAAATTCATCAACCTCACTCCAAAGTCCATTGCTCATTCCTCCATCACCAAGGCAACTTCACAACCCCAATTGAGACATACGATTCTACACATCATCTACAACATTTCTTGGGCACGTCGGCTCGCCAACTTCGTGCCCGAGTTGCCTCGGTCCAGAGATGGGAGCCCGTAAAAGAACCCGGCGATGTGGTGCCCGTTCCGACGAGGAGATGAAGACCGGAGGTTCCGCGAGGGGATCGGAGTGGAGGCGAAGACCGAAGGACACGGATCGCTTGGTATAGCTTCTCTACTCTTATTCTAGTTTGCTAGAGTTAGGTTAATGGCCCGATCCGGGATTTTTGTGCGCGGTGGTGCCGGTTTCTTGGTTTTAGAAAAGTTTCGTTTCCGCACTCCGGCGTCGGTTTGACGGCCGGGGTGCCGCCGTGCACCTACATAAAGCACCCCTGCGACGACTGCTGATCCTTCCGGGGATACGAACTAAACATCTGGCCTCGTCCCGAATCTTTGCTACTCCTCGTGCCTGAACGAAACCTGTCGCGGCGTCTAAATGTCTGTCTCCGTACTGATATACCAGTATGAACTCTCTTCGGCTCTGAGACTGCCGAAGTCTCAGCAAGATGCTCCTCGACTGATAAGGCTGCATCTACAGCTGCTGCATAGGTCTCGCAATACTGTGCGCTGATCGCAAGAAATAACGGGGTAAGCAAGCCTCGAACGAATCTCTTGACTCGAATCTCCTCAGTAGCTACTAAATATGGGGCATAAACAGATAGCTCGGTGAACAATACGTCGTACTCTGCCACTGTCATCTCCGAAATCAGACGTAAGGACTCGAACCTGCGCGCTCTAGAATCTCTGACACTCTGTGGAAGGAAGCGGGTAAGGAACTCCGTCACGAACTCAGTCCAGGTCATAGGAAGAAGACCTGCTGCTCTGCCCTTTTCTACCGACTCGCACCACTTCCGCGCAAGACCTTCCAGGCGAAAGCTCGCGAACTCTACGCACCTCGCATCTGAGAATCTGAGTGAACGACATATCCGGGCCATCCTGTCGATAAATGACTGTGGGTCCTCGGCTGTGTCAGTGCCTGTGAAAATCGGAGGCTTCAGCCTCATAAACTCTGATATCGATACTGTAATAACCTCTGTAGCAGCAGGGGCAACTGCCTGCACCGTAGGTACCATTGCAGTCCCTGCAACGGGTGGAACTACCTCTGGTCGCTGCGCTCGAAGTGCCTCAACTAACGACCCCATCATCTGGCGCATCTCCTGCATACCGGCCCCTAGCATGGCGATCTGGTCTGTCGAAGGAGGAACAGTCGGCTCTGGTACAACGGGTGTACTGCCCGGGTCTGTCCTCGTTTCAGACAAGTCAACTCTAATCTCGGCTCTCGCAGCCGCTCTCTGCGCCCTCGTAGTCTTTGGTGGCATAATGGCTGAAAAGAAAAATAGGATTCGATAAGGATACGGAAATCGAATCACAAGAATGTATATATCATGAAGGAATTTTAATTAATAAGTCCTAAGGTCACTTAGGCGGAGTACCGTGTCGTGAGTATACCGCGGAACATACACACGCTACGCCACTCTGCTTCAGTTACCTACTCCATCATACCAGGGTTATCCTACACTCCGAAAGGTAAAACCTACGCTCTGATACCAACTTTGTCACGACCCGAAGTTCGACCCGTGACCGGCATTTAACCACGTAACATCTACAGGCATAACGCGACTAAGTAAGCCGAAGCCCAGAATTCAAAACCATAAAAAAATAGCGAGTGTTGAAAACATTTGTTAAAAACGTTTAGAAAACCTTGGGTAATTTAGTAAAATTCTTTAAAATTTAAGTTGTTTTCTTAAAAAAATTTCGTCAGCATCTCCTTTGTAAAAACTAGCCCCAAAATTGGGTACAAGACAAGATATAAGTGAAAATGGCATACAACAAGAATAAGACATCCCCAAATGGGAGCAATCACGCCCAATGGTGGAAATAACCACCACAAGTAATATACGACGCCGTAGCGAAGAAATGAGCAATATAAGTGGAAAAATATCATGAAAGATAAATCTGCTTAAATAAATTCGGCTCACAACGAGCTCGACACCAGAGTATAAATAATATACATCATCGTCCTCACAACTGGTCTCTAAGTCAATACATGAAATAGTAGATGGAGAGTACTAGATGCAATAGTGTGTACAAATGGAAAATAACCGGATACCACAAACCCACCTAGCAGCAAAACAGCTCACGCACCAACTGCAGTGGTATCCGTAGCCAAAAAGATACAAGAGATAGCCCTACCGCATCTACTCTGAGGGTCGACCTGCAAACACTGTGGCACAACGGGGGTGAGTTGCCAACTCGTGAATAGTAGATAACATATAAAGGTAATCACGAGTATGCACGTACTGCGATACTCTAACATGCGTAATCAGATAATATCTATATGATGAGCTGGGTATGCGATAATCATGCAAAAGTACTCTATCAGGTACTACAACTACATGATGCAATGCATAACAATGAATGCTGAGTAGGGGATAAAATATCATCAACACGGAATGTCCACATGGAAAAATCTCCGGTGTCTACCAAGAACACCCCAAAACCCAATACTCAGGCGCCGTCACTCTATCCGGCCCTCAATCCTGTAAATCTCATAGAAGCGGGGTACCCAACATCGGCACCCAAAACAACATGAAATACTCGTGTCCAGCATCGACACGCAAATCCTCATATATCGGGCTCCGTCAGTCCGGATCGGCCCACGGGCTCCGTCTGCGGAATCGGCCCTCGGCCCCAGCAGTACGGGTCAGCCCGTATCCATCTCTCGACTCTGGTCAGTATCCTCCGGATAACCGCCAGGTCCAACCAGTCACCGGTAGGTACTATCCACCCTGCCAGGCTCATCGTCTGCTCCACGAAAAACATTTCTCGTTCCGGGGAACCATACCGGGTCCACCACGAACCCGCAAACGGATCATCCAACTCCTCGAATTGGGTTTCAAGCATACGTCTCAGAACCGAGAAAACGCGTGGTGGACGCACCAAAATGTCATATCAAGAGAAACCGAGTTTTTAAAACAATACATACTTTCTTGAAATAATACCACGGTTCTTAAATCCAGAAATCACGTGAAATCCAAACCCAATGCGCAAATCCATGCGATGTGATATATACATCATAAGTCGTACTATGAGTAAAAGGAAGAACCGCTCTTTAAGTAGATTCAGTTTTTAAAAAAGTATCATGCAGTCCCCAAAAATCAGCTTATCTAGGTAGGTGACATGTATATATGCGTATGTATGGATATATAATGTCGAATCATTCATAAGGTGAGCTACAACATATTTTTCATCGAAATTCTATAGTGTGAGTGTCATGGCAATTACTAACGGTGTGTGTGTGACATGCAGATTTATGCTCGTGCAGCATGGACCGTTAGTAACAGTGCGGTGTGTTATTAATTCTAAGTATATATATATATATATGTATATATATATGTATATATATATATGTATATATATATATAGTAGGGAATACAGTACGCAACCAATAGTATCCATGCAAAATCAATGTATATGAATGCAAATATGCAGCTACAATATCCTAACAAGCCCTGACGCATAACGCCATACGGACAATTTCCCCGTAGATGTTAAATCTACTCACCGTGATCTCGAACTACGCGTATCTGACCACCTGCTTCCCCTTCTGTGCGGCGTCCGAAGTACATGCCTGCGAACCTAGAATTTACACAAAGTAATACACATAAGCTAAAATCCTGGAAAAACGCGATATCAAACCAAACGAGAAACCCGCGTCGCGAACTAAACGCGTGCGTGTCCGATACGCTAAAACGTGTGATTACGTGCCTGAAACTACCCCGACACGTCGCGACACGCAGGAAATCACCAAACCCACTCACGTATCACACGTGTCGCGAAAGTTAAAAGTATTGGAAATAGGGTAATTTGCTCCAGATTTTTATACAAGCAGAGTTAGAAAAAGTTGCATATACCACATGCCTTAAAAATGTAGCAGACACCAACTCAACAAACCCCAACACTCAGGTCCCCCATCTGGCCGCAATTTAGGGCCAGAAAGAATATTTCGGCGGTCGACCTAGGGAATTGGGGTCCCGCGCTTCGTGTGTGTTCTCTAAATCTATTGTACTTGCTCCAGTAATTGCAATTTCATTCTGAAGCAATCGGGTTGAAAGCAGATCATAACAGAGCACAAAACTTAGTAAAAAAGCTAATTTAACACTAAACTAAAACATTATTGTATTTTAGTGCAACCTGAGAAATTTACTTTCTTAAAACAACATTATAAGCACTTAATTAAGTTAACCAAACCTTAAAAATTCTAACTTATCTCAAACTTCACTAAATTCCTCTCATTAGCACTAAAATGCACAAAATACGATTTTTAGCTAAATAAACTACAAGTTAAGAACTAAAGTGATATTGGTGAGTCTAATACCTCCAAATGGTCTTAGGGAAGTCCAACTAGCAGCACTTGCCTTCAAAGGTGTCATGCCCCGCTTCCCAGAGTACGCTAAGATGGGCACGTGACATAGCCAACCATGCTATCTGTGGGTAGGAAGTATCCATCCACAGTCACATTACGGCTGTAGAGATATCAAGAACAATAATAAACTATCTAACACATGTCCATAAGCCAAAAATAAATGAGTCAAGAATAAAATAATGTGGAAGCGAAAGATCCAATACAAGAATAACTGGAATGTATGTCCCATAATGCAGGCTCACATCAGAAATGAAATGATACTGAAAGTAAATGAACTAACTACTAGCGAGTCCTCACTGCTCAGCCTGCTGACCGAAGTACTCCTACTCGGACTGCAGTAAGGGTAAGGAATCTGGGCCATGCAAAACCCAGACGTCAGCGCGTCATAACATCAAGCAATAATATATAAACAGAGTAGCAAGACATGCAAGTATGATCATAAATGGTAAAGCAGGTGTAACAGCAATATAAATCAGGGCAGTGAAAGGTAGTGTTCAGTGAGTAATCTAAACTGGTCTATTGGGTTAATTACTCTCAAGTCTTGAAATCAATTTTATGAATCATCGATGTAACTCAATAGTATCCCGTGCATGCCCGGGATCACGGTGAAGATTCTCGGGCTGAAACCGAGACATTCCGCTAGGCACTAAAGGAAAAGGGGTAATGATGAATGATGTCTGCAGCATCATCCTAAGGTTGGCCTAGCCTCTAAAAAGGTAGTGGATAATGATGGATGATGTCAGCAACATCATCCCAAGGCTGTCCTAGCCTCTAAAACTGATCAGTAAAGGTAGCGAACTGTCGAGTTTCAAGTCAGGTTTCATCATTGATTTCCCCAAACCCCCAGGTTATATGTATTCAAGTCAGGTATTAAATAATCTGGAACTAATGCCAACACAGGATCAGGCAGGTACAGGTTTGTCTGGATAGACAACAGGAACTGTCCGTAAGGACAACATGTCAGGTTTGTTGGTATTAGTTATAAGATCAGGTAATAAGTAAAGCATGGTACATCAGGTCAGGTCAAGTAATGTATATAGGTGCCATGTCATGTCAAGAGTTGCACGGTACCATGTCGTGTCAAGTAAAAGGTGCAACAAGTCATGCCAGGGTGCACAAGATGTCATATTGGTGCTCATAATCAACTAACGTAAGCATGGGTATACAGAACAAGTATGGATACTAATAGCACAATAAACTGGAACATGTAATATGATATGCAAATAGGTACAGATTAAACTACGTGGATGTACGGTTATCGATTAGAGTCAGGGTTATGGTTCCGACATTAAGTATCATACCCCAAAAGAATATAGAATATTAAAATCAAATTAACATGTATTAAATGACCTAGTGATGCAATTATATAAAAAAAAGGTTAAATGGATGCAAACGGGTGTCCGATAGGATAGAAACTATTAAAAGGTACTGTGGGCTATGCAGATAATTATTATGTGATTTAAACACGTATGAGGGTACTACGTATAGTAAACTAAAATGCAACTGGTATGTTTCAAGTTCTGAATCTAAAAGATATAAACGGAATATCGAACTGTTAAATTGGAACACGTGACTTTAGATTCTATCTATAGGTTTAATATTCAAATAAATAGTTATAAAATCATATAAATAGCATGTAGCAAGTTTTACTTGCCTCGACGGATCGCGATACGGTATACGGAACGTTTCACGTCGGCGAGAAAAGTCACGACGCGCACACGGTACACGGAATGAGTCCAAACAACGCACGGGGAAGACACACGGGTCAGAGATGCCTGCTGGGTCATCGTGATCGTCGGCATCGTCAGAGTTCCAGCGAACAATAGAGGTTAAAATATTTTACAGAAAAAGAAAAATGCACAGGAGAAATAAGAGAGAAGGAAACAGAGAAGAAGAAAGGAGGTACGAGAGAGAGAGAAGGCTTACTGGGGTTGGATTGGTAATGCAACGGAGAGACGAGATGGTGGCGGTGAGATCGACGGAGCTCCGGCCAGGGAACGTGCAGGGTTGTGCAGGTTCTTGGCAGCTAGGGTTTGGAGTCGGTTGGGGGTTTAGGTGCAGGGTTCTAGCACTCGGGAAAGAGCAGAGGAGAGGAAGAGAGGGAGATGAAGGAGGTGACGACGAGATGAGGGAGATGGTCGGCGGCAATGGAAAGGTGGGTTCTTGGGTTCGTGTAGGGTGTGTGTGCAGGGGGAGAGAGGATCGGGAAGAAGAAAGAGAAGAAGAAGATGGAGAGGAGGAGGAAGAGATGACGAGGCTCAGTTTGGGGTTGAGGAGGTGATGGAGTTAGGGTTAGGGTTTGAGGGAGGCGATGGGTTAAAGGAGAAGCGCCCGGGTTTAAAAGTGAGGAAGAAGAGGAGATGCAGAAGGGATGTGACGTGATCTACGCGAGGGTGACGAGAATCAAGAAGCGAACAGTGTTCGCGAGAGGAGAGAGAGAGAGCGCGAGAGGAGAGAGAAAGGGAAGAGAGAGAGAGAGAGAGAGCTCGTAGGGAAAGAGAGAGAAGGAGAAAGGGAAAGAGACTGAAAGAGGGCTCGTGGGGACTACCAGAGGGAAAGAAAGGAAGCGATTGGCTGGGAAAGAGAGAGGAAAATAGAGAGAGGCGTGTGGGGCCCAGCAAAAGAAATATGGGGATATGATTGGCTCGTGGAAATAAAGAGAGAGAGGGAATCTGCGCAGTTAAGGAAAATTTTAAAAGATTTAAAATAGTTTTGGAGAAATCTTCTGAACTGAAGAAAATATTAGAATTTTAAATTTAAAATTCAAATAATTGAATTTTAGCGGGATATAAAATATTTCAGAAATGCGCCCGGATTGGGTCCAAAATTTTGGATTTGAAATACGAAAATTATTAGCAAGTTCCAAAATTTAAAACGAAAGATTATTTAACAGAAATGCATACCCCCAAGAACGGACGCACGTACATGCGCGTAGCCATCCAAACACGTCCGTTTCACTGAATGGGACGAGAACACGATGCAAGGCCGCTACCAAAGGGTTAGGGGCATCATGCAGGCCATGTCATGTATTTTTAAATTATTTTAAGTGACTTAAATTGTTATATGCAAAAATACGTGATGCTAGGGTATTCTATAACTATGAAACAATAAGCTCAAGCAAGCGGGTCGAACGTAAGGTAAGCTACCATTCGCAACCACACAGTAAATGAAATAAACACCACAAACAACACATACGGCAACAGAAATTGGTATAACTCAACTTGGTTGTTACAAAAGGCAAGGATTTTCCACCCAGACCTACAAAAGAGGCATATTTCAAGATTTTTGTGAAAGAAAGTGAGTTTTTTGTGTAGGGTTTGTGTTTGGATATCAAGAGAAGCAAAAGAAGAATAAGAAGATGAAGAAGTTGCTGCTGCTGCCGCCTCTGCAGGAATTTCAGAAATGAGAGGGAGAGAGAGAAATGAGTGAGGGACATGGTCAAAAGTCAAGCCCCATACCTCACCTAACCCAAACCATACCTCCCATTCTTTAAATTTTATTTTTAATTAAGGGTTTAACATGATTTATGTGTGGATAAGAACCATGCAAGAAGAAAAGAAAATGGCTACAAGCTAACACTTAACCTATGTTACAAAATGTGATAAGTGTGCAAGCTAATTACACTAATCCTTGCTTAGGAAAAGTAATTAAGGAAAATTCCTAATTAATGTGAACACAAGCTAAATTATAATTAATAAAATCCATTTATATATAAAAACGCATCTTATCACAATTAAAACTGGTTTTATTTTAGTTTAGGTGGAAAATTTAAAATTTACGGGGTTTTACGAAAAACACGCATTATTGTTAACTAACGCGAAATTAACCTAAACGAATTTCAAGGCGTTACATTAGCGCACTCTGGGAAGCGGGCTGTGATAGGGTTTGTTTGGTATTAGAACCATAGGATTTATGATTAATTGGGTTTGGTTCTTTTGTAGTTGGGTATTAAACCCAATACACTAACCACGAAACCCGGAACTAGGAATATCTCCTGCCACATTATTGTCATGTCATTCATATTCTTGAATCTTATCTTTCTCTTGAACCTTTACCTTGACGATATGGAAACGACTTTGCATCTCAGCTTAGGAATCCTCCAGATTCCTTATTGGTTGTCCCCTCCTATTCTTTCGATTCTGATACTAGGATTTGGGAGACTTGAATGGAGTTAATTAATTATAACTATGTACCGCGACATGGTTACAATGCGGTACTCTATTTAAGTAATTTAGAGTCCTATTTTGATTCCTTTTCTTGATTTATGGTCATTATATTACCTTGTTTCTCTCGGTTGCATTGCTTACCAGTTTATGTTTTATCATAAGCTTGACTCCAACAACCACGTTATATCTTTCCTCTCATGCTGTAAGAACCAATCCGTTTAAATTTTGAAGAACAAGGAGAAGCACAGTAGAAGCTTTTGATTGCAGTAGTACCGACTGCTTCAAGACTGGTCAGATGTAGGATGTTTCGAGGTGTTTCGATGAACCCGCCGCAGATTATCAGAGCAGCGCAGCGGAAGAGTGGTGGGCCAATAACCCACAAGTCTTGGAACAAACTTATAAATTCATGATGAAGGGAACCGTTTACTGAAAGGTGGAGTTCATAAACAAGTTGCAGATGAAGCGCTGATAGTAGTTCAGGATTTCATGGATGTGTTCGAAGACATTTCGGGTTTACCACCGAAACGAGATGTGGAGTTCACGATTGACCTTATTCCTGGAGCAGCGCCGATTTCAAAGGCCTATTATCCAATGGCACCGGTGTAACTAGAAGAAGTAAAGAAACAGGTTGTCGAATTACTAGAGAAATGTTAAATTCACAGCAGCAATTCATCCTGGGGAGCTCCAGTTCTTCTAGTCAAGAAGAAAAATGGCACATGGAGGATGTGCATCGATTATCGAGAATTAAATCGGGTGACTATTAAGAACAAGTTTCCGATCCCTCCCATTGGCGAATTATTCGATCAACTCAGTGGCACGAGGGTATTCTCGAAGCTGGATTTGCGATCTGGATATCATCAAGTTCGAGTAAAATCAGAAGATATTTGCAAGACAGTGTTCTGAACTCGATATGGGTATTACGAGTACTTAGTGATGCCATTCGGAGTCACGAACGCACCGGCGATATTTATGGACTTAATGAATTGAATCTTTTCACCATATCTAGACCAGTTCATAGTGGTGTTTATTGATGATATTCTGGTCTATTTGAGGAGCAAAGATGAACATGAAGAATACTTGAGGATCACACTGCAAATGTTAAGGCAAGAAAGGTTATATGCTAAGATGAGCAAGTGCGAGTTTTGGCTTGAAGAAGTGAAGTTCTTGGGTCATGTTGTATCCGGAGATGGAATTGTCATTGACCCTGAAAAGATTGCAGCCGTTCATGATTGGCCAATTCCAAAGAACGTAGGGGAGATCAGAAGTTTTCTTGGGCTTGCCGGATACTATAGAAGGTTCATGAAAAACTTCACTCGAATAGCAGAACCATTGACCAAGCTAACACGGAAGGAGGTACTGTTCGTATGGACGGAGAAATGTGCATCGGCTTTTAAAGCATTGAAGCAAAGATTGACCACCACTTCTATCTTGACAGTGCCAAACGGTTCCGGAGGGTTGGTTATTCACAGCGACGCATCTGGAAAAAACTTGGGATGTGTTTTAATGCAGAATGGGAAGGTTATAGCCTATGCGTCAAGACAATTGAATACTCATAAGAAGAACTACCTAACTCACGATTTAGAGCTAGCAACAGTAATTTTCGCTTTGAAGATTTGGAGACACTACTTATTGGGCGAAAGGGTAGAAGTATTTACCGATCCCAAGAGCCTAAAGTTTGTGTTCATGCAGAAAGAGCTCAACATGAGATAGCGTATATGGTTGGAGCTGATAGATGACTATGATCTTGATCTCAAATACCATCCGGGGAAAGTTAACGTAGTGCCGGATGCTCTAAGTCGATTGCCAGCAATACCGATGTTGACTGCACAGAAGGAGCTTATAGATGATTTCCAAAGATTCGAGTTGGAGATCGTATTACCACATTCTTTGGAGCAGTTGATGCAATTGCAAGTACAATCGTCCTTGATCGATAACGTCAAAGCAGTGCAGTCGCACGATCCAAGGTTGCAGAAGTTTCGAGAATGGGTAGAAGCGGGACTTCGAACGGACTTGTTGATTCATGAAGATGGTTCGTTATGATATGAGAGCCGCTTATGTGTGCTGAAAGGATATATTCGTGAAGAATTTATGAAGGAGGCACATAGTTCCGCATATTCCGTACATCCGGGAGGCACGAAGATGTACCGAGATCCACGACAACATTTCTGGTGGGAATGGCATGAAAGGGGAGATTGCTCGCTATGTATCAAAGTGCTTGGTAAGTCAGCAAGTTAAGGCTGAACATCAAAGGGTAGCCGGTTTATTGCAACCAGTTCTGATTCCTCAGAGGAAGTGGGAACATATAACCATGGATTTCGTGACAGCTTTACCACGAAGTCCAAAGGGAAATAATTCATTTTGGGTGATTGTTGATCGATTGACCAAGGCAGCTCACTTTATACCGTTTCGAGTTGGTCAGTCGATGGAAGCGTTAGCAGAGCGGTACATGCTTGAGATTGTGAGATTGCATGGAATACCTGTGAGCATCGTTGCCGATTGTGATTCCCGATTCTTATCACACTTTTAGAGGAGTCTATAGGAAAGTTTGGGGACTCGATTGAAGTTTAGCACAACCTATCATCCTCAGACAGATGGCCAGTCAGAAAGAACGATCTAAACTCTTGAAGATATTTTGAGAGCATGCATGTTAGACTTCAAGGGTTCATGGGAGGATCATTTGCACTTGGTGGAGTTTTCTTACAATAACAGTTTTCAGGCGACTATACAGATGTCTCCATTCGAAGCATTATATGGTCGTAAGTGTCACTCGCCCATCTGTTGGGACGATTTTGGGGAAAGAAGATTATTGGGACCGGATCTCATCGTGCAAACCGTGGAGAAAGTTAATATGATCCGAATCCATATGAAGGCGGCGCAAGATTGACATAAAAGTTAGGCCGATACAGGACGAAGACCTCTGGAGTACGCAGTTGGTGATCATGTATTCTTGAAGATATCACCGACCAGAGGAGTGATTCGATTTGGTAGTCGAGGCAAGCTTAGTCCTCGATTCGTGGGGCCTTTCGATATTATAGAGTGCGTTGAAGTAGTAGCTTTTCGATTGGCTTTACCACCACCTTTGGCGAGTGTTCACGACGTGTTTCATGTATCTCAACTCCGCAAGTATGTTCGAGATGAGACGCACGTCCTAGAGCATTCGGAGCTGACAGTGAGGGAGGACTTGACATATGAAGAACGACCGATGGCGATTGTAGATCGACGAGAAAAGGTCCTCAAGAACATGATTATCCCTCTAGTACTTGTTTCATAGGGGAATCGTTCGCACGGAGAATCAACTTAGGAATGAGAAGACGAGATTCGACAGAAGTTTCCACAGCTCTTTTCTTAGCTTCATGTTTTCTTGTCTTTTCTTATTCCGGGAATTTCGAGGATAAAATTCTTTTATAGTTGGGTATAATGTAACACCCTAGTTCATTTATACCATATTTGATTTGAGTATTTTCTAATCTTGTGGCTATTTCTTGATTATTACTTACTTTGGGTGCGGATAGTGCTTTGGTATCTATGATTAGTATCCGACCCAACTCGCATGCTTGAAACCCTTTATGCTTCAAGATTACGACATATTCTTGCCAGTACAAAGGATCCGTACATGCATATATGTCCTATATACATGTATCATATATTCAGTATCTGCATATATTTTATATAATACAAATTATAACCAAACTATATTTTTAATCATCTAGCATGGCCTGTATCATACCCCATACCCTTTGTGTGCATCCAGACATCGTATTCATGTCCATTTTAATGAAACGGACTCGTTTGGATTATTACGTGCATTTACGTGTATCCATTCTTAGGGGCATGCATTTTATTTAACCGGACGTTGCATTATGGTTTTGGTTGATATGTATATTATCTATATTTTAAAACTAGATTTTTAGATAGAGCCCGGGTATTTTTCGGAGTATTTTTGTAAAATCCTATAATATATTATAATATTTTATTAGTTTATACGAATATATATATATATATATATATATATATATATATATATATATATATATATATTTCTAAACTAAATCTCTCTCTCTCCTCTTAGATTATTCTCACACTCTCTCTCCGCAATCTCTCTCTTTCTCTCTCTTTCTACTATATATATATATATATTACCTATGATATCACAACACTTCTCTCTCTCTCCTCAAATTTTCTTCCACATCTTCTTCTGCCTCCTCACGAAAACCCATGCCCTAACCTTAGCTGAGCCCTAGCCCTCGTCACCGACCATCCCAACCTCACCTTTCCCTCTCCCTCGACCACCTTGTCACCCTCTCTCCTCTCCCGAGCACTCAACGCCAGCATCACGACCCCCAGCGGCTTCGTCGCATGAACCCAATACCCTCGACAACCCAAGAATCCTCTCGCCTCCACCGCCGACCTCCTCGTCTCCTCTCCCTTGTCATCATCCTTTCGACCTCACCTCTTTCTCCTCTCCTTCTCTCCAATCGTGAGCTTCTTAAAAACCAGACCCCTGCACACCTGACGACCCAAGAAACCCCTTACCGCCGGTCACCCTCACCTCGCCGTTGACACCCTCTTCGACCTCACCTTCATCACCTTTCCTCCTTCTCTTCACCTCTCTCCAACCCCGACACCACCATCGCCCAAGAACCCGAGAACCCACAGAACCTCTACCCTCACTTCGCCGGCGACTCATCGTCCACATCACCCCTGACCTCGACCACATACACCTCCTCTCTTTTGTCCCCAGAAGCCAGAGCCTAGAGCACCACAACCCCACTCTTCTCCTTCTTCTCTTTTTTCTTTCTCCTTCTTCTTTTTCTTTCTTTCTCTCTTTCTTTGCTTTTCTGTTCTGGCCGTCGACGGAGTCATGCATGTCGCCGACGATCCGGACGACCCATTCGTCGTCATCATCCAGCGTGGTCACATCTTGGATTAGCCAGGTCCAGTCTTGTACGCGCGTGTGTGCATCGCGATGATCACCCGACGTCGAACGTGACCTACGTACCCCGACGTGAGATCCGATCAGGAAAGTTTATCTTGCTACATGCTATGTTACTATATTTATATCCATATGAATAAAGATAATACATGTATTTTAATTATGCATCCAATGTTATCTAATTACCTTTTTTTCGATATCTGTTCGCATCCGTACTGACAATTGCATATCTAGTTGCATATCGGAACCTCATTATATCATATTATTGTTCTATTAGTACAACGTGCTTTCTAATGTGCATCATACATAGTCATGGATATGTATACAGGTTATTACAGATACACATATGCATCTTGATATCCGTCGTGCTTACCATGTTCAGATTTTCATTACAGTTTTACATTGGGTATCTATTTGATACATATGCACCACATGACATGTCCTGACATACTACTTGACTTGTTACTTTGATCTTGTTACTAATACTGACAATTCTGACTTGTTGTCCTGATGGATGTAACCTATTATCTATATAGACAAACCTATACCTTCTTGATCCTGTGTTGGCATTAGTTTCATGTTATCAATATCTGACTTGAACACATAATCTAGGGGGTAAAGAGAAATTAATAATGAAACCTGACTTGTAACTCAATAGTTCGATACTTATACTGATCAGTCTTTACGGGCCAGGCCAAACCCGGGATGCTGCTGCTGACATCATTCGTCTATACATGTTACCTGTTTACTTCCTAGCGGCACGTCTCGGATTCAGCCCGAGAGTCTTGACCGTGGTCCCGGGCACGCACGGGATACTATTGAGTTACATCGACGATTCCATTAAATTGATTTCAAAGACTTTATAGTAGATAACCTAGTAGCACCGTTTAGGTTACTCATCGCACTTCACATACACATACATACCTCACCGTTCATATCCGTGTTATTCTTTATATTCATGTTTACTTATATCGTTACATCCTGGTTATTACTATTGTTTTGATGTTATGACATACCGACGTCGGGGTTTTGCATGGCCCAGTTCCTCTATCTTTATCGTAGGCTGAACAGGAGTACTTTAGCCGTCAATCCGAGCAGTGAGGAATTGATTATGTGTGATTTAGAGATGTTTAGCTTTTAGACTCTTAGCTTATTTTTCCGCACTTTTATTTCTTGATGTGAGCCCATATTGGGACATTTTCTCCAGATGTTGTTTATTGAATTTAATATCGTTTCTGCTTATACATTTTCTTGACTCTTTTATTTGGAAAATGGACATGTACTAGATAGATTTTATATTTTTACTGGTCTTGATATCCTATAGACAGCCGTAATATGAATGTGGAGGGATGTTTTCTAGCCACAGGTAGTATAGTTGGCTCTGTCGCGTGCCGTAGTTAGCGCACTCTAGGAAGCGAGGCGTGACAGAAGAAGAGGAAGAAATAGTACTCACGGGTCAGTCTCCAAGGGAAACCGATAAACCAAGCTCGTCAACTCTTATTCCGATTTTTGGCAGTGACTCGAAGGAAGAAGCTAATACGGTGTTCTCCGTTCATCCATTGGTAGAGGTCCCTGATGAAGCCGATTGAGCCCTATATATTACAATGGCTCTGCTGCATCACTACAAAGAACTTGATGCACTCAACACCGACAACGTGCAAGAGCTAGTTACCTTTCACGTGCCTCCCATATATAAAAGCAAGAAGGGGATTCTCTTCTATAAATCGGAAGAGACTAAGGTGGAGAAGATTTGGCATGGACTCGAGCCGAATCTCGATAGCATACAACCAATCCCTATGCCAAGATATTATACAAAGAGCTCAAAAGAACTCCTTCATCAGCAGGGAATATCGTTCGAACAGACTGTTCTTCAGGCCCAGTATTACAAGAGGATCTGGGAAGTGCCAGGGACTCACCAACCAGCATCCCATGGAAAGTTCGATACCACTGGTTTGGGCTATGTCCGACCCAAGAATAGGGAGCGAACTCATAGCTGCTATGTCTTAAGCGGAAGGGAAGATACTTGGATAGCAGACAACTTAGCCGAGTAAGGTGAAAAAACCCCGCAAGGTACTCCAACCGAATCATCTGAAGTGCCGATTGAGTTGCTGATAAAAGAACTGATTCATGAAGTTGAACCCGGAGAAGGTATAATGGACCTATACAAAAATGTCATGCAATTAACCCAAGCGGGCGATATAATGAAGCAATGAGTTGTATTAATTTAGCTCCACAAATACTATGACTCTTCCACCAGAGGTCCCGATCGAGAAGCTAATAAGAGAAGCCTATCGAATGAGTGAGACAACTTTGTATGAAGTAGCCAGAAGATAGCACCTAAGCAGGCAATTTATGGGAGAGACGAGCCATAATCCTCATCCTTGACAGCCGCTTGTATCTTCCTTTATAAATGAAAAATTCAAGGTAGCTACATTAAAATGTTAGTTCGTCAAGTCTAGGGTCGCAACAATTGTGACCGCGGCGGTATCATAGAATAAAATTTTTATGAGAGCTTAGCATCAATTAACCACAACAAGATCGTTTCATGCACTACAATTACCAAATAAGAAAACAAGAGAGCAAATTGAGAGCTACAACCTTTGTAGCGTGTCCGGATAATCTCGGATGACCCCACCATCGCTCTTACACTTTCCGGATTGGGCTTGATCGATGATCTCCTTACCGATGATGATCCACCTTGAGATAACTCCTAACACATGCTATAGCTTCAAATTGATCTCATCAAAATGAAGCAACTCACTAATTAAACTTGCTAAGGATGATTAGTAGGAGATGTAGAACAATTAGCTCACTAATTTCTTCTCTTTTCTTTTCTTTCTTTACTTTAGAAAAAACTCAAGTGAAGAAGCCATGGAGATGAGAGTATGAAGATTAGGTTCAAGATGAGAACTAAAACCAAATGATAAACGAGTCAACCAAAAAACGAGCCATCAAAAATAAGTCATCAAAGAAAACACCTCAAGAAGTCTACAAGAATCCAAATATGCATGACTCATTCTCTTTTTAGAAATAAATAAAAGAATAAATATGTTATCATTTAATCCATACAAGTCTTATACACCCATCTCAAATGTATCATCATGCATGTCACAATATTTATATCAAATATAAATATTAATAAAGAGAAGAAAATAATAAAGTGAGCATGATATTTTTTAATATATTTATATATGAATATATAAATATACATTTAATTATTAAATCAACATTTGATTTAATAATCTGGTTATATCATTTATATACCGGCTAATATCATTAAATACCCGATTAAAATACGTGTATCACATACACGTGTTTAATCGAACTCTTGCACATATTTTCATATGTGCCCTATATCGTTTCGCCTGTGCTAGAAAACCGCTGTGTAGGACTGTAAAGACCCGACAATACGCTGGCAGTAGGTCAGGATCATATCTATAGCCCACAAGTATGTTAGCGGTACTAGCTATACGTAACAGCTACCCAGGTATTGATCGAAAGAAGGTCAACGAGCAAGCTCATCTGAACCCTGCATAGTCTATCAGTGACAATCATCGTATAGTCCCGTCTCTTCGTCTAAGAGTATCGTATATCGGGTCTAGAGTTTGGAATCAGTCAGACCCCAATAACTCGATAAGTCCTTTAACAGCGGACTCATAACCAACCAGAGATACAACTGATAACGCTTATTAGTTTATCTCCACTGCGGTGGCTACCGACTTATTGTTGCAGTCATGTCCTGCACAGCACGATATCAACTCCCTATACCGGGAGAGACGAATCCCCTCGACCGCTCACTGCCTCCACGTGCTTCAGGACTATACCCAACAAAAACTTGTTTGCACGACTTCTTTGAGCCGTGGTAGGGTAGAAGTCTATGTATAGTGGGAACACACATGAGAAACTATGGCGATCTCAGGTCCTAGAGACTACCCTATACTCATGTCACCAGAGAACTGCTATCTGACATTAGTATACTACAAACTAGGAGTTCTCGGTGAGTCCGTTCAGCGTAGCTCATCCAATGAGCACCTATATACAATCCTCGGTGTCAAACACCAATAGCTACGAGATCAGTTATCGCCCTCCAACCGGGTCAGGAAACATACACAATAGTCTAAACTAGAGTATCGATGCTCAGTTTCGATACTCCTATGACTATGGACATTTAAGGATGTGCTTATCGACTATCCAAGCCCCACTAGTATGATCTCCATCATCGTCCTGATAGTCAAGCAAAATCCTAAGGGCTTTATCTCATGTCTAAACGATACGTGATAATAAATAAAACACATCACATGAAAGATAAAGTCAACGCAGATAGCATAATATCATCTCGAGTAAGACTGTTCTCTCGTATAAGTCCTCTTTCAATTACAATAAATGCCTTGAGGGCACCTATATCCAACAATCTCTCACTTTCACTTAACGCCAATTATTGTGGTATCGCATACCCAACTTCTGTACTAACAGTTTTGCAAATTGTATTCGAGAACTAGCCTCAATGAATGGACCCGGCACAGTGCATCTCTCTGCTTCTCCCTGAATCTCAACTTCGCGGAGATCAAATATCTCTCGAACTGAGCAATACCTGCCTTAGTATTTGCCTGGACAGACGATGGGATCATGTTCATAAATGAACAATTATATCCAGAGAATTCTAGGATGGTCTCCTTTGCTGATTCACAATCAGCATCTAGCGCCACGACTATCTCAATATCCCACTTGGAACTCTTTCCAATATACCGCTCCTCAAAAGAGGGTAAACTTATAACTCGCAACTGACGCTCTGTTTTCCATGTTACCCGCGAAGCTAGAATCGGTAACCACCTCCTTCAGGAGGATGCCATTACCAAGCACTAAAAACATCAAATGCTCTTTACTGCTACTCTATATTTCTTCAGGATTGGACTGATATACATATCCTATACGGAGAAACACTATCCATATCTTATATAGAGAAACACTTGTGATCACCATTGTTTTACCGATTGAAGCATATAAAAATCACTTCCTATCATGGGTATGTCATCTATATTGTTGGATATAGTGCCCTCAAGGCAATTATTGTAATTGCAGGCACGCGATTATGATAATTGAGGAAGGACCTATATAGGTAGAACAATCTTACTCGAAATGATAGTATGCTATCTGGTTTGTCTTTATCATTGATGTGTACATGTTTTACTTGTTATTGTGTGTCGCTAATACATAATGATGAAGTACGTAGGATTCTTGCTTGACTATCAGCATTATGATGGCGATCATATACATGAGAGCTGGGTAGCCTATAAGCACATTCTTAAATGTCCCTAGTTGTTGGAGTATCGAGACTGGGTATCGATATTCCAGAGTAGACTACTGTATACGTTTTGAGACCCCGACGAGGGGCGGTGGCCGGTCTCACAATCCATTTGTTTTATGTCACCTAAGATAGTATACAGGTGCTCACTAGAGGTGAGTACACTGGATGTACTCATCGAGAACTTGTAGATGGTATCATACCTATCGTCAGATGGAAGTTCTCAGGTGGCATTGTTCACCGCCGAAAGAAGCGACCAGGACGTTGGGACGTCTGGCTTAAATTTTGGGGGCAGATACTCTTTGGATTTATCCTTCCACCTCTCCAAAGATGCTAATTTGATTTATGGCACCGTATATCGGAGGTTTGGACAGATGTGGCCATTGTAGCAGACTTCGTCAGATTCCCCCTCGTTTGTGAGGGTTTTTTTTATTGTAGGGACGCTCTTCCCTGCAGGTGCAGGCCCCTGTAGTTAATTACGTTATCGCATCGCGATAACCACTTTCTCCTGCTCTGAAAGTTCACTTCGTGTCGTGTGTGTTTTTATTTTTGATTTAGGTTGCCCGTGGAT